>CAVLGL010000148.1:3483470-4759720 GCA_963668995.1 Parnassius mnemosyne
GTAGCACCACATCAGTGACAGAGTCAGCAACAGCGCTGGAATCATCCGACGAGAAACAAACCCGCCCCCATGGGTAGGAAGCAAAGAAAGATCGCATTCCGTCCCAATCCGCCGACCTGTAATTCCAAACAGGGCGGAAACCTGCAAAACACAACCGCGAGGGGAGCGTGAGTGGCACCACACTCTGGATCAGACAATGGTCCGAAGAGCCGAGAGGGTCATCGACGGAAACCTGATATCCGTCCGGATGAGAGGTCAGCAGAAGGTCCAACAGGGAAGGTGTATGATCCTCCACATCTGGAATCCGCGTAGGCGAAGTAACCAGTTGTGTCAGACCATATGCCAAGGCAAAGTCATAAACAGATCTCCCCGCATGATCGGTTAAACGTGATCCGAGCCATTCGGCGTGGTGAGCGTTAAATCGCCAAGGATCACGATCTCTGCGGAGGGGACCTGTTGTAGCATAGAATCTGTAGCCATTTGGACGTGGTCGATGAGTCGGTCTGTTTCGGCATTACCGCTATGGGACCTATAGAGGCACCCGTAGATGCGCGGATGGTCGTCGCTGTCTACGCTTAATCAAAGGATGGACAGGTCCGAACCTTCAAGACTGCCGAGGCGTCGAGAACAGATGTCCTCTCTGACATACACGCAAACTCCAGGCCGAGGCACAAAGGAGTGCTCCAATTTGTACCCCGGGTAGGAGAGATACGAAATATCAGCCGGAAAGGAAACCTGCGTCTCGGTCAAAAAGAGCAAGGCCGGCTTCGCCGTCTCGAGATGGTAGTGGACGGCGTTTAGGTTAGAGTGAAGTCCCCTGATGTTGCAGAAATTCACGGATAGCGTGGCAGGGGTCGCCTTGGTATTGTAGCTCAGTTTGCCCCGAGCAGTTATGTTTTTGAGCGGAATTTTGCCCCCCCCCCCAGAATACGCGGGGCACCCTGACCACCCACGCTCAGTATTGGAATAACATGGTCGTGGATGTTTAGCGAGGGATTCTCCACGGGTACTGGTACCCTCCTGGGGTAGTCTATTGTGTAATTCCGCTTCCATGTTGATGGGGGGGGGGGGGATTGGGCCTCCGGCCACCTGCACTCACCAGACGAAACGCAGCAGCAGAGCTTCTACTTCACGCCGGTATTCTGTGAGGTCGTGGTACCAACCCGGCTCGAGCCGGCCCATACGTGCAACAGCAAAAACTGCTGCGTGGCTCTACCACCGTTCCGATTGTAGCTAGACCACTTTTTATTCCGCGACGGCAAAATATTTTTTATTTCTTTCGATGTTTATTTTCAAAAAGGCTACTGATGATTTCATAAGCTATAAACAGGATAACGTATATCTCTTAAAAATATACTTTTGTGATGTAGATATAAACTGCGCCTTCGCTCTACTATGCGTTTTTTCTTAGACATCATTATGTATTAAAATGGTGAATGTACATAAATACGAGCAATGGAAGTTATACTTTCGCTTTTATTACGTAAGGCTAGAAAAAAAAAACAAAATTTGCATACTAACTAAATTCACATAAAAATAGATGACTATTGTCAACAGAATCATTAAAGTGGCTAAATGAAGCGTAGTGCGCGCACCACTCAGAAAATTGGGGCATCTGCTTTTGTTGATCATAATAGCAAAGCGTGTATTGTGTGGGCTCCTGATAATTAAAGTGGAAAAATGAAATTGATCCTTGTATAATATACAAACAATTCCTATTATTGTTTGTGAGCTGTTGATTATTTTTAGAGATTATGGATTTGTTGCTAAACTTTTGATAATAGCGATTACGTACATTCCTTTTATTTCTTTTTTTTAATTTAAATGATGAACGAACATAATAACATGCAGTCTACCCGCATGTTAAGTTTCTAAAGCATTCCATGGCCATAACGTAACAATTTCAAACAAAGAAGTTTGCCTTGTCACCTCTGACTAAAGTTAAATGCGTCACAAGCTGCAATAATACTGTCACTCTATATTCTTTAGACATGAATAAAAAGTAAAGATATAGAACGACGAGCGAACGCGGGAAATAGAGTGAATGGGGCTCTACACGCTATTATGAGGAGTCAGAATGTGTCAAATAAGGCACGTATGGCAATTCATAATGCTCTGTTAGTCCCTACTTTAATGTATGGTAGTGAAAGTTGTGTCTGGCAGAAGAAGCATGAGAGTAGAATAAATGCTGTAGAAATGCGGTCCTTAAGGAGTATGCTAGGGCTGAATCTCAATGACAGTGTGAGAAATAGTGTGATAAAGAATAGTGTGGTTTGCAAGATGACGTTGTGACAAGGATTAAGAAAGGAATGCTTCGGTGGTTTGGTCATGTAAAAAGAATGAACGAGGAAAGAGTTACAAAGCAAATTTATGTTGCAGAAGTGAACGGCAGGGTCGGGAAGGGACGCCCTAGACGAAGGTTTATCGACCAAATCAGCGATACATTAAAAATGGGCCAGATTAGGAGTGCCCCTAACCGACGAGCGTGTATGCGTAGATATATAGGTGTAAAGGAGGCGTGAGAGGTGTGTCAGGATCGCGCCAAATGGAAGTCCGTAGTCTCTGCCTACCGCTCTGGGTGACAAGCGTGAGTGTTTATGTATGCATGTAGAAATAAAAAGGTGCAAAGCACTACTATTTGTTGGCAGAAATAGATAAGAGGGTTCAATAACCTCGAATAAAACCATTTTCATGAATTTTATCGCGTTTAATTTACTTGACTGGCCTGTTGGTCTGGGTCTGGTTGGTCTGGGTCGTGGGTTCGATTCCCACCCAGGACAAATGTTTGTGTGATGAGCACGATCATTTGTTCTGTGTCTGGGTGTAATTTATCTATAATATTTATGTATTTAGAAATATATAAGTATGTTTATCAGTTGTCTAGTACCCATAACACAAGCTCTGCTTAGCTTGGGACTAGATGGCGTTGTTTGATAGTTGTGGAATATTATTATTATTATTACTTGTTTTCAATTCCCGACATTACACCTGCTTTCCAGCACCCATGACCACGGAGTAGACTGAGATGTTTGACGTCCCTATGTCATAGTTAACCTGGCTACCTTCATTTTTTTAATATTAATTTTTGGTCTGATCTACGCAGAACGAGCTTGCCATTTCTTAAGTTTTGCAGTGGTATGCTTTGGTTTGGATTTAATTTTGATAATTATAGTGTGGCGGGTGGAAGAAAAAGGGGAGATCTCCCGCCGCTGGCGGCGCTGTCGTCGCGCCACAATAGGATCGCAATCCCAATCCTCCAGCGATGGAGTGAATTTTATAGAGAAATGTATGCGTGTGATGATCTTAGTGAGGGATCCGGGGATGACGCCGTGACTGGTAGGCCAGACCCGGACCTCGATGACACTGAGGTCATCAGTATGAAAGAGATTGAACGTGCGATTCGAAGTTTGAAATGTGGTAAGGCTGCGGGACTAGACAGAGTTACTGCTGAAATGGTCAAGTATGGTGGGCCTTGCGTCTGGGACAGCTTTCATCTGCTATGCAATTTGTGCTGGCGGACGGGGGATGTCCCGGATGATTGGCGATCCGCAGTCATTGTGCCTTTATATAAAGGTAAAAGTTCACATTTTGACTGCGAGTGCTATCGGGCGATCAGCTTGAGCAGTTTAGCAAGTAAAGTCCTCTTCCCTCGGACCTCCGTAAGGAACTGTTGTGTCTCTGGAGCTATTTTAAATTCGTTTATTAAAAAATTAAAATACAATCAGTGTTATTAAATTCGGACAAAATAATAGGAGTGCATAAACTTGAAGGTGCAAACAGTTTTACTACCTCTCAGAACTTCCTGAGTGCCTGGTACTTCGTGCTCCGTCTACTGTTGTGACGCAAGTATAAATTACTACCATTCCTGTGCGATCGCTTTGACACCATTTTTGTTGAGCAACAGCCGCACCCCCACATTTCAACGCCACCCAATTAGCGGTCTAAGAAGGTGCAAACAGTTCTACTACCTCTTTCAACTTTATGAGCGCCTAGTACTTCGTACTCCGCCTACTGCTGTACGCAACTACAATTACAACCAATTCTGCGTTAGCGTAACGTCACTATTTGTGTTGAACAACAGTCACACACCCACGATTGCATTGCCACCCAATTAAGGGCTACTACCACTACCTACCACTGCACTAAAGCCATCTTAGAGGCAGTATGGCCACACGCCCCGACGCTACGTCATCCGTGACATCGGCAGCGGCGAATACATCTCCTAGTAGCTCTGCTACCTTAGTACATACGGATACTGTACTCAACAGAACTGCCTCTGACACGGATCTCTCGCTTATTACGCCTCCAAACTTTGTTTCCCAAAGAAATAAGAGACGCAGGGACCAATTGGATGATTCGATGTCTAACCAAATGGATGATTTTAAACAAGAAATGCGAAGGTTAATGACATTTTTTTCTGCCTCCCAAACCAACGAACTTAAACAAGTAAATACCGTACTTAAAGAGATACAACAGACAAATAATAACATTGAAAGCTCAGTCTCTTCCTTAGCCGCACAAAATGAGGAGTTTAGGCAGCGAATAATCGAACTTGAAACACAGGTTAAGCAGGATAGGAATTATATTACTGTTCTGGAAAATAAAATGGAAGAATTACAATTGGAAAATCGTAAGTCGAGCTTCGAAATTAAAAATGTTCCGAAAAAGCCTAACGAAAAAAAAGAAGACCTTATTGATATGGTTAGTGCTCTCTCCAAGTCTCTGGACTACAATATCACCAAAATGGATATTAGAGATATTTACAGAGTGCGGCCAAAGTCCATTAACAATAAAAGCCCAACCATTGTAGTGGAAACAAGTTCGACCATACTAAAGAATGATTTACTAAAAGCAGAAAAATCATTTAATATCAAACATAAATGTAAGCTGTGTGCCAAACATCTCGGCTTTAAAACACAAGAAGATACCCCTATATTCCTGTCCGAGCATCTAACCCCAAAAGGAGCGCGTTTACATTTCTTGGCGCGTGATCTGGCCAAGTCAAAGAACTATAAATTCTGCTGGACCGCCTTTGGTAAAGTGTATGTAAGAGAGAATGAAAACTCTCCAATTATAATGATACGTAATGAAAGTCAAGTACACCAACTTCTGGGTAGTCAGCAGCAGGGACCCCAAGTAATCTGACTATCTGAACATGTACTACCAACCTCTGGTATTACTGTTATTACTAAGCTCACCCTACTGATAAACTCTGTTATTCTGCCTGATTATCTGTTTTTATTGTGTTATTTGTATTTTTTTTTCTCTGTTTCACTTTGTAAAAACTTTTAGAATTATTATTAAGCATAAAAATCCAATATATGTCACACATTTCTTCTACCATACTTTACAGACTCAATTATATACTCAAAAATCCTCATACATTATTCCTCTACAACAGTCTTCATTCAAATCTCTATACACACAACCACCAAACGAAATAAATCTTTACCTCATTCTGATAGAACGAAACCTTTCTCATATAACTAAAATCATTATAACTAGCCATAATCCTGTAGTAACGATATTTGCATTTTTCTATACACCAAATGGGTGATCCTCAACTTTGTAATTTGATTGTGATAGACGGTATTGATATTTCTCGTGCAATAGAGTGTGACTGTTCGGAGCTCCCATCTTATAAAATTAATTATGAATCCGGTCTTGTGATTATTTCCCAAAACATCTGTAGTATTTACAGTAACTTTGACGATTTGATGTTGACATTGTCTAGTCTTCCCTTTGAGGCGGATATTTTGATCCTGACTGAATGTAGACTTACCTCATATAAACCTGTACCACAACTACTCAATTATAGTTCTTATTCAACGACACGCCATCTGAATCAGAATGATGGTGTAGTTACCTATATTAAAAAATCTTTACAGCCAAAAGTTAGGGAAATAAGTCTTACTCACGCTTCTTGTCTTCAGCTTGACGTACTTAATAACACAATATTATGTATTTATCGATCCCCTTCTAATACAAATGCTGATGATTTTATAGACTCACTTTGTTCACACTTGGATACCCTAACTAATCAAAATAACATTATAATCACGGGAGATATTAACATTAATATTACACCCAAACTTATTGAACCGGCATCATCATTATCATCATTACAGCCCTTCACAAGTCCACTGCTGAACATAGGCCTCCCCCAAAGAATGCCACAAAGCACGGTCCTGAGCCACCTGCATCCATCGACTTCCTGCATGTCTTACCAGGTCATCACTCCATCTCGTGGGGGGACGCCCTACACTTCGCCTACCGGTACGAGGCTGCCACTCGAGAACCTTTCTTCCCCATCGGTTGTCGGTTCTTCGAGCTATATGGCCGGCCCACTGCCACTTCAGCTTACTAATTCGTTGGGCTATGTCGGTTATTCTGGTTCTACTTCGGATATCCTCATTCCTAAGTTTATCACGCAGAGAAACTCCGAGCATAGCCCTATCCATAGCTCGCTGAGCGACGTTGAGCTTCCTCATACGGCCAGCAGTGAAGGACCACGTCTCAGTTCCGTAAGTCATCACTGGCAACACGCACTGGTTGTACAATTTCGTTTTAAGGTTTTGAGGTATGTCTGACGAGAAGATGTGTCGTAGCTTCCCGAACGCTGCCCAGCCGAGTTGAATCCGTCGATTGACCTCTCGGTCGAAGTTGGACTTACCTAGTCGGACTATTTGTCCCAGGTAACATACTCGTCAACAACTTCGAGCTTAGTGCTCCCAACAACTACCGGCATAGGTGTGACATGGACATTAAACATAATCTTTGTTTTGTCCATGTTCATCTTAAGACCTATCCGTTGGGAAACACTATTGAGGTCATTGAGCATAGTGCTTAGGCCCTCCAGCGATTCTGCCATAAGGACTATATCGTCGGCAAATCGAAGGTGAGTGATGTACTCGCCATTGATGTTGATACCGTACCCTTTCCAGTCCAGAAGCTTGAAAACGTCTTCCAATGCAGCGGTGAAGAGTTTCGGGGATATGACGTCACCCTGTCTTACACCTCTCTGCAATTGGATAGGTTTCGTACTCTGGTTCTGTACTCGGATAGCCATCGTAGCCCTACTGTACAAGCACTTCAACACTTCGATATACCGACAGTCAACTTGGCACCGCTGAAGGGACTGCAGCAACGCCCAAATTTCGACGGAATCAAAGGCTTTCTCATAGTCCACATACGCCAGATATAGTGGCAAATTGTACTCTTCGGACTTCTGTACAACTTGCCGAAGGGTATGTATGTGGTCTATGGTGCTAAAGCCCTTTCGGAAACCGGCTTGTTCGGGAGGCTGGAAGTCGTCAAGTCAAGTCTTGACTTGATTGAACCGCCATATGAGTACAAAAATAGAACTAACTACTTGAAAGCTCTCTCAGCATATGGTATACTAGCGGGTCACACTATACCTACTAGAGAGAAGAACTGCCTAGATCACTTTATGCTAAAGATTAACAAGAATAAACATTCAGCATTCATAGCAGTTTTGCGTACCACTATCACATATCACCTTACTACCGTTCTTTCTCTAGCTAAGACTAAACTATTAAAGTCTATTAATAAAACAAAAACTAAAACAGATTATATTAAAGCTAATAAGGACCTCCAACAAAAAAATATTAATGAATTACTGTTTTATAGTGATCCAACGGCTTTATCTGACCGTCTGATAGCTATGCTCACTGAATCACTGAATTCGAATACCATAAATATCTCGATTCCTAGAAGCCAGCGCACAATAAAGCCGTGGATTACTCCCGGCATTTTACGATGCATCAAACATCGTAACAAACTACAAAAACAGCTTCGAAAAGAGAGTCACAATGAAATATTAAAAATAACCTACACTAGATATAGAAATTTCTGTAATAAGCTTATTAAAAAACTTAAAAGGAAATATGAAAGAGACTTGCTTACTAAATCAGTTAGTAATAATAGACTGCTGTGGAAAAATATAAAAACCATTACCTTTAACAATAAATCATACGATGAAAGTGAGGCGTTATTCAAACTGAAAAATGATCCAACTGAATCTGCAAATCATATTAACAATTAATTTGCGAAAATAGGAGAGCATCTTGACGAAAATATTAATTCTAGTGGCATTTCTAATCTAATTCTCGGAACTAGAAATACTGTTGCTACATGCAACTCCTTTGTCTTGCTACAAGCTGATGTGAAAGAAGTCGAAAGAACACTCATGAACTTGAGATCAGATGGCGCTCCTGGTTGGGACAAAATTCCCATCACGTTCTTAAAACTTGTAAAAAACGAAATTGTACCTATAGTTACTCACTTAGCTAACTTATGTTTTGAGCAGGGCGTTTTTCCAGCCCCGCTAAAAAAGTCAGTAGTCACTCCTGTATACAAGAGTGGGGACAGGGATGATGTGGGTAATTATAGGCCAATTTCGGTACTGCCAGCTATTTCGAAGATACTTGAGAGACTTTTGAATTCTAGATTATTAAATTACTTAGAAAAATTTCGGCTTCTATCGACGTCACAGTATGGCTTCAGACAGGGCAGATCAACTGAAGATGCAATAGCTGCTCTTAGCCAGCTAGTTACTGAGACGATGGATAAAGGGATCAAGTGTCTGACTGTTTTTTTGGACCTCAGGAAAGCGTTTGATACCGTTTTCATCCCTATTCTTGTCCAAAAACTAGAACAATTAGGTATCAGAGATGTTGCACTATCTCTCTTTAAGAGTTATCTCTCTGATAGAATGCAAAGAGTGAAATTGGGTCATTACATCAGTGAAGACGTTGCTGTATCCTATGGTGTACCACAGGGAAGTGTGTTAGGACCAACGCTCTTTCTTATATATATTAATGACCTCTGTAATCTAAAAATTGACCATGCGCACATCTTTTCCTATGCCGATGATACAGCAGTCGTTTTTTCTGGGAATAACTGGGCTGATGTGAAGAATAATGCTGAATCTGGCCTGCACTTGATGAACAAATGGTTAAAAAACAATCTATTAACCCTGAATACGGCCAAAACTAATTACATCTGTTACAGTATTCAAAATCATTCACAACCTGACACTAACTTCAATCTATTAATTCACTCTTGCAATCCTGAAACTGAACCCACTAACTGTGATTGTCCTGCTATAGACAGAATTGATAAAACGAAATACCTGGGGGTTATGATAGACCAGCGGCTCTCTTGGCATTCGCACATTGAACTAGTCTCTACCAGATTAAGAAAATTGATCTGGATATTCAAGTCCTTGAGACATGTAGTGCCTGGGGGGTGGGGGGTTGATCATGGCCCCAGAAGGAATATTTTTAAAGAAATTTACACTTCACTTGCGCAATCAATCCTAACTTATTGCATTTCCATTTGGGGAGGAGCGGTTAAAACAAAAATGATTGAAGTGGAACGTGCGCAACGTGCTTTACTGAAAGTGATGCTCTTTAAACGTAGAAGATTTCCAACTCACACTTTATACGCTCTTTGTAAATTCTTATCTGTAAGAAAGCTGTACATTCTTAGCGTTATATTAAAAAGACATAAAACTACACCTTATGTCTCAGACAATATTACAGCTAGAAGAAAAAAAAATGTTATTCCACTTACCAAAACTAGAACCGCCTTTGCTAAAAATCAACTTAACAGTCGTTCGGCCTATCTATATAATAAAGTAAATAAAATCGTAGACATATATAATAAAACACTACGCGAATGCAAAAAAATAGTTACTAACTATTATTTAATACCTTTAGATTACGAGGAAACAGAGATTATTCTTAAACACATGGCATAACTTAACACAAACACACACACACACACACACACACACACACACACACACACACACACACACACACACACACACACACACACATACACACACCACACACACACATCACACACACACACATCACACACACACACACACACACACATCACACACACACACAATTCTTATTTTTCATATTTTTTGTACCCCTAATACTGTTATAGATAATAAACTTTATGTTAACTAGTAGCTATGGAAGAGCGAAGGCACCTAATACAGGCAAGATTTTTGCTTAAAAGGTGTTTTCGATCACTATCTGTAAATGTAGACAATATGTTATCGAAATAAATTATTATTATTATTATTATTATATTAAAGTTTACTCGAAGGTTTTGACACGTAGGATGCAAGAGAAATCGGAAAGATTTCTATGGGAGGCACAATGTGGATTTAGACCTGTAAGAGGATGCACGGATCAAATGTTTTCTCTCTGCATGATCACGGAAAAGCTTCTGGCTGCTAACCAGAAGATTTTCTGTGCTTTTGTGGATCTTGAGAAAGCATTTGATAAGGTTGTAAGGAATAAAATGTGGGAACTGTTGCCGGGGTATGGTGTGGATGGTCGATTGCTAAGGGCTGTGCAGTCTCTTTACTGTGACTGTAAAGCCTGTGTGCGGGTAGGGCATGACCTGTCACCCATGTTTAGCATCCAAACGGGCGTCAAACAGGGTTGTGTCATGTCTTCCTGGCTGTTCATACTGTATTTCGACAGCTGTTTACAGAAGCTTAAAGCTGTTTGGGTATGAAATTGGGTGACATAAAATTAAATTGTCTGCTGTATGCTGATGATGCAGTGCTTATTGCACCATCAGAGGCAGAACTGCTGGCATTAGTCACGTGTATGAAAGACTAATGTGAAATTAAAGGTCTCCGTTTGAATGCTAATAAAACTAAGGTTCTGGTATATATGAAAGGGACGAAGAGAGAACGAAGTGTGAAATATGGGTAAACCGGGAATGTCTAGAACAGGTAAATGAAATTGTATACTTGGGGAGTGCTTTTAGCCGGGATGCAAGATGTGATTTAGATGTGGACAGGCGTATCGCTGCCGGGAACAAAGTCAATGGTGCCCTGACTGCGTTAGTCAAAAGGCAAGGCGTAGTGAAGAGTGCACGCCTGGCAATACATAACGCAGTGTTGGTACCGACTTTGTTATATGGCAGCGAAACCTGGGTATGCCAGAAGAAGCATAAAAGCAAGTTGGATGCAGTGAAGATGCGATCTCTTCGTAAAATGTGTGGCGTTACCATGGCTGACCGAAAGCGAAACGAAGGGATTCGCAATATGGCAGGTTTGAAAGATGACCTTATCACAAAAATTGATAAGGGCGTGCTTCGGTGGTTTGGGCACGTTGAGCGAATGAGTGAAGACCGAATGGTGAAGAAAATATATAGCGCGGTAGTTAATATTAAAAGGTGTCGAGGTAGACCGAGACTAACTTTCGAAGACCATGTGAGCAAATTACTCGAAGAGAGTAGGGTCAAGAGTACTCGGATAGCTAGACGTGCATGTATGAAGAAGATAATGAATCTGAAAGAAGCGAAAGAGGTATGTAAGGATCGTGACACTTGGCGACCTGTTCTCTCTGGCTACCCCGTCAGGGATTGTGCGTGAAGATAAGTAAGTAAGTATAGGATCCCAAGCAGACGGCAGCAGTCATTCATCTTCTCTATTGAAATTAGTATGTTTTTAAATAGCCTCGTGTATCATCCTTGGTAGGAATCGGTGTTCTTTTACGAGGATTTGTGGTCTATCAAATCTGATGTTAACAGACTGCAGACTTCCCGGAGCATGGGTGCTTCACGGGTTGTACCTACTTAGACGAACTCCTAGGCAGAAAGTCACGGAACAAGTTTTTGTATGATGATTATTTGTATGGCCTACAAACAATTGTTCCGGGTCTGGATGTTTGTTCTTGTATAATTTATGTATGTAAATTGCGTCCATGATATAGGAGAACATTCTAATATGGAGGAAACATTTAAAAAAAAGATTAATCAAAAAATAATGTCCACCGCTTGATGTTTATGGAACATACGTCGCCACACCAACCCACAACTTTTTTTTGAATAGGGTAGTGCCTACGCATACCCGCCTCGCTGGGGCAAGAACGGGCTATGTCAGATTCGCATCAACTAGAACCTCATTGTTTTCCACCTTCGTCACATATAGCATGACCACAGGAACGCTTTCGCAAGTTCCTCCTTGGGAGGGGACTACTTTCCCATCTCCTTTTCAGGTCAGGCGCAACAGAACACATGGCGTCCTCCTCCGCGGCCTTCAACCTGACATGCTCAATGGACGTCCCCGTGTCTGATGCGCGAAGGCCATGGTGCCAGGAAGAATGAGCACTCAGAAGCACTAGTCTTCCTGACCCCAGCAGCGGATCTGGTCTATGGCTCCGCCGCCAACCGAGGTTCGGCTGCGGAAGGGAGGGAGAGCGGCGCCTCGCAATACCGACACTCCTACCACCACCGCATCAATTAACGGCGCGGCCCAGTCAGAGTAGCGGAGGATAGGGCAAGTGGCGCGACACCATACCAACACTCCTCTTCCTCCGCGACTCCACCTCGGCTACAGCGGTAGGAGGAGAGGACACGCCTTTCGCCGCAGCCCACCATAACACGTCCGAAGTAGGCCAAGCCACGCCAAGCCCACTCGAAGTTGCCACCTCGGGCCGGCCCTACACGTCGGGCCTGCCATGTGGGTACCTCTTAGTTCACCGCAGGTGACCAAGCTACGGCTACTAAGCCCCGGAACCCGTTCGGTAGGGCGGGGGGGGGGGGGGGGACACCAACCACCCAATTTAAGTGTTCATAAAGGCCTTAGGCTAAAACTTCGCTTAATGAAAATAATTTATCGTAACCTGCGCAAATATTTACCGAAGTGAGTGGCAAAGTCGACAAGGGACGCGCTAGACGGAAGTTTGTCGATCGAATTGAAGATTGACCAAACTAAGTGTACGAGTGTGTAACCTTAGCCAACGAGTACCTATGTATGCGTAGATATATTTTTATTTGTTTTTAAAAATACGTTACCCCTACACTAGGATTTTCTCCTGTATCGTGAAGGCAGTTTACATACATAAATTTCACTAGGACAAACATCCCGACCCGGAACATTTTGTAGGCCGTACTATATTTGATCCATGCGGGATTTGAACTCACGACCCTCAGTGCCGTAACTCATTGCTAAGCCACTGCAACACGGAGCCGTCAAAATATGGATGTGAAAAAAGCGAGAAAGGTATAAGAATCGTGCCTAATGGTAAGTAGGTCCTGCCTAGCCCCCTAGGTGACTGGCGAGAATTTTTATATGTATTTATTTGTGATAAGTATTAATCGTAAACTGCGCAATCATTTATTGATTTACATATTTGAAGTGAGAGTAGCTTAATGACAGGGTGCGGAGCGCGAACTCAAAAGGTCGTGGGTTTGAACCCGCCATTCGACTACTTCGTGAACTACGTTGTGAACCACTCCTAACAATGTTAAAAAGTAAAATAAAAAGATATTTTGTACAAAGGAAGTTCTTATTTCATATTGAAATTTCTGTCAGAAGGCCCAATTCTACATAGATTCAAAGTGAAGCTGATTTTGTGTGCACTCTTTTAATAATTATTATAATATTAATACACTTATCTTCACGCACAATCCCTGACGGGGTAGCCAGAGAGAACAGATCGCCAAGTGTCACGATCCTTACAAACCTCTTTCGCTTCTTTCAGATTCATTATCTTCTTCATGCATGCACGTCTAGCTATCCGAGTACTCTTGACCCTACTCTCTTCGAGTAATTTGCTCACATGGTCTTCGAAAGTTAGTCTCGGTCTACCTCGACACCTTTTAATATTAACTATCGCGCTATATATTTTCTTCACCATTCGGTCTTCACTCATTCGCTCAACGTGCCCAAACCACCGAAGCACGCCCTTATCAATTTTTGTGATAAGGTCATCTTTCAAACCTGCCATATTGCGAATCTCTTCGTTTCGCTTTCGGTCGGCCATGGTAACGCCGCACATTTTACGAAGAGATCGCATCTCCACTGCATTCAACTTACTTTTATGCTTCTTCTGGCATACCCAGGTTTCGCTGCCATATAACAAAGTCGGTACCAACACTGCGTTATGTATTGCAAGGCGTGCACTCTTCGCTACGCCTTGCCTTTTGACTAACGCAGTCAGGGCACCATTGACTTTGTTCCCGGCAGCGACACGCCTGTCCACATCTAAATCACATCTTCCATCCCGGCTAAAAGCACTACCCAAGTATACAATTTCATTTACCTGTTCTAGACATTCCTGATTTACCCATATTTCACACTTCGTTCTCTCTTCGTCCCTTTCAAATACCAGAACCTTAGTTTTATTAGCATTCAAACGGAGACCTTTAATTTCACATTCCCCTTTCATACACGTGACTAATGCCTGCAGTTCTGCCTCTGATGGTGCAATAAGCACTGCATCATCAGCATACAGCAGACAATTTACTTTAATGTCACCCAATTTCACACCCAAACAACTATCTTTCAGCTTCTGTAAACAGCTATCGAGATACAGTATGAACAGCCAGGAAGACATGACACAACCCTGCTTTACGCCCGTTTGGACGTTAAACATGGGTCCCAGGTCATGCCCTACCCGCACACAGGCTTTACAGTCACAGTAAAGAGACTGCACAGCCCTCAGCAATCGACCATCCACACCATACCCCGGCAACAGTTCCCACATTTTCTTCCTTACAACCTTATCAAATGCTTTCTCAAGATCCACAAAAGCACAGAAAATCTTCTGGTTAGCAGCCAGAAGCTTCTCCGTGATCATGCGGAGAGAAAACATTTGATCCTCACAACATGTGCATCCTCTTCCAGGTCTAAATCCGCATTGTGCCTCCCATAGAAATCTTTCCGATTTCTCTTGCATCGTACGTGTCAAAACCTTCGAGTAAACTTTACTTGCTGAACTGGTCAAGCTGATCGCCCGATAGCACCCGTAGTCAAAATGTGAACCTTTACCTTTATATAAAGGACTGCGGATCGCCAATCATCCGGGACATCCCCCGTCCGCCAGCACAAATTGCACAGCAGATGAAAGCTGTCCCAGACGCGAGGCCCACCATACTTGACCATTTCAGCAGTAACTCTGTCTAGTCCCGCAGCCTTACCACATTTCAAACTTCGAATCGCACGTTCAATCTCTTTCATCCTGATGACCTCAGTGTCATCGAGGTCCGGGTATGGCCTATCAGTCACGGCGTCATCCCCGGATCCCTCACTAAAATCATCACACGCATACATTTCTCTATAAAATTCGCTCCATCGCTGCATGACGTCCGATTTTTTCGAGAGGACGTCATTAGTTCTCGAAAGCACTTTGTTCATTCTTAAGGCCGTCGCGCCACTTCGGGTCCTTCCAACCTCTTTCCAGAAGAGTTTGAAATTCTCCTTGAAGTTGGGCGACAACCTTTCGTCCGCTTCCATTCTACACCTTTCACGCACTTCCTCAATCAGTGCTTTCGTGTGAACTTTCTGCAGCCTATATCTTTCTTTCATCTTCTCTCTCATATCCTTATCATTACTAGAGGCCAAGTAGTCTAACCATGCTTTCTTCTTCTTCTTTACAGCTTCTTTCACTTCATCATTCCACCATGCATCTCTTCTTTTACTACTGCCTCTTTTTATTGTTCCACACACTTCTTCCGCTGCACTTACCATTCCATCCCTAAGGTTCTGCCAAGTTTTTTCTACACATTCTTTTCTGCCATCGATGGTGTCAAGCTTTTCGGCTACCCTCGCATGATATTTGTCCCTAGTATCCGCTTCCTGAAGCTTCTAGCTTCGGATGCGACAGACCGACTGTGGTTCTGTTACTGCCGTCCGGTAGCGCCAACCCGCGAACAGACCCCTAAATCTAGTAATCACTAGATAGTGATCCGTTCCCAGGTCAGCACCCCTGAACACTCGCGTATGTTTTCGCAGTCGGTCATCCACCAGGAACAAATCAATCATACTTCTCTCATTTTTTCGTTCTCTAGTATACATATGGATTTTCTTGTGATTAAACATAGTGTTTGTCACAAGAAGACCCTTTTTCTTGCACACCGCCAGTATAAGCTTGCCAGCATCATTAACCCTTTTATCGCCAAACTTTCCAAGTACCGACTCGTACCCTGGTCGAGCGGTACCAACCCATCCATTCAAATCACCACATACAACAATTCTTTCGTTTCCCCTAGCCAAATCTAGAACTTCTCTTACATTCTCCCAAAACTCCTCCAGCTCAGCCCTGGACGACGAAGCTACCGGCGCATAAACAGCCAAAAGGAATAACTTCGTCAGTCCCAATTTAAAGCGAACCCAGAGAAGTCTTGAGTTCACAACCTTATATTCAGTCATAACATCGACCAACCGAGAAGACAGCAGCACCCCCACTCCCTGGCAGGCGTTCTCGCTCTCCGGGACTCCTGACCATAGAGCTAACGCCCCGCCAGGGAGCTCTTCAGTACCACTGCCCTTCCGTTTGGTCTCCGACATACACACGACATCTAATTCTCTTTCTTTCATTATTTCGATCAACTCATTCGTCTTATCTCTCATGCCTCCTCTAACATTCCACGTGCCAACTCTGCACTCTGTCCTCCACCTTCCGCCGTGTCGGGCTGTGCGTGACGGATGGCGGTCCCCATCGCCGCTTTGCACGCTGCATTCCACACCAACGGGGACGAGCTGGTGTGCGTCGCCTTGGGGGGACGCCCTAACCCTCGTTGGCATGGGTGCGCAGCTAGTAGAATTGCAGCCCTGAAAAGGGCTGGCAGGGGTCGCGACGAGCACGTTTCTACAATGAAGCGTGCTCGTCGCGATTTGTACTTATTTAATATTGTTAATACACACAATATTAAATAAAGACAATAGGTAAATACGTATAAATATCCACACATACATAACATACTATATATACAAGCATTTACCAAATTTCTAAATAAGTACAAATAAATACAAGTTCCAAATAAAAAGTCGATGTTTCCATATTTGTCCAATGCAAAACCGTTCACCGGGGCGTGGCTTAGTGGTCTATCAATCTTAATAAAGGCTCCAAAGCCATATTACTCTTCGTTTTCTAAGCGTGCCGTGTCAATCACTCTGATAGACTGCTGCTATTGTGTCGCAACCTTAGCAGAGCCAATGACGAATTTCCGCTGCGGAATGCGAATATTATCTTAATGGATTTTTTCACAATATGGTCTATATTATCTTCTTTGTGTTCGCTAGATTTTTTTATGAACCTAGTAATATATTAACCACCATTGCTTAAACGAGAACCACGTGACACCAGAAACAGTTGAGTAAATGAAATATATGGCTTGTCTCACAAGGTGAGTGACATGTGGGCTGGTCTGCCAACCGAAATTGTACTTATAGTATTTTCTCCGAATGGGTCATCAGAGGTGACTGGGATTCGGCCGTTCGGTCTCCTCTACCGAGGGCTTCCATCTGGTTGGGTTTTTATTTAAGTATTTATTTTGCAATTTTTGTATATGCTATTATATCGGAATTTTATCCTTTATATCGTTTTTAATGTACTATATATATTTATCGTCACTTTGGTGTTATAATCTTATGTCCATCACGTCACAAATAATATACGTGTGATTATGATCGCGACGTATTTCGGTATGGTCGAATTATCACCGGTCTATACTAAATGTATTCGTTTCGCTGTTTTGTGAGTATTAATAATTAATTGCGTAAACTAGAGAGCAAGTTGAACAACCGCTATCAATCTATTATTTTTAAAATAAACTCCTCATAGATTTAGACCGTGTAGTGGCTGTATAAGGATATCCACTACCTCATATCATTCCGTGGATGTCGTTAGATATGACAGAGGGACACTGAAACACAGAACAAACTGAGAAGGGCGGCTCCGTGGCGCAGTGGCTTAGCAATCAGTTGTTGCGCTGGGGGCCGCGGGTTCGAATCCCGCACGGAACAAGTATTTGTATGGCCTACAAATAATTGTTCCGGGTCTGGATGTTTGTCCTTGTGCAATTTATGTTTGTTAACTGCCTCCACGACACAGGAGAAAATCCTAGTGTGGGGGTAACGTTTTTTTAAAAAAAAAGAAAAGAAAGGAAAAAAGAAAGGAGAAACTGATAGGTTACATGCAGCAGCATCTTGCTGATGACAACTTATTAAAAACTTCTATATTAAATGAGTGGTTTTCATACAATCTTCTCACAATTAATGTGACCAAAACATCATTTATGATTTTCTGTGCTATAAATAAAAATTACCTACCTACACACCAATTAAGAATGATAATATTACTCTTAAAAGATCTAAAAAAGAAAAGTACCTAGGTCTATTATTAGATGGCAAACTGATATGGGACTCTCATATAGACAAAATAACATCATAATTAGCATCACTTACGGGAGCATTACGAAAGGTATCAAGCTATATTCCATACAAAATCAAAACTACTATTTATAACGCCCTAGCCAAGCCACACCTGGAGTATTTTATAGAGATATGGGGTTCAACCGCACAAACGCACATAAATAAGTTACAACCAGCACAAAGTAAACTAATAAAAACACTATTTCATTACAACTACCTAAACCCAACTAAGGAGAAAAACTGAATCTTTAAACATTAAACAATTATATACATATAACACATGCCTTATTATTAAAAAATAATATCTAAAAACCTCGTACATTTAACTATAAAATTCACACCAAAGTGTGACTACACACATTACACATAACCTTAGAAACAAAAACAAACTTCAAATCTGGCAGCCTCGGACGAGATCTTATAAAAATAAAAATATAATGTGTGAGGGTGTACTTTTATATAATAATCTACCGGATACTATAAAAGATTGTAATAATATTAAGCATTTTAAGAATAAACTAACATCATATGTTGTAGATAAATTTTTATAACTGCATATCTTCAATTTTGTACATATGAGTATTGCATTAATACAATATTCATATTCTTAAAACATTACGTTATAATACATACATACGTTTGCATTAAGTAAGAAAAAGTGTAACAAATTAATTAAGGATATACATGTAAGACTAAAACATAATAGAATTATATAATGCATGCTACCGTGTAAATACTGGTAGTATTATTTTGTATGTATACTTAATCTCTGTAAAAGTGAACAGTGTGTTCTTTAAGAGAAATTAATGTCTTTAACCCGAAAAAACTTCAGTTTCCAACCCGCCTGTGAACCGTAGAAATTATCCCAACCCCCAATTAAGGGTCCCAATGAGAGAATCATTCTATGGAGGCCTATGTTCAAATCTATAAGGCCTGAACTCTTATACGCTGTAATGGATGAATGTATATTTCTGACTATATTTTATTATACAAAATATAACTCAAGCAAATACGTAATCATTTAGTGCTTATAACTATCCCTGTGTCCAACCACTGTAAGTCCTTGATCGACCCCAACAAATCAAAATGCGATTGTTAGTAAAGTAACGTCCGGCGGATACAGAAAGGTTTCCTTCGCTTTGTCTGACTACTTCCTGTATAATTATACAAGGATCGATACAGCCTACCTTTATAGTAACCACAATAAATAATGTATTTATATTGCCTTGCCTTTGAAGTGAGCTAGTCAACTAGAATTTAACAGAATTAAAAAAAAACGAAAAGATTATACTTTCGACGTGTAGGTATTTCGTTTGTTCATCGAACGGGCTGAATTGATTTGAACGATTAATTTTATATGCTATACTTTAGGCTATACTTTAGGGGTGAACCCATATAATTTTAAGTAAAAATCAATCTTAAACCAACCTTATAACTAAACGGCATTTTAGTTACCTTGTGCCTTAAACTTGTGATTTTTTTTACAATAAGAGTGACTACCGAGACATCATAGACCATAGACATCTATATTTATTCTCGATTAAAATTTAAAATGCAGACGCATTTTTTTTTTACGCATAATTTAAAGGACTAAGATGAAATGCCTCTTTTCCAGTAAAAAGGGTCTCCGTCTCTACACTCACCATACGAAACACAGCAGTTTTAAGCTGGTATTCTGTGAGAGCGTGGTCCTTCCCGGGTCGAGCCAACCCATTCATTATCATCATCATTACAGCCCTTCACATGAGCCGACCCATTCGTGCTACAACTATACTACTAATATAGCTGCAGCATGGCAAATATCAACAAATATCACAGTAGTCAGCGAACTGAGTTCAATTCCTGCCAGCACTAAATTCTTATCACCATTTTGTAACTTTACCGAAGATATTAATCTGTAAGCCTTCCTGAAATGAATAAATAAAATAAAATATTCTATAAAAAACCGTCCAGGTACGAGTCGGAGTCGCGCATGAAGGGTTCCTATATTAACGTGAATTGAGTACCAACTAATAGAATTCCGTACCATCGTACAAGGTTTAATACTATGTAGGTAAAAACACGTTTGTTCTTACGTACTTCTTCTTACTTACTTACACGTTCACTCTTTAGTAAGATAAATGGAAACCAGGGAATGGGAAACGGCGTCTAACTAAACACAAAGTCCACCGGATGGTAATTGGATCCTGTGGCCCATAAACATCTACATCTATCCTTGATCAAGAACCAAAATACAGATGCATTGCACCCCTGAGGACTAAGATGGTATTCCTCGTTTCCATTAAAGACAGTCTCCGGTTCTCTACATTCACCAGACGAAATGCAGCAGCATTGAGCCGCAATTTTACGTGGTCCTTCCCAGATCGAACCGACCCATTCGTGCTCTAACCATAATATCGCTACAACGTGGCTCTACCACGTAAATAAAGTACTATGTTTTGTCGTCATTTTGATACGAGTGCAAATTATATCACAAGATAAATAAAACAGTGTATTTTCAGCACTTTGCGCAGTCGGTTTCAAAAAGGGACATTTTGCTAAAAGCGGTACGTTTGGATAAAATTAATTTTACAAGCGTTTTATTTTAACTTTTTTAAGCATTTCACTGTCTTTTATAAATATCACGATTGTTTAATTGTGTATTTTTCTCGTTGTTAATATAAGAAATCATTGGATGGTACGACTTTAAGCTCCTTCTTAGCGTAAAGAGTCTAGTCTTTACAACATTTCCTTTTAATTTTAAAAACATTAGGCATACGACGGCGATACAAGCAAGTTACAAAAATTACAGAATAGCTATATATTCCACAAACTAATAAGTAATTTATTGCGTAATGGCGGTGTAAGAATATCCACTACTCCGTATCATACCGTGGATGTCGTGAGAGACTACAGAGGGAAACTGAAACAAAAGATCGGCGGTAGTATCTTCCCGATAACAGCTGAATTAAGAAAAAAACTGCGGTTGCCAACCCGCTTGCAACTATGGCAAATATCCCTTCTATGAGGCAATCTATGGCTTGGATATTTTCATCAACGGACTTTTGATAGGCTGTTAAGGTAAGGTAATAGGAAGTACAAAAAGTTAAAGTGCGTAGATACCGGAACCGGATGTAGCAAGAACCGTTATAACATTGCATTGCCTGCCAACAATATTGCTATAATTCGACGCGTTGTTTCGTGTGGTGCTGAGACCTAATTTGTCGGTTTCCGTAGGACAATGTATTGGAGATCAATTCAACAGATTGATGTGTTTATGTTAAGTGTAGTTGCTTAATATTCTTTTCAATAACTGCTGTCATGGCCTGATCGATTATATGCCGGTTTTATATTAACATGGGGTTAATATGAAAAAGGCCACCTTTTCTTACACTATACTTTTCCTGCTTCGTCATCTCTTAAATTGTAAAAACTTGATATAGCAGGGGTATAAGGGTTAAATTAAGTGTTCGAAGTTATTTTGAATGTATTCACGATTTCAACGACATCAAACTTATACAACACACTTTTTAGTCTCTAAATTATAGGCTCTGTACAAATTATAGCTAACATACATTTATTTGGCGAGCGAGCAATAATTTCAACAAAATACCATTCACACCATCTGGATGCTTGGTGATCTATCCCTATGCGATTATTTAGGAATTTTCTTCCTCGTACTTCCTCGTTAACTGGATTATAAAATCTTATGATATTTTGACCGTTGGAGGTAAAGAACAAAAAATATGAACTTTTTTAATTTAATACATACTTTAAATAAAACTAACTAAAAGTCACACGTATGTTTAATTTACCAGTGGTTTGGAAAATACCTCTGTCCTGGAAAGAACCAGCAAGAAATCCTGCAGGAAATTGATTTAAAAAAAAAGAACACCTTACAATAGTTTAACAGTAATTAAAAACACAATACAAATTATAAACGGCTTGGTAGCAACCTCTTTGCCAGGGGTATTTTATAATCATCCATAAATTCTTTAAAGGATTGTTCAACCCAAAGTGCGGCCTGAGATTATACATATTATAACGTAATCCAGAAACTTTGATAGCATGATATCCTTCAGCACGTGATAAATGGTGTGCTTGCGTATTGTGAAAATAACCGCGGGCGCTTAACTTTTGAGTCATGATGATATCAATGAGATGATACCCTATTAGGAGGTAGGACTCTTTTTTTATTGCCTGGGATTTCGTCTCAATTGAAACCACCGTCTTACCTCACACTATATATATATATATATATATATATATATATATATATGTGTGTGTGTTCCGGCCTAAAGGGTAAAGAGAGCCAGTGTCATAACAGACTGTTAGGCATTTGTTAGATATTTAAGTTCTCAGAGGAATATAATCGCATACTGTAATAGTAGATAATAATAATATATTTATTTCTTAAATTAAAGTAAAGTTGCAGCCTATTTACGTCCCACAGCTGGGCACGGAAATGTCCGCCGCACTGCCCCAATGCGTGTTGGCGAACTTCACATGTCTTTGAAATATTTTTTTCTTATTTCTCAGACAGCAGATTTCCTCACGATGTTTTCCTTCACCGCCGAGCACGTGGTAAATCAGCACTTAAAATTGCAGTTAATAATTTCATTGGTGCCGGCGGGAATCGGACCCGGGTTGCTCGAGTACTGTGAAGCTTAAAGCGAGCGCTAACCATTTGAGCTACCATAGTAGTATATTTATTTCTTAAACCAATACAATTTTAAGCTAAAGAGAGAGCCTGTGTCAGAGGGCAGCGCTTTTCATTAAATTTAAAATTATTATTAAGCTGACAGTTTTAAATCAGTTCAACAATAAAACTAAAACTTTAGCCTATAATATATGGTAATTTCAAAATTTAAGCGATGTGCGTGCGCGCGCGCGCACGTGTGCGTGTGTGTGTGTGTGTGTGTGTGCGCAATCTCCCTTAGGTCTGAGATACACTGATAATAATGTGGATGTTTTACTTTGTCTAGTAAAGCTTCTGTTTACTCATAGTTTTTCGTTTCTAACCAGTTTTGCAAAAGACTTATGTTCTAAGTATGTTTTGCCACATATTTTTAGGTATTTCTTAATACTTTTAAAAAACTATACGCCGAACAAGCAATATACTGCATGGTAGCAAAAGTGGTGTTAAATTTCGGGACATCTATTATTATCTGCCTTCTTTTTGTAGCCTTAACGGGATCATATATTATAGTTTTAAGCTTTTTGAGGATGTTTTGTAATATATTTAATTTCGTAACTGAAAGGAGTCGAATACTTTGGTATAGTTTCTTAGTCAAGAACCTTTGCTCTTTGAAAAACTTGTTTGAGCATAGCGGCTACACCCCATATACTGTATGCATAATATAAGTATTGACTGTACCAGAGATATATAAATATCCTTGAGAAAACTATCATATCTCCTGGCTTTATATCTGCCCTTGGCACTACATGTCGCAATGACGAGTTTTCTCATTCTTTGCGTGACGTGTTCAAGATGTGTATACCAAAAGAGTCTTTGGTATAATAATACACCCAAGTATTTTACTTCTTTTACTTTATGAATAGTAAGACGATAGCAATTTTGTGTATCTGTTGTAGTGTTACATTTATGTATCTTTACCTCAAAATGGTCAGGTTGAGTGTTGTTGTTAATGCTAAAACAAAGATAACTATTATTAGCAGTTTTTAGTGTAAGAAAATTACAACTCAGCCATTTTCCTATTTGCTCCAGACCCTTTTCTGCGTTCTCTTTAACCTTCTTCCAGGAATTCCCAGTGAAACAACGGCAGTGTCATCTACGTGGGAGAATATCTTAGAAAAAATTCAAATTCTTGATTGTCATTTTTTACACAGATCATTTAAATATATAAAGATTAGTGTGGGTCAAAGAACACTTCCCTGAACGACACTGAAAGTCACGTTTTTACTGCCATACATTTATTTTGATTATCCATTTCTTTAATTTTTTTTATAGAATTAGGGTGACAAACGAGCACACAGTCCACCTGATGGTAAGTGGATGCTGTGACCCATAGACATCTACATTTATCCTCTATTAAGAATCAAAACGCAGATACGTTGTCACCCCTGAGGTCTAAGATGGAATGCCTCGTTTCCAGTAAAAAGGGTCTCCGGTTCTCTACACTCATCATACGAAACACGGCAGCATTAAGCTGCTATTTGACGCCGGTATTCTGCGAGAGCGTGGTCCTACCCCGGTCGAGCCGACCCATTTGTGCAACAACTATACAATTAATATATGTACGTGCAGCATGACTTTACCACGAATAAAAATCTTACCATGAGGTAGGCTGTAAGTTTGTTTATCACTTTAGTTTATTTAAAAAAAAAACTAATGGCTTGTATAGATTTTTATATAAATAACGAATAAATGTTTACTGAAGAGGTTCAAATGATACATTGTTTATCATTTTATTACGGACGTATTGTTTTATTACCTACAGAGTATAGTTGCGTGTAGAGGCGTCTCATCACTATCGGCCATAGTATCTTCATTGCGTGATAACAACATATTTTAACGTGTCACTGTAACAGAATGGCTGCGGTGTTTCAATTAATGTGCGCTTCGTTAGGCGTTTAGAATTTGTGCAATTTTTCGGTAACCTCGCTATAATTATTGTGTTAGGGCTCTCTGTTTAACAATTTAAAAAAACGGTACGCTTATTGAATTAACTCATTTGTCTCTCACTTATGGAGAAAGGGCGTTATAGTACAGATTAATTATGTTAAAAACACTAAAGGGACTTATTAATAAATGTTACAAAATTGTCATATAATAAAATTAAATAGTTAGTAGTAATGTAAGAGGGCCGAACTCTGCTCATAAGTCCAGCAATTGCAACTGTAATCCCGTATCTTAATGTAGTATGATATAAAAAGTATATATTTCTTTGGTTGCGTCTTCTATGCGTTCCTATAAAATTGATTAGATTGCGGTAAAATTTCGGTGAGTTGTTGTGTACCTACACGAAGGCTTGTTAAAAAAATATGTTGGTTTGCTAATTCGTCTTATAAGCATTCTTATTTTACAATTATTTTTATTTCTTATTATGTTTAACATACAAAATGAAAAACATGAAATCGACTTCTTAATATTTTTTAACAATTACATTAAATAAGGAATAAAATTAATTAGGTAGCCTAAGCCTACTAGGCTATTGCTATTCTTCGTTAACTATGACATCGGGACATCGAACACGTCAGTCCTCCTCCATGATCATGGGTGCTGAAAAGTGCCCGAAACGTCGAGAATAAAAAAGTTTAAATTAAACGTAAAACATCCGTACAATGAGTTTTATTCCATGTGTAGTGTCGTGTAAATTTAAGAAATTATAACATTACATGAGTTGGAAAGTGCCAACTAAGCATAAAAACGAAACAAGAAATTGAACACAAAAATACGTAATAACTACGAACTACGAAAACAGTGAAGTACGTCTGAAGCATTCTTTGAAAACGTTAATGATAGGCATGAAACGTCACTGCGCCACGGAGCCGCCATACTTTCTCGACATACAAGACAATTATTTTTCTCAAAATGATTGTAGCATAAACATACATCTTTTATTCGTGAGCCCGTAAAGCTCAACTGAACGACACGAGCCACTCCCGCCATCGAGAAGATCTGGCAATCAAGCTTTGCTTGGCGGATTTGCAATCACAGTACTATGTATATATCATACTACAACGCAACATATTTTACGCGTGGAAACGAGGCGATTATATCACCATCAATCGGAAGCCTAGAGATTTATCTGGGTTTCCACATAGTCGTCTCGTCCGACACTCTCGTGAATACATAAGGTGATCGATTCTTTAATAACTTCTCCTTACGGTCTATTAAATAATTTATTCGCAATTATCATTTCACGACACATGTAATTTTCACGAAAGCTTTTGGTCAAAGTAATCATCATGATTCAACATTACAGCTTATCAAAAGTCCACTGCTGAACATAAAACTACCTTGTGGATTGCCTCGTTTGAGAGACATGGTAATGGCAGGAGGTGAGGCAATCGTAATTTTTTTTTATTATTTTGAGCTGTCTATTATATGGTGTAGTGAATCTTCTTTCGCCGTCTATACAACATACATAAAAATAGGCAAAGTGACTGTAAAAACTGCCTTTAAATATAATAACTGATAAATAAGCAGGCAGAGAACATCATTAAAATTCGTAGAAAAATCTTAGAAAGGAACAAAAAGTTTACTACATCGTAACTATCTAAAAGAGAATTCCACATCTTGTTAAGATTGTGTCCGTTTCCACTTTTACTTTTCTCACTTTATTAAATTAAATTGAAAACTTCAGTAATTAGTTGAGTTCCAATAAGTAATTATTTATTTAAGTTATAATTTTTACACGTGGCACGTACCCTTCACTGCTGGCCGTAAGAGGAAATTCAAGATCATAAGCTATAAAGAGGGCTACGCTAAGGGTTTCCCTGCGTGATAGACTTAAAAATGAGGATAGAGCCATGCTGCAGCTACATTGTAGTTGTTGCACGAATGGGTCGTCTCGAAGGACTACGCTCTCATATATTATTTTGTATGGTGAGTGTAGAAAACCGGAGACCTATTTTACTGAAAACGAAGCATTCCGTCTTAGTCCTCAGAGGCGACAAACACATCTGTATTTTGATTCTTAATCGAGGATACATGCAGATGTCTATGGACCACAGTATCCACTTACCATCAGATGGACTTTATGTTCGTTTGTCACCCTTATTTTATAAATAGAAAACTACATCGCAATAATCTTAATGAGAATTCCATATTGTGTCCGCTTTTGTTCCCTTTTTACAATAAAGATAATACTATTTTAAAATAAAGATGATATGCATTTGAATAATAATAGCTTAAGTAAACTACTTCTGGAAAAGCTAGCCTTTAATGGCATCCGTAGTAATTTGAGGAGATGGTTGAAGTCGTATGTGACAAATCGAAAACAAAAAGTAGTCATTAAAGGTTTTCAGTCAGATATTGTGCATATAAGCTTTGGCATGCCACAAGGATCAATTTAGGGTCTCTTCTTTTTATACTGTAAATTAATGATGTTAATAGTTGTTTCAAGTTTTGTAATTTTATTCTGTACGCAGATGATATTAAAATTTATCGCAAAATTCAACATTATCATGATCACCTTAACTTTCAAAAATATTTAGATAATTTTTCATCTTATTGTAAACGCAATAAGCTAAATTTGAGTGTTAATAAATTTGACGCCATAACTTTTACCCGTAAGCGTCAGCCAAGTAATTTTAATTATTCTTTATGTGGAGTCATTAGAAAAACATTAGAAAACTTTCATAAAATTAAAGATTTAGGAACAATATTAGATAGTATATTTATCCTTGATACACATGTAGAAAGTATCATTATTAAGGCTCTTATAATGTATGGTTTCGTGATGTGTATTGGTCGTGAATTTAAAAAAACAACCTCTATAAATCTTTAATAAGATCACAACTCGACTATGCAGTAGTTATGTGGTGTCCGTATTATAATAAATATATAGATAAAATCGAATCCATTCAAATAGTTTTTACGTAGTTTAAATTACAAGTGCAGATGAGATAAATTATCCTACTATCAATTGCTGGTCGAATATAAATTACTACAACCTATGTATGATATCTGTCATAAGAGGTAAGATAGTATAGAACTAGTTAATATGATACAATGCAGAGTACCATATAGGCCATTGTGTCGCAGAGTTCATGCCAAACATAATTTTTTTACTTATAAATGTCGAACCAACGTAGGTAAAAGATCCCCTATACATATGTCGGTAAATTGTTATAATAATACTTTCAATAATATTGATATTTTTGCTCATAAGGTAGGAATTTATAAGAAGGAGTTACTTTCAGTACTCAGAGGAGAATGAGTTTGAGTAATTGGTTATTGGAATAATAATTATTTTTCTTTATCATTTTATTATTTGAGAACAAGAACATTGTATTAGATGAAAAAATTGTACGCTTATCTCAATCTCAACATTTATTAACAGTAATTGTTGGTCAACGTTGTTAGTAGCACTATCATATTATATTTTTTTTGTAGTAAATGTATTTTAGGTTAAGAAATATTTTGTAAACTGTTTGCTGATCCTAATAAAAAAAGTAATTGTTTCCTAGATAGCGCTGTCTTCTAGTTAATTAGTGGTAATTGTCATCTAGTTGTATCTGTGTGTTTTTCTATGAACAGTATTATTAATTGAACACTAGGTGTCGCCGTTAAATTTATAAAGTAAAATTAAATTACGACGTAGAGAGTGTCCTGTCGGACCAATAAGGAGGTTTACGATTTTTGAATTCTTCAGCAAGTACATGCACTGTGTCCACCATAGGTTTGGATTTTCTTTTTTAATTGTGAAGATTTTTGAACGTGTGAAGCTGTACACCCTCAACTTAACGATTTTTTTTCATGTGGCAAACCTGGTGATAAGTTGTAAAACTATATGATCCCGAAAAATTTATAAATTTTAAATATTGAAAATTCATAATATCAACCTCTATTTTATGTTATTGTTAATAATTACTGCCGCCTTATAATTTTCTAAATGCCGTATTAAGAAATTGTATTAAGAAATTCGTTACATAAATATTGTAACAATTTTGTGTTGGAACGTAAAGTGACAAGTAACGAATTACTTAAAATGATTGTAATTCTTATTCCTTATCATTCCTTTATTATTATTAAAGACCTATTCTCTATTACTGTATAACTCAGATTAAGTATTATATACTGGTTTTTTTTTTTACAATTATTTCAACGATAATTTGATTTGAGATCTGTAAATAGTAAAAAGTAAAAAAAAATTACAACTAGACATTAGATTTCTCTGCTTCTTGTGATTCGATCATTGTTTTCTTTTGTTATTTACAATAAATAGAAAAATAAATACTCTCAACGCCAAGATGTGCCAGATGGAGAATCAACTTCAGCTAGCTGGGTGTCTTGCTGGTTCCTCCCAGGGCAGACGTATTTTCCGAGCCAGTGGTAAATAAAAATATGACTTTCACACACAGAAAATATTACAGCAATCTGCATCAATAGATTTGACAGGTGACGACACTTCCACTTCGGGAAAAACAGTAAGAAAGGAAACCAAATTGAAGAAATGTATAAAAGATAATAAATACATGAAGAAAATACAAAAATTAATGAAAAATAAGATTAATACCAAAAATTATGTAAATTTATGTAAAAGCATTGCTATATGAACTTAAATTGAATGCAATTGAGGTAGATAACATTGAAAAAATGTTATGAGACTGACGTATAGTGCCTTAAAACAGAAATTTTACTCCTTTCTAACCCCTTTCAAACTGTGTCCAATAAATATAAATCAGCCCAAAATGAAATAAAAGAACACATACTAGCTATGGATAATCTGGTAGACGTAAATATAATGAAGAGCGTTTTGAATCCTTAGTAAAACATCAATGTGAGTGTCAGCCGTCAATTCCAGTTTCTTCAGAGTTAGTGTGTGCTAATAATATTATATCACCACCAAAACTCTACTCTCTAGAGGAGAATAAAATAAAAAATAAATCAAATATTATCAAAAGTAATATAATTTTGTATAGCGATGACATAGCAAAAAAGTTAGGTATAATTTAAAATAACGCTTTAAAGGGACAAAAAATTAAAAATTCTGCATGCCTTCGGCATCTTTTAGTGACATACTAAACAAAATTATAGTTTCAAAATTTTGCCCAAATAGTACAATAATAGTTTTTGTTAGTATAAGAGGCAGTGTAAACAACAAACAGTTATTAAGATAATATAATGAACAACTTAATAACTTAAATGTACACAAAGTTGTCTTGTTAACACTGCCTTACATACAGGAATTGCCACAGGAAAATAATCTAATAAATTACTTAAATTTACAAATGAAAAATTTTATATGTAATAATTAATTAAATTAGACATATAACTGTAATGATAATAATGACAAATTTCATTTAATTGACATAAATAATGTAAGTAACAAGTCGTGAATAAAAGATAGGTATTACCTATCCAAACATAATTTAAGACTGGTAGCAAATGTGCTATCTTATTATTTACATTTTAACCAAGACTGCTTCTATTGAGCAGTGTAATCATTTGACATTTAATATTGAATCAGTTCCAACTAATTTAAATTAGTGAATCCGGCAATAGAGGCAATCTCTAGCAATAATAAGAGTTTGATTAATTTAGAATGCGGGCTGCAAATTCAAATAAGTAATAAAAATTGTTTACACCCGGTGCATCTAAATTTACAAGGCATGATGGGCAAATAATTGGAAGTTGCATTATTTTTAAAAAGTTACAACATACATATTGTATATTACTGAACATTGGCTAAAAATTATAATTTATTGCTTAATTTCAGAAATCACTAGGTGGTCAGTTCCTTCAATAGAGTAAAAAGTTTACGTGGTGGCTACTTAATATTCGCTAATACATCGTTATTATATAAAAAACGTATGAATATTGTGTCGAAATGGTTTTTGTCAAGTCGAGATTTTTGTAAGTGTTTACAGACCCCCATGTGCTACTTACGAATATTTTGAAAGGATTTTGGAAGAAGTTTTGCTCAAACTTAGCAAACAGAACAAGTCTGTTATAATATGTGAAGACTTTAACATCAATCTACTTGAAACTTCATCCATTAGTATTAAGTGAAGCTCATTATTTAAATCGTATAATCTTGTTAATTTATTCTTATAACCGACACGTATTTCTGGGCCTAGTGCGACATGTATAGATAACATTTTTATAAATGTTAAGCGCTTGCATAAACCTAATATTCAAAATTTGAGTTCAGATCACTGTGGAGAGTTGGTCTCATTGTCTTACATACATAAAAACAAAAATGAGAAAGTTGTATTTGTCCCAATAAATGAACATCGTCTGCAGTTTTTGAAAAAATTCATTCAGCACAGAAAACAAACCTCGAATTTGGACTCCTCTTCAGAGGATACGCAGACTTCTTTCGCAGAATCCGCTGTCGATAATAATGATGAACTTTCAGTTTCGCGAATGACTCACACCATTCTTTAATAAGACCAGAACCTACAATAACTGCTGAAATACTAAATAATTACATTGAATCGAAGAAGGAGGTGGACCCCATTGATTCGTTCTTTCAAACAATGGCTGCCACAATAAAAAAAACTACCAGAAAGAGTGCAGGTCCAAATAAAGAGACAAATATTTAATATGGTAACTGACGCCGAATTAAACTACATAGAGGGAACTCCAGCTCCAACATCCGAAGATGTCTCTAGCAATTTGCAACATCAACGACCATACCGCTTCTACTTCAAAATCTGGCTGTGGAACCGCGGCAAGCTTGAGCTATGAAGCTGTATCAGGGTCTGGCTATGAAACCACCTCAAGATCTGGCTATGAAGCTGTTTCACGGTCTGGTTATGGTACGACCTCTGGCCCTGGCTATGAAGCTGCTTCAGGGTCTGGCTACAAAACTGCAGTTTATGAATACGAAACTAATCTAAACTAGTAGGTACTCTAAATTATGTAAAAACAAATAAAGATCCAGAGATTATCAGTGAGAAGATTTATCAGTGCAAAAACTTGAAAATCGTTATTATGTGTCTACAATACATGATTGTACTTGGCAACAAATATTGTTTTTTTTTTAATTTAATAAAAGAAGAGAAAATAAAACTTAAGCAATCATTTAACTACCCACCTCAAACACAAGGATAATCTTTGATCGGCTTCAATGGGGTTGCGAAAATTGGTCTTCTGTTTTTCGATATATGGTCGACATATATTCAACAGTGCTTGAAATTTTTCATAATCCATTCTATGATAGTCATAAAATTTTTGCACGTCGTATTTTAAGTCATTAAATCAATTATTGAATTCACCCTTTGATTCCCCTTCTTTCCATAAATTATCAACCCAAAATCTTTTTCTATCCCTATTATTACCCTACCTGTGCACCTTCTTCTTCATCTGCAATAATTGATATCAACACCAAATCCCAATCTACCATTTTAAAACTGAGGCCCACCAACACTCGATCAAACGCAACTGAAGACCAAAAGTGTATCAGGCAGCAGGAGTCGCTGAGGCGTGCTTTGTCGAGCCGCGGCACGCCGTGGCATGCCGTGGCAAAGTGCTGGAATGCCGCGGTATCTAAGCGGCCAGTGTGCGCTGACTAACGGCAAAATCCCTTGCCATGCCATCCCGGTCTGCGTAGGCCTTTATCGTCGCCGCTAGTGATAAGAGAGCTGTTTCTTGTATCGTTTAAATTCTAAGCAATATAGCGAACGTGCCTATACCGCGGTTAGTAGAACTGTATAATAATTTAAGATTTTAGTTTTATCATTTTTTTTATTTCAAAAATATTAAACTTAAACTTAACGACTTCCAGCCTCCCGAACAAGCCGGTTTCCGAAAAGGCTTTAGCACCATAGACCACATACATACCCTTCGGCAAATTGTGCAGAAGTCCGAGGAGTACAATTTGCCACTATGTCTGGCGTATGTGGACTATGAGAAAGCCTTTGATTCCGTCGAAATTTGGGCGGTGCTGCAGTCCCTTCAGCGATGCCAAGTTGACTGTCGGTATATCGAAGTGTTGAAGTGCTTGTACAGTAGGGCTACGATGGCTATCCGAGTACAGAACCAGAGTACGAAACCTATCCAATTGCAGAGAGGTGTAAGACAGGGTGACGTCATATCCCCGAAACTCTTTACCGCTGCATTGGAAGATGTTTTCAAGCTTCTGGACTGGAAAGGATACGGTATCAACATCAATGGCGAGTACATCACTCACCTTCGATTTGCCGACGATATGGTCCTTATGGCAGAATCGCTGGAGGACCTAAGCACTATGCTCAATGACCTTAATAGTGTTTCTCAACGGATAGGTCTTAAGATGAACATGGACAAAACAAAGATCATGTTTAATGTCCATGTCACACCTATGCCGGTAGTTGTTGGGAACACTAAGCTCGAAGTTGTTGACGAGTATGTTTACCTGGGACAAATAGTCCGACTAGGTAAGTCCAACTTCGACCGAGAGGTCAATCGACGGATTCAACTCGGTTGGGCAGCGTTCGGGAAATTACGGCACATCTTCTCGTCAGGTATACCTCAAAACTTGAAAACGAGACTGTACACCCAGTGCGTGTTGCCAGTGATGACATACGGAACTGAGACGTGGTCCTTCACTGCTGGCCGGATGAGGAAGCTCAAGGTCGCTCAGCGAGCTATGGAGAGGGCTATGCTCGGAGTTTCTCTGCGTGATAAACTCAGAAATGAGGATATCCGCAGTAGAACTAGAGTGACCGAGATAGCCCATCGGATTAGTAAGCTGAAGTGGCAATGGCCCGGCCATATAGCTCGAAGAACCGACAACCGATGGGGAAGAAAGGTTCTCGAGTGGCAGCCTCGTACCGGCAGGCGAAGTGTAGGGCGTCCCCCCACTAGATAGAGTGACGACCTGGTAAGATATGCAGGAAGTCGATGGATGCAGGTGGCTCAGGACCGTGCTTTGTGGCATTCTTTGGGGGAGGCCTATGTTCAGCAGTGGACTTGTGAAGGGCTGTAATGATGATGATGATGAAATATATAACTAGAAAAATACAACATAAAACAATTTAAGAACGAAATAACATAAAGAAATACGCGACTCCAATAAAATGATTTAGTGTTTTCGCACGTGTAATGTCTGTTACAAGAAATGAAGAATTCGTTGCTTATAATTTGCATGATAGTATTACATTATCATGCAAATCAAGTTTTTATGTAAAGCAAACGAATATATTTTATTTTAAATGATGGAAATTTACATTCCTCACGTTATAATGGTTATTAGATATTTTTTATACAAAAATGATGATGATTTGGTGAAAACGAAGCGTTCCAACTTAGTCTTCAGGGGTGGCACGGCATCTGCATTTTGATCCTTAATTGAGTATAGATGTTGATGTGTATGGGCCTTAGCATTTACTTGCAATCGGGAGGACTGGGTGCTTGTGTGTTAACCTTATCTATACAAATAAATAAAATTGAGTTTCTGTTTGTAATGTTAAAATAACACCTTTTCACTATATGCATATGAATGTATATACGGCACTTATAACAAAAACACAATTTTAAAATTTTTGTCTGTCTGTCTGTCGATCTGTCTGTCTGTCTGTTTGTTCCGGCTAATCTCCGAAACGACTGGACCGATTTCGATGAGAATTTCACTGGCAGATAGCTAATGTTTTAAGGAGTAACTTAGGCTACTTAAATTTGAGAAAAAGAATTAGGGTTCTGCGCAATATAATTAAAACCCCAAATTACACGTGGGCGAAGTCGCAGGGAACAGCGAGTTATATATAAAAAAGTAAGCACAAGGTCCAACTGAAGGTAAGTAGACGCTATGGCCCAGTCACATAAATCTATCTGCGATTAGGAATCAAAACAACGTTAAGGACTAAGGTGAAATGATTAGTTACATCTAGTCAAAGCAAACCATACGTTACAAGCAACATAATTACAATATATTCGCTAGTACTCTGAGAGGTTCTTCCGCATTCGAGCCGACCCATTAATACTGCAGCTGCGACGTGGCTTTAACACGGTCGTATATTATAATATAATTTGAATAATAATAATCTATATGTATAATCGTCTATACAAACTACCACAAGTACACTTATGCACAAATGTCTCAGCTGTAAATTGTAACAAGCCACAATTCTAAGCCACAATCGACTTGAGTACCTTGTCAAGTCGTGATGACTTAGTGAGGCATCTATGTAGTCAAGAGTCGCTATATATTGTTTTTATAGAATAATGGTGACAAACGAGCACACAGTCCTGCTGTTATTAAATGGATGTTGGAGCTCATAGAGATATACGTCTATCCACGATTAAGAATCAATATACAAATACGTTGTTACCCCTGAGGACTAAGATGGAATGCCTCGTTTCCAGTAAAAAGTGTCTCCGGTTCTTTACACTCGCCATATGAAACACAACATTAGTTGATATTTTCTGTTATTCTGTGAGAGAGTGGTCCTTCCCCGGTCGAACCGACCAATTCGTGCTACAACCATAATATAGTAACAGTGTGGCTTTATCACGTGCAATAGTTTGTGTTTGCTTTTACGATGTTGCTACTATGTAACCTTTTCATCCCTATCGTTTTTCAGTACTTCAAGCTCAGCTCATTCAGCACTTTACTAATTCAGTTAACTAATGTATATGCTGACTTAAATAAAAATGTCTACCAGTCCAGAATTTCGGACACAGCGCCCAGTCTCAACTGAGACTACACTTCTGTATAGAACAGGATTATAGTGGCTGAAATTTGAATAGTTTTATTTGTACCCGAGCTAAATAAATTCTAATTCCTCGCACAACACGGCCTTGACTTACCAATTATTATTCTGCATTTGTGTTGAGGTTTGAATTCCGCATGGAAGTATTTGTAATGGCCTACAGATCATTGTTCCGGGTCTGGATATTTGTCGTTGCGTAATTTATTTGTATAAACTAATTACCGTTTAAAACAAACGTAGCATAGTTCTATCACGTGTATTTCTTTTAAATTCTTGCCCTTAAAATTAGAATTAGTAACATACATAAATACAAAGAAGTCACAAGTAACATATTTACTTTTTTGATATAGTTTTTTATTAATAAAATTTCTAAGCTCGGGATCCAATTGCTTTATGATTATAGGAGAAGGAAAAAAACAAAGGAATTAATACGTGAGGCTTGAGTAGAGGACATTCAGCGAGACATGCGAAGTAGCGGTGCGTGAAACATATATTTTAACACATACACTCACTTAAATACTAAGTATGCCTCTCTCTCTCTCTCTCTCTCTCTTTCCTACCACATACATGCATATATGTTTATACCCACATACACAAATGTATTTCTTCAAATAATTAACCTGTATGAACTTGGTTAACCTTGACCTAAAGACGTGACAATGGGTGCTTTTAAGTAACAAAAAACTTCGGTAATAAAATATGATTTAAAACAAGTGGTAAAATTAAATTTGCCCGTAATAAATAAAATGAGAACATCATCAATGTAGACGGTCGATCAAATACACATTAATAATGATAACTCAGAAACTACTGGTCAGATCTTGATCGAATATATATGGCACTGCATGAGAAGATTCAGTTTTAAAAATCAAAATTGGTTCACCTAGAAAAAACTTCTGAGGTAACACATAAAAAATACGGTCGAATTGAGTACCTCCTCCATTTTTGAACTCAGTTAATTAAACGCGATAATATCAGTACAAATGAACAAAACCTGTAGAGTTAATACAAAGTGTAACAAAAACCTTGTGGTTCCAGTTAATTGCGTTATCAGAATCAGTATTTAAACGTAAAGAAATAACTTTACTTCACAAAACTCGACCATATTTTAAAGCTGAATTTAAATATTTTGTTTTTACAAATTACATGTTTTTGTTACTTCTGCATTGGAAGGGAAGTAAGAGTATTGTCAAAGAACCCGCTTTACCGATGCGCGTGTCAGTTAAAGATAATAAGATAATAATAACCACATACTATTTTTTCAAGTACCGCTAGTTAAATTTTTGTTAGCGACGACGTATCCCCCTGCGCTTCACTCTACCCCTCGTACAGTCGCCCGGAAACGAGAACAATACATAGAAACGGTATTTTAGAAGAATAACAGGAAAAATAAAAGTTTTTTTCAGAAAAGCTGTGGTGGTCCAGCAGACGTCACGTCGATACTTATGTAACTAAAATAGCACGTCGTTACTTAAAGGTTAAATTATATTCATTTTATTACGGTCGATTTTCCTTTTCAGGATCAGGAATTATTATACGTATAAAAATACTTTTATTTCTAAAAGTATTTTATACGTATATTGATTCTTATAACGCACGTGACAGGAACCATAGGATTTTGATAAGAAGTTGTATAAAACAATCGCTTATCGCTATTAAATTAGTAATAAAAAAAAGAAGAAAAAAGCAATAAAAAATAAAGTAAGGTGTGCATAGTAATATTTATTTTATCTTTACCGTGAAGTGGCGGTTGAGAATATCCACTACCCCATATCTTCCCGTGGGTGTCGTAAAAGGCGACAAAGGGAAACAGGCAGGAGATGGGCAGCAGCATCTTCCTGATAATAGCCAAAATAACAATAGAAAAACTGCGGTTGCCAACCCGCTCGCCAAGCGTGGCAACTATGGCAATATACCCCCCATGAGCAATGACAATAATAAACGGCCCCTAGTCCCCGGCGGCCCCGCTATTCCTGGCTACGGTGGCGACCATGGTAACGGCGGGGCAGGGGGTGCTAAGAATCTCCGGTGGAGGTTCGGTTGCCACCTACAACGACTCGACCTGGCAACATACAACGCACGCACCCTGAGGACTGACGAGAAGATTGTGGAGCTGGAAGAAGAGATAGACAAGTTACGCTGGCATATTATAGGATTATCCGAAGTCCGAAGAGAGGGGGAGTACACGGTAATCCTCGAATCCGGCAACTTGCTCTATTACCGGGAGGGCGACCATCTGTCCCAAGGAGGTGTCGGATTTATCGTCCACAAGTCTCTCGTTAACAACGTTGTAAAGATTGAGAGTGTGTCGACGAGGGTTGCGTACCTTATACTCAGAATCACCAAACGGTATTCGCTGAAGGTCATACAGGTTTACGCACCAACCTCGGCACACCCCGATCAGGAGGTGGAGGAAATGTATGAGGATATATCTAGAGCCATGCATTCCTCCAAAACCCAATATACGGTGTTAATGGGAGACTTCAATGCAAAACTAGGCACAAGAGAGAACGGTGAGCTGAAAGTAGGGAAATTTGGAATAGGGCAACGGAACCCAAGGGGCCAGCAGTTGGCTGACTTCATGGAGAAAGAGGGACTCTTTATGATGAACTCTTTCTTCCAGAAGCGGCCCCACAGGAAGTGGACCTGGTCGAGCCCCGACGGTTCGACAAAAAATGAGATTGACTTCATTATGACGACCAGACGACAACTGTTCAGTGATGTCTCAGTGATCGCGAGGGTAAAAACCGGCAGCGATCACCGAATGGTTAGAGGCACACTGAACCTAAACGTTAAGTTGGAGAGGTCTCGTCTAATGAAGTCAACGCTCCGTCCCCCTCGTGCTCTAATCCAAAGTCCCGAAACCTTTCAGCTCGAGTTACAAAACCGTTTTCAGTGCCTAGAAGACTGCAATGAAGTGGACGATTTGAATGACAAGCTCGTGGAAACTGTCCATGCGGTCGGAGCTAAGTTCTGCAAGACCCACCGCAGAAGAACACAAAAACTCTCCGATCACACTCTTAATCTCATGGCTGTTAGACGGGAGATGAAGCTACATTCTTTAACAGGTTTAACAGCATACAGGCAACTGAACAGACAGATCTCCAAATGCATGCGGCGGGACTTACGCAACTTCAATACAGCTCGTATTGAAGAAGCGATCGAGCGGAACCAAGGCTCCAAAGTCTTTGCCAGAGATCTGTCTGCCAGAAAGCGCCAACTGTCAAAGCTGAAGACAGAATGTGGCAGCATCGTTTCCGGGGCACCTGAGATTTTGAGTGAGATTGAGAGGTTCTATGGACAGCTGTACACGTCATCGTTGGAGCCGCACGCAAGTGTGAGTAATGATCCAAGATCGAGTCTTATCCGACATTATTCCGATAATATCCCGGACGTCAGTCTGAGCGAGATTAGAATGGCTCTCCAGCACCTTAAAAACGGCAAGGCCCCAGGCGAGGATGGAATTACAGCAGAGCTTCTGAAAGCGGGTGGAAAACCGGTACTTGAAGTCCTTCAGAAGCTCTTTAATTCCGTCCTCCATGGTGGCATTACACCGGAGGCGTGGAGCAGAAGTGCGGTGGTCTTGTTCTTCAAGAAAGGCGACAACGCTCTTTTGAAGAACTACAGACCGATTTCCCTTCTCAGCCGCGTCTACGTGCTGTTTTCGAGAGTCATTACGAATCGTCTCGCGCGCAGACTTGACGACTTTCAGCCTCCCGAACAAGCCGGTTTCCGAAAAGGCTTTAGCACCATAGACCACATACATACCCTTCGGCAAATTGTACAGAAGTCCGAGGAGTACAATTTGCCATTATGTCTGGCGTATGTGGACTATGAGAAAGCCTTTGATTCCGTCGAAATTTGGGCGGTGCTGCAGTCCCTTCAGCGATGCCAAGTTGACTGTCGGTATACCGAAGTGTTGAAGTGCTTGTACAGTAGGGCTACGATGGCTATCCGAGTACAGAACCAGAGTACGAAACCTATCCAATTGCAGAGAGGTGTAAGACAGGGTGACGTCATATCCCCGAAACTCTTTACCGCTGCATTGGAAGATGTTTTCAAGCTTCTGGACTGGAAAGGATACGGTATCAACATCAATGGCGAGTACATCACTCACCTTCGATTTGCCGACGATATAGCCCTTATGGCAGAATCGCTGGAGGACCTAAGCACTATGCTCAATGACCTCAATAGTGTTTCCCAACGGATAGGTCTTAAGATGAACATGGACAAAACAAAGATCATGTTTAATGTCCATGTCACACCTATGCCGGTAGTTGTTGGGAACACTAAGCTCGAAGTTGTTGACGAGTATGTTTACCTGGGACAAATAGTCCGACTAGGTAAGTCCAACTTCGACCGAGAGGTCAATCGACGGATTCAACTCGGTTGGGCAGCGTTCGGGAAATTACGGCACATCTTCTCGTCAGGTATACCTCAAAACTTGAAAACGAGACTGTACACCCAGTGCGTGTTGCCAGTGATGACAAACGGAACTGAGACGTGGTCCTTCACTGCTGGCCGGATGAGGAAGCTCAAGGTCGCTCAGCGAGCTATGGAGAGGGCTATGCTCGGAGTTTCTCTGCGTGATAAACTCAGAAATGAGGATATCCGCAGTAGAACCAGAGTGACCGACATAGCCCAACGGATTAGTAAGCTGAAGTGGCAATGGGCCGGCCATATAGCTCGAAGAACCGACAACCGATGGGAAAGAAAGGTTCTCGAGTGGCAGCCTCGTACCGGCAGGCGAAGTGTAGGGCGTCCCCCCACTAGATGGAGTGACGACCTGGTAAGATATGCAGGAAGTCGATGGATGCAGGTGGCTCAGGACCGTGCTTTGTGGCATTCTTTGGGGGAGGCCTATGTTCAGCAGTGGACTTGTGAAGGGCTGTAATGATGATGAATGACATTATTATTATTATTTTTATTATTTTATAACGTAAAATCTAGTTCTCCTTTAGAAGCACGTAAAATCTCTTTTTTTTAAACGTCACCTGCATCCATCGACTTCCTGCATGCCTTACCAGGTCGTCACTCCATCTCGTGGAGGGTCGCCCTACACTTCACTACCGGTACGAGGCTGCCACTCGAGAACCTTTCTTCCCCATCGGTTGTCGGTTCTTCGAGCTATATGACCGGCCCACTGCCACTTCAGCTTACTAATCTGTTGGGCTATGTCGGTCACTCTAGTTCTACTGCGGATATACTCATTTCTAAGTCTATCACGCAGAGAAACTCCGAGCATAGACCTCTCCATAGCTCGCTAAGCGACCTTGAGCTTCCTCACACGGCCAGCAGTGAAGGACCACGTCTCAGTTCCGTAACTCATCACTGGCAACACGCACTGGGTGTACAGTCTCGTTTTCAAGTTTTGAGGTATACCTGACGAGAAGATGTGTGTAGCTTCCCGAATGCTGCCCAGCCGAGTTGAATCCGTCGATTGACCTCTCGGTCGAAGTTGGACTTACCTAGTCGGACTATTTGTCCCAGGTAAACATACTCGTCAACAACTTCGAGCTTAGTGCTCCCAACAACTACCGGCATAGGTGTGACATGGACATTAAACATAATCTTTGTTTTGTCCATGTTCATCTTTAGACCTATCCGTTGGAAGACACTGTTGAGGTCATTGAGCATGGTGCTTAGGTCCTCCAGCGATTCTGCTATAAGGACTATATCGTCGGCAAATCGCAGGTGAGTGATGTACTCACCATTGATGTTAATACCGTATCCTTTCCAGTCCAGAAGTTTGAAAACGTCTTCCAATGCAGCGGTGAAGAGTTTCGGGGATATAACATCACCCTGTCTTACACCTCTCTGCAATTGGATAGGTTTCGTACTCTGGTTCTGTACTCGGATAGCCATCGTAGCTCTGCTGTACAAACACTTCAGCACTTCGATATACCGACAGTCAACTTGGCACCGCTGAAGGGACTGCAGCACCGCCCAAATAATGTCATTAATCAAATGAAATTACGAAATAAATAAAAACAACATTAACTGGTTCTTAATGATAAAATTATCAAACCGGTTCATCGTACTAGATTAATAAAGTATCATTCACAAATCCACTACTGAACATAGGCTTCCCCCAAGGAATGACATAAAACACGGTCCTGAGCCATCCTGAGCGGTTCTGAATCAATCTACTTTCTGTATCTCTTGCTAGGTTGTCATTTCATCTGTACTCCACGTGACGGACATGAAATAATTTTATATATACAAGTATATATAAAATTATTTCACTTAAAATAAAATATCTACAGAAATAAAATTGTAATTTAGTAAATGCTTACAGAAATTGTTTAACGTGAAATATTATCAAGACTGGAATAACACAAGGCAAAATCACAATAATGCTTTCAGTGGAATACGAGTATTGTCTTTTATGTTCGTCTACGCTCCGGGTAACATCAGAGGAATCAATTCAATTAGGAACCTGAGAGCGTACTTCATGTATACGTACAATAACGATGCAATTTTGGTATTGAGTATCGTACCAAATATGTTCCACCTACCTCAAAAAAAAACCTCAAAATATTCTAATAATATTTTTAATACTGGCAATACTATTAACGTTACTAATATTTCCTTTAACTACTCCTAGTAAGATTAAAATACTTGTGTTAAGAGTGGTAGTATAAAGTAGTCGAATATCGGATTCGAACCCACGACCTTTTGAGTTCGCAGTTCGCCCCTGCCATTTATGCAGTTCATACGCGGTAGAAGTGAAACATTCAGATAAATAAACTTCGAGAGAATGAAACGAATGCAGAGTATCAGGAGGATAATTTTAGGGTTTACGTAATCAAAATATAAATAAATTTATAATAAACACTGTATATTCTATTTCATAGTCTCGCAGGCTAAATCTTATAGACGAATGTATATGGTTTTTTTTTCGAACCAGTGGTAAAGTAAAAAATGACATTCAATAAGAATTACACATGTGATCTATATTGAATAAAAAGTATTCTATTCTATTTTATATATTCTATTCTATTCTATGTTTGTCTCCTTTTGGTGTCGCTTTTTGATTCTAAAGATGTTTTCACTTCAAAAAGGCAAAACTTTCCTTTAGGGTGTCCAGTCAGAAGCGATGTCAACATTTTACGACTCACTTGACATGGGCTACTGTCACTTAATTGTGTAAAATAATTTTGTCTTATGACGTGTAGTAAAAAGTTAGCTCGTAACTTATGACTTTATTAGATGGTAAGCTTATTTTTAGGAATCAGTCTGGGTAGGTACAACCCACTTTCTTATTTTTACTGACAAGCATCGACTATTGCTGTGTCCCAGTATGAAGGGTATAGAGAGTGGGTATAAGTCTGTAAGGTGTTTCAATATGTTCTCGGAGGTAATAACGCATCTGCAGCTTCCTTTCTCTAAAGTCGTGCATGCATTGCTATAGTAGCAATTTACCTTCGAGTGGGATGTTGGCTCGTTTGTAACACTAAAGTATACAGAATGATTAACAACTGTGTTAATATCAACTCGAGTAGAATGCAAATTACGTAATAACAATTAATAAGGCTCGTCACATAATGAGTAGTGTGTTGGAAACGTAATCAAACAAGGCAATTGATATACACACACAATACTTACACTTGATAAAGCCATGCTCCAGCTATATTATGGATTTAGCACGAATCGGTCGGCTCGACCGGGATAGGACCACGCTCTCACAGAATCCAAGCGTAAAATAGCAGTATAATGTTGCTGTGTTTCTTATAGTAACTGTAGAGAAACGAAGACCCTTTTTACTGGAAAAGAGTCATTACATCTTAGTCTAGACATCTTAGGAAGAAAGGAAACATATGGCTATGGGCTACAGCATCCACTTACCATCAGATGGACTATATGCTCCTTTGTAACCCTTATTCTATAAAAAATATTGTATGATTTTTTAAATGTGTGTTACCTTATAACTTCTTTCTGGGCGAAGCGATTTCGATGATTATTTTTTTATTTTGAAGCTGGTGCTTTTTATATGGTTCCAAATTTTGATTAAGATCTGACCAATAGCTGTGAGTTATTCTTAATAATTTATATTGTTCTTCATATTGCCCTCTTATCGCCATGCATTAAGTTCTAGGTTTTTGCGACCGCAACTCAGCCTGGCTAACACTGTTACGTTACGGCACTCACCTTGCTCAGCCTCAGCCGCGGTGTAATAAAATATCCGAAATAACGACGGGAAGCAGTCAACAGAGAAAAACATCTGGTTCTGCCATTGTCATTATGCCTACTCAGCGTGCTCTCCACAGTTGGAGTGGCCTTATCTCAGGCCTGAGAAAGGAAAAAGAAGAACAAAAAAAAAAAAGCATTTATTATAAAATACATAATTTAATATGCAGAAAAAGTGTAATATTATGTAATTTGCGGGTGAATATTAAATATATTTACTGAGCAAGCAGTTTCAAATTCTGTTACGTAGTGATAGCAATTAATATCAGTAGCCGAAGATACATCAAAGAGGCAGCTGTAATTAATAGGGAACCGTTGTCCGTGGGCCGTTTAATTATCTCGGTAGCAAGTGATTTGGCGTCAAAGGTCCAAACGGTGCATTTACTCCAATTACTAGTGACAATCAGTGCCAATTCTCTTCCCTTGAAATGGCAATACAGTTTACTTTATTGAAATTAATTAAAATTATTTCATTTGTGCATAAAAAGCAGTTATGTTTAAAACAAATGAAATAATTTAAAAATAAATGTCATAATAATTATTATCTTTAATGTCTATCGAAAGTTCACCACTGAACATCAACTTTCCCCATAGATTGATCTTCGAAGGTCATTTTACAACAGTTGGCACGTTTCGCAGGCGAGTTGAGAACTGCAACTATTTCTTATGTTTACGCGAACACTACACATTTAAATAAAGGTAATATTTACGAATTTTATCGCGTATATTAATATTCAACCACCAACCAAGTTGACCTTTCAAGGCATTCCACTGCGTTCATCATGAGACATTAATCAGGAAGCTACAGTACTATGGTGTGAAGAACATAGTGCTTAAACTTATTATCTCATTTTTAAGTAATAAAACGCAGGAAGTTATTATCAATGGTAAAATTTCTTCCGAGTCACCTGTACTAATGGGTTTCCTTTAGAGCTCGATTCTCGGCCCATTCCTGTTTTCAGTAAATATTAATGACTTACCTTACCTTATAGGGGATAATCATTATATAGTATTATTTTTGCCGATGATAGTTCCTTGATTTTTAAACTTAAACGTCTATCATTTAAATGTGTACTATATCAAAATTAGTGCATTGGGTTAACGTTAATAATCTGCATTTAAACGGAAATAAAACTAAACCTTTTAAATTTACAACATCGAATGTTAAAAATCTGAACACTAATGTGTTTATAAATAGGGAAGAACAGAGCCTTGTTGAATCCATTGCTTTTCTTGGTATCACGCTCAACGCAAAGATTTAGTGGGGCCCCCATATATCCAAACTGGCAAGCAGACTAAGTTCTGCATATGTTGTAAAAAAGATTAGTGGTTTCACTAGTATTGAGATAGCTAGATTAGTTTATTTCAGTAATTACCATAGCATAATGCCTTATGGGATTTTGCTATGGGGAAATGTGGCTGATTCAGAAACTATTTTTGCTTTACAGAAGAGGCCTATTAGAGCTATTTACAACCTAAAACCGAAAGAGTATCTTAGAGATAATTTATAGAAATAAATATATTAACATGGGCCTCTCAGTATATTTATGAAAATTTAATGTATGTTCACAAAAATAAAGGTAGTTTTAAGTAAAAAAAGTGATATACATTCTGTAAACACTAGGAACAAACACAAGCTAGTGATACCAGTTTCTCGACTCCACAGAATCAGTAATTCATTCTTGGCAATGTTGTCTTGGGCAATGTATACGCTACTACAACAAGGTCCTGGAAAAAGTACAGGCTCTCTCTATTACCAAGTTTAAATGTTTGGTTAAGCTGAAACTGCATAAAAAAAGTTTATTTTAATATAAATGGATAAATGACTGATAATAACCCCCGGGAATGAGGTGGTCGCTTCCAAGCAGTTTCTAAAATAAATTTTATAAATAGTTTGTACAATCATTAATGTAAAATTTACCTTAAAAAAAGCCTATTTCAGAAACCTGTTCTTCTTTATTCCTTTGCCCAACAGATGAAATTTAAATTGTAAAGTTAATAAGATCACTTAAATCTAGCTCTGCTATAGGACATGATTCCTTGAGTAATAATATTTTAAAAGAGACTAAATATATTTTAGCCAATCGAATCGCCCATATATGTAATCTGAGCATTTCTACCGGTACTGTTCCTCCTGAACTTAAAGTTGCAAATGTGATTCCTATTTACAAATCTGGCCAATCTACAGAGCCGGCAAATTATAGGCCTATCTCATTATTGGGTACTCTCTCTAAAATAATTGAGAAAGTGGTCAATGTGAGGCTGCTTAAATACTTTGAGTCAAATGGATTACTGGCCGAGAACCAGTATGGCTTTCGCTCAAGTAAATCCACAGAGGCTGCTGTCAGAAATCTTGTTAACTTCACCATTGGTAAGATCAATGATAATCAAAAGCGTGTCGGTGTCTTCTTGGATTTTGCGAAGGCTCTTGATACGGTTTCTCGGCCAATACTCTTAAAAAAAACTTGAGACACTTGGAGTGAGAGGGATAGCTCTGCAGTGGTTTTGCTCGTATCTCTCTGATCGGAACCAAAGAGTGTCCATTGGAGACTCCTTCAGTGACTATGCAGAGATCAAGTTTGGCGTGCCGCAGGGAAGCGTCCTTGGCCCTACGCTGTTCTTGGCTTATATAAATGACTTGTGCTCCACAAAATTAACAAATGCAAGAATCTTTACTTTTGCAGAAGACACTGCAATTATTTTTTATGCCAACTCGTGGAACCAGCTACGTTCCATTGCACAGGAAGGATTAAGTCGCAATTCTACTACCGGTTAGTGCAGTCGCTTCATAATGACGTGACGGCTCTAATGCCGAACTTACAGTATTTTTGTAGCGTAAGCATACCTACTGCGCAAAAATAATTCGAAATGGCGTGTCAACCTAAACGTTCCGAAACCGTCGTAATCCACGAGTTGCTGGCCTTTGTTCAACAAAAATTGGACGTCATGGACCAGGTGTCTCTGGAGCAGATACTGATGACAAGCTTCACCGAGGACGAGATCATCCAAGCGAAGAAGGTGTTAGCAGATTCAGCCGTGACCCAAATCCGTCTTATCACACGTCACAGGGATGGACGCGGTAAGAAAGACCTGCAAGACATCTTCAGGCTGTTCAATGAGACCGACCCTGATGATATCCCAACTTTCGTCGCGCGTGATCTCAACAAGCTGCCTCCCGTGACGTTCGATCACGTAGACGTCACCAGATTGTTGAAAGACATCACCACGTTGAGAGCCGATATTACCGACATCCGTTCCAAATTTGAGAAATCAGAGCTGAGGAACGAAGTCAATATGTTGCGCAACATAATTGCAACATCTGCAAATTCACCGTCGTCGCAGAATGTGAATACGACACGCGGTAACCGTAATAGTAGTCATATTTCACCGATGATTGCGACTCCGTCACGCGATACCGTCTGTCAGCGGGTTGATGACCGAGAAACTAGGGCGACCTCGGTCGTCATTGCATCACCACCTCAACCCTTGACTGAACCCATTGGTACTCCTCCGCCGAAGCCAACCTCAAAACAAGGGAAGACGTTTGCGGATGTTGCCCGTAAATCTTTACAACCGGCACCCTCTTGTGGTCCAAAGCGGAAGAATGTGGAAATAAAATCAGTTCCAGTGGTGACCCAAGACAAGATTGATAAGGACGGGTTTACTCTTGTTGAGACGTCGGTCGCGACCCGTCTGTAACCAGCGTGGGACCGCGAAAATAAACGCGAGTACAACTCTGCGTGCTGTGGAGCCAACCATACAACTCTACATCTCCCGTTTGGACAGAAGTACGTCGGAAGAAGACGTCCTGCGCTTCGTGGAAGAACGAAGCCGATGCCGCATTGAGGATCCGATCTCTTTACATTTGCAGCGTCTGGAGTCTAATAGGTCAACGAACTTCAAATCCTACGTACTCCAGGTTCCTGCAAAACATAAAGAGACATTCCTCACTCCCGATTTCTGGCCCTCTGGGGTAGTGTTTCGCCGATACAGGGACGCGCCAAAGAAAAAAGTTCCCTAAATAGTGTTAAGTTATGTCAATATTTTATATATATATTTAGGTTAAGGTATATATTGCTATGGGCCAATGTTCTTAATTTTTAAGTCCTTGATGCCTTTTTTTTTTTTTTTGCGGATGGGAAATCATCTAATGACGCCTTTCGCTGTGGGTGGAGCGGAAGGGAGTGTCAGACTTTTACTGACTAAAAACCATCCGTGTTCCTTCAGTGCCCTTACGTTCCGGAGCCGCGGTATCTCTTTCGAACAGCCCGCAGCCCCGGCAGGCGTCGGCCCTTGCGGGCCCCTTCACGCTGCTGACAGCTCTTTGAGGCGCGCGTGGAACAAAACGCGCCGTCGACACGGCCTGTCGTCGTTAGACGGACGGACGGCGAGCTACCCATTGCTCGCCGTCCACAGGCCCGCGCCTACGGTGGTCGGGGGCCACGACGTAGCCCCCGACGCCCGGGGCGTCTCCCGCGGCGGCCGGGAAGGAAAGCTGTTGCTCTTTCCTTCTCCCGCTCCGCCACCTCCTTCGCTAGCATCACTGCTTCGCAGAAGGTGGTGACGGCATCCCATTCCGTCTCGCTCCGGACCATGGCTTCGACCAGAGCCGGACACGAGAGGTCGCCGCCGCCTATCGCCGCTACGAGGACACGGCGGTGCTCCGCCCAAGCAGAGCACACCTCCACGGTGTGCTCCACCGTGTCCTCCGGTTGATCCTCGCAGTGGGAGCACCCGGGCGTTTCCTCCCGCCCGATTCGGTGCAGGAACCTCCCGAACACACCGTGTCCGGTGAGGACCTGCGTCAGGCGGAAGGTGAGGACGCCGTGGCGTCTCTCAAGCCACTCCTCAAAGAGGGGTCTTATCGCCGCTATAGTGGCGTGCCCAGCACGGGGTTGCGACAGTCGCTCTCTCCATGTCGCCATGAGATCATGCCGGAAGTCTGTCCGCTGCGCGACAACTTGCCGCGGCAGCGGGGTTTCCCCCCGGCATAGTGCTGCCGCGCGCCATTCGTGCAGGCGCGCGAGGACTATCGCCTCCAGATCCCATGGCGGCAATCCGGCAAGGAGGCTCGCCGCCTCGCGGGAGATCGTGCGGTAGCCGCGAACCATCTTTACGGCAACCACCCTTTGGGGCGCGTTTAGGTGGTGGACGGCAAGCCGCGCCAAACCACGCGCCCACACCGGGGCCCCGTAAAGGGCCATGGACCTCACGATCCCCGCGTAGAGCCTCCGGCAGGAGGCGTTTGGCCCCCCCAGGTTCGGCAGGAGCCGCCTGAAGGCAGCCCCGGTCCGTTCCAGTTTGGGAGCCAAACGTCGGAAGTGCTCAACGAAGTTCCATCGGCCGTCGAGGACGAGTCCTAGGTACTTCAACGTCGACTCGACGCCGATGGATACCCCTCCTACCATCACTGAGGATCCCGGTGGTGGCCTGTTCCGAGGACCATGGAAGTGCATGGCCTCGGACTTGTGCAGAGCCACCTCGAGACCCAGTTGCCGGATCCTCTCAACGACTATCGCAACCCCGCGTATCATAGTTTCCGCCGCCGCCTCGTACGACCCCCCTTGTGCCAGTACCAGCGTGTCGTCAGCGTAGCAAACTACGCTGACGCCGGTAGGGAGGTCGGCGCGCAGCACCCAGTCGTAACCGATGTTCCACAGGGGCGGCCCCAGAACCGAACCCTGTGGGACACCGCACGACATCTCTCGCCGGTTCCACTCTCCGTTTCGACCGGGGTAGATGACGGCCCTGTCCGTCAGATAGTCCCCGACTATACGACGGAGATAGGTCGGCACCCGGTGATACCGGAGTGCCTCCCTAATGCAGCTCCAGGGCATGGAGTTGAAGGCGTTGGCGATGTCGAGAGACACCGCCAAGACAACCCCCCCCCTGGCCACTGCATCCCCCGTCGTGAGGGCTCTCACGCGCATGATGGCGTCCACCGTAGAGCGCCTCTTGCGGAAACCAAACTGGTGTTCCGCAAGATCCGGCCCCGTCCCCGCAAGGTGCTCGGCGAGGCGGTTTGCAATTACTCTTTCAAAGAGCTTGCCCACCTCGTCGAGCAGCACCACGGGCCGGTATGCGGACGGAGAGTCCGCAGGGCGCCCCGGCTTCCGAATGAGGACCAGCTTCCCCGTCTTCCAACGAAGCGGGAATTGGCCTCTCTCCAAGCATGCGCTTAGGAGCCCCTCCAGTCGGGGCCCGAGAGCCTCCGAGGCCAGGACCCAGGCTTTGCCAGGCAAGCTATCGGGTCCTGGGGCGGTATTCCTGGCCTTGAGCCTACGTACCGCCACTCTCAGGTCTACCCCGGTCCCTTCCGGGATGTCGTCGTCGTCGTCCTGGTGGTCCGCTTCCGGCACCGCAGGTGGCGGAGCCATAGGCGGGGGCGGATGTTCCCCGCGCGCAGGGAACAGAGCGCTCACCACATTCTCCACGAGCTGAGGCCGGAGACTCTGCGTCAGCGGGGGGGCCCAGGTGCGGAGTTTATCCCGCACGATCTTGTAAGGGCGCCCCCACGGATCTCTATCGAGAGTCTCCAGCATCTCCTCACGGGCCCGATCCCGGGCCCGCAGGACAGCCTCCCGGAGGGCGGTCTTTGCCGCTCTGTATCCCTCGTACAGCTCCGCCTCAATGGCTGCCGCATTCGGTGGACGAATGCGGAGCCTGCGATGCCTGGCGTACAGGTGCCGCGCGGCGACACACGCCTCGCGCAGAGACGTCAGCTCACGCGACCACCAATACACCTGACGCCGGGCGCTTCCTGGCCGGACGCGGGGCATTGCCACGTCACATATCTCGGACATGGCCTCCTGGAACCACCCTGCCTCATCATTGACGTCGGCAGGCCTGTCCGGTGATGACACCCAGGCCTGCACGATCGAGGCTTCCAGGAGGAGCTCCCGGTCCAGCTGCTTCAGCGCCCAACGCGGACCACTCGGGGCCTGTTGGACTGGCGCGCTCGAGGGCTGGGTGGAGACGTCAAACCGGATGTACCGGTGGTCGGAGTAGGTCTCCACCCCCTCCATGACACGCCAGTCAATGGCACGCGGCGACAGAGCGGGGCTAGCGAACGAAATGTCCACCACCGACTCGCCCCGCATCCGCACACACGTGGGGACAGAACCCCGATTTAGGACGACCAGGCCTGTCTCCAGAGCCCAGTCTTCCACCATCCTACCCCGCACATCTGTACGACGAGAACCCCAAGCCAAGTTCTTGGCATTGAAGTCCCCGAGGACAAGTACGGGGAGGGGATTACTTCCGACGACGACTGCTCTCAGCTCTGCAAGAGAGTTGTGAAACTCGGCGAGAGATCGGTTCGGGGAGAAGTACACCCCCACAACGACGAACTCCCCGAACCGTGCTGCTACGCACCCCTGACCCCTCCTGACACCTTCAAGGGTCGGGGTACCGGCGGCGGCTGAAGAAATGATGGCCACTGAGCCGTTAAGGTCCGCCACCCAGTCCTCCCTAGGCCAGACAAAATACGGCTCAGCGACCACAGCGATGTTGATCGACCACTGCGCCATGCTCTGGAGCAACAGATCCTGAGCGCAGGCGCAGTGGTTGATATTCGCCTGGAGGAAGCTTAATGGGGCCGTTATAGGCATTCCATTTCAGCTTCCTCCACGGGGCGCCTCTCTGCGGGCGTCGGTGTCGCGGCGGCGGCGGCAGCGACAGTGACAGCGGCGGCGGCGGCGGCGGCAGTCGCGACTGCGGCGGTGGCCACAGAGGCGGTGGCGGTGGAGGGCCCTCCCCTGCCCGCGGCCTTGGCCTTGGCGGGTGGCACGCAGGCCTTGCTTCCGGCCCGGTGATCGGCTGGCTTGCCGGTCGCCGCACATGCATCACAGTGCGGCGTGGCGCAGCAGGTCGCCGATATGTGTCCGGGCTGACAGCAGCGGAAGCAAAGGCCACTGCGGTCAACCTCCGAGGCGCATTTCACAGATACGTGGTGCCCCACGAGACAGCGGTAGCACCTCAGAGGTCTGGGCTCCAGCAGCTTAACCTGCGCTGAGACCCAGCCCACCAGAAGCCTTCGGCCCTCCACTATGGTTTTGGCCGCCGTAACAGGGCAGCACACCGTGGCGGCATGCATACCCTGTTGGTCCGGGCGTATGGCGCCTGACCTGACCTGGTCAGTAGTGCACCCCCCGGACCTGGCGACGGCGGCCACTAACTCCTTCTCCGATACCGAGTCGTCCAGACCCATGATGCGCAGGTCTGCGCATCTGACGGGCCTGGACACTCGGGCCTCGTCCGCGTCCAGGGACGCTCTGAGCTTCGCAGCCAGAGCGTCCGCGGTCGCGCCACTGGATTCCCCGGGGATCTCCAGCATACGGGCCCCCGTCTGGGTGACTTTGAGCCGGAGGCCCCCGGTGATCCCGAGCTCCCCGAGATCCACCGCCTCTTTCGCCTTCGCGAGCAGATCGCGGTAGGTAACACCCTTCTTTTCCGCGTCCGGCTGTAGTGTAATCACTACAGCTGCGGTCTTCGGGGCGCGGAGCCTAGCCGCCATCTTGCGCGCCCTGAACTGGCGCTGCCGCTCCTGCTCTTTGGCCTTTTTGGCTGCCTTCTTCCCCTTATTTTTGTCCCCGACCACCTGCCAACCGGCTTCAGCCGTGGGAGGTGTAGGGAGCTGAGGGGGCGGTGGCGGCGGCGGCAGCTGGCTTGCCGCTGGCGCTGGCACATTCGCCGCAGGCACTGGGGCTGGCGCAGCCACCACCTGTGCTGCCGCTTTGCCCTTTTTTGTCTTCGCCTTGCCTCTCTTTCCCGTTGCCGGCTTAGCCGGAGCCGGTTCAGCCGGTACCAGTTTTGCCGGAGCCGGCTTTTCAGGGGGAGGAGGGGCAACTGCAGCCCCGCCCGAAGGCTGGCTGGACGGCCCCGGCCTGGATGCGGCAGCTGTGGCCGCCGCGTACGAGACCGTTGCCGGCCTCGCCGCCGTCTTGTTTGCCCCTAGGGGGGGGGCGCAGGACGATGCCCTCCAGCACGGAGAACCGGTGCTGGAAGGCAGCCAGCTCCTGCCGGACCAGGTTCAGAACCTGGTTCTCCACCGGCACGGGCTGGCTTGGGCGCTGCGTCTGGGGCGCCGCGCGAGAGGCAGGCTCACGTAGACTGGCCAGGTCTGCGCGGAGCTTCTCGTTCTCCTTCTGGAGAGTCTCCATGGCGGACGTCAGGCGGGCCACTTCCGCCCGCAGCTCCGCTACCTCGTTTGCATTAAGCTCGGCCCCAACAAAGTTGGCCTCCGCAGCCGCCATGATGGAGGCGGAGGCCGCGGGAATGGCCTTTATCTTTGAGGAGGCCTTTTGCTTGTGGGCCACGACCTTGATCGCGGCCTCCACCTCCTTTACGAATCTGGCCTTACGCTCCACCTCGGAGCCGCCAGTCGCATCCGTCTCTTCGCCTGATACCCGAGCCGTATCGCCCGGGTGGCGCCCCTCCTCGGCATGCTTTGCCGCTTGTTCGGCCCTCTGATTGTCAGAGGGCCCCCTCCCCTTGCCTCTCAGCCCGCCCCGCCTGTTGGTGGGGATTTTCCGGGCCGAAGTCTCCTCTTCTCCGGCTGACGACCCCTGGTCACCATCCCGCCTGGACCGCTTGCGGAAGAACTTACTGGTCTCCGCGGTCCCAGGCTCCACGCGTCGGGAGCTCTCTGAGCCTCCCACGCTGCTCGATGCGGCGTCGGACTCTGTCCCCGCATCGTTCCTCCTCTCCTCTACGTTGCCGTTGCCGGCGGTTTTGGTTTTTTTTCTTTATTTTCCATATTTGTACCCACGAGTATGGGAGTAATTAAATGTCCACCTTGGCAGTGACCCCTTACCAAGGTAAGCAGATTTAGAGGATTTATTACTCGCCAGGGGGTCTGCAGGTACCCTGGCGAGGAGCGCACTATCGACTGATTTGTTCATAGAACCCCGTCAGCCATCCATCCCCTCGCGGTGCGTCGCCGCTTGAGATTCGGGGTAACTTTTTATAGAGGTTTTCTCCCTCGCGGTCCGGGCGGTTAAGCCAAGACCCTCGGTCCCAATCAAAGCCGCGAGACATGATCCACGACACTTCGATACTGGGATTACGAGACCGGCGGTGACAGCAAAGGATGAATCCTTCACTGTCTGCCCGGAGGCAGGGTAAGTGCACACCGAGCCCGCCCTCACTCCTCTGCTATGCCCTCTGCTGATCAGAGGGTCACGCAGTGGAACGCGCCGTTGGTCCGGGACGGACACCACCCATGTCAGAATAATTAGCCGCGGCAGTAACCTTCCCCAAGGAGTAAGAATTTCTTCTCATTTCTCGAGGAAGATTACTGCCGCGCCCAGGGTGCACCGGCCCAGTAGCTGCTCTTCCCTCCAGACGTATCGAGAGGGACCCGCAACTACCAGGCACACGTGGAGGACTTCTGACTTTGCACCCCGAGTCCTTGATGCCTGAAATAAAGTTATTGTATTGTATTGTATTGTATTGTATTGTATTGTATTGTAAGTGATGTTAGTGAGTGGCTTCAACGTAATTTAGTCCATGCGAACATTAATAAAACCAAAATTATCCCATTTTGTATAACTAATAAGTCAGCACCGTCAGAAAATCTTGACCTTAAACTCCACTGTTGTCTAAACAAAGATCCTCTACAATGCTAATGTGAGCGACTTGAACGAGTTAGTACTGTGAAATATCTGGGTATTGTGATCGACCAAAATCTCAACTGGTTGGCACAGATAGAAGCCGTCTCGAAACGGCTAAAAAAAAAAAAACTTATGCATATTTTCAAAAAACTGAGGACTGTTGCTGATTTAGACCTAATAAAAATGATTTACTTTAGCCTCTGCCAATCAGTTCTAAATTATTGTATATCAGTATGGGGAGCTACGAGCAAATCGCACTTACTTAAACTTGAGCGTGTCCAGAGAGTCATCTTGAAAATAGCGTACCGCAGACCTAGGAGATATACAACTGACAAACTTTATACGGAATGCCAATTACTTTGTGTTCGTCAACTGTGCATAGCTTCAGCAATATTACTATTTCACCGACAAGCTAAGCAGTTGGCACGCACTTCTTACAGAACACATAAATGGGACCGGCCCAAGACCAAAACCGCTTTTGGCCGCAGATCAAACGATTACATGGGTCCTTATCTATACACTAAAATATACAAAGCGAATAATAAAGTCTAAAATATGACCAGATCAGGTTGTAGATTATTGGTACATAAATGGTTACAAAATAAAAAATATGAAGAAACTGAGGCATTATTAAAAAATCTTATCTGAACTAATAAACCTTCTTAACACATTCGCGGACAGTATACCAGACACAATAGATGCTGTATTGTTATTAAGCCTATAGGTGTGCACTGTGCCTTAAATGGAATATAATATCTTAAATAAATAAATAAACTTGATAATCTAAATGCACATTGAGAATAATTAATCGTTCAAAGGGTCTGAATTTGTACTATAGAAATATAATATTGCAGAAATATTCGCAATTCAAATGTGACCAATGTTAAATATAACTTAAAAGTTTTCACCAAACACATAAATATGTGTTAGTTTTTATTTTGTTTTATTTTATTTTATTTTATTCCTTCTTTTTTCTGTGTTGTAAACTATGTATATGATAAATCCACTTGTACATTTTATTTTTTTATTTTTCATTTATTTCAGCAAAGTAATAGTTTTAATTACAATATAATTTCTTCATGCCATTAAAGACAATTGTGTTTGTCTTGGCACTGCACAGTTTGCTCTAATATATTATTTTACATTATACTTTTATTTACATAATATTGAAATTAATATTTACATAAACTAAATATATAACCATTTTAAAATTGTGTGAAAAAATATCAAACATTTTTTGTGTTTACATTATTTTGTATAAACTTTATAGTAGATATTTCTTAAACTATAATTATTTTTTTCATGGAGAGGGTAGTTTTGATATTTTTTTACAAGAAACAGTGAAGCAAAAATGTGATTGTTATTGTCTTCGATTGTTCGACTCGCGTATACACTATACTGTAAATTAATTACGCGCATACACACGGTATACATTTTCAAGGAATAGTTTTTTTTTTTGGTGCGATTTATTTGGTTGCACGTTTTGTTTATTTGTCCGTATTTTTGCAATATATAAGCATAGATAAATATAAATCATCATGATTATCATTAAAATATATTTTTTAAGAATTCTAATTATATAAAAAATAGAATTACATAATATCGACTAATCATGAACTTCTATATAAATGGGAAGACTGGTCTCCACAACACAGGGAATCCTAGTGTGGAGCCCAGTGATACTGTTTGAAATTATAAAATGATAAAATATGAGACATATAAATTTGTGCCATAAGAGTAACTAAGTCAGTATCTGTATATTTTTTGAACTGAATAAATATTTCTTATTCTTATTTCTTATTAACAATTTTAATCTGGTCACTGGTAATACTGGTTACTATAATAATAATCATCTATACAAATATATAAAATTGAAGTGTCTGTTTGTAATGTTGAAATAACAGCTTTTTACTATATGCATATGAAAGTATATACGGTATTAATAACAAAAATACAATTTTTAAAGTTTTTGTCTGTCTGTCTGTCTATTTGTTGCGGCTAATCTTCGAAACGGCTGGACCGATTTTAACGAGATTTTCACAGGTAGATAGCTGATGTCACAAGGAATAACTTAGGCTACTTTTATTTTAGAAAAAGAATTATAGTACCCCGCAAAAAAAAATTAAAACCCCAAATAACACGCGGGCGAAGTCGCGGAGAACAGCTAGTATAATAATAAATAATTTTTATAACCTCTTCACAAAGGTATAAATTATCACATTACTACATACATAATACAGTTGTAGACAATTTATGATCTTTGTGAGAGACTGAGAGACTGACATTGGAACCTCATTCCTCACATTAACCATCGGTACTGTTAATTACTCGAAACATCGGAAATATAAAATAAGTTAATATATGCGACCATATCCTTAAAATCTAGTATTATTTTAATGAAAACTGCAATTTTTTTGTCATCATTACAGCCTTTCATAAGTCCACTGCTGAACATAGGCCTCCCCAAGGAATGCCACAAAGCACGGTCCTGAGCCACCTGCATCCATCGACTTCCTGCATGTCTTACGAGGTCGTCACTCCATCTCGTGAGGGGTCACCCTACACTTCGCCTACCAGTACGAGGCTGCCACTCAAGAACCTTTCTTCCCCATCGGTTGTCGGTTTTTCGAGCTATGGCCGGCCCAATGCCACTTCAGCTTACTAAACCGTTGGGCTATATCGGTTTTCTGATTCTAATGCGGATATCCTCATTTCTAAGTTTATCACGCAGAGGAACCCCGAGCATAGCCCTCTCCTTAGCTTGCTCGGCGACTTTGAGCTTCCTCATACGGCCAGCAGTGAAGGACCACGTCTTAGATCCGTAAAACATCACTGATAACACGCACTGGTTGTAGAATTTCGTTTTAAGGTTTTGAGGTATGTCTAACGAGAAGATGTGTCGTGGTTTCCCAAACGCTACCCAGCCGAGTTGAATCCGCCAATTGACCTCTCGGTCGAAGTTGGACTTACCTAGTCGGACTGTTTGTCCCAAGTAAACATACTCGTCAACAACTTCGAGCTTAGTGCTCCCAACAACTACCGACATAGGTATGACATGGACGTTAAACATGATTTTTGTTTTGTCCATGTTCATCTTAAGACCTATCCGTTGGGAGACACTATTGAGGACATTGAGTATAGTGCTTAGGTCTTCCAGCAGCAAATCTGTAATATGGACTATATCGTCGGCAAATCGAAGGTATGGAAGGTAATGGATGTACTCGCAATTGATGTTAATGCTGCATCCTTTCCAGTCCAGCAGCTTGAAAACGTCTTACAATGCAGCGGTGAAGAGTTTCTGGGATAAAACGTCACACCTCTCTGCAGTTGGATAGGTTTCGTACTCTGATTTTGTACTCGGATAGCCATCGTAGTTCTACTGTACAAATACTTCAGCACTTCGATATACCGACAGTCAACTTGGCACCGCTAAAGAGACTGCAGCACCGCCCAAATTTCGACGGAATCAATAGCTTTTTCATAGTCCACATACGCGAGGCAAAGTGGCAGATTATACTCCTCTGTTTTCTGTACAATTTGCTGAAGGGTGTGTATGTGGCCTATGGTGCTAAAGCCTTTTCGGAAGCCGGCTTGTTCGGAAGGCTTGAATTCGTCAAGTCTGCGTGCGAGGCATAAGGTAATAACTCTCGAAAATAGCACGTAGATGCGGCTCAGAAGGGAAATTGGTCTGTGATTTTTCAAGAGAGTATTGTCGCCTTTCTTGAAGAACAAGATCACATTACTTCTCCTCCACGCCTCCAGAGTATTACCACCATGGAGGATGGAATTAAAGAGCTTCTGAAGGACTTCTAATACCGGTTTTCCACCCGGTTTCAAAAGCTCAGATGTTATTCCATCCTCGTCCGGGGACTTTAAGCTTTTATGGTGCTGCAGAGCCATTCTAATCTCGCTCAGACTGACGTTATCCCGGACGTTATCCGTTTTCTTCGGAATAGTATCGGATAAGACTCGCTCTTGTATTGCTACTCACACTTGCGTGTGGCTCCAACGATGACGTGTTCAGCTACCCGTAGAACCTCTCAATCTCACTCAAAATCTCAGGTGTCCCGGGAACGATGCTCCACATACCACACTCGGTCTTCAGCTTTGACAGTTGCCTCTTTATGGCAGACAGATCTCTGGCAAAGACTTTTGAGCCTTGGTTCCGCTCGATCGTTTCTTCAATACAAGCTGTATTGAAGTTGCTTAAGTCCCACCGCATGCATTTGGAGATATGTCTGTTCAGTTGCCTGTATGCTGTCAAATCTGTTGAAGAATGTAGCTTCATCTTTCGTCTAACAGCCATGAGATTAAGAGTGTGATCGGAAAGTTTTTGAGTTCTCCTGCGGCGGGTCTTGTAGAACTTAGTTCCGACCGCATGGACAGTTTCCACGAGCTTGTCATTCATATCGTCCACTGCATTGCAATCTTCTAGGCACTGATAACGGTTTTGTAGCTGGAGCTGAAAGGTTTCGGGACTTTGGATTAGAGCACAAGGGGGACAGGGCGTTGACTTCATTAGACGTGACCTCTCCAACTTAACGTTTAGGTTCAGTGTGCCTCTTACCATTCGGTGATCGCTGCCGGTTTTCACCCTCGCAATCACTCAGACATCACTGAACAGTTGTCGTCTGGTCATCATAATGAAGCCAATCTAATTTTTGGCCGAACCGTCGAGACTCGACCAGATCCACTTCCTGTGGGGCCGCTTCTGGAAGAAAGAATTTATCATAAAGAGTCCCTCTTTCTCCATGAAGTCGGTCAGTTATAGGGCAACGGAACCCAAGGAGCCAGCCGTTGGGTTCCATTGCCTTATTCCAAATTTCCCTACTTTCAGCTCACCGTTCTCTCTTGTGCCTAGTTTTGCATTGAAGTCTCCCATTTTGGAGGAATGCATGGCTCTAGGGATTTCCTCATACATTTCCTTCACCTCCTTATTGGGGTGTGCCGAGGTTTGTGCGTAAACCTGTTTGACCTTCAGCGAATACCGTTTGGTGATTCTGAGTATAAGGTAAGGAACCCTCGTCGACACTCTCTCAATCTTTACAACGTAGTTAACGAGAGACTAGTAGACGATAAATCCGACACCTCCTTGGGACAGATGGTCGCCCTCCCGGTGATAGAGCAAGTTGCCGGATTCGAGGATTACCGTGTCCTCCCTCTCTCTTCAGACCTTGGATAATCCTATAATATGCCATTGAAACTTGTCTATCTCTTCTTCTAGCTCCACGACCTTCTTTTCAATCCTCAGGGTGCGTACGTTGTATGTTGCCAGGTTGAGTCGTCTTAGGTGGCAACCGAACCTCCACTGGAGATTTTTAGCACCCTTGCCCCGCCGTTACCATGTTCGCCACCGTATCCGCCGGGAACTGGAAGCCGTATCTTTGTTACTCTCATCATAGGGGGGTATTTGCATTGCCACACTTGGCGAGTGGGTTGGGAACCGCAGTTTTTTATTGTAATGTTGCTGTTATCAGGAAGATGCTGCTGCCCATCTCCTGCCTGTTTCCCTTTGTCGCGTTTTACGACACCCACGCGAAGGTATGGGGTAGTAGATATTACCGTAGTACCGTAGTTTCTTAACCGCCACTACACGGCAATTTGTTTTTGTATTAAGTTGTTATCAGGAAAATGTTTTTACCCGTCTCCTGTTTGAAGTTCCCTCTGACATCTTTTACGAAGTCCACGGGATATGATAATTTAAATTTTCTTGCGTGTATCTAAAATTACCTCACCTTTACTAATGGGTTTCCTTTAGAGCTCGATTCTCGGCCCATTCCTGTTTTCAGTGTATATTAATGACTTACCTTACCTTGTAGGGGATAATCATTATATAGTATTATTTTTGCCGATGATAGTTCCTTGATTTTTAAACTTAAACGTCTATCATTTAAATGTGTACTATATCAAAATTAGTGCATTGGGTTAACGTTAATAATCTGCATTTAAACTGAAATAAAACTAAACCTTTTAAATTTACAACATCGAATGTTAAAAATCTGAACACTAATGTGTTTATAAATAGGGAAGAACAGAGCCTTGTTGAATCCATTGCTTTTCTTGGTATCACGCTCAACGCAAAGATTTAGTGGGGCCCCCATATATCCAAACTGGCAAGCAGACTAAGTTCTGCATATGTTGTAAAAAAGATTAGTGGTTTCACTAGTATTGAGATAGCTAGATTAGTTTATTTCAGTAATTACCATAGCATAATGCCTTATGGGATTTTGCTATGGGGAAATGTGGCTGATTCAGAAACTATTTTTGCTTTACAGAAGAGGCCTATTAGAGCTATTTACAACCTAAAACCGAAAGAGTATCTTAGAGATAATTTATAGAAATAAATATATTAACATGGGCCTCTCAGTATATTTATGAAAATTTAATGTATGTTCACAAAAATAAAGGTAGTTTTAAGTAAAAAAAGTGATATACATTCTGTAAACACTAGGAACAAACACAAGCTAGTGATACCAGTTTCTCGACTCCACAGAATCAGTAATTCATTCTTGGCAATGTTGTCTTGGGCAATGTATACGCTACTACAACAAGGTCCTGGAAAAAGTACAGGCTCTCTCTATTACCAAGTTTAAATGTTTGGTTAAGCTGAAACTGCAAAAAAAAAGTTTATTTTAATATAAATGGATAAATGACTGATAATAACCCCCGGGAATGAGGTGGTCGCTTCCAAGCAGTTTCTAAAATAAATTTTATAAATAGTTTGTACAATCATTAATGTAAAATTTACCTTAAAAAAAGCCTATTTCAGAAACCTGTTCTTCTTTATTCCTTTGCCCAACAGATGAAATTGAAATTGTAAAGTTAATAGGATCACTTAAATCTAGCTCTGCTATAGGACATGATTCCTTGAGTAATAATATTTTAAAAGAGACTAAATATATTTTAGCCAATCGAATCGCCCATATATGTAATCTGAGCATTTCTACCGGTACTGTTCCTCCTGAACTTAAAGTTGCAAATGTGATTCCTATTTACAAATCTGGCCAATCTACAGAGCCGGCAAATTATAGGCCTATCTCATTATTGGGTACTCTCTCTAAAATAATTGAGAAAGTGGTCAATGTGAGGCTGCTTAAATACTTTGAGTCAAATGGATTACTGGCCGAGAACCAGTATGGCTTTCGCTCAAGTAAATCCACAGAGGCTGCTGTCAGAAATCTTGTTAACTTCACCATTGGTAAGATCAATGATAATCAAAAGCGTGTCGGTGTCTTCTTGGATTTTGCGAAGGCTCTTGATACGGTTTCTCGGCCAATACTCTTAAAAAAAACTTGAGACACTTGGAGTGAGAGGGATAGCTCTGCAGTGGTTTTGCTCGTATCTCTCTGATCGGAACCAAAGAGTGTCCATTGGAGACCCCTTCAGTGACTATGCAGAGATCAAGTTTGGCGTGCCGCAGGGAAGCGTCCTTGGCCCTACGCTGTTCTTGGCTTATATAAATGACTTGTGCTCCACAAAATTAACAAATGCAAGAATCTTTACTTTTGCAGAAGACACTGCAATTATTTTTTATGCCAACTCGTGGAACCAGCTACGTTCCATTGCACAGGAAGGATTAAGTGATGTTAGTGAGTGGCTTCAACGTAATTTAGTCCATGCGAACATTAATAAAACCAAAATTATCCCATTTTGTATAACTAATAAGTCAGCACCGTCAGAAAATCTTGACCTTAAACTCCACTGTTGTCTAAACAAAGATCCTCTACAATGGCAATGTGAGCGACTTGAACGAGTTAGTACTGTGAAATATCTGGGTGTTGTGATCGACCAAAATCTCAACTGGTTGGCACAGATAGAAGCCGTCTCGAAACGGCTAAAAAAACTTATGCATATTTTCAAAAAACTGAGGACTGTTGCTGATTTAGACCTAATAAAAATGATTTACTTTAGCCTCTGCCAATCAGTTCTAAATTATTGTATATCAGTATGGGGAGATACGAGCAAATCGCACTTACTTAAACTTGAGCGTGTCCAGAGAGCCATCTTGAAAATAGCGTACCGCAGACCTAGGAGATATACAACTGACAAACTTTATACGGAATGCCAATTACTTTGTGTTCGTCAACTGTGCATAGCTTCAGCAATATTACTATTTCACCGACAAGCTAAGCAGTTGGCACGCACTTCTTACAGAACACATAAATGGGACCGGCCCAAGACCAAAACCGCTTTTGGCCGCAGATCAAACGATTACATGGGTCCTTATCTATACACTAAAATATACAAAGCGAATAATAAAGTCTTGAATATGACCAGATCAGGTTGTAGATTATTGGTACATAAATGGTTACAAAATAAAAAATATGAAGAAACTGAGGCATTATTAAAAAATCTTATCTGAACTAATAAACCTTCTTAACACATTCGCGGACAGTATACCAGACACAATAGATGCTGTATTGTTATTAAGCCTATAGGTGTGCACTGTGCCTTAAATGGAATATAATATCTTAAATAAATAAATAAACTTGATAATCTAAATGCACATTGAGAATAATTAATCGTTCAAAGGGTCTGAATTTGTACTATAGGGCAACGAAACCCAAGGGGCCAGCCGTTGGGTTCCGTTGCCTTATTCCAAATTTCCCTACTTTCAGCTCACCTTTCTCTCTTGTGCCTAGTTTTGCATTGAAGTCTCCCATTAACACCGTATAATGGGTTTTGGAGGAATGCATGGCTCTAGAGATATCCTCATATATTTCCTCCACCTTCTGATCGGGATGTGCCGAGGTTGGTGCGTAAACCTGTATGACCTTCAGCGAATAACGTTTGGTGATTCTGAGTATAAGGTACGCAACCCTCGTCAACACACTCCCGATCTTTACAACGTTGTTAACGAGAGACTTATGGACGATAAATCCGACACCTCCTTGGGACAGATTGTCGCCCTCCCGGTGATAGAGCAAGTTGCCGGATTCGAGGATTACCGTGTCCTCCCCCTCTCTTCAGACCTTGGATAATCCTATAATATGCCATTGAAACTTGTCTATCTCTTCTTCTAGCTCCACGACCTTCTTTTCAATCCTCAGGGTGTGTGCGTTGTATGTTGCCAGGTTGAGTCGTCTTAGGTGGCAACCGAACCTCCACTGGAGATTTTTAGCACCCTTGCCCCGCCGTTACCATGTTCGCCACCGTATCCGCCGGGAACTGGAAGCCGTATCTTTGTTACTCTCATCATAGGGGGGTATGATAATTTAAATTTTCTTGCGTGTATCTAAAATTAGTGGTTAAAATTTTTGAGAAATATGAACGACTTATTAATTTGTGCTTAGCTTGTACGAAAACAGTAACGCACAGTATTTGGTTTGAAATCGAAACGCATTCGCGCAAATCATGAACAGCAGTGTTTTTTACTGCTTCGTTGGTCTAGTGGTCGTACACAAGATTACTGATCATGAGGTTCAAGCCCCGGGTCAGGCCTAAATCAGTTATTGGGTTTTTCTGGCCAAAAATTCTCAGTAGCCGCCCGGACTCAGGAAGTTTACCCCCGTGTCTTGCAAAGAACATAAACCTAGTCCTGCGCCTGATCTCTCTCCAATCGTGTCAGAATACCGTCCCATCGGACTATGAGAGCCAGGGTATAGAGAATTCACCTGTGCTTCCGTATACACTTGGGCAATATAATCCTGTCCTGCGCACGTAGCTAGTCTTTGTCTTTACTGGTTACAATGACCGAAATTCGGTCTGAAGGATATTACACTTAACCTGCTTTTAAGATTGTTTTTTTTTTATTTCATCCATGGTCAATGATTGCTGCCAGCAGCATACGAGTTAGTACACATTTGTGTTATTTGTCCACTGTTACAAGCTTCTGCCAACAATACTCTAACTATTCTTGTAAAAAATTACTTTCGAAAACTAGCAAATCTTTTTAAATAATAAATCCATTTAAATAGATTTCTATCTTATCGCGATCCAAGCGCAACGCAATTCAATAGAATACACAAATTGTTGAAGCCTCTGAAAATTTTTCTTGATTTTTATGTATATAAAGAGCTGCAGAGAAGATTTGGCATATTTTCAAAAAGAAATTTACTACGAACGTAGTTTTCAAAATACTTCAATCAGTTTTGAATTCCGTTGATGATATAAGATGCGTGGTAGAGCCACACTGCAGCTAAATTATGGTTGTAGCATAAATGGGTCGGCTCGACGAGGGTAGGACCAATCTATTACAGAATACCAGCGTAAAATAGCAGCCTAATCAAGTGTTTCATATGGTGAGTATAGAGAACCAGAAACCCTTTTTATTTTAAACAAGACATTCCATCTTAGCCCTCGGGTGAAAAGGCATATGCATTTTGATTCTTAATTTTAATGTAGATGTCTATAGACCACAGTCTTTACCATCAGGTGGACTCGTTTCTCACCTTTATTCTACAAAAAAGATATAACATATCATAATGAGTATGATATTTGATATCAAAAATTGATATACTAAAACAAGTATTAATCGCAAACGCAAGGAAATTTTTATAGTTTCAGTTAGATCCCGTTACGAATATTTTTTACCGTTGTCGTTACCGTTACAGCCTGTTAAAAGTCCACTGCTGAACATGCTGATGCTTTATTGGGGAGACTTTGTCATAGTATCCACGCTTGGTGGGCGGGTTTGCAACCGCAGTTTATTTTTTATATTTCGTTGTTATTTGGAAGACGCTGTTACATATCTGTTTTGTTTCTTTGTATCGTCACTTACGACATCCACGGGATGATATGGACCAGTGGACATTCTTGCATCACCACGCCAATACGCCAGGCGTAAAATATCCAGATCTCCAATGGGTAATAGCGTCGAACGCTCCACTCATTTACATGTGGCATTACAATATGGTGTTGTTTCTTAGGCTTCAATTTTATCGCCTATTTCATAGCCCGTTCGGAAAATAAACTGAACTAGTCTTTGTGACGTACGAAAAATATATAAAAATTTCAAGCAACATGTGTTACCCACGAAGTTAAATATCATTTATTATCGTCACGTCTGTGGCAGTAAAAATTTTTACGCCAACAAGTCTAAGAAACTTAGAATCTCCTAGTAATATATTGACCTAAAACTGTGTCCTTTAAATTTAACTTACTAAAGCACAACACGAAAATTTAATCAAAATAACTTTCTCTCAAATATTAGCTTCCAAGACTACATTATTTAAACATAAATTACACGAGAAGGGAACTTAAACATGTATGAGATAAGGTCGTTATTATTTATTCAGGGTTGAATGAATTAATTCTTAGTCCCGACGATTGTACTCAATTCAAATAGCTGTAACTTCAACGTTGTACAGAGCAGAAGTTTAGAATTGTGATAAATATTTTCATATACGAGTATATAATAATTTTACTTGTTATTCTTTATGAAAATAATTTATTATTTTATCGCGTGTAATCTACTTAGTAGGTATTTTCTTCTTTTCTATTTCCTTTTTTAATCAGTCTGTAAACATCTATAACTGGCGTTAATTCTTTTCTATTGAAGAAAGGAGTGCTTCAGTATAAGCGATGACAGTGTACAAAATATCTGTACATTTGGGATTATCCCGTCGACCTCTAAATTTATGTTTTTTATTATTTTTTAATTAAAACGTTCAGTTCTTTCAATATTAAATTTTACATTTTTGTATATACGTACTTTAGGGTGGCCCAAAAGCCACACTAGCAGCACAGTAAAAAAAAACATTTTCGCGAGCGTTGAGGGATTGACGGGATAATTCCAAATTACCAAAATGCGCATTTGATCCAACAAACTACAAACAACAACAAAGCCCTGGCAAACGGTTCATGGTTCAAAATTCATACAAAAATATTTGTCCTAAATCCCAGTAACAGATAATTGGGGGTCTGCATTTCTAAATAATTATAACCCTTCACAAGAACACTACTGAACATATGTCTCCTACAAAGAGTGTACAAACGGTCCTAAGTCACTTACATACATTGACTTCCTGCATCCCTTTTTTTTCTTACCCCACATTTCCCTTACCGGAACGAGACTACCACTCGATATCCTTTCTTCCTTATCATTTCTTCGGACGGTATGACCGGCAAATTGCCACTGTTTTGTAAAACATATGTGACAAGCGAATTTAGAGTCCACGTGTTGGTAAATGGCCACTGCAGTTCATGGACACCAGCAGCAAACTTCAAACAAAGTAGGCTACAGATTCGTAGTCACCTCTGACGACTAAGATGAAATGCCTTATAGTCTGTAATTATACTCGATTTCTATATCCTTCAGATCGGAACAATACAGTTCAAGCGACACTAAGAGGTAAGAGAGAGTGGTACCTACCCAGACGGAGTCCTATTTACTTTAGCTTAATGATTGATTTTAATATCATAATATGTGTTAAACACAAAACAGTGCTCATTATGTGAGTAGATTTTGAATTTGAAACGGAAGTCCGGTTGAGCAGAGTTGTTAACGGTCTATACTCAAAAATGAAATGTAATTTGATTTTTGTGTTTACAGCGATAGTATGTTGTTATTGAACCACGTAAATATTTTGAATAAATTAATAAAAATTACTGTTGCCAAGATTATATACGTTAGGATATTTATACGTTACTATAATTATACGTATTATAATTATACGGTCACCGATTACAATATGATGTATAATTTTATTGAATATTAATAAGCGGCTATGTCCGACCTTGTATGAAACAACGCATACACTTAAATATAGTTTTTATCTATCTATCCATTACAACATATAATGGTAGAGCCATGCTGCAGCTATATTATGGTTGTAGCACGAATGGGTCGGCTCGACCGGGGAAGGACCACGCTCTCACAGAAAACCAGCGTAAAATAGCAGCTTAACGCTGCTGTGTTTCGTATGGTGAGTGTAGAGAACCGGAGACCCTTTTTACTGGCAAAGAGGCATTCCATCTTAGTCCTCACGGGTGACAACGTATCTGCATCTTGAATCTTTATTGAGGATAGATGTAGATGTCTATTGGTCACAGTAACCATTTACCATCAGGTGGACTGTGTGCTCGTTTGTCACCTGATCCTACAAAAAAAAAATATAAAAGGCCATTACTAAACATCCCCCCATAGATTGTCTAATTTTACCGTACTTGTCACACTCGGCAGGCAGTTTAGCAACCACAGTTTTTTTTTAATAATTTTAAATTGTTATTAGGCTAATGATGCTGCCAAACTCCTGTTTCACTTACCCTCTATCGCCTCGTGGATATTTTAACATCGCCACCACATAGTTATATATGAGGTCAGCAGCCTCGACCTGTCGAACAAGCTGGTTAATAAATGTAGGTCTCAGCATTTCTGTTAGCGGTGCTGCTCAAGGATACCATGATCGCATGATCCCCACCGATTTTTAATAAAATATTTAAACTTGTACTAAATTTAAATATTTTTCACCTAGAGAACTATAAAGAGAGATAGATCATTTTGTAGTGGTAGAGCCATGCTGCAGGTATATTATGGTTATAGCACGAATAGACCGGGGATCAACCACGCTCTTATCATCACTCTCTCAGCGTTAAACAGCAGCTTAATGTGCTGTGTTTTGTATTGAGAGTGTGGAGAACGGAAGACTCGTTTTACTGGAAACGAAACATTCCATCTTACTCCTTAGGGGTGACAATGCATGTGCATTTTGATTCTTGGGATAGATTTAGATGTCTATGAGTCACAGCAGCAACTTACAATCAAGTGAAAATTCAGGTGGTAGAGACATGCGGCAGGTAGGTCAGCTCGACCGGGGAAGGACCACGCTCGTACAGAATACCAGTGTAAAATGGCAGCTTGACACTGCTGTTTTGTATGGTGAGTGTAGAGAACAAGAGACCCATTTTACTGGAAAAGAGGCATTCCATCTTAGTCCTCACGGGTGACGACACATCTGCATTTTGATTCTTTATTGAAGATAAATGTAGATGTCTATGGGTCACAGCAACCACTTATCATGAGGTTGACTGTGTGCTCGTTTGTCACCCTATCCTATTAAAAAAAGTGAACATTGTGTCCGTATCACAGTTATTCTATAAAAAAAGAGAACGTATTCTAAGAAGCTCAAGATATTATTTAATTCATTCAATGTATAATATTTACGCAAATATATATCATATTCTGTTTGACTGCTCGATAATGGCTAAGCGTTTGGCTGCGGTGCTGGGTGAGGCGGGCTTAAAATTAGAATTCCGCACCGACTAACAATTTGTGTGACCTACAAATAGTAATTGTTCCGGAGTTGGATATTTGTCTGTTAGCAATTTATGTGTATAAAACACATTCACGATTTCTTACTGTGGGCGTAACATATAAAGAATAAAACATTGGATATAATGAATATTTTGCTTTTCGGATATAATATATATTATATTTCTAAAATATAATATATATATATTCTTTTTATTATATACAATATTAACAACAATAATAAAAAAATAAAACTAGTAACTTTATTATCATACAGTCCTACTTACGCTGTATCGTGCCAAGACCGTTGGATGCGTTTCCCCGCTGAATGGCTATACTTAGCCTTTGAGCGAGAAATGAACCAGCCCTCTTATCACCAGCAGCAACAACCAGTCGCGGGTGGAGTTCCTTTAGGAACTTCACCGAACATGGACCCCACGGACCGATAGTCTCTACAGCAAATGGCACAAATATGTAGTCATCTCTCAAAGACTCATATTTGCGCCACTTACTCAGTTCAGCTACCTCTGGTACCACCCCGGCTCTAAACGAGGTACCTCTGAGATGAGAGGCCACAGTTTCTACGCAAGCAGCATCCCACACTAGGGCTTTATCTCTCTTCCAAGGGACCAATGTCATAACCTCGGGTCTCTTGCCATCGTTTCTAAATACTCCGCAAGGCTCTAAAACCGAGGGAATATTTATGGAGAGCCCTTCGGATAACTTCGTTCAAAGAACCGTGCAGTGAGACCTACCAGCACTTTTCTTACATGAAAATCCGTGGAGCTCAAACTTGGTGACACTGCTACCACAGGGGCACTAATGGGATTGATAAATCGCCGCTTTCTAAAATATTAAATAATATAAAAATAGAAAAAGGGCGTAATTATCAGGATTTTAAGCTACTCAATCCTTGAGCAACCGCCAACCTTATACACTAAAAGCTATGAGAAGACAAAGGTCTGAAATTTTAAATAACTTAGAATAAAACGCGATTATATGATTAGTATATTAAAAACATGTTGAAGTTTGAAAAACGAAGTGTAAATTTCTTATGTCGAAAAAAAATCTGTTTAAAATTATATAAAATAATGAAACCTTTTTTTTCATACTTGATATTATTTCGAGCTGTTTAAGTTTAGCTTAGCCAACGGCCAATCATTTCAAATTAGAAGACAGCTATGATTGCAGTAGACTATTTACGCAACGATCATGACAATGGTACAAATATAAAAATAAAACATAGTGATAATCATGACACCTGTGGTGGTAACAGAAGCAGTGTTGGTAATTGTTGGGGCTGTCCAATATTCATAGTGACGATGACAGACTGGCTGACGAGACCTACAATATAATTTGACAGATAATGAAAAACAAGAAGTAACTGACAGCAAGGAAAACGTAGAATTCGAAAACGTGTGACTTTAAAATAATAATTTAACCAATTATTTCAAAAGAATATAAGTCAATAAATTTAACTGAATATTAATATTTCCTTTCTTTTAAGACGACAATACCAGACAGTTCGGTAATTATTAGTATTGTATTTCGAGAGTTTACTGGTAAAACTAGTTATCTGCCAATTTTGCCAAATTGAGATAACGGCTTCCAAAAGTTTGAAAATTCATAACTTTAAACAGACACATCGTGAAACGCTGAATTTAAACTTTTAATGATAAGTTGATTATTAAAGACGAGCTATTTGAAATAAAAAAGCCGTTTTAATAATAATTTTTGCAGAAAATAAAAAAAAGTGTGAAATGTTAACAGGTTTACCTGACCATCTTAAAATACTGTTTTTATCGTGTTCAAGGGTCTTTCTTGATTCTCTTACACTACACAATCTGTGAAACATTTTTATATAATTATCAACGATTATTTACTTAAAAACTGTAGTACGTTTCACATAATAATCAAAAAAATAAAAACGTAACTAGTTTTACCAGAAAGACCTTAGAAAATATACACAAACTGTGATCAGACTAAAATCAAGTCAATGTTTTTTTCAGTTTTATTAACATTCCTTTAAAAAACACATACAATATATGATTTAAAATTTCGGAATCTGAATCTGAGTCTATATCTATCTAACTTCCTATCGGTGTATGTGAGATGTATACACGATCCAGGAATGATTCCTTTTTGATAAAGCTTTACAAGAGCTTTACCAGATTTACAAGATATTACTGTGGTAAAAAGAGAGAACTTTAGAAAGCAAAGAATACAATTTATGCAATTCTTTTGAGTATTTTGGTTAATTTTTGTTTTTTTTTTTTTTTCTAGTAAAGTTTGATGGACCTTTTTCTTTAAACGCGTAGTCTCATTTTTAATCATTAATATCATCATCCTTAAAGCCCAAAGAACGCCACAAATTGCGATCCTGGGTCAACTGCATCAATCGGTTTTCTATATCTCATACCTGGTCGTCACGTTATCATCTAATGGGGGACCGACCTTCACTTCAATTTGCGGTATTAGGCTGCCACTAGAAACCCTTTTTCTCTCATTGGTTGTCAGGGGCTGCTATGTGGTTGTCGTTATGTGGCAGGTCAATTGCCACATCAGCTTAACCGAGGAGGTACATTGGTTACTATGGTTATAATACTGCGGATATCCTCATCATGAAGTCTATCACCCAGAAAAAACTCCGAGAATAGCCTTCATCATAACAGGCTGATCCAGACCGGTAATGAAAGATCACGTTTAAGATGTATGTACAAATATCACTGACAACACGCCCTGGTTGTACTCTCTCCACGTTTCCAAGTTTTGAGGTGTACGTTATCTCCCGAACACTGCCCAGTCGAGTTGAATCTGTCGATTGACCTCTCGATCGAAGTTTGTCTTGCCTAGCCAGACAATTTGACCTTGGTTAACATGTTTGACATAAACTTAAAGCGTAGTACTCCCAACAATAGCTTAAGTATTATACGGATATTACAAATAGTCTTTGTCTTGTCCATGTTCATTTTAAGACCAATTCGTTGGAAAAAACTATTGAGATTACTGATAATAGTGTTTATGTTCTCCAGTGTTTCTGCCATAGTGTCTATATCATCGGCAAATCAAAGAGTAAATTATATTTAGTCCAGTAGCTTGAAAACGTCTTCCAATGCAGCGGTGAAGAGTTTTGGGGAAATAAAATCATCCTGTCTTACACTTCTCCGCAGTTGGATAGGTTTTGTACTTTTGTTTAGTACTCACATCGCCATAGTAGCCCAATGTATAGAAATTTCAGCATCGATATACCGACAGTCGACTTAGTATCGCTGAAGGGTCTGTAGCACTGCCTACATTTCTACGAAATCAAGACTTTTTTTATCAAGCGGATATACGTGAGATAATTTTTACCAACTTTAATATAATGGGTTTCCGCAAAGTAACGCCTGATTCTCTATTATTTTTTATTAATTAATTGCTACTTAACTCTGTCAGAAACGAGAGGAGACCTGTGCCCAGGAGAAGGTCGTCGAAGGCTGAAGTTTTATTTTATTAATGGAAGAAAAGTAGCGAAAGAGTTGTGTCAGGAACTTACCAAATGACAGTCCGTAGTCCCTGCTTACCTCTCTTGATGACAGATGTGAGAGTTCATGTATGTATTTCTGTCTAAGTTAATATTAAATAACGAAAGTCTGTTAGGTAAATATTAATATAATAAGTCCCACTAGGTTTCTTGCCGGTTTTTCCCAGGGCAATGGTTTTCTCTTGTACCAGCTCTAAAAATATAAAGATGATGTTCAGTAAATATTATTTATAATCTAGGTTGAAAAAAATATTATATTATATTATATTTTAATCTAATAAGTATCCGTCAGAGCAGCAGAGTGATTCCCCTATTAGATTTTGACTAATCTAATATTAATATCTATTATTAATTCCTTATATACTTAATATTATGTACTACTAAAAGTAATTTATCAGGTGCTTGGTGGTAATTGTAGATCTTATGTCGCTGTAGTAAATATAAATAATTCATTGTAAATACTAAACCATAATATTATCTTGATACAAACTCAAGTCTAAAGCATATATTGAAAAAGCTCTATAGAAACTCGATCGAAAATACAATAGTTACAATCATTACGTTCGATATAAAATTGCAAATTGTGTTTTGTCAAGTTTACCAAATACAGCCGACTATGGCAAAAGATATTAATGATCTTGGAATATAAAGTAAAATTGACTTCAATGAGCACACGCTTTGTGATCCCACTTCTATTCGTTCCAAGATAGACATGCAAATTTCTGGAGCGAATAAAAATCTCCCGACAATGTTCTCGATTATTATTTATGGAAATAGACTCGAAACTCCGACGGGGTTAGGTCGTCATATTTTTCCTTCGAAAAATAAAATACTTCGTTGTGACACGCATTTGTGATGCAAATTTATTCAATCCCTTTTAGCGTTCTCTTTAAACCGATAGTGATTTGTAACGGAATATTGATTGGAAAAATGAATAAAAATGTTTAAGTTTCAATTGATTTTTGTATAACTTACCTATATGCTGACTGCACTATAATTATTTTTTAACTTATAACCAAATTCACATAAATAAAAATACTATAATAATTTCACTTTTCTGCAATAATATAATAATTAAATCCCCGACTTCAGAATGTGATTTTTTTGGTTCTTTGAAGTAGGCTTTCACTTTCATCAAAAGTTTTACACATAATATGAATTGTTTTACACTTTATTCTGGTGCATATCTCAATCTCAATATCTTCCTAAATAGTGATGTTCAAAACTTCATGCTTTATTGTAAACCCTTGGAGGTGAAAATTTTTCGCCAAATTTATTTATTTTTTTGCTTCTTTTTTAGCTCTTTTTTAAATATGGTATAATCCCTGAAGTACAATACATTTAGTTGAAAAAAAAACATCCAAAACAGTTCGCAATTGACGAAGATATCGCGTTAAATACAAAAAAGAAAAATACGGTAAAACTGTAATCTTCCTCCTGTTTTAAATTTTAGAAAATCATGAACGAACCAGATTAATGTTCTTTACGCCTTTATAAAAAAACTTCGAAGACATTCATGCATTGTTGTATCCTATTAAATAACTGTATCTGTAATAGCTGTTCATGTATTATATTTAAGAACGAAGTTCCTTATCGAACGGTACGGGTTTGGCGGATGGGAGCTAGGCGACAAAAAGTGTAAGATTTTTCCGTCACAACCCCTTGTGTCATAGTGTAGACGGTCTTGGCGGCGAAATAAGGAAGTGAGATGGAATATTATCCATCTCCCTTGTACTTTTTCTTATCTTGCCATATATTATATTATTTTATATATAATATTATTTTATTTCAAATGACTTCATTTTAATAGACGCTAGTAATTCATTTATTTGTATTTGTTAATCTATAATATAATACCTACGTTGATCAAGAATAATATACTACGCAAGGAACTTCGTTCCCACCGAGTGTTCCACGACACTCACGCATTTATATATATATATATATATATATATATATATATATATATATATATATATATATATATATATCGCAGATGATTGAATATCTTAAGCCTGCGTAGATAAATACTCAATCATTCGTTTTGCTGTGTTAACTAACGCAGTTACGCAGTGGACACACCACTGGGCCCGAAAATGTCAATTCTGTTATTTGTAGAATCGAGAACTACCATCCAGAAATTCAACATTAAGACAAGAAATTGTCGATATGCCAACGCAGTATACATAATCCAATTATGCCTTGCCCTGGCGTAAAATTGTGTTGTGTTGTGGGTTGTGGTGGGGGTTGTATTGGTGCTGTTTTTTGGTGTACTGTAAATAGTAATGATCAACATGACTCTGGGAGGGTGGTTGCTTATACTGTATAATCCGCATCATTTAATTTTTCAAATCTCTAATAATATGTAAAAAGCCTTGCCGTTCAAAACTCAGGGGTATAATTATTCTATTTCGCAAGGATATTGTAATAGTTCAGTACTCCCTTGGCAAAGTTATCAGTATTCCATATCGCAGATATATATTAAAATCTTTTTGGTTTGTAAATGGAAATTCTTACCAGTTTTAGTTATGTCGCTTCAAGCGAGCTTCAAGCCATAGTGATTTATTCAAAGTAACTTTTGCTTTGGTACCAAGCTTTAAAATGTTAATTCTAAAGTTTAATATAAATTTCCTTAAAAGGGAATACCACAAATAGCCTCGGTATAAAATGTTTATTATTTATTCAGTAATGAATAAATTAATAAAGGCCGATGTCGTCGTGTCCTTCAGCTTGGTTATATAAGCTAAGTAACTTATGAAGAGTTATAAGATTATAATGACGATTTATAAAGGAAAACTCTCTTGAAGATTATATAAATAGCTTTTAACAAGTTGGTAAATAAAATGAGTATAAGCAATTGAATATTTTGACACAGCACTCGATTAGTTTGTAATTCATAAAAATGTATATAAATAGAAAAGGTATATTTTAACTGTTCTTTAAGAAGTGGAGATACATTTAACCATATAGTCTTTTTAATGCACTGAACATCACCTTCGTCGACAATACCACAAAATTACACCGAGTGAACTCGTATTATTTTTATGCCCAAAACACACACATATTGTTTTAATTGCATTTAAGATTTAGTTTCGTAGTTGTATGTTTTTTTTTTCTTTATTTCAAAATAAACTTTTTTACTTAAGAACAATGAATGTGTATCCATACATATAAATAGAACTGAAGTGTCATTGAAACTGAGGGGGTTATTTGCATGCCACTGAAATATGAATAAAATTTTATTAAAAAAATGTTTATCTGTCTGTCAGGCTTAATCTTCGTAATGACAGGACCGATTGTGATGAAACTTAATGAACAGATACAGAGAAATACCAGGAGCGGTCTGAGTTATATTCTATCCAAAAAACATGGAGATTTATTTGAGATTTTTTTTTATAGGATAAGGGTGACAAACGAGCACACAGTCCACCTGATGGTAAGTGGTCGCTGCGGCCCATAGACATCTACATCTATCCTCGTTTGCGAATCAAAATGCAGATGCGTTGCCACCCGTGAGGACTAAGATGAAATGCCTCATTTCCAGTAAAAAGGGCCTCCGGCCACCTGCACTCACCAAGCGAAACGCAGAGGTAAACCTCTACTTCACGCTGGTATTCTTTGAGGTCGTGGTACCACCCCGGTTCGAGCCGGCCAATTCCGTGCGTCACCAAAAGCTGCCGCGTGGCTCTACCACTGTTTGTTTGATTTCGTTAAATTGATAAAATAAATGTTCTTTGATGATTATTTTGAATATAAATAAAACCTCATAGTATATCCAAGCGAAGCCTAGGCGGGTCGCTAGTACTAAAAATAAACCAGCTTTACATTTTCTTTGTGGTTAATAATTGTTTCATATTTTACAAGAAAATCGACAACAAGTAAATCGTTAATATTAAAATTTCGCGTCGTCTTTATTCAAGGATAAACTTTTTCCTTATAAGCTTCCTAAAACCTTCAAACATTCCGAAAACTTCTGTACTTTCGTTTATCTACGCAAAATCTTTTGAAGTAAATAAAATTTTTGGGGTCTTTAGGAATTTATATATACATATATAAATTCCATACAAAAATGGCTAATAACGACAACTTAAGAAGTGGCGTTTTGGTCTATTTGTATCTGCCATATTCTTAATAAAATGTAGGCTGGCTAGAGACAAGGTCAGGTCTTTATCATATAAGAATAGGAGACGGGTAATGCTCTTGTACATTTGTACCTTGAAATTGAGAGGTATCTTACGATCGCAGAAAGCTCCCGTAACCTTTCGCCACTTACTCTTAGTTGCGCCAATACTGACCGTAACGTCGTAATATATATTCCTGACTCGAGCAGAACAGATCGCTTTGACGGCTCCGTGGCGCAGTGATTTAGTATGGAGTTGCGGCGTTGAGGAAAGTGGGTTTGAATTCTCAAAAATTGAAAAACACAACTCTTAACATCTGCGCTAGCTAGCCGTCAAAACTACGCCGCTATATTACGCTGGTATTGTGTGAGTTACCGAGTGTGCCGAGTAACCGTGTAGTGACGGTGTAAGAAAATCCTCTACACCATATTGTCCCGTGTGTGTCCGATAGAGAGAAATTGAGGCAGGAGATGGACAGCAGATCTTCCTGATGATAGACTTGTAATATAATAGATAAAGGGCTTTTATAGGCTGTAATGAAATTGAATGGATTGTGTGAGTTAACAAGATAATATCATCTATACGCATAAAAATATAATTGAAGTTTCAGTCTATCATATTGAAATATCTGGCTTCTATAAAGCTCAGGGCTTATGTGCATGCTATTAAGACACAAACAACTATTTTTAACATGTTTGTCTGTCTGTCCGAGCTAATCTTCGAAATTAATGAACCGATTGTGATGAGTAGGTAGAGAGTAATAACAGGAGTGATCAAGGCTATATTTTACCCGTAAAGCATGGAGGTTTATTTTTAAAAAAACGAAATATTGATAAAATAAATGATCTTTGATTATCTTAAATCTTAATTGTTTTTATTGTAATAAGGTGACAAACGAACACACAGTCAACCTGATGGTAAGAGGTTGCTGTGACCCATAGACATCTACATCTATCCTCAATAAAGAATCAAAATGCAGATGCGTCGTCACATATGAGGACTAAGATGGAATGCTTTTTTTCCATTAAAATGGGTCTCTGGTTCTCTACACGAACGAAACACAGCAGTTTCAAGCTGCCATTTTACGCTGGTATTCTGTGAGAGCGTGGTCCTTCCCCGGTCGAGCCGACTCATTCGTGCTACAACCATATTACTAATACAGCTGCAGCATGGCTCTACCACGTATATAAAATAACGCCACATTTATAAATCCTATTCAGACACAGCCGGGTTTCGTTGCTTATTTAAAAAACATAATATTTAAAAATACTTTGAAAAATATCACAATCAAGAATTGTTATCGAGCACTGGCTTAAATAAAAAAAGAACATTTGATATAGAGGGAGTTGTAAGTTAATAAATAAAAAAAAACTCGGATCGGAAACCCCTATCCAATGTGCATTACGAGCGCAGTTAAAACTTATAACTCACGCCCCAATAAGTTCGAGCACAAAAGTGTGCTCGCAACCCGACGTCTGCATCATGAAATTGCATTTGGAAATGCATACGTACGCGCGTTTATTGTAGAATTAAATTTAAAAAAAATATATGTTAAAGAAATGTGGTTATTTAATATCGAATGTTTTCAAAAGCATTCCACTTAGTCGTCTCTTACGATACATCCACCATTTTCAAGCAAAGCCTTTCAGAAGTTGGACGTATATACAATAGAATTTTTTACTTTTATATTAATAGATGTAGATTTACGTGTCTGCGATATCTGCTCTACTGGCTCGACCTACTTATTTTAACATACAAATATATTCCAAAAATTATGATATTTCAAAATGATATATTATAAAAATGTCTCTTCATCTACTTGTTTGAGAGTTAAAATCACTACGCGTGAGTGCAGTTCATTTCCTACATTAGACTAGACCAAAGAGATTTAAATATATAGGTAAACTAACTACTTAAATGTCTTTGGACTAGACTAATGTGTCAGTGGTCTCAAAACGATACGAAGTGTCCAATCATCATATTATCAACTTAAATAAAACATGGCTACAATAAAAACACGTTGAAGTCCGATAAATTTCGATGAAGACGTACTTAGTAAATTGATTTCTTATCCATTGACATAATAAAAAGCACTTTTAAATTTATGTTGCCTTGAAGATAAATAGGTCTGTGCTTAGAATGCTAATCAATGTGCTTTCGAGCCGAAAGTGAATATTAAAAATGAGCTCTTCATCGTTCAAGTGCCCAGATGTTTCGGGCGCTTGGAAAAGTTTTTTTACCTTAGTATTAATAATAATATACACACAAAAATCTTTGTTTAATTTAATTTTTATAGGACTGTGACTAAGAACTAACCGTCCGCCTGGTGGTAAATTGTTTTTACCTTCAAATAAAGACGAATAAAATCTAATAGAATAATTTTTTTATTAAATAATGTAATTTTTATTGAAGATATTTTTTTACTTTACCACTGGTTCGGAAAAAACCCCTGTCCTCTGTCATTTAAATAAAACTAGTCTTACGGATTTTATCGCGTATATTAACTTATTCCTGACGTTTCTAGCACTTTACAGCACCTAATAATTTTTAACCGGGAGGTAGCCGTGGTTAACTATGACATTGGGACCTCATACACCTTAGTCCCCCCCCCCCCCCCGTGACCATGGGTGCTGTAGTGCTCGAAATGTCGGGAATATAAAATCAGTTAAGATAAGAGCGATCAAATCCGTAAATGTTTAATCAGGTTAGTAAAATACTAAGGAAAAAATAGCAGAAAGCCCAGCGGGAACATTTTTTTAATATAAGAATTTACAATAATATATATATGTTTTTGCAAAGGGGTCGGTTTGACAAAGTTGAAAGAAGGCTGTTAGTGTAGTTTTCGGCGGTGATGCAATTCTTTCTTGGAAATTTCTTTCGGTGAAATATACACGCTCTCCATTTTCTAAGTGCACAGCAAGGTTAGTAACTGTTGGGTGCCTTTCGTGTAAAGGGAAGCCAAGGAGACGCCACGCTGCCTCATTACTGCTGACATAACGCCCTGCTTGAAAGGTCTGTACTTCATTAACGGGATTTGCCTTATCTTCACTCATATATATATATATATATATATTAAATAATTTTGGGAAATCGAACAATATATATTATTGTTAGAATTCCCAAAATTATTTAAAAATATATTTCTGTATGTTCTCATTTAAAGGGTTGGGTGTGTTTTTAAATTTTATTTTTAAAACTCAACCGTAAAATTCAAATAATAAACGAATACATCGCCTATCGCATTAAATTTCTTAAAATTAAATATTTAGTTTATATAATAAATACTTATAAACTATTTTAACGCGACGTTATCCATAAAAGCTCACTTTATACTTTTACCTATATACAAAAAATTATTATATTATTTAAACGAAGATAAGTAAGGAGTCCCTGAAGACTAAGATTAAATACCTCTTGAGGCATTCCCCCTTAGTCCTCACGGGTGACAACGCATCTACATTTTGATTTGTAATATATGTGTAGATAGATATTGTAAGAAGATTGCAATATATATATATATATATATATATATATATATATATATATATATATATATATATATATATATATATATATATATATATAGATATATATGTAGATGATAGATGTAGATGTCTATGGGCCACAGGAACCACTTACCATCAGGTGGACTGTGTGCTCGTTTATCACACTTATCCTATAAAAAAAAAAACTCATTTTCAGTAAAAAGGGTATCTGATTCTTTACACTCGTCATACGAAACGCAAAAGCATTAATCTGCTATTTTAAGCTGGTATTCTGTGATGAAAGCGTGGTTCTTTCACGGACGAAGCGGTACCTATTCGTGTTATAACCACAATATAGATGTAGCAGGACTCTACCACGTCCAATTTTATGTATGTAAATTTATCTCACATCTATCCTGTAAATAACTTTTATCTACTGCAAATCCCTTGGCGCAAATTTCAACAACAAATAAAAGACCATGTAAATAAATCATTTTCAAATAGCGAATAAAGGATTGAATAGCACCCATGAATAAAATATGAACGGATGGCATAATATTATTATCGGTTTTAACAGCGTTGGAGGACAATGGACTGACAGAAACTTCACTGAGCTAACGGTAAAATGGATGAAAGGGTAATCTGTATATCTTCTACGTCCCTGCGAATTCTGAAAAGGGATGCTTGTGTCTATTTTATTGTTGATTATAACATGAATATTTTATACACTATATGTTCTAACGAACGACCAAGAGAAATTTGAAGTTTTATAATATTAATAATTTTTATTTTTAAACTTCTCTCCCTACAATAGAAATGGATCCGGTTTCGTGCAGTTTTGTAGACAAATAAGGATGATACGAACACAGAGATCACCTGATCACCTCACCTAAAACTAATAAATATTTAAAATGAGGTTTATGCTATTCCCTCGCAAATTTAGAAATAAACATAATATACAGCTTTAAATTACTATGATTCTCTGTATAATAGATCACCAGCCTCCACCTACAGACTTGTCTAATCTGTGTAATATGAGGTGTATGATAAACAGGAAATGTACAAAAAGCGAACAAGCGCGCTAAGTGCGAAAATTGGATTCTTTACACCCCATTTATACATATGTATTGCTTAGGAATCATAATTCAGTTGTATTGTCACATTTGCGAGCTAAGATGGAATGTCAGTTTTTATAAAATTTAAATGACTAAAGAAAGGTGTTTTTTTATTAACTTCTTTTCTTGTTTTAAGTAGTTTTGTTTATAATGTTATGTTAAGGCATAAATTAAATATACAATGTTATGGGAGAAGCCACTGGCTCCTGAAACACAGTTATACACTAATTTGGGAGCTTATGGATTCAATGAAACATTTATTGTAATAATATTATGTCAATTATTATGTCAAAATAAAATTATTATTATTATTAATTATTATAAACAACTTACAATACACCTATTGTGCAGCTAACTTTAACTAATGAAGGCTACAGCTGCGTTGTCAACTCTACCGACGTGATAAGATGGAGTGTTTATATTTATAGTAGCCACTGCGAGTGTCTGCCTGTAATTGAACCGACTGTACCCATCAGATCAGAATACAGCTATACACGCATTGCTATTTGGTAAGTGGATAGCACCTACCCAGACTGACTCCTAGACAAAAATAGAATTCTCGTCGATGCTGAATTTACGCCGGTTTTATACCGACTTCAAAAAGGAGACTGTACTCAATTCGACTGTATGTTTTTTTATGTATGTTACCTCATAACTTTTAATTGGGTGAACCGATTTCAAAGATTGTTTTTTTTTATTTGAAAGCTAATGCTTCACATGTAGTCCCGTATAAATTTGATCAATGTCCAACAAATAGTTTTTGAGTTATTCTTAATATTTCATATTGGAGTCGGTTGTACAAAATTTTAATTTGTCTATAGTACACAAAGCAGTATCCTAAGCAGTATTCCGTAGCCAAAAAACCTACAAAATTTACACCACTTGAAATTGTTGAATAAAACTATGTTTACAGATTTTATCGCTTCGAGTGCTTTACAGCAGCCCATTTCATTCTATATTAATAACAAATTATTATTTTAACATAAAAATACGTAATAATTGTCGATTCAATCGATAAATATGATAATTATGAAACTGGCAAACAGCGTAATATTATAATAAAAAAAAATGAAATACCTGTCAAACTAAATTGTCATTCTTGTTTCATTGCAAATACCCTTTTTATATACTACTAGCTGGCCAGGCAGACGTTGTTGTGCCCTTTCCAACGACCCTTCCTATAAAAATCTTTAAATTCGCAATAAAAATTTTGAGGGTGATTTATCGGGATAAAAACTATCCTAATACGTACGTAATTCATTCTTGGGGCGATGTATACGCTTTTACAACAAAATTCCAGAAAATATACAAAGTTTGACCTGTTCAAAGTTCAAAAACTTTATTAAACTAAGTTTGTATAAAAAGGGTTATTATAATATTAAGGAATTTATGGATGATAATAACCCCTGGAAATGAGGTGATCGCTACCAAGCTATTTCTAATTTGTTGTGTTGTTAATTTGTGTAACATCATGATTGTAAGCTGTTATTTAAAAAAAAAGTCCCGCTGGGTTTCTTGCTGGTTCTTCCCAGGACAGAGGTTTTTTCCGAACCAGTGGTAATCAAACAAAAGAGTGACTTTCAATAGGTATTATTTATAATCTATATTGAATAAAAAAGTTTCTGTTTCTGTTTCTGTTTGTGTTCCTATCTCTCTAGTTGGACCAAAATGCAAACAGTGTACAAAATTTCATTGGAATCAGTTCAGTAGTTTAGGAATCGCGGACAAACAACGTGACACGTAATTTTTATATATAAAGATTATCTCAGAAATACAAGTGTACTTTTTGAAACTATTTACCTACTTTTAATATTAAAAGTATAAATTAGTATAATTTAAAAAATAGTAGGAACTGTTTCAGTAAGTATACGAATTAAAAAACATAATATTTTAAATACGATGTATATAATATAGCTATACAGCTAATATATATATATCGAATTAGTTCGGATTCGATTTGTAGGAGACGCTAGTAATTCAATTTTGTCAGCAATAAAACATCGTCAGAGGGCTCTCTTTTCCTGTACGTACTTGTTATACTCTTTGCATATCATTTTCATTTTTTCACCCGGATCTGAGGTAATTTATCTTAACATCTTTTTTAGAAGAAACCATTTAAAATAAAGAAGATATCTAAGATAAGTTTGAAAACTAAAATTTTCGTGTACGAATTTAAAAATCAAAACGATTTGACAGGCCAATAAAATTGCTGTTCTGAAATGTCCAGTATTTGTTTCGATCAGTCCTTTCGAAGGGGATAGGAAATTCGTGGCATCCACTTCAGGAAGTTTCGCTTTGAACGTTATTTGTGAAAACGGGCATTAGGTACGTTTCGCTTTTCGTATTTTTTGTTTGTTTTAATTACACGGCCTTTTTCTGCGTATCCCGTTCATAAAATGGTGATTGCTAACACAATATTTACATAATCAAAATGACAAAGAAACAGATAAAGACATTTTGCGTTCTTTCCATTTTTTTTATTATCAACATTTGCTTTATTATCAAGACCAGAAATCGTCAGAATATTCAATGACGTTGACTGAAATTTCGACAATGTTTCGTATTCAAAATTTCAATGCGGCAGCTTTATTTCAGGTAGAAATTAACAAACATTTGGGTGTATCTGTAATAGCGATCAGGTATGATGTCGTTTTGAATTCTGAGAGAGAAAGAGAGAGAGAGAGAGAGATAAAATTATCAGCTGTGGGTTTTGCTTAGTGAATAAAATGCTCCGTGTAGAGGTTAGTTTTTTTCCTAACGGAAAATAAGCAGGATATGAGCAGCTTCATCTTTCTGATAACTACCAAGCGTGGTAATATGGTGAATATCCTCCCACGAGGCAATCTATGGGGGAGGCTTAAGTTCAGCTGTGTACTTTTGATAGTTTGTAATGATAAATTATGAAATAAAATGTTAATTTCCTTAAGGTGTAACTTATTTGGTTATATCAATTTTTTACCGACTTCAATTGAGAACCTCCTTCAAAAGAAGGAGGTTCTCAATTCGACTGATTTTGATGATTTTTTTTATTTGGAAGCTGGTGTTTCTCATGTAGTCCTATATAAATTTGATCAAGATATGATTAGTATGTTTTAAGTTAGCCTTAATAATGCGTGTTTAATTGACTTCGGCTAGGTACATTGATGATGTTCTCATTTTATTACACAAACATCCAGACCTGGAATAATTATTTGTAGGCCATACGAATTTTATATATATGGAACACCTGCGGCATTCAAACCCGGTGCCCCGAGCGCTGCAACTTGTGACTAAGCAGCCCTTGGGCTACGGAGCCGTCAATTAGTAATATGTTTATAATACTTAGATATACCGTGAATATCGTAAGATGCGACAAAAGGAAACAAATCGGGAGATAGGCAGCAGTGACTTACTTATGCCAACTTACCTGCCAAGTGAAGTAACTATACATATCCCATCTTATGAAGCAATCTATAGGAAGAACTTCAATAGGCCGAAATAGATAATTTATAGTAATATACACTAGTACTTACCGAGCTTATCCTGAAGGACGGTCTTGGTGTCGCAATGGACGAGGCACAGTATGACCAACAGTGCCACGTGTGGTGTCATATCGACTGCGCTGGATCACATGCGCTGTGATGGTGGAGAGGAGGGAGGAACGGAGGGATGAGGCCTCCACCGATGCATGCTTCAAGATAACTGAAACAAAGATTTTTTGTGAGTTTTCTGCAAAAACAAACACAATAAACTGTCTATCTACTTATTTACACGTGGTAGTTATATTACTGCTGCAGTGGTGCTCGATCGGGGAAGACCACGCTCTCGCAAAATACCAGCGTAAAATAGTTGCTCAATGCTGCCGTGGAGATCCTTTTTAATCGAAACGAGGCATTCCATCAGGACTGTGTGCTCGTTTTTCACCCTTATTCTATAAACAAAATCTGGAACGTTACGTTTCCTTTGTAAGAACATAATAATTATTATGATGTTAGATATAATAGTGATTGGCTAAATTGTGTGAAAATACGGAAAATATTTTCGTGTATCTGGAAAAGTCTAAAACATTTAGCTTAATAATTAATACACTTACTCGAACCCATACAGAACCGGTACAACGAAACGCGTGGAAGTCACAGGGTGGTTGTAGAGAAACCTAAATTTAATAAAATAAAGGGTATTTTTATTGATATAATTGACATACACGATTATTAATATATAACACTGATGTGTTCCGGTCTGGAACATGATTTACAGGCTGAGTGCATTCCATTAGTCATTTATTGGACCTCAGAGGTGATAAGGAATCTTTATACTTCTTTCTTATAAGTTGGTTGCGGGTGTCCATGATCCGCAGTAGGTATTTACCATTACGTGAACTTTTAGTCTGCTCGCTTAAATTTAATTAAAATATATAGCCAATTTTTATTTCTCAATAGAAAGAGAGAGATTTTAGGGCTAATGAAATATTTTTGGGTTTACGTATAATCCCAAACATTAGTCTTATCTTTGAGCTGAAGTGGCAGTGAAGCCCAAGAATCAACCACCAATGATACAAGCAAGTTTGTCGAGTGGCAGCCGCGTACCGGTAAGTGAAATGAAATGACATGCAGGGAGTAGTTATAAGCAGCACGGATGGGTTGGTTCGACCAGGGAAGGACCACGCCCTCACAGAATAGCGTAAAATAGCAGCTTAATGTTTCGTATGGTGAGTATAGGGAACCGGAGACCCTTATTACTGGTAACGAGGTATTCTATCTTAGTTCTCAAGGATGATATTGGACCACAGTTTCCACTCGATATCACGCGGGCTTTTTGCTTGGTTGTCCCACATACTTCTTTTTTATTTTTATTAACAAAATCACAAACAAACACTATAATGTGTGTGTTGGGAAATAGGTCGGCTCCGACTGGATTTCTAATTTAGGACATGTATAATGATTATTAAGCGACTTAGTCGTACTTAATGAACACGCATCGGTAGCTAAGGCGATTGCCGAGGCTCCGTTTCGCGTGATATCATATTAGATCGGAAACCGACAGCCAATTCTCTGGCGTCTTCTATAAGCATCTTATTAAGCTGACTGTAATGTGTTTTCTACCGCATGAACCATTTTATTTAATTATCTGTTTGAATTGATGAAACCCCGATATATTTTTACGTTAGGGCCATGTTAGTACGGCAGGGCTATGTTGCAGTTGTGTTATAATTGTAGCACGAATGGGTCAACTCGACCGGGGAGGACCACTCTCTCACAGAATACCAGCATAGAATAGAAGTTGAATGCTGTTGTGTTTCATACGGTAAGTGTAGAGTACCGGACAACCGTTTAACTGGTAATGGGGTATTCTATCTTAGTCTTCACGGGTGACAACTCAATTCTTAATTGATAATGTATGTCTATGGGCCACAGCATTCACTTATCATCAGATAGGCTATATGCTAGCTTGTCACCTTGGAGATCTTATGTATCATTAAACATAAAAAATTGATTTTTAACGTTTGTTTTTTAATATAAAATCCAATCTGACTAGAAAAACAAATTTTAAATATGACATTTACATTTAGATAGCCGCATTTCATAACTGTGCCAAATAAATGACTTCGACAGCCATTCTAAAAAAGAGATCACAAAAGTGATGCTATACGTGTTCTGTTTTACTGAATATGACTACTAAAAATGTTGAACTCAAATAAAATGCTGTTATGGTAGACTTATAAAGCAAAATAACAAAAGTTATTAAATTTAACATTTAGCTAATAGCAATACCAAATATCGACCCAATTTGCTTTGAAATTTTCATAGCACGGTACCGTCGTAAACTATACGAAGCCTGCAATGGAGGGCGTTAAATGGAAGCGACCCTATAAAGCGTCGTGCTTTTAGACCATTCAGGACGCTACATGATACGGTCGAGGTTAGTGTTTCCCGTCATGTAATATTTTATGACAGTCAGTTGTTCTTTATCTTTTTGCAAGCGGTATTCCTACAGCCCGGTTGTTTATGCCTTCCGGAAATTTATGAGTAAACAAACAAATTAAAACATTAGTTTATCTTTGGGTAAAACGTGAGATTTTTATTTCGTTGTATCATGAGTTACGAAAACAACCTTTGTATACGGTTCATTTTTCTTACCAATTCCCCCCCCCCCCCCCATCAACATGGTAGCGGAATTACAAAGTAGACTACCCCAGGAGGGTACCAGTACCCCTGGAGAATCCCTCGCTGAGCATCCACGACCATGTTATTCCAATCCTGAGCGTGGGTGCTCAGGCTGCCCCGCGTATTCTGGGGGGGGGGCAAAATTCCGCTCAAAAACAAAACTGCTTGGGGCAAACTGAGCAACAATACCAAGGCGACCCCTGCCACGCTATCCGTGAATTTCTGCAACATCAGGGGACTTCACTCTAACCTAAACGCCGTCCACTACCATCTCGAGACGGCGAAGCCGGCCTTGCTCTTTCTGACCGAGACGCAGGTTTCCTCTCCGGCTGATATTTCGTATCTCTCCTGCCCGGGGTACAAATTGGAGCACTCCTTTGTGCCTCGGGCTGGAGTTTGCGTGTATGTCAGAGAGGACATCTGTTCTCGACGCCTCGGCAGTCTTGAAGGTTCGGACCTGTCCATCCTTTGGCTACGCGTAGACAGCGACGACCATCCGCGCGTCTACGTGTGCCTCTATAGGTCCCATAGCGGTAATGCCGAAACAGACCGACTCATCGACCACGTCCAAATGGCTACAGATTCCTTGCTACAACAGGTCCCATCCGCAGAGATCGTGATCCTTGGCGATTTTAACGCCCACCATGCCGAATGGCTCGGTTCACGTTTAACCGATCATGCGGGGAGATCTGTTTATGACTTTGCTTTGGCATATGGTCTGACACAACTGGTCACTTCGCCTACGCGGATTCCAGATGTGGAGGATCATACACCTTCCCTGTTGGACCTTCTGCTGACCTCTCATCCGGACGGATATCAGGTTTCCGTCGATGCCCCTCTCGGCTCTTCGGACCATTGTCTGATCCGGAGTATGGTGCCACTCACGCTCCCTTCGCGGTTGCGTTCTGCAGGTTGCCGCCGTGTTTGGCATTACAGGTCGGCGGATTGGGACGGAATGCGGTCTTTCTTTGCATCCTACCCATGGGGGCGGGTTTGCTTCTCGCCGGATGATCCCAGCGCTGTTGCTGACTCTGTCACTGATGTGGTGCTACAGGGAATGGAACTATTTATTCCATCATCTGTGGTACCCATCGGAGGCAGATCTCAGCCTTGGTTTGGTCGCTCCTGTAAGACTGCATTGCGCAGAAAGCAGGAGTGTTATCAAGCCTGGGCTGCGGCTTCGGTGACTCGGGATGTAAACACCAGCACACTTAAAAAGAAGTATAACTTCGCCTCCAGGTCCTTCAAAAGAGTTATTGCCAAGGCAAAGTCAGAGCACATAGGCAGAATTGGCGAGAAACTAGTTCGCCTTCCTTCGGGAACCCGTGCATTCTGGTCTCTCGCCAAGGCTGTCCAAGGGAATTTCTGTAAGCCATCACTACCATCTCTGCACAGGGAGGACGACTCACTGGCCCACGACGCAAAAGAGAAGGCCGACCTTTTAGGCTCCCTTTTTGCGTCCAACTCGACTGTTGATGACGGGGGGAACACACCGCCGACCATCCCGCGGTGTGAGTGCTCTATGCCGGATGTGCTATTCTCACAGCGCTCGGTTCGCAGAGCACTCCTCTCCCTTGACATCCACAAGTCGAGTGGGCCTGACGGAATCCCCCCAATTGTGCTGAGGACGTGTGCTCCGGAGTTGGCACCGGTTCTAACGCGTCTTTTCCGGTACTCCTACTCCCATGGCGTTGTCCCAAACTCATGGAAGACAGCTTTTGTCCACCCGATCCCTTAAAAAAGGCGACCGCTCAGACCCGTCCAACTATAGGCCTATCGCGATCACCTCCTTGTTCTCCAAAATAATGGAATCCATTATTAACTGCCAGCTCATCCGGTACCTTGAGGATCACCAGCTGATCAGTGACCGCCAATACGGTTTTCGTCGGGGTCGATCAGCTGGTGATCTTCTAGTCTACCTGACCCATAGATGGGCGGAGGCAGTAGAGTCCAAGGGGGAGGCGTTGGCCGTTAGTCTGGACATTGCGAAGGCCTTCGATCGGGTTTGGCACAAAGCGCTTCTTTCGAAGCTCCCTTCCTATGGGCTTCCCGAGAAATTGTGCAATTGGATCACCAGCTTCCTTGCAGATCGGAGCATCAAGGTCGTTGTAGACGGTGCATGTTCTGACTACAAGCCTATTAACGCTGGTGTTCCACAAGGCTGTGTGCTATCACCAACGCTGTTTCTTCTGCATATCAATGATATGTTGCTAACTGGTAACATTCATTGCTATGCGGATGACAGCACTGGTGATGCTCTATACACCGGCCGTGCCAATATTTCTCGGGAAAACGTCGCCGAGTACCGGAACAAACTTGTGTCTGAAGTCGAGTCTTTGCTGGACAAAGTCTCGGATTGGGGGCGACTAAATCTAGTCCAGTTTAATCCTCAGAAGACACAAGTTTGCGCGTTTACCGCTAAAAAGAACCCCTTTGTCGTATCTCCTCAGTTTCAAGGCACTCCCCTTCTTGCCTCAGCCAGTATCGGTATCCTCGGAGTCGACATATCGAGTGACGTGCAGTTTCGTGGTCACTTGGAAGAGAAGGCCAAATTGGCCTCTAAAAAGCTTGGCGTGCTCAGCAGAGCGGGACAGTATTTCATGCCGGCACACCGCCTGCAACTTTACAAGGCGCAGGTTCGGCCTCACATGGAATACTGTTCCCATCTCTGGGCAGGGGCTCCCCAGTGCCAGCTCCTTCCACTTGACCGCATCCAGCGCAGAGCGGCTCGAATCGTCGACGACCGAGCCCTTTCCGATCGGCTCGATTCATTGGCACTGCGAAGAGATGTTGCATCTCTTTGCATTTTCTTTCGCATCTACCATGGGGAGTGCTCTGAGGAATTGTTCGGATTTATCCCAGCCGCCAAATTTCATGAACGCACATCGCGGCAGAACTCCCGATACCATCCACACCATCTGGATGATTGGCGGTCCACCACTGTGCGATTTAGAAGATGTTTTCTTCCTCGCACGACTTCCTTGTGGAATCGATTACCATAAGCGATTTTTCCGGACCGATACGACTTAGGGACCTTCAAGAAAAGAGCCTACTCCTTTTTAAAAGGCCGGCAACGCATCTGCAATTCCCCTGGTGTTGCAGTTGTTCATGGGCGGCGGTTGTCACTTACCATCCGGTGAGCCGCATGCTCGTTTGCCCCCTCTCCTATAAAAAAAAAAAAAAAACACTTTCATTCTTTCTCTTTTGTATTGTGTTCTATTCTATCCTAGTTCCTCTCCTTACCTTAAATAGTGGTTTGAGTTTTTTCGTGACACTTACTGTCATTTTCTTCGCTTCGAAAAAGCCTCATCTTAAAAACTCCATTCCATAATACTTCTTTCTATTCCAAATGCTTTTATATTAAAGCTGTTTGTTCTGGATTTCCATAGCACCTTATATAATGCGTACACGATCTCTTAGAAAAATTAAGAAATTTGTCAAAGCGCACTTCTTTCTCTAAATAGTCATTCCTTTATCTCTCCTTGAAGTCACGTCGTTATTTCTCTGTGTGTCATGGCTTTTATTTCAATAACTGTTAACTTTTTTATGCTCCTGTAAATTTGTAATAAATATGTATTTGTTGATTATATATTAATACGATTATGTATGCAGGCGTAGATGTCGTGTATATTTTCTTATAACTTGCGTACGGTACAACCGTTCTTACACTTTCTCACAGGTCATTATATAATCTGTAATGTGGTTGCCTGGTAGAGAGATCACTTCTAGGGGATAAGGCCGCCCATTATACCTTTATATAATTTATTTTTTTACTGTAGCTTATTGTTGTACAATATTGTATCCATTCATTCATTATATTCATTTTAAATCACTTTTTATTTAAGGATATTTTCATAATATTCTCATCTACTTGGGATTAAGGAATATAATCTTCTATATATACAAAAACCAATCGATGTCCGTAAGTCTCGCTAAAACTCCAAAATGGTTTGATAGATAGTCATGAAATTTTGTGCGTGTTTAAATGGGTCCCTGGATGGTTAAGATTCATAATTGGATCCGGTAGGTGGCGCGGTTGTAGAGATTCAGAAATATATAATAAACAGATCGCTAGTTATATGTAAAACAAGACAAAGATAAGATTATAAGAATTTCTTTATTTTATCAGCCCCTAAATATCACACAAGATGGAACTTTTTTTCCCATAGCAGGAATGACTATCAGCGTAACAGAAGACTGGGTCTGGGTATTTTATATCAGACGTAACCGAGATGATAACACCTCCATCTATTGAAACCTGCCGTATCCCAAATTCATCTCTTACTACACCCAAGGGACAAAATGTGGCAGGATTGACTATCGGCGTACCAGAAGTCTGGGTCTGGGTATTTTACATCAGACGTAACCGAGATGATTACATCTCCATCTATTGAAACCTGCCGCATCCCAAATTCATCTCTTACTACACCCAAGGGACAAAATGTGGCAGGATTGACTATCGGCGTACCAGAAGTCTGGGTCTGGGTATTTTAAATAAGACGTAACGGAGATGATTACACCTCCATCTATTGAAATCTACCTTATCTTAAATTGTCTCTTAGGACACCATTTATTCATATTAAATATAATGTATAATTATTTGCTACACAATTTATAATTTTATATAATGATACTTTATGTTTTTTAATAAACTAGCGATCCGCCCCAGCTTCCCCCATGTGATTTCTGGATCTCGACTCAATCACATACAAAAAAATTTAAACTTATTTGGAAGAATTAAAAAAAGAAACTGTTTTCAGCAAGTAGAATTAATATCGTAATGCTTTTAGTGGACTTTTGCCTTAAAACCTTCTCTCCCAGTCAACTAATAAATTAGAATAGAATAGAATAATTTTTTATTCAATATAGATTATTATATAATTCTTATTGAAAGTCATTTTTTATCTACCACTGGTTCGGAAAATACCTCTGTCCTGGAAAGAACCAGCAAGAAACCCAGCGGGACTTTTTTTTCAATCATAATTTCATTTATACAATTTTTAAATAATTTTTCATAGAACCAGCATGGTGGCGATTATCTTTTTCCCAGGGGTTAATTTCATTCATGTATTCCTTGATATTATAATAACCCTTTTTGTACAGTTTTTCTTTAATAAAACTTTTAAACTTGTTTATTGACAAACTTTGAATATGTTCTGGGATTTTGTTGTAAAAGCGTATACATTGCCCCATAAATGAATTACTGATTATGTGGAGTCTAGTAACTGGTATTACAAGCTTATGTTTGTTCCTAGTGTTTAAAGTATGCACATCAAGTTGCACTACACCCTGCAATACGGGTAGCTTCAAAGAATAAATTATCAAGATTATATGATTTGAACAAAGAGCAAAATTAAAAACTGATGGAAGAAGTTTCCAGGAGATTGATATTAAAGTCTCCACACACTACAAGAGATTTATTCTGTTTATTAAGCTTAACTAAAACTTCTTCCATAATTTTTTCAAAGGTATCATAATTTGAACATGGGGGTCTGTAAACACTGACAACAATAAGGTGCTCAAGCTCAACACATGACATTTCTACAGTACGCTCAACAGAGAGGCTCACAATGTCTTTACGTTCTTTACATGATAAGGATTTATTAGCTAATATTAAGGGCTACTCCATGCGAACGACCTTGAGCATTTGGTGTGCCGCGCCGACTCGCTACAATATAATATCACGTAAGAAATATGTAAGGCGCCACCTACTGTAAGAACGTAGTATTTTTTCAACATCAATAAACTATTTTATGGAAATACACACAGCGTACAACGATAAATGTATCTCAAATTTTTTATTCGGTATATTAGTTGCATTATATTAGAGTTATGTATTCTCATATAATATTATCTAATTATGAAATTTTATAATTAATTATATATTAAAAATGAAGCATTGAAAATTGTGAGTTTAAAAGATACCTACTCACTATAGGTAAATAGATAGATAGCTCGCCTTTTGTACAAATATTTGGTGCAATAAAGAATAAATAAATAAATAAGATGTTTCGCAGAGTGAGAGTAATATAGAATGAGAGTCGTGGAGGCAGTTTACAAACATAAATTGCACAAGGACAAACATCCAGACCCGGAACAATTATTTGTAGGCCATACAAATACTTGTTCCGTGCGGGATTCGAACCCGCGGCCCCCAGTGCAGCAACTGATTGTTAAGCCAGTGCGCCACGGAGCCGTCGCCGGTTTATAGCTAAAGTGACCATACGTCCCGTTTTGAACGGGACTGTCCCTTTTCTCAGTCACCTGTCCCATTGTCCCCAAACAAAGCTCCGGGACACAAAATTGTCCCGTAACTCTTTGGATGGAAGTATTCAAAGTCAACAATCTTCAACATAATTTTTTTTAAACGAATATATTTTATGTCTCCCTGGTACAAATGCTCCAGTAGAAAGAATATTTTTTTTATTTTGAACAAATTGTGGACGTCTGAAAGAAACACTTACGGTTCCAGTTCTAAAGGCGATGTTGTTAACAAAGGTAACAATAAAAAAACTTAAGCAGAATTTTATTCTTTTTTAAAATTATCACCAACTTTATTAAAGCAAATTTAATCCACTGACAAATGTAATTAATAATTAAAAAAAATATGTTGCATTTAATAATTACCGTCTATACCGAATATAATTTTATATTGAACACTAATTGTGTAAAGTTATAGTTTTTAGAGTGTAAATAAACCCATGTCCTGTTTTGAGTTAAAAAATAAATGGTCACTTTAGTTTTTTTTAGTTAAATTTAGTTTAAAAAAATTTTAGTCTATAGTAAAAAGTAGGTATATTAATACCTACTTAGATACTTTTTACCGAATTAGGGTAGAAGCCCCTAATACCAGTCATGCCCCTAATTGCAGTCTTTTCGCCTTTTTACTCCATAAATAAGATTTCTAGTAGTCTTAACTACAAATATTTTCATCTAAAAAATTCTTTGTACCTAGAGGAAACTATATTTATTCAAATATTACCTCGCAGTTTTAAACCTAACAGTGTTAAAATCAAAACAGGTACGCAACGAAAAACGATAATTTTCCTAATTATTTGACAAGTTATGATCCCGGTAAAATTATGCTTACTTTACATTATCTCATATATAGGCTTTTTGATTTGTATGAATATGACTATAGACATGGTAATGCAGTTATTTTTGTTTGAATTTACAACTTATTTATTTTCTTTTAGTGGAAATTAATGGGACTGTAATTAGATAATATAAGAAATGTATGGAGTGCATAATGTCAGCCGCCCGGCTGTTATTTGGTTTGACGTACCTAATAAGATGTACCTAATTTCAGCCACGTAATATAAATCAGAGCTGCCATAAACTGGAATAAATACCATTAATTAGATCATAACTTATTTTATAGCTAAGGGAGTTATGATCAATTCGTCTGTTTTAAAATTGGTTTTAGATTTTAAAGTTTAGCAAAAGATGTACTAGCTTTTCACTCTGACATTCGGCGTATAGAACATCTTATGTACTCAATTATTTTTTTTTTTTGAAAAAGAAGAAAAAACAAGCAATAAATAAAAACAAAAACGGGCCAAAAACTCATAACTGACTTTTTGACAAGACCCGGGATTCGAAACCGAGACCTCATGATCAGCACTCGCACTACTAAAACCACTAGACCAACGAGGCGGTACTATACTTAATAAGATATTGTGGTTGGGTGATAATATTGAATTAGCCTTTTATAGTGTAAATTATAATATTTGTCGAAATTTTAATTATGGATTCGAACCTTACATGCTAATGGTGCTTCATTTTTTTATTAGCATTTACTTCAAAGAAAATACACGCAAAAAGCTTCATCGCGTAGTAAAAACACAACAAATATATGTATAACTAATACGAAAAATTATACCCAAAACAAACAAATAATACTACCTATAAATAACCTAATAAGTAATATTATTATCGACTAATATGACGTGAGTGTATGTGCTGGTCGACGCTCTAACGACACGGGCTTCGCGTCGAAGAGCTCAGGGCTCACTGACTTCAGCAAGCCCGTGAGCAGTGAATATGCCCAGATTTTAAAATAAATTCTTAATAAAATCAAATTTTGGTCTTTTGAAAAAACATTTACTATAGAAATGTTCATTAATAAATTGCCTATCCATTGGTGTAAATCGCAAAATAAAATAATACTTACTTTACGAGGAGATGCATGTTATCAATAATAATTTCACATTTATGTGGTTTCGTTGTAAGAAGATTATATTAATATTTATTCCTTTAAAAAAAATTGGATATAGCTTTTATGGAATCAAGATTATGTAGAAATATAATGTGTTTTTTATTTGTTGATATATCTTTTAAATAAAAAGTAGATAGCTTCTAAAAACAGCACAAATAACGACTAGCGCGACATTTTGCTCAACCTGCGCCTTAAGGAGCCACCACGTAATTTAGTATCTCTATTGAACGAACTGACCACCTGGTGATTACTGAAATTAAATAAGGAGTTGTAATCTTTCAACCAATGTTCAGTAATAGATAAAATATGAATAAGGTTACTATTTAAAAATAATTCAATTTCTAGTTCTTTGCCTAACATACCTTGTATATTTTGATGCACCAGGTTAATACAGTTTTTATTATTGCTTTTTTTTATAGGATCGGGTGACAAACGAGCACACAGTCCACCTGATGGTAAGTGGTTACTGTGACCCATAGACATCTACATCTATCCTCAATAAAGACTCAAGATGCAGATGCGTTGTCACCCGTGAGGACTAAGATGGAATGCCTCTTTGCCAGTATAAAGGGTCTCCGGTTCTCTACACACACCATACGAAACACAGCAGCGTTAAGCTGCTATTTTACGTTGGTTTTCTGTGAGAGCGTGGTCCTTCCCCGGTCGAGCCGACCCATTCGTGCTACAACCATAATATAGCTGCAGCATGGCTCTACCACGTAGAGAAAATTTTGTGAAATTACACAGTTAAGTATTGTTGAATTGTATTCTAAGCTATTTAAATTATTTTTGCTAGAGACTACCTCTATTGTCTTATTATCTAATTTAAATTACTTGGAACTAATTCCAAATCATTTGTAAAATTATTTTTCTGCTCAAAAAAAGCAGGTGTTAAGGTAGCCAATAATTTGGCTGGGTTAAAATATAAATAATAAGATTTGCGTATTTATATATAAGTGTATTTGCTACCAGTCTCAAACTAAACTTTGATAGGTAATACCTATCTCTTTTAAAAAACTTCTTAGTTAAATTATTAATATCAACTATTAAATAAAATTAAGTATTATGTAGAACTTTAAAAAAAATAGTATAATCAAAATAAAGTATAATAAAATTAATATCAACTAAATGAAATTTATCATTATTATTCTTACAATTAAATGTCAAATTTAAGTTATTGTTACATGTCAAATTATGCATCATTAAATTTAAATTATATCTTAGTTTATTTTCCTGTGGCCACCCCTCTATTTAAGGCAATGTAAACAAGATAACTTTAACCACATTTATGTTATTGAGATATTCAATATATTTTAATAATTGATTCTTGTTCATATTGCCTCTTCTCCCAACAAAAATTATTAATATACTATTAGGTTAGGTTAAATTTACTAGTTAAAATTTTATTCATAATATCACTAAATGATGCTCCAGGCATGCAGTAATTACTTATCTGTTGCCTTTTTAAACAGTTATTTAATGATATACCCAAATTTTTGCCTATGTCATCACTATACACAATTACATTATTTTTTTCATTATAGGAATTACTGTTTAAATTTATCTGCTTTGTTATGGTACTATCATAGAGTGTACGTAAATAAAATGAAGTATTACTGCTCGTCATATTATTAACACCTGGCATTTAGCGCTGATATTCATTTTGATATTTTAATAAGTAATCAAAACGTTCCTCGTTATATTTACATGACTTTACCAGATTATCCATGGCCAGTATGTGTTCTTTTATCTCATTCCCTGCAGATTTATATTTATTTGACATAATTTGTAATGAAGTTTGAAGTGATAAAATTTCTGAGTTAAGATACTTTACTTCAGTCTCATAACAATTTTTCATGTTTTCCACCTCATCATCATCATCATCATCATTACAGCCCTTCACAAGTCCACTGCTGAACATAGGCCTCCCCCAAAGAATGCCACAAAGCACGGTCCTGAGCCACCTGCATCCATCGACTTCCTGCATATCTTACCAGGTCGTCACTCCATCTAGTGGGGGGACCATCACCTCAATTGAATATAATTTAATTTTACTAATTAATTCCTGCTTTTCCTTACATACATTTGTATAATTTTAATATTAATTTTAGTTTTAAATAACATATATTATGTTAATGATATATTATGTTTCTTTCTGAATTATATATTATGTTTCTTTCTGAAAGGTAGTACGAAGGGTTTCACCCCGAATTTACTCCGGGTATTAAATAAAACTAATTTTACGGAATTTAATGGCAGTGACCATCTTAAACATGTTCACAGATTGCATACTTTAAATAACGAAAAACAATTCATATAAGAACATAGTATATTATAATGTCGCTTCCCGCCGTCTGTACGCTTAGACCCTTAAAATTGCGCTACTCATTTTGACGCAATTTTCACCAATTGATAGAATGATTCAAGAGAACAATTTGAATGTATAATAAATGCATATCATATAATTCTTCTGTTCGTGTGTATGTGACTGAACTCCTCCTAAACGGCTGGACCGATCTTGATGAAATTTTGAGTGTGTGTTATTAAGTTGATTATTTTAATATAAATATGATATAAATAATATAATGAAATAATTTAAATGTATTAGATATAATTGTAGCTATAATATTTGTACACCTACGGGTTGAATGCAGCGAACATCATTTTTTTAAGATCTATTCTGTCTCATTACCTGTATTCACAAATAAATAAAATTTTAATTTGAATTTGAATTTGATTAGAGAATGGTTTAGATTCACAATTGGGTCCGGTACGTTGGGTTATTGTTGAGATCTAGAGATCAACTGTGGGGTGGATCGGGAATATAAGTTAAAATTAATTGCAATAAAATAATTAAAATTTGATTTTTTCTACATTAATAAGACACTCTGTGGATATCGACTGGGTAAGAAGATAAATAACGATACTTGTTAGTTTAAGTTCAACTTAGTTGTTAATTATAATATATATATTTTTTTAAAACGGCTCCGTGGCGGATTGGCTTAGCAATGAGTTGCTGCGCTGGACGCCGCGGGTTCGAACCCCGCACGGAACAAGTATTTGTATGGCCTACAAATAACTGTTCCGGGTCTGGATGTTTGTCCTCGTGGAATCTATGTTTGTAAACTGCCTCCATGATACAGGAGAAAATCCTAGTATGGAGGAATTTAAAAAAAAATATATATACATCGTTATTGTATTGTTTTAGGCAACACATTTTCAGTAGCAGCCTGGAGTCCGGGCAGTTGGCGGTGTTTTACCCCCGTGCCTCGTAAAGCATGTAAAGCTGTTGGTCCTGCACCTGACCTCTGTCCGGTCGTGTAAGGTTACCGTCCAATATATGAGAGTGAGGGAATAGGGAGTGTACCGTAGCTTCCACATACACTCGGGCACTATAATGCTGTTCCGCCCAGATGGCTAGTCAACGTAGAGACTGGCCGCATTAATTGCAACGGGGTCTTTATTGCTATTTTTGATGTTACATTTTGCAATCTTTGTTTATACTTTACTGATTAATAAAATATACATTTGTCTGGAGACTATTCGTGGATTCCTGTCACCGGCACTGACAGAGTAACAACTGCGGTAACAATTTCGTAGATAAATACAGAGTCGGTAGCAATTTTGTTTCTGCAATTCAATATTTGTATAATAACGAAGTCAAACCTGCAATCTATTAAGTAGTAAGACTCCCTGTATCCTGTAGTCTCGAATAAAAGTTTCTTTCTTTCTTTCTAACAGACGAGGGCCAATTGATTATTAGGTTGAAATGGATATGGACCGACCATACAGCCAGAAGAATCGACAGCCGCAGAGGAAGAAAGATTGTGTAGTGGCAGCCTCGTACCAGTAAACGAACCAGGGACTTCATGGTCAGCAGCCACGCTCTCAACTACCAACGAGTCTGGCTATATTTTTTTTGATATTGATTGATTGCGTAAGCATCAACCTATGTTTTCATACTTCACTGTACAAAATATTATATTGCAAGTAAATGTTAAAAAAAAACCCGCTAAGTTTCTTGCTGGTTCTTCCCAGGACATATGATGTTGTTTGATGGTGATTTCTTATGTTTAGTTGTTTGATAGGTTCAATGATTCGAAAATTAAAAATATGTTTTTTGAATGAAAGGACAAAGAATCTCGAAACTTTATTTTGTTACCGGCGTCAGGACAAGGGCATTGACAATCATAATCGACAATCGACATAGACTAGTACATTTATATCAAAGAGTATACACCGCGTAAGATGACAGAGGTATTTTCCGAACCAGTGGTAAATCTTAAATGCCTTTCTAAAAGCATAAGAATAAAAATATCTTGAATTGAATATGAAAGCTAAAATCTCATTTATAATATGAAATATTTAGATTAAAACAATAGAGCATGTTCAATAAAACGACGTAAAAAGACAAAATTAATTAAAGGAAAGGAAGGGAGAATTAGTGAGTCGAGTCCTTAATTAATAACAAATATAATATAATTTCTAAAACAACGTAGGCGGGTTTATCGAAGACGGGGATAAGCGATTGACATCGGCCATTTTGTTGTTACATGGAAAGTTTGGAGGCAGATAAACTGGGATTAGTAATACAGATAATTAAGAATGGCGCTGTTGTGTATTTGTCTTTATTTATTTATTGCGTATTTATATTGGCTTTATTTCTTTTTTTATAGAATAAGAGTGACATATGAGCACACAGTTCACCTAATTGTAAGTGGATGCTGTGGTTCAACGACATTTATCTTCCATTAAGAATCAAAATTCGAAAAACAGCCGTGGTAGCTCAGATGGTTAGCGCTCGTTGTAAATTTAACAGTACGCGGGCAACCCGGATTCGATCCCGCCAGCACCAATGAAATCGTTTGTTGCAATTTTAAGTTCTGATTTATCAGTTGCTCAGCGGTGAAGGAAAGCAGCGTGGGGAAACCTGCATATCTGAGAAATACGAAAAAAATATTGCGAAGACATGTGTAGTTCGCCAACACGCATCGGGGCAGCGCGGCGGACATTTCCTTGCCCTGAAACCCCCTCACAAATGAGGGGAGACTTGTGCCCATGCAGTGGGACGTATATAGGCTGTTAGTTTAAAAATCAAAATACGGAAGCATTGTCACCCCTGAGCACTAAGTTGTAATGCCACGTTTCCAGTGAGGAGAGAATCTGGTTCTCAAGACTCGCCATACGAAACGCAGCAGCATTACGCTGCTATTTTACGCTATGAAGTCCTACACTGGTCAAGTCGAACCATTCGTGCTTAAAGTATAACAAAGACAATTTAACAGCGGTAGAGCCACGCGGCAGCTTTTGCTGTCGCACGGATGAGCCGGCTCGAACCGGGGTGGTACCACGACCTTACAGAAAACCAGCGTGAAGTAGAGGTTTACCTCTGCGTTTCGCTTGGTGAGTGCAGGTGGCCGGAGGCCCTTTTTACTGGAAATGAGGCATTCCATCTTAGTCCTCACGGGTGACAACGCATTTACATTTTGATTTGTAATAGAGGATAGATGTAGATGTCTCTGGGCCGCAACAACCACTTACCATCAGGTGGACTGTGTGCTCGTTTGTCACCCTTATCCTATAAAAAAAAACTTGTCTTGCTTTGGCAAACGCGGTTTTTTTAATAACTTTGAGTTGTTATCGGGAAGATGCTGCTGCTAATAATAACATGTTTCATTTCCCTCTGTCACATTTTACGAAACCCACGGGATGAAAGGGTAGTATATTTCGTAGTGGTTCTGTAGACTCCGTAGTGAAATCCGCGCTGAACGGCGATATTAACAATAAAATAGTAATACTATTTTACTTTCCATATTTTTTATAATACTTTCCCGTGTAGTGGCGGTGTTAGAATATTTACTACCCTATATTATCCCGTGGGTAGGGTTGCCATCTGTCCTCCTATGAGGCAATCTATGGAGAAGGCCAATGTTCAGCACTGGACTTGTATAGACTCTAATGGATAGATGGTTGAATGGATACTTAGAAACTATATTTATTTAAAAGCAAATTTTAAATAAAAATTTGTGTTGGCTTTAATAAGCTTATTAAATGGAATTTTTCGAAAATATTCATTCATTTCTTGAGGCGTCAAAATTTTAAATAAAAATATTTAATCTATAGAAGAGGAAAAATATGTCTCGACTTAACGGCGGCGTAAGAATATCTATCAACCCATAACGTGCCGTGGGTGTCGTAATGTGCGACTTTGGGAAATACTAAAGAGATATTGCTTCCGATAGAAGGATATACAACCATCTCGTTTACGCTAGCCAAATATAAAAATATCTGGGAGTTTCTATATTCCGGACGAAGGGGAGCAGAATAAAAGGTGTCCGTTTTTTTAAACTATAAGGGCGACAAACGAACACACAGACCACTTGATGGCAAGTGGCTGCTATGGCCCATAGACATCCACATCTATCCTCAATAAACATTTTTAAATTCAGATGCGTTGTTACCCCTGAGGACTAAGATTGGAATGCCTGATTTCCAGTAAAAGGTGTCTTCGGTTCTCTACATTCATACGAACCACAGCCGAATCCTTCTACAATAGATAGCCAGGCAATGTCTGAGTAATACTGCATATTCTGTAGGCATGTTGTTTTCTTGTCTGGACATCAAAATTTGCCAAAGTTTCGTTATCAGCAAGATGTATTTCTTCTATCTAACTGACAAAATGGTAAAAATTCCTTGTGTGAAATCTAATATATAAAAATTAATTTTTGTTTGTTTGTATTTTATGCGCTGCCATACCGTTCATCAGATTGCGGTAAACCTTTGTCAAATTATTGCTTGCACTTGCACGAAGTTTATAGGGATATTCCAATTAACTTACACTAGGTGGCGCATTTATCGTACAGCCAAATTTATTTGAGGGTTATATATCATTCAAGGAATGTATTATCAACAATTATTTCTTCTGCAGCAAAAACGCGCCGGGTACTAGCTGGTTTACAATAAAAAGTAAATATAATTAAAATCGGTTTGCAATTGGCGAAAAAATCCCATAACATACGTATAAAAAATAACTTCAGAACGTTCTCATTTTTTGAAGCTAAATAAAAAAGTAAGTAAAAACAAACTTTTTCTTTACATATAATCCAACCGGACTTCAGCTAAGCCAATGTTTACACAATGGTCATGGAGACGGATCATGTACTTCGGCGCCTCTTAGCAATCGGAAGCACCTCATCAATTAAACTCGAGCTCTTCAGGACATCGTGAGCTACTCGTGAAATTGAAGTAAAAATTTATATTTCCTATTCGAAATATTTTTTATTTCATTAATCTTGAACTGAAATAAATATTAAAAACGCTGTACTACCTTTCATATAAACATTCACATTTCTTATACCTACGTGTAAAAGAAATGTGTACGTTTATAATAAGTACGTATATAGATCAGTTTTTGAACATCAACTAGGACCATTCTCTGAAACCGCAACGAATCCTACGATTGATTTTGTCATTTCATATAGCTTTATTACGTTTGTACTCGTATTCACTCATACGTTATAAATACGGTACATACAAACAACAAACAGAACTATATTGTACCTACTTATCAAAAAATCTGATACAATTTTAAATTATTTTCTATTCAAGTTTCCTACCGCGTTTATTAACTACAAGCAATATAAAGCAACCCACAAGATTTCATAAAAAGCAACAAGACAACTATTTATATGAAAGACGAGAAAACTATGCTAACATCCCCGTGATTGAATATAATGATAATATGTATTACGTACTTTGAGCACGTCCTCCCTCCTCCCTCTTATTACAGTATGACAAACCCAATACCTCTCTTACTTCTGCACTAAGTAACACATCACCGTCGATAATATAAGTGTTTCGCCTCTAAATGTGGCATCATCAGGCAAAATTGACCAAATTTTATGTTGGCTTGTTTCACTGTTCTAAATTCCTTTTCCTCGGATAAAGGCGATTTTATATTATTAATCATTTTTACAATTAGAGGAAAGGTCTAAATTAAATTTTTAACTATATCAATCGAAGAACTTGAAAGATCAATCGACAAAGATTTTGAAGTGAACATTAAGTTGCTTCAAGATGGAACATGAAATTAACATTATCATTGACCTTTTCAAATCTAATGTGGAATATAATTTTTTTTATAGGATCGGGTGACAAACGAGCACACAGTCCACCTGATGGTAAGTGGTTACTGTGACCCATAGCATTTACATCCATCCTCAATAAAGACTCAAGATGCAGATGCGTTGTCACCCATGAGGACTAAGATGGAATGCCTCTTTACCAGTAAAAAGGGTCTCCGGTTCTCTACACTCACCATACGAAACACAGCAGCGTTAAGCTGCTATTTTACGCTGGTTTTCTGTGAGAGCGTGGTCCTTCCCCGTTCGAGCTGACCCATTCGTGCTACAACCATAATATAGCTGCAGCATGGCTCTACCACGTAGAAAACCAATTATAGTAATGCAACAATATCTGGCACTATCTCTCTGGTCTGGCGTAACCAACCAGTGAGATTAGATCTTAGCATATTTACCTAAGTTTTGCTTTGTTGTGACGATATAAGAGACCCATTAACTGTGTCGTAAGAGCAGACTACAAGAAAAAACCGGCCAAGTACGAGTCGGACTCGCGCACCGAGGGTATATAAGTTTAAAATTATTAAAAATATTTTTATTATATGATGTAACTAAAAATTTATGCTTTTCGCAATTTTTCCTCTATCTGTGCTATAAAACGTTGCTTCGTACCAAATTTCAAGATCTTGAGTTCACGGGAAGTACCCTGTAGGTTTTGATTCCCTTGCGAATGTCGAAAATTTGCGACAAAAACGGCTGTATCTTTTGATTGCGTTGGCTTAAAAGTTTGATTTATTCACAGCTCCAAGTGACAGTAGACTTGATTTGATATGAATTTCAGCTTGATACCTCCACGCGTTCCTGAGAAAAAGGGTCTTGACAGACAGACAACAAAGTGATTCTATAAGGTAAGGTTCCGTTTTTTTTCCTTTTGAGGTACAGAACCCTAAAACAGTAAAATCTTACAGTTTCCAATAGATGATAATATAACCATATAGTTTATAACAGCCAGATTTCAAATACCTTGTTATACCCAGTTCGACGACGGGAAACAGGGTCAATGGTGAGAGACGCCTGTTACTGTGATCGTCAACCTGAATGGCAAAACCAGAGGAGAGGGAGTGGCTCATGAGCATCAATGGGACTTTAAAGGGCTGATTATGATGACGATGATAGTGTTTAGGCGAGTTGTACCAGGATATTATAGTATAACCCACTGACATACGGAAAGTATGTCAATGGATTGTATTGTATGCTGTTAAAACTGTCTTTTACAGAAAAATAAAGCTTCTAATTAAAACGTAGAAGCCGAATTCCATAGAACTAAAAATAATGAAATAATTTCTCCATGATAAGCCTATCGGAAAGGACTCGGTCGTCGACGACCGAGTCCTTTCCGAGCGGCTTAATTCATGGGCACTGCGAAGAGATGTTGCATCACTTTGCATTTTCTTTCGCATCTACCACGGCGAGTGCTCTGAGGAATTGTTCGGATTAATCCCAGCCGCCAAATTTCACGAACGCACATCGCGGCAGAACTCCCGATACCATCCACACCATCTGGATGATTGGCGGTCCACCACTGTGCGATTTAGAATATGTTTTCTTCCTCGCACGACTTCCTTGTGGAATCGATTACCATCAGCAATTTTTCCGGACCGATACGACTTAGGGACCTTCAAAAAAGAGCCTACTCCTTTTTAAAAGGCCGGCAACGCATCTGCAATTCCCCTGGTTCCCCTGGTGTTGCAGTTGTTCATGGGCGGCGGTAGTCACTTACTATCAGGTGAGGCGCATGCTCGTTGGCCCCCTTTCCTATGAAAAAAATGATAATCGCTGCTAAGACATTGTGTATAAAAATGAAAATATTATGTGGAAAATAAATAATATCATCTATTTCATTATGTAGTTCTTAAAGTCGGCTTATATATTTTGTTAAATGTTTAATTATTTGACCATTTTTTGTGGACTAACTCACCCCTAGGGGTGGAATGCTTTTCTTTAAATTTATATGGAACCACCGTTATATAATAAAGATCATTAAATCATTTCATATTTGGTCAAAATACCACGTAACAAATATACTAACAAAAAACGAAATACAGTCTAATTCAGAACGTTATTATTTTCTGAAATCAGATAAAAGGTAAGATCATTCTCTGTTGCAACCCTTCACTTAAAATAATAAAAAGTTAGAAACACATCCGCAAAACTTTAATGCTGGAGTAAATTTGCGGTTAGAGGAAAACGTAATTAAAAATGTAAATTTCAAAAATATTTTTAAAACGAAAGTCAAACAAACTTGCTGCTTAACTTTAAAATCTAATACTTGTTTGTAACATAACTCGTACTAATTATGAATCCATGGACCGTTTTTTGTGCGTTTTCTATCTTCGTAACTTGATAAATTAAAATATTTAATTAGATACTACGAAGCTTTGCGATACTTCAAAGGTTTAAGAGCTAATTTTAATAGGATTCAATTATGAATTGGTCTTCTAGTTGAATAAAACTACTTTTATGGATTCTATCGCATTTAATTAAATTGTTTTTTATGATTCCCGACGTTTCGGGTACCTTACAGCACCCATGGTCACGGTGGACTGAGGTGATTAACGTCCCAATGTCAGAGTTAACCCGGAGTACCTTGAGATTTTTTTTAAATTAATTTTGGTCTGATCTACGCAGAATGAAACTTACTGTGTCGTCAAGTCTTGCATTGGTATGCTTGGGTTTAGTTTTAATTTTATTAATTACAGGATCCCAAGCAGTACCCAGCCTCCCTCTCTATTAAAATTATGATGTTTACATTTTAATTTCGATTGCCTCACGTATCATTCTTGGCAGGAGTCGATGTTCTTTCGTGAGAATTTGTGGTTTATCAAATCTAATGTAATGGCGGGGTCCGTCTAAGATATGATCACAAACTGCAGTGTTTCACGTCAACTATGTGCTATTGTTGGTACTGTAAAGTACCCGAAACGTCGGGAATCAATAAAAACAATTTAATTAAACGCGATAGAATCCGTAAAATTAGTTTTAATCTATATGTAGTGTTCGCGTAAATATAAGAAATCATTGGTCTTCTAGGATTATATTTTTTTTAATTAAATTGACAAACCAACTTTCAGTCTATTTGAGTATAAGTGGCAATTGTTTTATATTACGCTATTTTTTCTTACTTTTTTTAAAGACATTGCCTCCACAATAGGATTTTCTCTTGTATCGTAGGGGTAATTTACATCCATCCGACTCAGTCCTGAGGGAAAACAACGCATCTGCATTTTGATTCTTAATTGAGGATAGATGTAAATGTATATGGGCCACAGCAACCAGCTATAATCAGGTGGACTGTGTGCTCGTTTGTCAACTTTATTCAATAAAAACAAAGTTGAATTGAGAACATTCACCTTTTTGAAGTGGGCTAAAGAGGGTCTCCGGATCTCGTCACTCAACATAATATAAAACACAGCAGTATTAAATTATTTTACGGTGGTGTTCTGCAAGCTCGTGTTCCTTTCATGGTCAAGATGACACACTATCTATATTTTTATAATATAATAAAGCGGAAGAGTTTTTTTGTTTGTTTAAACGCGCTAATCTCTGGAACTACCAGTCCGATTTGAAAAATTCTTTTGTATATTATAGCCAAATTCATGTGGAATAGTATAGGCTATCTAGCATTAAGCTGTATTACTCAGCTAGCCTTAAATATGGATATTTGTTAAGCAAGTCAGAAAAAAAAGCACTCCCGAAATGATTTATCCGCGTACGCTGGTGTTATCGTTAGGGATACGTAAATACAATGTTCTAGAAAAATATAGACCTTTACTCCGTCTAAAAAAAGATCGCGATACAATATGTCTATTTCTTATACATAAGCCATAATTTGGTATTTTGTGACAAAAAATATTGAAAATTTAAAAGTGATTTATGAGTGTTATTATTAGGCATGGCCTATTTATCCTTACGAACGAAAGTTATTTCATCATCAAGACAATTTTATGAAGATAGACTTTGTTCTTTATACCATGTTGTTTGGACGCATAGTTTAAGAGATGATGTAAAATTAAAATAATTCAATACTTGGCTGGGCGCGCGAACGACGCTTTAACCCTAGGCGTTATAAAATGCTTGAACTAGGTCATGTCGCACACCTCGAACACATGATGCCGCGGATGAAACCGCGGGGCACAGCTAGTAATATTATACACTCTACTCTACAAACATACTTTCTTCTTTTGATAGAATTGTTTAAAGAAGTTAACATATTGACTATAACGACTATTATCTATTCGAATATTATTTATGTACTAGCTGTTCCCCGCGACTTCACCCTCGTGTTATTTGGGGTTTTAATTTTTTGCGCGGAACCCTAATCATTTTTCTAAAATGAAAGTAGCCTAAGTTACTCCTTGTAACATCAGCTATGTGCCAGTGAAAATCCCGTTAAAATCGGTCCAGCCGTTTCGGAGATTAGCCGGAACAAACAGACAGACAGACGGACAGATAGACGGACAGACAGACAGACAGACAAAAACTTTAAAATTGTAATTTTGTTATTAGTACATTAAGTAAAAAGCTGTAATTTTGACATTACAAACAGACACTTCAATTTTATTTATTTGTATCTACATATAAAAATATTTCATTATTAACTAAAAAGTGATATTTATAAAATAAACACTAGAAATATTCATAAATTAGTGGTTCCTTTTTTAAGGCTGCAGAAGGTAAGTAACTCTTTTGCGGGACAATGAGTGTACTTCGTCAATAAAATACCCAAAGACAAAGTAAACTTACCTTTTAAATATTTTTAGAAAATAATGAAAAGAATCTCTCTTATAGAAAGTATATTACACATTCAATGACTACCTTGTAGATAAAAATACTTGGTCTTAATGTGTTTCAGTTTAACACGTATACATGTTTACATGTTTGTTTAAATTTTTTGTAAAGTGATAAATAATTGAAAAACATTTTAATACATATCTACAAAGTAACTCCTGATTTTATTATCTACTAGCTTTTTACCCGCGGCTTCGCTCGCGTGCGCTTGAATTTAGGGACATCATTAAATGCTGTTCCGTGTCAAATTTAAAAATATTCGATCACTTTTAGAGTCACCTTGGTGTCTATGTCTGTCAGAGATTTTTTCATTCTAAAATACTATTAGACGTAGATGATTGGTAACATGCTACAGAAACTCGTGAATATACTTATAATATGTCTAGAAACTCCTACTATTTTTTATATATGGCGTGTCTTCCGATTCCGATGTATCCATAAGAAAGGTAAATAGTCTTGAAATCAAAAAGTATTATTATTACTTACATTTTACTCTTTACATATATATATATATTCATAGTTAAAGTAAATTTAGTTTTAACAAAGTAATATAATGTTTATTTGAGACATTTTATTCATATCATTGGTCCTATTTAATATTGATTGGCACCATAAAAAGATATAGATATTTTTATTTACTTCGAGTAGAATTGAAAATTTCATAAATACAGTTCTATAATAATGAATACCACACATGGATTAAAACTAATGTTACGGGTTTTTTACACATCTTGACTCCTCACCGAATGAAAGCACCGAAGCTCCGGGAAGTCTAAAGTATGTAAACATGTTTAGTATCGTCCCAACCATTATATACAACAAATTCTTGCAATAAAACACCGAATCCTACCAATGATGATTCGCGAGGCTATTGAAATTAAAAATATCCTAATTTTAATAGGGAAGATGGCTGAGTGCTACTATCTGCTAAGGACTCCATGATTAATAAAATTAAATTCAAACTACTACTGCATTTTAACTATTCTATTTTAACTATGACATCAGGTTATCAAACACCTCAGTTCTCCCACCCCTCCCGTGATCATGGGTGCATATGAGCTATAATACATAATGCTATAAATTGCCCAAACCATCGGGAATTTAAAAAGTTAAAATTAAATGCGATAAAATCCTTAAAATTACTTTTATTCCTTATAAATCTTATACACAGTGAACGTGAGGAACACTACACTCATGAACGGGAGTAGAAAAATGCACTGTTGTGGCGGTGAAAGAAAATCCAACACATCATATCGTCCCGTCGTAAGAGGCGACATAGGAAAAAAACAGTACATGGGATGATCCTTATCATCTTCTTGACAACAGATCAAAATAATAATAGCTGCGGTTGCCAACCCGCCACTATAGCAAATATCCAGCTACTTGACAATTTATGGGGAGGCCTATGTTCATTTCAGTGGACTTTTGATAGGCTGACGATAATGAGTTCTACTCATCTTTGCAAGCCTATATATTTACGATAGAGTGAAAACATAAATTATCATACCCGAAAACACGAATGAAATAGAAACTGCATATATTGCCCCATGAAAAGTAAAAAAGCAGCTTACATACATGCTACTACTGGGCACAGGCGGTAGAGTTTTTGGCCAAAAAAGAGTTCGCTGCACTGATTCCAACGCGGGATGAACGTAATGTAAATGATTCAATTATTTACATCGTATATTCAGTAGCATTGTATTATTTCATTTTATAAATGTCTTGCCACTTTAATTTATTTAGAAGTAAGTAGGTGGCGCTAATATTACATGAAATAATTAAAGCCAAAACTATACCATCTAGTAATATCAGCAATAGAAAGGAACATTTATTTATTATATCAATAAGGGATAAAGTGATGTCAATTCTCTTAAAAGTTCTGTTTCTATTAAAAATACTCGTAAGCTATCAGCGCCGCTAGCGGTGAAAAACGATAATGATATCGTCATATGACCATATTATGAAATAGCAACGTTGTGTTTAGTTACTAAAAACTTCAAAAGATTTCTATTCATTGATTTGGTCAAGCTATATTATGACACGGTCATCAAATAGTGTTAAATACACGTTCATTTCAGTAATTTTTTCAGTGTTTTCACGAAATGATAGACTACTTTATGATATATGATCAATTCTACGATCTGGCCACGACTTACATAAAAATCTCTTTAATAAAACTATGATGATAATGAAAATTGTGCAACAATTGCAGACAGACCAATTTTTATCACTTTACATATATATTAGTAATTGAAATAAATACCTTATCAATTTTCATATTTTTGATAGACATCATTATTATCTATTGAAATTATTACACTTTTAAAATAAAATAACAAAAATACTAAAAAAACTGAACGTTACAATTTTTTAATAATTTTAAAAATCTAATAATTTAATCATATAAATGTAAGTTATTTATATTATTTCATATATTAGTAACTGAAGGCAAAATATACAACTTTTTCCATTTGATGATAGATGGCGCTGTTTTGAATACGAAATCGGTGTAGTTTCAAATTATTTTACCAAGATTATAACTATATTTGAAACTTTATTTACAAATATGGTAATATGGTATTTATTTGAAAAACACCCGTCATTCCGCCTATAACTAAGATCCAACAAAAAATTAACATCTAAAGGAAATTAATATACTTAACCTTCCTTTTTTGAAGTTCCGTAATCGGATAAAAAGTAGCCTATAAGTTGCCCCGGGTTACTGACTACCTACATACAAAATTTCATGTAAATCGGTTCAGTAGTTTTTGCGTGAATCCGGAATACACAGACAGACAGACAGACAGAAAGACAGACAGACAGACAAAAATTCTAAAAACCACTAATTTGGCTTCAGAACCCTTTATTTAGTACCCTGGACTTGTTTCTTCAAGAATATATTAGAATTACAGACACGACTTTTCTACAGATTTATTATATGTATAGATTAAAAAGAAGTAAAACAACAAAAAATATGATAGTTGAGATACTAAAAGCTATTAGCTTCGTTTAATATCACAGTTTACAAAATGAATTTCCATTAATAGCATAGCATCTTATCTAGCATAGTATCTTATACTGGAAATTTGTCGTGACGTTAAAACTCCAACAAAAACTAAAATTGATTCCCTCCAAATTGATTTAGAACTATCGAGGCCAAACAATTTAACTTCGTTAAATTAAATATGTATATATAATTGAAATTACGGCAATGGACTGCGTCGAAGTTTGTTCATTGATAAACTTTATAAAAGTCATAAAAAATGTGTTGTGGCAAATTGTTTATTTATTTAATAATTGCATTACCGTGTAGTGGCGGTGTAAGAATATCCACTATCCTAAAGAAATTTTCAAATCAGAGTGGTAGTTCCAGAGATTAGCGTTAAACAAACAAAAATTATTCTGCCTTATTATATTAAAGTATAGATTAGAAAAAAAAGGATAACTACAGTAAAATATCATAAGCTAACTGATACGAAATAAATTGTTGTCAAATATAATAATATGATAGCGTGTTACGCGAATTATAGGAACATAGTTCATTTATTTCAATAATAGTGTTAAGCTCTTGAAACTTTACTTGTGGCTGAAAAACAAGGGATTTTCTCTGAAATACGAAAATAATATATCTTCTTTTAACAGTGGGTAGGCGCTGGTGGGGTTATGGATGTGTGAAAGTGGTTCATGTGACCTTTCCGTTATAAGGCATTTAAGGTTGATCGCTAAGTTTAGTAGGTGCAAGTCCTTTATTTCTCTAAGGCTTTTCCCCGGTATGTGATAATTTTGTGCGTGGTAGAGCCATGCTGCAGCTATATTTCTAGTATAGTTGTAACACGAATGGGTTGGCCCGACCGGGGAAGGATCACACTCTCACAGAACACCAGCGTAAAATAGCAGCTTAATGCTGCTGTGTTTCGTATGGTGAGTGTAGAGAACCAGAGACCTTTTTTACTGGAGACGAGGCATTCCGTCTTAGTCCTCATGGGTGACAACGCATCTGTATTTTGATTCGTAATCGAGGATAAATGTAGATGTCTATGGGCCACAGCAACCATTTACCATCAGGTAGACTGTGTGCTCGTTTGTCACCCTTATCCTATAAAAAAATATGTGCATTATAAAATGTGCACGTAGACAATGGCAGAAGATGGTTCAGAATGTGGAGAAGGGAGAATCTAGCAGTAGCATAATCCATTCAGGAATCCATTTCTATACCATCGGATCGACAAACGAACTAATAGCCCGCACTCTTGACGGTAATGATAATAACATCTTCCAATCGGAATTTCGGTCACGGCGGCTAGTTTCAACTTTCAATGGAGACAAGCAGGACAGCATTATATTGCTCGAGTTTGTGCGCAAACACAGGATCCTTCACTCTCATAGTTCGATGGGATGGTAATCCGACACGTCGGGAAGGTGATCAGGCCCAGAATCAACAGCTTTACGTGCTTTCTGGGGCATGGAGGTAAAACACCGCTGACTACCCGACTCCGGGCTGTTACTGAGAAATGTTTGTCATAAAAACCAAATAAATGATTTTGTCCCGACCCGGGATTTGAACCCGAGAACTCATGATCAGCGTTTACGACCATTATACCAACAAGACAATCACGATTTACATTAAATGCCTACTGCAGCTTACTTACTTCAAACAAATCAGCAGCTTGCGGATGCATTGTCACCCCTGAGGGCCAATATTGAAAGAAACTCTTTAAACCACTTACGTCTTACGTGGTAGAGCCATGGTGCAGCTATATTAGTAGTAGGTATAGTTGTAGCACGAATGGGTCGGCCATACCGGGGAAGGACCAGGCTCTCACAGAATACCAGCGTAAAATAGCAGCTTAACACGTTCGTGTGATTAGTGTAGAGAACTGGAGACTTTTTTTACTGTAAAAGAGGCATAACATCTTAGTCGCCACGGGTGGCAACGCATCTGCATTTTGATTCGTAATTGAGAATAGATGTAGATGACTATGGACCGCAGAAAACACTTACCATAAGGTGGACTGTGTGCTCGTATGTAACCCTTATCCTATAAAAAAAAACTGGAACACAACACGATGTACAGTTACTCACTGTCAGAAAAAGATATGAGGGTAGTACTTTGACGGCTCCGTGGCGCACTGGCTTAGCAATAAGTATGAGCGCTGAGAACCGCGTGTTTGTATTACGTAAGGAACAAGTATTTGTATGGCCTGTAAATAATTGTTCCGGGTTTGGTTCTTGGAAATTTATGTTGCACCGTCATGATTCAAGAGAAAATCCTAGTGTGGAGGTAAAGTTTCTTAAAAAAATTACGCGCACAGACTCCCAGGCAGGACGGGAGTCCCATAGTTTAGTATAGCCTATATATGTATAAAATATAGGTTACGTTTTATATATATATATATATTATAGTTAGGATCAAGATTATAATAATCTTCGATTTTCTGACTCTGCCTAATTTATACATATAATGTTACCAGGAAGAAACCTAATGACTCTTAAGTTAAGACGTAGTCAATAACCAGTATTTCATATATTTATTTTACACCAGGTTTCCAGCTTAGTGAACCGGTAATGAGCTTATATTTAAGTTGAAAGATTACCCACTATCACCCTACTGATGTTAAAGTTACTAACTGTGTTTGCTTGGTGAGCTAACTGTATAATACCCTACAGCAGTAAACATACAGAGCAGTTATCGTTACCCTTGGACGGCTCCGTGGCGCAGTCGCTTAGCAATGAGTTGCTTGCGCTGCGCTGGGGGTGCGAGTTCGTATCCCGCGCGGAACAAGTATTTGTATGGCCTACAAATAATTGTCCCGGGTCTGGATGTTTGTCCTTGTGCAATTTGTGTTTGTAAACTGCCTCCACGATACAGGAGAAAATCCTAGTGTGGGGGTAACGTTTTTTTTTTAAAGAAAAAAAGAAAAGAACAAAAAAGAACCCTTACGTCACAGGAGGGATATTTGCCATAGTTGCCACGCTTGGCAGGCGGGTTGGCAACCGCAATTTTTTACTTTAGTTGTTTCTTGGGAGACGCTGCTGCCCATCCTCTGGCTTGTTTATCTATATCACCCCTTCCTACACCCACGGGATGAAATGGGGTAGTAGATATTCTTATACCGACACTACGTGTATATAACAGTAAAGTTTTTATATTAAACTTTTGAAAATTTCTACATAATATAATAGCTTTTGTGATCAAGACTTTAATTATTTGATACAATATCGAATTGTATGGATTTTTGACCCATTGGAGTGCATTAAGTTGCCTAAAACTACTTCGTCTAAATAGCTTCATCAAAAACTCATCGTATAAAATAACATGCCAGCATCAGTCTTTCTATCCGATTACATTATAATCGGATGGAATATAATAAAAGGGTATCTTTAAGGCACTGATATTTAGAAGAAAAACTAAGTAAGGGAGAGGTTCCTAACGAGATGGCGTTCCAGACAGGAAATGTGAGTCCCATTAACTAGAATATTTAATGCATTGGCATGACAGAATGGGCGTTTGTAAGGATTAAAAAAAAAGAGTTAATACAATTTAACCTATATACTTTAATTTTATGACAATCGTTAGAAAAAGAATTCAATATAAAATAAAAAATATAACTAAAACTTTCTACAAAACTCTTACTTCTGGAGATAAAAATACGTACGAAATTTTTATAGAGATCAGAAGTAGGTCGAGTTACACGTTGCTTTAAATTAACTGACATATTTTGAAGGAAATCATGTTTCCGATTCCTCGGAATAATAATTAAATGCCTTTTGTGGGGTTAAATAAATATGATGTTAAATTTTACGCATGTAAGGATAATTTTTTATGTATAACTCACAAATCAGATAATCCAAATTGGGTTTTTAGGCGAAAACTCAATTTCAACGTGTATTCCGCTTTATCGACTAGCTTGATAAATTGAATGAGATATGATGAAGCCAGTGAGATGGTGTAAATTCGATGTAAAAATAAACACGCGTTTACCACAGTGAGAATAAATTTGAAAGAGTGATTGGAGGTTTTAAGTAAAACAAAATAAATACTTTCTAGAAGAGTTTTGTGCTATGTAAAAATCAATCACACCATTTAAAGGAATCATTTATTTTTTTTATTATAAGGGCAAACGAACATGCGGCTCACCTGATGGTAAGTGACTACCGCCGCCTATGAACAACTGCAGCACCAGGGGAACCAGGGGAATCGCAGATGCGATGCAGGCTAAAAGGAGTAGGCTCTTTTCTTGAAGGTCCCTAAGTCGTATCGGTCCAAAATCGCTGGTGGTAATCGATTCCACAAGGAAGTTGTGCTAGGAAGAAAACATCTTCAAAATCGCACAGTGGTGGACCGCCAATTATCCAGATAGTGTGGATGGTATCAGGAGTTCTGCCGCGATGTGCGTTCGTGAAATTTGGCGGCTGGGATTAATCCGAGCAATTCCTCGGAGCACTCCCCGTGGTAAATGCGATTAAAATACACGCGATAAAATCCCTAAAAACAAGTTTAATTTACTGAAACAGTACGCGATAACATAAGAACACACATGACATTTTCTACCGTGGATATCGTAAGAAGCAAGAAACAGTTGACTAGTAGAGAATGCCTTTAGGGATTATATCCGCCCTTTGTATACTTTTTTTTTCTAAAGGGACGCAATAAAGTTTCCTCCAAAATCCACTATACGGTGTTAATGGAAGACTTCAACGCGAAACTAGGCACAAGAGAAAACGGTGAGCTGAAAATAGGGAATTTCGGAATAGGGCAACGGAACCCAAGGGGCCAGCAGCTGGCCGACTTCATGGAGAAAGAGGGAATCTATATAAAGAACTCTTTCTTCCAGAAGCGGCCCCACAGGAAGTGGACCTTCATTATGACGACCAGACGACAACTGTTCAGTGATGTCTCAGTGATCGCGAGTGTGGAAACCGGCAGCGATCACCGAATTGTGAGAGGCACACTGAACCTAAACGTTAAGTTGGAGAGGTCACGTCTAATGAAGTCAACGCTCCGTCCCCTTCGTGCTCTAATCCAAAGTCCTGAAACCTTTCAGCTCGAGCTACAAAACCGTTATCAGTGCCTAGAAGATTGCAATGCAGTGGAGGATATGAATGACAAGCTCGTGGAAACTGTCCATGCGGTCGGAGCTAAGTTCCGCAAGAGCCGCCGAAGAAGAACACAAACTCTCCGATCACACTCCTTATCTCATGGCTGTTAGACGGGATATGTAGCTGCAGTCTTCAGTAGATTTGACAGCATACAGGTAACTGAACAGACAGATCTCCAAATGCATGCAGCGGGACTTACGCAACTTTAATACTGCTCGTACTAAAGAAACGATCGAGCAGAACCAGGGTTCCAAAGTCTTTGCTAGAGATCTGTCTGCCAGAAAGAGCCAACTGTCGAAGCTGAAGACCGAGTATGGCAGCGTCGTATCCGGGACAACTGAAATTTTGAGTGAGATTGAGAGGTTCTATGAGCTGTACACATCATCGTTGGAGCCACACATAAGTGTGAGTAACGATCCAAGAGCGAGTCTTATCCGACATTATGCCGATGATATCCCGGACGTCAGTCTGAGCGAGATTAGAATGGCTCTCCAGCACCTTAAAAACAGCAAGGCCCCAGGCGAGGATGGAATTACAGCGGAGCTTCTGAAAACGGGTTTAAAAACCCATACTTGAAGTCCTTCAGAAGCTCTTTAATTCCGTCCTCCATGGTACACCGGGGGCGTGGAGCAGAAGTGCGGTGCTCTTATTCTTCAAGAAAGGTGACAACGCTCTCTTGAAGAACTACAGACCGATTTCCCTTCTGAGCTGCGTCTACGTGCTGTTTTCGAGAGTCATTACGAATCGTCTCGCGCGCATACTTGATGAATTCCAGCCCCCCGAACAAGCCGGTTTCCGAAACGACTTTAGTACCATAGACCACATACATACCCTTCGGCAAATTGTACAGAAGTCCGAGGAGTACAATTTGCCACTATGTCTCAAAACTTGAAAACAAGACTGTACAACCAGTGCGTGTTGCCAGTGATGACCTATGGTTCTGAGACGTGGTCCTTCACTGGTGGCCGTATGAGGAAGCTCAAGTTCGGTCAACGAGCTATGGAGAGGACAGTGCTCGGAGTTTCTCTGCGTGATAAACTTAGAAATGAGGATATCCGCAGTAGAACCAGAGTAACCGACATAGCCCAACAGATTAGTAAGCTGAAGTGGCAATGGGCCGGCCATATAGCTCGAAGAACCGACAACCGTTGGGGAAAAAAGGTTCTCGAGTGGCGGCTTCGTACCGGCGGACGAAGTGTAGGGCGTCCCCCAACTAGATGGAGTGACGACCTGGTAAGATATGCAGGAAGTCGATGGATGCAGGTGGCTCAGGACCGTGCTTTGTGGTATTCCTTGGGGGAGGCCTATGTTCAGCAGTGGACTTGTGACGGGCTGTAATGTTGATTATGATATAAGATATTATTTATACGTGACAGAGCCATGCTGCAGCTATATAATTAGTATAGTTGTAGTACGAATGGGTCGGCTCGACCGGGGAAGGACCACGTTCTCACAGAATATCAGCGTAAATTAGCAGCTTAATGCTGCTGTGTTTCGTATGGTGAGTGTAGAGAACCGGAGATCCTTTTTACTGGAAAAGAGGCATTCCATATTAGTCCTCAAGGGTGACAACGCATCTGCATTTTGATTATTTATTGAGGATTGATGTAGATGTCTATGGGTCACAGCAACCACTTACTATCAGGTGGACTGTGTGCTCGTTTGTCACCCTATCCTATTAAAAATATATTGAGTAAAAAGTTTCCGTTTCTTTTTCTGAGTGCCATACAAATACTCTTTCTGTGTGGAATTTGAAAATGCAGCCCTCAGTGCTGTAACTGAATGCTTAGCAACTTCGTAACATGCTCTATGGTGCAATGGGCTTTGATAGACTGTAAAGATGATGATGAAGAAAGTGTAATATTTGGGTCGTTGGTGTAGTGATTGAAATAAACTTTATACGTTCAGGTCAATTTATTAAATTCCAGGATAAAAGACAATTACAATAATATTAAAATACTAGCTGCTCCCCGCGACTTCGCCCGCGTGTAATTTAAGGTATTAATTATATTGCGCGGAACCCTAATTATTTTTCTAAGATATAAGTAGCCTAAGTTACTCCTTATAACATCAGCTATCTGCCAGTGAAAGTCTCGTCGAAAGCAGTCCAGCCGTTTCGGAGATTACCCGGAACAAACAGACAGACAGACAGACGGTAAGACAGACAAAATGTTAAAAATTGTGTTTTTGTTATAAGTACCGTATATACTTTGTTTTGCATTTAGTAAAAAGCTGTTATTTCAAACACGTGTCGTGTCAAATCCAGTTTTAGCCATAAATATGTTATCGTATACACCAAAGCTACTAATAGGCTGCACTTAGTTGTAGCTTTTAGGCCTGTGTACCCGAACTTAGGCTTGTAGTTGTGACATATTACATACATGCAACAATTGCTCATTTAAAGTACACCATTACTATTACAGCTTTCTGCTGAATATAGGCCACCTGATGGTAAGTGAATGCAGTGGTCCATAGACATCTACATTTATCCTCGATTAAGAATCAAAATGCAGATGCGTTGTCACCCCTGAAGACTTAGATGGAATGCATCGTTTTCAGTAAAAGGGCTCTCCGGTTCTCTACACTCACCATATGAAATACAGCAACATCCCCCGCCTCCTCCATAGATTGCCTCATTTGTCATAGTTGCTTCGCTTGGCGGGTTGGCAACCGCAGATTTTTATAATTTTGATTTCTTATCAGGAAGATGCCGATGTCCATCTCCTGTTCCAGCTTTCTCTATCATAGGCTAAAGAAAATCTTTATTAAGGGAAAGTAATAGTATTTTTTAGTGATTATTTCTTACGGAATATATGATGTTACGACAAACAGACACTTCAATTTTATTTATTTGTATAGATAGATTAAAGTAACAGGTAAGTAATATGGCTTGGTTGCAATCAATATTTTTATTTGCGTCTTGACCTAATAATGCTTCCGTTAGGTACATGCGTATAAGTTTAACTCATACACTACAAAAGTTTGATTACGTGGTAGAGCCATGGTGCAGCTATATTATAGCTATAACACGAATAGGCTGGCTTGACCAGTTAAGGACCACGCTGAATACCCACGTAAAATAGCAGTTTAATGCGTATTTCGTATGGTGAGTGTAGAGAGAAGAAGCCCTTTTTTCTCGTAATGAGGCATTCCATCATAGTCCAAGGGATGACAACGCATCTGCATTTTGATTTATAATCGATGATACATGTAGATATCCAGGGCCATATAATCTACTCAACATTAGGTTGACTACGATCATATTATGATTGTTTCTCAAATATTATATAATATATTCTATAAAAGAAAATTAACGACTTAGCATTTTTCTGCCAACTTCCAAAAAGGAGACAGTACTGAATTCGACTGTATGTTTTTTTTTTATGTATGTTACCTCATAAACTTTTACTGGGTGAACCTTTCCATGATTCTTTTTTATTTGAAAGCTGATCCATCCCATATGAATTTGATCAAGGTCAGACCAATAGTTTTTGAGTTATTCTTAATAACTTATATTGAAGTCGACTGTACATTTTTTTGTTATTTTAAATTATTTTTAAACTGAAGCTCAGATAACAAAACTATGTATCTGTATATAAATCGATACGTTCGTTTGAAATTTGAAAGTAAGCAAAATACAGGGACATGAATAACACATGTTAATAATTTGTAATCTTGTAACAAGTTTCGTTAATCGGTCGATATCAACGGCTAATAGAAGCCGCTCTCAGCAAATTACCCGTTTACCCCGGATTGGGGGCAAGCCTTTTTATCAGGTCAATGGCTTGGTGTAGGGTCACGCGACTTTCGTTCCGGATCGTTTCTTGTCGAATATGAAGATATATTATTTTGTCTCTAACAGTTACAATAGTATTCACAACGTATACCTTTACCGCTACCGTTACATCGTATTAAAAGTCCACTGCTGTAATACCTCTCCTATAGATTGTTTTATGAGGGAATATTTGCCATAGTTGAAACGCCTGGTTGGCGGAGTGGTACTCGTTGTTTTTTTTTATTTTTAGTTGTTATTAGACATTGCTAACTATCTCCTAATTTGATTCTCTTTATCTCGACTATTACTACACCCACGGGATAATATGGAGTACTGGATGTTCTTACACCGCTTCTACACGGTCTTATTGATCATTTAGTAGCGGTGTAAGTAAATATATATATCCCTATAGCTATCTGTAAGGCTGGGTCCTAATATTTAATTGGAAAAGGAGCTCTAGTTGGGAATACCGCAAATTTTCGTAGTTATTTAGAGACGTCAGACGCTACTAGTAGTAAAAATCTAGATTTTGGGTGTATGTCAAGGTCAACTGTTACGTCCTAAAGGGCACTATGCGGTGATAAAATCTGCGATGTCACCACACATTATAAAAGCCGTAATACAATATAATAGGATACAATATTATTTTATTTAATATAGATTACGAATGTAATTCTTATTGAAAGTCGTAATTACTTTTACCACTGGCTCGTAATAAAATTTCTGTCCTGGGAAGAACCAACAAGAAACCCAGCGGGACTTTTTAACAACGTAAATTTATACAGTAAAAACACCAGTTGTGCATTTACTTACAAAATTGATTTAAGAAACATCTTGAAAGCGATCACCTTATTCCCAAGGTTTATGATCAACTATGTTTTTATTCATTTATATTAAAATAACCCTTTTTATACAGTTTCAGTTTAATAAAAAACTTAACTTGGTTCGGCTTAAAGTGAATTTTTATATTTTCAGTCGATTTGATGTTAAAGGGTATACAGTGCTTCATAAATGAATTATTGAGTCTGTGGAGTCGACTACCTAATTGGTATCCCCAGCTTGTGTTTGTTCCCAGTCTTTACAGAATATCTAAAAACTTAAACTATCGAAAAGCTCTAATAGTAGAAGTTGTAGAAACAAGCTATGTGTAAGCTGTAATCTTTATATATAAAAATTACGTGTCTTGTCCGCGATGGACTCCTAAACAACTGAACTGATTTCAATAAAATTTTGCACACTGCGTTCAGTTTGGTCCAACTTGAGAGAAAGGATACTTTTTATCCCGATAAATGACCCTCAATATTTTTTATTACGAATTTAAGGATTTTTTATAGGACAAAAGATCGTCGGAGAGGGCAGAACAACGTCTGCCTGGCGAGCTAGTATTAATATATAAAAAAAAAAGATCTAGATATAATAAATATTGCACACCTATAAAAAATATTATCCACAGGTTGAGCACACTTATTTGACTCACATCACACTGAATTACAATAAAAACTACGAAGCTAGCTGCAATCAAGTTAAAGCTTTAAAACAATCTTTTTGTTCCTGTTTGCATGAATCAAAACAGCACTGAGCGGGACGGCGCGGCGGTGACGCTTCGAAAGCCGCGGAGCAAAATTAAAAAAGTTTCGAAAGGTGAAGTTTAAATATAAAGCACCACGCCTTAATTCCTTCTGCAACTTGTTTAACAAGCGAATTTTTAAATTAGTAATTTGTACTATACAATGAAGAGGACCAGACAGGAAACTGTAAAAGAAATAGAATTTATTTTTTATTTATAAAAAAGGTCTACGACAAAACCAAGTTTCAGGCTGAAAAAGTTTTTACACACAAGTCTGAGACAACGTAAGAGAATGATCCAAATGCAAAGCCGTGGCGGAGACAAGGCAATGTTTAGAAGTGTTTGAGATCTGGGTAGCCTTCAGTAAAATAATGGTAAGAGGGCTCAACACCATGCCTCAATAGAATAAAATCTACTCAAAATGCAAATGCGTTGTCACCCTTAAGTACTATGATGGAATACCTCGTTTCCAGTAAGAAGGATCTCCGGTTCACATTTATTCTGGTACTATACGAAATACAATAGCATTAACCTGCTATTTCACGCTGGTATTTTTTTATAGGATAAGGTGACAAACGAGCACACAGTCCACCTGATGGTAAGTGGCTACTGTGACCCATAGACATCTACATCTATCCTCATTAAAGAATAGAAATGCAGATGCGTTGCCACCCGTGAGGACTAAGATGGAATGCCTCTTTGCCAGTTATAAGAGTCTCCGGTTCTCTACACTCACCATACGAAACACAGCAGCGTTAAGCTGCTATTTTACGCTGGTTTTCTGTGAGAGCTTGGTCCTTCCCCGGTCGAGACGACCCATTCGTGCTACAACTATACTACTAATGTAGCCGCAGCATGGCTCTACTACGTGAAAAATTCTGTGGTATTCTGTTAGAGCGTGGTTCCTCCCCGGTTGAGTTGACCCATTAGTGCTAAAAATTTAATATAGCTGCATCATAGATTCTAAACATAATACTATATGTTGTGTTAGAATATAAAACTAAAACTAATAAATTGCGTACACTCACTAGTATCGCTAAAAGGGGTAACAGTTAGAGTTGGATGAAAGAAATCCATTATTTCCATTTGCAACCACTGAGAATTGAGTGAAGCAATCAATCGCACGGAAACCTTGCAAATTCTTTATATTCTTACTTTCAAAGCTTTTTACTGAAATCCGAAATAAACACGAATAAAAAAGGCCCTCACTATAAGCACAAACTGTTATACATGGATAGGTTTTAGCTCTGTTAGGCGTGTGAAAGCATTCCAGAACATTTGCCATCGGTATATTTTATAGAACTTAAGTGACAAATGAATTAACGTACCGTCCACTTTACGTGTATTATATTAATAGAGTAAATGGGGCTCTACACCCTATAGTGAGAAGTCAGAATGTGTCCAAAAAGGCACGTATGGCAATTCACAATGCTGTATTAGTCCCTACTTTAATGTATGGTAGTGAAAGTTGGGTCTGGCAGAAGAAGCACGAGAGTAGAATAAATGCTGTAGAAATGCGGTCATTAAGGAGTATGTTAGGGATGAATCTAAATGACAGAGTGAGAAATTGTGTGATAAGAGAAGAGTGTGGTTTGCAAGATGATGTTGTGACCAGGATTAAGAAAGGCATGCTTCGGTGGTTTGGTCATGTAGAAAGAATGAATGAGGAAAGAGTGACAAAGCAAATTTATATTACAGAGGTGAATGGCGGAGTTGGGAAGGGACTCCCTAGGCGAAAGTTTATCGACCAAACTGGCGATATATTAAAAATGGGCCAAGTCAATAGTATCTTTAACCGACGAGCATGTATGCGTAGGTATATGGATGTGAAGGAAGCGAGAGAGGTGTGTCGGGATCGTGCCAAATGGAAGTCCATAGTCTCTACCTACCCCTCTGGGTGAGAGGCGTGAGTGTTTATGTTATGTTTTTACGGTAAGTAGTTACTTCAGTTCATGGACATCTGCAGCCAGCTTCAAAGGAAGTAAATGAGTTCTCACTTCTAAAGACTAAGTTGAAATACCTTACAGTCTGTAATTACAGTGGCTCTCTTTAACCTTCCGTTCGGAACACTGTACCAGAAATAGGTAAGATAGTGGTATCTACCCACACCCCTACGCAAAAAAGAGACCAACCTTTGCTTTGTATATTACAATTGGCGATATAATGAAAATAGTTACTTAAGAGTCCCCGTAACGAACAAGCATGTATGTATGTATATAAATGAGGCAAAAGAGATGTAACAGAATCGTGTCAAATGAAAGTCCGTGCCGTGCTTGCTGGTGACTTGTTTCCCATATTGAAACGAAGTTCTTTATCGGACGGTATGGGTTTGGCGGATGGGAACTAGGCGACAAAAAGTGTAAGATTTTTTCGTCACTACCCCTTGTGTCATAACGTAGACGGCCTTGGCGGCGAAATAAGAAGTGAGATGGAATAATATCTATCTCCCTCGCACTTTTTCTTACATTGCCATGAAAGCAATTAAAATGAAGCGTCATTTAAAACAAATATTATTTTATTTTAAATGACGCTTCATTTTAATAGACGCTAGTAATTAATTTATTTGTATTTGTTAATCAATAATATAATACCTACGTTTATCAATAATAATATACTACGCAAGGAACTTCGTTCCAACCGAGTGTTCCACAACACTCACGCAATTTTATTTTATGGTTAAACGTAGTCCGAGTACGTAATTTTTTTATATAATAAGAGTGACAAAAGAGCACACAGTCCACCTGATGGTAAGTGAATGTTGTACATACAAAAACATCTACACCAATCCTCGAATAAGAATCAAATTCAGATGCGTTGCTACCCCTGAGGACTAAGATGAAATGCCTCGTATCCAGTAAAAAGGGTATCCGGTTCTTTACATTCACCATAAGAAACTCAGCAGCAGTGAGCTGCTATTTTACGCTGGTATTCTGTGAGAGCGTGGTCCTTCACCGGTCGAGCCGACCCATTCGTGCTGTAACCATAATATAGCTGCAGCATGGCTCTAACACGTTAAGTCGCTGCTTTTTGTACTCTGCCTATTCCTTCGAGAATAACAGCTGTATTACTTCTGTCAATATTTTTTTTAGATATTTGACTTGAAAAAAGGTTATTACCAGTAGCAGACTTTTCCAACTGCGAATAAAAATATAATAGACAAAGCATTTGCATGATTTTTCGAAGGCAGCCTTTTTTAGTATATTAACAAAGGCCTGAGTGTACGCTATTATGGTTAAGCGAGCTTGTACTACTTGTCATGGTTTGAATTGCGTTCCATTTTTGTTTTATATAAAACGTTTTCTTGCCTTTTATTAAGAAAAACTTTAAGAATGTATTTGAATATCGAGATTAAAGAAAAAGCTAAAATATCTTTGGAGTAATGGAGAAAATATTTAAAAATGAAATAAGGATCTGAAAGAAAATACAATTAATAATTTGGAAAATCCAATAAGGCACGCGCCATGAGCGTTTCATTTAATTTTGATGAAAAAAAATTATTTCTGACTTTTAAAATATATTATTTACGTGTTTTAATTTTAATTAACAGGTAGTATCGCCTACAACAGGGAAAAAATAACGTTCACCAAAATAAATCAATAACACAAAGTATAAAATATTACTATAGGCTGTATGGTACATTTGTCCTTTGTCTTTCAAAGGCTAAAAAAATATGAAAGCGCCTTTAAATTTTTAATAGCAATAAAATTTGAAAATCATTTTATTAACAAACTACGCGTACTAAGCTATTGATATGAAATAGGGAACCATTTGATGTAATTCAGAAGCAAATAAAAAAAAGCCCGGTCTTTTATAAGTCTATTTTTTCGAAAGTTATCGTGACCACATACAAAATCAGCATCCGGACGTCCACGTAAATTTTTTAAACCGTTTTTTTCTCAAAATAGCAATAATAAATGTTTTTTTTTTTAGAAAATTTAAGATGGATTAATTCGAGTATTTTCTTGATATACAGCTATTTATTCCCATTATTGTATAAGTGCAACATGGCTATGATAGAAGGATTTTAAGAACACAAAATTGCTTGACCTTGACGTGTCGAGAGTAATGCACTACTAATAACGCTTCCCATTATGAGACGTGCAATATAAAACTGAAAAAAATAAATAAACAAAGATCTTTAGAGAAATGGCGCAAATGTTTGGAAATGGAATAACGACAATCATCATAACGTTATTAATACTCGTAACATCCATGTGATAGGGCTCTTTTTCTGCCTGGGTGTCCGTCTATGTAGATATACCACCTCTTAACAATGTCTGACGCCAAGTAGCATTGCTTGAACTTCTATGTTCCGGTCAGAAAGGCATTGATAGTCAGTTTAATTACAGGTTGCGAGGCATTTCACCTTAATCCTCAATGCTGACAACTTGCCTGTTACCTTTAATGTTAGCTGCAGGCTTCTATAGGTCGCAGTACTTTGACACTTCATTTTATTTAAAAAAAACTCCAAGTGACTCGTAAGAGCAAAGGGAAATTTGTTGTGAGTTTTTTATAGGATAAGGGCGACAAACGAGCACACAGTCCACCTGATAGTAAGTGGTTGCTGTGGCCCATATACATTTGCGACCACGTTTGCGAATCAAAATGCAGATGCGTTGTCACCCGCGAGGACTAAGATGGAATGCCTCTTTTCCAGTAAAAAAGGTCTGCGGTTCATGATTGGCAATATCATTCTTTCGAGTTAGTTACTCATCTCTAACCTGCTTTGGTTGACCGCCGGAGTGAAGAGGAGCTTTATTTTTGAAGAGTGACAATGCAACATGTCATTTTGCATGTTTTTTGTAAAGCTCAAGCGACAATCGTCCTTTCATATAGCAAGTATGGAGAACTAGAGAATCTTTTAACTGGATACGAGGCGTTCTATCTTAATCCTCAGAGGTGGCAACGCATCTGAAATTTGATTCTTAATCTATACAAATAAATAAAATTGAAGTGTCTGTTTGTAATGTCAAAACAAAAGCTTTTTACTATATCCATATGAAAGTGTATACATACGGTACTTACAACAAAAATACAATTTTTAAAATTTTTGTCTGTCTGTCTGTATGTTTGTTCCGGCTAATCTCCGAAACGACTGGACCGATTTTGACAGGAATTTCATTAGCAGATAGCTGATATTATAAGGAGTAACTTAGGCTACTTATACATAAAAAAAGAATTAGGGTTCCGCGCAACATAATTAAAACTCTAATTACACGCGGGCGAAGTGGCGGGGAACAGCTAGTCGAAGATAAATATAGACGTATATGGGTCACAGTATCCACTTACCATCAGATGGACTGTGTGCTCATATTTAAACCTTATTCTATAAAAAATGACTTGCAGCCTGTTATTATATTTGCTATCCATACCCATTAGACCAAAACGCAGCAGTGTGTGCTATTTAGTGGCAGATATAGGTAATAGAACAGAAAAAGGGTACAAGGTAATGTACGAAAAAAAAACAGCCTTTACCTTTAGGTGGGTTAATAGCAAAGCAGTAAAATGAAGTTACAGCCTATATACGTCACACCGGCATAAGCCTCTTCGCATTTTTGAGAGGGTTACGAAATAGTTAGTCCAAAACCCTGATACAGTGTGTGTTCGAGGATTTAAGGACGTATACTTCTGAAAATATGGGTTAAATTTGGATCTTACATGCATAATAAGATTGAATTGTTTTATTAGAATAAGTTAAAAGAACCGTTGATATTTCTTTAATGAAATAAATAAAATACGTATTTTGTAATTCGAATACATATTAGTTATCTGCGTGCCTCACGATGTTTTCCTTTACCGTACATCGGCACTCAAAATTACAACTAACAATTCCATCGGTGCCGGCGAGGATTTAAACTGAGGTTGCTCGCGTACTTTGGAATTAAAGTCGAGCGCTTATCCCCTAAGCTACAACTTGTAAAGTATTGGCTTATAACAGGTAAAACGTTTTATACGTGGTAGTAATATGTTACTGTTACAGCATAAGCGTCCCCTATGGATTGCCTGATAGTGAGGATATTTGCCATAACTTCCACGCTTGGCAAGCGGGTAGTCGCTATTAGGAAGACACTGTTAGCCATCTCCTGGTTTATTTTCCTCTGTCGCCTCTAACAACGCCCCGGGATGATACGGGGTAGTGCATATTCTTGCACCACCACTACAAGGTAAGTTATACCTTGGTAAATCGCGTAATATACAAAGAAAAATTTTAGATTATTGTGATATAGATTTTAATTATGGTAAATAAAAATAAGACTTTCAATAACTATTGTACAATAATCTATATTGCATAAAAATATTATATTCTATTCTATTCTAATGAAAACTTGAATATAAATATCCATTACATTCCAGACACATATCGCAGTAAGCTAGTTAAGGCCGTGATACAGTTATATCCCTAAGAATATAGCTGTATACAGTAATATATGAAAGCGGTTCATAACTATCTTACTAGACTAATTTAGTGAAATAATTATAATTGTAAACTTGGATCTGAACATTAGATCTTAAGATCCTGTTGTGTTGTTGATCATGTTCCTTTTTTGACAGTAGATTAAGGTTCGGCCGGGGTGGTCCTTGGGCCACCCGAAAGCCGCGTACATATAACGATACAAAATGTATTATCGAAAAAATTTAACTTTTTAATTTCAAAAATTCAATAGTATAAGGCTAAATTAGTTTTGACTAACAAATTACAAGCAAACTGCAATTATAATTATTTCACTAGATTAGTCTAATGAGATAGATATATGAACCGCTTTCATATAACTATATTACGGTATATAGCTATATCCCTAGGGATATAACTATATCATGGCTTTAACTATCTTCCTGCGACACATACAACACAACGCAAGCATTTTAAAAAAGCTACAGTGATTAAAAATTGAGAAAGATTTTTGCAATATTTAATCCAATTGGCATTTAATAGATGGTTAAAACTTTTTTTTTATAGAATAAGGGTTTCAAACGAGCAAACAGTCCACGTGATGGTAAGTGGATTTTGTGGCTCATGTGCATGAAATGTGGATATGTGAATGAAAATGCTGATGCATTTTCATCGGCATTTTCATTCATGCATTTTCATCTCTGAAGATTAAGATATGATGCCCCGTTACAAGTAAAAAGGGTCCCGGGTTCTCTACACTCGCCATACGAAACTCAGCCGCATTATGCTGTTTTATGCTAGTATTCTGTAATAGCATTCGTGCTGCGAAAATATAGCTGCAGCGTGGCTCTACAACTTTATTAATTTTTTGAATGTTTCAATCTTAAACTTCGTAAAGACTAAAGACTGTCGGTACATATTTTTTACGAGTATATTGATTACAAAGTACAGTAGAATTCTATATAAAACTTATTCGTGTTATGTCCCACGCCTCCAGGCAAACCATAAAAGTTAAGGTACAAAAATAGAAAGGTTGTAGAGAAATAACATCAAACAAAAAAGGAAAATATTGTTGATTCAAGTAATACTTTGGAAAATGTTCTAATGTAATTACGTTGTATGTATTTTTATGGTTTCTAACAAAATTCAGTAATCTTATTTCGCATTTACCGTCTTTTTAATCAACTTGGCGATTACTGAACGTAACGTAACTTGTAGAAACACCGATAAAATGATAAAATAAGAGTAAGTTTTATATTATTAAATATATACAAAATATACTTTTGTATTATGGCGCAGAGCAGCCAACCTCTCGGTATTCTAAAGGATAAATTTCGGAAAGTGCAGGAATTACATGCTTTAATTCCTCCCACTCCTTTCAACTATCGGACAACGAAGCGGCCGGCATACGATACGATAGAACCAAACGCTTTGTTTCGTGGTTTGTAATGCGTACAGCAAATAAGTGGAATAATTTGCCGGCGTCTGTATTTCCATTGCCGTGTAGTGGCGGTTAAGAATATCCAATACCCCATATCTTCTCGTGGGTGTCGTAAAAGGCGACAAAGGGAAACAGGCAGGAGATGGGCAGCAGCATCTTCCTGATAACAGCAAAAATACAATAAACAAACTGCGGTTGCCAACCCGCTCGCCAAGCGTAGCAACTATGTCAAATACCCCCCAAATGGATAAAGTTACTAAGAGACGGCCCTCAGTCCCTGGCGGCCCCACTATTCCTGGCTACGGTGGCGACCATGGTAACGGTGGGGCAGGGGGTGCTAAGAATCTCCGGTGGAGGTTCGGTTGCCACCTACGACGACTCGACCTGGCAACATATAACGCACGCACCCTGAGGACTGACGCGAAGATTGTGGAGCTGGAAGAAGAGATAACACAAGTTACGCCGGCATATTATAGGATTATCCGAAGTCCGAAGAGAGGGGGAGGACACGGTAATCCTCGAATCCGGCAACTTGCTCCATCACCGGGAGGGCGACTATCTGTCCCAAGGAGGTGTCGGATTTATCGTCCACAAACCTCTCGATAACAACGTTGTAAAGATTGAGTGTGTCGACGAGGGTTGCGTACCTTATACTCAGAATCACCAAACGTTATTCGCTGAAGGTCATACAGGTTTACACGCACCAACCTCGGCAAATCCCGATGAGGAGGCGGAGGAATTCTATGAGGATATCTCTAGAACCATGCATTCCTCAACTTAAAAAACCGTTTTCAGTGCCTAGAAGACTGCAATGAAGTGGACGATATGAATGACAAGCTCGTGGAAACTGTCCATGCGGTCGGAGCTAAGTTCTGCAAGACCCACCGCAGAAGAACACAAAAACTCTCCGATTACACTCTTAATCTCATGGCTGTTAGACGGGAGATGAAGTTACATTCTTCAACAGATTTGACAGCATACAGGCAACTGAACAGACAGATCTCCAAATGCATGCGGCGGGACTTACGCAACTTCAATACAGCTTGTATTGAAGAAGCGATCGAGCGGAACCAAGGCTCCAAAGTCTTTGCTAGAGATTTGTCTGCCAGAAAGAGCCAACTGTCAAAGCTGAAGACGGAGTGTGGCAGCATCGTTTCCGGGGCACCTGAGATTTTGAGTGAAATTGAGAGGTTCTATGGGCAGCTTTACACGTCATCGTTGGAGCCACACGCAAGTGTGAGTAACGATCCAAGAGTGAGTCTTATCCGACACTATTCCGAAGATATCCCGGACGTCAGTCAGAGCGAGATTAGAATGGCCCTCCAGCATCTTATAAACAGCATGGCCCCAGGAAATTACAGCGGAGCTTCTGAAAACGGGTGGAAAACCGGTACTGGAAGTCTTTCAGAGGCTCTTTAATTCCGTCCTCCATGGTGTCATTACACCGGAGGCGTGGAGCAGAAGTGCGGTGGTTTTGTTCTTCAAGAAAGGTGACAATGCTCTCTTGAAGAACTACAGATTGATTTCACTTCTGAGCCGCGTCTACGTGCTGTTTTCGAGAGTCAATACCAATCGTCTCGCACGCAGACTTGACGTCTTCCAGCCATACCCTTCGGCAAGTTGTATCGAAGTCCTAGGAGTACAATTTGCCACTATGCCTGGCGTATCTGGACTATGAGAAAGCCTTTGATTCCGTCGAAATTTGGGCAGTGCTGCAGTCCCTTCAGCGGTGCCAAGTTGACTGTCGGTATATCGAAGTGCTGAAGTGCTTGTACAGTAGAGCTACGATGGCTATCCGAGTACAGAATAAGACAACGAAACCTATCCAATTGCAGAGAGGTGTAAGACAGGGTGACGTTATATCCCCGAAACTCTTCACCGCTGCATTGGAAGACGTTTTCAAGCTTCTGGACTGGACAGGATACGGTATTAACATCAATGGCGAGTACATCACTCACCTTCGATTTGCCGACGATATAGTCCTTATTGCAGAATCGCTGGAGGATCTAAGCACTATGCTCAATGACCTCAATAGTGTCTCCCAACGGATAGGTCTTAAGATGAACATGGACAAAACAAAGATTATGTTTAATGTCCATGTCACACCTATGCAGGTAGTTGTTGGGAGCACTAAGCTCAAAATTGTTGACGAGTATGTTTACCTGGGACAAATAGTCCGACTAGGTAAGTCCAACTACGACCGAGAGGTCAATCGACGGATTCAATTGGGCTGTGCAGCGTTCGGGAAGCAGTAAAGGTCCTTCACTGCTGGCCGTATGAGGAAGCTCAAGGTCGCTCAGCGAGCTATGGAGAGGGCTATGCTCGGAGTTTCTCTGCGTGATAAAATTAGGAATGAGGATTTTCGCAGTAGAACCAGAGTAACCGACATAGCCCAACGGATTAGTAAGCTGAAGTGGCAGTGGGCCGGCCATATAGCTCGAAGAACCGACAACCGATGGGGAAGAAAGGTTCTTGAGTGGCAGCCTCGTACCGGTAGGCGAAGTGTAGGTCGACCCCCCACGAGATGGAGTGACGACCTGGTAAGACATGCAGGAAGTCGATGGATGCAGGTGGCTCAGGACCGGGCTTTGTGGCATTCCTTGGGGGAGGCCTATGTTCAGCAGTGGAAAGGCTGTAATGATGATGATGATGATGATGATGCTGATGATGCAGTGCTTTTTGCACCATCAGAGGCAGAACTGAAGGCATTAGTCACGTGTATGAAAGAGGAATATGAAATTAAAGGTCTCCGTTTGAATGCTGATAAAACTAAGGTTCTGGTATTTGAAAGGGACGAAGAGAGAACGAAGTGTGAAATATGGGTAAATCAGGAATGTCTACAATTGGTAAATGAAATTTTATACTTGGGGAGTGCTTTTAGCCGGGATGGAAGATGTGTGACAATCGTGTCGCCGCCGGGAACAAAGTCAATGTTGCCCTGACTGCGTTAGTCAAAAGGCAAGGCGTAGTAAAGAGTGCACGCTTTGCAATACATAACGCAGTGTTGGTATCGACTTTGTTATATGGCAGCGAAACCTGAGTATGCCAGAAGAAGCATAAAAGCAAGTTGAATGCAGTGGAGATGCGATCTCTTCGTAAAATGTGCGGCGTTACCATGGCCGACCGAAAGCGAAACGAAGAGATTCGCAATATGGCAGGTTTGAAAGATGACCTTATCACAAAAATTGATAAGGGCGTGCTTCGATGGTTTGGGCACGTTGAGCGAATGAGTGAAGACCGAATGGTGAAGAAAATATATAGCGCGAAAGTTAATATTAAAAGGTGTCGAGGTAGACCGAGACTAACTTTCGAAGACCATGTGAGCAAATTGCTCGAAGAAGGGAGGGTCAAGAGTACTCGGATATCTAGACGTGCATGTATGAAGAAGATAATGAATCTGAAAGAAGAGAAAGAGGTATGTAAGGATCGTGACACTTGGCGATCTATTCTCTCTGGCTACCCCGTCAGGGACTGTGCGTGAAGATAAGTAAGTTAGTATTTGTAATGTAGGGTAAGCTTATTGTTAGCATAAGGAAGGTAGTTTGTGACCTCTCTCTCTCGCAATAAATGGTTTAACTGTACGGACGTGTTTTCTTTTGTCTCACTGGCGACGAGGATTTTAATGGTGAAAATCGGCGAAAAATACGTGAAAATAGAAAATACGGAAAATTTAGAATGCGAACAACCAACGTGCAAAATGTCGGTCGGAAAGATTAGTGAGTTTGACGTGAAAACCGGTAACTGGACTGCTTACGTGGAGCGGCTAGAAATGTATTTTGTGGCAAATTCAGTGAAGGACGAAATTAAATTGCCTACCTTAATCGCGGCTATGGGTGAAAGTGCGTATGAACTGTTATCCACCCTCGCGAGTCCTAAGAAACCCGCCTAGAACTCGTAGGGCCCCGCGACGTTATGGATTTGATTTTGATTAGTTGTAAGTTAGTTAAATGATATGTACTTTATTTTATATTAGTTTAAGTACGTTTAGAATAAGGGTGGAGGTGTAATGTAGGGTAAGCTTATTGTTAGCATAAGGAAGGTAGTTTGTGACCTCTCTCTCTCGCAATAAATGGTTGAACTGTACGGACGTGTTTTCTTTTGTCTCAGTATTATACTATACCATTTAAAAAGTATTGAAGAAATAATTCTAGACGGCTCCGTGGCGCAGTGGCTTAGCAATTAGTTACTCCTTAGGGCCGTGGGTTCGAATCCCGCAAAGAACATGTACTTCTATGGCCTACAAATAATTGTTCCGGGTCTAAATGTTTATCCGTGTGCAATTTATGTGTGTAAGCTGCATCCACGATATATGAGAAATCCCTACTGTGGGGATTAGGTGTTTTAAAAAAAAAGTTAAGTAAAGTTACAGCCTATATATGTCACTGCTGGGCATAGGCCTCCTCTCATATCTAAGAGGGTTTAAGGGCAAGAAAATGGCCTAATGCGTGTCGGCGATCTTCACATGCCTTCGAAATATATATTTTTTAATTTCTCAGTAATGTAGCAGGTTTCAACACGATGTTTTTTTATGTGTGCTACCTTATAACTGTTTACTGCGTGAACCGACTTCGTTGATTTTTTCTTTATTTGAAAGTTGATACTTCAGATTTGGTCCCATATGAATTTGATCAAGGTCAGACCAATAGTTTTTGAGTTATTCTTAATAATTTATATTGAAGTCGGCTGTACCTAATTTTTAATTTTAAATTATCTTAAAAAGGGTCTCTGATTCTCTACACTTACCATACAAGACCCAGCAGCATTAAGCTACTATATTATGCTAGTATTCTGTGTGAGCATTTCCCAGGTCGACTACCTTAATATAGATGCAGTATGGCTCTACCACGTGGTCTAAAGTTAGTATTCAGTCAATTTATAAAGTAATTATTATAACATTAACAAACGACTCAACATATTTATAAGCAATCACAAGAAAGTTATTAAAGTTGCATAGAAATGCATGTATTCAAATCATTATTTATATTTAGACGTGATTACAATAACAGAAATAATGATGTGCCCTCGGTCGACTCCGATTGCGGCAATAATTTCCCTTGGTAACGGCAATATTTTCCGTTACCAACGGAAAATATCATTAGTGTGGGATGTTATTATTGTACCGTAAAATAATATGAATATAGAAGACTTTTATTTGTATTAAATCCTCGGTTCTGTCTGAATAATAACTTTATAGATGGTAGAATGTAATGATAAGGTAACAATGCATATTGTTTGCGATGGTAAGAATGGCCACGTGATGTTAGTGAAGAAGTGAGTATAAGAGAATCTATCAACCAAGGGATGAAATGTCCCTTTGATGTTTTGATTTCATGGCGCAGGGGGTTAACAATGAGCAGGCTGTAAGTTCGAATCCCACACGGAACAAGTATTTATATGGCCGACAGATAATTATATCGCGCCTGGATGTTTGCCCTTGTGAAATAAATGTATGTAAGCTTCTCTCACGATACAGGAGAAAATACGGGTGTAAAAAAAGAAAAGCCTATAGGAAATGGCAGTAAAATCTTATTACTTGTGGTATATGCGTGACGATTAAGGCAATTTCTATATACGACAGGATTGTTTTAAAGAATAAGGGTGACAAACGAACAAACAGTCCATCTGATTGTAAGTGTAAGGTGTGGCTAAAATACATCTACATTTACCCTCAATTAAGAATCAAAAAGCAGATGCGTTGTCGCTCTTGAGGAATAGAATGAAATGCCTCTTTTCCAGTAAAAAGGGTCTCCTGTTCTCTACACTCCCCATACGAAACACAGCAGTTTTCTGTGAGAGCGTGGTCCTTCGCCGGTCGAGCCGAACCATTCGTGCTACAACTATAACATAGCTGCAGCATGACTCTACCGTGTAGAGAGTGGGAGTCGCCCACATGTCTAGCTGTGAACTTCACAGAAGAATAAAGATAAAAAATAATGATGCAAGAATACACGGATGCACTAAGAAAGTCAGTAGAACCTTTCAAAAGTCCATTGCTGAGAATAGGTCTCCCTCCATAGGTTGCCTCAAAGGGGAGATATTTTCCACAGTTGAGACGCTTGGCAGGCGGCTTTTTATTAATTTGAGTAGTTATCAAAAAGGTCATGCTGCTTTATCGGTCTCGTTCTAGGTAGAAGTACACGTAAACAACAAGCTGTCGGAAGCATTATGCTTCCAACAGCTACCGACATAGGTATTACATGGATATTTTACATAACCTTAGTTTTATTCATGTTCATTTTAAGTTCATATCCTTTGAGTGAATCTGAAGGAGAAGGAGCTGCACGGGAGGTTCTACAAGGCTCTACATGAGCCTTTCGTAGACACAGTTGCCTCCTTACACTGGCTAAGTTTTACTGACCTCTTCGGGGAAACCGAGGGTTTTGTCTGTGCGATACAGGATCAGGTTATTAAGACCAACAACTATCGGAAATACATCCTAAGGGATGACACCGTCGACATCTGTCCAGCTTCTCGCCATCCCGGTGAGTCTCATCATGTCATCTCTGGTTTTTCGGCGCTTTCTAACTCTGAGTACTTGCATAGGCACAACCTAGTAGCCAGGATTCTACACCAGGAGCTCACTCTGAAATACGGTCTCGTGGATCGGAATCTGCCTTATTATAAGTACACGCCGAAAGCCGTGCTCAAAAATGACCGCGCACGCTCTACTGGAACCGGGCCATCATCACAGATAGGACCATTCTTGCGAATAAGCCTGTTATTATTCCGATGAACCGGGCAGAGTCAAGGATAGTTTTGATCGACCTGATTATACCTGTAGTCATTTCAGCGAACGGGTTAATTCCAGTCAGCTTCTCGGGTCATCTGAGACGACTGGGACTCCGTGACGGACCGCTCCAAGCTAAAATGCAGAAGGCGGTGCTCCTCCGCCGGTTTTTTTTCCTTTCCCCCTAACCCTCAACCGTTTGGTCTCCCCTGTCGAGGGCTTCCATCTCGTTGGGTTTTATTTATTTTTGTATTTTTTTTGTAGTCATTTTATTTTATTGATATTTTTGTATGTTTATCATTTTCTTTTACAATTATATATTTATACAGCCCAACCAGATGAGAAATCTATATAGATACCCCACAGAATAATAATAATGATTTAATGGACTCTCATTTTAATAAATTACACTTATGTACGATATCTATTTCAAAGAAGTTTGCGTTGACGGCTAGAATGAAGATTTAAGAAAGTGTTAAAAATAATACTTTCTTGAATCTTCTGGAGGTCCGGAGGCCCTATGTCCTTCTATTTTCACCTAATAGCCAGCGATAATTATAATATAAACACGTATTAAAGAACTTATTTATTAAAAAAAAAATAGTTTATGCAATTTAAAATATTTAATATCTACCTGATTTTCCAATATTAAATTTGAAAAATTTTGTTGTATAAAGTCGATATTCAAAATTCAATTTTTGACACATCTCTACGTTTCTAGGTTCTAAGCGTCCAATTTTGTAGTAGGTATGTTTGCGTATGTGGGCTTTAGTAATATTTTTGTCGAGCATATCAAAAGCATCAAAAGAATTGCAAAGATGAAAATGTCTCCCATCCAATTTTATGCGACACCCAATTTCACAACTAACATTTCATCAACATAGATTCTATAATTCAAAAAAAAACGCAAAAACATTAATCATGCAATCAGTTACCAAACTAAAAACCAATTTAACAGCAGTCCGAAACAAACGCCAAACCATTTTTAAAATTAAGTGCGATACCAATAACTCAACAGCAAAGTGAACTAAGCATAGACCTCCCTCAATTCTACTCACGTAGCTCTTGAAGATTTGCTACGTAATAGAGACACATCTAAGAATATACGCGCGGCCCAGAGGCACCCTCTCGTCGGTTTTATGTTCTGTTTATTGCTGCCCTAGACCTTCGCGTACTATCTGATCATTTTACGCGTAAAGGTCATCATGGAAATGGTTTTGGTCGTATCTAATAATCTACAGTGTTATTCATAAAAAGGGAATAGCTTTCTGAATATACCGCGGAGAAATATAAATTTCACTTTTTCCGCTGGTATTCCTTTTATGAATTGCTCGACATTTGAGCATATTCAGCAATACGTACATCATATTTAGTACACAGACTTGTAGACTACATATAAATGAGAGTACACAACAAAAAAATGCAGCAATTCCTCTCTCTCTCTATCTCTCTTGCTTCCACGATGGGATAACCAGACACCCTGCCAATGTCCAAACTTTTGTTGTTGACATTCATTGCTTTCCAATCAAATGGTTTGCTTCTTGGCTTGTAATTTAATTTTTTTTATTATTTACAACGGTTTTAATCCAATTACAGTAATTAATAATTTCGAAAGACACACGAGAATAAACTATGATAAGAGAAAAAATACAAATTTATATATGGTTACTTTCGCAAAATCGTAAACAAGCTGACAACAGCACATTCCAACTATCCGCAAATATATCAAAGTCGAGTGCAGCCCTCAGAAGAGCGTTCATTGCGTTGTGTATTCGACATAACGTGCGTGATGACGCCGTCGCGAATAATCTATGCCGGTGTGATGACCTATGTCGCAAGTAGAGATCAGGCACATAGATTTTACATAAGGTATTGTGAAGTTCTGGGGCATCTATTACACCTCTTAGAATTTTGAGTGTAATTTTTTTTATAGGATAGGGTGACAAACAAACACACAGTCCACCTGATGGTAAGTGGGTGCTGTGACCCATAGTCATCTACATTTATCCTCAATAAAGAATCAAAATGCAGATGCGTCGTCAACACGTGAGGACTAAGATGGAATGTCTCTTTTCCAGTAAAATGGGTCTCCGGTTCTCTACACTCACCATACGTAACACAGCAGTGTCAAGCTGCCATTTTACGCTGGTATTCTGTGAGAGCGTGGTCCTTTCCCGGCCGAGCCGACCCATTGGTGCTACAACTATACTACTAATTTAGCTGCAGCATGGCTCTACCACCTAAAAAATAAGTAATGATGAGTAGGTTGCGAGAGAACCTTACCCTTCTGTTGGGTACAACAGAAGTTGTGTGGAATATAAAAACGGATAGTATCCGTAAGTTCTTTCATAAATGAAATGTAAGAAGGTTTTCTATGTTCAGAACATATTTAGATTCATAAGGATTCCAAACACATACCGCTGCTTGCAATTTACATCTCACTAAGGTGTTGAATAATTGTTTGATTACTTCTGTATTTTGAAACTCGGGAGCATTGCGCAAAACTAATCCAAGGCGTTTATAAAAGTCAACAGCCAAGGCGGATATATCTGCATGAAAAGTTAAACTACAATCAATAGTCACGCCAAGATCGTTTATGTTTGTAACACGCGTTAGAGTAGTATCTCCTAAAATGTAGGTGACTTCCTTTTTCCTTTCCTTCCTTTTTAGGTGACTTTATTTTTCTTTGTTAATACTCTACTGGTAGACTCCAGAGATGACTGTAATTGACATTTTCATTTATTTCAAGTACCAGTTTTAAATCGTCTGCGTAAAGTAAGCATTTAGCATTCTTAACGACGCTAACAAAGTCGTTAATCGTAATAAGAAATAGGAGTGGATCTATTACCGATCCCTACTCCGGAGCGAGTGTGGTATGACTGGGAATGGTAATGCGTCATATTTTGAGTGGTCCTATTTAAAATAAAATAAAATACACCTTAGAGGAAAATAGGGTATGCCATCAAAAACATACCTTAAGCCTTAAGCTTTTGCCAAGTCAATTTATTTATTTAAAACATAAAAGGTTTCTAATATTGATATGTGCACTATAAGATGTTGTTATGTTAGCTAATTACGTAGTAACTTAAGACAGAAGGACACTTAAGTAGGGACTGAATAAATTAACGGACTTGGTATGACATGGATCTCACAACTTTTTACGGTAACAGAACTGAGTTGCGAGACTTGGTTTTTTTTACAAGTTATGTTTTTGATGACATCTCATTTCTTTTTGTAGATATTTATATCTAGATACCTTATATATATACACCTATTATTCCATTATATTATATATATATATATAGGTACACTGACTCATTCATTGCAAATGTAACTTTGTAATCCTATATATTAATATGGTTATTTATGCAGTTATTTATGCAGTTCATGTATCTCAAACACCGGACTGAAATTGAAAATATTTAAATTTTTTCTGGATTCATATATTAAACAATAATTTTATTTTAAATTTGAAGCTTCTATGTCTACTAGAAGTGCCTTAGAGTTTTGATGATCGGTCAGTCAGTGAGTGACAAAATTAAGAAACTTTGACTAGTTATAATTCTTAAACTACTGGTACAAATTTAATGAAATTTGAAATATACTGAGTCTATACAATTCCTACTTGGTTACTGAAAATTCAGGCTTATAGTTTTATTCACAACGAAGTTATAGAGTTTCGAAAATGGCCTGAACTGCTTCGAGAAAAGGATGGTACGGCCGTGCCGCTTTTTTGCTCGACTTGGCGGGGGCACTGCCGTGCCCCCAGATGAAGTTTTAAATATGACTGTTTAGACGGCACTGTTATCGTTAGCTTGAGCTTGCGATATGTTTTAGTCTAGTGAAAAGACCAAAAATTATGACCTGTCTTCAATGAATAGAAGCAGTTACTTAGCTGCGAGCAATTCCACTTCTTCTGGGCGGAGTATATAGTTTCCCAGATGAGTGATACGTTTGCACATTAAGGGTCAGAAATCAGTTAAGATGCGTAAAAGCATTTTTTCCTTAAAGCAACAAAACCGGCATATCCTTGAGTTACTTAGTCCCAGGATGCACATGTGCTTTTTAAGACAACAGTGTGCAGTCAGGGGTCTTACTAAAATGCGCAATTTATTTTTATTTAATTCCAGAGCTTCCGAAGCGATTTTACGATCAAAAGTCCGGGTTAAGGTTTTAAATGTTTTACGCCTGGTGGTATTAGACCAGTTCTTAAGTGATTTATTGAGTTAAAGGGTAAATCGGGCTAGGCTTTTTGAGATTCCACAAAATGGCTCGGGTCCAAATTGTGTACTCTTTGAGCTCTCCCGTGCGAGATTGTGGGCAAGTTCATTGCCTACAATAGCCGCGTAACCCGGAAGCCATCTTAAAACGATCCTGTTGTTACATCCCAGGGCGTTTAGACGGTTTACGTAGTCTCCAACTAGGTTCGAGTTCACTAAGTTTGATCTCAGCGGTAGCAGTGCTGCTTGACTAACAAGAGTTTATTGTTTATTATATAGATTATATGGGTGACGTAGTGTTTTTGCAGATTTGATTTTCTTACACTGAAGTATGGCGAAAATTTCTGCCTCGAAGATATAGGTGAATCTAACCAAATTCATACTAAGTTTGAATTTGGGGCGTTCCTCATAAATTCAAAATCCTACGAAGCCCATTTTTGACCCATCGGTATACTATATAACGCTACCAACCTCACAGATAACCTGTCCATTCAGCCAGTCTTCTTTGGAGGGTAGTTCCATTATATAATTTTTATTAAACGTATATAGTGGACGCATATCATCTGAGATCATCATCATCATCATTACAGCCCTTCACAAGTCCACTGCTGAACATAGGCCTCCCCCAAAGAATGCCACAAAACACGGTCCTGAGCCACCTGCATCCATCGACTTCCTGCATGTCTTACCAGGTCGTCACTCCATCTCGTGGGGGGACGCCCTACACTTCGCCTACCGGTACGAGGCTGCCACTCGAGAACCTTTCTTCCCCATCGGTTGTCGGTTCTTCGAGCTATATGGCCGGCCCACTGCCACTTCAGCTTACTAATCCGTTGGGCTATGTCGGTCACTCTGGTTCTACTGCGGATATCCTCATTCCTAAGTTTATCACGCAGAGAAACTCCGAGCATAGCCCTCTCCATAGCTCGCTGAGCGACCTTGAGCTTCCTCATACGGCCAGCAGTGTAGTGGCGGTCAAGAATATCCACTACCCCATATCCTCCCGTGGGTGTCGTAAAAGGCGACAAAGGGAAACAGCCAGGAGATGGGCAGCAGCATCTTCCTGATAATAGCCAAATGACAATAAAAAAACTGCGGTTGCCAACCCGCTCGCCAAGCGTGGCAACTATGGCAAATACCCCCCAATGATGAGAGCAACAAAAAAACGGCCCCCAGTCCCCGGCGGCCCCGCTATTCCTGGCTACGGTGGCGACCATGGTAACGGCGGGGCAGGGGGTGCTAAGAATCTCCGGTGGAGGTTCGGTTGCCACCTTAGACGACTCGACCTGGCAACGTACAACGCACGCACCCTGAGGACTGACGAGAAGATCGTGGAGCTGGAAGAAGAGATAGACAAGTTGCGCTGGCATATTATAGGATTATCTGAAGTCCGAAGAGAGGGGGAGGACACGGTAATCCTCGAATCCGGCAACTTGCTCTATCACCGGGAGGGCGACCATCTGTCCCAAGGAGGTGTCGGATTTATCGTCCACAAGTCTCTCGTTAACAACGTTGTAAAAATCGGGAGTGTGTCGACGAGGGTTGCGTACCTTATACTCAGAATCACCAAACGGTATTCGCTGAAGGTCATACAGGTTTACGCACCAACCTCGGCACACCCCGATGAGGAGGTGGAGGAAATGTATGAGGATATCTCTGGAGCCATGCATTCCTCCAAAACCCAATATACGGTGTTAATGGGAGACTTCAATGCAAAACTAGGAGAAAGAGAGAACGGTGAGCTGAAAGTAGGGAAATTTGGAATAGGGCAACGGAACCCAAGGGGCCAGCAGCTGGCCGACTTCATGGAGAAAGAGGGACTCTTTATGATGAACTCTTTCTTCCAGAAGCGGCCCCACAGGAAGTGGACCTGGTCGAGCCCCGACGGTTCCACAAAAAATGAGATTGACTTCATTATGACGACCAGACGACAACTGTTCAGTGATGTCTCCGTGATCGCGAGGGTGAAAACTGGTAGCGATCACCGAATGGTTAGAGGCACACTGAACCTAAACGTTAAGTTGGAGAGGTCTCGTCTAATGAAGTCAACGCTCCGTCCCCCTCGTGCTCTGTTTCAAAGTCCCGAAACCTTTCAGCTCGAGTTACAAAACCGTTTTCAGTGCCTAGAAGACTGCAATGAAGTGGACGATATGAATGACAAGCTCGTGGAAACTGTCCATGCGGTTGGAGCTAAGTTCTGCAAGACCCGCCGCAGAAGAACACAAAAACTCTCCGATCACACTCTTAATCTCATGGCTGTTAGACGGGAGATGAAGCTACATTCTTCAACAGACTTGACAGCATACAGGCATCTGAACAGACAGATCTTCAAATGCATGCGGCGGGACTTACGCAACTTCAATACAGCTCGTATTGAAGAAGCGATCGAGCGGAACCAAGGCTCCAAAGTCTTTGCCAGAGATCTGTCTGCCAGAAAGAGCCAACTGTCAAAGCTGAAGACAGAATGTGGCAGCATCGTTTCCGGGACACCTGAGATTTTGAGTGAGATTGAGAGGTTCTATGGGCAGCTGTACACATCATCGTTGGAGCCACACGCAAGTGTGAGTAACGATCCAAGAGCGAGTCTCATCCGCCACTATTCCGAAGATATCCCGGATGTCAGTCTGAGCGAGATTAGGATGGCTCTCCAGCACCTTAAAAACGGTAAGGCCCCAGGCGAGGATGGAATTACAGCGGAGCTTCTGAAAGCGGGTGGAAGACCGGTACTTGAAGTCCTTCAGAAGCTCTTTAATTCCGTCCTCCATGGTGGCATTACACCGGAGGCGTGGAGCAGAAGTGCGGTGGTCTTGTTCTTCAAGAAAGGTGACAACGCTCTCTTGAAGAACTACAGACCGATTTCCCTTCTGAGCCGCGTCTACGTGCTGTTTTCGAGAGTCATTACGAATCGTCTCGCGCGCAGACTTGACGACTTCCAGCCTCCCGAACAAGCCGGTTTCCGAAAGGGCTTTAGCACCATAGACCACATACATACCCTTCGGCAAGTTGTACAGAAGTCCGAAGAGTACAATTTGCCACTATGTCTGGCGTATGTGGACTATGAGAAAGCCTTTGATTCCGTCGAAATTTGGGCGGTGCTGCAGTCCCTTCAGCGGTGCCAAGTTGACTGTCGGTATATCGAAGTGTTGAAGTGCTTGTACAGTAGGGCTACGATGGCTATCCGAGTACAGAACCAGAGTACGAAACCTATCCAATTGCAGAGAGGTGTAAGACAGGGTGACGTCATATCCCCGAAACTCTTCACCGCTGCATTGGAAGACGTTTTCAAGCTTCTGGACTGGAAAGGATACGGTATCAACATCAATGGCGAGTACATCACTCACCTTCGATTTGCCGACGATATAGTCCTTATGGCAGAATCGCTGGAGGACCTAAGCACTATGCTCAATGACCTCAATAGTGTTTCCCAACGGATAGGTCTTAAGATGAACATGGACAAAACTAAGATCATGTTTAATGTCCATGTCACACCTATGCCGATAGTTGTTGGGAACACTAAGCTCGAAGTTGTTGACGAGTATGTTTACCTGGGACAAATAGTCCGACTGGGTAAGTCCAACTTCGACCGAGAGGTCAATCGACGGATTCAACTCGGCTGGGCAGCGTTCGGGAAGCTACGACACATCTTCTCGTCAGACATACCTCAAAACCTTAAAACGAAATTGTACAACCAGTGCGTGTTGCCAGTGATGACTTACGGAACTGAGACGTGGTCCTTCATCTGAGATAATTTATATTAATTGAGTCAAGTATGGATCTCAAGCAGTCGGCAGATATTGCCGACTGCCGCTCGGAGAGCTGCCGCCGATGAGTCGTCCAGAAAAAAGGTTACTAGGATCCCATTCCCCTCGTCCCTACGCACCCTAGGGCATCGATGCTGAGTTTCTTCTTCCCAATTGTCAGCTTCACAGATTTCACAGGCTGCTCTTTAGGAGACTCCTCCTCAGACCGACTGCGTTTTTTTGCTTTCGGAATAGGGGGAGGTTTGGGCAAAGGAATGTTGTCCCAGGGCTTCTGTTAGAGAGAAGGGACATATTCGGCTCCTTTCTCAGCTGCTACCAGCCTCCTGTACCACTTCCGTGCTGCCCCACTAAGCTCGTAATGCCTAGCGAAATTGTTTTTTCATTACATTATATCTTAGCAACGACTTTAGAAGCTAAAAATTAAAGTTAAAGTTACATCCGTTATCCTCAGGTTAGTCTCAGGCCACTTTTCATTTCTGAGAGGGTTTTAGGACAAGGAAATGTCCGCCGCGCTGCCCCAATGTGTGTTGGTTTTTCTTATTTCTCACGATGTTTTATCGTCTATTTTCGTATTATCTTCGTCTATTTTGAACCGATTGATAATTATTTTTTATTAAATAGTTGTACGATTCTGTGCTTGTTCTTTATATATTTGGAGAAGAAATTTCACGCGAAATAAGGGTGAAGTTCTTAATGGAACTATTTGGAGGACATTGGCATTGCAGTATTCCTAAATTCACTGAAAAGAGTAAAAAAGTACTATTAACTAAAAGTGAAAGCCGACTTAAAAGATATAAAAGGAATAAAAAAAATTTCACTCTACCTACTTCAGAATGTGAAATTATTTTAATCTTTCTTTTCCTAACATTTTATCAGTACTATTTATTTAAAGTTTTTTTTTTAAAGATATTATATACTTCAAATTCGTTCAAATGATTCGAGTACCTATATTATAGTTCGCTGTAACAAATCTTTGTGACCTAACATTAAATTTCAAGAATAACCATTATATTTAGATACGGCTACCTAACAACATGAATTTAACATAAAATATTTTTCAATACCGGTATACCTTTGTAAAATATAACATATTTTACAAAGGCAACCGTGAAATCCTCGAGAATGCCTCCTACGTACGAGGGTTTATAGACTGAGTAAAGAAATAGTATCCTCGAACATTTTACCCTTATTGATGTCGTTGACGGCTCCGTGGCGCAGTGGCTTAGCAATGAGTTACAGCGCTAAGGGTCGCGAGTTTGAATCCCGCACGGTATAAGTATTTGTATGTTTGTCCTTGGGCAATTTATGTATGTAAATTGCCTCCACGATACAGGAGAAAATCCTAGTTTGGGGGTCACGTCTTTGAATAAAAAAAATCCAATCATGTGACATAAATGTGTATGTGTGTTTGGTTTATACATATTACTCTTCGATGTATACACATTTCTAGAAATGGTGAGATTCAAACAACTTAATCTTTTGAAAACAACATATCACATTAATAATTTTCATCGTCATCATCATTACCATTATCATTACAGCCCTTCACAAGTCCACTGCTGAATACTGAATATCACATATTGCAGTCCTGAGCCAGCTGCATCCAATGACTTCTGAATGCCTGCATGTCTCACCAGGTCGACAGTTCAGCTAGTGAGGAGCCGCAATAAGCTTTGCTTGGTACGAGGTTGCCACTCGAGAACCTTTATTTTCAACCTATGATCTGCTCTTGATTTTATATGGCCAGCCTATTGTCACTTCAGCCTACTGATCCGTTATATTATATCGGTTACTTTGGTTCTACTGCGGATTCTTATTTCGCAACAACCCGAGCATAATCCCGTCATAACTAGCTGAGTTATCTCGAGCTTACTTATTCTGCCAGCGGTGAAGAAACACGTGTCAGATCCATGAATGATTAGGTACTGGTAGTATACTCTTATGTTCAAATGTTGAGTAATACGTGACGAGAATATGTATCGTAATCTTCCAAACGTCTCAGCAGTCATAGATTCGTCGATTGACCTCTCGATCGAAGTTGGGCTTACCCAGTCGTTCAATTTATCCTAGGATAACATATTCGTCAACAAATTCGAGCGCAGTGCTCCCAATAACTACCGGCATAGGTGTGACATAAACGTTACACATGACCTTTATTACATTCACTTACCATCGGGTGTACAGTGTGCTCGTTTGACACCCTAATCTTATAAAAAAATTGTCCGTCATGATTTCTTAAATACCTCATTTATAATTTCTAATTTAACAATAATATTTATGTTTGGTTTGTGTTTATTAAACCGTCTTTTGATATCGTTCATTAAAATTTTGTTTTTTTATGGTTTTTAAAAACATTTGTTTTAAATATTTTAGTGCCAGTGCATTTTTCATTTATTTTATGATGACATCAATGTTACACGCAATTCAAGCAAATCGATTAAGATGTTTGTCGTCTCTCGACTAGCTCTGGAGTTAAGGATAGACATAGAAACGACATACAAGGCTGAACATAGGTCTCTCCCGTCGTAGGGTGGACTCACTCTGTCGCGTTTGGCAGGCGAGAATTGACGATTATATTATTAGCTGTGTTATCTTTCCGATAACAACTGACAATAATAAAAATCTGCGGTTGCCAACCAGCCTGCCAAGCACGGCAACGAAGGCAAAATCCCCGCTATGAGAAATTTTATGAAGAAGACCTATGTTCAGCAGTGGACTTTTGGTACGCTAGATCAGGCAAAAATATTACCGCTGCAGTTGAATAAAAAGAAAATTTCACTTAATTAACTTAAAAAAAAATATCTTCAGGATTTATAGGCGCCAGACTTATTCGAAGCCTCTAATATTGAAATTTGTTATACCAAGTTGGTTAATATTTAAAGCGTAGCCTACGTGAAGCAACTCCGAGCAATCTGTCGAAAGGTAACCCTCGCAAAGACAATGGCGTCCCAAATGATTTATGCAGGAGACCGCCTCTCCACTAATTATCGCTAAACATCCCCTCATCCTTAACGTCCCCTTTTGTGCCTTGGGAAACTGTCAACTTCTAAATTTGTATAGCGACACTGGCTGGAATTTATTAATGAAGGTAAAAAAAGTATGACATCTATATGTAATTTTTTTTTTATTTAGACGAGTAGGGATTGCGTAAAAGAATGCACTACCCTATATTGTCCTGTAGCTGTTATAAGAGATGTCAGAGGGAAATTAAACAGGTGATGGGCAACAGTGTTTTCAGCATCCTTAGCGCTTACCGTTACGAAGCATTCTTGAAAATGATAAAAAAAACTGTAGTAGCCGTCCCACCTGCCAAAGTCGTAACTATGGTAATTATTCCCCCATATAATTAGACTTTTGATAGACTCTAATGAATGAATGTAAAGTACTTCATTCTGTTCGTTTATTGCAGTAAAGTAATTTTAATTAAGTTCCAGTCCTTCACAAACAAAAGATAGTTAAAATATTGTTTTTGTATTTAGTAGCGTAACGGGCGCGAGACATCTTGTATTGCAGTCGTCAATTTTCAAATCCTCCCTACAAAGGGAATGAATGTTATACATACTACTTTACCGGCAATTCAGAACGAAACTTGTGTATCTACAGGATACTGGACTACAGGAGCTAAACGCAAGCTTTATAAAGACTTAAAGTATATGATTCATTGCAGTTAATAAAATAAGAAAAATATATGATAATATTCAGGACATATACTAATTAGATAGAGTATTGGAAACAGGATACTACATATTTGATTTGATAGAAAAAAATCACAAAGATACGTCTAAAAATTTCTTTTAACGATTAAAAACCGTAATATATATGCAATTATTGTCATTTTTGTCATATTATTCTACAAGCAACATATTAACGTGTTAGTTATTAGTAGTTAATAGTGTTTTAATTTTTTATTCCAATCAATAGATTTTAAAATCGCATATTAATATTTCTGAACATGGTACGTACGCATGTGTGTGCCGGCCGAGGCCTAAGTGTGGGTGCGACATTCGAGATCACTTAGCTCTTGTACTCGTAGTCCCCTTAAAGCTGAGGATCGCGCGGACGCGGGTGCGAGCGGGTAGTTAGCACCGTTATTTACCATCTCGCGCAGTTGCATTTTTATTTACGACAGTTTATATTTTTTACTTTCTTACTTTCTCTTTACTCTCCGATCACACTCTTAATCTCATGACTCTTAGACAGGAAATGAAACTGCAGTCTTCAGCAGCATACGGGCAACTGAACAAATAGATTCCCAAATACAAGCGGCGGGACTTACGCAACTTCAACACAGCTCTTATTGAAGAAGCGATCGAGCGGAACCAGGGCTTCAAAGTATTTGCCAGAGATTTGACTGCCAGAAAAGGCCAAATGTCGAAGCTGAAGACCGAATGTGGTAGCATCGTTTCCGAGACACCTGAGATTTTGAGTGAGATTGCGAGGTTCTATGAGCACACGGCATCGTTGGATCCACACGCAAGTGTCAGTGACGATCCAAAAGCAAGACTTATCCGACACTAATCCTATGGTGATCCTTATATGATATTCCATACGTTAGTTTGAGCGAGATTAGTATGGTTCTCTAGCACCTTAAAAACAGCAACAGGGTGAGGATGGAATTACAGCTGAGTTTCTGAAAGCGTGTGGAAAACTGGTACTTGAAGTCCTTCAAAAGTTCTTAAATTCTGTCCTCCATGGTGGCACTACTCCGAATTGTGGAGCAGAAGTGCGGTGGTTTTCTTCTTAGAGAAAGGCGACAACAGCTTTCACTTCTTGCTCATTGTAGCAAAAATGGGTCGGCTTAACCAGGAAAAAACCACGCTCTCACAGAGTACCAACGTAAAATAGCAACCCAATGCTGCTGTGTTTCATATGGTGAGTGTAGAGAACCAGAGATCCTTTTTACTGAAAACGAAGCATTTCATCTTAGTCTCACGGGTGACAATGCACCTGCATTTTGACTCGTAATCGAAGATAGATGTAGAAGTCTATGGCCTACCGTAACCACTTACCATTAAGTGGACTTTGCGCTTGTTTATCACACTAATCCTATTAAAAAAAATTGGGCCATACAGTCCCTTCAGCGGTACCTAGTTGATTGTCGGTATATCGAAGTGCTGAAGTGTTTCTACAGTAGAGCTACGATGGGCTATCCGAGTACAGAACCAGAGTACGAAGCGTATTCAACTGCAGAGAGGTGCAAGGCAAGGTGACGTTATATCCTCGAAACTCTTCACAGCTGCTTTGGCAGACGTTTTCAAGCTACTGGACTGGATAAGGTACGGTATTAACAGTAAAAGTGAGTATTCACCTTCGATTTGCAGACGATACATTTCTTATGGCAGAATCGCTGGAGGTCCTAAGCACTATGCTCAATGACCTCAATAGTGCCTCCCAACGGGTAGATCTTAAAATGAACATGGGCAAAACAAAGATCATGTGTGACGTCTATGTCACACCTATGCCGGTAGTTGTTGGGAGCACTAATCACGAAGTTGTTGATAAGTATGTTTACCTGGGACAAATAGTCCGACTCATCATCATCATCATCATTACAGCCCTTCACAAGTCCACTGCTGAACATAGGCCTCCCCCAAAGAATGCCACAAAGCACGGTCCTGAGCCACCTGAATCCATCGACTTCTTGCATGTCTTACCAGGTCGTCACTCCATTTCGTGGAGGGACGCCCTACACTTCGCCTACCGGTACGAGGCTGCCACTCGAGAACCTTTCTTCCCCATCGGTTGTCGGTTCTTCGAGCTATATGGCCGGCCCACTGCCACTTCAGCTTACTAATCCGTTGGGCTATGTCGGTCACTCTGGTTCTACTGCGGATATCCTCATTCCTAAGTTTATCACGCAGAGAAACTCCGAGCATAGCCCTCTCCATAGCTCGCTGAGCGACCTTGAGCTTCCTCATACGGCCAGCAGTGAAGGACCACGTCTCAGTTCCGTAAGTCATCACTGGCAACACGCACTGGTTGTACAATTTCGTTTTAAGGTTTTGAGGTATGTCTGACGAGAAGAGCCGACGTAGCTGTGTCGTAGCTTCTCGAACGCTGCCCAGCCGAGTTGAATCCGTCGATTGACCTCTCGGTCGAAGTTGGACTTACCTAGTCGGACTATTTGTCCCAGGTAAACATACTCGTCAACAACTTCGAGCTTAGTGCTCCCAACAACTACCGGCATAGGTGTGACATGGACATTAAACATGATCTTTGTTTTGTCCATGTTCATCTTAAGACCTATCCGTTGGGAAACACTATTGAGGTCATTGAGCATAGTGCTTTGGTCCTCCAGCGATTCTGCCATAAGGACTATATCGTCGGCAAATCGAAGGTGAGTGATGTACTCGCCATTGATGTTGATACCGTATCCTTTCCAGTCCAGAAGCTTGAAAACGTCTTCCAATGCAGCGGTGAAGAGTTTCGGAGATATGACGTCACCCTGTCTTACACCTCTCTGCAACTCTCTGTAACTCCAACTTCAACCGAGAGGTCTAGACGGTTTCAACTTAGCTGGGCGGCGTTTGGGAGATTACGACACATCTTTTCTTCAGGTATACCCAACAACTTCGAAACGAGATAGTACAACCTGTGAGTGTTACCAGTAATAACTTAAGGATCGTGAGACGTGGTCGTTCATTGCTGGCCATATAAGAAAGCTCAAGGTCACTTAGCGAGCTATGGAAAGGGCTATACTTGGGATTTCTCTGCGTGATAAACTTTTATTTAACGTTATCCGTAGTAGAACGTAGAGTAACTGACATCGCGCAATGGATTAGTAAGTTGAAGTTGCAATTCGCAGTCGACTAAAAAATTTACAGAGAATTAACCGTAACTAAGTGCGCAATTTAATAAGGCCGCAGAGCTTGTCTCGTAGTATTAACCAAAGATTAATAAACTGTTAAAACGGCTCATTTAGCCTGTATATATATTTTTTAATATCAACAATTAATTAGATTGAAAAACAACCTTGCAGCCCACTTTATGGTAAGTATTCACTTAGGCATATTGTATCCTACAATCTGTCGACTTCAAGCAAAGAAGGCCACAGATGCCTTATATACCTTATAAATTAGAACTGAGTTAAATGATGATTTTAGTGTATAATTAAACTGTGTTTAAACCTGCAATTATTCATAAAACCAGACTGTAGAAAAATAGTTTTAACAAACGAAGTTTCAATTTCTAAGGTCGACAAATAAGTAATTATCATTCCTATTAAATGCTGCCTGTATTATGAGCAGTCAAATATTGATTGTATTAAATGGTATATTAAAGTATTATGTTACTGTGGGTATATCAAAGTTTAGAACTTACAGACACCTAATGGTGAGTGGTTACTGTAGTACATTGATACCTGTGGCCAACTTCAAACGAAGGTTACAAATGCGTTATTAACTTTGAGGACTAAGGTGGAATGCCTCACTGACTGTAATTGAACTGGCTCTCTATACCCTCCATACCGGAGGACAGCAGTACACGCACTGCAATTGGAGACAATCAATAAGTCAGAAGGTTGTTCCTACCCGGACCGACTCCTAAACAGAAGAGGATACCTACCATACCATAAATTACACGTGGTAGAGCCATGCTGCAGCTATATTAGTAGTATAGTTGTAGCACGAACGGGTCGGCTCGACCGGGGAAGGAGCACGCTCTCACAGAATACCGGCGTAAAATCGCAGCTTAACAATGCTGTGTGTCGTATGGTGAGTGTAGAGAATCGGAGACCCTTTTTACTGGACACGAGACATTCCATCTTAGTCCTCACGGATGACAACACATCTGCATTTTGATTCGCAAACGTGGATAGATGTAGATGTCTATGGGCCACAGCAACCGCTTACCATCAGGTGGACTGTGTGCTCGTTTGTCACCCTTATACTATAAAAAAATACCATAGCATATAATATGACATAATATTTAATTTTTGTTATCCGTATTCTATCTCCCTTCTAAAGGACGAACGGGGCTCAGGCAATATAGTAGTATCCTTTGGAAATACTCAAATGCCACAGTTTGATGATGGGAAGCATCAATAATAAGGCGTATCGGCTGCATTTACCAATCAGTTTGTGTATTTTTAAAATGGCCTATCTCCGAAAAATGGGTTGAGTTAAACCATAAAAATAGATGAAGACTGTATGTATTCTTCAACAATTTTCCCGAGCTAAAAAAGTTCGAAAACTACAATAATATTTAAAAATGCTTTACATTACTACATGTAATACCCACGATTTTGTTATAATTTCGTTCACGTACCGACCCACTTAGGTTCTGTTTCTCAAAGACGATCACGTTTGGATATCAACGTCCCTTCCTATAAACGTGTTTGAAGTTTTGCGAAAACTACTCTGTAAGCAGTTTCTTGTTATATTATTTTAACTGTTCGTTTAGACGCTTGTAGATAATTTATCGGATTGGTTTTGTATAATATATTTATTTATATATACACAAAAGGCAGAAATATTTACAGTGAATTTGTATAAATACACTAATAAATCTACCTATTAATCATTAAAATATTAGTTACGACTTAGGGACCTTCAAGGAAAGAGCCTACACTTATTTTAAAAGCTGGCAACGCACCTGCAATTCTCTCGGTGCTGCAGTTGTTCATGGGCGGCTGCAGTCACCATCGGTGAGCAGCAAGCTCGTTTGCCCCAATGCCATTAAAAAAATAGCTACTCATAAAGGCAAACTAAGTGCATCTATAAATAGCCCACCAATAACCAACCAACGACTTTAATTTTGCAGTTCCTACCCTATCCATTAGCCTACTGATGCTTGAAAATATAAATTCAAATTCAAATTCAAATTCATTTAATTTCAGACAACAAAGATTCATGGGTTAGTATTACATTATCGCTTATAAACTATGTGTTAGTACTTTTAAAAATTTTAATTAAATTATATTATATTACATTAGAATTAAATTACATCAAAATAAAGATGGAAAATAAAATGCTATTGCTGTTTATAATATTATACTTAATATGCTTACAGTTGCACAGTCGTCGCACCGCAGACAAAACGAACCGCGGAAAAAAAATCACACTATCGAAATTTTCAAAGTTGGGCGGTCGGGGAATAAGTTTCTTCGTATTTTATATACAAATTAAAGGCATTTTTTCAAGTTGAATTACATTTAATTATAATATATATGTGTCATTTTGTTCGATAACTTGTTGCCATCTTGTAGATAGTGACATAACATGACCCTTTGCTGTAGATATCTTGGGATTTATGATTAAAAAAAAGCGACAAGTAGTTTTGATATTCCTCTCTTGGTGTTAACCTAACACTACCCGAAGAATTCTGAAGAGACTGAAATAGGTGAAAATCTGAGGTTACAAGTTTAGGACTATATGGAGGATGCATTAACACTTCTTAACCAAGATCTCTCAATTTTTGCTGAGTGGCCAAAGATGTGTGTGGTCTGGCGTTATCATGATGAAAAACCACTCCTTTTCTGTTGATCTATTCCGGCCTTTTTTTTCTTAATTTTTTGCTTGAGTCTCATTAGTTGGTGGCAGTAGAGATCCGAATGGATGGTATTGCCCTGTGTAAAAGCTCATAGTAAACGATGCCTTATAAAACCCACCATATACACATCATCACCTTATTGCGTATATAATCCGAGTGTCGCTACAGTCTGTGGAGTTTGATTGCCCTTTGACTATGATGTTTTTCGTACTTTCTTGTTGTAAATGATCCATTTTTCATCACCAGTGATCAATCTTTTCAAAAATGGTTAGGTTTTATTACGTTTCCATAGAGAATCGCTGTCACCGATATTGCAAGATTGGTGTAATGTTAATTACGAGTATATATAAACATACCAGTCAAAAGTAGTTTAGTTCCGTGCTACCACGCAAAGTGTTGTCGACTTGAAGTTTATTTGTTTGGGCGTTTTTCAATCACGCTCAAACTACTGAATCCGTTCAGGCATCCGTTGCCATCCGTGCCAAACATCATAGGCATCCGTGCCTATGATGTTTGGCAAAAAAGTAGTTTATATGCAATATGATACAACATGCAACAAAAATTACATTTTATTAAACGTCCTATGCAGTAGGCAGTAATGGCTTGACTCCGCCATCTAATAAAACTAAATGTATTAAATTTACAACAACGAATGTTAAAAATCTGAGTACCAATGTGTTTTTAAATGGGAAAGAACTGAGCTCTGTTGAATCCACTGTTTTTCTTGGCATCACTCTCGACGCAAAGCTTCAGTGGGCCCCCATATATCCAAACTAGTAAGCTGACTAAATTCTGCAGCCTATGCTTTAAAAAAGATTAGAAGTCTCACTAGTGTCGAGACAGCTAGATTAGTTTATTTCAGTTATTTCCATAGCATAATGTCTTATGGGATTTTGCTATGGAGAAATGCGGCTGATTCAGAAACTATTTTTGCTTTACAGAAGAGGGCCATTAGAGCTATTTACAACCTAAAACCGAGAGAGTCTCTTAGAGATAAATTCAAAGAAATAAATATATTAATTTTATCCTCTCAGTATATTCACGAAAACTTAATGTATGTTCACAAAAACAAAGGTAGTTTAAGTAAAAAAAATGATATACATTCTATAAACACTAGGAACAAACACAAGCTAGTGATGCCAGTTTCTCGACTCCACGGAGCCAGTAATTCATTCTTGGGGCAATGTATACGCTATTACAACAAGGTCCCGGAAAGTGTACAGGTTCTCTCTATTACCAAGTTTAAATGTTTTATTAAGCTGAAACTGTCTATAAAGGGTTATTATAGTATAAATGAATACATGGTTGATAATAACCCCTGAGAATGAGGTGATCGCTACCAAGCAGTTTCTAAAACAAATTTTGTAAATAGTTCGTAATCATTTATATTGTAAAATTTATTTTTTAAAAAAAGTCCCGCTGGGCTTCTTGCTGATTCTTCCCAAGACAGAGGGTTTTTTTCGAACCAGTGGTAAAGTAAAAAATGACTTTCAATAAGAATTACACATGTAATCTTTATTGAATAAAAAATTATTCTATTCTATTCAATACCCTTTCCTTTAACAGGATATTTACGTACCAATAAAAACATTTGAGTTAAAAATTCTGAAACAACACGCATTGATCATGAGATATAAAAATCCTAGTGAAAAGATTTGGTCTTGGAAGTATTGTACGTCTTAATATGTCTACAAAATTTTAAAATTTTCAAGTGTCCTGAAGTGGTTGAAAATTGAATTATGAAATTCCATTACATTCACACGTACATAAAAACAGGTAAAAACATTAAAGAAGGAAAAAAGTTAAATTTCCCAAATTTCTGGTAAATTCTACTGAGCTGACACTTTGTGTATACGTGTGTGTCGAGCACATTATTTACACACCGGTTACGCTCACAGTAATCACGTTGCGCTTTATCTTCAAATAAGACTTGTTTGATAGACTCGTCTGTGCCTTAATATTCTATCTATTAAATCAATTGCCGTGCGTTAGTCTCGCAAGAACTCGACATTGGATCTTAAGATTTTGATAATGTTTTGTGTGCGTTAGGGTTGATCTTTGGATAGTTTAGATTCGCAACCGAACTTGGTCAGTAGAGCTGTTTTTGAGATCCAAAAATCACCTATGTGAAGCGGGGGTCGATCGCTATTAATTTCATAATTTACAAGTTATCATCGTGAGAGAAATCATCGCTTATATCGTTACTACTGAACATTGGCCTCCATCAAGGAATGCTATAAAGCACGGCCCTGAACGAACTGTCCCATCGACTTTCTGCAACTCTTACCAGATCGTCACTCCATCTAGTGCCTGTGTATCTCGATTACCGGTACAAGGCTTGCTACTTGAGAACCTTTCCTCCCCATTAATTATCGGCTTTTGGGGCTATATGGTCGGCCCATCGCCAATTTAGCTTACTAATCCATTGGGCTATGTCGGTTACTCTGGTTTTACTGCAGATATCCACATATTAGTCTATTACATAGATAAACTCCGAGCAAACCCTCTCTATAGTTCGCTTGACCTTGCGCTTTCTCATTCGGCTAAAAGTGAAGTAATTAAACGAGTCAATAAAATTTTATATATAATTATGTTTCTTTCTTCTTTATCAGCTCATAAGGTTCACTACCAGACTAAGTTCTCTCACAATGTTAAGTGAAGTTGCAACTTATAACATCCTCTTCTAGACACAGGTATCCTATAATTCTGGGAAGCGGCAATGCTTGTTGGTGGAATTCACATCTCTGTAAAACATATTATTTCTCGGGCATAAAGGTTTCATCACGACGTTTTCCTTGAGAATGTGGTAAATCAGCACTTAACATTGGCGGGTCCCCAGATATACCACGGCTCAAATGAAGGAAGGACTTGCATAAAATTCACGATTGACAGATGAATGGACGATCGCAGAACCAGACGTCTTACACCTCTGACGGTAATGCCCGACGCCTGGGTATTTTACATAATATTTTTTATTTTTATTTAAAAAAAAAAAAAACGTTACCCCCACACTAGGATTTTCTCCTGTGTCGTGGAGGCAGTTTACAAACATAAATTGCACAATGACAAACATCCAGACCCGGAACAATTATTTGTGGGCCATACAAATACTTGTTCCGTGCGAGATTCGAACCCGCGGCCCCCAGCGCAACAAGTGATTGCTAAGCCACTGCGCCACGGAGCCGTCAAATATGGTATATAAGAAACTTATGTGAAGCAATAGACCGCCTTGAGCTATTATGAATATGATAGTAATGATGAAATAGTTGATGGTTATACCAATATCTATTGAAAACCATGGAAATACTTTGGCATTTCCTTTAGCTGCTTTTAACGACACCCACGTTACGATATGAAGTGATGATTATTCTATACAGGGTATAGAGTCAGTACAATTAAATATTGTGAGACATTCCATCTTAGACCTTGGAGTTGAATTCACTACTGCAGCCTTCTAAGTTTAATTTTGGTTGCAGGTGTCCAAGGCTTCAGTAACCACTTACCATCAGGTGGAATGTAAGTTCGTTTTTCACTTTAATCTAACATATAAAAAATAAAGTTTGTTTGTTCGTATTTCATGCGATGTCATACCGGTTATCAGACTGCGGTATTACGTGTCAACTTATTGCTTGCACTTGCGCGAAGGTTATAGGTATAGTATAATTAACTTATAGTAGGTTGCGCGCGTATCGCGTACCGACAAATTTATTTGAAAGTCTTAAATAATTCCATTTCAATGAATGTATTATATATCTAATATAACTCGTCCAAATTTAAAACAATATTTTCACAATTATTTCTTCTGCGGCAGAAACGCGCCGGGTACCAGCAAGGTTTATATAAAAAATCAATAAAATAATACAATCAATGTAAGTAAAATAGTATACATTATTAATTTTATTAAAACTTAGCTTTGATTGACAGACAGACTTCTAAAGTATCGCAAAATGAGTACGAAATTAAATTTCAAATAACTACTCAAAGTGATAAAATAACCAAATTCAGTTTTGATATCTGGCAACATAATTAAAAGTTTCCCAATTATGTAGTTATATTTATTTGTATTTATAAAATAGTGACTATAAATTAACTCGAGCTAATTTAAAGTTTATAGTGTTCATTCGTTCGTGGAACTCACTTCAATTCACAATATTACTGAAATAAAACCAATTAAATATTTTGCGTCTTCTTTATAACCATTAGCAATACATATTCTATTTTTGTTATATAACAATGTTGACGGTAACGTAGCGCAGCGTCTTAGCAATGAGTTGCAGCGCTAAAGGCTGTCTGTTCGAATCCCGCACGAAACAAGTTTTTGTATGGCCTACATTTAATTGTTTCGGAACTGGATGTTCCTCATTGTGCATCAGGGATGATAAAGCATCTGCATTATAGTTCCTAAACGAATAGATGTAGATGTCTATGCCTCCAGTTATCATCAGGTGGAATATAATATGGTCTTTTGTCACCTTTATTGTATAAAAAATAGAATTGAAAAAGCAGGACTTACAATTAAACTGTATATTTCTTACTTACAATTAAACTGTATGTTTGTTTTGTATGTATTTTAGTTAAATTAATATCTTCGTCAATTGTGAACCGATTTTAATTCAACCAACTGCTATGACACTACATCTGTTCTGGTCTTTAACTCTTTTACCTGTGAAGCAAGCAACCATGAACTTCCTTTGTTCCAAACTTGGCCCCTTTTTAAGCTGACTGTGAAAAAAGAGGAGGTTCTCAATTCGCTTACCTACTATATTTTTTAATTAAGAAGAAGAATTTAAGTAAGAGTAATCAATTCCACACAGAAGTTGTACGAGGAAGAAAACCACTAGTAAAACGCACAATCGTGGACCGCCAAGCATTCAGATGGTGAGGATAGAATAGAATAGAATAGAATAACTTTATTTATATTAAAGTGATTGTAGTATATGGATTTGACATTACATTGTTTGTACTATCTATAAAATATGTCATTAAATCTAGTGGATGTAGCCCTGCACTCCTAGCTAGGTTACAGAATAACCTGTATTAAGGACTACTAGTCTCAATCCCCATAACATTATGTATATAATAATTACATGCATACAGTTAAAAGTGCTACAATTATATCAATTTCTAGTTATTCAAATTATAATTATAAAATTGAGAAACGAATTCGTGTGTATGTGTGTGCATGTGTTTGTGTGTGTGTGTGTGTGTGTGTGCGTACGTATGCCTGTGTGTGCGTGTGTGATTGCGTGTGCATGTGTGTGTTTGTGTGAGAGAGTAGATAAATCAGGTTAGTTATTTTATAATCAGTCAGTTTAGGTATTTTTCTGTTTCGTCATAAGATGTGTTTTGAAGGTATGAGCGGACAGTCTTCTTGCAGTTATATAATGATAACCCATATATAGGATATTTTTCGCTTATTTTAGTGTAAAGAGACGGACCCAGGAAATAAAAGAATCTTTTAGTGAATGATACGCGAACTTGTGGAAGAGAACAGATTTTGTCTTTCGACGTTTACTTATTTCCCTGTAAGGGGTTTTGCGGTGCTGCATTAGAACTGTTTGCAGAATAAAATGTTGCCGAACATTAAGGACGTTATAGTCATTGTACAACTGATTAGTTGGAAAAATGATAGGCCGGAAAGTAGTCACTTTCAAAATGGCTCTGTGTCTGTATTCGATATGTCGACGCCGAGAATTCCATTGCTAGCTGAGGCAGCGAAGGGAGTGCCTTGAAACTGAGGAGATACGACAAAGGGGTTCATGTTAGCGGTAAACGCGCAAATTTGTATCTTCTCGTGATTGAACTGGATTAGATTTAGTCACCCCCAATCCGAGACTTTGTTTAGCAAAGACTCGACTTCAGACACAAGTTTTTTCCAGTACTCGGCGACGTCTGCCCGAGAAATACTGACACGGTCGGTGTATAAGGAATCACCAGTGCTGTCGTCTTTATATCAATGAATGTAACCAGCTTGCAACATATCATTGATATGCAAAAGAAACAGCCTTGGTGATAGCACGCAGCCTACATCCTACGTTACTCATAACAGACAAAAAATTAAACTTTTAATAAAAACTAAAAGCCGAATTCAGAAACCTAAAAGGAATAAAATTACTTTACATACTGAAGAAAAGGCTGTAATTCTACTACACAATGTCTTAGCATCGCCTTTATTTTTTTTTTATTTTTAGTTCTTTACTTTTACGAAACGTTTAATCTTTACATTTTATGTTTTAGTGAGATATAAGATACGAATAATACACATAATGCTAATATTAACGTGAATGATATACATTAAATGAAAATAATTTTACGGATTTAAAAAAATTATTGAACTTCAATACGGTTTCCGTCGAGATCGTTCAGATGGTGATCTTATTGTCTACCTGACTCACCGATGGGCGGAAGCGGTTGAGATCGAGGAGGATGGCGCTACGCTCGGAGCTAGGCGAAGGCCTTGGATTAGGTTTAGCACAAACCGCTTCTTTCAAAGCTTACTTCTTATGGACCTCTATGGGTTCCCAAGAAATTGTATGCAATTGGGTCACTATTTTTCCTACAGATAGGAGTTTTAAGGTTTTAGTCGATGGTGCATGCTCCGACTCTAAGCCTGTGAATGCTGGTGTTTTACTAGGTTGCATGCTATCGCCTACCCTGTTCCTTCTGTATATCAATGATATGTTGCATACTAGTAATACTCATTGTTATGCACTGACGATACTTTGTACACCGGCCGTGTTAAGATTTCTCGGGAACATGTCGTCGAGTGCCGGAACAAACTTGTGTCTGAATTCGAGTCTTTATTGAACAAAGTCTTGAATTGAGAGCGACTAAATTAGTTTTATCCTCAAAAGACATAAGTTTGCGCGTTTACCGAAAAAAAACCCTTTGTCGTATCGCCTCGATTTTCCGGGCACTCCGCTCATTGCCTCAGCCAGCATCGAAATTCTTGTAGGCGAAATTTTGAGAGACGTACAGTTCCACATTTACTTGGAAGTGAAGGCAGTAGATCGAGACGGTATTTCATGCCGGCCCACCGCTTGCAGCTTTACAAAGCGCAGGTTCGGCCTCTTATTGAATACTATTATCATCTCTAGGCCGATGCACCCCGGTATTTGCTCCTTCTACTTGACCGTATTCCACGGAGAGCGGCCCAAATCGTTGACGAACGAGTTCTTTCCGATCTGCTTGATGCACTGGCTTTGCGAAGAAACGTTGTAACTCTATGCGTCTTCTACCGCATATATCACCAGAAGTGCTCAGAAGAACACTGCGACAGTAACTAAAATTTCATCTTCATCATCTCGATGGCTGGCGGTCCACTGTTGGAATTTTTTGCCTCTCTAGACCAAACTGTGGAATATGCCGTCGCCAGTGTTTTTTCCGGATCTATACGACTTAGGGACCTAAGGGAAAGAGCATACTCCTTTATTAAAAAAGCCCGCAACGCACCTGCAATTACCCTGGTATTGCGGATATTCATAGGCAACGGTGATCACTTACTTAAAAAAAATAGAGATATTAGACAGAGATTAAGGCGTATAATGTTGCTTATGCAAGCTGATATAGGTTAAGATACCAGTAAAAATATTATTTTCCCCAAAGGTTAAAATTTTTGTGATTTGATCATTCAATTAATGACTTCGTAGTATACTTGTTGTATACAAACACAGAGGAGGGGTCAACTTCATTTACTTTAGACAGAAGGGCACTTACTGATAAGTCACTTTGATCAATTAATTATGTAAGATTGTCAAGTAAGTAAAATAAAAAAATAAGTAAAATAAAAATACTTAATCCCGCTCTATTGCCCAAAGGGCGATCAGTGAGTTCCTGTGATCAATCTTAGCAGAATACCTCCATAGCGGCCGATAAATGTATATCCGTCAACGTCCTCGAGATGCTGTTGCGAGTGTCCCGTATTCTGCAGATTAGAGATGTTTCTTTTTTTGAATAATAGATGCGAAACCATCAAATTGGTACTCTACAAATTCTGCCGATGCTCTACATAAAGAGGCAGACTCAACATCACCCTGAAGATATTAGTGTCCTTTATGCGTAGTATGTTCAGATTTTTTTTGGCTTACTAATTTTCCTTGTATATACAATATGCCTTAAAAGAGCGATCTTTATTTGTTCATCATCCATTCATCCATTTTAGCATATAAAAGTCCACTGCTAAACATAGGAGAGCCATTAAGATAATATAATCTTACGAGCACGGTTAGGGAAGTAATTACTACCAAACAAAATTGTAGCGTAAAATATCAACAACTATGCTGTGTTTTATATGTGAGACGATGAAGAACAATTTGATAAACACAGCCCACGTCACATCCCTTTGCTGGGTACAGGCCTTTTCTCATATCTGAAAGGGTCATGAAGAATTGATACGCCGAACTCTTGTAAATCGTGTTAGGGCACTACATAGGTTTTCGAAATTTTTTTACTTCTCCAAACATGCAGGTTTCTTCACGATATTTTCCTTCATCGCCAAACACGTTGTAAATAAGCATGTAGTGTGAGATTAAGCATGCGCTTAACCCCAAAGAATCACGGGTACTTTCTTTCTATAGAATAACGGTGACAACGAACACATATTCCACATGATGGTAACTAGGTGCTGTGGCCCATATACATTACATTACATTTATCCTCGATTTAGAATCAAAATGCAGATGCGATGTCACCCCTGAGGACTTAAATGGAATGTCTCGTTTTGATTAAAAAAGCTCTCAATATCTTGAGCTAAAACAGAAGACTAATTATATTCGCAAAGGTTACCTTAGGTTTCAGAATTTAAATACAGTACCCTAGCAGAAGCAATATCAATCGAAAGAAATTATTGAGAGCTACAACTTGGGTGCAAGACGAATTTCAAAGTAATCAACTGGGTGCGACCCTGCCTTTCCATTTGACCTCCTTTCCGACTCCATATTCCAATATTAAACATTTTACCGTATCCTTAACTTTGTTATCACAAGAGACGTGCTAAGGAGTAAAATATTAACATATATAAATATGGATTTCTCTTTCGCTCATGTTTGAATGGAATTTCTAACTTTTAAGGTTTTTGTTTGAGACTTTGGTATATTTACTTTATCACAAGTTAAAACAAATTTTCTTTCTCTTCATATATTTATTTTATTTTTAAAATGGTCTTTAAAATTATAAATAAGGATTTCCCGAAAGAAACGAGCTAATAATTAATAGATTCAAGTGTTACTTTGCGGAAATCCAATATGTTGAAGACACATTATTAAATTACATTGTATTATAGATGGTAGGTGTTTTCTTAGTATAATAGTGTTGGAAGTAGTTGTGTTGAGATTAGTGTTTACGACGAGTGCACCCAATTAAGGAAGCACGAAAGGTTTTCTTTATACTAGGTAAAAAATTGTATCTTACGTCATTTGTATTCTAATACGCGATTCTTTGCTAATTAATTTTTAATCTCTTTATCGAGCTAATGCTTCACCTGATTGTAAGTGGTAACTAAATGCTATTAACACCTACCGCATCCTCTGGTGGTCCGCCCGACCGGAGTATTATGCATTCACGGAATACCAACGTAAAAGGGTAGCATAATACTGTGTTTCTCATTGTACTTTAACATAGACCTTTTTTACTGGTAACGAGATAGCCTCTTTTAGTCCTCAAGGGTAACAACGTATCTGCATTTTGATTCTAAAACAAGTAATGTATATATACATGCGCCACAGCATCCACTTAAAACCAGGTGGACTGTGTGTTGTTTGTTTTTTTATCGTAACTTGTATAACTCTTATTCTGCATTTACAAGTCCTCGGGCTACGGTTTTTTTTTTAAACGAATATTTTAAAAATATTTATTGACTTTTGGCGTTATATTATCTATGCAAATAAATAAAATTGGAATGTCTGTTTGTAATGTCAAAATAACAGCTTTTCACTAAATGCTTTTGAAAGTATATACGATAGTTAAAACATAAACACAATTGTTTTAATTTTTGTCTGTCTCTCTGTCTGTTTGTTCCGTCTAATCTCCGAAAAAATTGTAAAAAAATTATCCTCTTTTATTTACGCTCTACAATACCTCAAACGTGTGACAGATTTTAAGACTGCCCTTGCGGCTTACTATGCACATGCTCATTCGGTACTCTCATATGGCATCGTATTGTGGGGAAACTCTTGTGATGTAAACAAATTATTTATATCACAAAAGAAGTGTCTACGAATATTAACGAATTTAAACCAAATGGAATCATGTAAACCTCACTTCATTAAATATAAAATACTAACACTTACATCTATCTACATCCTCGAGTCTTGTAAATTCGTCAGGAAACACCCAAAATTGTACTCACCTATTACAATAACTAAAAGAAATAATAGAAATTTATATAAGCTTAGGATACCCTTCTCCAAACTAAAATTAGTTTCGACTAGCCCCCACGTTATGTCAATAAAGATTTATAACCATTTACCGAATTCTATAAAAATCCTAGAAAACCCTGCGCAATTTAATAAAAAATTAAAAACATTCCTTATTAATAAATGTTATTATACTTTGAAAGAATTTTTTGACGATAAATAATGACAAAGAAAGAATACTTCGACTATATTATATTTCTAATTTAAGTAATTTATATAGAATAATATTGAATGTTGACGATATGATATTTTATAATTTATGTTTAAAAGTTAGATTATACAAAAATAGTTAGTCCTCTAGTGTTGCTATGCCCTTGCAGGGCGTCACATGTATACCTATCAAATGTAACATCTTATATTTGTAATGTGACTTGCAATAAACAATTTGAATTTGAATTTGAATTTGAAAACGGTTGGACCAATTTTGATGGGACTTTAAATGACAGACGGCTGATGTTATAACGAGTAGCTTAGGCTACTTTTATTTAAAAAAAAGAATTAGGGATCAGCGCAAAAAGAAAAACCTAATTTACACGCGGGCGAAGTCGCGGGGAACAGCTAGTTTTAAAATAAGTTTTAATCTATCTATAGTTGTAAATAACTTGTATCTATGGTTCCACGCAAAAAAATTAAGTTGCGGGGAATAGCTAGTTGTTAATAAAATTGTAATATGGCTTTAAAATATATACCCCAGAGTTTCTTTTCGACTCTTCTCTGAGAAGGCCTTGTTTTTGAGTTCTGGTATAGGCTCTGATGTTCTGAGGAACTTTCAACAAGCCTAAATTGAATAAAAAGTTTTGACGTTGACATTGACTTTAAAAACACTTATCCCATCCCGTCAGGTTTATTCCCTATATGTTTTATATATTTTATTTATTATATTGTAATATACGAAATCAGATCGCATCTTAGATTATCAAAAAAATTCAAAGGCTAGCAAGTTTTACAACATTACGTTTTAAAAGAAAAATGATTTATACTTTTTTTTTAAAGTTTTTAGTAATTTTAAAATTTTTGTTAATTATCAGCACGAAAAATAAATTGCTACTACTCTTTAACATGTTTGTTTATAATGTAAGTACACATAAATAAAAAAAACATTGTAGATTAATGGTCGTTGCGAGAAGAAAACTCATTAGCGTTACTAAGGGTCGTTGTAAGTTATTACATGCGTGAATGGAAACAATTTAGTAGCAAAATTAAATAAATACACGATGCGAATAACTTTAAAATCTCGTGATATAAGTAACGAACTGGATATAAAAATTACATTGATGAAAAATTTTATAGAATACTAGCGATCCGCCGCGGGTTCGCACGGTTGATTTCTGGATCTCGACAACAACGCCACCTACCGGATCCAATTGTGAATCTAAATCATAATCTAGTAAACTTAATCACACACACAAAGTTTCATCAAAATCGGTCGAGCCGTTTCGTAAGACTTCAGTCACATATACACGGACAGAAGAATTATATATAATAAAAAGTCGGGGAAAAAGTTTCTTCGTATTTTATACACGAATTCAAGACTATTTTTTTCAAAGTTGGCAGTTTCAACAAAATGGCACATATGTAATTAACATTTAATTATAATATATATATATGTGTCTTTTTGTTCAATAACTTGTTGCCATCTTGTAGATAGTGACATAATCCCGTTGCTGAAGAAATCTTACGATTTTTTATCAAAAAATGCGAGAAGTAGTTTTGACAGTCCTCTCTTGATGTTAACCTCACACTACCCAAAGAATTCTGAAGAGACTAAAACAGGTGAAAATATGCATTAACACTTCGCAACTAAGTTCTCCCTAATATTTCTGAGTGGCCAAAGATGTGTGTGGTCTGGCGTTAACATGATGAAATACCACTCCTTTTCTGTTGATCAATTCCGGCCGTATTTCTCAATTTCTTGCTTGAGTCGTATTAGTTGTTGGCAGTAGACATCTGAATCGATGGTTTTGCCCGGCGGTAAAAGTTCATATTAAACGATACCCTTCCAATCCCACCATACACACATCACCACCTTATTGCGTCTTAATCCGGATTTCGCTATAGTCTGTTGAGCTTGACTACCCATTAACCATGATCTTTTTCTCGATCCACTTTTCATCACCGGTGATTATTATTTTAAAAAATTGTTCGGTTTCATTACGTTTCAAAAGAGAATCGCAAATGAGAGCACGATTCATTAGATTTCTTTCAGTGAGCTCGTGTGGTACTCAAATATTGAACTTTTTTGTAGTCAAACTTTTTCACATGAGTCAAAACTGTTTTGTGGTCAATCCTCAATTTCTCGGCTATGTCGTAACTACTAATATGCCGATCTTCTTTCACTTTTTCAAAACTGGCATCGACTTTATCCATATGAGGCCGACCAGAGCGAGCTGCATCTTTGATATTAAAATTCCTGGATTGAAAACACTTGAACCAACTTTGCGCTACTCATACTGACACTGCATTATGTCCACCTAGTAGTCGAATTTTTCCCTTTTTGTAATAAAACTTCAGTATATATCGAATTTCTTCGTTAGATTTACTAATTTTGGCGGACACGAAAACAATTGAAAAATGGCGGGAAAGTGCATTTCACTTTTATTTTTCTTAATGTCCTATACGTATTGATATGAAAACCACCTAGATACAAACAATACAACCAAAGAATTTTTTCTTAAATTTTATACAAACAAAATACGAAGATACTTTCCCCGACCTATTATTATATAATATGCGTGTATTATATACATAAATTTTACCCTAGAATCATTCTGAATATTAATAATAACCGCATCAAAATCCGTTGCGTATTTTAAAAGATATAGACGGCGGGAAGCGTCTTTATTTTATACTATCTGATGTTTGTGGATTGCATGGTCCATGTACATTTAAATTTATCCGTTATTAAGAATCAAAATGTAGATGCGTTGTCATCTCTGAGGACTAAGATGAAAAGCCTCGTTTCCATTAAAAAAAGACAACAGTTCTCATCATTCATCATACGAAACATAGCAGCATTAAGCTGTTATTTTACGCTAGTATCCTGTGATAGCTTGGTCTTTCCATTGTCGAACCGACCCATTCGTCCTACAACCATAATATAACTTCGACGTGGCTATACCACGTTAAAAAATTTAATTGATGAAATCACTAGGTTCTATAGTTACTCGACATTTGTTTGAAGAAATTTAGATTCGCAATTAGACTCGGTAGGTGACGCGGTTGTCTTAATCCAATTACCCGAGCGAATCCGAGGCGTAATGCTAGTTTTTTTTATCGAATTGAAGTGACAAACAAGCTTACAGTCTATCTGATGGATGGCTGTAAGTACGTGTTCGTACAGTGGCGAGTAGCAGTAGGCAGACATTAATAAATTCACGGGAAATAATTTAAAAAACATAATTTTTGTTGTTTACTTACCTCCCGCGTTTTGGGATGGGTTTCGGCCGGTAGTAATATGTTAGTAATATGTCGTTAATAGGTAACTAGTTCTTTAAAATAAAATTATTAACATACTATATTAACCAATTATAACATGCTTTAGTTTTCTTAATTTCTTAAGAACATAAGTATGAACTTGTATTATTTTTATTATTTACATTAATATTTATATTTTAACGTAAGATTTTCACCCAAGCCCTAAAGTCTTATTCTCTTTTGCCTTAAATTTAAATATGATAAAACTCAAACAATTTATCTTGAAATAAATGCTTATATTTTAATTACGATAATTATTTAGGAAGACCGTGGCAGCGTAAAAGAATACACCACCCCATATCGTTCCGTGTGTGCGTGATACAGGAAATGGGCAGCATCATCTTCTTTAAAATAATGAAAACTGCAGTTACCAATCTGTCTACCGTTCGCGGCAGCTATGGAAAATATCCCTCCTATGTGGTCATCTATGGGACAGGCCTATGTTAAGTGTGGACTTGAGAGACGCTTTTTTTTATAGAATCGGGTGAAAAACGAGCACACAGTCCACCTGATGGTAAGTGGTTACTGTGACCCATAGACATCTACATCTATCCTCAATAAAGACTCAAGATGCAGATGCGTTGTCACCCGTGAGGACTAAGATGGAATGCCTCTTTGCCAGTAAAAAGGGTCTCCGGTTCTCTACACTCACCATACGAAACACAGCAGCGTTAAGCTGCTATTTTACGCTGGTTTTCTGTGAGAGTGTGGTCCCTCCCCGGTCGAGCCGACCCATTCATGCTACAACCATAATATAGCTGCAGCATGGCTCTACCACGTAGGACTGAATGAATTGATGAATTCCTAATTTTTTTAATAGAATAAGGGTGACAAACTAGCATACAGTGATAATAAGTGGATGTTGTGGCCCATAGACAATTACATTTATGCTCGCTTAAAAAACAAAATGCAGATGTGTAGTCGCCCCTGAGGATTAATACATTCTTTCCAGTAAAAAGGGTCTTAAAAATGTAAGTTATAAAAAGAGCCGTGGAGCACATGGTTGATAACTCGCCGTAAAAATCACAGTAAGCTACCAACCTGCGTACGATCCTCGTCAGTGAAATTGTTAATTGCAATTCCATATGCTGATTTACTATGTACTCGGCGTGGTAGAGAAATATCGTAAGGTGAACTTTATTTTTGAGTTTTTTTACAGGATATAGACAAACGAGCACACAGTCCACTTGATGGTAAGTGGATGCTGTGACATCTACATCTATCCTCGTTTGCGAATCAAAATGCAGATGCGTTGTCTCAGACGTGGGGATTAAGATGGAATGCCTCTTTTCCAGTAAAAAGGTTCAAAACACATCAGCGTTAAGCTACTATTTTACACTGGTATTTTGTGAGATCGTGGTCCCTCTCCGATCGAGCTGACCCATTCGTGCTACAACTATACCAGTAATATAGCTACAGCATGGCTCTACCACGTAAAAAAATGTTATACAATATTTCAAGACCACGTGAAGTTCGCTAACGTTCACTTAATTAGCGCGGTTGATTAATTTCTACAAAAGCATTTGCAAAATGAGGCGAGGCCTGTGCCAGGCAGTAGTATGTATATAGGCTATAACTTTGTCATAATATCGTAAACACTCACGCCTTTCACCCAGAGAGGTAGGTTAAGTTAGGCTGACCCCCTTGACGGAGAGCCCGAACGTCTAGCAATGTAATCCCTGAGGAGGACGGTGACTCGAAAGGGATCCCAAACACCGTGATACCACTGCGAGGGTGCTGGGCGCAGTAAGGACTGCCCCTGGGACGTGCTTTAATAAAGCAAAAAGAGAGAAGGGCCCCGGTTGCGATCCGAACGGCGATCCCGCGACCCCTCGTATACGCTGATGGTGACCACCGTGGGATTTTAGCCGGAAGAAGTCTGGCATAACCTTTTCGTTGCCCCCACAGCGAAAAGTGTCAATGAGGATTTCCCCACGAAAAAAAAGGTTAGGTTAGGTTAACACCTCTCTCTCTCATTTTTATTTCCATATATCTACGCATACATGCTCGTCGGTTAAGGATATGCTTATTCTGGCCCTTCCTCAATATATGAATTAATTTTTTTGTTATATCGACGCTGGAGAGGAAAAATTATCCAAGCGACATCAGACTAACTTTACAGTAGAGCTGTTTAAAGTTTGAATTTTCAGAAAAAAAATCGTGTAAATTCTTGTAATGGTCCAAAAAGCCTAGTTCTTAGAAATTTATTTGTTTATTTTTTTATCAACATTATAGTATAGGTAACTATTAAAAATAATGCTTAGTTTTAAAGTTAGTGTCGCTTAGTAAAATTTTCCCTAAAAGTAGAGACGGGAAAAATTGACTAACCGACAAGCTTTGATTAAGGAAGGTACGGTAAAAATGTAACATATATCTTTTTTAGAATTTATATCAGAATAAAAGTTGCCTTACCAAAATAAAAAAAAAATATGTGGAAGTTGCGGCAAAACAACCTAAATATTAATATAATATATTTTTTTTCCCTAATTTTGACATAAACGACATTTTTACAGAAAAATGGATTAATATTTTATTAAAAAAATGTAAATAAAATGCATTTAAACTGTCTTGAGTTTTATTAATTTTAACAAAGCAATATTTAAGTATTGTACTAGTAGATTTATAATACGTAACTGAGGTATTATAAATCTACTAAAAAACTAGCAATTTGAACTAAACGCCACGTAGGAAAAAAAACAAATAAGCCAAAATTACTTAAGTGATAAAACAACAAATCCTTTCTGAGGAAAAAATATACTATATTGCCAGATACTGAAAAAATTTACTAAGTGGAGTAATTACCGTACGAACAGAAATGTCAAACTTGACCAAGGGCAAATTTAGCATTTCACAAATACGACAACCACCATATTTTCAAATGTGGTCGAAAATTTTGTCGGTTATAAGGAAGAAAAAGTGAAATCTCGCGAACTCCAAAATGTCGAAGCGATATCAAAACATGAGTAATTCCAAACGACGCAGAAAAATCAGGCGATTTCTACAATGTATATAAGTCAATATGGCCAAAAATGTCGCTTGGATAATTTTTCCTTTCTAGCGTGGATATATTTAAATAAAATATTTTTATGTAAAACATGAGTAACCTCTAAACTATCTACATAAAAATTTTATGATTTTTATATTTATATTTAAATGGAAAATAACTTTTTTTTTCAGATAAACAAAACCGCTTCTAAGACTAACTATGCGAGAAATTGATTTTTTGTTAGAGGTTGTAATTTCTATCACCAAAGTTATAATATTTTGGATAATATGGAAATTATTATAATTAATATCTGCCATCAAGCAACTTACATACTCCCTCGGTTTAATCATTTTCTTTCATTGTCAGACTGTTGTAATATTATTTTTAAAATATAACACATCAAAATTGTATATCAGTGTTTCTACCAAATGATCAGTATGTTATCATTACTTTGTGAAAATATATTATATACTGTATTTTGTAATTACTTAATTATTTTTAATGTATTATTACCGCTGAACGTTTTTCTTAAATAACGAAAAAATATTTAAACTAAATAGTAATAAATAGATTTATATATTTAAATTTAATAAATTAATATAATTTACATATAATGTCAAGAATTTGAACCTTTCAAAGGACAAACATTCCATTTGAATAAAATTCCGCACCATACCCATACAAAATCGAGGAGAGGGCAAAGATTTTCCTCTTTCCAAAGTAATGTGTTCGGTCAATATTTGGTTTTGCATTCCAGTATCTTAATTAAATCCTACCGAAACTTGTTTCACCAACCCACTAAATAACTCACTCACCAACGTCTGCACAGCGAGGTGGGTATAGGTAACGCTTTCTAAACATGACTTCTGACACCTACTTACAGCCACTGCAGGCCCTTAAAAAGGCTAAGAAGAAGAATGTTATGATTCTTAGTATTATGTAACTTGAAAAAACTTCGTTTATACTCGATTTCAGATTATCACCACACATCTACTTGTATGTTTAGTTAGTCTATTACGTGTTACAAAATAATACATGCTATTTTAAGTTTTACGCAATAGTGGCGCCCAACGTGGGGCTGTTTTTTTTTTAAATATAATATACAATAAATTTTCATTTTTATCATGTAGTTTATTGCTTACCGATATAAAATGATCCTCTTTCAAATCATCAGCTCATGATTTCATCCGAAACACGATATCAAAACCAAAACACAATTTATGTAAATCTTTATAGACTATTAAAATAACGCGCGTGAAACCACAAGTATGTGATCCACGCGTTTTGTTCACTTAATTTCACAAATTACCGATTACACTATTTTGACACCACCACGGGTTTTCTTTGGTTTCGTGATCACAATTCACACGTAACGGCGATTGATACGCGAACGCGAAAACGGTCCGACCGCTACCGCGGCACGGTTACTACTAAAGCTCGTGCCGCGCAAGCCTCTGCGGGCCCTTGTCAAAGAATATTTCCACTGACCGGATTGGCAGAATAGTTTGATGTTAGAGCCAATTTCTAACACTAGTACTATTTAAAAGTGTAGGATATATTAAAAAACTATCTCGTTATTTACGTATAAGAGCATTAAATTATACCTCTAAACTAAATGCAAAGGATGTAAGAGTGAGAGGAAGGATGAATTTTGGTCATATAATCATCATAACGTTATCGTGAAATTTATAGCAAATTTAATTGTGCTTTAAATTAAACTAATTTCACAAATAGTATTGCCTTTAGTTTACCTTAAATTCACGATATTTTCTTTACAACCAATGGTTACAAGGGGACTGTAATGTCCTGATGTTATACTAAACCCGGGCTCCTTATAGCCCAGGTTAACCTTTACTTTACTGTTATACCTTTGTAAAATAAGTTAGCAATGGTGAAATCTCGAAGAGCGCCTTCTACGTACGCGTATCAAATGACTGAATTGTGAACAACTATACTAAGTCCATTTTCTACACCAATGCCCCTCTACTTATGCTTAGCTTACACAATTTAACATTCTGTATGATCCTTTAAACTGGTAGAATCGTTATAGTAATAGTACTTACATGAGTAGATAAACGGAACAGAGATAAAACTTCTTTAGAACGTGCAAAATTGTTACCGTATTTTGGTAGTGTCACAATAGGTGGATACAAATTAAACAAAACATTTGTTAAATAGTTTTATTATTCAGTATGATAGAATACTTTACAAATTAATTACTATAATAATTTTCTTTTTATAATTTTTTTTATAATATATTGTTTCTTTTAATGGTGTGGTAAATTTTGAATCTAAGATAAAGTTTTTTCAAGTAATGTAACCGGAAACACTTACATGGCATATCAAATTTACAATCTTTAATACGTTTAAGTATTTCGTTGCCAACATTGACAATATTTATTTCAAGATTGAAATATTCGCGAAACTTTTGCTCGAGCGATTCAACAAATGCGATAAAATTATCAGGAGGTATAATTAAAAAACCCAATTGTATATTACATTCTGCAGCTATATTATAGTTGTAGCACAAATAGGTAGACTCGACCGGGATTGGACCATGCTCTCGCAGAATACCACCATAAAATAGCTGCGTATTTGTTGCTGTGTTTTGTATGGGGAGTTTAGAGAACCGGATACCCTTTTTACTGGAAACGGGGCATTTCATTTTATTCGTTAGGGGATTCAAAGAATCTGCATTTTGATTTTTTAATTGAGGATAGATTTAGATGTCTATGGGTCATAGCATTCCTTTTTTGGAGTTTCTAATTTATATATGTTTTATTAATTATTGTAATATTTGTGAATAACAGTATTTTCTTTACTAACAATTTATTAATTTACCTCTAATTATTTAATTTTTATACATATTAACTAAATATAAATATTTATTTTATTTTATATTTTATTTTATTTTAAAAACAAAAAGCTTACATAATGTAATAACCGTACGTCGACCCAGTGTCAATTAATGAAAACCATAAGCAAATCGTATCAGGCCCTCACGACACAGGCATGCCTAGTGTGAGGACCACAGAACTATACACCCTTGTTTATACACTCCAGCTTAGTTAGTGTGATAAGATCATAGTTTATAATTGTATACTAGAAAATTAAAACTACTGTACTTCCATTTTATTATCATCTTATATTGTATATTATAATCTGTACCACCTTAGCTGTAAATAAACATTTTTTCATTTTCATTTTTCATTTTTATAACCAGGCGGGCTGTGTGCTCTTTGTTACCCTTATTCTATGTAATATTAGTATTATTTTTATAATATATTGAATAAAGAAATTTATTTCTATTTCCATTTGATGCACCACTCTACTTCCTGCCTCCACTACTCTCCATTACAGAGTTGTTTTGCAATCGCTATAACAGCTCGGCTTTTCGTACGACGGAGCCATTCCGGTAAAGTCATTGAATCAGTTATCTGTTTTCTCATTATTCAGTCTAAAAGAAACATAGAAGTGTATTCTGCGGTGAAAACGACCAGTTTTATATTAGGATTTTCTTATTATTCAGTCTAAAAGAAGCATAGAAGTGTATTCTGCGGCGAAAACGACCACTTTTATATCAGGAATATGCAGAGTTACTCTTGTAATTACGCCAATCACATTACACTAATATGCGATTATAACATGGACGTATTACCATGTGGTCGAACTAACTGTGCTACACTGTAAAATATGATACGCAGTTCTGTTACCGTTACCGTTACAGCTTCTTAAATTACACTACTGAACGTAGGCCTCCCCTGTAGATGGACGTGTGGTGGCGCGTTGACAACCTCAGCTTTTTCTACTGACGAGAAGAAACGAAAGGAGACGGTACTCAATTCGACTGTATGTATTTTCTTTTTTTTATGTGTGTTACCTCATAACTTTTTTCTGGGTGAACCGATTTCAATTATCCATTTGGAACTAAGTTCTTTATGAGACGGTACAGATTTGGCGGATGGGGGCTAGTCGACAAAAAGTGTAAGATTTTTCCGTCACGACCCCTTCTGACGTAGTGTAGACAGACGGCTTTGGCGGGTATAAGGAAGCGAGTTGTAATACTCGTAATATCCATCTCCCTCGCACTTTTCTTATCTTGTCATAAAAAAGTGTTGTATTATTTTAAATGACGCTTAATTTTAATAGACGCTAGTAATTCGTATATTTGTATTTGTTAATCAATAATATAATACGTTAATCAATAATAATATACTCGTACTACGAAAGGAACTTCGTTCCAACAAGTGTTCCACGACACTCACGCATGTTTTTATTTTTTATTTGAAAGCTCTGAGCCTGAGTAATAGTTTTCGAGTTATTCTTAATAATTTATGTTGCAGTCGGTTGTACAAAATTTTAAATTTTATATTTATTTATTTTTAGTCGTTATTACGAAGACGCTGCTGCCCATCTGATTTGTTTTTCTCTGTTGCGTCGTAAGGGGCACACAGGATGTTATGGGGCAGTGAATATTCTTACGCTCTTACTGCTGATTAGGATTTCGATGTAAAAATTAATAAATAATTTCATTCGATACATCCTATTAAAAGTCCATTTCTGAATAAACCTCACCCATAGATTGCTTGATAGGGTAATATCGCCATAGTTGCTACACTTGTCGGATTGGCAACTGCAGTTTTTTTATTATTTTTAGTTGTTATTGGGAAGACGCAGCTTGTATTTCAATGTCGCTAAGTCGCCTCTTACGACACCCAAAAGGGTGAAATGGGTTAGTGGACATTCTTTGGCCGGCACTAATCAGCGTACAAAATAAATAATGTAATAAATTTATAAGAAAAATAACCAGAAGTATCAAAAAAAGGACCAAATTTGGTGCATACGATCTTTTCATATCGTTTGTAAATAGTTTATATTTTTATTAAATAATAAATTAATTAAATAAACACCTTTTCAATGCCTTTTCTTGCGTTTACGCATTACTGTTTTGTATTTTAAATTATGAATTATCGAATAAGTTACTGATAGGGATACTTTTAAGTACTCTACCTGAAATCAAAGACTTTTAAATATTAACGAGCTTAATTAAAGTCGGGCTGAAGCGGTGAAATCGTAATATATTACTTGTTACTTTAGTTATACCAATTGGCTCAGTCCAGTGTTATATGAGACCACGAGAGGTCGTATTCTTGTGTTATTACTTACTGAAGGAAAATAATTTTCCAAGAAAATATATCAAATGAGCTGAAGTTTGTTCTAATTATTTTAACAAGAGTTTTGCTATGTAAAGCTTGATACCGTTATTCACGTACGGGATCACAGTTTTTGTATGACAATGTTTGCAAATGCCGCTTTGTAAACTTTTGAATCTCTTTGTCTGAAACTAACACTATAAACAAATCTCGACAACGAATATCGATAGTTTGTAGTTTTCGGATTTTTTTCTTTGTATACGTCTAATAATATTTTTTTAATAGAATAAGGGTGACAAACAAGCACACACTCCACCTGATGGTAAGTGAATGCTGTGGCCCATGAACATTTACATCTAACCTCGATTAAGAAACTTATATCTGTGATTGCATCTATGTCCGACGCTGACTGTTTTAAACTGTGACTGTTTTCTTAATGTACCCTCAACTTGTGCGTTTCCCCAGATATTGTTATAACTTATAAGTTTTTATGTTCTCATGATAAGTGAATTTTGTATTTTTAATGAGAATAAATTTCTTAAACCTCAAACCACAAGAATCAAAATGCATAATGCCTCGTTTCCAGTTAAAAGAGTCCAGTTTTTTACAATCACCATATGAAATACAGCATTAAGCTGCTATTTTGTGTGTGACAGCATTGTGACAGCGTGTTCCTTCCCCAGTCGAGCCGACCTATTCGTGCTTCAACCATAATAAAACTGCAATATGGCTCGCCACGTAGTTGATGACAAATAGAAATTTTCTTAGCCACATAGAAGTATAGGCTTATGATATGTAAGTCAGTGTATCAGTAGACCAGTCAATCTGTAAATAATTGATAAAAATGGGACATTTAAAAAAAATTTAAATGAAGAACAAGTTTATTCATGAAATTTGGAATTCAAGATATCATTATTAGACAAAGGGAGTCAAGGGATCCTTATTACGAATGCGAAAAGCAAGAAGAGGCTCAAAACGTTTCGTATTGTAAACACTATCAGTGAGTCTTCCTTTTCGAACTTGAATAAAACACTCATACCAGGCTAGCATGGGCAGGAGACAATTTTATCCCCGAGGAAAGGAGAAAATGTTTGTCCCCTCGCTTAGTTTTTTATCCATCCTCCGAGCATGGGCACACCGGTGGATATAATATCCACAGTAGATAAAATGGGAGATAGATTTAGACTTAGATGGATTTTTTGTATGAATTTTACATTAAACCCACGTCAAATGAACTAGGATAAAATTGTCCCTTTCAAATTTCAAAAAAGCATAATTTTTTATCTTACATTTAGCTCCATGCTATCGGTGATACATTACCCCAGAGGGCAAGAAATCGGGAGCTAGGAATGTCTCTTTGTATTTTGCAGATATCTGGAGTACGCAGGATTTGAAGTTCGTTAACTTACGAGTATTACACTGCAGATGCTGCAAATGTGCAGAGATTGGATCCTCTATACGGCATTTGCTTCATTGTTAGACGAAACACGGGACATGTCCCGACGTACTTTTGTCCAAACGGAAAATGTAGAGATGTATAGTGTGTTCCACAACACGCACTACTTTATACTCAGCAGTGGACTTGTGATAAGCTGCAATGATGATGATGATGATGATGAAATCCATATAAACATAATCACAAATCCATATATTCATAAATTCATAAATTGATTCGTGTATGTTTACTGAACATATAGCTCGAAATATTTCACAACATTTATTCGCACAACAATTAACAGCTCCATGGCGCAGTAGGTTACGATTGAGTTGCGGTTACGAGAGGGGCCGCGGATTCGTTTCAAGTATTTCTATGTCATATAAATAATTTTTCCGGGTCTAGATGTCTGTCCTTTTGTAATTTATGTTTATAAACTACCTCCACGATGCATCAAAGTCCGAGTGTAGGGGTAACGTTTAAAAAAAAACAAAAAGGAAACAAGTACCAGATTGAGAGCTGAAACATTTATGACTACACCCGTGACGCACAGGCGTTAATATTTGCACGAAACAATACTAACAACTGGCTTGCACACATAGACATTTCAACCAATCAGAAGTATACTGTCTACAACACACACAGAGACTGCTCACATAGTCTCTCGTTTACAAAGTTCTTAGCAAAGTAAGCATTGCAAACTGCAAACGGAGAGATAGGCTTTTCTTTGACTTCTTTTATCTGTCCGAGGGAGCCCTAAATAGGATGCAAACAGAGATAAGGTCAGTAGCCGTGATGAATGGAAAATTAGTCGGCACACCCGGTGGGCCGGTGTGAAAAGGAAAGGTAAACAAACGTTTTTATTGCGGTCCGTTTCCGTTTGAAAAACTTTAAAACGTAGCAAGGTACGATGTTTTCTAAATATGGCAATGGATTTTAGAGTTTTTAAATAACCATACTGAGTGAACAGAATAATTAAAACGACAATTATTTGTGATAAAAAGGATAGATATCCTGTCGTTTATAATACAAATAACTGCTATAAATAATTTATAAATAGAATGGGGAAAGATTTTTATGATACCTAAAACATTTCTAGGTGAGTACCTTTAAATGGAGTTAAAAAAAAGATCATTTACAAAATTAAATATTTTCAAATAGGGTTTTAAAAATGGCACAGAAAGTATGAATGGGTGCTCAACCAAGCTTTGAGCTTGTTGTGTTACTGTATTGAAAAAAGAATATTAATATTGAGTTCAAAGATGTAAAAAGTCGGTTGTACAAAATTAAACATTTTGTACAACCGACTTCAATATATATTATTAAGAATAACTCAAAAACCATTTGTCAAACCTTGATCAAATTTATATGAGACCACATGAGAAGCACCAGCTCTCAAATAAAAAAAATCATCGAAATCGGTTCAGGTAAAACAAAGTTGTGAGGTGACACACATTAGAAAAACATACAGTCGAATTGAGTACCTCCTCCTTTTTGAAGTCGGTAGAAAATAATTTTCATTCTGAAATCGGTGCCAAACCATAGTTTAAAGAAGAATTAAAGCACCACGTACATAATTTGAAATCAGTTTTTCTTTTGGATTCTTTGAATTTGGTTTTTACTAATTTCTAAAATATAATTTTTAACACTTTTGAGTGAACTAAGAAATATCATTTTTTTTATAGGAGAGGGGGCAAACGAGCATGCGGCTCACCTGATGGTAAGTGACTTCCGCCGCCCATGAACAACTGCAACACCAGGGGAATCGCAGATGCGTTGCCGGCCTTTTAAAAAGGAGTACGCTCTTTTCTTGAAGGTCCCTAAGTCGTATCGGTCCGGAAAAATCGCTGATGGTAATCCATTCCACAAGGAGGTCGTGCGAGGAAGAAAACATCTTCTAAATCGCACAGTGGTGGACCGCCAATCATCCAGATGGTGTGGATGGTATCGGGAGTTCTGCCGCGATGTGCGTTCGTGAAATTTGGCGGTTGGGATTAATCCGAACAATTCCTCAGAGCACTCCCCATGGTAGATGCGAAAGAAAATGCAAAGGGATGCAACATCTCTTCGCAGTGCCAATGAATCGAGCCGATCGGAAAGGGCTCGGTCGTCGACAATTCGAGCCGCTCTGCGTTGGATGCGGTTAAGTGGAAGGAGCTGGCACTGGGGAGCCCCTGCCCAGAGATGGGAACAGTATTCCATGTGAGGCCGAACTTGCGCCTTGTAAAGTAGCAGGCGGTGTGCCGGCATGAAATACTGTCCCGCTCTGCTGAGCAAGCCAAGCTTTTTAGAGGCCAATTTGGCCTTCCCTTCCAAGTGACCACGAAACTGCACGCCACTCGATATGTCGACTCCGAGGATACCGATACTGGTTGAGGCAAGAAGGGGAGTGCCTTGAAACTGAGGAGATACGACAAAGGGGTTCTTTTTAGCGGTAACCGCGCAAACTTGTGTCTTCTGAGGATTAAATTGGACTAGATTTAGTCACCCCCAATCCGAGACTTTGTTCAGCAAAGACTCGACTTCAGACACAAGTTTGTTCCGGTACTCAGCGACGTTTTCCCGAGAAATATTGGCACGGCCGGTGTATAGAGCATCACCAGTGCTGTCATCCGCATAGCAATGAATGTTACCAGTTAGCAACATATCATTGATATGCAGAAGAAACAGCGTTGGTGATAGCACACAGCCTTGTGGAACACCAGCGTTAATAGGCTTGTAGTCAGAGCATGCACCGTCTACAACGACCTTGATGCTCCGATCTGCAAGGAAGCTGGTGATCCAATTGCACAATTTCTCGGGAAGCCCATAGGAAGGCAGCTTCGAAAGAAGCGCTTTGTGCCAAACCCGATCGAAGGCCTTCGCAATGTCCAAACTAACGGCCAACGCCTCCCCATTGGACTCTACTGCCTCCGCCCATCTATGGGTCAGGTAGACCAGAAGATCACCAGCTGATCGACCCCGACGAAAACCGTATTGGCGGTCACTAATCAGCTGGTGATCCTCAAGGTACCGGATGAGCTGGCAGTTAATAATGGATTCCATTATTTTGGAGAACAAGGAGGTGATCGCGATAGGCCTATAGTTGGATGGGTCTGAGCGGTCGCCTTTTTTAGGGATCGCGTGGACAAAAGCTGTCTTCCATGAATTCGGGACTACGCCTTGGGAGTAGGAGTACCGGAAAAGACGCGTTCGGACCGGTGCCAACTCCGGAGCACACGTCCTCAGCACAATTGGGGGGATTCCGTCAGGCCCACTCGACTTCTGGATGTCCAGGGAGAGCAGTGCTTTGCGAACCGAGCGCTGTGAGAACAGCACATCCGGCATGGAGCACTCACACCGCGGGATGGTCGGCGGTGTTTTCCCCCTGTCATCAAGAGTCGAGTTGGACGAAAAAAGGGAGCCTAAAAGGTCGGCTTTGTCTTTTGCGTCATGGGCCAGTGAGTCATCCTCCCTGTGCAGAGATGGTAGTGATGGCTTACAGAAATTCCCTTGGACAGCCTTGGCGAGAGACCAGAACGCACGGGTTCCCGAAGGAAGGCGAACTAGTTTCTCGCCAATTCTGCCTATGTGCTCTGACTTTGCCTTGGCAATAACTCTTTTGAAGGACCTGGAGGCGAAGTTATACTTCTTTTTAAGTGTGCTGGTATTTACATCCCGAGTCGCCGAAGCCGCAGCCCAGGCTTGATAACACTCCTGCTTACTGCGTAATGCAGTCTTACAGGAGCGACCAAACCAAGGCTGAGATCTGCCTCCGATGGGTACCACAGATGATGGAATAAATAGTTCCATTCCCTATAGCACCACATCAGTGACAGAGTCAGCAACAGCGCTGGGATCATCCGGCGAGAAGCAAACCCGCCCCCATGGGTAGGATGCAAAGAAGGACCGCATTCCGTCCCAATCCGCCGACCTGTAATGCCAAACACGGCGGCAAACTGCAGAACGCAACCGCGAAGGGAGCGTGAGTGGCACCACACTCCGGATCAGACAATGGTCCGAAGAGCCGAGAGGGGCATCGACGGAAACCTGATATCCGTCCGGAAGAGAGGTCAGCAGAAGGTCCAACAGGGAAGGTGTATGATCCTCCACATCTGGAATCCGAATGAAATGGAAGGCGAAGTAACCAGTTGTGTCAGACCATATGCCAAGGCAAAGTCATAAACAGATCTCCCCGCATGATCGGTTAGACATGAACCGAGCCATTCGGCATGGTGGGCGTTAAAATCGCCAAGGATCACGATCTCTGCGGATGGAACCTGTTGTAGCAAGAAATCTGTAGCCATTTGGACGTGGTCGATGAGTCGGTCTGTTTCGGCATTACCGCTATGGGACCTATAGAGGCACCCGTAGGCGCGCGGATGGTCGTCGCTGTCTACGCGTAGCCAAAGGATAGACAGGTCCGAACCTTCAAGACTGCCGAGGCGTCGAGAACAGATGTCCTCTCTGACATACACGCAAACTCCAGCCCGAGGCACAAAGGAATGCTCCAATTTGTACCCCGGGTAGGAGAGATACGAAATATCAGCCGGAGAGGAAACCTGCGTCTCGGTCAGAAAGAGCAAGGCCGGCTTCGCCGTCTCGAGATGGTAGTGGACGGCGTTTAGGTTAGAGTGAAGTCCCCTGATGTTGCAGAAATTCACGGATAGCGTGGCAGGGGTCGCCTTGGTGTTCTTGTTCAGTTTGCCCCTAGCAGTAATGCTTTTGAGCGGAATTTTGCCCCCCCCAGAATACGCGGGGCAGCCTGAGCACCCACGCTCAGGATCGGAATAACATGGATGCTCAGCGAGGGATTCTCCAGGGGTGCTGGTACCCTCCTGGGGTAGTTCTTCGTGTAATTCCGCTACCATGTTGATGGGGGGGGGGGGGAATTGGGCCTCCGGCCACCTGCACTCACCAGACGAAACGCAGAAGCAAAGCTTCTACTTCACGCCGGTATTCTGTGAGGTCGTGGTACCAACCCGGCTCGAGCCGGCCCATACATGCAACAGCAAAAACTGCTGCGTGGCTCTACCACCGTTAAATATCATAATATCAATGTCGTCATAATAGTTACTTTAAAAACTTCATCTCCTATTTAGCTAACCTTAGGTATAGAACTTTTTCTCCGAATTAATAAAAAAATATTTCTAAAAATTAAACATACCATGCATATATAGAATTATAATAAATAGAATAATATTTATCCAAAATAAATTATTACATGATATTGACTGAAACTCTTTTTTAACATTACCATTAATGATGTATGCTCGGCTCCACGTATTGTTAATCATAATTATTATTTATATTTATGCAAAAGCTACAAATGGAATGAAACTAATTTTAAAAATTTTATCGCATTCAATTTTAACTTTTTAAATTTTCGGCATTTAGGGGACATGGGTGGCCACGGAGTTGATGGGGAAAAATTAAATCCAAGCCCAAGCATACAATTGCAAGACTTCATGATAATGTCAGCTCGTTTTGTGTATATCACACCAAAAATAAATAGTTAAAATTTGAAGGTGGCTTTCGTTAACTATATAACGATGTCAAACACCTCATTGAGCACACTCCCTGTAACCGTGGGTGCTCTACAGTGCCCGAAAAGTCGGGGATTAAAAAAGTTAAAAATAAACACGATAAAATCCAATATTATTCCATGTTTTTCATCGATTAAAACTAAAATATTTGATAAGGCTAGATAACTCTCAAAATAGTGAATTACAATTGAAGCGATATTTCACATGCAATTATGGGATTGCGACAACGAGATGATATCACTAATTCAATAGACAGCGTATCCATTGCTATGAAACACGGAATCAACGAGGTGAATTCTGTGTTACGAATTTATTAGCATTCATCGAAATCGGTTCTACAGTTAAAGCGACGGTGATAGCTGACCTTATCACGCTCCGACAGAATTCCGAATAACGGCACGCGATTGCTGTGGGAAGGAGCGTATACCTGTGCTGTATTTAAGTCTATTTCTTTTGATTACTATCATTTCATGTCACTCATGTTTGACTTTCGTAAAATTTTAATTTGTTACATTTAACCGTTAAATATTTTTTGATAAATTATTTATCATAATCTCAATAGAATAATCACGCAATATATGTTCATGCTTATTCATCATCATCGTTATCATTACAGCCCTTCACAAGTCCACTGCTGAACAAAGGCCTCCACTAAGAAACTCCACAAAGTATGGTCCTAACCCTTCATTCCTTCATCCATCGACTTCCTGCATGTCTTACCAGTTTGTCACTCAAGTAGTAAAGGGGGGGGGGGGGCACTCGAGAACCTATTATTATGCTTATTACTTATTTGAAATAAACACTATTGGCGGAATTCATATTCGAAAATAGCACGTTTTAAATTTTTTCGTGATGGCTGACATGATAATATGAAAATAAATAGCAACAAAGGCAAAACGCTTGACAGGAAATGGACAACTGAAATGAAATATGTAATGAATGAATATTTTTAATTCAAAACATGACTTTATACTGGCCGATATCAGATTATCGCATTCTTATAAACACTTCATCATCTTTTAACTAAAACAAAGGCCTACTAAACTAAGCCGTGCACACGACCGTAAAGCACGACTTTGTTCAGTCACTTTCAAAATCTTTTTTATTTTCATTTTTGTATTGTGTCTGCAGTTTACAAGATGAGTGCAAAACGAGATGTAAAGGAAAGTTAATGAACGAAACAAAAAACAACGAAATTCGTTCTAAAACTAATTTTATTGTAAAGGAATAATTCCTTAAATAATTATTATAAAAATTACGTATAAGCAGAAGTACGGAAGTTATACATGTGTGTAATTAACAAATAATATTGTTTCTAAGTGACCTAAATTAATGAGTAATGCATGTTTTGTTAACTATTGTGCGGTAACCCGTACACCTTTTAGACGTGGTAGAGCCATGCTGCAGCTATATTTCTGGTATAGTTGTAGCACGAATGGGTCGGCTCGGCCGGGGAAGGACCACGCGCATACAGAATACCAGCGTAAAATAGCAGCCTAATGCTGCTGTGTTTCGTATGGTTAGTGTAGAGAACCGGAGACCCCTTTTACTGGAAACGAGGCATTCCATCTTAGTTCTCACGGCTGACAACGCATCTGCATTTTGATTCGTAATCGAGGATACATGTAGATGTCTATGGGTCACAGCAACCACTTACCATTAGGTGGACTGTGTGCTCGTTTGTCACCCTTATCCTATAAAAAAAAACCATTATTAACTCTCTTAACACTATTATATCTATGTTTCTACTTACTGAGGCGATTCAAGCATAGCTCTTCGATAAAGCTAACTACGTCCTAGGTATATGCGATTCAAGGTTAAAATTAGTATTTTAATTTTTTATTTTTGTTGTAATTTATGAAGCTTCCCTGCGATGTTACGGAACCAACTTTTCAGTGAAACTTTTTTTTACGATAATCCTTATTTTTCAAGATATTACGAAATTACTGATACGTATATATTCACTTTTTCATTATTGAATGCTGTTGCCCGTTAAGTTAACAATTAGGTTCTCATTGATCACACTTGTTATTACAATATATTTATAAAAGTGATAATTTCTGGCCGTGTAATGTTTTTCAATTCATTCCTCAATTTATTGCTTGTTTCAAAAGAGGTGACTATGAGAAAGTAGAGAAAAAGCCCTCAATGGATTAAGTATATCATCTTATATATACCAGATGTGAAAATACCCAGACAGGCTGTGTGCTGTGTTTCCTATGGTGAGTGTAGAGATCTGGACACCCTTTTTACTTAGTTCTCACGGGTGACAATATAAATGTAGATGTTTATGGGTCACAGCAACCACTTACCATCAAGTGGACTGTGTGCTCGTTTGTCACCCTATTCCTATAAAAAAAGGCGACGGCAAGCAGCGCCAAAAGCACACGACATAATATTGTATTGTGATGTGGCAACCTGGCTGCCAAGCGTGACAGTTACGTTTATTTTGTTTTTAAATTCATTTAACAATGAGCCTCTCCTATGTTTAGCAACAGACCATTATGAGTTTTTTAATGATGGAGGTGCAGACCACTTACTTTGAAATTTCTAATGTATAGTTACTATTTTACGCATATGTACGTAAGTTACGCGATATCTTTCCCATTTGTGAACCGATATGAAGGTTTTTTTTTAAATAGGCTAAGTATTTAAAAAAATCGTTCATGCTAAGTATTTAAGGGAACTACAATTAGAGTTGACAAATAATACTCCTTTAAGGGTCGAGACATTGGTTGATTTACCTATAAATACGACGGCAAGACGGGCGTATGGCTCACACTGGATGCAAACGGTCCAAGATAGAGAAAATTTGGACTCTGAAGGATGCCTTCACCCGCGGAAGAGTTCTTGCAGATTCATAGATTATTTTTTTGTGTTGTGGAGGCAGTTTACAAACATAAATTGCACGAGGACAAACGTCCAGACCCGAAACAATTATTTGTAGGCGATACAAATACTTGTTCCGTGCGGGATTCGAACCCGCGGCCTTTAGCGCAACAACTCATTGCTAAGCCACTGCGCCAAGGTAAACTAAGCTTAATTCACGTATGATTCAGCTTAGTTTACTTATTTAGCAATTTTTACAAGATATATAAGGCCTTTTTATTTTTATTTTATTTAATGTTATATTATTTTATAATGCTATGAAACGGTCAAATATTTAACTTTTGAAAAAAAAAAACATTAAAACAGAATTCAAAATAACTAAACAGTTAAAATAATTTTAACATATAACTGAAATCGATACTGAGACGTAGCATATCGAAAAATGTAATCCCTGCCTCCATGAGCTATTAAATTATGTTTAAATTATTGATCCATAAAATTGGAAGATTGAAATGTAAAATAATTTAAGCACAATCATTGACTAAATTTGGAAATTTCGACGTTTCGAACCCCGAGGCAAACACATCAGTCATTATCAGAAGCGAATAATTATTGCTCCACGTTTACGAATTCGACTGTGACATGAATTCATCTCTAATTGAAAATTCTCTTCTGACTGATTGAACGTGTGGGCTGAAATGTATTTGTGGGAAGACATGTTACGAAGTCGAGTGCATCTGTAATGATCGTTTATTATACAAGCTATCTGATCACTAAAATTCTCGACTTGAGTTCCTACTGACTGACAGGTAGGTCGCTGACATTTGCTTATACTGCAAACCTATGATAGATGGAATGATGTTATTAGTATCAAATTAAGTTTTTTTATAGTTTAAGGTCTGGTGATGATGTTGAAAGAGCAATCATCACAAGCCCGTTAACTTTACACAGGTGGGCAGCGCACCTGCAAATCCCTTAGGATTTCCGTTGTTCACCGGCGGCGATATTCATTTACCATTAGGCAAGCCGCAAGCATAGCCCTTTCCATAGCTCGCTGAACAACCTTAAGCTTCCTCATCTAACCAGCAGTGAAACACCACGTCTCAGATCTATATGTCATCACACGCACTTTGTTAATCACTACTACAAATATTTGGCGGCGGGGATCCATCGAGTTCATAGCAATAACAATTGCATTCGATTCAAGGATAAGAAAGCTACGCAATTATATGCAATTGAAATGAAATATTAAAAATTTTATACGAGCACTCATTTCACTTTTTGGTAAATGGATATTACGGTCCTTAGACAACATCTATTCTTGATAAGGAATCAAATGTGCCTCGTTACCAGTAAAAAGGGTCTCCGTTACTCGACACTCGCCATACGAAACACAACATCATTATGCTGTAATTTTACACTGGTACTCTTTGAAAACTTAGCCTTCATCGTTTGAGCCAAATCGTTTGTTTATTTCTCAAATATTTTTTTTCAAATTAATTAATTGTAGTATACGTGTAAGAATATCCACTACCCAATATCACACAGTGGATGTCATAATAAGTGAAAGAGGGGATACTAACCCAGGAAATGGGCAGCAGGATTTTAACAGTGGTAGAGCCACGCGGCAGCTTTTGCTGTCGCACGGATGGGCCGGCTCAAACCGGGGTGGTACCACGACCTCACAGAATACCAGCGTGAAGTAGAGGTTTACCTCTGCGTTTCGCTTGGTGAGTGCAGGTGGCCGGAGGCCCTTTTTACTGGAAATGAGGCATTCTATCTTAGTCCTCACGGGTGACAACGTATCTGCATTTTGATTCACAAACGAGGATAGGTGTAAATGTCTGTGGGCCGCATCAACCACTTACTATCAGGTGGACTGTGTGCTCGTTTGTCACCCTTATCCTATAAAAATCTTCTTGATAATAGCTGGATAAAAATTATAAACTGCGCTTGTCAAGCGTAGCAACTATTGCAAATATCCCTCCTCTTAGACAATTTGTGGGGAGGTCTATGTTCAGCAGTGGACTTTTGATAATGGTAATGGTAAATCAAGAATGCAACATAGCTACAATCGTTTGCATGGAGGAGCGTACCTTTTAATTTTGCTTCGTTGTTTTCTCTAGCGCGTTATAATGAGTAGTAACTTTTATAAGTAATAAAATTACTTATAAAAGTGGGTGAAAAACTGTTACTTAAAGTCCTTCAAAAGCTTTTCGAGTTCACCCTTCATGGTGGCACTAGATACCACCGCAATTCCGGCTATTGCGATGGAGTGTAGCTAAAAGGCAATAACCCAATTCTTAAACAAAATGGCAACAATCAGCCACTTCTACGTGTTGTATTCTAGAGACATTAGAAATTATCTCCCACGCGGAATTGACATCGTCCAGCCTATCGAACAGGTTTTCGAAAAGACATAATATCAAAGATCACATACACATCCTTCGGCAAATTGTACAAAAGACCTAAGTGTATAATCTGCCACTTTCTCTTACGTAAGGAAATTACGAGAAAGTCTTGATTTCGTAGAAATGTAGCCAGTGCTACAGACCCTTCAGCGATGCTAAGTCGACTGTCGGTATATCGATGCTGAAATTTCTATACAGTAGGCTACTATGGCGATGTGAGTACTAAACAAAAGTACGAAACCTATCCAACTGCGGAGAAGTGTAAGACAGTGTGATTTTATTTCCCCAAAACTCAAAACATTGGAAGACGTTTTCAAGCTACTGGACTAAATATAATTTACTCTTTGATTTGCTGATGATATAGACACTATGGCAGAAATGCTGGAGAACCTAAACACTATTATCAGTGATTTCAATAGTTGAAATTGCAACACGAACCCATTAAAACTTCTGAGTAAATTAGAAATGACGATTTATGTTATTGATACAATTTAAAGCAGGTAATGGTGACAGACTGATATAATTTTACTTCATTTGTAAATGAATAATCATGAGAGAAGGTGAGATGTTAAAACGTTATATTTAGCTGACTTCAAATGAGGACGATGTCCGCATTGTATGCTTGCTTGTTGTATGTGCTTTGTATGTACATTACGCGATATCTTCGCCGAATTCAAAGATTCTTTTTATACTAAACTAGCTCGTCACACTGCACACCTCTTAAACCAGAATACTCGGTAGGCTCGTTGCAGCTTGGCAGTATTAATAAGTATTTCTGTATCCTTACATTTAATTTTTTATTTATAGAAGAGGGGACAAACGAGCATGCGGCTCACCTGATGGTAAGTGACTATCGCCGCCCAAGAACAACCGCAACACCAGGGGAACCAGGGGAATTGCAGATGCGTTGCCAGCTTTTAAAAAGGAGTAGGCTCTTGCTCTTGGAAATTTAGATAAATAAATATATATGGATAGAGCATTTATTTTGTTCTTCAATCACACACGTAAATTCAGTGACTAAACTTACTACAAAGTAACATAAAGTAAAAAAGTAAAGTTACAGCCTATATACGTCCACTGCTGAACACAGGCCTTCTCTCATTTGTGAGCGTTTTAGGACAAGGAAATGTCTGCCGTGCATCCCCAATGCGTGTGAGACTTCACATGTCTTCTAAATATTTTTTTCTAATTTCTCAGACGTGCAGGTTTCCACACTATGTTTTCCTTCGCCGTCGGGCACATGGTAAATCAGCACTTAAAATTGCAATTAACCGGGATCGAACCCGGGTTGCTCGCGTACTGTGAAATTTACAGCGAGCGTTAACAAGGGACTAACTACTAACAATTGACGTTGGGAATGAGGTGTTCGCTTCCAAGCAGTTTCTAAAATAAATTTTGTAAATAGTTTGTATTCATTTATATTGTAAAATTTATTAAAAAAAAAGGTTCCTGGCTGTTTCTTCCCAGGACAGAGGGTTTGTTTTTCGTCCCAGTGGTAAAGTAAAAAATGACTTTCACTTACTTATGTGATGTATATTGAATAAAAAAATATTCTTTTCTATTCTATTCTAACCATCTGAGCTACCACGGCTCATCAAAGTAACGTATTACGAAAAAAATTACAAAAACTTAAAATCTAAATGTACATGGGTGTTGCAGTTTGACAAATAGGTCCTAGCTCAGCGATTGATATTGCTCAGAGAGCAAACACTGATTTTTAGCTATGAGCTATATAAAATGCGCAAAATAGTATAATCTGTTTAAATATGTAAATAAAAGTTGAATTAATATTGCGTAATTTTGGAATTTTATATAAAGTAAGTAACTGAATACTCATTTCCTAAGGTAATAAAATGCAAGCTTTATTTAAACTGAATTATTTACCAAGAGCAGTTCCTGACATTTATTATTTTATTAAAGCTTCAATATAAAATATTTGAGTAACACGCCATCTGTGAACACAGTTCAATATCACCAAACGGATCTGTGAACTTACCACGGCTTAAAGAAATAGAATAACGATTAACTATTTAAAAACACAGAATAAATTAGAATCGTTTTTATTCGATATAGATTACAAGAATAATAATTGTTGAAAGTTATTTTAGCTAATTAGACATAGACGACAAGAATACTTATTGAAAGTCATTTAAGCTTTATCACTGGTTCAGAAAAAACTTCTGTATTAGGGAGAACCAGCAAGAAACCCTGCGAGTAAATAAAATTAAAAAAATAAAATTAATAAAATAAAATTAAAATATATTATTTTATACAATTAGTATGAAAACATTTAGTACACACGTAAAGACAGTAAATAATATTATTTACAGCCGATTTTTAAACATCAGATAAAAGCTATTCGTTCAATGAATCATAACCTGATCTATATAAAATAAAATCATGCACGATGATGAAATTTTTGTGCGTTTGAGTGGGTCTCTGGATGGCTTAAATTCACAATTGGACCCGGTAGGTGGCGCTGATGTTGAAATCCAGAAATCACACGTGCGGAACCGTGACGGATCGCTAGTTGAATAGAATTTTTTATAGAATAAGGGTGACAAACGAGCACACAGTCCACCTGATGATAAGTGGATGCTGTGGCCCATAGACATCTACATTTATCCTCAATTAAGTATCAAAATGCTGATCCGTTGTCACCCCTGAGGATTGAGATGGAACACTTCGTGTCCAGTGAAAAGAATCTACGGTTCTCCCTACTATTTTACGCTGATATTCTGTGAGAGCGTGGTCCTACACCGGACGAGCCGATCCATTCGTGCTGCAATCACAATATAGCTGCAGCATGGCTCTACCACGTAAGTGAAACAATTGACCTATTATAATCAAACAATTGTAATTTATAATTTGTTAACGTTTTATTTTATCAGAGTAATATTTGTGTGACTATTGAAAAATTGGCTCAAAAAGGATTCAACATAATAACATAAATGCATTAATAAGACGGAGAAAAGTATTATTTACGTACAAAATTTTACTTCAATAAATTTTCCTTGCTCTCGGTAAGTTACGAAATTCTCTAACAATGATTGATCCTGGAGAAACAATTCAATGTACCGACTTACAAAAATCAGTTTGTTATAAGTCTCAGGTTGAAACAAGAGTCTGTTTCGATAAATAACACCAATGGTAAATATGCGAGCTAAAATTTAAATTATTGTATTTGGTAAGATTTTAAAGTTTAATTCTAATGAAAGTATCTCATTTGGTTGGATACATGTTTGTATTTTGAAGTACTAACTGAGAGGTTGGTGGTATTTAAAGTTTCTTGTTTTGTTATTAATCATTCATTGGTTTCACTTTTTCCTTTTCAATCTGAAAATATTTATTGTAACGTAATTTTCATCCCACTTACAATTTGTTGATATATAATCTTTTCCTTTGAAATTTTCGTTGGCTGCAATGAAAATACATTTTTTTCGCAGCCTATTGAGGAAACCACATAAATTATTTTTTTCTGAAAACTTTATTTCGAATACAAAGAAACGTTACTCTTGTAACATTTTAAATTTAACAATAGCATATCCGCCATATAGTTAATCTTATATCAGTTTAATTATAATTTCAGTAAATATAATGGATAAAACTCTACTCTCATCTACTTTACTCAATTTTATTCCATTCCGTTCTATCATACTTCATTTCACTCTTTCTATTCTATCCTATTCTATCCTGTTCTATTGTATTCTACATACATAAAATACATATACATAAACACTCACGCCTGTCACCCAGAGGGGTAGGCAGAGATTATGGACTTCCATTTGGCACGATCCTGACACACCTCTCTCGCTTCCTCCACATCCTTATACCTACGCATACACGCTCGTCGGTTAAAGGTACTCTTGATATGGCCCATTTTTAATATATCGCCAATTTGGTCGATAAACTTTCGCCTAGGGCGACCCTTCCCGACTATGCCGTTCACCTCTGCAACATAGATTTGCTTTGTCACTCTTTCTTCATTCATTCTTTCTACATGGCCAAACCACCGAAGCATTCCTTTCTTAATCCTGGTCACAACATCATCTTGCTAACAACACTCTTCTCTTATTAAACAATTTCTCACTCTGTCATTCAGCTTCATCCCTAACATACTCCTTAATGACCGCATTTCTACAGCATTTATTCTACTCTCATGCTTCTTCTGCCACACCCAACTTTCACTACCATACATTAAAGTAGGTACTAACACAGCATTGTGAATTGCCATACTTGCCTTTTTGGACACATTCTGACTTTTCACAATAGAGTGTAGAGCCCCATTCACTCTATTTCCTGCATTCACTCGTCGTTCTATATCCTTATCATATCTACCATCCCTGCTAAACACACATCCCAAATATACAAACTCATCTACTGTATTCTACTCTAATATTAATCTATTCTCTCCTACTCTATATGTAGTCTAGCCTACTCTAGTCTTATCTGCTCTGCTCTGCTGTGCTGTATTGTGCTATGCTCTGCCCTACTTTGGTCTGCGCCACTCCGCTCTTCTCTGCGTTGTCCTGGCCTGAATTGCCCTGATATGCCTCTTACATTCTGTTTTTTTAGTCATTTCTATTCTGTTATTTTCTATTTAGTTCTATTCTCTGTCGCATTAACTGCTTAAGAGATATTATAACAAGTATTCTTAGTTTATGTTATTAGCTCATCCTATCTTGCTCTACGTCGTAGGCATGCTTCACCTATTTACATTAAACACCGAAAATACATATTAACATTTTAATAATACATACATACAATATGAGCCTAAAAAAGGAAAATCTCAGTCTATATAATATGACCTACTAATAAGTATCGACCTACTCTGATTCCTTATGGGGCAATTAGATCAGAGATCTGCTCCGGTGCGTGTTCGTGCACTTCATATGTAAGTTTCCTGGCGATGTTATTTTATATACCACCTTGCACGTGGTCAATAAGCACTTTAAGTTGCTATTAACAACTTACAGCAAGCGCTTATTCCCATGATTTATATCGTCATCATAACTGTCCCTTATATGTCCACTGTTGAAAATGACTTCAATAGCCTCATAGCTAAGATTTCCCATCATGCTTCTTTTTAATTCTAAATTTTCTAAAAGAAACAATACTTCTTTTTCTTGTCTTTTCTTGTATCTATCCTACTTTTCTCAACAGTCATCATCATGTGTTTTTTTTTAACTTAACTGTATAATTTATGTCCACTTCCCTCTTAGTCATTTTTTGTGAAGAATTTTTTGTTTATAAATTATTTGCTCTTGCAAGTTTACATTGCCTTGTAATAATACTATTGGAGGTATAACCATTTCAATTTGTGAAAGCCTGGTCTTAGTAATAGCAAAGATCTATATGACTAATCACCAGACTATCGTCCCTTAACTATGAACTGGTGACGTCGGGCCTGTAAGGCCTGTAAGTTAATGCTCGCAGTTTCTCTACGTAATAGACTTAAAAACGAGGATATCCGCAGTAGCACCAGAGTAACTGACATAGCTCAACGGATAAATAAGCTGAAGTGGCAATGGGTCGGCCATATAACTTGTAAGAAAGGTCACGAGTGTAAGCCTTGTACTGGCAGGCGAAGTGTAGGGAATCCTTCCACTAGATGGAGTGACGACCTGGTAAGACATGCAGGAAGTCAAACGATGCAGGTGGCTCGGGAACGTGCTTTGTGGTATTCCTTGGGAAGGCTTATTTTCAACAGTGGAATTGTGAAGGGCTTAAATGATCATGATGATAATTAATCTATCAGCTATGCTAAGAGAACAGTGTTATTGTTTTTCATATGAGTTTTCGAAAGACGTATTCATATGAATCACTCATAAGTCATGCGTGTTATGAAATATAGCGTACGAAAATGCCTACCCCAAACGTTGTCGTTTCTTATCTTTATGATAATGCTTGTTGCCAAGACTTAATAAGACATTATGCTTATCATTCTATTTTTGTGTCATTGAAAACGTATGAAATAATATTTTTCAAACTTTGATATATTGTGTACTCAAGCATGTTTAATGTCGAGGTTACACGATAATATTGAGGTTAAAAAACAAAAAAAAATAAGTTTATTTCTTTTGGAGGTAAATAGTTTGTTACTGACGGTTCTGTAGGGCAGTGGCTTAGCAATGAGCTGCGGCACTGAGGGCCGCGGATTATGACTTACACCGAATAAGTGTTTGTATGGCCTACAAATAACTGTACCGGGTCTGGATATAAAATTTGTTCATATAAACTACCCCCACGATACAAATGAAAATCCTAGTGTGGAGGTAACATTTCTAAAAGAAAAAAGTGGAACTATTATTAATGTTATGGGGCTACCAATGCACTAACTACAAAGATGTGCATTCTTTGATTGGAATCGGCTGCAAATGTCTCCGGGCTGCAAGAACTATTTATTACCGTCAGATGGTCTGCTCTTTTTAAAATATTGTAACAAATATATAACGAAATTAGTAAAGTGACGTGGGAATGGGCCAGCCATATATCTGGAAGAACCGACAAGCGATGGGGAAGAAAGGTTCTCGAGTGGTAGCCTCGTACCGTTAGACGAAATGTAGGGCAGCTCCACACTTGATGGAGTGACAACCTGTTAAAACATGCAGGAAGTCGATAGATGCAGGTGGCTCAGGCCCTGCTTTGCGGTTTTCCTTGGAGGTGGTCTATATTCTGCAGTTGGCTTGTGAAGGGCTGTTATGAATGAATTAATGAATGAACATAAAAATATATTGATTTAATTATTAATTTGATGTAGCTAAGACACTATTATTAGAGCCCATCATAGTTCCACTGCTGAACATAGGCCTCCCCCATAAATTACCATAAAGGAAAACTGATAAAGCTCTTTTTTTAAATTCGAAATTAATTTTAATTTTTTTTTCAAATAATGTTGTTATTTTTAACAATAACACGAAAAATAAAATATATTTAAATTAAAATAACCACTGCATATTATTTAATATAACTGGATATGAAAATCTTTTCATAGAACTGTGCCCAAAAGAGACCCTATGTAAGGATAGCCTTTGACTTGAAATTTCTCCAAACCTCGATAAGCGGTTCATTCAGCCCAGGGCCAAAGCAGCCGCAAGGAAACTAGATGTCCTAGCAAGAGTGCGATGGTACTTTATGCCGGTGCAGCTTCTTACCTTATATATAGCGCAAGTCTGGTCGTACATGGAGTAGTGCTGTCATATATGGGCTGGTGTTTTAAAATGCCACCTAGCAGCGTTGAACTCAGTGGGGAGACGTGTTAAGAGGCTTATTAGTTGTCTTGATTTGATTGAAACTCATCTTGTCGGCCTCGAGCACAGGTGCAGCGTAGCCAGCCTCTCGGTATTCTACAGGATGCATTTTGGAGAGCGTGCACATTAATTACATGCATTAATTCCTCCACCCCATTTCCACCATCGGTAACCCAGGCGTCAGCAGGTATCCACGCTTTGTTGTCGATATTGAACGTAACAGAACTAAACGGTTTGCTTTGTTTCTCGTGATGCAGACAGCAAAACGTTGTGAGTGCACTATCGTCGCATCACAAGCGAAACGCATCGAAGCCTAAATCACGCTATCTAAGTTCCGAAGTACTGCAGTATATATATACCTGTATATATATATATATATATATATATATATATATATATATATATATATATATATATATATATATAATAGCTTTGTACTAACACACGGAGCGTTAGCCGCTCCCCAGGCTGAACCCTTTTCCTTCCACGGCCAAATTTCTGTCTTTAAGGCAAAAGTGAATAGGCTTTTGTTACGCTAAGACAGTGCGATTTACAGTCCCGGGCTTCATCACCATTTACCTCAAGGTGGGATTTTGGTGAACTACTGGTTTATAATAAGTAAAAAAGTTTATATTACATTCGCTTCTCTGAAAATTTTATGTGATTTTACGAGGGTGCCTAGTAATTAGAATAGAAGAATTGATATTTACGCGAATCCTACTCATGTTACATCAATATACCTAATTTTACGGACTTCAAACCATTTATTTCAGTTAATTTTTAATCGCGTCGTTAGAAACATGTATTTAGCTATTATAAACCAGTGCTTAACTACTATCCCACCAGATAGAAAGTGGAAAGTCTGCGTAGATAAATACATGATTTAATTCCTTCCACTCACTGCACAACGCACTTGACAGTTTGCTTCATCGTTCAAGTGGAATATTTTTTAGAATATTTTATCAGGCAAGATTAAACAGTGCGTTTTACCATATTCGGCTACATTCTGTAGATTACTATTTTTGACATGACCTGCTGGGTATTTAAACAGATACAGGTTAGAAGTGCTCATATGCGGGTTTTATTCACTTTCTTATTATGTTTTTCCCGTATAAAGGAGTAATTCATCAAGCTAATAATAATAATATTTTTATTCCGACTACGTCCATAGAAATATGCTATTTATAGCAAATAACACATCCCAACAAATGAAATAACCTGAGTATAGTACATATATCTATTTTACACGTAGGCTTAAGCAATGCCTCATTATGGCAGAATCCCACCTATCAGCAAGTGTGTTCCGGATGCTGATGGTAGAGGTACGCAGTCGACTCAGTAACGAAGCAGACCTTTTACGTATAATGTCATGAAATTTATCAGTGTGTGCCTTAGCAAATATTGCAGAGTCAATATAATAATAACGCGGTAATCCCAACAGCACCCTGAACGCATTATTATACTGGACACGCAGGGCATTGTATGTCTACTGCGTATATCTCATACACAAGCTGCACGTATTAAGTCACTGAAAATACGTTTTAAGGAGCATTACTTTTATTTTTTTAGTACATCGTGCAAACCTGCAGATCACACAAACAGTCAGCGCTATGCGTTTCCTTTCTATAATTGAGTCATCCTCTAGGTTCTCTTACCCAGTGACCTAGGTACTTAAATTTGATGACTCTCTTCAAAAGGATATTAAAAAGTTTAACGTGATGGAATCACTGAAAGATACACGTTTAAATTAAATGGCGAATTTATGATGTGTTTTTAAACAAATGAGTATGATTCGCTTTTTCTGTTTTCACGCAGCACTTGCACGTATGTTCTATTTTTATAATTTTGTTTATGTGCAATATTCATGATATTCAAAAATGTTATTAAGTACTACAACTTCCTCATAAAGAAGGCTTATTAGGACTAAAAAGATGAGACACTAATGTTTATGTAACAAACACCGCATTTTAATAATTTCACTGCCCGATTTTCAGAAACAATGGTAATACAATAGCAATGAACTATAATGTAGTAGAAGGGACAGTGAATGGGTTAATTTTCATTAATACAAAACACGTAATAACAATGAAATAAAGAGACAAGAAACTGAACATTATGTTTCATAAGGGAAAAAGCAGGTGCTTTAGTACAATACACGTAGCTGAGAAAATATTCAGTTAGCAAGAATTCTCACGATATTTCCTACGTCGTCGACCTCATTAAATGTTGCATTTATAATCTTATCTATCCTTGGGGATGGGATTTGCTGAGAACTGTTGCAAGTGCACATAGAGAATAGATCTGAGCGTGTGACGTCGACAGCTACGTTAGAACGTTCATGTGAAGAATCTCAATATTTTAATGGAATAAGATTTTTTAAAATAAATTACGTAAATAGTCTATTTAATTAAAATTTATTTTTACTACAATATAAGAACAATATAAGTATATGTACTTTCATCAAGTTCATGTAATAATGTCCACCAAACAGAATTTCTGTCAAAGCGGCCATTAACGTCGAAGTCTAGATTCTATTTCCTCACGCTTATAGTCCAATGGGACGGCAACCCGGTACGACCGAAATGAGATCAGGCGTAGGACCGTTATGTGCTTTTCGAGTTACGGGTCTAAACACCACCGACTTCTTGACACCGGGTTGTTACTGAGCATTTTTTGATAGAAATATCTAATAATCTGCCTATTTTCGCAACCCAGGATTCGAGCTCAGGACCTCATTATCACTAGAACCGCTTACGACCACTAGACCAACGAAACAGTCAGGTTGTAACATTATTTATAGTCTTTTTTACGTAATTATGTCGTAAAGACTGTCGTAGACTTCAGTCTTTTACGAGGTCTAGGGAATACTAATTCTATATTTGTACAAAAACCTAAATAATTTGTTTTCATGCTTCGATATTTATGATATTTCCAATGTATTTATCACACATACATCTACGTTTACTTCTGATCTCATCGCAAAGCGTGACATTGGATTTATCAAGCCGATTTTGTCCGTTTGTGATTGTGTGCCCACTTGTAGTAACATTAAATAGCCTGCGCAGTTAAAAATCTCGGATAACGTAATGAAATTGTATTGTGTGTTATTTATATTGAAGGAATTCCAATCTAGTCTGATTAAAATTAAATCTCACAAATGAGAACACAGGGATAGATATTGAAATAACGTATCTTGAGTATCAAAACTATCTTTCAATATATTAAACATATTGAAATAGCCTAAGCATTATGTGTTAGAAGTAAATATAGTGTGAAATTTATTGCTTATAAGGTTTAAAATAATGCATCGTATTATCGTATCGATCAGTACTGTGTATGTTTTTGTTTCTTTTGTCGATTAACGCGATTGATCCATTATAAATAAAATTTAATGAAATTTCATTATTTTTTGATGTAAGAAATTAAAATTTCCTTCGTCAAACATCAACGTGTTTCTTAATCTCTAACTTAAATCTACTAACGATTAAAAATCAGGTTACCCTGTCTGGAGAAGAAACGGCGTAAAATATTCTGTAGGTATCTTTTTTTATGTCAATTTTTACACTGATAAAAACCGGGTGATTTATATGAAACATACTGTCATAAATTCGTTTATAATAAGACAGCAACTAGAATTACAAATTTGACATACACAATAGCATCTGACTAAATCGAGATTTAATAAATTTAGATTTGGTTACACTTAGCATACCTAGCATACCTCATTTTTCTTCTATTTAGTAAGTATCGAGATAAAAGTAACTAAGAGTATTTCTGCAGCATTAGAATATCTCCATACACAACCGGATCGGTTTTCAGTAAGAAGACTTCTTGCGGTTCCCAAATTCGTTAACTATTCCTGTTCACATCCAGCCATCATTACTTGAAAATGAATGAAATCATATTTCGAAAGTATTCTCATCATATCTTCTCTGACGATGCATTTATAATTTTAATCTCTTCAAACGCACGCACTGAGGATAACACAGGTGCCGCCATGCGTGAGGAATGAATTTATTTCCGACAGAGTGCTCAAGTCTTTTCAAACGAATAAATCATGAAAAGAATCTTCCCAATATTACAGTAAACTTAATGAAGTCTGGTTTTATATTGATTTTAAATCATTATTTCCGACTTTCACTCCAGTGGACGTTTATTAGGTATTTTCAAGAAAATCGCTTTCGTGTGTCTCGGAATTACCTTATAAATGGATCTGAAATAGCTTATAAATGTCCAGTGGGCTAAAAGCTAGAAATAATGATGAACATAATAAGGGTGACAAACGAGCACACAGTCAACCTGATAGTAAGTGGATGCTGTAGACTATAGACATCTACATATATCCTCTTTTAAGGATCAAAATGCAGTTGCGTTGTTCCTCAATGATGGAATACCTCGTTTCCAGTAAAAAGGGTCTCCGATTCTCTACACTCACCATACGAAACACGTCAGCATTAAGTTGTAGCATTAAACTAAATGTAAAAAACGCTGGTATTCTGTCAGAGCATGGTCCTTTCCCGGTCGAGTCACCCCATTCACACTACAACCTTATTTTTCACCTGGCTGTAACCAGGTAAAAATATTGAAATTTCCAAGAACTTGCTAGCTGCTGTAGCTGTTTTAGTTTCCCTCTGTTACGTCTGACGTCATTGGGTTTTGGATTCTGTAACGCTGCCACTTCACGGCAACCCATTACCAGTGTATTAAATTTGAGTTCCACGATTTCCTTGATAGGTGGTCTTCATTCGGTGTTCGAGGTCTCTTCGTTAGTCATAAGGGGACTGTATTTTGAGAAACATTGCGCAAAGCGTCCTTTAACATAATTTTCAGTAAATAAGTAAGCTGTTTTTTTTTTAAATTTCAAAATTCGAACGTATTTACAGTCCAACTAATTGCAATTGTCTACTACAGCCCGTACAAGTTTATTGACCAGATAAATATGTGACTTTGTTTCGTATTTTCCTAAAAACAGTAACTGTAGTAAATGAAAATAAAACTGCGTAGCATATTCACCATGAAATCGCGATCCATAGCTGCGATACTATTTTTGTTCTAAATTTTTGGTCTAGTAGTATGCATAGAAGTCTTCTAAACCAATAGCAATACTGCTCATAATGATGTGACATAGACAGCCTCCCCGCAACAACCCTAAATTACCTTCTTTACTTATATTGAAAGAATCACGACACAGACTTAGACTCGTTGAATGACTTATCCAGGCTTGTTATAGTTGCCTGCGCCTTCTGCGGAGTTTATTATGCCTTTTCGTTTCCGGTCACAGGAACCTCATTTAAAAACGGTAATAGATTTGAAGAATAATGAAATTAACAGTCTTATTTTTTTATGTCAAATTAAAAAATATATTTAGTTTCAACGCTAATACGAGTGAGATTTTAGAGTTGTTTAGAGTAGTATTTTGTCATATTTTGTACCCTCATTCAAAGCATCCTATCTATTCAATCTTTTATTAAGAACATAAAGGTACGACAAAAAAGGTTACTTTAAGTACTGTAGTAATTCGTTCAACAAAAAACTACATGGCAAAGGACACCGCTCCTTCATTCATATCAGGACTATAACTCAGATCCTATCTAAATAAGTCCCTTAGAACCAAAAGCAATAAACAGCAAAGTAATGGCGTTACATTAAAGAACATCTCGCAGAGATATTATCTGTACGAGGGTTTTTATTTTATTTTACTAAAGTATTACCTTCAATCCGTCCATTTTAAGCTTACAGCGATTTATATCAAGTTTTTTTTTTTTTTTTTTATAGGAGAGGGGGCAAACGAGCATGCGGCTCACCTGATGGTAAGTGACTACCGCCGCCCATGAACAACCGCAACACCAGGGGAATTGCAGATGCGTTGCCGGCCTTTTAAAAAGGAGTAGGCTCTTTTCTTGAAGGTCCCTAAGTCATATCGGTCCGGAAAAATCGCTGATGGTAATCGATTCCACAAGGAAGTCGTGCGAGGAAGAAAACATCTTCTAAATCGCACAGTGGTGGACCGCCAATCATCCAGATGGTGTGGATGGTATCGGGAGTTCTGCCGCGATGTGCGTTCATGAAATTTGGCGGCTGGGATTAATCCGAACAATTCCTCAGAGCACTCCCCATGGTAGATGCGAAAGAAAATGCAAAGAGATGCAACATCTCTTCGCAGTGCCAATGAATCGAGCCGATCGGAAAGGGCTCGGTCGTCGACGATTCGAGCCGCTCTGCGCTGGATGCGGTCAAGTGGAAGGAGCTGGCACTGGGGAGCCCCTGCCCAGAGATGGGAACAGTATTCCATGTGAGGCCGAACCTGCGCCTTGTAAAGTTGCAGGCGGTGTGCCGGCATGAAATACTGTCCCGCTCTGCTGAGCACGCCAAGCTTTTTAGAGGCCAATTTGGCCTTCTCTTCCAAGTGACCACGAAACTGCACGTCACTCGATATGTCGACTCCGAGGATACCGATACTGGCTGAGGCAAGAAGGGGAGTGCCTTGAAACTGAGGAGATACGACAAAGGGGTTCTTTTTACACACAAGTTACATTGAAAGGTACAGTATATATTATAGAAGTTGGTTGCGGCCCTGCGGACAGCGGATTCGAATCCCGTATTGAGCTATTGTTTGTGTTTTTTTATAAAACCTGCGATTGCTAAACTGCTTGACAAAAAAGAATAATTAAAATCGGTTACTAATTTAGGAAGATATCGCATACAGTCGTATAGTGAACCTATCAGTTTTTTAAAGTCGGCTGAAAATTATTTTTAAAAACAAAAAAGGTGTGCGCTATGTCATAAAGCTTTTGTATTATAATATTTTTACTACATAACAGCGAAGAAGCGCAACGAAAATAACCAGGAAATTTATCCCGACACCAAGTTATGAAAACTGTAATGGAAAAATTCAAAAATTCCCCTGAACCATTTAAAGCTACTGCAAAACTTGCAATACTATTAAATAATGCATATCATATTCAAAGCTTGCCATTTTTCTCAAAACTTTCTACTTTATGTATTTGGATTTCCTTAGTTGGTCCTCGTAAAGTGAAGAATCATGAATTTTGTAAAATCTAGTCTCTACATGCTTAATATTTTGCCAGTATTTTATATTTGAATTTCCTTAAGTCGTCATAAATATTCAAGTATACAATTCAAAACTAAATTGAAGACTATAATTTTTTCATAAATCATCATTATCATATTCATTAAAGCTGGTTGAATAAAACTATGTTTACGGAATTTATTGTGTTTAATTTATTTATTTTCATTCCCACCGTTTCGGGTGCTTTACCATAGTCACATGTTTTAGCATACTAACCCATGGTCACGGGGGACTGATATGTTTGACGACCGATGTCATAGTTAGCCCGGGCTACCTTCAGTTTTCGAATATTATTTTTTTTTGGTTCGATCTACGCAGAACAAGCTTGTATCTTGAAGTGTTGCAGTGGTGTGCTTGGGTTTATACGCTATATCTAGTAGTGAACATTTCGTAGAAAGCCACCCAACATTGCGCTTGCTGAAAAGTCGGGGCGAGTCGCTAATCTATACTTGTAATATTATTAAAGAGAAAAGATCTGTGTTTTTTTTTAGGGATACTCTCTAATACTACTATAATTGACTTTAAGATTTCTTACACCCATAGAAAGCTACATTAACAGTGGTAATTAAACAAAAGAGTGACTTTCAATAAGTATTATATATGTGTGTGACATGTACTATATTTTATTTAAAAAAACCAAGATGTAAATAATTTTATTTGCAGTCGAAAACATTTATTTCAATACTATTATTTAAATAACAACCATGTATATTCTACGCTCAATTACACTTACACGTTAATTAAATATCTGTGGCACGTACTTGATTAATTCTAATCATGTGATTTGGAATGCAGTACACGTGAATTTAATACGACTGTTGGTTAAATTGCAAGTACAATACATGTTTGCATGTATATTGTCTTTTCATACATATATTGTCTTTTGATAAATATTATAATAGGTAACTGGTTTGATTTTAATAAGATTTTGAAACAAGCCAAAATCACCATAATAAATGGAGTCACAGAAAGAAATAAAATTATATTATCGTAAAAGCAAATTCAAATTAAACGTTTTGTCTTAATATCCTTAAAGTTGTATCTCTCCACAAACAAAAATTAACTACATCTTTAAAATCACAAAAATATATTATTGAAAAATATACTGTAGTTAATTATACATATTATTATTTATATTACGTTCATTTCACAAACCACGTGGTGGTAAGCGGATAATGTAGCCCATCTATTGTCAATTAAGAATAGATTCTTTAGCTCCATTTAGCACCCACAATACGAGACTCAGAAACATTGTGATGCTAATTCACGCTGGCATTCTTCCCCGGTCGTGCAAAACCCTTTGAGTTGCAGCCAGAATACAACTGCGACGTATTACTTCCAAGCAGGAATGTATTCAATTTGATATCATCACATCACTTATTTGTTCAGACTACTTTAGTTTATCCTGATAATGTAGTGATATTTTATTTATTGCTTAGTGATTTATGTATACGTGGATACTACATATTGAACGAAGTTTGTTTCTATGAATTTTATCGCGTTTAATTTACTGTTCATGTTCTTGGAGAGTACTGTCCCCTTCCATGTTGCAACCTCTAGAAATAACTAAAAATAGACAGTGACACAATATGCATTATGGAGGCGGAACTTATAGCAATCTGTGAGGCTTTGTCTTACGCAATATCGTTACCACAAGACAATATAGTGATATTCACAGACTCCAAAAGCGCACTCCAACACTTGGCTCGGTGCACCTCGGGCCTACGAGGCACACCGATAGCCTACTCAGTCCTGGACTGTATTTTAAATCTGCACTCCAATTCTATATCTATAAAGTTACAGTGGATTCCGTCACACTGTGGCGTTGAATATAATGAAAGGGTAGACGTCTTGGCTAGACAAGCTATTACTGATGGAATTGAATATATTGTACTCCCTTATTATACAGATTGCATTCGGTTAATCAAACAACAATGCTACAAATTATTGAAGGAATATTTTGATTTACGCTCTAAAGAAAAAGGTATCTGGTATAAAACGGTTCAGCCACATCCTCTCAGAATTCCATGGATTGATAGTCACATATCACCAAGAAAGGACGCAGTAGTGATTATGAGGCTGCGTTCTGGACACATTCCATGCAAGAATTTTGCATTTCTTATGAATAAAGTCCCGTCACCGAACTGTGAACAATGCGGTGTTCCCGAGGACTTAATGCATGTCTTAATGGAGTGTGCCCGCAATGCTGTCTTTCGAATAGCTAAGTGTAATAATATTTTAAAGGAATTTGCTGATTGTACCATTATTTTATCCAATCCTCATTCCGATGAAACAAAATTATTGGCTAAATTATATAACATAATATTTTCCTCAGATCAGTCAATTAGATAGTACTTGTTTTCAATTTTGTTTGCTTGTTAAATTTAATGTTATTTAGTTCTAAATGATGTCAAATAGAGCGACATAATCGCATTTTAATTAAGCTCTTAAATAAAGATTAAAAAAAAAACCTCTAGAAACATTGGAATTAATATACAGAAATAAAAATCAAAAAAACCTGATTAAATTACTTAGGCCGTGTAAATTTTACTGAGATCTTTTACATTTTTTTATAGGATAAGGGTGACAAGCGAGCACACAGTCCACCTGATGATAAGTGGTTGCTGTGGCCCATAGACATCTACATCTATCTCCGTTTGCGAATTAAAATGCAGATGCGTTGTCAGCAGTGAGGACTAAGATAGATTGCCTCTTTTCCAGTAAAAAGGTCTTCGGTTCTCTACACTCACGATATGAAACACATCACAATTAAGCTGCTATTTTACGCTGGTATTCTGTGAGAGCGTGGTCCTTCCCCGGTCGAGCCGACCCATTCGTGCTACAACTATACTACTAATATAGCTGCAGCATGGCTCTACCATGTATAAAATTATGATTTGTTAAAACCTTTTGCGAGTTAAAAATATCCGACAATAGTCTAAGCTTTACTTTAATGACAAAATAACCGAAAGTTTCAAAATAACTAACTTAAAAAATCGATCAGACTACTTCTATGATTTATGGTAATAAATACATGAGATATTAAGCTTTCGCCCGAGGCAACGACGGCTTTTATCTTCTTGAGTATATTTGCAAGGAAGATAAAAACTTTACTAGTCGCTCCGGGCGCAAATCAATGCTCTTGACTGGGATATATTTGAAATTTCCTAAAGCAATCAAGAGACAGGCAAGACAAGCAATACTTTTATAAGGGTGACTTTGCAAAGTTTTCAGTTCTGATATTACAACTAATAAAAACACAAGTTTGTTTATTAAACAAATGCTTTATAGAAAGGGTTACATAATAGCCCATTGATATTTCAATAAAACTTCAAATGGCGTTATGTGTTCATATTATAATTCATTAGAGAAATATGTAGGTAGGTAAGCTATTTAAAATTGCAGTAGGTATTTATTATGATCCTGAATTTTTACATAGAATCGACAAAAATATCAATAAACCCCGTGTTAATGAACATAATATAGCTGATACGAAACACCGACGAACTGGGAAATCTGCAGTCAGTGAGTATATTCATGATGGATCCTGTTATTTTGCTGATTTATTAAGCCACAAATCCTCACAAGAGAACACCGCTTTCTACTAAAGGTGATCCGTGACACTATTAAAACTTCCTTATTTCAATAAATAATTCCTCCTGCTAATTCAATAAAATAAAGGTGATAGCTGAAACTACTATCTGCTTGGGATCCTATAATTAATTTTATTAAATGCAAACAGAAGCTTACTTAACTACTCCATCGGACTCGAAAACCAGTGGTAAAGTAAAAGATGACTTTCAATAAGAATTACACATGAGGTCCATATTGAATAAAGTATATTCTATTATATTCTATTCTATTCTATCTGACCGAAAATTAAAAATTAAAATCTAAAGAAAAGACAATTGACAGGTTACGTTTTAAATACTATCTGGGGCCACGGTAGTGCCCCCAGATAATACTACACTAAACAACAATAACACTAAACAATCTAATTTAATATAATATGTATTACTTGTGAGATACATTGTGTTTCCGTGCAATAGCCAAGTCAGTCTATTTGTTTAAAACAAAGGATTTCTAATATTGATATGGTCATATAAGATGTTGTTTAGTTAGCTAATTACGTAATAATTAGAGACAGAAGGACCCTTAAATAGGGACTGAATAAATTAACCGAGTTGGTATTACGTGGATCTCACAACTTTTTACGGTAGAAAAACTGAGTAGCGAGACTTGGTTTGTTTTACAAGTTATGTTTTTGATGGCATTTTATTGGTTTCTAGACTAGTAATTAACACACACAATGTTTCAGTGGTTTGCTTTTAAATTTTTTGCAACATTTTTAATTCTTATGTTTTTATTTTTCTACTTTATGGGATATCCGTAGTTCGATTTATTCATTTCTAATATAATTAATAAAAAAAAAACTAATATATAGAAAGAAACTCCTTTATATTTTTTTTGCTTACGAATTTACTTCGTCGCAACAAAATCGTCAGTGTACTTCACCTCAATCATAAGCGGTGCCGCCCTGATGGCAAAGAAAGTCGTGGATGCCCTCATTGTGTTGTAATTGAGTGGACAAGATGAGAGGTCAGTCAGACTGAAGAACTAGTAAATTGGGGGCGGGCTCTTGCCCGAATATAATAAACAGTACGGAAGCAACTCGAGTTAAATCCCAGGTGCTGATACCATTAAAATTAAACGTTAGTTTTGTATTTACTACTTTATCACAAGGATATTTTTGATGGTAGAGATTAAAAATAAAAATAACAGTTTTCTTAAATATAAATTTGATATAATTTTTTTTTGTCTTAATTCGAATTCAAATTATTTATTGTAAGTTAAACGTATTATATTTGGTGTTAATTTAAAATTTGTAACGTTGTTTTAAAACTGATGGATGCCATATACGATCCAGTTTAGCGTCAAGTTTGCAGCGAGCTTGTAGCGGCGTCCAGCTTGCAGTGCATCCTTATAGATTACTTACGTTCAACTTCGCCGTCAAGTTTGCATGATGCCGTACCATTTGAAACCATGGCGTCTCTCGCTTATTGCTCCGACTAACGTAATGGGTACTTAACCGCTCATACACACGTTCAAGTTTACATGACGTTGCAAACTTGATCAAGTCGGCAGAATCGAAATCTGGGGGCGCGGCAGTGCCCCCGTCAAGTTGAGCAAAAAAGCGGCATGCCCGTACCATCCGTTTCTCGAAGCAGTTCAGGCCATTTTCGAAATCCTATAACTTCGATGTGGATAAAATTAGAAGCTTGAATTTCTTTCAGCAACTAAATAGATATTGTATTAACTCGGTATATTTCAAATTTCATTCAATTTGAACTAGTAGATTAAGAATAATAACTAGTCAAAGTTTCTAAATTTTGTCACTCACAGTGAGTGAGTGAGAAAGTCAGTGGACAGATCATCAAAACTCTAAGGCACTTCTAGCAGACACAGAAGCTTCAAATTGGAATACAAATATGGTTTAGTATATAAATCAAGGAAAAACTAAAATATTTTGCAATTTCGGTCCATTTTTCGAGTAGCACCAACTGCATAAATAACTTTGTAATCCCATATAAATATATAGGATTACAAAGTTACATTTGCAGTGAATGAATCAGTGTGCCTATAATAATATAATTAAATAATAGGTGTAGATAGGTACCTAGATATAACTATCTACAAAAAGAAATGAGATGCCATCAAAAACATAACTTGTAAAAAAAACAAGTCTCGCAACTCAGTTCTTCTACCGTAAAAAGTTGTGAGATCCATGTAATACCAAGTCGGTTAATTTATTCAGTCCCTACTTAAGGATCCTTCTGTCTTAAGTTCTTACGTAATTAGCTAACAAAATCTTATAGTGACCACATCAATACTAAACATCTTTTATATTTTAAATAAATATATTGACTTGGTCATCGCATGAAAACGCAATGTATATCGCAATAATTTATTGAGGATAGAAGTGGATGTCTATGCGCCACAGCAATCACTTACCATCAGGTGGACTGTGTGCTCGTTTCTGTTTGTCATCCTATCCTATAAAAAAAAACACTCAAACTCTCTCGTTAAAATCAAAGTTTTATTCAGATACAAATATTCTCCGCGTCAGAGATTAAAAACTTAATATGATTGCTGCGAGTATGCTAATCCAGCTACGGCGAGAATTTCGAAATCGGAATCCCTATATTTGTAATCAAAGTTTTAATGGAAATTTCTGTAGAAACTGGTTTGCTTTATTGGATATTACTTACAGACGTGTTAACATTTCTCGTTAGTCACATACATATGTGCAAAATAGTGTATACATTCGGGATTCATGGAATCCTAATAAAGGATAAAGTGAAAAGTCTGCTTGTGTATTTATTCATTCTTCTTTTGGTATGTTGACTTTGCTGTCGACATATAGATACTCTAGATACCCTAGACCTTTTCTATCAGTCAATCTAAGAATGGCAAGAAATAATAATAGGCGCAATGTAATAAAAAGAAATTAATAAGAGTAGAATAGACAAGGATCAATAGACTTTAGGTAAGCTAAATCAGTGTGATTTATCATCTCAGCTATATCACCATTTATAATTAGATCGGATAGTATTGACTATTATTATATCTGATAGTAAATTATAACACTATCCACCTGATATAGGCCATAAGTTTACTTTAATTTTGTAACCACAAAAACAATAAAATTTTGTTTACATTTATTTATTTTAATATGGATATGTCTGTCTTTTAAATTAAAAGTAAGCTTTTCAGGTAACAAAGATAAGAAGGGTAAATCCCTAATCTTATACGAAGATCAGCAGTCACTGGTTATTACTTTTTTTTCACATTTTAAGTATATCAAGCTGAGGAACGGCAAGCAATCGGAAAATTTTCTGAAAAAATCTTTTTAAGTATTGAACTGATTAAGAATTATATTTCAACTTCAAAAGTGGAAATAATTTTATTCTTTTTAGTGTATATGAAGTCTGTTTTTAGTTTTATCAAAAGTTAATTTTAATTACATTCTTGAGTCAACGTAACAAATAAAAAGTTATAAATAGTTCATATAAAAGCTTCATCAGTATTTTTCCACCCTTAAATCAATGTCATAAATCGGTTCACCTTTCCAAAAAATCTTTGCGCTTACTTAAATAGAGGCTTATCTAAGGGTTAATTATACTCCTTATTCATACTTTTTTATTATTAGTCGGAATAGGTTAACACCTTTTCTGCTCTCTTATTAGGCGAGCAGTCTGGTAAATGCCTCTGATGGAGAGCCCAGGTCTTGATGATCCATAGCGTAAGCCTGAGGAGTTCTTCCTTCACGTGGTTGCCGCCTGTTATTTAATCTACTTCAATAGGAAACAGATAGAACAGAAATGCTTAGACAATCCTCCAATCTCTTTCCACCCCTTTTATTCCTATCTGAATTCTTAACCAAATCCAATTTGTTAGGTCTATCGATAGATGGCTGGAGGGAAGTCCAATCACAATCGATGCCAAGCTGATACAAGAACGAGTAGTATTTTATTTTCGGGTAGTATTTTGGTCCTTCCCCTGGCATGCGGGGCTCTATCGAGGGTGACCGTTTATTTCGCTAGCTACTGGAAAAAAAAAAAAAGGAACGGTAAGGAACGACATTTTCAATCGCATTGTAATATATTTTCTCTAATGGGACTATGTGCTGGTTCGGAAGAGGATCTTTTAGCCTCTCCAAAACCTTGCAACATAACGTCTGAGCCTGGGACAAACCGTAAAGTAGAGCGCAGCCTGTAGTCAAATCATCACGGAAACGAACCAAGGAGAGCACAAAAAAAAATTTACTTGGTCTTACAAGCTAAGAAAAATATCACAAAAGCGGTGCAGGCCTAATAGCAGCTAAACTACTGAGAAACCTAAGCGGCCCTCTCCCTCTCTGATGGAAGCCATGGACCAATATCCCTTTGTCCAGCCCGCCCCCGGATCGGAAGGCAAAAAACTCAGTCGGTCTGGAAAGGAAGCTCCCGAAGACCAGCCCAAATAAACTGTGAAGCTGACAACAGGAAAGAAGAAGATCAGCTTCAGTGCCGCAGATGGCTCTATGCATGTACTCGTAGGCATTCGCAATTTGAATCCCATGATCGTGGACCAGCTGCGACTGCGAGATGCGAACGGGAACTAACACAGGCTATTCTTGACACAGCCTATGGTACGCGAACCAAAGAGCTCCATAGACCGAACTGGAGAATCTTCCACGCGGGGACAAAGAGTACCTAGTAACATTTTCTCTGGAGGACCTATCGACGAAGGCTATCAGAGCAGCAGATACAGAATCATTCTTGGTTTTAAAATGATTTTTTTTAAATAAGGGGAGGCTCTAACACGGCACCGAAATTAAAATCGCTCCATATTTTAATACCCCCAGCCCTCCACTTCACAGAAGGAACCCAGAATGACGTTAGTGAGAGTTACTGAAACCCAAGGCACTGATCTTGCTTCGAGTTGACCTCCTCCGTTGGCACCGACCACAAACCATGATCTCAGTACAAGAAGTTCTTTGGTTGAACTCTAAGCTGAAGAAGCTTAGGGAAAAGACCTGGGATCTTCATCTTTCTGCCATGAAAAAAGTGGGATATTAATAGTGTATCTATGACCGAATATATTGAAGAGATAAGGAAAGCTAAGAGAGCATAGTGGAGGATGCTATGCGAGAAAGTTGAGTCTTTGCCTGACAGTGCACGACTACAAAAAATGCTATCCAAAGCTAACTTAATCAAATCGGACATCTGAAAAGCCTTACAACGGGGTAACTTAACGTGGTAGAGCCATGCTGCAGCTATATTAATTGTATAGATGTAGAACGAATGGGTCGGCTCGACCGGGTAAAGAAAACGCTTTCACAGAATACCAACGTAAAATAGCAGCTTAATGCTGCTGTGTTTCGTGTGATGAGTGTAGAGAACCGGAGACCCTTTTTACTGCAAAAGAGGCATTCTATCTCAGTCCTCAAGGGTGACAACGCATCTGCATTTAATTTCGCAAACGAAGATAGATGAAGATGTCTGTGGGCCACAGCAGCTACTTACCATCAGGTGGACTGTGTGCTCGTGTGCTATCCTATAAAAAAATAATAAAAATTCACTATAACATCAACAAATTGAATAAAATACATAAATGCTTTGCGGTTGTTCAATTTACCACGACAGTCATTTGCAATATACGTCAAAATTAGTTCACGAGACACTCGTTCGCTAATTGGCACACAAAATTTGCTGTCATTTGCTGTATGGGGAAGCCAGTCCAGTTTGGTAATATATACAGTTCAGTGATTTCTATCTTCCAGTTAGAAATTTTCTCAATAATTCTATGTGCAGAAATCAACCTGCAAAAGCATTATGTCAACCATATTATATATACAAACCCTGATAGTCAAACTCTGTCAAGTCTGAGATCAAATTTAGAGACTTCGAAGCTAGTCGGAGACTGCATAAACCGTTTAAACGCCCTGGGATGTAACAATAGGGTCGTTTTAAGATGGGTTCCCGATCATGCAGGTACTGTAAGCAATGAACTTGTCGACAAGCTAGCACGATGGAGTTCAAGGAGTACAGAATTTGGACCCAAGCTATTTTGTGAATTCTCATAAAGCCTGGCCCGATTGACCCTTGAAACTCTTTTTCACAGTAAATTACTTACGATCTGGTCTGAAAGCCAGTGATGACTTACGGATCTGAGACGTGGTCCTTCACTGCTGGCCGTATGAGGAAGCTCAAGGTCGCTCAACGAGCTATGGAGAGGGCTATGCTCGGATTTTCTCTGCGTGATAAACTTAGAAATGAGGATATCCGCAGCAGAGCCAGAGTGACCGACATAGCCCAACGGATTAGTAAGCTGAAGTGGCAATGGGCCGGCCATATAGCTCGAAGAACCGACAACCGATGTGGAAAAAAGGCCTATGTTCAGCAATGGACTTGTGATAGGCTGTAATGATGATGATGATGGTCTGAAACGTCAGGCTTAAATAATTCTCAACCAAAACCTTAATCTGAGTCTATGAATTTTAATTCGCTTCCGAACCCCTGAGATTGATTAAGAATAAACTACGTATTGTCGCAGGAGCCCTGACTGGACACTGTTTTCTAAATAAGTGCAGTTCCTTAACGAAAGAAACAGTCAGGTCAACCTTAAATGCGTAAACGTAACACTCACATAGGAAATTACGTACTTAAAATAGAAGTGAAATTGCTCACAGTTAAGCAACACCTTCATTTCTTTGAAGTTTATTTAATACGAAAGGGTGACAAACGAGCACACAGTCCATCTGATGCTAAGTGGTTGCTGTAACCCACAGATATCTACATTTATCCTCAATAAGGAATCAGAATACAGAATTGTGAGGACCCGTGAGGACTAAGATGAAGTACCTCTTTTTCAGTAAAAACGGTCTCCGGTTCTCTACACTCACTATACGAAACACAGCAGTATCAAGCTGCCATTTTACGCTGCTATTCTGTGAGAGCGTGGTTCTTCCCTGGTAGAGTTGAACGATTAGTGATACAACTTTACTACTAATATAGCTGCAGCTTAGCTCTAACACATTTGATAGCAGTGAACTATAGCCATAGCAGTGATCAGAGTGACTACTTAAATTCATTGAAGATATAGGACATAGCAGTTCGCTGAACTATTGTTTTCGCTTCTAGGGCTATCGTTCACTATAGCCATAGCAGCGATCACAATTAGTTCTTAGTATATAAAAAATAATTAATAATCCAATAAATAAAAAGTAAGAATAAATAATAAAAATAAAAAAAGAACGATTCAAATTTATTTAAGTATAGCCTTTCAGCGGGGAAACGCAGCCAGCGTTCTTGGCACGATACCGCGGGAGTAGGACTATATGATAATTAAGTTTCTAGTTTAAGTTTTTTTTTTTACTATTATTATAGTTTTCAATATTTTATATAATAAAATATTGTATAGAAATTATTTATGTTACATAGAATAAAAATTAAGTTTAGTTATTAAATATTGAAGAAAAAATATAATAAGTTGAAACAGGAAGTGAAAAGAAAACGTTTCTGACTCCATATTTATGGTGATAGATATATGAAGATATTAGGTTAACACTGGAGGCGACTAAGGCCTCTGTTTTTACGAGTATAGCACTGATCTAACAGATAAAACTTTACTACTCGCCGCGGGTGCAAATCGATGTTCTTTTTGCGAATATGTACGGAAATCGCGATATTGACAGAGTTTTTGGTGGTATGGTGGAAGACAATAACTTTGGCCTCACAATACGTTTACGAAAATGTACACAAAAATATAAGTAGTTTTAAAAAATGTGATTTTCACTAAATAAAATACTAGGAACAGACACAAGCTAGTAGGAGCAGTTAGTTACTCTAATCTAGAGTAAACGCTTTTATAACTAAATCACAAAAGAAAATATAACAATTTTGTCGCAAAAGAAAATATGGTGGACGCTTAATACACGTGTATTTACTATCTTATTTTTTTTTTAATTTCTTAGTGTCAAGGTCTGTTATTGACATTATTGTAACATGAAAAAAAAATGTTTGCATGAACCACTGTTATTAATTACATTGGACCGTCTCGCGGCTTGATATATTGGTATAAAACGATTAGCAAGAATTTGGACTAGGCCTGTAAACAGGTATAATTATGAATTTCTTTTTTAATCAATATTTTTGCCTTTAGTAAATCTATATTTTAAAATTAATTATCATTTGTTTGTATTGTATGCATTCTGCCATGCCACCTACCCGATTATGATGAAACTTTGGCAAGTTGTTATTTGTGAGCCCGCGAAGGATTCTTTTTTAATTTTTTCTTTTAAATATAACTTTATCCTCACAATTGTACCTTCTTTTGTATGAGGCAGTGAACATATATAAATTTCACATGGACACATCCAGATTTGGAACAATTATTTGTAGGACATACAATAAACACTACAATGCTTGTTCCGTGCGGTATTTGAATTCGCGGCTCTCGGCACTGCAACTAATTACTAAGCTACTGTGCCACAGAGTCGTCATTCAAAACAAAATAAAATTGCTCTTGCTCATTTCATTCATTTCAAGCTCATTTGTTTGAACAAGAACCTTGCAGCAATAATTTAATGTGATTCAAAAATATATTGATATACGCGTCAAATATTTAGTTATTTGGAACTAAATATTATCAAATGTAAAGAAAACTAAAAGACAGCTTTATAACAAGCTTACGCTTTTTAACGGTCATTAAAAATAAAAAATAATACGATGTTACAATAATGAATAACATTGTTTATTTGAAAATGTTAAAATTCAATATAGTTCATGTAAATAACGTATTATTATTTGATGTGCTAATAAAAAATAAACGCTAACCCGATATATTATTTTATAAATCTTAATATTTAACAAGTCCACACGATTTTCTGACATTTCTATTACACAATTGATTCGTGATTACAAACAAATATATGAATAACTAAAGAAACATTTCTCATTCTCAGGTGGACTGTGTGCTCGTTTGTCACCCTTTTCCTATAAAAAAAAAATGGTAAATTCGAAAGTTTGACGGTATTTCTCGGAATTACTATTGTTGCGTGCCATCATTAATGACTGGTACATGGCGAAACTAGTTACCACTAACGCCTTCTAGTATCGAGTAGCACAACTAGGAGAGTCATGATCGTTCTATAAATTTTCATGGAAGAACTTTCTAGAACTACCGACACTTACTCAATCGGGACCGGTATGTACTCGAACATTCTAGATGTTTCTACAGTAGAAGATTCTGGAACTATCTGAGGCCCTATATATGACCGGTATAGACCGCAAGTCAGTATTGAATTGGCGATACAAGCGAATACTTCGAAGCGAACAACTACGACCTAAAGTGATCAGTAGTACAATTGTGTTTTGTTATTAGTGTGGTTTTAAGTTGTAATTAGTGTTCTGTAATTAAAGTGACAATTTCGTTAATCCACTTGGAAGTTTTCAATAGTCTCGAACTCCAAGCTCGTAACACTAATGATTTGCTTCACTAGAGAGTATCATTATGTACTGCAGCTGTCTCTCTCGATTATCAAGTTCAAATATGTTGTTAAAAACCTATTCTTTAAAAGTTTTGCCACCATAAGGAGGATTCTTATCAGAATCCGAATCCTTTAGAAGAAAATTTACTGTATTTGATCTTATATCTACTATTGGTAAACTAGCTTCGAAATTAAGTTTAGCTAAATTGGACTTATAAGGACTGATGAGGCACCAGCTAAATTAGTAACATTTTACAGTATGTTATGGTGTATTAATGTGGAGTCCTGCAGCTGCATTGGAAAAGAGTAATTTTGATATCAAAAATCAAAGCAACATGGGCAATATTAGTTAGGACCCTTGCAAGTTGCTACGCGACAAGGAGTTGGATATTCTGACACTTCGTTATTTGTTTTTGAGAACTTCATTAATGTACAAAACATTTGAATTTACTAAATAAAAACAGACTGTTTTCTATAGAATGGGCGAAGGATGTAAGTTCCTAAATTTAAATTGGCTATTCTAAATATAGAAACTTACCTCCTTCTACTAGAAATTCTTCCCCAAGTAAATGTTTAAAATATAATGCAACAGTTAGAGATAAAATTTAAAAACCCTGTAATAAAAGTTTTATTTAAAAACCCTACCTTAAAATAAATCTATTTGTTAAGGATATGTGAATATAACTCTTGCACTTGTTAGTGACTAGTCCACAAATGTTGTGTTATAAAACCGACATTAAAATATATTGATTGATTTTTTAACAGATTTAAAAGTATAAATAATTGTAACATGCCATTTAAATAATATAAGACCCCAAATTTTCATGCCAATTCTTCGTTGAGAAGGCCTTGTTAAACCGGTGTAGGATTTGACGTTCATAATATCTGTTATCCAGCTTAAATTGGTTAAAAAAATTGGACTTCGATTTTCATATGATGGGTATGTTACTCCGCTTAAAATTCATCAGAGTGTAGCCATCCAGCGTGGTACAGGATTATTCTGCACGAGTGTATGTTCAATGTGACACGGCTGAAGAGAGATCAGGCACAAGATCAAGGGCTGTTCGTGCTTTTCAAGACATGACGGTGAGACACCGTGCTGCTATTGAGAATTTCTTAACAAAAAAACACGTTAACTTATTTTTGTTCGAAACACGATTCGAACCTAGGACAACTAGACCAACGAAACAGTCAAGGCGCGGTTATTAAAATATTAAAATCATGTATTAAACTGCCCTTAAACGTTTAACAGTCGTTTGATGTAATCTTAAGAGAATTTATAATTGTGTGAATTTCTTGGGAATTTACCAATTCAAAGTCCTAGTTTATGGACAATATTCAGACCGATGACGTAAAGAAAAATCAATGGTGCTAGAGAATTATTTATTTCGATTGCCAATCTATCTTTCAATAGTGGCGATTATCATAAATCTTCATCCAGTACTTAGTTAGAAGAGACTGATAAATAAGTAAAACCATAAGGAGTAAACAAAGTAAATATTTTTATTTAAATGGTGCGAAGTAAAATTTCACAGAGAAAATTATCTGGGAAATTTTTCTTGGCAGCTTCTTATGAATACTTTAATGGAAATCCTCATAAAATCCCAAAGGGTATTTAAAACTGCAGCCAGACTTGCAGTTACGTTAAATAATATAACAAATTTTCTATTTTAAATTGTTTCTTTAAAATTTGCTTTTCTCCTATAAAAAAATTAAATCTGAATATCTTCAATACGAATAAAATATCACATCTTTGTCATATTTCATTATTTCACAATCAAACATCTTTCTTTTCCTCCTATTTTCGTTCTTCGAGCTGCATACATTGTCTTTGGGTAGCGTGAATCACTCTATTTTTACAAAATTTTGCCCGTAGATAAACTCCGAATACTGCCCGCTCTGTAAATTGTTGAGTGAACTTGAGCTTTCTAATACAAGAATTAGTTACAATACCCCTTAAATAACTTAAACTAAACTAAACTAAAAAAACTAACATTAAAAAAAAATTAAAATAAATATTACATTCGTTTGAAATTTGAAACAGTTTTACAAATAGTCGCCAGTACAAGAACAAAGCAATTAAACTTTTGTAGGTCCACGCCAGAAGCAGGCGGTGGTAGTGTGGGTAACTCCAACTTAAACCCGTAGTTGAAGCTAATTGATTTATCTGTCACTGACATTTTAGTTAAAATAATGAAAAATATTATTTATATCGTGAGCGATCCTGTGAAATAAGGATTTTTGTCTTTCACATTCTCATAAAATCCCATATGCACATTAACTTACACTTGACTTCCTCCCTCAAGCATCTTTGTAATATCAGAATCGTACATCTTTGACGCTGCGCTCTTTATATCTAGATCTATACTCCTATAGCTATCCACGGCCATGAAATCTTTCCGAAATTTTCGTTAGTCATTTATTACAACACCTGCTGGACAAAATATTTATATATTTATTTATTTAAATTTTTATGCACAAAAATAGTATAAATGGCGGATAAATTCCTTAAGGTGTCATGTCCCCGTCGACCATTAGAGTAAGCAGAAATAAATATGGGAGGTATTGAAGCAAAAAAAAAACAAAGATAATCGGAAAAAAACTCTTTAGACCGGAATACAGCAGTGGAAGCTGCTACTTGGCGGCAGAAATAAGTAAGACGGTAGTGAGGCGGCAGGGAGACAAGGAGCTGCAAAAATATAAATCATTATTTTTGTATAAAAATACACAAAACTTAATAACTTATTGATATGACTCTGAATAATATAAAAAATGCCAATTGAGCAAAAGTTAATTGCGATATTTTCTATAAAAGTATACAAAGCAACATAGGCTGCCGGTGGAGGGGAGTAGCCATAGCGTATTTTTTCCGATGCAGAAATGTAATATGTCATACTGTGCGCACACATAAACAATCTTCTGTCATTGTGAAACTCACACATCACAATTAAAACAATAAACTAACAATTTCACACACACATAGGTATGATGTGTGACATTATCGCTTCTGACAGCGTACACATATATATAATAGTCTTGTTCGGTAACAATGATAACAGCGACAACTCGGATACAGACTCAGATCAGTCGCTCGACCGATCTGCATATTGTATGAGGGCGGGCGGTCTGTGTTAGTAAACAAATTCTAAACAGTACTACCGTTATTATGCTAACTTTTAAGCTCAAATAAATACTAATAATGTGATGACAAATTGCTAATATGAGAAAGGTAATGCCATCTTTTTGTAAATTCAACGTGACATATCTTTTTCTGCAACAATAAATAGAACAATTCGGTATTTTTGTAAGACGTCGATTCAGCCGTGCAACTAGAATTAGTCTTATGAGCAGTGCAGCGGCAACTAGTTTTATTGTACGTGTAGGAGAAAGGGATCGGCCGTGCTGATATAAGATGTCAGGGATTACAATATAACATTTAGTTTTATTAATTATAAATTGCACCAGGGCACTTTCATAATTAATGATAATAATTAGTAATCCGTGAGCGTTTATGATAAGCTAGTTTAGTACAACCAGTGCACTTAGTCAGCCAGAGCCAAGACTGCCGGTTCCGTTTTTTTTTGCGCCCAAAGCAAGGCTACCTTCCGGAAACGGGGGAGAGAGGTGATGAATGCTGCTAGCATACCACGGCAGCCGGCTGCGTGGTTATGTGGTACTCACTTTGAAGAAGTGCCTACCGACTAAACACCACCTATGAGAGTGGCTTTGGCCTGTATGGCCTTTCTGCCGAATCGGAAGCGACCCCCTTTAGGGAAAAGGGGACGGAGGCGGCGAGTATCCGCTGAGAGCTGCGCCTAACTAAGGCAAATTAAGAATAGGGAGAGGATTCGGCCTGAGCTGCCAGGAGGCAGTTCAGGTCGTCCGAAAGCTTGTTTGGGGGGTCCGAGAGAGATTTTCTCGGCCTGCGGACTTGATAGCAAGAGGTATGTGGGGCTGCATAGGAAGCTGCCTCACGAATAAGATGATTAGAGTGAGACTTTTTTTTGCACCTAATGCAAGGCTACCCTCTGGAAGCGGGGGAGGGAGGGGATGAATGCTCATAGCATACCACGCAGCCGGGTGTGTGGTTATGTAGGACTCACTTTGAAGAAGTGCCTACCCACTGAAAACCACCTGTGGCGGGAAGGCATTCACGGTATGGGGACAGTGAGCGCGGACAGCTAACACAACCGCATGGGGGCGGCGACGCTAGCTGAGGCGGGAAGGCACTCACCGTACGGGGACGGTGAGCGCGGACAGCTAATATAACCGCATGGGGGCAGCGCCACTAGCTGAGGCGGGAAGGCACTCACTGTATGGAGACGGTGAGCGCAGACCGCTAATACAATCGCACGGGGTCGGCGGTGCTAGCTGCGGCAGGACGGGACTGGACAGACATAGACTGAACCGACCGAGGAATTCCCGTATGGGGACGGGTGCTCGGTCAGCTAATGGACCCCGCCAGCGCACGACCGCACGGAGGCGACGGCGCAAGCGGAATGTGATGCGCCCGCACCTTTGCTACGCGGTCGTTTTATAACCGTTGCAAAACAAGTCGAGTAGTGGGGCGGTGGGGGAAATTGAATGGTGCGCCGGGTAACGGGATCGTTGCATGTATTGGTTACAAGTTTTGCTGTGATGGCGTACTACGATGCTGCCGTACACAGAGGAAAATAAATGCGTATGGCTACTCCCCTTCGGTCCGCTGCTCACCCGTGTTGTTCTACGTACAATACATAAGCATTGAGATATTATGACGTTCATGGTTCGAATATATCATTCCACTACTGTTGTGAACAACTCCTAATACAAGCTTTTTCAGCTTACCAGTAGTGGTCAAAGGGAATATTAATAATGTTAATAACATTGCTAGTATTTTTTTTAAAAACTAAGATGAAAAGATGCAATTTCAAATCATGTATTCATAATAAGATATATGAAAATAAATATATACTGTATTAGTTTATTAAGTACTTGTTCATAGTAAATACAAAACTTATTGACCAAAAGTTCTTTATGAGTTTTGCTTCTACGAATAGTTAAATAAGAGTGAGCTCGTTTAAATAACAGTTAAAAAGAGAGGGGAACGCCGCACATTAGCTATTCCTTTTACTCCGCACATAGCTGGAGGTCACAGTAAACTATCTGATAGCCAAATTACTTTCTCCTCTTTCATGCGGATCTGAACGCGGAACTCAAAAATTAATAAATAGTTTGCAATGTACACGAAAATATCTGTAAGGATATTAACATTTGATGTAGATTGCGACTGTTCTTTCTTTATAGAACTATATTTTTATTAATATACATAATTTTACTAATATACATTATATGCATAGGACTCAGCTGGACTGTAATAGAGAAATAACAGAAAGGTTGATGGACGTTGACGATTAAATAAAAGTGAAAAATTGATAAAAAAATATTGAATTGAAGAACCACTTCTTAGTGGTATAAAGTAGTTATTTTATAATACATCTATAATGATATATAAGTTATAGTAATTATATTTTATAACCTTAAGAAACGCCAAACAATTAAGAAAAATATGAGGCTACATTTTTAAAATAGTTTGGGAAATTCAAAAGTGCACGCCTCATGAGCGTTTCATTTTATTTTGATGAAAAAAAAAGTATTGCTGACTTTTAAAATATATTATTTACGTGTTTTAAATTTAGCGCTCTATTATTTTAACAGGTAGTGTCAGCTACAGGGAAAAAAATAATAATGTTTAACAAAATAAATCGATTTCACAAAGTATAAAATCGATTAAGGCTGTATGGTACATTTGTTCTTTGTCCATCAAGGGCTTAAAAATATGAAAGCACCTTTAAATTTTTAATAGCAATAAAACTTATAAAAGTTGAAATCCATTTTATTAACAAATTACGCGTACTAGGATATTGATATAAAATAAAAACAGTTGATGTAATTCTGAAATTAATAAAAAAACCCATTTTATCGGGAATTATCGTGACCACATACAAAATTAACTTCGCACTTCCACGTAAATAAAATTTCAAACCGTTATTTTTTTCAAAGTAGCGAGTATAAAAATATTTAAAAAAAAATACGATTGATTAATTAGAGTGTTTTCTTGATATGCGTCTACTCATTTTATCGTATAAGTGCAGTAATTATGGTTATAATATAGGCATTTTAACAACACAAAATAGATTGAACTTGACATGTCGAGAGTAAAGCACTACCTAATAACCCTTCGCGTTATGAGGCCTGCAACTAGATAATATATAAAATGTATGTCTGCCGCTCCTTTTGACATAGAATAATCTGTCATCCCATTTCATACCATGAACATCGTAAGAGCAGTCTATAAAAATACATCGTGGTATCTAATACACAGCGGTAACATTAGGCGTAAAATACGTGCCGCACAACAACTTCAAAGGTTAAAAAAACTGGTTTTACGGATTTTATCGCGTATATTAAGATATTTTATTTTCCTGACTTTATAACTTTACAACATCCATGGTCACGAGGGGACGTCCCAATGTCATAGTTAACCACGACTACGAAAAACTATATAAAAAAATTAGTTAATGTATTCGATAAAATTCGTAAAAACTAGTTTTATATAAATGTGTAGCGTTCGCGTAAACGTAAGTTTCAAACATGTGAGATTTCAGGTACTGTCGTTTCAAATATGCCCAACACCCACCAATAATATGGCAAAACCTGCCTACCCACTCAAACGTCCGGACGACGCGGCGACAGTAGCCTTGAACGTCCCGGCGACGCTCGTCGCGATTTTTATACGGTCCGATCACGACCAGTTCAACTAAAACCGTTAGCACGGAGAAAGTTTTTTACCTATATCAGAATAAAAATCACTCACAGAAAGCCAATGAAATGCAGAATTTAATTATGTTAGTTTTTTTTTATAGGATAGGGTGACAAACGAGCACATAGTCCACCTGATGGTAAGTGGCTGCTGTGGCCCATAGACATCTACATTTATCCTCGTTTGCGAATTAAAATGCAGATGCGTTGTCAGCCGTGAGGACTAAGATGGAATGCCTCTTTTCCAGTAAAAAGGGTCTCCGGTTCTCTACACTCACCATAAGAAACACAGCAGCATTAAGCTGCTATTTTACGCTGGTATTCTGTGAGAGCGTGGTCCTTCCCCGGTCGAGCCGACCCATTCGTGCTATAACCATACTATTAATATGGCTGCAGCAAGGCTCAAGGAAAATGGATGTAGATGTCTATGGGCCGCAGCAACCACTTACCATCAGGTGGAATGAGTGCTCGTTTGTCACCCTTATTCTATAAAAAAAAACTAAATAATTTCACTGCTGAATTAATATTATTGCGGTATTTTGCTACAACTGGCAACCGCTTTTTATGTGCTAGTTTTAGCTACAATGACTGGGCTGGGCCCCCCAGTGGCAGGTCCTTACACTTGACCGTATCCAGCGTAGTGCGGCTCGAATTGTCGACAACCAAGTTTTTTCTGATCAGCTCGATTCACTGGCGCTGCGTAGGGTTATTGCATCCCTATGCATTTTCTGTAGTATTTACCTCGGGGAGAAATCTGAGGAATTGTTCGGATGAATTCCAGTCGCCAAATTTCTCGACCGCAAATCGCTATAAAACTCACGATACCATCCATACAATTTGGAAGCATGGTGGATACCACTGTGCGTTTTTCTAGGAATTTTCTTCCTCGTACGACCTATTAGTAGGTTCGGTAGAATTTTAACTTTGATAAGAGTACCACTGGCGTTTTTTCAAGACCGATATGACTTAGAGACTTGCAAGGAAAGAGCTCACTTCCATCTAAAAGGCCGGCAACGCACTTTCAATTGCTCTGGTGTTGCAGTTGTGAAAAAATAATGAGGAAGTTGCATCAGCAGCTTACCTCCTCTTTCAGTTGCCCTCTTTCGTCTTCTATGACACCCTGAATATCCCCTCCCACCGTGACCACGGATATTGTAAATTGTATAAGACGTCGAGAATGAAAAAAAAAAGGTTGTTAAGCACGATAAAATTTGTGAAATTTGTCTTATTCAATTAGTAGTATTCGCAAGAACTAAAAACATGAACCCATAAAACCATGAAAACAGTATTTATTTTAAAACATTTGCATCATTCAAAAAGTAATTCAGTAAATCAAAAAGTTTTCAAGGCATTTGGAATGATTTATTTTTGTAACGTAATCGGATTTAATAATTTCAGAGATATCCTATTTGACAAAAGTAAATTCGCAACGTATCCAACGGACAGTGTGTAGCGTAGTCTAGGCACGTAATTGTGCTCTTGCAGGTGAGACACTTGACTTTTACACGTCGACACTCATTGAAGGCCTCTTTTCACTCCTCGCAACTGCTTTCCGTCACATTTTCATTTATGAAATTCATTTTGAAAAATCTTAAGGAACTTTACTGTAGTCATGAATAAATGGAAGAGAGATTTCCGACAACTTGAATTTATTTTAATCTTATCATCTTGTTCATGTTATAAAATTAATGTTCGAATTTATTCACTTATGGAAAACATATATTCCTTTATACAACCGATGTGAAATATGGTTCAGCTTATTTTTTTATTCCGGATTATTTCTTAACAGCACCTATGGTCAGTTAGCTCAGCTACCTTAAGCTATTGAATATTAAATTTAGTCCGATCTACGCAGAACGATAATATTCAAAATTAATATTCAAAAGCCGAAGGTAGCTGGGCTAAATACGACAGCGGGACGTCAAATATCACAGTCCTCCGTGACCATGTGTGCAGTAAAGCACGCGAAACGTCAGGAATTAAAAATAAGTTAAATCATTTAAAACACACGCGATAAAATCCGTAAAATAAGCTTTATTCACTTCCTAGTATTCGTGTAAATATAAGATATCATTGTGGTTTTCCTTTTACTCTGGGTCTAAGCAGCTGAATATCAGACATCGCTTCACACACACATTTCAGTGATCCAACTTCCACTGTAGCTTTGTTCTTCAATATCAACTACGATCAACGACGAACTAGCATCGTGTGTATTATTATACACGTAGTTTACATGAACCGTTTCGAGCCATAAAAAAACCTTCATAATAAAAAAAAACTGAAACTTTTAGACCTACATAAATGACAAAACATTTATGTAAAAAGGGGGCTAAATTCAGTAGAAGCGACTTTCATCAATGGTATCAGTTGTGGGTGGGATATTATTTATGGCAATTACCATAAAAAAAATTAAGTTATAAAAACTTTAGCAGATTCTTTAAAAATCACATTTTTCGCTCAGCTAAAATTCCTACAAGTCAGGACCCTCCCTCAATATTAAATAAACTTCTTATGCAAAACAAACAGTCTTTACTAAACGACAAAACCAAAATTTGCTTCGCTCATTACAATAAATGATAAATATGAAATGTAAATCCACCACCCAACAAAATCCACCAACCCAATTCACCACAAAATCGGAGTGAAAATTAACGCGAAAACGTTGATTGTTTTAATTTGATTACAATTAAAACAATATTCTGTTTGGATTTTGATGTTTGTTTTGTGAATGCGGAACATAATCCAAATGGCAAAAGGCAAATGTTTATTCTAACTAAATGAACGCTTGCACTACCTGATCAATTGTAGTAATCACATATCTTTATTGCTTTTTTATAGAAGAGGGGGCAAACGAGCTTGCGGCTCACCTACCAATAAGTGTCAACCGACAAATAGCAAAACCAGTGGATTGCAGGTGTTTGCCGGCCTTTTAAAAAAGGAGTTGTTAAGAAACGGAAGCAGAAATAGAAACATTTTTATTCAATATAGATTAGAAATAATACTTATTAAAAATCACTATTTTGTTTAATTACCACTCGTTCGAAAAAAAACCTCTGTCCTGGGAAGAACAAGCAAGAAACCCAGCGGGACTTTCTTTTTTTTAAATAACAGCGTACAATCATGTATGTTACACAAATTAACAACGCAAAAAATTTGAAATAGCTTGGTAACGATCACCTCATTTCCAGGGGTTATTATCAATCATAAATTCTTTAATGTTATAATAACCCTTTTAATACAAACTTAGTTTAATAAAGTTTTTGAACTTTGAGCAGTTCAAGTTTTGTATATTTTCTGGTATTTGTTGTAAAAGCGTAAACATCGCCCCATGAATGAATTACTGACTCAATGGAGTCGAGTAACTGGTACTACTAGCTTGTGTCTGTTTCTAGTATTTACAGAATGAATATTACTTATTTTTGTAAAACAAGTTTTAATTTTGTGTACGTACATTACATTTTCATAAATGTATTGAGAGGCCAAAGTAAATATATTAATTTCCTTGAATTTTTGTCGCAGCGACTCTTTAGGGCCCTATACAAACTAAATCTAAAAAATACCTTATGAAGTTTCACATAAATCTTTCTCACAATTTCATTACTTTGTACAAGCGAACTCAAATGTTTTAAAATAACATTTTTTACGATAAATTAAACGCCCCCGTATAGTGGCGGGTAAGGAAACCCAATACCCCATATCTTCCCGTGGGTGTCGTAAAAGGCGACAGAGGGAAACTGAGGCAGAGGATGGGCAACAGCATCTTTCTGATAACGACAAAACAACAATAAAAAACTGCGGTTGCCAACCCGCTCGCCAAGCGTGGCAACTATGGCAAAATACCCCCCATGATAAAAGTTACAAAAATACGGCCCCCAGTCCCCGGCGCCCCTGCTATTCCTGGCTACGGTAGCGACCATGGTAACGGCTGGGCAGAGGGTGCTAAAAACCTCCAGTGGAGGTTCGGTTGCCACCTACGACGACTCGACCTGGCAACTTATAACGCACGCACCCTGAGGACTGACGAGAAGATCCTGGAGCTGGAAGAAGAGATAGACAAGTTGCGCTGGAATGTCATAGGATTATCCGAAGTCCGAAGAAAGGGGGAGGACACGGTAATCCTCGAATCCGGTAATTTGTTCTATCACCGGGACCATCTGTCCCAAGGAGGTGTCGGATTTATCGTCCACAAGTCTCTCGTTAACAACGTTGTAAAGATTGGGAGTGTGTCGACGAGGGTTGCGTACCTTATACTCAGAATCACCAAAAGGTATTCGCTGAAGGTCATACAGGTTTACGCACCAACCTCGGCACATCCCGATGAGAAGGTGGAGGAAATATATGAGGATATCTCTAGAGCCATCCACTCCTCCAAAACCCACTATACGGTTTTAATGGGAGACTTCATTGCAAAACTAGGCACAAGAGAGAACGGTGAGCTGAAAGTAGGGAAATTTGGAATAGGGCAACGGAACCTAAGGGGCCAGCAGCTGGCCAACTTCATGGAGAAAGAGGGTTTCTTTATGATGAACTCTTTTTTCCAGAAGCGGCCCCATAGGAAGTGGACCTGGTCAAGCCCCGACGGTTAAACAAAAATGAGATGACTTCATTATGACGTGATCATGTATGATGTGATCACGAGGGTGAAAACCGGCAGCGATCACCGAATGGTGAGAGGCACACTGAACCTAAACGTTAAGTTGTAGAGGTCACGTCTAATGAAGTCAACGCTCCGTCCCCTTCGTTCTCTAATCCAAAGTCCCGAAACCATTCAAATCGAGCTACAAAACCGTTTTCAGTGCCTAGAAGATTGCAATGCAGTAGACGATATGAATGACAAGCTCGTGGAAACTGTCCATGCGGTCGGAGCTAAGTTTTGCAAGACTCGCCGCAGAAGAACGCAAAAACTCTCCGATCACACTCTTAATCTCATGGCTGTTAGACAGGATATGAAGCTGCAGTCTTCAGTAGATTTGACAGCACACATGCAACTGAACAGACAGATCTCCAAATGCATGCGGCAGGACTTACGAAACTTTAATACTGCTCGTATTAAAGAAGCGATTGAGAGAAACCTGGGTTCCAAAGTCTTTGCTAGAGATCTGTCTGCCAGAACTAGCCAATTTTCGAAGCTGAATACTGAGTGTAGCAGCGTCGTTTCTGGGACACCTAAGATTTGAGTAAGTTTGAGAGGTTATATGGGCAGCTGTACACATCATCGTTGGAGTCACACGTAAGTGTGAGTAACGATCCAAGAGCGAGTCTTATCCGACACTAATCTGATGATATCCGGGAAATCAGTCTGAGCGAGAATAGAATGGCTATCCAGCACCTTAAAAACGGCAAGCCTCCAGGCGAGGATGGAATTCCAACGGAGCTTCTGAAAGCGGGTGGAAAACTGGTACTTGAAGTCCTTTAGAAGCTCTTTAATTCCGTCCTCCATGGTGGCACTACACCGGAGGCGTGGAGCAGAAGTGCGGTGGTCTTGTTCTTCAAGAAAGGTGACAACGCTCTCTTGAAGAACTACAGACCGATTTCCCTTCTGAGCCGCGTCTACTTGCTATTTTCGAGAGTCATTACGAATCGTCTCGCGCGCCGGTTATCGAAGAGGCTTTATTACCATGGACCACATACATACCCTTCGGCAAATTGTACAGAAGTGCGAGGAGTGCCATGTGCCACTATTTCTGGCGTATGTGGACTATGAGAAAGTCTTTGATTCCGTCGAAATTTGGGCGGCACTGCAGGCCCTTCAGCGATGCCAAGTTGACTGTCGGTATATCGAAGTGCTGAAGTGCTTGTACAGTAGGGCTACGATGGCTACCCGAGTACAGAACCAGAGTACGAAACCTATCCAATTGCAGAGAGGTGTAAGACAGGGTGACGTGATATCCCCGAAACTCTTCACCGCTGCATTGAAAGATGTTTTCAAGCTTCTGGATTGGAAAGGATACGGTATTAACATCAATGGCGAGTACATCACTCACCTTCGATTTGCCGACGATATAGTCCTTATGGCAGAATCGCTGGAGGGCCTAAGCACTATGTTCAATGGTATTAAGTTGTCCATGGACAAAAAAAAGATCATGTTTAATGTCCATATCACACCTATGCCGGTAGTTGTTGGGAGCACTAAGCTCGTAGTTGTTGACTAGTATGTTTACCTGGGAAAAATAGTCCGACTAGGTAATTACAACTTCGACCGAGAGGTCAATCGACGGATTCAACTCGGTTGGGCAGCGTTCCATTATTTTGGAGAACAAGGAGGTGATAGCGATAGGTATGTAGTTGGACGGGTAAGAGCGGAAAAGAGGGAGTAGGAGTACCGGAAAAGACGCGTTAAGACCGGTGCCAACGCCGGAGCACACGTTCTCAACACAATTGGGGGGATTCCGTCAGGCCCACTCGACTTCTGGATGTCCAGGGAGAGGAGTGCTTTGCAAACCGAGCGCTGTGAGAACCGCACATCCTGCATGAAGCACTCACACCGCTGGATGGTCGGCGGTGTTTTCTCCCCGTCATCAAAAGTCAAGTTGGACGCAAAAAGGGTGCCTAAAAGGTCGTCTTTGTCTTTTGCGGCTTGGGCCAGTGATTCGTCCTCCCTGTGCAGAGATGGTAGTGATGGCTTACAGAAATTCTCTTGGACAGCCTTGGCGAGAGACCAGAATGCAAGAGTTCCCGAAGGAAGGCGAACTATTTTCTTGTCAATTGTGAATGTTTATTAAATTAAATTGTTATGAACGCCTATAAAATAGATATTCATTATGAATGCATTAAAGAAAATCAAATAATAATTAATGCAAACAACGATGATGACGACAACAGCTCAACTTGTTGAAGTGAAAGTCATTAAATAAATTAGTTTTTAGTCTAGTGCAGTCTTTAATTTGTATAATTTATCTCTAGAAATTAGTAGTAAGCAATAAATTTAAGAAAACTGATTTCTGTTTCTAATTTATTCTGGCGTTAATAAAACTGTAAACGATTACTAACTCTAAAGAACCGATATCGATATCTCTTAAGAATCGAATATTGTAGGTACCAATTTTTCAGTTGAAATGCCTAGTCCAAGAAATGTGACAGCTCTCAAAAGGTATTTCTTAGATTTGGTGGAGTACAGGTTTTATCAGTCCGGGAAAGTCGCCAGTGGCGAACGATTCCACAAAATATTCGTGTGAGGAAGAAAACTCCAAGTGAATCCCACAGTAGTGGACCGCCAAACATTTAGATAATGTAGATGGTAACGTAAGTTTTGTCGTGATGTGAGTTAGTGAAATTTGGCGGCTGGAATTAGCCCGAAAATTTCCTTAGAGCACTACTCGTAGTAAATGCGATATAAAATTCAAAGGGATGCAACATCTCTTCGCAGCGGTAGTGAATCATGCCGATTGGAGTGAGCTCGGTCGTTGACGATTTGAGTCGGTCTGCGGTATATGCGGTCAAGTGGAAGCATCTGGCATTGGGGAGGCACAGCCGAGATATAAGAACAGTATTCCATGTGAGGGCGAACCTGCGTCTTGTAAATTTGCAAACGGTATGCCAGCATCAAATACTTTCCCACTGTGCTGAGCAGGAGTCAGGCTTTTTAGAAGCCAATTTAGGCCTCTCTTCGAAACTGAAAGTCATTCGATATGTAAACATCGTGGATGCCGATACTGGCTAAGCCAACAAGGGGAGTGTCTTTAAACTGAGGAGATTCGATGGCTTTTGATGTTTTATTATATTTAAATTATAAAGATAAGTTATAAGGGTAAATATTATCTTTGACATTTTACACTAGTGTCCGTAGCGCACTCCGGACAAAAGAGTAAAATGTCAAATCAACAAAATGTATGTGTCCCTACATAGTCATGCAAGCCCAATACATTTTATTTTGCTAACATATGCCTTCCCCAAGAAATGCCACAAAACATAGTCCTGATTCAACTTTCATCACGAAAATTCATAGACTGCTTGCATATATTATTAGTTCTTTTTTCTAGCTAGTGGAGACCCAGCATACACTTCGCTTATTCGATACACCTGCTACTCGAAAACTTTCTTGTTTATTGGTCCTTCGAGCAGTATATTACTATGTATTATTTAAGTACTTATGCAGCTTCACGTGAACCCCAAATAGGTCATCAAAATGCAGGTAACCTAACGATATTTATAACATTTTATTTAATAAGTTCAGTAGTGCCGGTGTGGATCGATATTAATGGCGAGCACTATACTAGTGAACTCAGGCATTATCCAATTACGTTATAGCATATTTTATTGATAATTGAGCTGGTTATAAATAATCTATTTCTCATTAATATCAGTACGTCTATGTCTGACATTCCAATCATTGGATTAAGTGTGGACAGGATTCTCGCGTGCAAACTCGCTCCATCTTAGACCTTATATTTGCTCTAGGGCCAAATTCGGGTTCAAGAGTGAACCTATTTTTAATAAAATAAAACCTAAACAAATTAAAAATTACAGTTATTTGAATAAAATTGTTCAATTGTTTCACTTTTGTATTCACCATGATGATATCGCCTTATACGTAAAATCCAATTAAAGAAGCGTTTAAAGTCATTCTCTCTCTTATCTCAAAATCACAATAAAAAGAAACAGGTATAGATATAATTAATAATTAACTTAAGTAAGCAATAACCAATGATTATAAATAAGACCGTCATTGTATTTATTTCATGGCTAACGTTTATATGCCGACTGGAAAATAAGCCCTTTGCATATCATAATAGTAAAATTGTAAATTTTATAAAATAGTTAATAAAAATAACTTTCACAGCACTACGTCTGAAATAATTTATGTTCAATTCGTAACGTTTTTACCGATTTAGGCATAAATTTAAACATTGATATATGCACAATTAGATTGTCTTTTGTTCACAGTATCTGTGTTTGTGTTTTATTATACGAGTATACATATATAGACGTGCCTTCTTCGTAATAACGATTGTTAGGAATGGTTCACCACAGTAGTTGAATGGCGGATTAGAACCCAAGACATTCCCAGTTAAAAGTCTACACTCTAACCATTAGGCTACTGTCGCTTTATTTTTGTTCCAGTCCCTTCAGTTCCCCTGCATGGCAGGGCATGGCATGCATGACAGGGCCTACACTACATATATGTTTTCAGTTACTACTCTCAGCAGCGCGGACATGGTTTTAAGCTTCCTTCTGCCGCTTGTTCCATCTCCACGCAAATTCATGAACACCTACAACTAACTTCAAACAAAGATGACCACAGATAAGTTGTCATATTTTCGCAGGAGCCTAATGGTACTTTTAAGGTTGTAAGGTTGTGATTGTCGGGAGGATTGTCCTTAATTTTCAAGTTTGGCAGTTTAATGTATATTTCTTTAAAGTACTTTAATATATTTCATATTTATTTCAATGACGAAAAACACAGGAAATATAAATTCTCTGATCCTAAATTTGTCTTTTCCAAGAAAATCCACTCTCATCTCAGTTCGAATTTGTGTCTTAACCTAAACTGCAATCCAATGTTTGTTCATTGTTGTAAGCTTTGCAATCGAATAGAAGATTAAGCGCAAATACACAACTGAACTTCGGGATCAACAACTTTAATTGCTCTCTCTAACATTAACCCTTATCCAATACAAACTGAATAGTAGTATCTATTTACTTTGCAGCATTAGCTTTAACCGATTACACTAATGTATACTTTAATTAAAGGAGCTTATCTCTTAATTACTAAATCTTCATACTATTTTTTGCATCGTATTACGAGAATCCACTACCCCACATCAACCTGCTGATATCTTAAGAGGTGACAGAGGGAAATAAGCCAGAAGATGGGCAGCAGCGTCATCCTATTAATAACTGAAAGTAATAAAAAAACTGCGGTTACCAACCGTGCCATTTATCGTAAATATTCTCTTATGAGACCGATTATGTGGGCCTACGTTCAGTAGTGGACTTCTTATAGGCTGCAATAAATAAATGAATTTTGTAGTAATATAAATTCTGTTTGGGTCACATAAAAGTGAACTAACGTCACACAAACGTCATTTTGTTGAACACAGGTTTTTGTAAAGAGACTGCCGCGACCACTGTGTATTCAGATTATACAGATTCACATATAACCTCAACACATTTTTCTTTGTATAATAGATAGAATATACAGAATTACTATACTTTGACGCCAGCTTATTTTTTGACATTTAAGTGAACTTATGAAGATCACAGGCTCAATTTACTACCAGGACGTTATTAAGTATTAAGTAGTACATTGAAAACATCATTTCCTATTTTTTCCATATTTAGTTGTGGAGTATTTGCTCCTAATTTATATAGGACCACCTCGGAAGCTTTTTTTAGTGCCTGAAGTATATATTTAAAGAATCATTAAAATTGGTTCACGATTGATGAAAATATGACGTGATATACATACAAAAGTCAGCTAAAATAAATATTGTTGTTTGTTCGTTTGTACATTTTCTATGCGTACCTAGATACTGTGTGATGTCGACTATTTCGTCAAAAATAACATTGCAACGCATGCTGGACATAGTTTTAATAAAAAGATATTTATTCATATGTTATTCGGTAAGCAATTTAAAGCTAGACATGCACATGCCCTACAGTAATGAGTGCAAAGGAATAGCGGTAATTAGTGTAAAAGTTGAACACAAAAATGTATTGAGATCTTTGGTTTAAATATTTTGAAACAAGTGAAATTTTTAAAGCTTTTGATGTTTTATTTTAATATACCACGTCTTTTTCTTCATATCCTTACATTGATATCCGATTCTGAGCTATTTTCAAAATTTTAAGTCTGCATCTCATCGGAAATTTAGTTACATGTTAAGTTAAAATTGAAAACGAATAAATAGCCGAAGGTATATACAATTCTTCTTGACTTCTTTTTAGGATAATTAATTCGTCATTATCATCATTACAGCTCATCATAAGTCCATTTTTGAAAATAAGAGGAGTATTTGCCATAATTGCTACTGGTAAGTACGTTTATGCATTAAATAAGTTTTCCCCCGGAACGTTTTCTCACTTTATCGGGAAGGGGGTGGGGGGCTTAGTAACTTTTGTTTGGTGACGTTAAACGAAGAAGAACCCACTTGTCTGACCCGAGATAAGGGTCGAAAGTGCCAATCCGAGTGGTCTTGACGAGTCCAAATGCGTGTTGGTAGACTGTGGTGAGAGGATTTTCCCCTCCCCATGCTCGCAGCAGCCGAGGTGGATTACGCGGGGCAAAAAGAATCTTTATATAATATTGCACCACTCGCATTATTATCTGATACGTTTGCCACGCCGCTACTACGGTGGGGATAGGGTTCCGGAGGGAGTGAAGTGTCGGTAACGTGAGGTGCCGCTCTTTCTACCCTCCGCGGCTGAAACTTATTCAGTGGTGAAACCTTAGCCCAGATTCGCCGCTGGGGGCCTGTAAAGGTGGTGCTTACGGTTACTCGTTTTTCCAGGCTCTACGGTATCGTAATGGATTGGGTCCATCTCTGTCTACGCCAACGGTGCCCGTTGCGTAGACAGAGATGGACGTAGATGGGGGCCGTGTAGAAAAGTACGCCTTGTTTTCCAGCACAATTTGCCTGAGTAGGATTCTTTTTAAGATTCAATAAGGGAACCTTAAGGGTCGGTTCCGACGATGCCAGTATTCAGTGGTTAAACAGCGCAGCGCAGCGCGTCGCCGCGAGTCGCATCGTGACGTCGCGAGAGGCATCGTAAAGTCGCTGGCTCACCGCATTTACACCGACGAAGCACCACTGCGTCATGATGCGCCGCGCTACACCGCGCTACGCCGCACTACGCAGCGCTACGCCGCGCTACGCCGCGCTACGCCGCGCTACGCCTCTCTACGCCACGAGACATCTCAAGGCGCAGCGCGGTGTAGCGCGATACCGTGGGGCATTTTATAATTATCTCAATAAAATGTTTATATTTTTATCACTAACTTAAAAAGAGCGCACCGTGTCGCGTCGCGTCACTTCTCGGTGTGAGCTGACCCTAAGGCATCGGTAATATTTCATATTTAAAAAGGGAACACTAGGTTTACGGTCACACTTCCAAATTGTTAATATGTTGGTAGACTAATTCCCAGACTGAAAAATCATTTTATCATCTAGTGAAGAAGTTTAACAGTAAATCAAAAAAGGCTTCATAAGATGTGTGATGTATAGTAAGTTATCAGAAGGCCAGAGGTACTTCAATATTACAAATTTTCCTATCGCAGATTGGATAATTTTCACCACGATTATAATAATAAGATATTAGGTATACAAACATGACGAAGGAAAATCACTAACAAGAATAGTTTTAGTTGAATATGGAACAGTTAACGTCTATATGTAGCCTCAACGATGGCGATGTTTTTTCCGATATTTTCTAGGGGTTTTCATTTATAATTGGTAGAGAACCACGCTGAAGCTAAATGTATTAGGGTTGCAACACGAATGGGTCGGCTCGATTGGGGAAGGACTACGCTTTCACAGAATTCCAGCGTGAAAGAGCGGAATAATACTGCTATAATTTGTATGATAACTGTAGAGAACTTAAGAACCTTTTTACTGATAATGAGGAATTGAAAGCCTTGTTACCAGTGACCAGTATAATATTGTTGAACCAATATAATGTTGTCGTGGATATCCTTGTTATAGTTCAACTAGTTGAACTTACAGGATAAAAGTATTCTAATTTGTTCTAATAAACTAGCTAAAAAATCTTGGAAGTTGGATAAAATTGTCATATTTATTAGCTTTAGGGTAAAACTGTCCTATAATAACAACATAAAGCTAACTAACCACTATACATGTTCCTCTGATATTAGTGTAGGTGACTCGGCTCCACAGAATCAGTAATTCATTCTTGGGGCAATGTACTAGTATACGCTATTACAACAAAGTCTAAGAAAAAGTGCAATGTCTCACTATAACCAAGTTGAAATATTTTATTAAACAAAACCTGTAAAAAAGTGTTATTTAAATATAAATGAATACATGGCTGATAATAACCCCTGGGAATGAGGTAGTCGCTTCCAAGCAGTTTCTAAAATAAATTTTGTAAATAGTTTGTACAACCTTTCATATTTCATAATTTACTTTTAAGAAACGTCCCGCTGGGTTTCTTGCTGGTTCTTCCCAGGGCAGAGGTTTTATTCCGAACCAACGGTAAATTAAAAAAAATTACTTTAACAATTTTGTGTGATCTATTTTAAATTGAAAATATTCTATTTTATAAATATTAAGCGACACACTTAATTTTGTGAACACGGACAATTTAATGAGATTATGATTATTTCTTACCCCTCAGGGATGACATCTGGGGCATCTGCATTTTCATTCTTAATTATGGATAGATGTAGATATCTATGGCCACAGCATCCACTTGCCATCAGGTGGATTATGTGCTCACTTGTCATCCTTATTCTACATAAATTAATAATAAAATAAATTTAATTAGACTTAGGGTTCGCAAACAAAAGGTAACCGCAGAACCTTTTAATATCAGATAGTTATATTCTCTTGTCACTATCAGATGAAGCTGTAAAATTAAATGGGCTGACAGCCCTAACTGCATCAACATCACAGAATAAAGTTATAAAAAAGATCTCTTGTCACATTCGGTTCATTTACAAACAATCCTTTAATTTGAAAGCTTAAAAGTAATTAAGATTAATACACGTTAAACACATTATTTACGATTAACGAGTATTTTTTTATTGTTATTCGCGTATCCATTAAATCACAGAAGTAATTAATAGGATTACATTGAGCGGCATTAAGCCAAATCAATCCGCAGTGATAAAATAAATATAATTATATATAAAATAAAGGAAACATTTTGTATGACTATATTAAAGAAATGCTGTGTAGAGCCGGCGCGGCGTGAGAACAGAATAGAATATAATATTATTATTCTATATAATATAGATTACAACATTATAACTATTTAGACTCATTTTTTATTTACCACTGGTTTGGTAAATACCTCTATCCTGGAAAGAACCAGCAAGAAACCCAGTGTGCTTATTTTTTAAACATATATAATTATTAGGGTTCCGTACCTCAAAAGGAAAAATGGAACCCTTATATGATCACTTTGTTGTCCGTCTGTCCGTTTGCCTGTCTGTCTGTCTATCTGTCTGTCAAGACCCTTTTTCTCAGGAACGCGTGGAGGTATCAAGCTGAAATTCATATCAAATCAAGCCAACGCAATCAAAAGATACAGCCGTGTATGCCGCAAATTTCTGAAATTCGCAAGGGAATTAAAACCTACAGGGTACTTCCCGTGAACTCAGAATCTTAAAATTTGGTACGAAGCAACGTATTATAGCACAGATAAAGTAAAAATTGCGAAAAGCATAAATTTTTGGTTACATCATATAATAAAAATAATTTTTAGTAATTTTAAACTTATATACCTACAAATTTGTTCGGAACCCTCGTTGCGCGAGTCCGACTTGCACTTGGCCGGTTTTTCATTAATTTTGTACATTTATTTATATAAATTATGGATATTAGGTGATCGTTATCATCGTGGTACCACCTCATTCCCAGGTTATTTTTTCATGTATAACTTAATATAATAATATCCCATGTCATCTGTGGGTGACGTAAGAGGTGAAAAATCGGTGGCAACTGTCTGATAACAATTTTAAATAATGAAAACTGCATTTGCCAACCGACCTGCCTAATGTGACTATTATGGCAAAATCCCATCTATGAGGCAATCTTAGGGGAAGATGTTCGGCAGTGTAGTTTTTAAAGGTTGCAACGAATGAATGTATGAAAAAGAATATAATGCGTTACGGAGGGTGGTTCTTAACCGGCGGCAAAAAAGGAGAACGTCCTTAATTCGACGGTAAGTTTGCTGTATGCTTGTTTGGCCCATTATAAACCAATTATATAAGTAATACCTAAATATATAAATTTTTCAAGTTAAAAGTTATCCATCGAATTAATAATCTTCAGGAAATTACGTCACATATTCTCGTCAGGTATACCTCAAAACTTGAACACGAGACTGTACAACTAGTGCGTGTTGCCAGTGATGACCTATGGAACTGAAACGAGGTCCTTCACTGCGGGCTGGATGAGGAAGCTCAAGGTCGCTCAGCGAGCTATGGAGAGGGATATGCTTGGAGTTTCTCTGCGTGATAACCTTAGAAATGAGGATATCCGCAGTGGAACCAGAGTGACCGACATAGCCCAAAGAATTAGTAAGCTGAAGTGGCAATAGGCCGGCCAAATAGCTCGAAGAACTGACAACCGATGGGGGAAAAATGTTCTTGAGTGGAGGCCTCGTACCGGCGGACGAAGTGTAGGGCGTCCCCCTACTAGATGGAGTGACGACCTGGTAAGATATGCAGGAAGTCGATGGATGCAGGTGGCTCAAGACCATACTTTGTGGCATTCCTTGGGGGAGACCTATGTTCAGCAGTGGACTTGTGAAGGGCTGTAATGATGATGATGATGATGATGAATTAATAATATGACTGAATATATAAGTGAAATAATCGAACCATTTCAATCATAAAAGTGAAATAGACTCTGCGGTGGCTGACCGCATCAATACCACAGAGTCTATTTCACCAGATTATGTCTCGTTTAGAGTAAAGGCCAACTTCAAGCAACTAAGGAGAATCAAATATTTTTCACATAATAGCCGAGAACTCGGGGCTTAAATACTTCTAAATAACTATGTGTAACTATGCACAGACTTCTAAGCTATTATGAGGATTTTATTTTTACTATTTTAGTTAAACCTGATGACCTTTAAAGGCTTATTTTTATTAAAAATTTAATTATGGACTACGTTTCACATAGTTTCCATAAAAAAATGCATAAGTATCGTGGAACACTCGGTTGGAACAATGTTCCCTGCGTAGTATATTATTATTGATAAACGTAGATATTATATTATTGATTAACAAATACAAATGAATGAATTACTAGCGTCTATTAAAATGAAGCGTCATTTAAAATAGAATAATATTTCTTTCATGGAAAGATAAGAAAACGTGCGAGGGAGATGGATATTATTCCATCTCACTTCCTTATTTCGCCGCCAAGGCCGTCTACACTATGGGTAGTGACGAAAAAATCTTACACGTTTTGTCGCTTAGCTCCCATCCGCCAAACCCTTACCGTCCGATAAAGAACTTCGTTCCAAAATACTCGTCTGTGTGTCTGAGTCCATCAAGCCATCTTTTCTGTTGGGAGTGATAATAAACGCCTGTGGGACGTGCCAGAAAATTCTCATCTCGATATACAGCGGTAAGGCTATCTCTTGTATTAACGTGGTTTATTTATTTTTTACATCGTAGAGCCACGCTACAGGAAAATAAGTTTGCAGCACTAATGGGTTGACCAGTGCGGGGAAGGCTACACTCGCACGGAATACCACCATGAAAAAGCAGACATTTTAATTGTGGTAACAATTCGTTCCATCTTAGTCGTCAGGGGTGGCAACGCATCTGCATTTTTATTTTTACCCAACTGCCACAGAAGTAGGGTAATAATTATCATGTATATGTATATATGCAGTATATGTATATATGTGTATCATAATATTATGTACTAGCTGTTTCCCGCGACTTCGTCCGCGTGTAATTTAGGGTTTTAATTATATTGCTCATAACCCTAATTCTTTTTCTCAAATATAAGTAGCCTAAGTTACTCCTTAGAACATCAGCTATCTGTCAGTGAAAGTCCCGTCGAAATCGATCCAGCCGTTTCGGAGATTAGCCGGAACAAACAGACAGACAGAAAAAATTGTGTTTTTGTTATAAGTACCGTATATACATTCATATGCATTTAGTAAAAAGCTGTTATTTTAACATTACAAACAGACACTTCAATTTTATTTATTTGTATGGATTTATGTATATTATTTAAATTATTCCCTTTTCGCTAGACTTCTCTCGTAGTCGGGTTTTTTATTATTTCTTTACACTTGTTAATGGCAATGGATTATATTACAGATTATATAGATGTCTATGGGCCGCAGCATCAACTTACCATCAGATCAACGATGTACTGAGTTATCACCCCTACTTTTATAAAAGAGACTGAGTTTGAAATGCTAACATCGCCCAAATTTTTACCACTACAGTTATAGGACCGTATTTTCTCGTAAAAGTAACAGTGACAAAGAGCACTCAGACCAACTGATGGTAAATAGTAACGTTAGCTCAAAGATACCAGAAATATCTCAAGCAAACCATTATTGGGCTTATAATGATATTGATTTGTTTTAATTTGTATTCATTTATTTTTAATATAATTACTTTTCTTGATATTGTGACGGCGCATTATTATTATTAATAAATAATAATTATTTTCAGTATATATATATTATATATATTTAAAAATATCTCAGTACGCACATATAAAATTTTGAACAATTAAAATAGGTACATTAATAAGCACCAAGTTCGAATACATTTATTTCGAACATTAAGCAGTATATTAAAGGTTAATATTGTATTGAAAAGTCTTTAAATTTATTAAAACTCCTTTAAAATAAATTAAATAATAGAAATAAACGTCGGTTATATTGCAATAATAAAGGTAAATAACATTTGTAATATAATTGGAAAATGGGTCAAAAAGTTAATGGGCGTGTTCTTGTATTACTATCGGATGTTTATGTAATGATTGCTTATCAGGGTGTCACAAAAATCAACGTTAAGCCGAAAAAGGTCAATAGGCCATGTTATGACAGTTATAAGTAAAATATAAAAAAAAAAACAAGTTATATGGATTCAAAAATAAATCTCAAAAACTGACATCCTGTAATGACCTTTCTCATCTTTTTGTATTCGTGTTAACTTCGTGCTTACAACTGTGGCTTTGTTTATTAGACTTGACTTGCATTGTGATTTGAATTAATCTGCACCGTTTCTGGTGACGCCGGAATTGTATTAATCGTAATCTCGTGTTTGCGTAGTGGGTTATCATGCCATCTCGATGCACCGCACAGGAATACGCCAACATGAATCTCATTTTATTTATAGGGTAGGGTGTCAAACGAGCACACAGCCCCCCTGGTTGTAAGTAGTTGCTGTGACCCATAAGCATCTACACCTATCCTCAAAAAATAATCAAAACACAGATGCGTTGTCACCCGTGGGGAAAAAGATGGAATGGAAGTTGGAAATAATTGTCATATTTATTACCTTTAGGTTGAAACTGTCCTATAATTTTTTTATAGAATAAGGGTGACAAACGAGCACACAGTCTACCTGATGGTAAGTGGTTGCTGTGGCCTATAAACATCTAAATCTATCTCCGTTTGCGAATTAAAATGCAAATGCGTTGTCAGCCGTGAGGAATAATATAGAATGTCTCTCTTCCAGTAAAAAGGGTCTTCGGTTCTCTACACTCACCATACGAAACACAGCAGTGTTAAGCTGCTATTTTAAGCTGGTATTCTGTGAGAGCGTGGTCCTGTGAGAGCTTGAATCGACCCATTCATGCTACAACTATATACTACTAATATAGCCGTAGCCGTGAGAGATACCCAAATTCGGAACGTCATCCCGATCATCGAGTATTTATTAAAGCGCATCGGTCATTCTCAGAGGGTTGATTCCCTAGTCAAATGATTAGCGTTGAAAGATTATTCCCTACGAGACCGAAGTCTTGCAAGCCGTTAAAGAAGACTAAAGTATCTCTCTAAGTACGTGGAATTCAAGACAGACTTGGAGTTAACAAAAGTACTGCACATCGTATTTAAAAAAAAAAACTACTTTCATCCATACCATGTACAGCGAGTACAAAGTCTGCTACCCCGAGACTACCCAGAGAAAGTGCGATTTTGTCGAACGATGTTGTAGAGGCACCCAGAGGATTCGCGATTCTTTGAAAAAATTCTATGGTTTGATGAATAAACATTTAAAAAGGACTGTTACATGAACCTCCACAATTTGCACGAAGGACGCTTAGAGAATCCAAATTTGATGCGGGAAGACAGATCGCAGTACCAGTTTAAAGTAAACATGTGGACGGGAATTTTTATTGGAGAGTTATTGGTCCAATCAAGCTGCCGGAGCTGCCCAGGGTTATTTGAACTTCGTACTGAACCAATTAACAGATTTATTAGAAGAAGTGCCACTGAACATTTACGGAAGCATATAGTATCAAGAAGATGGCTGCCCAGCGCATTATGTTCTCACAGTACGAGAGTTTCTCAATCGAGAATATCCCGATAGGTGTATTGGGCGGGATAGTACAATTTAATGGCCTATCCGTTCACCCGACTTAAACCCCATAGATTTTTTTACAGCGGTACGTTTACAGGATAAGGTGTACTCTAAAGCTATTCAAGATTTAGACCAGCTACGCCAAAGAATTGCTGAAGCCGCTGGATACATCAACGCGATTTTTTAAGGAGATGTAGAGCTTGCATTGCAGCTGAAGGGAAACAGTTCGAACATTAGTTGTAAAACTTTGTAAATCCGATTTAATACAAATCATAACCAAAGAATTCCAAGAACATAATTTTATTTTAAATGAACCTAAACTAACAAATTACTTTTTACTGAATTAAGAAGTACAAATTACATAGGCTGCACTAAAAGTATCGGGAAGGGAATATTTCCACTGTTCCTGTCATATTAAAATCTTTTTAATTGAAAAGTCCTTGGTTTTAAAAATCGAACTATTTATTTATTTAAAAAAAGATTCTCGGTCTTGTCACAAGGTTTTGTCAAACTTGTTTAGTCGTTAAGAAAATGGAATTGACTCGAGAAAATTCAAGAGCGATGATTTATTATGACTTTCGAAGTGGTTTAACACAAAAACAGTGTGTTGACCGGATGATTTCTGCATTTGGTGATGAAGCCCCATCCAAAACCACAATTTATCGCTGGTTTGCTGAATTTCAACGTGGACGTGTCAAGCTCAGTGATGATCCCCGTCAAGGTCGTCCAAAAACTGCAGTCACCCAAGAAAACGTTGATGCTGTGCGTAAGCTGATTGAGAAAGATCGACATGAGACATACCGCGAAATTCTGGCAACTTTAGACATTGGCATGAGTTAAATACAAATAATCTTGCATGAACAATTAGGTGTAAAAAAGTTGTTTTCCCGATGGATACCGCATTCGCTCTGTGAAGAGCAAAAAGCGGCTCGCGTTACTTGGTGCGTCAGAACTCTCGAAAAATTCCACGCAGGATCCTCAAATATTGTATACAACATCGTATCAGGTGACGAATCCTGGATATTCGTACGAACCCGAAACAAAAAACCAGTCACTAGTTTGGGTGTTCGAAAATGAGTTAAAGCCAACAAAAATTGTTCGTTCACGGAGTGTTGCAAAAAAAACGGTGGCCACGTTTGTCTCCAAAACCGGCCATGTTACGACTATTCCTCTTGAAGAACAAAGAATAGTTTATGCAGAATGGTATGCTAGCATTTGTTTGTCACAGGTCGTTTCTGAACTCCTTAAAGTGAACTGCAACCGCCGCATCATCCTCCATCACGACAATGCGAGTTCTCACACCGCACACAGAACAAAAGAGTTTTTAGAGCAAGAAAACATAGAATTATTAGACCATCCGCCGTACAGCTCCGACCTAAGCCCTAATAATTTCTATACCTTCCCTAAAATAAAGAATAAATTGCGTGGACAGAGATTTTCATCACGTGAAGAAGCTGTGGACGCCTACAAAACGGCCATTTTGGAGACCCCAACTTCCGAAAGGAATGGTTGCTTCAATGATTGGTTCCATCGTATGGAAAAATGTGTCAAATTTTGCGGAGAATACTTCGAAAAGCAATAAATACATTTTTAAATAGTAATGTTGTGTCACTTCCGTGATTCCCGAAATTTTCAGTAGTAAGTGCCAAACTATTTAGGAAATCAGACTAAACGCGCAATCTTTTAAATTTACTTGCCAAAATAGTTAGTACATTTTTTTTAACTTTGCCCAAGTCGGATCCCTTCATTACGGCTCTGTAGAATGTCTGACCTCCATGATGTTTTATATAACATCATAATAATATATCTTTGTAAATTTCCCACATTTCAATGATTGAAGGCAACTTGTTGGTGGATGGGGAAAACATGATCGATAATACATATACTCAACATCAGTGATAAACCCATTGTGATGGCGAATTATTAATATTATTTTATAACAACTGCCTTTTGCCTATATCTAACGTTGTATTGGTTAGTGAAGCATGTGTGTCGACCTCTTTGTTGTCTCCAAAGTTCTTAACCTTTTTGAGTCCCTTCTTTGTGAACGGAGTTTTTAATAGCTGTTGAATGCTCTGGAGGATATTCATTCTTCTAAGAGACACCAAAAAAAACTAAGTTACTAATCAAACACAACGTAAATAAGGGTCCTAACTAAGATGATCACGTCATAAATTTATTAAACGGCCTATAACTAATCCTTTAGAAAGACCCTTAAGTAAAGATTAATAATATGTTTATTATCCTGGTTACGTAAATTTTATATATTTTTAGGCGGTCATATTTGAGAGAGGAGTGGGGAGGAGCGGCACAATATAAACAGTCGCAATTTTCTGTTCCTTGATGGTAAAGGCCTTAAGGATTAATTTGGCTCTTTCTGGTATATTCCATAGGTAACTCTTAAGAAACCTAGGGGACGAAATGGAGTTCAAACTAAAAATGCACTATCCAAATTTTAATCCCAAATGATTATGTCGTAAACATTACATCATGTATTTTAATATATTATCTTACTTACGAATTAAATTTTACTCACCGCACTCTTACATGCTAGAATTTGCAAGGTAAACAAAAATTTTACTTAAAGTTAAACCAACTTATGCATTAAAAGTGGTTGAAATTAATTTAAATTTTATCCAACCGAGAGCAGTAGTTTCAAACTTGAGAACGTGAGTTTTATGAAACCACAAACAAAAGCTCTACTACAGAAGTTCTAGATATTCTGAAAGGACTGGTTATATCTGGAATATCAAAATATATTATAATAGAGTTATACTTACAAGTAACCTTCTACTAATTTTTGCTCGCTGCTTCGCACGTGTGACTTTTTTTGGTACAATATTTTAGTACTAATATTTTAATGCAAGTCTTAGGTACTACCTTCTTTACGGCTTCATTTCCACCATCTGGTGGAACGTACGTAACCATGATAATTCACATGTTTTAGAGGTCAAGCACAATCAGCTGGACATCCATTTACAAATCCTCTATGTGTGTACATGTGTATCTATAGCAATTAAAAAACATCGTGATTTTCAAAAGGCTGGGGGCTACCCTCTACTTGTGATCCCATAAATAATAATATAGCATACTACAGCAAAATTTTAAGCTACTGTAAACTCGTTCCTGTGTAGTAGCGGGTAAGAATACCCACTACCCCATATCTTCCCGTGGGTGTCATAAGAGGTGACAGAGGGAAACTGAGGCAGCAGATGGGCAACAGCATCTTGCTCATAACAGCAAAATAACAATAAAAAAACTGCGGTTGTAAATCCGTTTGCCAAGCGTGGCAACTATGGCAATATACCCACCATAAATAAAGTTACTAAAAGACGGACCCCAGGCCACGGCGGCCCCGCTATTCCTGGCCACCGTAGCGACCATGGTAGCGGCGGTGCAAGTGGTGCTAAGAATCTCCCGTGAAGGTACGGTTGCTACCTAAGATGACTCTACCTGGCAACGTACAACGCACGCACCATGAGAACTGATAAGAAGATCCTGGAGCTAGAAGAAGAGGTAGATAAGTTGCGCTGGGATATTATACAATTATCTCAGGTCCGAAGAGAGGGGGAGGAAACGGTAATCCTCGAATCCAGCAACTTGTTCTATCCCCCGTAGGACGAACATCTGTCTCAAGGAGGTGTCGGATTTATAATCCAGAAGTCTCTAGTTAACAACGTAGTAGAGTTTGTGAGTGTGTCAACGAGGGTTGCGTACCATATGTACTTAGAATCACCAAAAGTTATTCGTTGAAGGTCATACAGGGTAGGGAAATTTGGAATAGGGCAACGAAGCCAGAGGGGCCAGCAGCTGGCTGACTTCATGAAGAAAGAGGAACTCTTTTTGATGAACTCTCTCTTCCAGAAGCGGCCCCATAAGAAGTGGATCTGGTGAAGCCCCGACGTTTCGACAAAAAATGAGATTGACTTCATTAGGACGACCAGACGACAAATGTTTAGTGATGTCTCAGTGATCGCGAGGGTTCACCCTCTCAAGAAGTCTCACTGACAGCGATCACCGAATGGTGAGAGGCACACTGAACCTAATTGGTAAGTTGGAGAGGTCACGTCTAATGAAGTCAACGCTCCGTCCTCCTCGTGCTCTAATCCAAAGTCCCGAAACCTTTCAGCTCGAGCTTCGAAACCGTTTTCAGTGCCTAGAAGATTGCAATGTAGTGGACGATATGAATGACATGCTCGTGGAAACTGTCCATACGGTCGTACCTAAGTTCTGCAAGACCCGCCGCATTACAGCACAAAACTCTCCTTTCATTCTCTCGGCTGTTAGACGGGAAATGAAACTGCAGTCTTCAGCATATTTGACAGCGTACAGGCAACTGAACAGACAGATCTTCAAATGCATGCGGCGAGACTTACGCAACTTTAATACTGCTCGTATTAAACAAGCAATCGAGCGGAACCAAGGCTCCAAAGTCTTTGCCAGAGATCTGTCTGCTAGAAAGAGCTAACTGTGGAAACTGAGGACCAAATGTGGCAGCAAAATTTCCGGGATACCTGAGATTTTGAGTAAGATTGAGAGGTTCTATTTGCAGCAGTACACGTCATTATTAGAGCCACTCGCAAGTGTGAGTAACGATCCATTAGCAAGTCTTATCCGACACTATTCCGATGATAACTCGAACGTCAGTCTAAGTGAGAGTAGAATGGCTCTCTAGCACCTTAAAAACGGCAAGTCCCCAGTGAGGATCAAATTAAAGCGAATGGAAAACAGGTACTTGAAGTCCTTCAGAAGATCATTAATATCTTCTCTATGGTGGCACTATTCCGGAGGCGTGGAGCAGAAGTGCCTTGGTATAGTTCTTTGAGAAAGGCAATAATGCTTTCTTGAAGAACTACAGAAAGATTTCCCTTCTGAGCAGCGTCTACGTTCTGTTTACAAGAGTTATTACGAATCGTTTCGCACGCAGACTCGACGACTTCCAGCCTCCCAAACAAGCCGGTTTCCGAAAAGGCTTTAGCACCATAGACCACATACATCCCTCTCGCCAAATTTAACAAAAGACCGAGGAGTACCATATGCCACTATGTCTTTCCTATGTGGACTATGACAAAGCCTTTGATTCCATTGAAATTCGAACGGTGCTGCAGTCCCTTCAACGGTGCCAAGTTGACTGTCGGTATATCAAAGTGCAAAAGTGCTTATACAGTAAGGCTACAATGGTTATCCGAGTACAGAGCCAGAGTACGAAACCTCTTCAACTGCAGCGATGTGTAAGACAGAGTGAATCCCCGAAACTCTTTACCACTGCAATAGAAGACGTTTTCAAGCTACTTCAATTTCAAGCTACTCTACACATTCATCATTCTTATTTATCATGTTCACATAGTAATTGATCAATTTTAATCCTGATTTCGATTTTAGTAAATTTCATGAACATTTTCTTATATTTTTAGTGGTATTTATTCCTTTAAAATAAATATTCTTTTCAACACGTTAGTACACTTTTTTAGTAATTTAGTGTACCTTTTATATTTTTTTTTATTCTCTGCAGTCTTTTTTTATAATAATTAACTTTGAGTGTCCATTTCATTAAGCAACTTAGTTTTAAACCTTTTGTCATCCAGTTATTTTTATAATTCGTGTTTTTTTTATCTCTTAATCATCGGAAAGCATAGATTATATAATAACATAAAAAGTTGCTTGAATTTACTATATGCAATATCCTTGCAATATCCTTGTTCTCAAAAACGTCCTTCAAATATTTTATTAAATATTCGCGAAACATGTTAATGTAATATAAATTGTAATTCCTTTTATACTCCCAAATGCCCATTTACTTTTTTTTTGTTTATGTACATCAATAGATAGTATTTGCGCGGATTCATAATCAGATAAATATAATTTTTTAACGCATGCTGTTGCGTTCATTATATTGCTAAACATATGATCAATACAATACTTTCCACAAGTTTGTTCATTAATATATCTATATAAATTGTATACTGCCTTTTTGGTCTAGTAGTTGTAGTAGTGCGACTGCTGATCATGAGGTGCCGGGTTCGAATCCCGGGTCAGGCCAAAAAACAGTTATTGAGTTTTTTCATCAAGAAATTCTCAGTATCTGCCCGGAAACAGGAAGTTGGCGGTGCCGTTGGTCCTGCGCTTTTGTTGCATCGGACTTTGAGAGTGAGGGAATAGAGAATGCACTTGCGCGTGCGCATACACTTGTGCACTATAATCCTGTCTTGCGCCGATGGCTAGTCTCCGTTGAGACTGGCCGCCGTGACTGAAATTCGGTCTGGAGGACATTATTATTATTGGGGTTATCTATAAAGTTTTCTCATCTGGTTGGGCTGTTTAAATATATAATTATAAACAAAATATATAAACTTACATAAATATCAATAAAATAAAATAAATACATAAAAAATACATAAATATATAAAAACCCAACCAGATGGAAGCCCTCGGCAGGGGAGACCAAACGGCCGAGGGTTAGGGGGAAAGGGAAAGAAACCGGCGGACGATGCGGGCGGTATCAAGGAGCACCGCCTTCTGCATTTGAGCTTGGAGCGGTCCGTCACGGAGTCCCAGTCGCCTCAGATGACCCGAGAGGCTAACTGGGATTAACCCGTTCGCAGAAACGACCACAGGAATAATTTCGGCCGGCAGACCACTCCACATGTCGGTCACCTCGTGAGCCAGGTCCAGATATTTTGTCAGCTTATCTGTTTCGGCTTTCACGAGGTTCTCGTCATAGGGAATGGTAATGTCGACCAAAAATATCCTTGACTGTGCCCGGTCCATCAGCACAATATCAGGCTTATTCGCAAGAATAGTCCTGTCTGTGATGATGGCCCGGTGCCAGTAGAGTCTGGCGCGGTCATTTTCGAGCACGGCTTCCGGCAAGTACTTATAATATGGCAGTTTCCGATCCACGAGACCGTATTTCAGAGCGAGCTCCTGGTGTAGAATCCTGGCTACTAGGTTGTGTCTGTGCAAATACTCAGAGTTAGAAAGCGCCGAACAACCGGAGATGACATGCCTAAGTGACTCACCGGGATTATTATTATTATTATTATATAAATTGTAATTCGGAATAATTTCATTTAATACAATTGAACTTTTACTACTTTATAGAGTATAAATGTTAAAGTCTCCAGCTATAACGATTTTTTTATATATTATTATGAATATTTACTAATGTTGACAATAAATTTTGTAATTTAAAGAAGTATATATTTACATTCGAACCAGGTCTCCTATAGATTCATATAAAGAGCCATGCTGCAGCTATATTAATAGTATAGTTGTAGCACGAATGCGTCGGCTCGACCGGGGAAGGACCACGCTCTCACAGAATAACAGCATAAAATAGCAGCTTAACGCTGCTGTGTTTTGTGTGGTGTGTGTAGAGAACCGGAGACCCTTTTTACTGGGAATGAGGCATTCCATCTTAGTCCTCACGGGTGAAAACGAATCTGCATTTTGATTTGTAATAGAGGATAGATGTAGATGTATATGGACCGCAGCAACCACTTACCATCAGGTGGACTGTGTGCTCGTTGGTCACCCTTATACTATAAAATGAGGTGGCCGGAGGCCCAATATTTCGTCGCTTCTGTAAAATAGCTTCACGCTATAAGCAGGGGTGATACTGACCTTAAGCTGACGCATCAATATCTCGGGATGTAAACAACAGCGCTCTTATAAATGAGTATAATTCCGCCCCCAGATCCTTCAAAACAGTTATTGCCAATTCTGCATATCAATGATATGTTGCAAAATGGTAATATCATCTGGCATGGGGTGCCGGGGCACTCCAGTGCCAGCTCCATAGCGGTTCAAATCGTCGACAACTGAGTTTTTCTGATCCGCTCGATTCACTGGCGCTGCGTAGGGATGATGCATCCCTTTGCATTTTCTATCGAATCTTCCACGGGGAGTGATCTAGGGAAGTGTTCGGATTAATTCCATCCGCAAAATTTTATGAACGCACATCGCGTCAAAACTCACGATACCATCCCCATTATCTGTACGCTTGGCGGTCCACCACTGTGCGTTTTACTAGGAGTTTTCTTCATCATACAACTTCTCTGTGGATTTTTTTTATAGGAGAGGGGGCAATCAAGCATGCGGGTCACCTGATGGTAAGTGATTACCGCCGCTCATGAACAGCTGCAACACCAGGGAGGGAATTGCAGATGCATTGCCGGCCTTTTAAAAAGGAGTAGGCTCTTTTCTTCAAGGTCCCTAAGTGGTATCGGTCCGGAAAAATCGCTGATGGTAATCGATTCCACAAGGAAGTCGTGCGAGGAAGAAAACATCTTCTAAATCGCGCAGTGGTGGATCGCCAAACATCTAGATGGTATGGATGGTATCGGGAGTTCTGCCGCGATGTGCGTTCGTGAAATTTGGCGGCTGGGATTAATTCAAACAATTTCTCAGAGCACTCCTCGTGGTAGATGTGAAAGAAAATGCAAAGGGATGCAACATCTCTTCGCAGTGCCAATGAATCGAGCCGATCGGAATGGAATCGGTCGACGACGATTCGAGCCGCCATGCGCTGGATGCGGTCAACTGGAAGGAGCTGGCACTGGGGAGCCCCTGCCCAGAGATGGGAACAGTATTCCATATGAGGCCGAACCTGCGCCTTGTAAAGTTGCAGATGGTATGCCGGTATGAAATACTGTCCCGATCTGCTGAGCACGCCAAGCTTCTAAAAATTTGGCCTTCTCTTCCAAGTAACCACAAAACTGCACGTCACTCGATATGTCGGCTCCGAGGATTCCCTCCGAGACAAGAAGGGGAGTGCCTTGAAACTGAGGAGATACGACAAAGGGGTTCTTTTTAGCGGTAAACGCGCAAACTTGTGTCTTCTGAGGATTAAACTGGACTAGATTTAGTCGCCTCCAATCCGAAACTTTGTTCAGCAAAGACACGACTTCAGACACAAGTTTGTGCCGGTACTCGGCGAAGTTTTCCCGAGAAATATTTGCACGGTCGGTGTATAGAGCATCACCAGTGCTGTCATCCGCATAGCTATGAATGTTACCCGTTAGCAACATATCATTTATATGCAGAAGAAACTGCGTTGGTGATAGCACACAGCCTTGTGGAACACCAGCGTTATTAGGCTTGTAGTCGGAGCATGCACCGTCTACAACGACCTTGATGCTCCGATCTGCAAGGAAGCTGGTGATCCAATAGCACAATTTCTCGGGAAGCCCATAGAAAGGGAGCTTCGAAAGAAGCGCTTTGTGCCAAACCCGATCGAAGGCCTTCGCAATGTCCAAACTAACGGCCAACGCCTCCCCCTTGGACTCTACTGCCTCTGCCCATCTATGAGTCAGGTAGACGAGAGGATCACCAGCTGATCGACCCCGACGAAAAACGTATTGACGGTCACTAATCAGCTGATGATCCTCAAGGTACCGCATGAGCTGGAAGTTAATAATTGATTCCATTATTTTGGAGAACAAGGAGGTGATCGCGATAGGCCAATAGTTGGACGGCTCTGAGCGGTCGCCTTTTTTAGGGATCGGGTGGACAAAGAACAGCACATCCGACATTGGAACACTTACACCGCGGAATGGTCGATGGTGTTTTCACCCCGTCATCAAATGTCGAGTTGGACGCAAAAAGGGAGCCTAAAAGGTCGGCTTTGTCTTTTGCGTCTTGGGCCAGTGAGTCATCCTCCCTGTGCAGAGATGGTGGTGATGGCTTACAGAAATTCCCTTGGACAGCCTTGGCGAGAGACCAGAATGCACGGGTTCCCGAAGGAAGGCAAACTAGTTTCTCGCCAATTCTGCCTATGTGCTCTGACTTTGCCTTGGCAATAACTTTTTTGAAGAACCTGGAGGCGAAGTTTTACTTCTTTTTAAGTGTGCTGGAGTTTACATCCCGATTCGCCAAAGCCGCAGCCCAGGCTTGATAACACTCCTGCTTACTGCGTAATGCAGTCTTACAGGAGCGACCAAACCAAGGCTGCGATGTGCCTCCGATGGGTACCACATATGATGGAATAAATAGTTCCATTCCCTGTAGCACCACATCAGTGACAGAGTTGGCAACAGCGCTGGGATCATCCGGCTAGAAGCAAACCCGCCCTTATGGGTAGGATGCAAAGAAAGACCGTATTCCGTCCCAATCCGCCGACCTGTAATGCCAAACACGGCGGCAACCTGCAAAACGCAACCGCGAGGGGAGCGTGAGTGGCACCACACTCCGGATCAGACAATGGTCCGAAGAGCCGAGAGGGGCATCGACGGAAACCTGATATCCGTCCGGATGAGAGGTCAGCAGAAGGTCCAACAGGGAAGGTGTATGATCCTCCACATCTGGAATCCGCGTAGGCGGAGTAACCAGTTGTGTCAGACCATATGCCAAAGCAAAGTTATAAACAGATCTCCCAGCATGATCGGTTAAACCTTAACCGTGCCATTCGGCGTGGTGGGCGTTACAATCGCCAAGGATCACGATTTCTGCGGATGGGACCTGATGTAGCAAAGAATCTGTAACCATTTGGACGTGGTTAATGAGTCTGTCTGTTTCGGAATCACCGCTATGGGACCTATAGAGGCACCCGTAGACGCGCGGATGGTCGTCGCTGTCTACGCGTAGCCATAGGATGGACAGGTCCGAACCTTGAAGTCTGCCGCGGCGTCGAGAACAGATGTCCTCGAAAACTCAAGCCCGAGGCACAAAGGAGTGCTCCACTTTGAACCCCGGGTAGGAGAGATACGAAATATCAGCCGGAGAGGAAACCTGCGTCTCGGTCAGAAAGAGCAAGGCCGGCTTCGCCGTCTCGAGATGGTAATCGACGGCGTTTAGGTTCGAGTGAAGTCCCCTGATGTTGTAGAAATTCACGCATAGCGAGGCAGGAGTCGCCTTGGTCTTGTTGATCAGTTTTCCCCGAGCAGTTATGTTTTTGAGCGGAATTTTGCCCCCCCTCCCCCCAGAATACGCGGGGCAGCCTGAGTACCCACGCTCAGGAGTGGAATAACATGGTCGTGGATGCTCAGCGAGGAATTCTCCAGGGGTGCTGGTACCCTCCTGGGGTAGTCCAACGTGCAACTCCAATACCATATTGACGGGGGGGGGGAGAATTTGACCTCCGGCCACCTGAACTCACCAGACGAAACGCAGAAGCCGAGCTTCTACTTCACGCCGGTATTCTGTGAGGTCGTGGTACCAACCCGGCTCGAGCCGGCCCATACGTGCAACAGCAAAAACTGCTTCGTGGCTCTACCACCGTTGTTTACCACCGGCGTATTTTCCGGATTGATACGACTTAGGGACCTTCAAGATTAGAGCTTACACCTTTCTAAAAGGCCGGCAACGCACTTGCAATTCCCTTGGTGTTGCGGTAATACATGGGCGGCGGTAGTCACTTAGCATCAGGTGAGCCGCAAGATCGTTTACCCCCTCTTCTATAAAAAAAGCTGCAGTGGCAATAGGCCGGCCATATAGCTCGAAGTACCAACAAGCGATGGGGAAAAAAGGTTCTCGAATGTTAGCCTAGTACCGGTAGGCTAAGTGTAGGGCAACTCCCCACCAGATGGAGTGACATCCTGGTAAGACTTACAGGAAGTCGATGGATGCAGTTGGCTCAGGTCCGTGCTTTATGGCGTCCCTTGGGAGAGACCTATGTTCAGCAGTGGACTTCTGAAGGGCTATAATGATAATGATGAAGAATAGAATAATTCAGCATAATAAAGTCCTGTAAGTATGTTTAGAATTTTGTTTTATTTTTCACTGCGCAACGGAGCCTAAAGTTACGCTGTCAAATTATTTTCAAATGTTTCAAATTCTCCTCCATTAATAACGTATCCTGGGTGTTGGAGGAACCCATGTCTCTAGATATATTGTCATACGTTTCTTTCACTTCGTCATTGCGATGGTTTGTTTGTTAACCTGTTTGATCTTTAGCGAATACCGTTTAGTGATTCTGAGTATAAGGAACCCAACATTCATCGACACACTCCCAATCTTTACAACGTTGTTAACGAGAGACTTGTGGCCGATAAATCTGACACCTCCATCGGACAGATGGTCGCCCTACCGTTGATAGGACAGGTTGTCGGATTCGAGGATTACCGTGTCCGCCCTCTCTCTTCGGACCTCAGATAAACCTGTAATATCCTAGCACAACTTGTCTATGATTTCTTCCAGCTCAGTGCCTTCTGGTCAGTAATCACGGTAAGTGCTTTATACATTGCCAGATCAAGTCGTCTTAGGTTTCGACTGAACCTCCAGTAGAGATTCTTAGCACCCCCCGCCCAGCCGTTACAGTGGTCGTCACCGTAGCCAGGAACAGCGAGGCCGCCGGTTACTGGGTACAGTCTTTTTGTAACTGTGACCATGGGTGGGTATATTGCCATAGTTGCCTCGCTTGGCTAGCGGGTGAGCAACTTCAGTTTGTTTATTGTTATTTACCTGTTATCAGAAAGATGACTCGACCTGGCAACATAAAACGCACGCACCCTGAGGACTGACGAGAAGATCGTGGAGCTGGAAGAAGAGATAGACAAGTTACGCTGGCATATTATAGGATTATCCGAAGTCCGAAGAGAGGGGGAGGACACGGTAATCCTCGAATCCGGCAACTTGCTCTATCACCGGCAGGGCGACCATGCGTGGGACGCATGGTCGCCCTGCCGGGAGGTGTCGTATTTATCGTCCACAAGTCTCTCGTTAACAACGTTGTAAAGACTGAGAGTGCGTCGACGAGGGTTGCGTATCTTATACTCAGAATAACCAAACGGTATTCGCTGAAGGTCATATATTTATGCACCAACCTCGGCACACCCCGATGAGGAGGTGGAGGAAATGTATGAGGATATCTCTAGAGCAATGCATTCCTCCAAAACCTAATATAAAGTGTAAATGGGAGACTTCAATGCAAACCTAGGCACAAGAGAGAATGGTGAGCTCAAAGTAGGGAAATTTGGAATAGGACAATGGAATCCAAGGGGCCAGCAGCTGGCCAACTTCATGGAGAAAGAGGGACTCTTTATGATGAACTCTTTTTTCAAGAAGCAGCCCCACAGGAAGTGGACCTGGTCGAGCCCCGACGGTTCCACAAAAAATTAGATTGACTTTATTATGACGACCAGACGACAATTGTTCAATGATGTCTCCGTGATCGCGAGGGTGAAATCTGGTAGAGATCACCGAATGGTTAGAGGCACACTAAACCTAAACGTTAAGTTGGAGAGGTCTCGTCTGATGAAGTCAACGCTCCGTCCTCCTCGTGCTCTGTTCCAAAGTCCCGAAACCTTTCAGCTTTAGTTACAAAACCGTTTTTAGTGCCTAGAAGACTGCAATGAAGTGGACGATATGAATGACAAGCTAGTGGAAACTGTCCATGCGGTCGGAGCTAAGTTCTGCAAGACCCGCCGCAGAAAATCGCAAAAACTCTCCGATCACACTCTCAATCTCATGGCTGTTAGATGGGAGATGAAGCTACATTCTTCAACAGATTTGACAGCATACAGGCAACTGAACAGACAGATCTCCAAATGCATGCGGCGGGACTTACGCAACTTCAATACAGCTCGTATTGAAGAAGTGATCGAGCGGAACCAAGGCTCCAAAGTCTTTGCCAGAGATCTGTCCGCCAGAAAGAGCCAACTGTCGAAGTTGAAGACCGATTGTGGCAGCATCGTTTCCGGGGCATCTGAGATTTTGAGTAAGAGGTTCTATGGGCAGCTTTACACGTCATCGTTGGAGCCACACGCAAGTGTGAGTAACGATCCGAGAGCGAATCTTTTCCGACACTATTCCGAAGATATCCCGGACGGCAGTCTGAGCGAGATTAGAATGGCTCTCTAGCACCTTAAAAACGCCAAGGCCCCAGGCGAGGATGGAATTACAGCGGAGCTTCTGAAAGCGGGCGGAAGACCGGTACTTGAAGTCCTTCAGAAGCTCTTTAATTCCGTCCTCCATGGTGGCATTACACCGGAGGCGTGGAGCAGAAGTGCGGTGGTCTTTTTCTTCAAAAAAGGCAACAACGCTCTCTTGAAGAAATACAGACCGGTTTCCCTTCTGAGCTGCTTCTACGTGCTGCTTTCGAGAGTCATTACGAATCGTCTCGCGCGCAGACTTGACGACTTCCAGCCTCCTGAACAAGCCGGTTTACCGAAAGGGCTTTAGCACCATAGACCACATACATACCCTTCGGCAAATTGTACAGAATTTCGAAGACTACAATTTGCCACTATGTCTGGCGTATGTGGACTATGAGAGAGCCTTTGATTCCGTCGAAATTTGGGCGGTGCTGCAGTTCTTTCAGCGGTAACAAGTTGACTGTCGGTATATCGAAGTGCTGAAGTATTTATACAGTAGAGCTACGATGGCTATCCGAGTACAGAACCAGAGTACGGAACCTATCCAATTGTAGAGAGGTGTAAGACGGGGTGACGTTATATCCTGGAAACTCTTCACCGCTGCATTGGAAGACGTTTTCAAGCTTCTGGACTGGAAAGGATACGGTATTAACATCAATGGCGAGTTTATCACTCACCTTCGATTTGCCAACGATATAGTCCTTATGGCAGAATCGCTGGAGCAGGACCTCAGCACCATGCTCAATAACCTCAATAGTGTCTCTCGACGAATAGGTCTTAGGATGAACATGGACAAAACAAAGATCATGTTAAACATGTCCATGTCACACCTATGCTGGTAGTTGTTGGGAGCACTAAGCTCAAATTTTTTGACGAGTATGTTAACCTGGGACAAATAGTCCGACTACTTAAGTCCAATTTCGACCGAGAAGTCAATCGACGGATTCAACTCGGCTGGACAGCGTTCGGGAAACTACGACACATCTTCTCGTCAGACATACTTCAAAACCTTAAAACGAAATTGTACAACCAGTGCGCGTTGCCAGTGATGACTTACGGATCTGAGACGTGGTCTTTCACTGCTGGCCGTATGAGGAAGCTCAAGGTCACTCAGCGAGCTATGGAGAGGGCTATGCTCGAGGTTTCTCTGCGTGATAAACTTAGAAATGAGTATATCCGCAGTAGAACCAGAGTAACTGACATAGCCCAACGGATTAGTAAGCTGAAACAGCAATGGGCCGGCCATATAGCTCGAAGAACCGAAAACCGATGGGGAAGAAAGGTTCTTAAGTGGCAGCCTCGTACCGGTAGGCGCAGTGTAGGGCGACCCCCCACGAGATTGAGTGACCGCGCTCCCTTCTTTGATTGCGTAACTCACTCGACCGAGCGCTACCTAACCTGAAATCATATATTTAGACCAAAAATTTTTGTTCGAAAGTAAATAAAAATAAATTTGCGATACATATTAAGATATAATATTTGTAGCCCGGTAGATACTATAGGTACCTATTTATTTATTGGTATGTCTTTGCGGAGTAATTCTTTTGTAAATATTCTCTGGCTATGCGAGTGAGTTGTCTTTGTCAGCCCTTGGTGCTTGGAACCCGGGGCGTACCGCCCCAACGACTGCTTCAATGAATAGAAGGAGTTGCTTATCTATGAGCAATTTCACTTCTTCTGAGCGAAGTACATAGTTTCCCAGATGAGTGTTACGTTTGTGCATTAAGGGTCCACAATCAGTTGGGATTGCAGAGGCATTTCTTTCGTTAAGGAATACAATCGGCACAACCTTGTGTTGCTTAGTCCCAGAATGGACATGTGCGTTATAAGACAACAGTGTCCAGTCAGCTTATTCTTACCAAATCTCAGAGCTTCTGAAGCGAATTTACGATCGTAAACCCGAAGCAAATTTATTTCAACAATAACGTCTTGGTACTGACAAAGTACTTCGACGCTGATCTTCCGTTTGGTGGATGTACCATACATCTCTTTCCCTGCTCCCCGCCATCATTCTGGAGTTTTTACGTCTGGTGTAAACGAGATAGTTATTTAAAAAAAGAATACAATTAACGCTATTAACATTAGTAAACCTCCCGTTAACCACTCTTAGTAAGCCTAAAATTGCTTGGGTTAAGAGTTGTACACCACAGCAGCCGAATGGCGGATTTGAACCCACGACTTTCTGCTTCTGCAGTTCAAACAGAACCATACAACTATTGTCGTTATCAGAAGCCATAAGATTTTTCTGGCATTTATCATAGCCTTCCAATATTCACCGGATAAAATAGAGTTATTCCTGTCTAATGTTTTTTTTTTTATAGAATAGGGTGACAAACGAGCACACAGTCCACCTGATGGTAAGTGGTTACTGTAGCCCATACACATCTACATTTATCCTCGTTTGCGAATCAAATTGAAGATGCGTTGTTACCCGTGAGGACTAAGATAGAATGCCTCTTTTCCAGTAAAAAGGGGTCTCCGGTTCTCTACACTCACCATACGAAACACAGGAGTGTTAAGCTGCTATTTAACGCTGATATTCTTTGAGAGCGTAGTCTTTCCCCGGTCGAGCCGACCCATTTGCGCTACAACTATATTACTAATATACCTGCAGCATGGCTCTACCACGTAAAATATAGCAGAAACTCAAAATCAAGCAATGCCTGCTATTTTTTAAAAAAAAATCCATAATTTATTCACAAAATCACAACTTGAAAGCGACAAAAAGTGACACAATTCTAAATAAATGATGTTTTAAAAGAATAAAAAGCAAACACAAAGGAAATAGCGGAGACTATTAACACGAACAAAAGCTTCAATTTCTTCGCTAATCAAAAGAATCATCTGAAAAGGACTTAATAACTTGTCATTAAAATTTCTTTTAAAGAATATTACGGAGCTGCATAAATGGATAAAACTAACGAAGAGAATAAAAAATAATTTCACGTTTAAATTCCGTGCTAAGACATGTGTCCAAGAATAAAAATTCGACTTCAGAATGTGAAATTATATTTTTCTTAATTCTTTAATGTTGGCTTTTACTTTTTATTATTTTTTTTTAACAATTTGAGTGGCATTCTGTGAGAGCCTTATTTCGGGTAAATGCAAGATATTAAATGTTATATAATATCTTTTAAGAGCAACACTCCATCTGCCGCGAGTTCAAGCACTACTTGCCACACTAAATACCACCACCACACCAAACACCTCCGTAACCAAACTAAACAATATTATCTTTTTTTTGTTGGTTATTTATTCTCTTTTGTTTTAGTTTTTTCTTGTCTATTCTATTCTATTTCATTCATCATCACAACAGTCAATACCACCAACACAATCCAATATCATTATATGATCAATATATTACACATGTTTAAAACGCGACATGTGTTTCGCCTCGCATCGACGCATCCAGCGAATAGACACTATGATTTTCAATACCGAGACCCAGCTACGTCATTCTTTGACTATTTAGAATTATCAATGGATTAAAACAATTGAATGAATCCGGCTCGGAGGTTCAATTAAAAAAGTAATTAAAAAAAAATGTTGTGTCTGCTTATTTTGTACAAACGTAAAATTAAAGGTTAAAAAACTGTTGGGCGTCTTCCCTTAATTCTGAGAACGTTACAAAGCTGTCAACATGGCTTAGTATTTAATGACAAATCATTTATTGGTGGCGTCGTGCCGCGGGCTAGTTAAGGATACTCACCTTGTAGATATATGCTTTGTCAGCACATAGCATAGCATAGCAACAAGTTGAAGGGATTAACTCTGCATTGACTTTACACGTATATAAAATATTGCAAAATACATTCTAAAATGATCTAGAACAAATTATGCTGACATAAGAATAAGTTATACGACATCCTTTGTTTCCTGTTGTTTCCAATTAATCTTAGAAATAATATTGAATATTGCAAATTTTATAATAAAAATTCTCTGGAACATATTATGCTCACGCTAATTAGAATAAGTTTTGTTCTCAGTTGTTTTCAACTACATATTATATTCCATTTTTATTTCCAATCTGTTCTCAGATTTGTTCTCAGATCTGTTATCAGTTGACGGTTCCGTGGCTTAGCAATGAGTTGCTGCGATGGGAGCCGCAGATTTGAATCCCACACGGAACAAGTATTTGTATGGACTACAATTAATTCTGCCGGGTCTGTATGATTGTCCTTGTGCAATTTATGTTTGGAACTGTCTTAACGATACAAGAGAAAATCCTAGTGTTAGGGTAACGTTTTTTTAAAAAAGACTCTATAAACACTGTATCACTGTCTTATTTAATAAAATTTATGTATTTTATTGAAACTGTGTATCCATTCCTTGACTGATGCAGCCGGAAGTGACTTTGTCGTTTGAGTTCATTGTGCCATCGTGAATAAAAATATTCGGGTGCCGAGAAGGCACTAACTTTCGTTCGAACCAACGATACAATGGGTCAGCGAAAAAAATAAATTCGTCAAAAGAAGCTACGGTGCAGAGCAGATTCTTAAATCACAGACGGAGAGCGGAAGCTGCGGGTTATGTGAGTAGATCTTTTTACTACCCTGTAAGCCTTCCTTTGAATTCTCCTAACACAAAACCACAAAATTGAAATAACGTTTGTAATAACAATTTTTCAAATAGTTCTTTTTTTTTACTTATTATACGCCAGTGTTTGATTACAATCCCACCTGGTGATAAGTGGTGATGCAGCCCTAGACGGTGAATCTCTCTTACTTATCGTAACAAAAGCCTATTCACTCTTGCCTTGAAGACGCCCAGATTGTATTCAGACGGAAAGATAGACGCCGGCAAATGATTCCACTCCTTTGTTGTACGCATTACAAAAAACAAAACAAACCGTTTAGTCATACTCGTAATGCGTGGAATATCGTCAACAAAGAGTTAAAGACCTGTCAACCACCTGGTCGTCCGATGGTGGAAAGGAGAGGGAGGAATTAAAGGATGTAATTCCTGCGAACACTCACCGAAATGCATCCTATAGAATACCGATTGACTGGCTACTCTGCGCCTGTGCTCGAGGCTGACAAAATTGGTTTCAACCAAATCAAGGTCACCAATGAGCCTCTTAGCACGTCTTTCCACTGAATCCAATGCTTCAAGGAGGCATTTTGCAGCACCAGCTCAATTTGACAGCAAAACTCCACGCACGACCGGACTTGCGACTTATATAAGGTAAGAAGCTGCCCCATCGTGAAGTACCGCCACAGCCTTACAAGGACACCATGTTTCCTTGCAGCTGCTTTGGTTTTGGACTCAATGAGCCGCCCACAGTTGATGTTCGGAGAAAATTCAACCCCTAACAACTGAAGGCGGCCAGTGTACTCCAAGGATACATTCCGGAAAGTAGGAGCCAGGGTAAGCGGGCTTCTTTTGGCGGTGAAAAGACACGCTTGTGTTTTAGAGGCACTGAATCTCACGAGATTGGCATCGACCCATTCGGAGACTACCTGTAGTGTGAGACTCACACGCTCAACCATGGCCTCTTTTTCTGACTGGATTTGATCCCCACTAGCCCGGGCATTTGGTTGGTATCTCTCCACAACTATGCTGTCATCTGTATAGATATACCATAGATACCGGGAATGAGCATATCATTTATATGCAGGTATGCAGTAGGAAGAGAGTTGCTGAGAGAACGGACCCCTAAGGAACGCCAGCGTTAGTCGCCACAGTATCGGATGAGCAGCCATCGACGACGACTCGGAGAAACCGTTCATTCAGAAAGACCTTCACTCAGACAATCAGGCCAGGGGATAAGCCGTACGCTGAAAGCTTGGCCAATATACTAGCGTGCAAAACCCTGTCAAAGGCCATCGTGCTTCGTGCTTTGTGCTTCACCACTTTTAGCGAGGGATTCGCCCCATATGTGAGTGGAATACGTTAGAAAGTTCCCAGTTTATCGATTTCGGCGAAAGACGTACTGGCGATCACTGAGGAGATCATTTTGCTCTAGGTATACCATGACGTGGGCGTTCTATATACGCTCCATAATCTTGCAAAGTATGGAGGTAATTGAAATTGCCCGATAGTTGACAGGGTCGGTACAGCTACCTTTTTAGGCACAGGCTACACGTTTCCCAGCTTCCAATATTTCGGCACTATTTCAGTCCAAAAAAGTCAGTGAATGAGAGGCGGAACAAGCACGTCAACACAGGAGACAACTCAGGTGTACAGACCCTTAGAAATATAGCTGATATAACATCAGGTCCAATAACTGTGTTCACGTTTAGACATCGCAAGGTTTTAAGAACCTCCATCTTGGTAATACGGACCTCTGACATAGAGGTACCGCAGTGAAGTAATTGAGGTGGTACACTTTTGCTACTGTCCAGGCGCGAATTGCATGCAAAAAGAGAAGCAAATGAATAGGATTTTATGGACCTTTTGTATATAAAAAACAATTATTATTTGGCTATAATAGATGCTCTTAGTAAGTAAGCACAAGCTACTAATGTACCCAATAGAAGTACACCAAAAATAGTTAATGCTTTAATTATGTATTTTAGTATGTATGGATTGTAAAAAAAAATAAGTAGTCAACCCGGGACTGAATTTGATAACAATCTTGTTAAGGAACTGTTGAGTTTATATAAAATTTAAATGCATACACCAAATAACCCAAATTCCATGGGTATAGTAGAACCTATCCATCCGACCATATTTGAAATTTATAGGTTAGCAGGGTACGATAAAACCAATCATGTGCAGCATCAGTAATGAAGTACGCCATTATGGCATACAATAACATAATTCATAATACGACAAATTTCACAACATTAGAAATGGTATTCGGTATATATGCCCACTTGAAATGAAAATCATTCACAGAAACTATTTCAGGATTATAGAAAAAGACACAAGGTTTTATACCAGAGGTAGAGGTAGGTGACGCAGTTTTTATGAAAAATACTAGGAATCGGAAGGCTAAAGAAGTGCCACGATACGGGAAAGCGAAAATTATATGAAAAGTAGATAGGAGTATTGTACCGGTAAAGTTAAAAAAAAGTTAAAAATGACTTTCAATAAGAATTACACATGTAATGTATATTGAATAAAAAATATTCTATTCTATTCTATTCTATTCTATTCTATTCTATTCTATTCTAAAGTTGAGAAAGAGAAATACGAAAGTGGCAATAAAAAACGTAAAACGCTCTCCGTAGGTGGTGGCAAGAAGTTTTGACATGTAGCATGTCTTAATCTATAATATTAACCAATATTATAGATTAAAAGATAAGATTTACTCGGAAAATGAGTTGCGCAGTGAACCTGCAGGATTAAATCTGCAAATAGAACCCATTATGGAACTTACAAAAGATAGATTAAAGCAAATAATGCCTATCAAAATATTAAAAAGAGACTTTATGAGTCCATAAGGTTCTATTGTTAAATTAATTTCAGGCAATCTAGACAATGATGACGGCATTGGAAACAATACGGTGAGTAGCCAGCTTAGAAATAGTGAACATTCGAAAGAAAGAAAACTATCGCTCATGTAAAAATCTTTGAATAAATTAGTTAACATCTCGGATGATTTGAAGTATATCTTAATTAATTTGAATATTAAATCTTCACAACTGAAAATATTGCAGTAAAATCAGTCTAAGGTACATAATGGAGTAAATGTAGTCAAATGAATGCTCTATATCAAATCCTAAATAACTTTCGTACTATTTATATGAACTTATTATTCTTATTCTTATTTTTTAAAAACGTTACCCCCACACTAGGATTTTCTCCTGTGTCGTGGAGGCAGTTTACAAACATAAATTGCACAAAGACAAACATCCAGACCAGAACAATTATTTGTATGCCATACAAATACTTGTTCCGTGCGGGATTCGAACCCGCGGCCCCCAGTGCAACAACTGATTGCTAAGCCACTGCGCCACGGAGCCGTTAACATGTTCAATGGATAGAAACGGCAACCGCTTTTAGTGCAGTACACATACTCTTTTTTTTATATTCTACTAAGCCAGCGCTTATCCACGATCCCACCTGATGGTAAGTGTTGATGTAGCCTAAGATAGTGAAGCGCACTGACTTAACAACAGCCTATTCACTCTTGTCTTGAAGACACCCACACTGTAATCGGATGGAAAGTCAGATGCTGGCAACTTATTCCACTCCATTACTGAACGCATGATGAATAACGTGGCGAACCGTTCGTTTCAAATGTGTGGTAAGTCAACAACGAAAGGGTGGAGACTGGCCGAACGTCTGGTTGTCCGATGATGGAAGGGAGAGGGAGGAATTAAATTATGCAATTCGTGCGCACACTCTCCGAAACGCATCCTGTAGAAAACTCCACCAATCTATTATTAATTCTACAGAACTAAGTACTTAAGTGTTACATTAATAGTAACAAGTTAGTTTTTGTGTTAGAAGGTCCCTTATTAGACAAGTTCATATAAAATTATTACAAGATTACTCCTAAACCTATATACGATCCAAGTTCCTTAAAAACCTCTATTATAATTCCTAAGTATCCTTACCTTATTGTGAATGGATTGAAATACAGACCCGTATCTATCGCGTGCGAGCAGAACGAAGATGATTGAGTTCTCTGTAAGAAAGATAACATCATGCAATATGCGCTTACGACATGTATAAAACAATCAAGGCTACTTAAAAACTATACTGCATGTCATAAGAACTTTATTAGATTTGAAGACGTAAGAAGCCACATTGTAGCCAATGAAATAAGGTTACTTTTTATGAAGAAATATATAGTATTTACCGAAAATTGTAATAATGAAGTCATGAAGCACAACCTGAAAATAACATTTCTAGTAGTCCCCAATCCAAACAGCGAAGCACAAATTGGTGACAAAATCATCAATAAAGCAGCGGAAACAAGGACACTCGAGTTCAGCTTGCTGTTTAGACCTGTCGTTATGCCAGATCTACAACATTAAATCAAGATGGAGGACAGCCAAATCGATTTTCGCGTGGACCTCAACGACAACAAAGACATTTTAAACAGTGACAAATATAACAGTGAAAGTGTTGATAAAAATGAAATTTTTATAACTCAAGATATAGGTGTATCGACAATTAGATTAGATACTTGGTCGTTAAATTTTAGTTATTTAAGAAAATTATTTTGTTAAAACGAAATCATCTAGCACCAAAAGATTTTTGTCTTCAGTTGATTTCTCTCTTAGGGGGGAGGAGCAAGCACTCCTTGCCAACATATATCATAGTATAGCAATAAGGTGGAAGGGATGACTCAGCATTTACTTTATACGTGTATAAAATATTGCAAAATACATTATAAAACGTTCTAGAACAAATTATGCTGACAATGACAATAAGTTATAAGACTCTTTGTTTTCTGTTGGCCATTACGGATCATCAAATACAGCCAGATGACAGACAAACGGACGGGCAGTCAGACAGCGGTAGCTTAGTAATAGGGTCCCGTTGGTTACCCTTTGGGTACGGAACCCTTTATGGGATTGCTGAGCCAGATTATATATATGAAAGTTTATATGAAGAAAGTTAGTTGAAAAGCGGCAATCAAAAAATCGTATGTAGTGTTAGTACTCGTAGATATGGTGAAAAAAAAGGAAGGGAAAATAGTTTACGTACATGAAGTTTTTAAGAACAATTAAACAATTTTGACGGCTCCATGGCGCAATGACTTAGCATTGGTTGCGATACTGCGAAAAAATAATTATTGAAACCATTTAGTTTAAATTTCGATATAAATCTGAGTAAATTATTACACTGTCGATTTACAGGAAACTAAGAAGTTGTTATACTAATTAATATAATTCCAACATGTACATACTGAGAAAGTTCCAGTTTTGAAGATATCTCAGGTATCCCTATGTAACGTGAAAATTTAGTTAATAGGAAATGAGATTTAGTAATCTTATCAAAGTTTGTGTCACGAGTTTGCTTATTTTCCGCTTGGAATGAAACTGTCCGGTTTTGCCAAGGTTGTGTTAACACTTTTTTTTTCTGATTTATTTTAATATGCTTTCGGGATTGTTTCAACTGCTATTTAAAATGTTGCTTCATTACATTATTTGAATAACTTATCTCATTTTAAATTAAGAATAAAATAATAAATAGAATCAGGCGTTACTTTGCGGAAATCCATTATATAAAAACTTTTAGGAAAATTTACTTCGCAAATATCCGCGTTATAAAATAAACTGATGTGTCTTACCTACTATGATACCTACTACCTACTACTATACCTATACCTACCACTTGTCTTACCTAGTATGAAGAGCACCTCCTTGGTGCTCTTCATACTAGGTAAGACACATCAGTTTATTTTATAACGCGGATATTTGCGAAGTAAATTTTCCTAAAAATTTTCAGAATAAAAATCAACAGGCAGTATAAACACTGCAGCTGTAAATATATACCAAACCGACTTTTCATCCACTAATTTCTTTTTGTTTGAAGGGTAAGAAAGCCTGTACGAGTTTCATTATTAGACTTCAGTATAATTTAACTACAATTAATTAGGGGTCAGTCATCGAAGAGTCTATTTCTCATGAAGATGCTTCATTTAAAGATGAAATACGAGTCGTATTACTGGGAGTGATATGCACTTCCCTGTGTAGTGGTACAAAGAGTTTTGATTAGTGGTGTTGGTGTTAGTGCATGCAATTAAGAGAAAGCTGAAGGTTATCTTCAAACTAGGTAAGACTCGTCTATTTATTTTCACGTGGACCTAAGCTATTTAAAATCTTCAGTAAAAATTTCTCAATAATATCCCTATGTTAAGGTTCCTCACCAGACCTTAAACATCTAATTTTTGTGGTTTATTAATAGTGTATATGCGTATTAGACGTTATAAAGAGCATTTGGCCGCGTAAATTGCAATCTTGATAAATCCTATTCTGCTAAACATCTCTTGGACACTAGACACAACCTAACCAACGACCACTCCTTTAAACTCTTACCTACTTGTAATAAAGCGCTGCACCTGAGTGTGCTGGAACAGTTAGAGATATTAAAAAATAATAATAGTAACATTACACTGCTGAATGAACAAACAAATGTTTCTAACTCACCTCTCTTAAACATCTTTACGCCTACTCTCTAATAACATACAGTCTGGCAATATGGTTTTTCGTCACTGACATGGTGGTCAGCAATTGGTTGCGTGGTTGGAGGGTAGGCGGGCGTTTCGCTGCTGTTTGTTATTAATTTAAAAGCAAACGGCTGCTTACGTCAGGTAGTAATTGGTCGGATGTTTTAACGCATGACGCTGTCGTTCACTACTTAAAGTTTAGTCACGCCGCTCACTTAGCGGTCAGCCACCGCAGAGTCTACTTTATCTGAGGATGCCACGTGTAAAGGCAAAACACGTTTCGTGTTATCTAGGGCACTGTGTCTTTCCTAGTGTATTGGAAGTAGTTGTGTTAGAGATAATGCATGCAATATAACGGAGGGCGGAAGGCGCTCTTTAAATTAGGTAAGACAAATCATTTTATTTAATTAAGCGTATATAGGCAAAGTAATTTTTACCAATTTTAATATAACGGATTTCCGTGAAGTAACGTTTGAATCTATTAATTATCTCTAATTTAATAAATATACCTCAACTTTAAATATTAGTAATCACCGAAGGAATTTCTTAACGACCTTTTGCCTTCAATTTCACGTCAGTTTTATGTTTTTATGTTATTGTATTGTCATCTAAATTGAATACTGTAAACTTTAGTTTTTTTATATTATGGTTACCAGAAGTAGTGAAAATCAAATTGCTGAGTGGTTTTCCTATCAACTTTCCGCCTAGGTGGACGTTATTTAACGTAATCGGATTCAGTTACTGCTTACCTAGGTCAACTCACTCACTCAACTCACTGGAAAAGGTCACTCTGATAAAATTATACAAAGAAAATTAATATAAAGTATATTATGTATACGTATAAGAAATAGTAGAACCACACTGAAGCTATTTTATCCGGGGAACGACCAAGCTTTCTAAGAATACCGGCGTAGAAATAGAATTAAAAACTTTTTAATTCAATATAGATTACAAATAATACTTTTTTTACGTGGTAGAGTATAGTAGTAGTTATACTTGTAGCACGAAAGGGTTGGCTTGACCGAGGAAGGACCACGCTCTCGCAGAATACCAACGTAAAATAGCAGCTTAACGCTGCTGTGTTTCGTGTGGCGAGTGTAGAGAACCAGAGACTATTCTAATGGAAACGAGGCATTCCATCTTAGTCCTCTCGGGTGACAACGCATCTGCATTTTGGTTCGTAATCTGGGATATATGTAGATGTCTATGGGCCGCAGCAACCACTAACGATTAGGTGAGCTGTGTGCTCGTATGTCATCCTTATTTCATAAAAAAACATATCGAATGTCGCTCTTACGTTTAATTTACCACTGGTTCGGGAAATACTTCTGTCCTAGAAAGAACCAGCAAGAAATCTAGCGGAATTTTTTTTATTGTAAAAAGGCCTAGGTATGTACAATCTTATATGTTACACAATTAACAATACAAAACAAATAATAAATAGCTTGGTAGCGATCACCTCATTCCCAGAGGTCATTAAGATAACGGTTTATGATAATCAGGGACCATTTTTACTGGAAGCGAGGTATTCTATCCTAGTCCGCAGGGATGGCAACGCATCTGCAATTTTATTATTAAATGACGATAGATGTCATTGGGCTACAGCATTTACTTCCTATCAGGTGGACTGTGTAGTCGTTCGTCACCCCTATTCTACATAAAAATTAAAAAAAACGAGCGAGCCTTGCAGTTGGCGCATATGATGTGTAACATCTGACAGCTCACATTGGTAATATGCAACATTAACGTTATTTACATGTTAGATAGCTACGATTGTTTACATTGTGTACTACAACAAAATAGAAATAAGGTACATTTCGTAAAAAGTCAAAGTAGTATCCACAGCAAGACCCTATCTACGCTCCAGGGCACAAGTAGCTGTTATCGCTACTCGTACTAGCACGCGTCAACCTATCGAGTCAGAATGTTTTATAAGTAAATATTTAGGACTTAAAGAGATTTGATGGATATATTGCTTCTTTTTACTCTTATTATACTATTTAACTTAAATTTGGTATTGGATTTCCTATTGTAATCTAATTAGACTGACTGAAGTAAGTTTGAAGAAAATTTTTATTGTTGTTATAATTTTTGTATAATAACATAAGTTTAAAATGATAATTTTTGTTTGTAGAGATATTTTTATAATTTCTCAAAAGATATGACGAGATCTAGAAATAATATACCATTAAATGAAACTTATTTTAAGAATTTTATCGCATTAAATTTTGAGTTTGAAATTCCCGACGTTTCGGGTGCTTTACAGCACCCATGGTCACGGTTCCATCGTGACCATGTAGTGTTCGCGTAAATATGAGAAGTTACGAATATAAAAATTGGAGTTGTGAAAATCGGATAATCCATTTAGAAGATGTGAGCAAAGATATATGGAAGAAATGTGAAAACCTATATTATTTGCTATGTTAGTTGGTTAGTAAGTTTATGTTCTAGAAACTTTTTAGTTATTGGAGTTATATAAAATATTATTGTTTTATATAGCACAGGGATATATAACTCTCTAGTATCGCGCGCGTTACCCCGGCTTTCTCATGCGCACTCATTGGTCAAATGAAATAGCGCGCGCTTCTCCAGCTTCTTGTTACACAATTACGTCCCTTTTCGTGAAATCACTCCCACACATTGCAGAAAGCGAGAGGAAAGATGTTACACATCAAAAACATGAATGTAACTGTTTAATTAAATCTTAATATTCACAATCATAATGTTATATGCCTTCGTTATTTTATTATAGGACGTTTATATAAACGTCATATAGTAAGTAAGTAATGCTCTTTACAGCAATAACAAATTACCTAATTAAGCATATTCGAAACAAGTTACGCGTAATCACTCTTTTACAAATACAAGTTATGTCGTCATCGTCTACAACTTTTCATAAGTATACTGCTGAAAATAGAGGTCTCACTATTGGGTAACATCTCTATGTTACTTTGTAGCATTGTAGCATTCATTCAAATGCCACAAAGCAAGGTCCTGCGCAACCAGCATCTACTTCCTACATATCTTATTGGGTCTTTACTCTATCTGCTGGGTCCGTCCTACACTTCGTATCCCTTAATGTGTTGAGATTAGATTTATGAACGATTCAGTCAGACAAAAATATTTTAAACTAACTATACCGTTACCATTACAGCCTATTAAAGTCCGCTGACATATAGACTTTCCCATGAATTGCCTCATATGGCGGATATTTGCCATAGTTACTAGGGTTGCTAGGGTTAACAACGGCAGTTTTTTATTTTAGTCGTTTTTAGGAAGTCGTTGGTGCCCATTTTCTGATTTGTTTCCCTAGGTTGTCTCTTAGGACAACTACGGGATTATAGTACACGATAAACATAGCGTTAATATACGAGACTAATCCGACAATAATCAACGACAATCAAAATGAACAAGAGAAGAGAGGTTTTAAAAATTGTTACCACAACTCTCGGTATCTTTCCATCTCTTCATAACAGGTAGATATTTTTTTCTCATAAACTTAAAGTAAATGGATTCAGAACGGTTTATAACGCTGCTCTTGCGTGTGTTGATGGAACGCATGTCCGAAATTAACATGTTCAAAATTTCTTCACATATTTTTTCCGAATCATCAGGCACTAGGTATATAAAACTTAACAGCTTCCCTGTCCGCGAAACAGACCCAGTAGTTAAACAATTGAATTTGTAAGGGCTTACGTTGCAATATTGTAACACGGTTTAACGGTTCGTCGCCGGGCTGACAGTTAGCCCCTCGCCTCGGTCCGAATAGGTAATTGTTACCGAGTGGAAATAAATACAGTAATGTACAAATAAATTTTGGATTATTTAGCACCTACACCTATAGGCGACGATAAGGGCTAAATCACAAAATGTTCATATAGTATAAGTCATGGGACAGTGAAATGGTTAAAGTTACACTTGTGCCCATATCCATCCCATCGATTGTCTAAATGAGGTTACACATACTTATGAGATCATTCATTCTACAATTTTGTGTCTAGGAGTGAGAGGTACAGATACTGTAATTTTACTTTCTTATTTCTTAAATACTTTTAAATTTACTTCCAACAATAAAGGTAAGAGTAAATGAAACTAAATAAAGAAGTTAATAAATTAATAAAATATAAAAATCATTACCCAAGCCAACCATAACGAAAGATAAGCAAATGTTAGGTATATTTTTAAAACATTACTTAAAGCAATATCTTCATAAACATTCAGTTGGAATACCACGGAACATTAAACTTCAATCTTATTTTATTCTCCAATCTAAAACAGAACTTTACACAAACATAAACTTATATGCAACTAACAACTGGGATTCAGTCCGCAACATAAAAGTTTCACAAGCTGTTATGAAGAGATGGAAAGATACAGAGAGTTGTGGTAACAATTTTTAAAACCTCTCTTCTGTTGTTAATTTTGATTCTCGTTGATTATTGTCGGATTAGTCTGGTATATTAACGCTATGTTTATCGTGTACTATAATCCCGTAGGTGTCCTAAGAGACAACCTAGGGAAACAAATCAGATAATGGGCACCAACGACTTCCTAAAAACGACTAAAATAAAAAACTGCCGTTGTTAACCCTAGCAACCCTAGTAACTATGGCAAATATCCGCCATATGAGGCAATTCATGGGAAAGTCTATATGTCAGCGGACTTTAATAGGCTGTAATGGTAACGGTATAGTTAGTTTAAAATATTTTGTCTGACTGAATCGTTCATAAATCTAATCTCAACACATTAAGGGCTACAAAGTGTAGGACGGACCCCGCAGATAGAGTAAAGACCCAATAAGATATGTAGAAAGTAGATGCTGGTTGCGCAGGACCTTTCTTTGTGGCATTTGAATGAATGCCACAATTCTACAAAGTAACATAGAGATGTTACCCAATGGTGAGACCTCTATTTTCAGCAGTATACTTATGAAAAGTTGTTGACGATGACGACATAACTTGTATGTGTAGAAGAGTGATTACGCGTAACTTGTTTCGAATATGCTTAATTAGGTAATTTGTTATTGCTGTAAAGAGCGTTAGTTACTTACTATACGACGTTTATATAAACGTCATAAAATAAAATAACGAAGGTATATAACATTATGATTGTGAATATTACGATTTAATTAAACAGTTACCTTCATGTTTTTGATGTGTAACATCTTTCCTCTCGCTTTCCTGTAATGTGTGGGAGTGATTTAATGAAATGGGACGTAATTGTGTAACAAGAAGCTGGAGAAGCGCGCGCAATTTCATTTGACCAATGAGTGCGCATGAGAAAGTCGGGGTAACGCGCGCGATACTAGAGAGTTATATATCCCTGTGTTATATAAAACAACAATATTTTATATAACTCCAATAACTAAAAAAATTCTAGTACATAAACTTACTAACCAACTAACATAGCAAATAATACAGGTTTTCACATTTCTTCCATATATCTTTGCTCACATCTTCTAAATGGATTTTCCGATTTTCCTTTTTTTTTCAATTTGGCCTTCTCTTCCAAGTTTTATGTTTATGAACGTAAAGACATCGTGAGCCTCTCTGTTGAGCGTACTATAGAAATGGCATGTGTTGAGCTTGAGCACCTTATTGTCGTCAGTGTTTACAGACCCCCATGTTCAAGTTATGATACTTTTGAAAAAATTATGGAAGAAGTTTTAGTTAAGCTTAATAAACAGAATAAATCTCTTGTAGTGTGTGGAGACTTTAATATCAATCTCCTGGAAACTTCTTCCATCAGTATTAAATTCTGTTCTTTGTTCAAATCCTATAATCTTAATAATTTATTCTTTGAAGCTACACGTATTGCAGGGTGTAGTGCAACTTGTATTGATAATATTTTTACAGGTGTTGTACCAATCAACAAATCAATAATTCAAAAACTTAGTTCAGATCACTGTGGACAACTGGTTTCGTTACCTTATATGCACAAAAAACAGGTAATTGAGAAAATTGTGTTTGTTCCTATTAATGCAAAACGCCTGGAGAGATTTAGAAGTAATATGTTAAAAATCCTTCCATCCCTTTCTTATAAGAACAATGCAGACTATTTATATAGAGAATTATTTACCTTTATAAACAATGAATTTAATAAAACATTCACTTATAAAACATTCTCCAGAAACAGTCGCAAGGCATTTAATGAGTGGGCGACAGTAGGAATTCATAAAAGCAGACGAAGGTTATATGACCTTTACCATGAAAGATCGTATAATCTTTCCGATGCTTTTAAAGAATATGTAAAAAATTATTCTAAAATGTTTAAAAGAGTTTGCTCCACAGCCAAATCATTACATATTAGTAACAAAATTAAGACAGCTAAGAATAAAATTAAAATGACGTGGAGTATAATTAACAGCGAAACCGGTAAAGAGAAACCTCGTAACTCAAACTATCAATTAAAAATTAATAATGAATTGACTAAATCAAATCAAGAAGTTGCAGCGGTGTTTGAGAAATATTTCATTGATGTTCCTATCTTGACAACAGAGTCATTGAATGCTTCTCCAACTGTCGCCGAATCATTACTTAAACAGAATGTTAATACCTGTTTAAAAGAATTTAGATTTGAAAAAGTATTACCGCATAATATTATAAAATACTTCAAAACCATTGATGTAAAGAAAACCGCAGATTTGTGGGGAATTTCCGTTACAGTGATTGCGTCCATAATAGATTTAATTGCACCTCATCTTGCTATTATTTTTAATACTTGTAACGATTCTGGTGTGTTTCCTGATTTAATGAAGTATAGTAAAGTAATACCTTTATTTAAATCTGGTAGTACATTGGACCCCGCTAATTATAGACCTATTTCTGTACTACCAACTCTTAGTAAAATTTTTGAAAAAATAATTTTGGATCAATTGTTAATTTTTTTTTAATACAAATAAATTACTTCATAAAAATCAATTTGGTTTTACAAGGGGTCGCTCGACGTCTGACGCCGGTGTTGAGCTTATGAAATATATTTTTAATGCCTGGTAGAACTCACAAGATGCCTTAGGTATTTTCTGTGACCTTTCCAAGGCTTTCGATTGTGTTCATCATGATACATTAATCAGGAAACTACAACATTACGGTGTAAAAAATTTGGCGCTTAAACTTATTACTTCATATTTAAGTAACAGAACTCAAAAAGTCGTCATTAATGGTAAATGTTCCTCCGGATCGGTAGTATCAATGGGTGTTCCTCAGGGCTCGATTCTTGGCCCATTCCTGTTCTTAATCTATATTAATGACTTACCTTATCTTGTAGGGGACAATCACGATATAGTATTATTTGCTGACGATACCTCTTTAATTTTCAAACTGAAACGGCAGTCAATTAAATATGACGATGTAAATAATGCTCTATCGAAACTAGTACATTGGTTTAACGCCAACAATTTGCTCTTAAACGGCAATAAGACAAAATGTATTAAATTTACAATACCTAATGTAAAACATTCGAAAACCAATGTGCTCTTAAATAGGGAGGAGTTGAGTCTTGTGGATACCACTGTTTTTCTCGGTATTACTATTGACGCGAAACTTCAATGGGGCCCCCATATATCTAAATTAGCAAGCAGACTTAGTTCTGCAGCATATGCTGTAAGAAAGATTAGAAGTCTCACAGATGTTGAGACAGCTAGGTTAGTGTATTTTAGTTACTTTCATAGCGTAATGTCTTATGGAATTTTGCTATGGGGTAATGCGACTGATATTGAAGCTATATTTGTTTTGCAAAAGAGAGCCGTACGGGCGATTTATAATCTAAATTGTAAAGAGTCCCTTAGAGAAAAATTTAAAGAAATAAACATATTAACTTTGGCATCGCAATATATTTATGAAAATGTAATGTATGTACATAAAAACATAAATAGCTTTAATAAGAATAAGGATGTTCATACCTTAAAGACTAGGAACAAACATAAGCTTGTAATGCCACTTACAAGACTCCACAGAATTAGTAGTTCATTTATGGGGCAATGTATACGCTTTTACAACAGAATCCCAGAACATGTTCAAAGTTTGTCAATAAACAAGTTTAAAAGTTTTATTAAAGAAAAACTGAACAAAAAGGGTTATTATAATATCAAGGAATACATGAATGAAAATAATCCCTGGGAATAAGGTGATCGCCACCATGCTGGTTCTATGAAAATTCATTTAAAATTGTATAAACAAAATTATTGTTAAGTGAAATTATGTTTAAAAAAAAAAGTCCCGCTGGGTTTCTTGCTGGTTCTTCCCAGGACCGTCTTCCCTTCGGAGGTATTTTCCGAACCAGTGGTAAATAAAATAATGACTTTCAATAAGTAGTATGTAATAATCCATATTGAATAAAAATCATTCTATTCTATTCTATTCTATTCTATGTATATTTTTAAAAACGTTTATCGAGTTTAACGACATATCGAGTGACATGCAGTTTCGTGGCCATGAAACTGCATGTCACTCGATATGTCGACGCCGAGGATTCGGATACTGGCTGAAGCAACAAGGGGAGTGCCTCGAAACTGAAGAGGTACGACGAAGAGTTTCTTTTTAGCGCTAAATGCACAAACTCGTGTCTTATGGGGATTGAACTCGACTAGATTTAGTCGCTTCCAGTACGAGACTTTGTTCAACAATGTCTCGACTTCGGACACAAGTTTTTCCCGGTACTCGGCGACGTATTCCCGATAAATATTCGCATGGCCAGTATATAAAGCATCACCAGTGCTGTAATCGGAGCATGCATGGTCTGATGCTCAGATCTGTTAGAAAACTGTTGATTCAATTGCGCAATTTCTTGGAAAGCCCATAGGAAGGAAGCTTCGTAAGAGGCACTTTGTGCCAAACCCGATGGAAGGCCTTCGCTATGTTCCAAACTAACAGCCAACGCCTCCCACTTGGAATCTAATACCTTCGCCAATTTATGAGTTAGGTAACCCAGAAAATCACCAGCCGAGCGACCGCGAAGGAAACCGTACTGACGGTCACTAATCAGTACCGCATGAACTAGCTGTTAATAATGTACTTCATTGTATTCACGTGCGTATACATGTACGTGCTTATTACATGTACGTGGTAGAGCCATGCTGCATTTATATTAGTAGTATAGTTGTAGCACGAATGGGTCGGCTTGACCGGGGAAGGACCACGCTCTCACAGAATACCAAAGTAAAATAGCAGCCTAATACTGCTGTGTTTCGTATGGTGAGCGTAGAGAACCGGAGACCTATTTTACTGGAAAAGAGGCATTCCATCTTAGTCCTCACGGGTGACAACGCATCTGCATTTTGTTTCGCAAACGAGGATAGATGTAGATATCTATAGGCCACAGTAACCACTTACCATCATGTGGACTGTGTGCTCGTTTGTCACTCTGTCCTATAAAAAAAATATTTAAGTGAACAAGGAGGTGATGGCGATAGGCCTATAGTTGGACGGATTAGAGCGGTTACCTTTTTTTGGGATCGGGTGTTTTAGGAAAGCTGTCTTTCGTGATTTCGGCACTACGCCTAGGGAATAGGAGTACCAGAAAAGATGCGTTAAACCGGTGCCAACTCTGGAGAACATGTCTTCAGCACAATAGGAGGGACGCCATCAGGCCCACTCGACTTGTTGACGTCCAAAAAGAGGAGTACTCTGTGCACCGAGCATTGGGTAAATAGGAGAGATGGCAGACAGAAATTACCTTGGACAGCTTTGGCGAGAGACCAGAGTGCACGTATTGCCGAAGGAAGCCGAAGTACTTTCTCGCCAATTCTGCCGATGTGCTCTGACTTTGCTTTGACTTGAGGGGCATCGACGGAGACCTGATATCTGTCCGTATGAGAGATCAGCAGAAGGTCCAACAGGGAAGGTACATGATCTTCCACTTCTGGGATCCGCGTAGACGAGGTAACGAGTTGTGTCAGACCATATGCCAAAGCAAAATCTTAAACAGATCTACCCGCATGATCGGTTAAACGAGAACCAAGTCATTCAGCGTGGTACCGTGACAGGGGGCGCCTATGAATTATTTCTCCATTTGCCACAAGCAGGTTTAGTCTCGAGCGGAATTTCGCCCGAGGGTAGGGTAGCTTGAGCGTGGATTCTCACCGAGGGATTTTCCGTCACCAGGGGTGCTCGTACCCTCCTAGGGTAGTATATTATTTAACTCCGCTACAATGTTAAGGGAGGGGGGATTAAAGAGGGAGACAGTGTAAAGGGAGGAACCAGACAAAATGCAGAAGCAAACGCTGGTCTTCTGTGACGTCGTTGTACCAACCCGGTTCGAGCCAGCCCTTCCGTGCAACAGCAAATCCTGCCGCGTGGCTCTACCACTGTTACAATTCAGCCAGAGAATGAAAGGCAAATAAACATTTTGTTTTGAAAAAATAAGACTATATATTTATGATTGTAATGAAATTTAAATTATCGCCTTACAAAATCCTCAACCTCATTAACAACAAAATTGGAATGAAATTTTACGCGAAAACGTTTATTATTTCATTTTGATTAGAATTAAAACAATATTCTTGTTGGATTTTGATGCTTGTTATGTGAATGCGTAACTTAATACAAATAGTAAGAGGCAAATGTTTATTTATCATTAATGAATACCTATTATACCTTATTTTGTTATAAATTATATTTTATTTTTCAACATAATACTTTTTAATTTAATTTTATAGTTATTTCCAAAAAAAAATATAATAATAATTAAACTTTAAAAAGTTTACCATGAAAATATACTTTTTTTATATGATAGGATGACAAACGAGCACTCAGTCCACCTGATGGTAAGTGGTTGCTGTGGCCCATAGACCTCTACATACCTTCTACATTTATCCTCGTTTGTGAATTAAAATGCAGATGCATTTTCACCCGTGATGACTAAGATGGAATGCCCCTTTTCCAGTAAAAAGGATATCCGGTTCTCTTCACTCACCATACGAAACACAGCCGTATTAAGCTGCTATTTTACGCTGGTATTCTGTGAGAGCGTGGCCCTTCCCCGGTCGAGTCAAACCACTCGTGCTACACCTATACTAATAATATAGCTGCAACATGTCTTTACCGCGTATAAAATAAATGTACTTACAATATGTATTAGCGTGATAAAAAAAAAAACTAAAACTAAAAATTTAAAATATCATACAGTCCCACTCCCCGGGGCATAGTGGCATTAATGCGTTTCTTTGCTGAATGGGTATAATATGTTTTTGAACAAGAAAAGATCGAGCCCTCTTATCACCAGCGACGACAAGTTACGGATAAATTTAGGAAGATTCCTTTATGAACTTCACTGCGTGGACCCCGCGAACTTAATAAAATCTATATTAAAAATCGCTGATGATGAAGGCTTCGACCACCTAATCCTAGGCCACCATACACGTGTCCCCCGGGTGGTGCTAAACGAGTGACAAAGCCGAAACGACAGACTCGGCTCCTCGCCGTATGGTAGCGGCGTAAAATCTACCACCCCTTAGTTCGCACCATGAGCCGAGAAGAAAAAGAAATGGCCCCGAGTTCCCGGCGCCCCTTTAATGGGGCAGGGGTGCGAAGTGCGAAGTGCGAAGAATCTCCGGGAGAAAAACCGGCGACGAGGTTCGCCACCCGTCACGTCCCGTCTCCCGGGGGGGGGGGGGGGCGAAAAGTGGATTGCGGAGGCCCGTCTGGCTACGCTGAATGTATGTGGAGCAATAAATGATAACATGGATGAAGTATGCAAAATGATGAATGATAGAGGAATAGATGTGTTATGTGTGAACGAGACGAAACGAAAGGGAAGAGATGTCACTGCACATGGCATGTATACCGCTTACTGGTCTGGAGTAGACGAGACCGAGAGGGCATGCCAGGGAATCGGTGTCATCCTTTCAGAAAGAATGGGTCAATGTGTGAAAGAGTATGAATGTGTTAGCCCAAGGCTGCTATGGATACGAATGAGAGTGGGCTTAAAGAAGTTGTTTGTGCTAGGGGTGTACGTCCCAGATAGGTCTAAGCCCACTTATATCCGAGAGCAGTTTTGGGAAATGGTAAGGCTGGTGTTGATAAAATGTAAGGAAAATGAAAATATTATTATGTTAGGACATTTTAATGGAATAGTTGGAGTGAAGAGGTCTGGTTATGAAAGGATATTAGGAACGTTTGGCGATGAAAGAATAAAAGAGAATGGCGAAGATCTCCTCACCGTATGTGTGGAAAAGAATTTTTTTGTGGTAAACACTTTCTTTCGCCATAAGAGGATTCACATGTATACATGGGAAAGAGGGGATGATAGAAGCATCATAGATTTTATAATTTTGGATGAAAGAATGAGGAGTGCAGTGGTAGATACAAGGGTTTACCGGGGGTCCAACGTAGGGACGGATCATTACTTGGTCTTATGCCGAATTAATGGTCTATTCAGACGTTGGCGGCATCGTACATCTGTGTCTACCACTGCGTTTCAGCGTATAAGAATACAGAGGTTACAAGATGAAGGTGTGAAAGAGAAGTATAAATGCAGACTGAGGGAAATATAAGTGGGTTGAATGAATTATGTGTAAATGATTTAGAATTGAAGAATGTATGGAATAATATTAAGAAAGTTTTGGTGGATGCAGCCACTGAAGTATGTGGTGTAAGTAAGAGAACGAATGAAAGGAAAAGTAATACGTTGTGGTGGGATGATGAGGTACGGATGGAAGTTGAAGCAAAGAAGAGAGCATGGCTAGATTTACTAGCAACTAAAGCTGGTAATTCTGGCGGTATGAATGATGAGAAAGGCAGACTTTAGACGTATAAATAAGAGAGTAAAAGAAGTTGTTGAAAGGAAAAAGCAATAAAGGATAGATAAAAATGATAGAAGGATATCTGATAACTTCCAGGAAAATATTAAAATGTTCTGGAAGCTCGTAAGAACTGCCAGGGGAAATTCAAAACAGCCTAGAATGAATGCTATACAAGACGAAAATGGCTGCATGTTGAATGATGAAGTTTCGAATTTAAAGAGATGGAAGGAATACTTTGAAAGCGTGTTTAAGAGTGAAGGGTCATCTGAAATAAGTGAAATAGAAATTCCGGAAGAAGTGGAGAGAGGTAGGGAGATAAGTGTAGATGAAATAATGAAAGCAATGAAAAGCATGAAAGCAGGTAAGGCAGCCGGATATGATAGAGTATCACTCGAAATGCTAAGCGCTGGTGAGGGTGTGGTTGCAGGCCTGCTGTACACCTTGTTTCATTTATGTTGGGAACTGAAACGGTTACCGGAAGACTGGTGCAAAGCCGTTATAGTCCCAATATATAAGGGAAAGGGGTCGCAGCAGGACTGTAAAAACTACCGTGGGATACCACCATAATATCTGATAAGCTTGCTTAGCATTGTGGGTAAACTGTATGCTAAGGTGTTAATTGAAAGAGTTATGGAAGAAACTGATGGAAAAATTTGGGATGTGCAAGCTGGATTTAGAAAGGGGATGGGGTGTACGGATCAAGTCTTTTCCATCCGCATGATGGCGGAGAATTTTTTGGCCAAAAACCAGAAAGTTTTTTGTGCGTTCATGGACTTGGAAAAGGCTTATGACAGAGTGGACAGGAATGTGTTATGGCAAACACTGAACTCTATTGGGTTGAGCGCTGGCTTGATACAGGCATTCATCATCATCATTACAGCCCTTCACAAGTCCACTGCTGAACATAGGCCTCCCCAAAAGAATGCCACAAAGCACGGTCCTGAGCCACCTGCATCCATCGACTTCCTGCATGTCTTACCAGGTCGTCACTCCATCTCGTGGGGGGACGCCCTACACTTCGCCTACCGGTACGAGGCTGCCACTCGAGAACCTTTCTTCCCCATCGGTTGTCGGTTCTTCGAGCTATATGGCCGGCCCACTGCCACTTCAGCTTACTAATCCGTTGGGCTATGTCGGTTACTCTGGTTCTACTGCGGATATCCTCATTCCTAAGTTTATCACGCAGAGAAACTCCGAGCATAGCCCTCTCCATAGCTCGCTGAGCGACCTTGAGCTTCCTCATACGGCCAGCAGTGAAGGACCACGTCTCAGTTCCATAAGTCATCACTGGCAACACGCACTGGTTGTACAATTTCGTTTTCAGGTTTTGAGGTATGTCTGACGAGAAGATGTGTCGTAGCTTCCCGAACGCTGCCCAGCCGAGTTGAATCCGTCGATTGACCTCTCGGTCGAAGTTGGACTTACCTAGTCGGACTATTTGTCCCAGGTAAACATACTCGTCAACAACTTCGAGCTTAGTGCTCCCAACAACTACCGGCATAGGTGTGACATGGACATTGAACATGACATACAGGCATTAAGGTCTCTTTATATGGACTCTAGTGCTTGTGTCAGGATCAACGGGGTCTACTTGGACTGGTTTGACATTCATAAAGGTGTCAGACCGGGATGTGTGACTTCCCCGTGGCTGTTTAACCTATTTATGGACAGTTGTTTGCAAACTTTGAAAGTTGAAGAATGTGGGTTGAGAATGGGTGAGTCAACCGTCAAATGCATTTTGTACGCCGATGATCAAGTCATATTTGCATCTTCGGCGGCCGAGTTGCAAATGATGGTTACATTAATGAATTGGTCATTGAAAGAAAGGGGTATGAAAGTGAATGCAAGTAAGACGAAAGTGATGGTTTTTGAAAGAGAAGAAAGTAAAACTTTATGTGAAATAAGAATAGAAGGGGAGTTGATTGAGCAAGTGGATGAGTTTGTATATTTGAGATGTTTCATAGATGATCATCAGGGATGGTAGATATGATAAGGATATAGAACGACGAGTGAACGCAGGAAATAGAGTAAATGGGGCTCTACACGCTATTATGAGGAGTCAGAATGTGTCAACTAAGGCACGTATGGCAATTCATAATGCTGTGTTAGTCCCTACTTTAATGTATGGTAGTGAAAGTTGGGTCTGGCAGAAGAAGCATGAGAGTAGAATAAATGCTAAACAAATGCGTTCCTTAAGGAGTATGCTAGGGCTGAATCTGAATGACAGGGTGAGACATAGTGTGATAAGAGAAAAGTGTGGTTTGCAAGATGACGTTGTGACAAGGATTAAGAAAGGAATGCTTCTTTGGTTTGGTCATGTAGAAAGAATGAACGAGGAAAGAGTGACAAAGCAAATTTATGTAGCAGAAGTCGGCAGGGTCGGGAAGGGACGCCCTAGACGAAGGTTTATCGACCAAATCGGCGATACATTAAAAATGGGCCAGATTAGGAGTACCCTTAACCGACGAGCGTGTATGCGTAGATATATGGATGTAAAAGAGGCGAGAGAGGTGTGTCAGGATCGCGCCAAATGGAAGTCCGTAGTCTCTGCCTACCCCTCTGGGTGACAGGCGTGAGTGTTAATGTATATGTATATGTTTGTATATTAAAAATCCCACCCAAATCCCATATACGATATACCCATTATATACCCAAAGAGGTGGATTTTTCTCACAATTAAAAAGCGGCTACTGTATGGTCAACATTGGCGAAGATATTCCATAAAAACCTATTACGGCACATTCAAATTATCGAACGAAAAACTCGCCCAATAACTGACATTGTGTCTACTTAATTTTTATAGACTCACAATGTTATAATTGAAAAAATATGAAAAAACGTCCGTAGTAGAAATAGTATTAAGTAGTATATTTAAAAATCGCTCGCTCTTGTGAAATTCTTAAATTCACCTGAACCGAATACATACATTTTACATAATTTGTCTAAAAAATATTAGAGAAAATTATAACGGTAGATTAGCTGAGTAAATTAGAATAATGGTTCACAGGTCAACTGTATAATGTTGAGTATGTAAACACCGATACGAATACACACATTCCTTTGACTCGTGATAAAAAACCGACATCAAGTAGAGAACAGGCGAATACTCGGGCCGAGTACAGAGAAGACCCGAACAGGTCGTTTATATGTTCGTACTCGTGCCTATTTGTCTGCGCTCGGTGAGTATCTAAACGTTCCAGCCTATCTTCGACAATCAGTTTCGTATTGCATCACGTTGCATGAGAATATCCTCGACGATAAGGGTCTTGTCTAGATATTGCCTTTTTCAAGTAATAAAATGTGTGGGCGTAAGAATAGATGACGATGAAACTATTTTTTTGGAATTTTCCCTACTTTTGAACAAAATCATAACCAAAATTGTCGGCATCGTCAATCGGCGGTCTTATCGCGTAGAAGCGACCTCTACCAGGTAACCACATTGCAGAGGATATAATGACCTGTAAGAAAGAGTTAGGGTGTATGTAAGTTGTTAGAGAATACAAACGACATACATTTAATTATATGCTCAATAAATAAATATATATTAATTACAAAAATATAAAAATTCATATACAAGAGCATGTAGGAGTAAACAAGTTGGTGAAATAAAATCCTTAACGTAAGGAAAGTAGGGGAGAAAAGAAGTGCGCTTTGACAAGTTTCTTAAACTTTTCAATATATTGCGCACGTCTAAATTTGCAGTGGCAAAGAGTTTCAGAGCCAAACAGCTTCAATAGTAAAGGATTTTGAATAGGAGACTGACCAAAAATATTCCATATTTCTTTTGTAGGATATAAAAGCGTGCGCCGGCGATAGAAGGAATCGTTATTTCGGGAACTTAAAAGTGAATATTACTTTATTACCCGCACAGAAACAACAGGAGGAGGAGGTACTTAATTGCTCTTCTTCCATAAAAAAAATTAATTTATTTTTTATACGTATGTAACACGATATTTTCACAAATTAGAAAACAGATTTAAATTATTTTATAAACAGACAAAGACAAACAAAATATTGTATATATTTTCTAATGTAACTATTTATTAGACGATACATGTTGAGGTGAAATGAATGAATGAAATATATTTTATTGTACACCAGAAAACATAGCAAAAAAAAACAACAAATTATTTAAAGGAACAATTGGCGGCCTGGTAGAAATCGCGTGTAAGGGATTTGTATCAGGCCGCCTAGGCAACCAAATTGCAAAGGGAATAATGACCTGTGAGAAAAGGTAAGGGTGTACGTAAGTTAGAAAATATAAAATTGAGAGATATAATTGTATAGTCGATCAATATATGCAAAATAATATAATAAATAAATACATTTCAATTAAAAACATATAGAAATACAAGAGCAGTAAGGAGATAACAGGTAAGTGAAATGAAAGCCTTGACGTGATGAAAAATAAGTAGTAATTTTAAATGCCTAGCCGTGTAGTGGCGGTCAAGAATATCCACTACCACATATCCTCCCGTGGGTGTCGTAAAAGGCGACAAAAGGAAACAGGCAGGAGATGGGCAGCAGCATCTTCTTGATAACAACAAACTAACAATAAAAAAACTGCGGTTGCCAAGCCGCTCGCCAAGCGTGGCAACTATGGCAAATACCCCCCTATGAATGACAGTAACAAAGAAACGGCCCCCCGTCCCCGGCGGCCCCGCTATTCCTGGCTACGGTGGCGACCATGGTAACGGCGGGGCAGGGGGTGCTAAGAATCTCCGGTGGAGGTTCGGTTGCCACCTTAGACGACTCGACCTGGCAACGTACAACGCAAGCACCCTGAGGACTGACGAGAAGATTGTGGAGCTGGAAGAAGAGATAGACAAGTTACGCTGGCATATTATAGGATTATCCGAAGTCCGAAGAGAGGGGGAGGACACGGTAATCCTTGAATCCGGCAACTTGCTCTATCACCGGGAGGGCGACCATCTGTCCCAAGGAGGTGTCGGATTTATCGTCCACAAGTCTCTCGTTAACAACGTTGTAAAGATCGGGAGTGTGTCGACGAGGGTTGCGTACCTTATACTCAGAACCACCAAACGGTATTCGCTGAAGGTCATACAGGTTTACGCACCAACCTCGGCACATCCCGATGAGAAGGTGGAGGAAATATATGAGGATATCTCTAGAGCCATCCACTCCTCCAAAACCCACTATACGGTGTTAATGGGAGACTTCAATGCAAAACTAGGCACAAGAGAGAACGATGAGCTGAAAGTAGGGAAATTTGGAATAGGGCAACGGAACCTAATGGGCCAGCAGCTGGCCAACTTCATGGAGAAAGAGGGTTTCTTTATGATGAACTCTTTTTTCCAGAAGCGGCCCCATAGGAAGTGGACCTGGTAGAGCCCCGACGGTTAAACAAAAATGAGATTGACTTCATTATGACGACCAGACGACAACTGTTCAGTGATGTCTCCGTGATCGCGAGGTTGAAAACTGGTAGCGATCACCGAATGGTTAGAGGCACACTGAACCTAAACGTTAAGTTGGAGAGGTCTCGTCTAATGAAGTCAACGCTCCGTCCCCCTCGTGCTCTAATCCAAAGTCCCGAAACCTTTCAGCTCGAGTTACAAAACCGTTTTCAGTGCCTAGATGACTGCAATGAAGTGGACGATTTGAATGACAAGCTCGTGGAAACTGTCCATGCGGTCGGAGCTAAGTTCTGCAAGACCCGCCGCAGAAGAACACAAAAACTCTCCGATCACACTCTTAATCTCATGGCTGTTAGACGGGAGATGAACCTACATTCTTCAACAGACTTGACAGCATACAGGCATCTGAACAGACAGATCTCCAAATGCATGCCGCGGGACTTACGCAACTTCAATACAGCTCGTATTGAAGAAGCGATCGAGCGGAACCAAGGCTCCAAAGTCTTTGTCAGAGATCTGTCTGCCAGAAAGAGCCAACTGTCAAAGCTGAAGATCGAATGTGGCAGCATCGTTTCCGAGACACCTGTGATTTTGAGTGAGATTGAGAGGTTCTATGGGCAGTTGTACACGTCATCGTTGGAGCCACACGCAAGTGTGAGTAACGATCCAAGAGCGAGTCTCATCCGACACTATTCCGAAGATATCCCGGACGTCTGTCTGAGCGAGATTAGAATGGCTCTCCAGCACCTTAAAAACGGTAAGGTCCCAGGCGAGGATGGAATTACAGCGGAGCTTCTGAAAGCGGGTGGAAAACCCGTACTTGAAGTCCTTCAGAAGCTCTTTAATTCCGTCCTCCATGGTGGCATTACACCGGAGGCGTGGAGCAGAAGTGCGGTGGTCTTGTTCTTCAAGAAAGGTGACAACGCTCTCTTGAAGAACTACAGACCGATTTCCCTTCTGAGCCGCGTCTACGTGCTGTTTTCGAGAGTCATTACGAATCGTCTCGCGCGCATACTTGACGACTTCCAGCCTCCCGAACAAGCCGGTTTCCGAAAGGGCTTTAGCACCATAGACCACATATATACCCTTCGGCAAATTGTACAGAAGTCCGAAGAGTACAGTTTGCCACTATGTCTGGCGTATGTGGACTATGAGAAAGCCTTTGATTCCGTCGAAATTTGGGCGGTGCTGCAGTCCCTTCAGCGGTGCCAAGTTGACTGTCGGTATATCGAAGTGTTGAAGTGCTTGTACAGTAGGGCTACGATGGCTATCCGAGTACAGAACCAGAGTACGAAACCTATCCAATTGCAGAGAGGTGTAAGACAGGGTGACGTCATATCCCCGAAACTCTTCACCGCTGCATTGGAAGACGTTTTCAAGCTTCTGGACTGGAAAGGATACGGTATCAACATCAATGGCGAGTACATCACTCACCTTCGATTTGTCGACGATATAGTCCTTATGGCAGAATCGCTGGAGGACCTAAGCACTATGCTCAATGACCTCAATAGTGTATCCCAACGGATAGGTCTTAAGATGAACATGGACAAAACAAAGATCATGTTTAATGTCCATGTCACACCTATGCCGGTAGTTGTTAGGAACACTAAGCTCGAAGTTGTTGACGAGTATGTTTACCTGGGACAAATAGTCCGACTAGGTAAGTCCAACTTCGACCGAGATGTCAATCGACGGATTCAACTCGGCTGGGCAGCGTTCGGGAAGCTAAGACACATCTTCTCGTCAGACATACCTCAAAACCTTAAAACGAAATTGTACAACCAGTGCGTGTTGCCAGTGATGACTTACGGAACTGAGACGTGGTCCTTCACTGCTGGCCGGATGAGAAAGCTCAAGGTCGCTCAGCGAGCTATGGAGAGGGATATTCTCGGAGTTTCTCTGCGTGATAAACTTAGGAATGAGGATATCCGCAGTAGAACCAGAGTAACCGATATAGCCCAACGGATTAGTAAGCTGAAGTGGCAGTGGGCCGGCCATATAGCTCGAAGAACCGACAACCGATGGGGAAGAAAGGTTCTCGAGTGGCGGCCTCGTACCGGTAGGCGATGTGTAGGGCGTCCCCCCACGAGATGGAGTGACGACCTGGTAAGACATGCAGGAAGTCGATGGATGCAGGTGGCTCAGGACCGTGCTTTGTGGCATTCTTTGGGGGAGGCCTATGTTCAGCAGTGGACTTGTGAAGGGCTGTAATGATGATGATGATGAGGATGAATTTTAAATGAAAATTGTCAATTAGAGATAGAGGAATGACTATTTAAGGAAAAACACACCATAATATAGTACGTATAAGTAGTTGAATATTGAATTAATACATAAAGCGAAAATTTTTTCAAAACATTTTTCACAAAATTCTATAGAATATACAGAGAAAATTATATTTAGGCCTTACAAAATAATTACAGCATAGACTATAAACAATTATGGTTAAGAGACGTGCGATTAACAAATAGTAAGTACAGGATCATAGTTAACAGCAATTACACATTATTTACTTTAATTTATGATTAAACTTAATCTCATGAAATAGCAATTTGCTCATATTTTTGGTTATATTTTGTTCATGTTTTGATTTATTTGATGGAACTGCAAAAAAAAAAATTAACGGGGATCACACATTATATCATTTATTTTATAACTATTTCTTATTAACTGTGCCTACGACCGTGTTATACTATGATTTTTCCTACGTTATTTTAAAGGCGATATATGAGTATTTTGTCATAAAATTATTATGAGAAAACACCCACATTTCTCATATTATTATGTGTGGTATTTATATAGTTTTCTCATCTGGTTGCCTTGTTTAAATATATAAATGTAAATGAAAATGACAAACATACATAAATATCAATAAAATAAAATAAATACATAGAAGTACATAAATAAATAAAAATTCAACCAGCTGCAAGCCTTCAGCAAACTGGGGAGACCAAACGACCGCGGGTTAGGAAGAAAGGGAAAGAAACCGGAGGACGATGCGTGCGGTGTCGAGGAGCACCTCCTTCTGCATCTGAGTCCGGAGCGGTCCGTCACGGAGTCCCAGTCGCCTCAGATGATATGAGGCTAACTGGAATTAGCCCATGCGCAGAAACAACCACAGTGTATCAGCACAATATAAGGCTTATTCCCAAGAATAGTCCTATTTGTGATGACGGCCCGGTTGCAGTAGAGCCTGGCGCGGTCATTTTCGAGCACGGCTTCTAGCAAGTACTTATAATATGGTAGTTTTCTATCCACGACACCGTCTTTCAGAGCGAGCTCCTGGTGTAGTTCCTGGCTATAAGTTGTCTCTGTGCAAATACTCAGAGTTAGAAAGCACCGAACAACTGGAGATGACATGCCTAAGTCACTCGCCGGGATTGGCGACAAGCTCGACAGATGTCGATGGCACCATCCTTTAGGATGCATCTCCGATAGTTGTTGGTCTTAATAACCTGATCCTGAATTGTACAATAGAATAGACAAAACCCTCGGTTTCCCCATAGAGGTCACCGAAATGTATCCAGTGGAGGAAGGTGACTGTGTCTACGAAAGGCTCATGTAGAGCCTTGTAGAACTTGATGTGGAGATCTTTCTCCTTCCATACGATCTTCCAATCGGAAATGCACTGTATTGCTGGGTCTAGCCATTGCTCGTTGGCTAAGGATAGAGTGGTTAACCGTTTATCAGACGAAATGATGTTCCTGTAGAATGGATCATCCGATTTCGTCAGGAAGTAATTACAGAGGCTGCATACTTCGCGATTATGCATGGTGAGCGACCAAACCGCGCCCACCATGTTTCGGCGGCAAGTACAGCCTCATTACTGACGATCTTGGATGATGCATCCTGTGGGACGTCATAACAGTGCGGAATTCTCTATCCATAGCGTCCACTTCGGTTTGAGTCCACCTGAGTATGCCGAGAACAGGCATGATCCAACTATTGGATGCGTATGTCTTATTAACGCCCAACAAAAGACACATCGCAAACTGATTGTTAAATTAATGAATGTCAATCGAACTTACGAGGTCGAGATATTGTTTATCCTAACTAATATTATCCTTTATGATTTGCCCTACAAAAATAATAAACAAATCTACCAAAACGTTCTTATTGGTATCTCGTAATATTAAATTGAGAAAAGATAACTTTTCCACTTTATCTTTTAATATCCGTCTCTTCTTATCCAGCAAACAGTGAACAGTTTATTAAAAGCCTTTTCTTATTTACTCCATTCTTAGTTATGATTGAAATACAACGTTGTTATTTGATAATGTTTTATGGAAGCCATTTAAATAGGTAATGTTTTGTGAAATGCTCCCAAATTAGAGTTATTTTTAAGCTAAGTATTTATAATTGTTGTAATTAGGATACATTCAGAGCTAAATTAATTAAGAATTTCTTATATTTACGCGAAGACTACACATTAAATGAAACTAATTTTTACAGATTTTATCGCGTTTAATTTAACTTTTAAGTCTCGATGTTTTAGGTTCTTATGCTTAAAAGTTAAATCAAACGCGATAAAATCCGTAAAAATTAGTTTCATTTAATAATTAAGAATTTATAAATATCGACCTTCGGCCTGTGACTCAGCTCATAACGTGAAATAAACTTTTCGTGTCAATTTCTCTCTTAAAGAGTCATTATCAGCTTTACGGTCACCATAACAGCCATACAAAACACAGGCCCAGACCAAGAAATGCCATAAAATATGTTTTTAGCATACATAAAGTTCATGCTTGTCTTGCCGATCTAATGCCTGATATTATTGAATAGCAATTATTTTTTTTACCAACTTCAAAAGTGCATTAGTGTTACTACCAGTAATTGTTAAAACAAATACAATGGTAACAATTAAAAGGGGATTGTATGAAATGAAAATACTGATCTTAAGGCCAGAGCACTAAGCTTCCAGTAATTGTAGATTTTAAAAATACTGTGCTAGTGAAGCTTGAAATTAAAATTCCCCTGTTTCTTTGAAATAGTAGATTCTTTGAATAGTAGTACTTGCTGTTTACTTTTAATTTCGATAAAAGACTATTACTCGATATCACACGTCATATCTTTTAAGTGTTTGGTTCATATTTCAGTGTTAATTATTATGTTAATGCATTAATGCATAGTCCATAGTACTAGATTGATTAATAAGTTTTTTGTAATGATACTTTATTTATAAGTCTTGTTTACTAAAGTAAAAGAGTTAGTGGTAAATTTTATGTTTTATTATATTTCATTTTATTTTTCTAGTTAATGCGTAGCTGTAGAATTAGTTAAAATTTTAGTGCTTACATATCTTAGAGTTAGGATAATTTGTAGTTTTTTTATGCTTAAAACTATTTAGTTAATTGTTTTGTAGTGTTGAGTTGTTGCAGGCTTTTATGTTACAATTAAATAACTTATACCAAAAACACCGCACATTTGTTTCTTATCTTGCCTGGAACCCGACCCCTAGGGCTTGAGTAGACCCATGACAAGACAAAACTCTCGGTTTCCCCATAGAGGTCACCGAAATGTATCCAGTGGTGGAAGGCGACTGTGTCTACGAAAGGCTCATGTAGAGCCTTGTAGAACTTGCCGTGGAGATCTTTCTCCTTCCATACGGTCTCCCAGTCGGAAATGCACTGTACTGCTGGGTCTTGTTATTGCTCGTTGGCTAAGGATAGAGTGGTTAACCGTTTATCACACGAAATGATGTTCCTATAGAATGGATCATCCGATTTCGTCAGGAAGTAATTACAGAGGCTGCATACTTCGCGATTAACATGGTGATCGACCAAACCGCGCCCACCATGTTTCGGCGGCAAGTACAGCCTCATTACTGACGATCTCGGATGATGCATCCTTTGGTACGTCATAACAGTGCGGACTTTTTTATCCATAGCGTTCATTTCGGTTTGAGTCCACCTGAGTATGCCGAGAACAGGCATGATCCAACCATTGTATGCGTATGTCTTATTAACGCCCAACAAAAGACACATCGCAACCTGACTGTTAAATGAATGTTAATCGAACTTACGAGGTCGAGATATTGTTTATTCTAACTAATATTATCCTTTATGATTTGCCCTACAAAAATAATAAACAAATCTACAAAATCGTTCTTATTGGTATCTCGTAATATTAAATTGAGAAAAGATAACTTTTCCACTTTATCTTTTAATATCCGTCTCTTCTTATCCAGCAAACAGTGAACAGTTTATTAAAAGCTTTTTCTTATTTACTCCATTCTTAGTTATGACTGAAATACAATACGTTGTTATTTGATAATGTTTTATGGAAGCCATTTAAATAGGTAATGTTTTGTGAAATGCTCCCAAATTAGAGTTATTTTTAAGCTAAGTATTTATAATTGTTGTAATTAGGATACATTCAGAGCTAAATTAATTAAGAATTTCTTATATTTACGCGAAGACTACACATTAAATGAAACTAATTTTTACGGATTTTATCGCGTTTAATTTAACTTTTAAGTCTCGATGTTTTGGGTTCTTATGCTTAAAAGTTAAATCAAACGCGATAAAATCCGTAAAAATTAGTTTCATTTAATAATTAAGAATTTATAAATATCGACCTTCGGCCTGTGACTCAGCTCATAAGGTAAAATAAACTTTTCGTGTCAATTTCTCTCTTAAAGAGTCATTATCAGCTTTACGGTCACCATAGCAGCCATACAAAACACAGGCCCAGACCAAGAAATGCCATAAAATATGTTTTAGCATACATAAAGTTCATGCTTGTCTTGCCGATCTAATGCCTGATATTATTGAATAGCAATTATTTTTTTTACCAACTTCAAAAGTGCATTAGTGTTACTACCAGTAATTGTTAAAACAAATACAATGGTAACAATTAAAAGGGGATTGTATGAAATGAAAATACTGATCTTAAGGCCAGAGCACTAAGCTTCCAGTAATTGTAGATTTTAAGAATACTGTGCTAGTGAAGCTTTAAATTAAAATTCCCCTGTTTCTTTGAAATAGTAGATTCTTTGAATAGTAGTACTTGCTGTTTACTTTTAATTTCGATAAAAGACTATTACTCGATATCACACGTCATATCTTTTAAGTGTTTAGTTCATATTTCAGTGTTAATAATTATGTTAATGCATTAATGCATAGTCCATAGTACTAGATTGATTAATAAGTTTTTGGACACTGCAAAAACTCTAGGATATGTAAATTGCATTTATTTTTCAACGTAATCGCCTTTTGAGCCTATACACCCTGAATAGCGTTTTGCAAGTTGGCTATTACCCTTGGAAAGAAGGCTTGATCCTGAGACTCGACAAACTCTTATCACGTCATCTTTGCCGTCGAATTTTATAACACGCAACTTTTTCAGCACTTGCGTGTTGGAAGTTGGAGTCCTTCAGGCTCACTTTGTACAATCCGACGTAATTCCGGATAACTATTCGATTTTAAATCAGAATTTAGAACATAGATAATTTGTAGTAATAGGTATTATGTCTTTATTATATTTCTTAAAATATAAAAGGTAATGCTTTTGTTATAAAATGGGTACATAATTCTAATATTCGCTGATTAACGTGTCGTGGTACAGTTCAGTGAATCTCGTGGATGTCGTTAGCGCCGTGAAAGGGAAATGAAACAGGAGATCGGCAGCAGCATCTTCCCGATTACAACACAATATTAATAATAACAACAATAAAAAGATGGCACCAAGCTCCTAATGGCTGGACGTGCTACTAGACTTAATAGCGCCATCCCAGCCTGGAGAATAATAATTGAGGAACGTATCGCAAAGGCTAGGGCCCTCATCAGCAGACTGATGTGCTTCAGGCCAAGAATTGTGCGCACCGTCAGAATAGCGTTTACTATGACAAATGTCAGTTTGTCTCAGCCGGATATAACGCAAAAACTGACGAAGCGCATAGACGACCTGAAGCAGAAAATCGCATCTCGTGTAAAGCGGATTCGATGATATACCGAGAGGTCGAAAAGGTTCAACCAAAATCGTCTCTTCCAGAGTGATCAGAAGAGGCTCTATGAATCATCGGAGCGACCAATGGTACGTGGAACGGGCCCAGCACTGAATCAGGCCTACACTGTCGCATTCTGGCGCGGCCTGTGCTCAGAGCCCACCACAGTGAGGGCCCTTGGACGGATGTTGTGGCGAGTCAGTGTGCGACTATTATGCCCATAGACCCCGTCATCATAACACCGTATGACGTAGCTAAGTTAGTCCGCAGGGCCCCGAACTGGAAAATTCCGGGACGCGACGGACTGCATTACTACTGGTTGAAGGAGTTCGTGGTGTGTCACGCTGTGCTCACCCGACATATTCAAGAGGCTCTCAACCAAAAGTCGCTCCTGAGCCTCTTCACTACTGGGATCACTCATTTGGTACCTAAAGTCCATGATTCCACAGACCCTAGCAAACACCACCTCATTACATGTCTACCCACAATGTATAAGACACTGAAATCCATTTTGAGTACGCGAATCATTCGTCACCTGGGTTTAAATCAGGTGATGTCGCGTGCTCAAAATGAATGTCGGGGCGGTGGCACTGTCGCGGTCTGGCGTGGCCTGTGGTCAGAGCCCGCAAACCACAGCGAGAGCCCTTGGACGGAAGTTGTGGTGACTAAGTGTGCGAATGTTTCGCCCATGCATCCCGTCATCATAACGCCAGACGATGTAACTGAGGTGGTCCGAAGGGTCCCGAACTGGAAAGGTTCGGGGCTTGACGGGCTACATCACTACTGGCTGAAGGGGTTCGTGGTGTGTCACACTGAGTTCGCCCGACAGTTTCAAGAGACTCTCGACCAAAAGTCGCTCCCAAGCCTCTTCACTACTGGGTTCACTCATTTGGTTCCTAAAGACCGGAATACCACAGACTTGAGCAAATACCGGCCCATCACGTGTCTACCCAAGATATACAAGGCACTAACATCCATTTTGAGTGAGAGAATCACTCGTCATCTGATCTCAAATTAGTTGATGTCTTGCGCTCAAAATGTATGTCGGGGCGGTGGTCGTGGAACCAAGGAACCACTGCTCATTGACGCGGTCATTGACAAGGTGGATATGGACCGTATGAAAGGAGAAAGAGCTCCACGAGAGGTTCTACAAGGCTCTACATGAGCCTTTCGTGGACACAGTTGCTGTTCGCGCCAAACGCTGTTTTGTTGTATCGATGTCAGAGGGCGAAATTCGGTCATGCGTAGAACGCGCAAGCGCAGGAGTCGTCTGCCAACTGTGCAAACATCCGCACACTGTCAATTTTTGTTCGGGAACTCGGAATAATTAGGCGCGGCTAGTAAATATACTGTCTAGGATTTGTGACGCGCATCCCTTGCTGGAGAGCTTCCCAGGGACTCATTGTGTCTGACTCAGAATCTGTATAAGTGCATTCGACAATATTTGTTAAAGCGGCCTTTGATATTCTAGAAATAACTGTTGCTACGCGAAGCGGTAGTGACCTTTGATCCGGACACTCCCTGTTCGTTTTGTGTGTTAAGCTTTATAACAAACAAGAGTTAGTGGCTTCTGTAAGTTAGTTAATAGTACGATAGAGTTAATGGACTGTCATCGTGACGAACGAAGAAAGTGACTGTGGACGGCGCCGCGGAAGATTAACTCAATTTGGAGCGGTGCTGACGCCCGGGCTGCTGCCAACAGCCAAGGTCTACTAAGATCAATCACCATCAGTCACACCCAAATACACATCACCGCAACTTATTCCCTTGCACCACACGACCACATGCGACCTGACCGACTCCGGAGGGACCAATCGCCTTGGATATGGGTAAGTAAGCTCCGTCTAATATTCTCCCGGGTGAATGGCCGTAGTATAGAACGCTTCCCCTTATTGTTTAGTGTAATTAGAGATTTTCCACTTTGTCCTTAGGAGGCCCGACCTACGTCTGTTCGTTGAAACTCTGCTGAATGTGCCCCAGAGGATTTGACCTTTATGGGAGCAGCCGTAGGCCGTAGCAGTCGCCTTCCACCACCGGCTATATTTCGGTGACATCGTTGGTGAAACCGAGGGTTTTGTCTGTGAGATACAGGATCACGTTATTAAGAGCAAATATTATCGGAAATACGTCCTAATGGATGGCGCCGTCGCTATCTGTCGAGATTGTCGCCATCCGGGCGAGTCACTTAAGCATGTCATCTCCTTTGTTTGGCGCTATCTAACTCTAAGTATTTGCAAAGAGACAACCTAGTAGCCAGGGTTCTACACCAGGAGCTTGCTCTGAAATACGATCTCGTGGGTTGGAAACTACCATATTATAAGTACTTGCTGGAATCCATGCTCGAAACTGCACGGAAAAGGCTCTACTACGAACCGGCCATCATCACAGACAGGACTATTCTTGCGAAAAAGCCTGATATTGTGGTGATGGACGGGGCACAGTCAAGGATATTTTTAGTCCACATTATCACTTCTTTATACGGCCTTCCATCTAGTTGGGTTTTTATTGATTTATTTATTTTATTTTATTGATATTAATGTACATTTATAATTTTCATTTATACACAGCCCATTCAGAGGAGAAAATTTTATAAATATCCCAAGATAATAATAATGAACTGCGGTTGCCAACGTGCTTGAAAAGCTTAGCAACAATGGCAAATTAGGCCTATAAGACAATTTATGGAGGAGGCTTATCTTTAGCAATGGACTTGTGACGGGCTGTAATGAATAAACGATAGATGAGAAATATTCAGCAAACGCACCGCGAGCGAAGCGTGTACAAAATATAACAATAACCCTTTCATATTTGACAAATAGACTTCACCTCGATATCGTTTACCGTGGAGGTGGTAGGAAACAAATGGTCTACGGCACGATGAATTACAGCTTCGATTACTGAACGTTGACAGGCTCCGGTGATGTACGCGAGTCGTCCTTGTGACAGAGCGGCCGCGCTTCATTTTCACTTGAAACGTATTGGCTATGATAACAAGTAGGTATCGGTTTTCCTTTATTTATATGGAATATGAAAATTGAATTGATACAGTAGAAAATTTGGTATGTACTATTATTTGTGGATTCTTGAATATCTCGTGTTTAATTTGCATACTAGTTTTTAACTGTACCTGTTTGATATATTTAATAGTGATATTTGAGAAAGTACCTCAATTAACGAAAAACTAAGTTTAAAATCAGTTTTTTTGCTTTTATCTCCAGAACTATGTACGATGTATTGTAAGTATGAGGTATTATATATATATACCCACATTACCTATCTATCTTAACTTACCTAATTCTACACTTATGGTTTTGTTGTAAAATGGTGATGAAGAAAAAAAAAGTGAAAACGTTGGTTTTACATCAAAATTAAGACACAGTGTGATTTGAAAAATTTTTATCTCTTAAAGTTTCTTTTGAAGGATCTCTACGTAAATATCACAGTATGTAACGACCTCGGTTCGATCTCCTCAAAAATGCAATTGTTAATTGCAATTTTAAATACTGATTTACTTTGGTTTTGTTACGTGTAATTATAGCTTTTTGGATTTTACTTAGCGGTTTAAATTAGCCTGACGATGCCTCGTGTAGAGGCGTGTAGTTTTATTGACGGTGGTGTGTCCTAGTCTGGCGATGTTGGGATTAGTGGTAAAGGGGATAGTGTATGCGGTTGAGGGAGGGTAAGAGGTGTTCTCTAGATAAGACACATATTTATTTTATTACGGGCATCTTAGCTATACATTTTTAATATCTATAATTTCATACGTGGTAGATGCATGTTGCAGCTATATATGAAGTAGAGTTGTAGCAAGAATGGATTGGCTTGACCGAGGAAAGACCACGCTCTCGCAGAATACCAGCATAAAATAGCACCTTACTGTGTGTCGTATGGTGAGTGTAGAGAACCTGAGATCCTTTTTACTGCAAAAGAGACATTCTATCTTAGTCCTCACGAGTGATAACTTATCTGCATTTGTAGTTGAGAATAGATGTAGCTGTCTATCGGCCACAGCAACTACTCACTATCAGGTGGACTGTGTGCTCGTTTGTCACCCTTATCCTATAAAAAATATAATGTATTTCCACATAGTAACCCCTGATTCTACAAATTATTTTAAAGTTTCGTCTGAGTCAGGCTTTGCAGTAAGACATTTGATGTCATGACTTATTACACAATCGGCGGTGAAGGTAAGTAACAGAGAAGACGTGCATGTCTGGAGAGTAAAGATATTTTTTAGACATGTGAAATCCACCACCACAAATATATGATACATTTGAGTAGCGCGGCGGACTGATAGGAGAGAATCCGCCGTAGTACAGAAGGTCTGTGCCCAACAGAATGACGTACACAAACTGTAATTAAGTACCTAATTTTACTTGTTATATAAGTGTCAATTAAGTGATAAAGTGTAATTTATGACGGTTAAATTATAAAGATTAGTCTGAATTACCGCTTACAACTACATACATTTATTTTTGAACTTTAGTTGTATAACATACTGGCCGAGAAGAAACTGCACGCTAAAAAAACTACAAAATAAAAAGAAGAAAACAAAAACGGAACGACATTATCGGTTCCGTGCATTCCTACTTAATATTTTAATCATCATCATCATCATTACAGCCCTTCACAAGTCCACTGCTGAACATAGGCCTCCCCCAAAGAATGCCACAAAACACGGTCCTTAATAATGTCGGTTATTAAATAAAACAAACTGAATATAAAATTTTCTGAAATCTGGTTTTAGATATTATATCACCATCCCATCGAGTTTGAAGTTATATTGAATATGATGATTAATATTTTATCATTTATTTGGAAATACACCGAAGACGGAGGTTGAGACAATTACGGGTACATATTGGATTGATAGAGGCTCTCTATGAATAAAATATGGGGTTATAAGTATTAAGTGTATTTATTAAAAGTATTTTTTTTTTTTATAGGAGAGGGGGCAAACGAGCATGCGGCTCACCTGATGGTAAGTGACTACCGCCGCCCATGAACAACCGCAACACCAGGGGAATTGCAGATGCGTTGCCGGCCTTTTAAAAAGGAGTAGGCTCTTTTCTTGAAGGTCCCTAAGTCGTATCGGTCCGGAAAAATCCCTGGTGGTAAACTATTCCACAAGGAAGTTGTGCGAGGAAGAAAACATCTTCTAAATCGCACAGTGGTGGACCGCCAATCATCCAGATGGTGTGGATGGTATCGGGAGTTCTGCCGCGATGTGCGTTCGTGAAATTTGGCGGCTGGGATTAATCCGAACAATTCCTCAGAGCACTCCCCATGGTAGATGCGAAAGAAAATGCAAAGAGATGCAACATCTCTTCGCAGTGCCAATGAATCGAGCCGATCGGAAAGGGCTTGGTCGTCGACGATTCGAGCCGCTCTGCGCTGGATGCGGTCAAGTGGAAGGAGCTGGCACTGGGGAGCCCCTGCCCAGAGATGGGAACAACCCTCCACCTCCCATGGCCCCACCGACCCTCAGGTCATACGGGCCGAATCTCGGGAGATGCGCGCGGTACTTGCACGTGGCTCTTTCCCGCGCACACTTTCTTGACTCCCTACAAATATTTAATCTATTCCTTGTCCCAGTTTAACGTCATTCTCCCCCTTCTGGGGCTGACGACACATTGACGCCTACGTCGTCGGGCGCTCCTACCAGCCTTCCATCCTGCCTTGTCCTGCGATCGTGCCACCTATGCGCAAACTCGCGCAACAGTCCGTAGTTTACCACATCGCTGACGAGATCCGAGTAGCAAACTGGTCCCTGAACCGGACGAACTAGTCCATCCATCATTTTCACTCTTAGGTCATCATACAGAGGACATTCCCATAGAACATGGTGAACATCCTCCTCCGACATACCGCACTCACACATACTAATTTCACACAGTTTCATATCGCTCAGTCTCTTCCGAAAGCATCCATGTCCGGTGAGAATCTGAGAGGTTTGGTAGTCCGGTGAGACCCAGGTATAACTGAGTCTCAACGCCACGTCCGGGAAAAATCGATGTAGCTCACGTCCTTTTGTATCACACGTCCATCTATCCTGCCAGGCGCCTATCACCTCAGTCCAGATATCGCGATTCCGTCTGCTCAACTCCTCTTTGGGCGCGGTTAAACGTGCTATACCCATCCTACCAGCACGGATGACCTCTAGGTCAGCAGGGAGAACGCCAGCCAGCACCGGTAAGGCCGCCGTGCTAGTGGATCGGTACGCCTTGGTTAACAATACAAGAGCGGATCGCTGCGATCTCAGTAGTACGCTACGAACTGTGTACATGTTTGCACGCTCGTACCAGCACTCTGCCGCATACGTAAGCGTGGACACAAAAACTCCTCTATAAATTAATTTTAAACTCGGATATCGTACACCCCATGATGATGTAGATACGCGAGACATCTTGCCGAATCCCTGGGTCGCTCTTTCAGAGATATCGGATGCATGTTGCACAAAGGATAGTCCCGAGTCTAAAACCACGCCTAATACCTTAACGTTAGTCACTGTCTTAATAGATTCCCCACCAAGTTTAATAACGGGGGGGCGCTGAAGTTTCCCTCTAACAGTCATGGTGGTCGACTTTGAGGAGGAAAACTCCAGTCGATTCCTTAGCCCCCACTCCCGTACAAGGTCCAGAGTGACTCTGGCCCTGGATTCGATACCCGCTCTCGTACCCGATTCAATCAAGATTGTAACATCATCGGCATAGGCAGTCATGGCTACTCCCTCGGGCAGAGGGAGTCGGAGCAGGTCGTCCATCAGCACATTCCACAGTGTTGGGCCCAGCACGGAGCCTTGAGGACATCCCATGGTCGACGTCTTCCACTCTACCCGGTCTCCGATGTAGAGGCCCACACGCCTGGAGGTGAAGTAGTCCACCAACATTCTATAAATGTTGGGTGGACATCCACCCCTTTTGGCCTTGACCATCATCATCGGCCACCAGGCATTGTCGAAGGCGCCGGAGATATCTAAGAATATTGCTTGCACGTAGCATGCCTCAGAATACCTTGCCGTGCTGAGCAGTACACGCAGCGCTGTTACTGTAGACCGCCCCGGAGAAAATCCGTGCTGGTACTCGGATATCCCGCGGCTAATCGCGGGAGCACATCTTAAAATGACTCGTTCTAATAATTTTCCCAAAACAGGGAGGAGCGTTATTGGACGGTATGCCTTGACGTCGGTGAGCGGCTTGTCATTACCCTTGGGAATGACAATCAGTCTTCCGTCCTTCCATACATTGGGGAAAACCCCCTCTTCCACACACTTGGCATACACCGAGTGAAATTCCCTCGGTGCCGCAATCCACACATTCCTCACGATTCTCGCACTCACTCCATCGAGTCCCGGAGCCGTGTTGGGCAAGGCCTTAACTATACCACCCAGTTCCTCAACCTTAAGTGGAGGCGCAGCTCCACCCGACGGCATGAAAGCCGCCAGCAGACGAACCTGCCGGTGATAGGGCGAGTCGCAGTCAGTGCTGTCATCCGGACAGAGCGCAGACATTAATTTATGCATCGCTGCTTCCAGACCGTCCGGGTGTACACCCGCAAAGGCGATCCCATTGATCACATTTGCAGGCGGACGTACCCTGCCGCTGGAGATGGGAACAGTATTCCATGTGAGGCCGAACCTGCGCCTTGTAAAGTTGCAGGCGGTGTGCCGGCATGAAATACTGTCCCGCTCTGCTGAGCACGCCAAGCTTTTTAGAGGCCAATTTGGCCTTCTCTTCCAAGTGACCACGAAACTGCACGTCACTCGATATGTCGACTCCGAGGATACCGATACTGGCTGAGGCAAGAAGGGGAGTGCCTTGAAACTGAGGAGATACGACAAAGGGGTTCTTTTTAGCGGTAAACGCGCAAACTTGTGTCTTCTGAGGATTAAACTGGACTAGATTTAGTCGCCCCCAATCCGAGACTTTGTCCAGCAAAGACTCGACTTCAGACACAAGTTTGTTCCGGTACTCGGCGACGTTTTCCCGAGAAATATTGGCCCGGCCGGTGTATAGAGCATCACCAGTGCTGTCATCCGCATAGCAATGAATGTTACCAGTTAGCAACATATCATTGATATGCAGAAGAAACAGCGTTGGTGATAGCACACAGCCTTGTGGAACACCAGCGTTAACAGGCTTGTAGTCAGAACATGCACCGTCTACAACGACCTTGATGCTCCGATCTGCAAGAAAGCTGGTGATCCAATTACACAATTTCTCGGGAAGCCCATAGGAAGGCAGCTTCGAAAGAAGCGCTTTGTGCCAAACCCGATCAAAGGCCTTCGCAATGTCCAGACTAACGGCCAACGCCTCCCCCTTGGACTCTACTGCCTTCGCCCATCTATGGGTCAGGTAGACCAGAAGATCACCAGCTGATCGACCCCGACGAAAACCGTATTGGCGGTCACTAATCAGCTGGTGATACTCAAGGTACCGGATGAGCTGGCAGTTAATAATGGATTCCATTATTTTGGAGAACAAGGAGGTGATCGCGATAGGCCTATAGTTGGACGGGTCTGAGCGGTCGCCTTTTTTAGGGATCGGGTGGACAAAAGCTGTCTTCCATGAATTCGGGACTACGCCTTGGGAGTAGGAGTACCGGAAAAGACGCGTTAGGACCGGTGCCAACTCCGGAGCACACGTCCTCAGCACAATTGGGGGGATTCCGTCAGGCCCACTCGACTTCTGGATGTCCAGGGAGAGAAGTGCTTTGCGAACTGAGCGCTGTGAGAATAGCACATCCGGCATGGAGCACTCACACCGCGGGATGGTCGGCGGTATTTTCCCCCCGTCATCAAGAGTCGAGTTGGACGCAAAAAGGGAGCCTAAAAGGTCGGCTTTGTCTTTTGCGTCTTGGGCCAGTGAGTCGTCCTCCCTGTGCAGAGATGGTAGTGATGGCTTACAGAAATTCCCTTGGACAGCCTTGGCGAGAGACCAGAATGCACGGGTTCCCGAAGGAAGGCGAACTAGTTTCTCGCCAATTCTGCCTATGTGCTCTGACTTTGCCTTGGCAATAACTCTTTTGAAGGACCTGGAGGCGAAGTTATACTTCTTTTTAAGTGTGCTGGTGTTTACATCCCGAGTCACCGAAGCCGCAGCCCAGGCTTGATAACACTCCTGCTTACTGCGCAATGCAGTCTTACAGGAGCGACCAAACCAAGGCTGAGATCTGCCTCCGATGGGTACCACAGATGATGGAATAAATAGTTCCATTCCCTGTAGCACCACATCAGTGACAGAGTCAGCAACAGCACTGGGATCATCCGGCGAGAAGCAAACCCGCCCCCATGGGTAGGATGCAAAGAAAGACCGCATTCCGTCCCAATCCGCCGACCTGTAATGCCAAACACGGCGGCAACCTGCAGAACGCAACCGCGAAGGGAGCGTGAGTGGCACCATACTCCGGATCAGACAATGGTCCGAAGAGCCGAGAGGGGCATCGACGGAAACCTGATATCCGTCCGGATGAGAGGTCAGCAGAAGGTCCAACAGGGAAGGTGTATGATCCTCCACATCTGGAATCCGCGTAGGCGAAGTAACCAGTTGTGTCAGACCATATGCCAAGGCAAAGTCATAAACAGATCTCCCCGCATGATCGGTTAAACGTGAACCGAGCCATTCGGCATGGTGGGCGTTAAAATCGCCAAGGATCACGATCTCTGCGGATGGGACCTGTTGTAGCAAGGAATCTGTAGCCATTTGGACGTGGTCGATGAGTCGGTCTGTTTCGGCATTACCGCTATGGGACCTATAGAGGCACCCGTAGACGCGCGGATGGTCGTCGCTGTCTACGCGTAGCCAAAGGATGGACAGGTCCGAACCTTCAAGACTGCCGAGGCGTCGAGAACAGATGTCCTCTCTAACATACACGCAAACTCCAGCCCGAGGCACAAAGGAGTGCTCCAATTTGTACCCCGGGTAGGAGAGATACGAAATATCAGTCGGAGAGGAAACCTGCGTCTCGGTCAAAAAGAGCAAGGCCGGCTTCGCCGTCTCGAGATGGTAGTGGACGGCGTTTAGGTTAGAGTGAAGTCCCCTGATGTTGCAGAAATTCACGGATAGCGTGGCAGGGGTCGCCTTGGTATTGTTGCTCAGCTTGCCCCGAGCAGTTTTGTTTTTGAGCGGAATTTTGCCCCCCCCAGAATACGCGGGGCAGCCTGAGCACCCACGCTCAGGATTGGAATAACATGGTCGTGGATGCTCAGCGAGGGATTCTCCAGGGGTACTGGTACCCTCCTGGGGTAGTCTATTGTCTAATTCCGCTACCATGTTGATGGGGGGGGGGGGGGGGGGAATTGGGCCTCCGGCCACCTGCACTCACCAGACGAAACGCAGAAGCAGAGCCTCTACTTCACGCCGGTATTCTGTGAGGTCGTGGTACCAACCCGGCTCGAGCCGGCCCATACGTGCAACAGCAAAAAACTGCTGCAGGGCTCTACCACCGTTAAGTTAAGTATAATAATTTATGACCTATATTATATAATAAGTATAGAAATATATATGTATAAATAGATATATTAAGCCAACTATAGGTATATTCGTAGTTACGAAATCGAATTGCACTCAGTAAAGTTTTAACGAAAGTTCAAACTATACTTAACTAATAACAGTTAATGGTTGACTGAAGGACTGGGACCGCCATTGTATCTGAGTGACTGTCGATTAATTGGTCGTTACACCGGCTGGATTTTACGTCTGTTCTAAACTTTCTAAGCAATTACATTTTACGAAATAATTGTCTTTAAAAGTTATGTCCTGTCCTGTTTGTGTTCAACTAAAATCGAACTTCGGTTTTGTTACTTTTGGATCGTAATTTATTTATTATAGAAATAGAAACTTTTATGTTCAATACAAAGTATAAATAATACACTGATTCAGAAAATACCTCTGTCCGTAAAAACCAGCAAAAAAACCCCAGCGGGAGATTTGTTACAAATTTATTAATCTATGAATCTAACTGAATGTTGAATCAAAAGAATTTTTAATTATGTTATTCATAATAAAAATATGATTATTACAGTAGGCTGTATAACAATACAGAATTTTTCTTGTAGGTCTTTACTTCTATTTATGATTGACCAAAGACACTGACTGTACAGAATATTAATCTATGTTTTAATATTTAAGAAAAAGTCTATAACTAAAACATTCGTTTAAGTATTTTTTTTCTTATTGTGGTGAATTATAAAAATAAAAATGATCAGCCAAATCAAATTCCATGTTAAATTTAATCTAATCAAAAGTAAGCACTTCTCAAATCTGTTATTACCCCTATACTAACAAGGCTTGTATAATATTATCATTACATCTAAAACTTGAAAGGAGGATAACTCAGAATTAAGCTATCCAGAATGTTCGGAGCGGATTCTCTCGTAACAATTAAAAGGGGATTCGAACAACTGAAAGGGCTGATCTCAAATTCAGCGTCCTAAGCTCACAATAATTGCAGATCTTTGTCTCAATATTTGTACATCGAAAGCTAAATAGAAAAGATGGAAATTGACAACAGCAGCACAAAATAATTTATATTTATTTACTTGTCGTTTTAAAAAAGCGGATTGTTGATTGAAGTGCCAGTTGTCTCGCACCGTTGACATTGCTTCTGCTGAACCAACTCCCCTCATTCAGCCCATAGATTTCCTCATAGGGGGCTTATTTTCTATAGTTGCCGCGCTTGGTAGGAACGTTAGCAGCCACCGTCTTTATTATTTCAACTGTTAACAGTCAAAAATTTTAAATGTCTATCAGCCACAGCATCAACTTACCATTAGGTGAACTGTGTGCTCGTTTGTCATCCTTATTCTATAAATTCGTTCTTTGTGTATTATTGGTAATTATTGGGTGCTTTCTATTTGTATGTTTACTGTATAAAGTAACAATATCTGTAACATTGATTCTGTACCAACTGGGAGCAAGAAATATAAAAAAATATATTATTCATTTTAACTTCCAAATCTCAGTAAGTTTTCTTCAAAATACATTACAGTCATTATATCTTAAGCCTACAAATTAACCACGAGTCCGATTTTAACGATACCGATTAGTATCTGTCAACGAAAAGTCACCCGGAGCAATTAACCCGGATTGCACAAAGTGAACGCTTAAGAACTCGAGATTCGAGCTCTAAGCTTAAGATAATTGCTGCAGATTGTCCCCCGGCTCTGTAATCCATTGCCAAAGTTTAGAGAATTGACTACTGTTCCTCTTCGCAGGAGCGATAAGAGCCACTAGTGTTGTATGGAGTTATTTAAGTAGCTTATACCCGTTTCTAGTTTTGTTATTTACTGTCAGTAGTATATATTACACTCTTTATTTTCTTTATCTTTATAAAGAAGGACAGAATTTCTATGCCTGTGTTTTAACAGGCTGTAATGTTTAAACAGGGTTTACATTTTCTTGAATGTACCACAATCAAGTAATACACGAATGTTTTAAAGGTTTTTAAAAATAATATATATCGGAAATGACAACAGGAGATCCCACTTCTGATGTCTGAGAATTAGAACAGAGGATTCCAATTTGTGGTCTTGGAAATACATCAGGATAGCGTTAACCGTTAAAAATAATAAAAGTGTGAGAGCAGATGTTCAATTTGCTCTCGTGCTTACGCAATTAATCATTATCAGTAATAAGACAACGTAACGCACTATACATTCAGCATAGTGAAATTACAGTTCGACCACACCGGAACACGTCTCCGCCACAATCTCACACCAGTGTAATGTGAGGTACGTAATTACATAATAACACCAAAATATGCAAATCAACAGCAACACTACTTATCTCAATGTAACACAGGGCAGCCTCTCAGCAACACCAATTCTCCTTGCCTACACTAGAAGAATTACAACAACGAACAGAACCACGACAGTATCTTAGCACTAGTAGAACGACGACACTCGTTGAATGACTTAAGCGGAATCTCCCGCGCACGGCACTTACAGTGAACTTTATACTACAGACACAAGAGGGAGTTTCTCGATATACCCTCCCTTCTACCTCGATCCAACCGGGTATTTTATAGACGCTCCGACATATATTCTTCTTTATCTTTTCCTCGTGAAGATCTAGTATTGGACATGATATGCTTCTCGATTTGCCTTATTTTCACCTTGGACAAATTTTTCACCTTTAGTTTTATACGTGGTAAGCCCCACAAATGACCGGCTATGAGTAGGGTATTATTGGGGTTTCTGCATCACTCGTCCGCTCATAATGCAGTTCGCCGCAATATTACACTAAACAGCTCTACATTCCCAGACACGATGCGCGACGGTGTGGGATTCAATAATCTGATTCTCGCTGTGATAGCTGGTTACTCTAAAACACGTATGGACGCGGCGCTCAGATTCTTGTATTTGATCTCGATCGATATTACTGATGATAGCAATTGTCATGCATGTTTGATTGATGAGTTTTTAGTAGACCAATACTTTAATAGGTAGACTAATATAACGATGTTGAATTTTTTTATATGATTCAGGGAGACTTTACCATGGTAGATCAATTGAGACTCCAGCCCTAGGGCTCGCTTGCGCAGATATACAAACATACCTAGCAAATAACATATTTTTTTTCCCATATGAAAACAGCATTGTGTTCAGTCTTCATGATTTTTGAATTTATTATGAATGAATAAGAACCTTTCCGAGAGGTTTTTTAAAGCAAGTATTTATGCATGCTATTAATTAAGATATTAATTAATAATTTAAATAACATAATTATTTAAACTTACCTTATCTATATAGGGTAACTATTATAGTATTTAGTGTGCTAGCATTTAGGTATTACATATTATTAATTATAGGACGATATGGAGATTTCTTTTATATTGGTCAATTGGTTGTCTAGAAGCGATCGCTACTTGCAGTCGTTTTTAATATCCTATCTATTCTTGGACTTGCGTACTAGAGATGGATATTTGACACATTTTATATATATCTGAGCTTAACTTATGTCAAATATTTTATTTCTTGCAGCCAAATCCAGCGATAGAAAGGTTTTTTTTGATAGGCACAATTATACAATACTTTCGTTTGCAACAAAAGTGGTTCACAATAAAGGAATTTTGCAATGTAGGTAGGTATGTCCTTAATATAAGTATGTTATTACATACCAACTAGACTGAAAGGCGTAAAATATTTATGTAACTTATTTAAACATTAAATGCATATAAAAAATATTTTACCTAAATCAAGCATCGATGAGCATAGAAAAGTTTTCATTTCAAACTTTCAGAAAAGTCAAAAAATGGATTTTAAGTTAACCTGTAGGAGCCTGTAGCTCAAATGTATTTGGTTACTAAGTTCAAACCACTAATTCCATCATAAATTGAGCCGTCATGTTTTTATTTCTTTCAAAATTAAACTTTTTGATGAATAATGTTTATCTGGTTATCTAATCACAATAAAAGTAATACTTGTAGTAGCTAAAAAAATGTAAAAACACCTTAAAAGAAAATCAGAAGTTAGACAGCTCAAAGTTAATCGATTTTTATAACACAAAACCAGAACACCAATATAATAAGAACCCTCTTATGAATGCAGCTTCCTTAAACAAATTTTGATCTCAAATAACTGCGACAGAGTGGCGTCTCCAGTGTAAGCTGTATCATATTGTTAGGTTAAGGTGTTAGGTTAAAATATTGTTAGGTTTTACACATTGATAAATTTTTTGGTTAATGGATTTTAGACTTTATACAGAGCATTCATAGGAATGGTATAAACTGTGACTTAACAAAAATAATAATTAGTTTTTGGCTAAAGTATTATTATGTAATAGGCGTTAGAAATATGCATATATAAGGAGAGCTAGAATGCGCTGCAAGTCATTCCTAATTTTCTTTTTTAATCGAAGTGACGCGAACGTGTTCATCAAACCTGTAAGTATGTATGTGTCTTTTTATTATTTTTATTCTTTTTTATTGAGTTCATACTATGTAATCTAATATATAAAATTCTCGTGTCACAGTGTTAGTGATCAAACGGCTGGACCGTTTTATAAAACTTTGGGTCAGCTAGTTATGTATATAAATATGTAATAAAATAATATGTGTACAAGTGATATATGACCTGTTATATTAACTATAGAATCACTGATTTTCAGGACGTTGACTAGCAAAATTTTCAACCCATTTGACTCGGATGATGGTAGTACTCTCATTACGAAATCCAAACAAAAGAAAACGTTGAAAAAGTCTTGTGAAGATAGTAATATTAAGAAGAGAAAAGTCGTTCTGGATTCAGATAGCGAATCGGAAGCTGAGTCTATAAAAAAGAAAAGACTTAAGAGGTCTTCGTTTGCATTTGATTTAGAGGTAAGTTTAATTTAAATTTATTAATCCAATTGTCGTCTTGGTCATTGACCCAAATTGCCAAGCTGAGGGCCGTGGGTTCGAGTCCCGGTCGACGCAGATATTTATTTCACAGATAAATATTTGTACTCAGGTCATGGATCTTTGCCGTTTATATTTTATTCTTGTAATTATTTAACCAATTATAGTTTATTCATATTAGTAATTAGTGCTTTTGAAAAAAACTTTGTTTTGAGTATTATCATCGAGATCACCATCACCAATATTTTATTTTTTACCGATATTAAACAGCACTATAATATTTTTTTAGTTATAAATATTATGAGCCTTTTTTTTCTATACAATACTAACATTAATATTTGAAATAATTACAGGGAGATAACGAGTTGCAAGAACCCATTAGAGCGGCGGCGCTGAGAAGTTTTTTATCGCGGCGTGCTGGTTCGGGCTACACGCTGCAGAGGGCAGATTCTGCAAAGACGGGCGACTACTATGTAGAGCTGCGTGTGTACAACACGAAAGAAGCCGAAAAGCTTGGCTCCGATCGGTGGAAGCGCTCGCTCGTCACTCTGAAATCTGCTGTAGAAGACAACAGCCTTACGTGGAAAGCTGTGACAAAGTTAGTAGCAGCGGCAAAGGATGAGTACGCTGCTATGCAGCCAATTTTATACCCTGTTAATGTTTTCTAACTTTGTATATGTGCCTAACACCTATAATAAAGTAATTACGCTCATAATAGCTTAATATTAAATGTTATTGACTTGTAGCACATTATTTTCCTAACTTATGTCTTTTCCTTACAGCAAAGATAAAATAAGAATTAAAATCTGAATCTAAAAAACAAAGAGCCAGATATTGAAAGTTTAATTTTAAAATACCTGAATGACGTAATTATTTTCAAAAATTGCATTTATATTTCCTTGCAGCAACGAAAAACTAAGAACTAAAAATTTTAATCTAAAACAAAAAGCCAGATAATGAAATTTAGATTTTTTGAAATACCTCGATAAAGTAATTATAATTTAAATTCGTGAATCATTAATTATATTACTTTGCGATATACCATATTATTTTCGAAACTGTGTATCTCCTTACAGCAACGAAAAATTAAAAACTAAAATCTGAATCTAAAAGAACAAAAAGCTGGATTGAAACTTAAATTTTGAAATACCTAAAATCTAGACAAAGTAATTATAAGTTAGAGTTGTTAATTAGAATTTAAATCTATAAGACAAATATAAATAAAGATTGAAATACATATTTATATACAAGTTTTGAGCAGTATTACACCAAACGTCAATAATAGATACTCGTATATGATTGAAAATGAAATTCTGCCAGGACTGTAATGCATATACATCAAATCATTCATCACATAAGAAGAGTAATATACATAAAATTAATTATTTACTTAAAACTGAGTTTGATAATGTTCAGTTAATAGCTAATGTGTGAGTGAGAAATGTGACATTGTTTTGAATTCACAATATTACCCATACGAGCCATTATGTTTAAAATTTTCCGAAAACAAATTTAATATATTATACGTACTACAACTGTCCGCAGACTTATTGCCTGACTTAAGTAGCTTTAAGGAGAAGGCTCCGCTACTTGTGATAGATTGTTCAAGACAAAACGACAGTCTAAAAACGGGACCCGTAGATGTTCGTTTAGAGATTGAATGTACAACGGCAATACCAGAGAAGACAACTGGATATTGTTTAATCATTAACGATCAACTTGTGGAATAAAAGCCTTTAAGTAACATAGTGAGCAAGTTGACATGACTGCTATCGTAGATGTCCAAGATTTCAAAACAGAAAGAAATGAATTCATAGTGAAAGAAATTGCAATATTGTGTTACAATAAAATACAACGTCTTTTAATTAAACCACCATTACCTTTTTACAAATTGACTGTAAAAGAAAAGAAACATTTAAATTGGATTCAATGTAATAGAAAGATATATTGGTGTGAGGGAGTAACACCTTATTTAAATTATCAGAATTTGATTGCAGATAATATAAAGGATAAATGTATATACGTCAAAGGTTTAGAAAAAGTTTTATTGTTAAAATCCATCTTACAAAATGATAATATAATTAATTTAGAAGATAAATGCTGTCCTAGTTTGTTAAATCTGTATGATCGATATAAAGACTGTAAAGATTTGTATAGTTGTATTAATCACGACTCAGTATGTGCTTTGAAAAATGTTTTTTGTTTAAATAAATGGTGCTCTGATAATAACATTTGAAATATTCTTTATTTTATTTCATAAAAAAACTCTCCACCAGCAACTTTTTTTAAATGTTTATAAGGAATCAGCGCAGCTTTGCAGCTTCATTATACTCCTGCAACCAGCAAGATAAAACCTCCACAAAGCATGAGGGACTACTATATTTTATTCTCTTTTTTTTTAAAACGTTACCCCCACACTAGGATTTTCTCCTGTGTTGTGGAGGCAGTTTACAAACATAATTTGCACAAGGACAAACATCCAGACCCGGAACAATTATTTGTAGGCCATACAAATACTCGTTCCGTGCGGGATTCGAACCCGCGGCCCCCAGCGCAACAACTGATTGCTAAGCCACTGCGCCACGGAGCCTGTGAATACCTGGTAAGACATGAAGGAAATCGGTGGATGCTCAGGACACATACCTTGGGGTCGACCTATGTTCAGCAGTATACTTGTGAAAGGCTGTAATAATGAATGATGATGAACATTACGAAAACTATTTCATTTTTATTTTTGAACACCACGAAACTTTTTGTAGTTATTTATAGTATTTGTATTTTTTTTTATATAAAACTAGCAACTCGCCCCGGCTTTAATTCGCTTTCACTGTAATGGATCTATCTATCTGGCGTTATTTATTTTTAAGATAATCAAAGACTATTTATTTTATCAATATCTTTAAAAAAAATTTTTGGATAAAATATAAGGTAGTTAAATTTCATCAGAATCAGTTCAGCTATTTTTAAACATGGTTTTTTTTTTGTCTATATGGCATGCATATAATCCCCTGAGCATAAAAGAAGCCAGTTTATAGATATAACATTCAATTTTATTCGTATCTATGTTTATATAAGAGTGACAAACAATCACTTAGTCCACCTGATGGTGTGGCCCATAGACAGAAACAGAAACGCAAACTTTTGGAAAGAAGTTCCTTATCGGACGGTACGGGTTTGGCGGATGGGAGCTAGGCGACAAAAAGTGTAATGGTCCCCACTCACGGTCAGTTAAACTGAACAGTTTAACTGACGTACATCCAAAAACTGACCGTTAATGTGAAATCTTAAGTTGAAATTTTTAACTGAAGGCAACACACGGATTTTATTCGGGCGTGCTGTCAGTTAAACTGCTCCGTTGAACTGACGTACATCCAAAAACTGATCGTGAATGTGAAATCTTAAGTTACAATTTTTAACTGACGGCAACCCACGTATTTTTCCGGGCGCACCGTAATCCGCTGGCTTCAGTTCGTTTCCATTATTGGTAAGTACATACTTTTCTAAGTAGCTTTTATATATATTTTATAATTTTTTATAACATGTTTTAAGATTTTATATTATTTTATATATTTTTTTTATTAAAAAAAACGTTACCCCCACACTAGGATTTTCTCCTGTATCGCGGAGGCAGTTTACAAACACAAATTGCACAAGGACAAACATCCAGACCCGGAACAATCATTTGTAGGCCATACAAGTACTTGTTCCGTGCGGGATTCGAACCCGTGCCGCAATTCATTGCTAAGCCACTGCGCCAGGGAGCCGTCATATATATTTAGAGAAGTTGGTTTGACAGAGGATGGAGACCAAGGTGATGGTAATGATGTCACCTTCCTTATGGTGGACTCAGAAGGTGGGTAAAGGTTCTCAGTGATGCTACTACGTAGAACCATCGTGTTTGGACTCATTTTCAAATAGGTAAATGGAGACCTAGATGACTGGGATGGTATCACCTTTATGTTGGTGCAATCCGAAGGTGGGTATAGGATCTCAGTGACGACACTAGATAGAAAGACCGCGTTTGAACACATTTAAATGGGCTCATAAAGACCTAGGTGACTGTTATGACCTCACCTTTTTGATGGTGCAATCCGAAGGTGGATATAGGATCTCAGTGGCGGCACTAGATAGAACGGTCGTATTTAAACTCATTTGAAAGGGTTCATAAAGACCTAGGTGACTGTTATGACCTCATCATTCTGATGGTGTAATCCGAAGGTGGATATAGGATCTCAGTGGCGGCACTAGATAGAACGATCGTGTTTGAGCTCATTTGAAAGGGCTCATAAAGACCTAGGTGACTGCTGTGACGTCACCTTTCTGATGGTGCAATCCGAAGGTGGATATAGGATATCAGTGGTGGCAGTAGATAGAAAGATCGTGTTTGAACTCATTTGAAAGGGCTCATAAAGACTTAGGTGACTGTTATGATCTCACCTTTCTGATGGTGCAATCCGAAGGTGGATATAGGATCTCAGTGGCTGCACTAGATAGAACGGTCGTGTTTGAACTCACTTGAAAGGGCTCATAAAGACTTAGGTGACTGTTATGATCTCACCTCTCTGATGGTGCAATCCGAAGGTGGATATAGGATCTCAGTGGTGGCACTAGATAGAAAGATCGTGTTTGAACTCATTTGAAAGGGCTCATAAAGACTTAGGTGACTGTTATGATCTCACCTTTCTGATGGTGCAATCCGAAGGTGGATATAGGATCTCAGTGGCTGCACTAGATAGAACGGTCGTGTTTGAACTCACTTGAAAGGGCTCATAAAGACTTAGGTGACTGTTATGATCTCACCTTTCTGATGGTGCAATCCGAAGGTGGATATAGGATCTCAGTGGCAGAAAACTAGGCCATCCTAACTATTTCCATTACTAAAAACCGATAAGCATTATCTGGTCATCATAAGACCTTCAGAATGTGCCCATGCCCACGGATTTTTTTGGGTTCACCATAACAGGAGTGCAAGTTAGTATCAGTGGGGTGTCGCCCGCTCTACAGATAGGTAATTTAATAAACAGATAAAAATAAATAACACATTTATTAAATAAATAAAATTTACCATAATGAGTAAAATTATCATAATATCTGACCCATTTCTTAAAAGTGTCTTAATACTGACCTTATCATGAATAAAAATATCTTTTGAAGTGTTAATATATAGGAAACGTTATTTATATACCTATATACGGAACGGATTTCATTTCTTGATCGATGAAGTCGCAGCCGTGCGCGTTTAGTTGGCGTGACTCCTATAAATTAAAAATATAATTTCCTATCTATTAACTAGCTGTTCCCCGCGACTTTGCCCGCGTGTAATTTATTACGATTGGATTTCATGGGTTTTAATTTTTTTGCATCGAACCCTAATTCTTTTTCTAAATTAAAATTAGCCTAAGTTCCTCCATATAATATCAGTTATCTGCCACTGAAAGTCTGGTCAAAATCGGTTCAGCCGATTCGGAGATTAGCCGGAACAAACAGACAGACAGACAGAAAGAAAGATAGACAAAGATTTTAAAAATTGTGTTTTTGTTATAAGTACCGTATGTACTTTCATATGCATTTAGTAAAAAACTATTATTTTGACATTATATATAGACACTTCAATTTTATTTATTTGTATAGATATATATTAATAGTCAGGAAATGCTGTTAAATAAGTCTCCTATAAAGTGATATTTTATAGGAGTCACGCAAACCAAACGCCCACGGCCACGCCCCACGTTTGAACTAGGACTGTTGATAAAATATCGATATATCGAAAAATCTATTTTATTATTTAGAAATACCAATATTTATTTCTAATATTTTTGACGACATATATTTAAATATAAGTTTGATATTGAAATATACGACAATAGATATATTTTTTTAAATAATTTTTTTTAAAAAGAAATGTAATTTTGTAAAGTATATCTCTGTGGTATTAAAATCACTATAATTTATGAAACTTAGTACTACTTTACTTACTGTGAGTTTTGGCAGGAGCTTGACCATTGACGGATGGTTGCTCCTGTTTTATCGTTTAAATAATCGTTTGAAGTGGATTTTTATCAAAGTGATGCGATTATGTGTATTTAGTGTCTGCACATGTGAGCTATTAGAGAAAACGACGAAATAAGTGCTTCGATGTTGGTATAAGCCTCAAGTTATTTTAATCGCTTAGGCGTCTTATGATTTACTTCCGTGCTATCAGAAATAGCTGTTAAATACTTGATTTCTTCAGCTGCATCCAAAGCATCTGAACGAATTACTTCTACAATCAATCTTTTAGTACCCAATAATTGGAGTATTGAAACAGCTGAACATATAAAACAACGAATATTTTTGAAAACTCTTACTGACAAATATTGGTAAACATAATTATCTTATTTAAATTAAACAATAATTCAATTAAAGTTACAGCCTATATACGTCCCAATGCTGGGCACTCCTCTCCTAACTTCTGAGAGGGTTTTAGGGGAACGTCCGCCGCGCTGCCCCAATGCGTGTTGGCGAACTTCACGTTTTCTGAATTTTTTATTTTATTTCTCAGACATACAGGTTTCCTCACGATGTTTTCCTTCATCGCCGAGCACGTGGTAAATCAGCACTTAAAATTGCAATTAACGATTTCATTGGTGTCGGCAGTGATTGAACCCGGGTTGCTCGCGTACTGTGAAATTTACAGCGAGCGTTAACCATCTGAGCTACCATGGCTCTTTAATAGTTAGGTTATAGTTCTTAGTAAAATAATTACTTAGAACTATAACGTAACATTTTCATACATTTACAATTTAATTAGTTTAATAAATATACTAAATTATAAACTGTGTGAATCATTTTTAAGCAATAAGCATCAATATATCGCTTATGTATCCCATATATAAAACTCCGATATTGATATATTTATAATTATCGATATATTGAAAATCCGATATTTTAAAAATATCAACAGCCCTAGTTTAAACTGATCAGTTGGAATGATCAGTTGAACTGACCGTGTGTGTCGAAAGTTTTTTGGATTAAATCCGTTTGAAGTCATCAGTTGAACTGATGTCAGTTTAACTGACCGTGAGTGGGGACCATAAGATATTTTCGTCACTACCGCTTGCGTGATAGTGTAGACGGCATTGGCGGCGAAATAAGGAAGTGAGATAGAATAATATCCATCTCCCTCGCACTATTTTCTTATCTCGCCGTGAAAGATATTTTATTTTATTTCAAATGACGCTTCATTTAATTAGACGCTAGTAATTCATTTATTTGTATACGAGCACACAGTCCACCTGATGGTAAGTGGTCGCTGTGGCCCATAGACATCTACATCTATCTTCGATTAAGAGTCAAAATGCAGATGCGTTGTCACCCGTGAGGACTAAGATGGAATGCCTCGTTTCCAGTAAAAAGGGTCTCCGGTTCTCTACACTCACCATACGAAACACAGCAGCGTTAAGCTGCCTTTTTACGCTGGTATTCTGTGAGAGCGTGGTCCTTCCCCGGTCGAGCCGACCCATTCGTGCTACAACCATAATATAGATGCAGCATGGCTCTACCACGTATATAAACCTACGTTTATCAATAATAATATATTACGCAAGGAACTTCGTTCCAACCGATTGTTCCACGATACTCACGCATTTTTTTATTCAATTTGGATTATAATAATAATATTTTTGAAAATAATTCTTATGTTTAAATTACCACACCTATCCTCGTAGATGCGTTGATACCCTTGAGAACTAAGGTAGAATGCATACGTGGTAACTTACGAATTTAAATCATTTATCGTCGTGATGATAATCAATCACACAGAGCACGTTTACAAAGGAGAAATAATTTCTTTCATTCACTACTAGCCTTTATCTACACGATCGTAACCTTGATTTTCCATTGTTATATCTTATCTAAGTTATTCAGTGTTAATATTACCTGAGGCTATTTGTGCCGGATTGGTTATTATTTTGAACAATACACGCTTAGGAAGTCTTAAAATTTCACAATGCCAAATTGATTTATATAATGCATTGTAGTCTTAAGGGTTGATTACTAAAACATGTAGATGGGGGTAAAATTCGTTTGTTTTCGTAGAATTATTTATGGTCTTATATTATATTATATTATATATATATATATATATATATATATATATATATATATATATATATATATATATATATATATATATATAGATTACAAGTTATTCTTACTGAAGTCATTTTTAGGGTTCTGTACCCAAAGGGTAACCAATGGGAGCCTATTACTAAGCCTGCACCGTCCATCCGTCCATCCGTCCGTACCTCCGTCTGTCAGCGGGCTGTATCTCATGATCCGAAATAGGTAGACAGACAGTCGAAATTTTCACAGGCAGTGTATTTCTGTTGCCGCTACAACAACAAAAAATTAAAATTAATTAAAAATTAAAAGGAGCTCTCCTACTAGAAACATGTATTACGATTATACGGAACCCTTGATGCGCCAGTCCAACTCGCACTTCCTTTTAGCACTGGTTCTGAAAAAATAAGAAAGGTTGACTGTTGGTGACTTGCAACAGTACTAGACACAACAGCTCTATCCAATTTCTGTAACCCTCTAAGAAATTAAGAATTTATCAGCGCTAAGTATCGGCAGGAAAAAAAATGAGCACAATACAATACTATTGCTGTCTAGTAGTTAGATATGTGTGAAATTGCGTAGCTATTTTGCTTGGTTTATGATTGAAAAGGAACAATATGTATCAATTTTCCATCGTTACGCTGTAATTTGATTACCTTCCACTCAGTGATCAGCGGTTCATTTACATACAAACTCATTTGTTTGCGCGCGGACAACGTTTCAAACCGAACGCTCGTCGAACTGTACCAATTTTGTGGGTTTATTGGTATTTGTATTTAGATACGTGATTCGTTGGGCGAGTTCAATGATTTATTGCCATTTCTGATTAGGATTAATTTGCTCTGTATTCCGGCTTTATCAATTGGGTCATCGGTACATTAATCACGCTGTCAACAAAAACCAGAAAAATAAGGAAATTGTTTATTTTTAATCACATGTTATCTATAACTGCCTTATATTAATTGTACAAATATATTAAAATAAGTTTAGCAAAAAATATATTTTGGAAGTTGCCTATAAAACTTTGTTATTCATTTATTTAGCCAGATCGAACATGCTATAAGATCAGGGTAAAGCTTGAACAGTGTTTTAGAGATGATCACAACAAGAGATTTTTTGACACCTATTATAGGATACTCATAATCTGGTCAGGTAATCGGCTAAAAACGAAAGAAAGAAAGGAACTTCTGCTATCACTACGATACATTATTTCAACTAATATTATGTAATAATCTATATTGAATAAGAAAGTTATTCTATTCCATTCTTCTACTCCCTTTCACAAATACACTGCCGAACAAAACCTACTCTAATAAATCTCACAAAACACGATCCTGAGCTCCCTGCATTCACTTCCTCTATGACTTACCAGGTTGTCACTTCATATAGTTGGGGATCGCCTTACATTTCGCTTTTCAGTAGGAGACAATCAATTGAGAACCTTTCTTCTTTATCGGTTGTTTTTTTTTAACTATGTGTGATTGGTCGTGGTAGAAATCGTACATACAGTTTAGACGTAAGAGTGACGCTTCAAATTCAACTTGTTTGCAGCGACGAATTATGAAGTTTACCATTTTCACCTCAAGAAGCATCACCTTTGCTCCACGACCTTCTTAGAAATTAAACAAAGCTTCTGACACGTACTGCAATATATTAAGACTGCTTATATGTATAATAATTCCTTATATTTCTCCCCACGAGATGGAGTGACGACCTGGTAACATATGCAGGAAGTCGATGGATACAGGTGGCTCAGGACCGTGCTTTGTGGCATTCCTTGGGGGAGGCCTATGTTCAGCAGTGGACTTGTGAAGGGCTGTAATGATGATGATGATGATGATATTTACGCAAATACTACACATATTATGAAAATAATTTTACGCATTTTATCACGTTTAATTTTAACTTATTAATTCCCGACGATATGTAAAGCACTCGAAACATTTGGAATTAAAAGGTTAAAATTAAAAGCGATCAAATTCATGAAATTAGTTTTATTTAATCTGCTTATATGTATGTAATTTTTAATTGAAGATTTTTAAGTGCATCTGTACACGTCATCGTTGGAGCCACACGCAAGTGTGAGTAACGATCCAAGAGCGAGTCTTATCCGACACTATTCCGAAGATATCCCGGACGTCGGTCTGAGAGAGATTAGAATGGCTCTCCAGCACCTTAAAAACGGCAGGGCCCTAGGCGAGGATGGAATTACAGCGGAGCTTCTGAAAGCGGGTGGAAAACCGGTACTTGAAGTCTTTCAGAAGCTCTTTAATTCCGTCATCCATGGTGGCGTTACACCGGTGGCGTGGAGCAGAAGTGCGGTGGTCTTGTTCTTCAAGAAAGGTGACAACGCTCTCTTGAAGAACTACAGACCGATTTCCCTTCTGAGCTGCGTCTACGTGCTGTTTTCGAGAGTCATTGCGAATCGTCTCGCGCGCAGACTTGACGACTTCCAGCCTCCCGGACAAGCCGGTTTCCGAAAGGGCTTTAGCACCATAGACCACATACATACCCTTCGACAAATTGTACAGAAGTCCAAAGAGTACAATCTGCCACTTTGCCTTGTGTATGTGGACTATGAGAAAGCCTTTGATTCCGTCGAAATTTGGGCGGTGCTGCAGTCCCTTCAGCGGTGCCAAGTTGATTGTCGGTATATCGAAGTACTGATGTGTTTGTACAGTAGAGCTACGATGGCTATCCAAGTACAGAACCAGAGTACGAAACCTATCCAACTGCAGAGAGGTGTAAGACAGAGTGATGTTATAGCATCATTGGAAGACGTTTTCAAGCTTCTGGACTGGAAAGGATACAGTATTAACATCAATGGCGAGTACATCACTCACCTTCGATTTGCCGACGATATAGTCCTTATAGCAGAATCGCTGGAGGACCTAAGCACCATGCTCAATGACCTCAATAGTATCTCCCAACGAATAGGTCTTAGGATGAACATGGACAAAACAAAGATTATGTTTAATGTCCATGTCACACCTATGCCGGTAAGTTTTTGGGAGCACTAAGCTTGAAGTTGTTGATGAGTATGTTTACCTGGGACAAATAGTCCGACTAGGTAAGTCCAACTTCGACCAAGAGGTCAATCGACGGATTCAACTCGGCTGGGCAGCGTTCGGGAAACTACGACACATCTTCTCGTCAGACATACCTCAAAACCATAAAACGAAATTGTACAACCAATGCGTGTTGCCAGTGATGACTTACGGATCTGAGACGTGGTCCTTCACTGCTGGCCGTATGAGGAAGCTCAAGGTCGCTCAGCGAGCTATGGAGAGGGCTATGCTCGAGGTTTCTCTGCGTGATAAACTTAGAAATGAGTATATCCGCAGTAGAACCAGAGTAACCGACATACCCCAACGGATTAGTAAGCTAAACTGGCAATGGGTCGGCCATATAGCTCGCAGAACCGACAACCGATGGGGAAGAAAGGTTCTTGAGTGGCAGCCACGTACCGGTAGGCGAAGTGTAGGGCGACCCCCCACGAGATGGCGTGACAACCTGGTAAGACATGCAGGAAGTCGATGGATGCAGGTGGCTCAGGGCCGTGCTTTGTGGCATTCCTTGGGGGAGGCCCATGTTCTGCAGTGGACATATGAAAGGCTGAAATGATGATGATGATGAAGTGTCCAAACTGTATCTTATTTTTTTACTGATTTTTTAATAAATATCTTTTAATTTTAAAAGAACACAAACAATTCCAGTGTTTGTCAACTGAATGTAAATTGAATTCTTAGAATATATTTTCCAAGGTCCTCTGAACAATTTGGCTTCTAATAATTGGATTAATTTATAAAAAGGTCCTCGATTGAAATTGAAATAAGAGTTTCCGTGACTGAGCAAAAAAAAAGAAAGAAATTTTCTTTTATACAGTATCGTAATTAAAGTTGATTTCAGAGAAATAAATTAGATACCTACTACAATAATATATAATTTTATTTTGGCGTGTGTTGGCAGCATATGAGAATCCAGCGTCCCAGAGTAGATATCCTAAGAGGTGATTATGGGAAATTCCAGAAAGATCTCATGGCTATACATAATGGATGTATAACCATCTTCTTTACGTCAGACGAGAACACCTCAGGAAACAGTTTCTGATGTGCGAGATGTCTGGCTCTGCGACCGTCATTTCGCTTGATCATAAACGCAAATCATCCGTACTATGAGGAGACCAATTTCTGGCAGTAGTGTTTTGTGGGCTAATTAAGAGTATGAAAATAATTTCTAATTGGTAAAGCTGCAAAAGGTTTCAAGCACACCAACCAGAAGCCAAGTCCAGTGTGACTTAGGTCAATTTTTGCATAGCTTGCTAGCTACCGAGTTCATTCTGAGAAATGCTGTTATATTTTGTGGTAAATATAAGTGAACTTATATTTAAAATAAATTAATATAAGTTTTCTCTATTATATTCTATTAATGAGCAAAGTTTAAAGAAAGCTCAGAAAGAGAGAAAGACCATTGAAACAGTAATTACTAGGCAAGTAGCCGTCTTGTAGAGACGTGTTCTTCTACGTCTACGTTCGGATTTTATATTTTTTATAAAATAAAAATAAAAAAAAGATTTTATTAAATATCTTCTTGGCACGATCTAAAAAAATAATAAGCCTTTTCATTTGATATTACTTTTACATTGCTTCATTATGAAATCTCCGTACAGTACCTACAAGTTTATATAGCGATTTAGTGTCATAGTTATGGTTATTTCTATATAGCCAATCACACATCACATATTTAGTAGAGTTACAAAGGTTCAAAATAAGTTAAAAATTTAATAACGTTGCCTTAACGAGATATATAATCCGGCCCATTGTTTTCTAATTAGGCCGTGTCAGTCAAAATAAACATTCTTATCTATTGATTCAAGGCCTTAGTTATTAATTACTCTTACAGTTCATTATCGCTTAAATTAAGTATTAATTATTTTCATTCCTGTCTTTTTCACTAAATGCACATAGTAAGGGGCATTTAGTGAAAAAAGAGACGGCAATTTTAAGTATTTCATAAATTGATGTCGACCTTTATGAGTATGGCCGAAAATGTTTCAGCTGCTTCAAATTTGTCATTTATTATAAAGTTTTCTGAGCAGTTTGGATTCAAACTTTTATTGGAATTACAAACATTTGCCGTCACATATTAACATTCAAACATTAACTTTCGTACCCTCGTTAAGGAGTAATTTGATTGCCGCCCATTCACTAATCAGTGGCTCATTTACATACAAGTCATTTGTTTGCACGGGGACACTGTTCCAAATTAAACGCCCGCCGGACTGCGCCAATTTAGTGTGGCGTTATTGGTGTTTGTATTCAGGTATGTCGCATGTATGGAGGCGTTAGGTGATTTATTGCTTTAATTAATCAGGAGTTCCGAATTCTACATTAGTTTGCTCATTTAGTTAGCTATTGAATATTCTCAGATGGTAAATATATTGACATAACATTAATGCCCTCCATTACAAACTTTGGTCACGGCGGCAATCTCAATGGAGACTAACTATTTGCGTAGGACGGGATTATAGATTATAGTGCCCGAGTGTATGCGTAAGTACAAGTGCACTCTCTATTCCCTCATTATCATGGTCCGACGGGACGGTTATTCGATACGACTGGAGAGAGATCAGGCGCAGGACCGATGGCTATACGTGCTTTTCGAGGTGAAACATCGTCAACTTCCTGACTCCGGACTGCACTGCTACTAAGAATATCTTGGCAGAAAAACCCAATAACTGACTTTAGGCCGACCCGGGATTCGAACCCGGGACCTCATGATCAGCAACCGCGTTAACGAACACTAAACCATAGCATAGCAGCGATCACAATAGATCCTACTGGTCACAGACCTGTTCAGCTGCTCGCACAAAAAAGTGTAGTCTTGTAGTTGTAGTCTTATTCATTGTTATAAACGCACAAAATAAAGACGCACAAAATAAAAAATTAAAAAAATTTGAACCTGAAAAATATAATGGCATACAGCAATTTTAATTGAACAATTCCACTGTATGTTTTATCCTTTTTTTTGTATATACAAATACGTTATGCGCAATCTTCGTTCACTGTGAACCGTCAGTGATTCTTTTTTTAACTAACATTAGTTGTACTTATGGGGCGGTCCCATATAAATATCAAAAAAAATCCCATCCCTAATGGTTTTATTTTTATTTTTAGTTCTCCTACCCATTCCTGGCTTGTTTTCCTCTGTCGCCTCCTACGAAACCCACGTGAAGATTTGAGGTATAATAACATGATAATTACATTTGAATGTATGTCTTAATAGTATATAAATTAACATTTATTCATTTCAAACAAAACAATATCAAATATAATTCTTATTATATTAAAAAAAACTATAATAAAAAAATTAAAACTAATAACCTAATATTGTTTCCTTGTACCTAGATTTACATACTTACTTCGCTCGAGTCCAGTCTGAAAATCATACAGTCCTACTTCCCGTGGTATCGTGCCAAGAACACTGGCTGGGTTTCATCGCTGAATGGCTGTACCTACCTAGCCTTTGAGCGAAAAAAGATCAAACCCTCTTATCACCAGCGGCAACGACCAGTCGCGGGTAGAGTTCCTTTAGGAACTTCACCACACGTGGACTCCACGGAGCGATAGTCTCTACGGCAAATGACACAAATATGTAGTCATCTCTCGGAGACTCATATTTGCGCCACTTACTCAGTTCAGCTGCCTCTGATGCCGTCCCGGTTCTAAACGAGGTACTCCTGAGATGAGAGGCCGCCAAAGTGTCTACGCAAGTAGCATACCACACTAGGGCTTTACCTCTCTCCCATGGGCATAATGTCATACCGTCGGGTCTCCTTCCATCGTCTCTAAATATTCCACAAGGCTCTAAAACCGAGGTAACATTTATAAAGACAAGACCCCTTCGAATAACATCGTTCAAAGATCAGTGCCTTGAGAACCCACCAACACTTTTCTTACATATATATGAAAGTCCGTGGAGCTCAAACTCGTCGACGCTGCTGCCACAGGAGCACTGATGGGGTTGACAAATCGCTGCTCCTAGTCGGATTCCTATGGCGATGCGCAAGCTTTCCCCGTCATGTAATATGCCGAGATTACTTGATGGTAAAATGTGTAACCAGTGACTAGATTCCTTAGTTGAAACAGATGGAAGGCGTGCCTGATCTTGGTCACTATGGAAATTATGAAACAAATATTTCTGAACACCACGTACCAACTGAATATCCCACTGTTTTTGTTGGTTAACTTCCAGCGGAACACTCTCGCCGGGACAGAGCGTTAGCCATAATATCTGCCCTGCCTACGTAGCAAAGCACAGGTCTACTTTATAATTTAAAAGTATGTTACATAAGTCACTGAAAGTAAGCACGGAAGCAAGAAAAGCAGGCAATGTATTGCTAGAAAGATTTCACACACCAATACCACCAAATTTTATAGGTAAAGTAGCTTGAATCCAAGCTGTTGTATAGGTATTTAAAGTTAAATTAATTTTTTTTAGCTATTTTAATATCATTATCAATATCTTTTAAAATATCATTTTCAGACTGGACTCGAGCGAAGTAAGTATGTAAATCTAGGTACAAGGAAACAATATTTTGAATTGGTAATAGGATTCCCAACTAATTTTATGTATCAAAGTCTGCCATTGTTCTTTAAGATATACAAATACAATTTATTAACGTAGCTTAAGAACTGGACAAATTTTGGACAATTTTATTCCTGGAGAAATATGGTTAAAATTTTGAATTAAAGTGTCTCTTTTAGAACTGGATAAATTATTGGAAAAAAATATTTCACATTTATTGGTATTTGGTTCAAGACCAATATTTTTAAAATTTTGAAATACTATCACTCATAGTAGATCACTGAGGACGTCATTAGTTCAGTGTACCGTCGTCCAGGTACCAGATAATCAGCTTGGATTTCAAATTTGAAATAATTCATAATAATAAGTGCAATTTAAAACTAACCGTAAAATTATTACAAGAAAAATTACACAAAATAAATTCGTAACATCCAAAATATATAAATACTACGAAAAACGTACAAATAGATATTTAATTCGTACCTTAATGAACCAAATACCCCCTACAATACTCTCATATTTCAAATTAATAAAATACTTCTATGAACAGCTACAACGGGAGTAGATTAAATGAATAAAATATTGTACATACAATTACTTAAAATGTAATTTGTTTTTATGGGATAGGGTGACAAACGAGCACACAGTCCACCTCATGGTAAGTGGTTGCCGTGACCCATAGACATCTATATCTATCCTCAATAAAGAATTAAATGCAGATGCGTTGTCACCCGTGAGGACTAAGATGGAATACCTCTTGCGTTTATTTGGTAAGTGTGGTCCTTCCTCGGTCGAACCGACCCATTCGTGCTACTGTACCACTAATATAGCTGCAGCATGGCTCTACCACGTTTAATATAACTTAAATAAAATATTATACAGTAAATAAACTTAAATAAAATATTATACATATTATTTACATATGACATATACCATATAATAGGCACATATTTATTTTTATTCACTCACCAAAATTAAAACTGACCATAAAATTATTACAAGAAAAATTACACAAAATCAATTCGTAACATCCAAAATATATAACTACTACGAAAAACGTACAAATAGATATTTAATTCGTACCTTAATGAACCAAATACCCCCTACAATACTCTCATATTTCAATGAGGATAACTACAATAACAAATTAATAAAATACTTCTATGAACAGCTACAACGGGAGTAGATTAAATGAATAAAATATTGTACATACAATTACTTAAAATGTAATTTATTTTTATGGGATAGGGTGACAAACGAGCACACAGGCCACCTGATGGTAAGTGGTTGCTGTGACCCAATAGACCTCTATATCTATCCTCAATAAAGAATCAAATTGCAGATGCGTTGTCACCCGTGAGGACTAAGATGGAATACCTCTTGCATTTATTTGGTAAGTGTGGTCCTTCCTCGGCCGAGCCGACCCATCCGTGCTACTATACCACTAATATAGCTGCAGCATGGCTCTACTACGTATAATATAACTTAAATAAAATATTATACATATAATTAACCTATGACATATACCATATAATAGGCACATATTTATTTTTATTCACTCACGAAAATATTAACAAATAAGCATGTTGGTGAGTGAATATAAATATAATAATATGTAAATGCTGAAATATGAACAAATAAGCAATGAAAAAGCTTGAATAATAATAAATAAAAAGTAAAAAAAAAAACCATATCTATCCATGTATACAGCTTCTGCTAGATAATCCCAGCGCTCGCTAAGAACGATCTAATTGTCTAGCCCACACTCGTGGGCTCATCGAAACCGGTTCTCAGGTAATAAGACCCATTCAGCGCGGAGATTTGCAATTAACGGTGGGTTGTAATTTATCGATTAAAACATGTACGTACTTATTTAATATTATTGTCACTGTTTGTAAGCAGCCATGGATTAAATGATTGTATTATTTATTACGTTGTATTATGTGTGAAACTGTAACTTTCGGACAAACCTCACGGTTTTTTGCAAGTTAAATAAATGTAAATCAATCAATAAAATAAAATCCTTGTATCTATTAAAATGTGATAAATAAATGAAAACAATTAATAATTTTTGCCTACTTTTTTCACTATAAATGAAACAATTTTGAATATTGCATGACAATGATTTAGCAAGCTGCATCCTCGCACCTCTTGGAATTCTTTTAATCATGGTACATTACGATGACAATTGTAAATTTGCTGCGAAAAAAGGGAAAAATTTGTGTCATTAGAGAAAATAATATGAGTTATGAATTTCTATGTTAGGCTGTGAAGCCAAAATACTTTTACTATGGCATCGTTTAATATGTATATATAAATCTCTTTTACATTTAAACATTCTACCGTCGCATCGGTACAATTTTGACACTGTAAAAAATTTGGCTGTAAATGTAGCGGAGCGAAGATATTCATAAAAAAATCTAAACATATCTCTACAGCACTCAAAAGTTTTTATATTACATAGCTTGACTTGAAATGTGCAATACCCCGCATCTTTCCCTGAAATACAATCATTTACGGCCTGAATAAAAGCATTTTGCTGCATAAATGAAATATCACAATACGATTAATTCCATATTGATAAAAATTGTATGTAGTAATTATGCTTTGACAGCTGACAACGGCTCAGCAGAAAGATTTCCCATTGTAAATGAGTATAATGTCTGAAATCTAAAAATATTAATTATAATAACTGTCTTATGTATTTATTGATTTTTTTATTGTAATTTTCAGCCAAAATGGGCCTCTAAATATAAAAAATAAAATTAGTTAAATATGCGTTGCCTTTGACAGTTGAAAATTTTTGACTTGGTATTACATCTATACAAATAAATAAAATTGAATTGTCTGCTTGTAATGTTAAAATAACAGCTTTTTACTAAATACATATGAATGTATATACGGTACTATTACAAAAAATTTTAAAATTTTGTCTGTCTGTCTGTCTGTCTGTTGGTTTGTCTGCCTGTTTGTTCCAGCTAATCTCTGAAACGGCTGGACCGATTTCGACGGGACTTTCACTGGTAGATAGCTGATGTTCTAAGGAGTAAACTTAGGTTACTTATATTTTAGAAAAAGAATTAGGGTTCCGCGCAAAAAAATTAAAACCCCAAATAACACGCGGGCGAAGTCGCGGAGGACAGCTAGTTTGTAAATATTTAGGTGATAATATTTATACTGACGGCTCCGTGGCGCGTGACTTAGTAATGAGTTGCGGCGTTGAGGGCCGTGGGTTCGAATTTCGAATGTATGGCCTACAAGTAATTGTTACGAGTTTGAATGTTTGACCTTGTGATATTTATGTACCTACCTAAACTGGCTCTATCATAAAAGAGAAAATCCTAGTGTGGTAATGTTTTACCTTGAAAAAATACAGCTCAAAGATTACCCATCTATAGATAAGTTTGAACAAATTTACATCCCCAGCTTTATTCCAATGAAAAGACATTACTATAAGTCATTTTCAAAGTGCTAATATAACTTCACCTTATAAGGCAACAATGCTATTTTGGTTTGAAAATTGAATATACACGTAGAAGAAACTTGGACCGTGTAACTTCGTAGCCTGCACTGCGACAGTAATAGTCTCTTACGTACTGTATTTTACTGCAACTAACGTTTTGCATATAAAATGGTAGGTGGAGTTTTGTACATAACTTCTAAGCTCTCTAGAAAGCTTAATGTGGTTTATTTATCTCGACAGTTAATAGTTTTCGATATACTGCAACCTAAATATAAGAGAAGATCCGTGCTTAAATGTAAATTTTCTGTTAAAATTATCGCTTCCCTGTCACAAAAATATTCAAATTAACTGATAAAAGTATTAGGTAGTAGGTCTCTTTTCCTGACTTAGCGTCCTTCTGGGTAGTCGTCTCTCTAATCTTTTTCTGCCACCATGAGGACTAATATTCTAATGCTCAACAGATGTCCTTAGTTGGGACTGAGGTGAACTTATTTGTTACACAGATGGCTTCACAGTGACATTATCATTGAAAAGTTGCGTCTTAAATAAAAGTTTTTCGATTTCTAGTGTATGTACTCGTTTAACAAAACAATGCCTCGATGTTGTATTCTTTAATTGTTTACACTTTTAATTTTTTTTATTCTTTTTACTTTTAGGAACATCCGTAGTTTGGTTTATTCATTTCTAATATAATTATTATAAAATGTAACTAATATTTCAGAAAGAAACGTTAATCTTTACACAAAAATAATTTTTCCAACAAATGAACTTCCCTCGCTATGAAATCTGTCAAATAATTTTAACAGTGGTAGAGCCACGCGGCAGCTTTTGCTGTTGCAAGTATAGACTGGATCGAGCCGGGGTGGTACCACGAACTCACAGAATACCGGCATGAAGTGAAAGCTCTGCTTCTGCGTTTCGTCTGGTGAGTGCAAATTGCCGGAAAGATATCAGGTCTCCGTCGACGCCCGTCTTAGCTCCTCGTACCATCGTCTAGTTCGGAGTCTGGTGCCACTCACGCTATAATTGCGGTTGCATTCTGCAGTCTGCAGTTGTGTTTGGCACTATAGGTCAGCCGATTGGGATAGGATGCGGTCTTTCTTTGCATCCTACCATTGGTGCGGGTTTGCTTCTCACCGGACGATCCCAACGTTGTAGCTAATTCTGTCAATGATATGGTACTTCAGGGTATGGAACTTCTTATTCCTTCCGCTGTGGTGCCTATCGGAGGCAGAACTCAGTCATGGTTTGGTCGCTCTTGTAATATAGCATCACGTTACAAGCAGAAGTGCTACCGGGCCTGGGCTACCGCATCAACGTCCAGGGATTTAAGCACCAGTGCTCTTTAAAAGAAATATATTTTCGCCTCCAGGTCCTTCAAAAGAGCCATTGCCAAAGCAAAGTCAGAGCACATCGGCAGAATTGACGAACTAGTTCGCGTTCCTTCGGAAACCTGTGAATTCTTGCTAAGGCTATTCAAGGGAACTACTGTCAGCCATCACTTCCATCTCTGCACAGGGAGGACAACTCACTGGTCCATGCCGCAAAGGAGAAAACATTTTGCTAGGCTCTTTCTTTGCCACCAAATCTACTCTTGATGACAGATGGAGCACAATGCTGACCATCCCGCGGAGCACTCACCTCTATGCCGGGTGTGCAGTTCACACATCCCTCGGTTCGCAAAGCACTCCTCTTCCTGGACATTAACAAGTCGCGTGGGCCTGACGGAATCCTCAAGTGTGCTGAGGACGTGTGCACCAGAGTTGACACCGGTTCTAACGTGTCTTTTCCGGTATTTGTACTCCTATGGCGTAGTCCCAAATTCATGGAAGACGGCTTTCGTCCACCCGATCTCTAAAAAAGGCGACCACTCAGACACCTCTAACTATGGGTCGATAGCCATCACCTCTTTGTTCTCCAAAATAATGAAATTTATTATAAACTGCCAACTCCTGCGGTACTTTGAAGATTATCAGCTGATTAGTGACCGCAAATATGGTTTTCTTCGGGGTCGATCAGCTGGTGATCTTTTGGTCTACCTAACTCATAGACAGCGGCGAAGCTAGGGCTCTAAACTAGGGCAAGAAGAATGAAGATGTGGTTTTGTTGTTTTTCTCCACTCTTCAGTTTCATATTCAATGCTGTCGAGGACGTGTTTAACAAAGCACACAGAAGGTATACTACTGCTAGATAGATTGTATGACTATATGCATACCTTCGGTGGCTTTGAAAAAAGCCGTTTGGGTTTGCTTGAGCGAAAGAAAAAGATATTTACATACAGTACGATTCATAAACAAAAGAAAAGCATGAACAAAGTACAAACAAACTATGTACAAAATTAAAAAAAATATATTTATATTCTAAATCGAATGGTCTCTCTTTCTTAAAAAAAATTTGATTACATCCGCGTAAAATGTTGGTGAACGTTTTAATTGTTACAATAACTAACTTTAAAGATTTTACCTTTTCACTGTGATATAGGTAATGTGTCAATGAGATAAGGCGTGTTGATGCTTCTATAACTTTAATTATACTGTTCAAACTTATTCTACTTAACACTAATATATAGGTACTGTCGTGGAAGCTACACTACACTTCCCACCGACAAAAAAAATTATCTATTTTGTATCCAACCTCAAAACTATTCTAAACATAATTTATGAATAACCTTAATTAAAATTTAGTGGAAATTAAGTCTAAGTGTTATAAAAACTACAATCTAATGTATACCGTGTTTGAGCAGGGCGTTTGGCAACGCTCTCTCGCTAGTAAAAATCGCGTATTCACAGAAGTATATGACATAGTCAGGCATAATTATGTGTAACACAATAGAATATAATATTATTATTATGTTTTGATTTTCGTAAACATTTATGTTATTTTTTATTCGTATCTTTAATCATCAAGATAATTCATCTAGTTAGGACATTTAATAATACATAGTACTCATTTCATTTTCATATTTCTTTTCACACTTCAATACTTTTCTTTGTTCCCTTTTTTACTTCATATATTTACTTAATTCTTGTTTAACAATTATTTATTTTTCATTTTACTTCTCAGCATTTTTGCTACATATTTATTCACTATTTGTGTCATTTCTTTCACGTACACGGCTCGCGTACATACATGATCAAGACAATGACTAATATTATTTCATTCACTTCTTTACATATATAGCATTTCAACTCATATAATTTATTAATTGCACCAATACTTTCACGTACACGGCTTGGCGTACATACATGATCAAGATAATGGACAATATTCCTATACAATCCTTGATAATGTCCCATTTCTTTAAACAATTCATTAAAAATCATTCCGTATTTCATCGAATCCGAAGAACTTTAAACATTAATCAGTTATTAGGTTTTCCAAACACTCAGCTGATCGGGCCGATTGTATGTGGATATGCTAACCTCCGATAATTTTTCTTTACCTATGCCACACTTTCTACTTATATTTCTATCAATATTTTTCATTCATAATAATAATTTCCGTAACTTATCCATAAATTTACTTACGTCTTTTATAAATTATGTCATATTGTCTCGTATAATATATAGTTACATCATTGTCAGTCAGGGATTGAGGCTCACAATATGGGCACAACAAATTTTAAATTAATTACTTAATTGTCTACATAACATAATGAGTTTCAAAATCGTATTAAGCGAAGTAAATATTTTCATGATCCACACAAGTACGTACTATTTTCCGAGAAAATAATAAATTATAATAGTTAAAAGCTTACGATGTAAAAGTTCAAACAACATAAAACCGAAACCAAATTATTACATTTCATATTAAGATGAACAGAACAAAGAAGTCAATGTTAAGCAACGTAATCATTTTCAATAACAATAACATAATCACATAACAAAAGACAGATCAAAATACAAACTGTAATCTTAGCAACGCAAGCAATTTGAGACACCTTTACGTATATGGAAACGTTTTTGAATATATCGAACTATGATCACATGGTGTGATTCACACCTAATTTTAAGATAACTTGTATAATATGTTACAGATAATATGAATGCAAGTAAAATAAAGTGTACCTTAAAGTGATCGTCTTAAATATTTTTAAATTTATACAGAAGTTAAGATACTTGCATCGTGAATAGTTTTATTAGTTTCACATCGAAAAATGTATTATTTTTTTTTCTTAATTAATTTTGATAGAAATATGCTGTTTATTATATTGTATTATTATTGAAAAATCACTACAACTTCTATCAAGTTTATATAACAAAACATTAATTTAATTATACATGAAAAAAAAAAACAATTTATTCATTTTTAATCAGGGTTAATATACAACTTTAAGATTTATTTTTCTAAGAAAAGTTGAAAAAAACTTATAATAATAGCTAATTGTTTATAACCTTTGTCATACTTGTATACATTTAAATGAAATTTGCTACAAAAAAAAACAATGGAATCTATTACTGATGTGTTACAACTAACTCAATGGTTAAAACTACAAAATATGAAAAGTTCATTGACATGTTAAATTTAATTATGTAAAAATGTAATCCACAATATCATTTCAATCATTTTTGCATGACAGTAATAAAAATAATATAATGCAGAAAAAAATAACTTAATTAAATTTAGTATAAAATCGTCTCGTGCCTTAATGCATACTGCTTGAGTGTTTAAAACTTAACTTAATTTTTAATATTGCATTATGATTTCTTTTAGATATGTATAATAAGAAATATATTAAAATATCAGTTAAATCGTGGAGTATCTGATTAATAAACTCGACTTTACCATATTATATTAAATACAAAATATTAAAAAAAATACCTTTTTTTATAATAGTTAAAACTTTTTAAAGAAATCTTAAAAAGAAATGACAAAAAAAATACGCTGATTCGATGTTACCTCAAATTTTCTTCTTTGTTCTTCTTGACTCAATTTTGACATTCATCTGATTCTGGATGAAGCTTTCAAGATTACAACTGTTTCTTTACTTTTAAAATTAATCTGCCGTTTCTTGAATTTTGCTCATTATGTAAAAAAAAAACTTTTTATTTTCCTCTTAGTTGACTTCATAATACTACTTCATATACATTATACTTTATAATTTTTCAGTCAGCTTCTGTAAAATTATTATTGTGGCTTCTTCTTTTCTTCATATTTATTTATTTTTTCGTCACATCCGCGTATATATTCCGTGTAGTCCGGGTAAATATTTATATTATTTTCAACAATTTTTGCAGGCCGCGGCGGTGCGCGTGCATTGTAGCAGCGCACCGCCTGGCAGGGTCGCCATGTGATATAGGTAATGTGTCAATGAGATAAGGCGTGTTGATGCTTCTATAACTTTAATTATACTGTTCAAACTTATTCTACTTAACACTAATATATAGGTACTGTCGTGGAAGCTACACTACATCACATTAGATAGATAGATTAGCACTTTAACACATTTCAATCCATCACAAGGAACACTTTTATCCTCCATTTTCACCAAAAATCTTTAAAAAACCATAAATTTTCAACTCGCAATATTTAATTCGCTCAAGTAAACACACAAAGTAAGCATTGAAATGTGAAATGAAGTTGCAAACGTATCGCCCGTGCGCCCCCGTGCTTGACTCACACCAAAAGCTGAATTTTCAGTTCCATACTAATTGCTATATAAACAATCGTAGTTATATTTCATTATAGAAAATTTTGCCACAGGTTAGAAAGGGAGTGATCGTCTTGTCGAAAGCCCGGTAAAAAGCCCACGCGAGCGAGAGAGACGACTAATCGCTCAACTCAACTCCTTTTTTAAGATAGCAGTATCGCGTAGTAAAGCAATCTGCCAAGTGTTAACGTTACATAATAAGGCTACGTGGTCATAACCTGTTTAGAACAGAGCAGCGCGCGGGAAATTTTAAATAGTTTGAAAACAGTTTACGAGTTATTTTATTAGTTGACATTAATGATTGAGCAGTTTGATAGGGCAAGCCCGGCTTCTCGGCTTCTATGGAGGCTTAGCTACCGCTCATAGATGGGTGCTGGTAGTAGAGTTTAAGGGAGAGGCATTGGCCGTTACTTTGGACATTGCAAAGGCTTTCGATCGGGTTTTTCACACAGCGCTCCTTTCGAAGCTTGTACGTGGTAGAGCCATGCTGCAGCTATATTAACAGTATAGTTGTAGCACGAATGGGTCGGCTCGACCGAGGAAGGCGTGGTCCTTACTATTCACATAATACCAGCGTAAAATGGCAGTTTGTGTTTTGTATGGTAAGTGGAGAGAACCGGAGACCCTTTTTACTGGAAAAGAAGCATTCCATCTTTGTCCTCACGGGTGACAACGCATCTGCATTTTGATTTGTAATAGAGGATAGATGTAGATGTCTATGGGCCGCAGCAACCACTTACCATCAGGTGGACTGTGTGCTCGTTTGTCACCCTTATCTTACAAAAAAAGCTCTCTTTCGAGAAATTGTGCTATTAGATCACCAGTTTTCTTGCAGATCGGAGCATTAAGGTCGTAGTAGAGGGTGCATGACGATTACAAGCCCATTACTGCTGGTGTTTCACAAGGCCTCATGCCATCAACAACGCCTGTTTCTTCTGCATATCAATGATATGTTGCAAACCAGTAACATTATTTGCTATGCGGATAACAGTATTGACGATGCTCAATACACCGACCGTATCAATATTTGTGTCTAAAGTCGAGTCTTTACCTAACAAATTCTTGGATTGGGAGCGATTAAATCTAGTCCAGTTAACCTCAGAAGACACAAAAAGAACGCCTTTGTCGTACCTTCTTGGTTTTAAGATACTTCCCTTGTTGCCTCAGCCAGTATCGGAATCCTCGTTGTCGGCATATCGAATGATGTGCAGTTTTGTGTTCACTTAGAAGGGAAGGCCAAATCAGCCTTTAAAAATCTTGGCGTGCTCAGCAGAGCGGGACAGTATTTCATGACGGCAGACCACCTGCAACTTTACAAGGCGCAGGTTCGGCCTCACATAGAGTACTGTTCCCATCGCTGGGCTGGGGCTCCCCAGTGCTAGCTTCTTCCACTTGGCCCCATCCAGAGCAGAGCGGCTCGAATCATCGACGACAGAGTCCTTTCTGATCGGCTCGATTCACTGTCATTGCGAAGAGATGTTGCATTCATTTTATTTTTGTCTCCACGTGGAGTGCTCTAAGGAATTGTTCTAATTAATTTCATTAATGCACATCGCGACAAATCTTACGTTACCATCCACAACATCTAAATCTAAATATTCGTGCGGGGAAGAAGGCGATTTCTTCCTCGTACGACTACTTTGTGGAATCATTCACCACTAGCGTTTTTTCGGACTGATACAACCTATACTCCGCCAAATCTAAGAAATACCTCTTAGCAGCTATCTTATTTATTTGACTAGGCATTCCAAATGAAAAATCGGTATCTACAATATTCGATTCTTAGAGATATCGATATCTTTTCTTTAGATTGCGTAATCATTTGAAGTTTTATCTAGATTAATATCAGAATAAATTGGAAGATATGTTGCATCCCTTTGCATTTTCTTTCGCATCTACCACGGGGTGTGCTCTGTGGAATTGTTCGGATAAATCCCAGCCACCAAATTTCATGAATGCACATCGCGCCAAAACTCCTGATACCATCCACACCATCTGGATGCTTGGCGGTCCACCACTGTACTTTTTAATAGGAGTTTTCTTCCTCGTTAGACCTCTTTGTGTATTTTTTACCACCGGCGAATTTTTCGCACCGATACGACTTAGGCACCTTCAAGAAAAGAGCTTACTCCTTCCTAAAAAGGCGGCATCGTACCTTCAATTCCCCTGCTGTTGCAAATGTTCATGGGTGGCGTTAGTGACATACCACCATATTTGTTTATATCTCGTCTGTCACTATAATTTTACAAAAAAGTGTCGTAGCCTTTTTTAATATAATAGTTAAAACGCAAATGCGTTTAGTCTTAGGACTTGTGATTTTTTCAGTCACCACATAAAGGCCTTGCTTGCTTTGTGTGTGTGTGTGTGGTTGCACGTATGTATTATCTTTTTTTTAATATTTTCATTATTTAAATTACATGTTTACCGTAGTAGCTTAGGAGCTAAGGGCATTTTTTTATTGGATAAGGGTGACAAACGAGCACACAGTCTACCTGATGGTAAGTGGTTGCTGCGGCCCATAGACATCTACATCTATCCTCTATTACAAATCAAAATGTAGATGCATTGTCACCCGTGAGGACTAAGACGAAATGCCTCATTTCCAGTAAAAAAGGCCTGCGGCCACCTGCACTCACCAAGCGAAACACAGAAGTAAACCTCTACTTCACGCTGGTTTTCTGTGAGGTCGTGGTACCACCCCGGTTCGAGCCGGCCCATCCGTGCGACAGCAAAAGCTGCCGCGTGGCTCTACCACTGTTAAAAATTGTTTGCTTGTTATACGTTTCATGGTACGTGAGAAACTCGAGTTCGATCCCCGCCGGCATTACTGAAATTGTTAATTACAAGTGTAAGTATTTGACTTACCACGTGCTATTTCGAGGACATATGAAATCCATCAACGCGCACTGGAGCAGCGCTATGGATTATTTGCTCCATAATCACGCAGAAATGAGAGATGGCCTATATAACTGTATAACTACCTACCTATATAACTATATAACTGTGACATAGCAGCCATTTGAATAACTTGGTCAGGAAGTGGTGAGCAGTATCCAATTTTCTTGAAATGTCAAGCTATTTAGATTTAAATTTAAGTAAAATATTTCTTATTCACACGAGAACTAGGTATGATATTTTGTACATAATTTATGTAGTCACCAGTGGAGAACACACCCAAGCAATTCTGGCCTTTTTAGTACCGCCTCAACATAACCCTCCTGATCGTAAAAAGTATATCAAGATAATGGACGATAATATAACTCCAGGTAAATTTGGGATGAAGTATGTATTCTTCATAATGATCATTATTATCATCATCGATCTACTCATGGAGTTATGTACATAATTCTTTCTAAAGAATCCTTTTACGCGTTATTTTGTGCATCTTCTAGGTCTGATTTCTCACTCAAACGTTACAATTAGATCCTTTTCATTATTACCCATCGCCCGTAGACGGTGACAGTGGTTTTAGATTTTCCGTTACATCTTGTTTTGCCAAAAGTGTATAATTTTATATAGAGGAAAAATTGCTACGATCTCTCTTTCCATCCGAATATAACGTAGATATCTTTCAGCACGCTTATACCATGAGATACCACCGCTGTGCATCCTCAGAAATGACTACGCACAAATAAAATTATTTGTTTAAAATAATTTCAGGTCTCTAAACTTTAAACTACCCACTTAAGATCAGGTAGAATGTTTATTGTTCGTTCATCTTATTTAAAAGCAACACTCCTTATAAACTGTATCGATTCTGTACCAACAATTTCACAAGCAAAGTTTCTCACTTAAGTATTATTAACGAGTACCAATTATTCAGCAAGTTGTTAAAGTTAAAGTTTAAATTCAAAATGATCACATAAATTTTAATTTTTATTGATTCTTTGCCACTTTTGTAAAGGTAAAATTTTGTTTTATTTTTAAATTAACAATTATTCTAATTTATTTTTAAAGCTCTGCCAAAGCCAACACGGTTTTTAATTTTATATATAATATTTAAAATACTTGTACAGGCAGTTGTCATTGTTGTTTTCATCTTCATCAATCATATACAGCCAATCACAAGTTCACTGCTGAGCTTAGATCTCCCCCAAAGAATGCCCAAAACATAGTCCTGAACGTCGTTAGGTGATCACTCATAGTGAAGTCCGTCCTACATTTTTTTTATAGGATAAGTGTGACAAACGAGCACACAGTCCACCTGGTGGTAAGTGGTTGCCGTGGTCCAAAGACATCTACATTTATCCTCGATTACCAATCAAAATGCAGATGCGTTGTCTTCCGTGAGGACTAAGATAGAATGCCTCGTTTCCAGTAAAAAGGGTCTCCGGTTATCTACACTCACCATAGAAACACAGCTGCATCAATTCGCTTAGCAGTACGATGCTGCCACTCATGAACCTTTATTCCTCATTTCTTGTTGTTGTATTACACTGTAGACTGGCGTTATCCAAAGTATAATGAGTCCCTAAAAATAAAGAATAATTTTTTTAGCTTACTTAAAAAAGGGGGGAGGTTCTACATATTCTTTTTTTCTGTATATATATATATATATATATATATATATATATATATATATATATTACGCGATATCATCGTCCGATGTGGAAGGATTTGGAAGGATGCGGACTGTATCTCATGATCCATAATAGGTAGACAATTGAAATTTCACAGAGTGTGTATTTCTGTTGCCGATATAATAACAAATAATAAAATTAAAATAAATTAAAAATTAAATGGGGCTCCCCTACTAGAAGTGCTAAAATCATTTAAATAAGGTAGAATATCTTTTTTCCACAATAAAGTCCTGTGTCACGCTGTGCCGTCTGTGAGCGCAGGCCCTAAGAGTGGTAAATAGGGATGAATTTTTGAATGTAACTATTTAGGCGTCATTCTACTTAATACATTGAACTTGTAATATTTCTTGGTTCACTGAAAACGGTAAAAACCGACTTTAAAACACTAAAAAGAATACAATAATTTTCACACAACGAAAATAACAGCTTTTTACTAAATGCATATGAAAGTATATGCGGTTACTCATAACAAAAGAAAAAACAATTTTTAAAATTTTTGTCTGTCGTTCTGTGTGTTTGTTTCGACTAAACTCCAAAATGGCTTCACCGATTTTGACGAGACTTTCACTGGAAAGTAACTGATGTTATAAAGAGTAATATAAAATAAATAGAATTAGAGTTCCGCGCAAAAAAATTAAAACACATAAGAATCCAATCGTAATAAATTCCACACGAACGAAGTCGCGGTGAACAGCTATTTTATACTATAACTTTGCACTACCTACTCCTGAATTTTTACTTTAATGAAATATTTTTTTATTGTTTTTCTAACATTAGCTATCATAGCTGACTACATATTTCTTACTTATGTACATTTCATAATGTTGTTTGCATAAATACGTACAACGTACATCATCCTCTATCCTGAAACAGACATAGGTCTGTTTGAAATTCTAATGAATCGCTTGGCTTGATTTATGAAATATCACATTTGTCTTGATTAAACTAATACGCGGTTATTTTATTTTTAATTCATTACGTAGTTTAATTATTTTCTTTTACACTTCCGGTCACTCCGTACTCATTACAGACTTTTTACAGTTGTAATATTGGGACAATGCAAATTAATACTCACTGATGCAGTTTAATAACTATCTCTTTATTGATTTAGAGACGACTTATATTATACAGTAAGTGTGACGTGGGGTACATAGGTAGGGGGTATGGTTTGTGTTACGTGGTTCCTGGTAGAGACACATGAATGGTGTCCTCTTCTACAAATATACATAAGATGATATTACTGAACTAAATAGATATTATTTCTAATCCTTAGTTGAGTGATGATATCATTTAATATTCTAGTTATATTGCTTTGTCATAGTACCTACACCATACAGTATAAATATAAAATAGATTACTAACTCGACGGCTTTGACTTTGACGGCTCCGTGGCGCAGTGGCTTAGCAATGAGTTGTTGCGCTGGGGGGTGCGGGTTCGAATCCCGCACGGAACAAGTATTTGTATGGCCTACAAATTATTGTTCCTTGTGAAATTTGTGTTTGTAAACTGCCTCCACGATACAGGAGAAAATCCTAGTGTGGGGGTAACGTTTTTTAAAAAAGAAAAAACTCCACCACAGCACTAATTTTAGGGTCCAGATTTTAGTGGTTTTCATTTTGGCACTAGGTCAAAATATTATATGGTATTTCTAAATATAAAGTAATTAAATAATCGTCTCGACTTAGTAAATATATTGTAAATTTCGTCCTACTTAACAGCTTTAGATGAAAAAAAACAGAAATTCAGAAATTATATTTGGTAGATTTTTACGTGATAGAGCCATGCTGCAACTATATTAATAGTATTGCACGCATGGGTCGGCTCAACCGGGGAAGGACCACGCTCTCACAGACTAACAGCGTAAAAGTGAGTGAGGAGAACCGGAGACCCTTTTTACGGGAAAAGAGGCATTCTATCTTAGTTCTCAAGGCTGACAACGCATCTGTATTTTAATTCGCAAACGAAGATACATGTAGCTGTCTGTGGGCCACAGCAACCACTTACCATCAGGTGGACTGTGTGCTCGTTTTTCACCCTTATTCTAACTTTAAATAAGCTATAAAATAAATAAAAAATTAGTTTTAATTTCTCTCACCAAGTTATTAAACTTTGCAATGAACATTTTAAATGCTTTTAAATATTTTTTTTAAATATTTTAGTCAATTAGTTATAAAAAGTTTTAGCTATTATTGCTCTTAACAATTCAAGGAAAAACTTCAACAACTTGATGGACGGAATTGTAAGTTAAATAATATCCGACGCTTGCTAACAATATTTAAGTGGAAAACTTCGCTTGAGGCATTATTGTTTCACAATGGATCGTTTGTTATAGGGAAGAGCTTTTTCTTTTTTATTATCATCATTATTTATATTGTGTGATAGACCCAAAAATGTCTATACAATACTCCATTCCATCTAAACGAGATCTCCCTACACCGCGCTTTGCAGTACTAGGTTGGCACATTTTAATTAGACGGCTCCGTGGCGGAGTGGCTCAGAAATAAGTTGTAGTGCTAAGAGCTACGGGTTTCAATCCCGCAAGAAAAAAATATTTGTATGCCCTACAAATAATTGTTCCGGGTGTGGATGTAGGTCCTTTTGATTTTGATTTGATGCCTAGTAACGTATTTAAACTGTCTCTACGACTCAGGACAAAATCCTAGTGTGGAGGTAACGTTTTAAAAAGAAATATAAGAACAAAATAAGTTTTTTTTTTCTATAATTTATGACAATTGTCCAATTCTAATTTGTTCATTTATTATATTTTTATTGCACTTGGACTCGTGTGTTACATTATAAAGCCTGTGACTTTAGAGACAGTCGCTGTAGCTGTGTGTATTCCTGCTCATAGTCTGTCTATTAACCGCTTTACGAGCTGCCTTCTTGTGCAGTAAGTATATATAGTAATGAAATGAAATAAAATTAATCGGTTTTGCTGATCGATGTTATCCGAAGAGCTCTTGTCTCTATAAAGGTTCCCCCGGTTTTACAGCCTTGTGGAATATTAAGAGACGATGGCAATTTGGTACTTTGGGAGAGAGGTAAAGCCTTAGTGTTTGATGCTACGTGCGTAGGCACTTGGGCAAACATTCTCAGGAGAGTCGGGACGGCAACACAGGCGGCTAAACTAAGTTAGTAGCGCAAGTATGATTTTCTGAGAGATGACTACATTGTTGAGCGCCACCATTAATGCCTAGTAACTAATGTGATCAGTAGTAAAATTGTGTTTTGTTATTGGTGTGGTTTTAAGTTGTATCTAGTGTTCTGTAATTAATGTGTCAATTTTGGTAATTCACTCGGCAGTTTTTAATTGTCTCGAACCCCAAGCTCGTAAAAATTTTTGTAGGGCTATCGGTTTTGGGGTCTAAGCACGTTGAAGTTTCTAAAGGAACTGTATACTCGAACGTTATTATTAAGTGAACACTTCTTTTAGAATCGTTGTGATTTGAAAATCGATGTTGATAAACATCTATAGGATTTAGCCTTCGAGAGAAAGAGATAGAATACAGGGTTTCTTAATATGCATGAGCTTATGATTAGAGTCTGTATATTAAGTAATATATTTATGTAGAATAAACAGTAAAATATTTTTCAAACTTGATAACAATGTTGAAATAAATAAACCCTACAATTATCCTATCACTGATACTCTGCATTCGTCTCATACTCTCAAATCTTAGTTTTCTAAAGGTCTCACTTCTACCGCTAGTGAAATGCACACAATTTATTAAATATTTTTTTTATTTCACTAACAAATTGTAAATAAATAAATAAAATTAACCATATTAAATTAAACTATCTTAATATACCAATCCGTTTATATCAATCCACGATTTCATAACTTCAGGCCATCTAGCGTCTTATTTTACGTAACAATTTTTGTACGTGTGTTTAACGGCAGAGTCGGGAAGGAACGCCCTAGGCGAAAGTTTATCGACCAAATTGTCGATATATCGAAAATTGGCCAAATCAAGAGTAACTTTAACCGACGAGCGTGTATGCGTAGGTATATGGATCTGGAGGAAGCGAGAGAGGTGTGTCAGGATCGTGCCAAATGGAAGTCCGTAGTCTCTGCCTACCCCTCTGGGTAACAGGCATGAGTGTTTATATATAATTTTTGTTCGACAAAATGGCTTTACCTATTGAATGAAGTATATGGCGTTATTACAAAGCAATTTTAGTCGAAACAAAATTTTCTTTTGCTTTATTACAATTAAATTAAGTAATATTTATTTGCTATAAAATTAATCTTCCTTATATTTTAAACCACACTGAGCCGAAAATGATCATAAAATTAAACAAATCTTTTGCCTTGAAATATTTTTATTTTATATTTCATTTCATTTAAAGGTTTCACTTATAACGTGTGTGAACAGCACACATGTTTTTTTTAATCTATTTCTGTTTTCAAATAAGGTTCCCTTGATCAAAGAAGAAATTGCGTAGGAATCTCCCCAGGTGTCATATTATGACCTGTTAGTTTTGTGTCTCCTTAATATTCATTTACAATGCGTTACTTACGTTGTGTGACAAATCGATTGCAAAATAAACGTTCAAATGACATACAATCATAAATATCTTATTTAATATAGCTATCAAGTGGATGCAACGCCATATTTGCTAAGCAGGTCTTTATAGAGAGAGAGAGAGAGAGGGAGAGAGAGAGAGAGAGAGAGAGAGAGAGGATCGCTGCTATGGCTATAGTTTACTGGTAAGCCCTACGTCTTCAATGAATAGAAGGAGTTGCTTAGCTGAGAGCAATTTAACTTATTCTGGACGGAGTACATACTTTCCTAGATGATTGTTACGTTTGCGTAGTTAAAATATGTAAAAGGGGCACATCCTTGAGTTGCTTAGTCTCAGGATGGACATGTGCTTTTTAAGATAACAGTGTCCAGTTAGTGCTCTTAACAGAATGCGCAATTTATTTTTACCTAATCCCAGGGCTACCGAAGCGAATTTACGATCAAAAGCCCGGATTAAGGTTTTAAAATGTTTTAAGTCTGGTGTATCAGACCAGATCTTAAGTGATTTATTGTGATAAAGGGTTTCAAGGGTCAATCGGGCAAGGCTTTTTGAGATTCCACAAAATGGCTCGGGTCCAAATTGTATACTCATTGAGCCCTCCCGTGCGAGCTTTTTGATAATTTATTGCCTAAAATAGCCGCGTGACCCGGAACCCATCTTAAAACGAACCTGTTGTTACATCCCAGGGCGTTTAGACGGTTCACGCAGCCTCCAACTAGCGAGTTCACCAAGTTTGATCTCAGCGCTAGCAGTGCTGCTTGACTATCAGAGTTGTTATAGATTATATGGTTGACGTAGTTTTTTTGCAGATTGATTTCCGCAAACTGAAGTATGGCGAAAATTTCTGCCTGTAAGATAGAGGTGAATCAATTTGTGGCGTTCCCCATTAATTCCAACGCTTACGTCGAGGCCTATTTTTGACTCATCGGTATACTATATAAGGCTACCGACCTCACAGGTGACCTGTCTATTCAGACAGTTTACTCTGAAGAGTAGTTCCACTGTATACTTTTTATTAAAAATATGTCTTAATGAGATATCTTCCTGCCAGACCAGGCATTTGGACGAAGCAATAATACTTGATGACAGGGAAATCTCTGCCGTTGGCAAACTTCACATGTCTTCGAAATAGTTTTTTCTTCTTTCTCAGACATGGAGGTGTCCTCACGATGTTTTACTTTACCGCCGAGCACATGGCACATCGCAATTAACCATGTCATTGGTGCCAGCGGGAATTGAACCCGGATTGCTCGCGTACTGTGAAATTTACAGCAAGCGCTTAGCCCCTAAGCTACCACGGCTACTTGTTAGATGCTTATTTTTTTTTCAGAAAAGGGGGCAAACAAACATGCGGCTCAAATTGCGGCTCAAAAAACCAACAGGCGTCATCAATACCGGGAGAAATGCACGTGCATTGCTGGTCTTTTAAAAAGGAGTAAGCTCGTTAAAGCTCTAATTAACCAACCGTGAATTTATTAAAGTGCATTCAAATTATACATTTAAACGTGGTAGAGCTCCGTTGACGGCTCCTTGGCGCAGTGGTTTAGCAATCAGTTGTTGCGCTGGGGGCTGCGGGTTCGAATCCAGCATGGAACAAGTATTTGTATGGCCTACAAATAATTGTTCCGGGTCTGGATGTTTGTCCTTGTGCAATTTATGTTTGTAAACTGCCTTCACGCCACAGGAGAAAATCCTAGTGTGGGGGTAACGTTTTTTTTTAAAAAAAGAGCCACGCTGCAGCTATATTACGGTTAGAGCACGAATGGGTCGGCTTGACCAGAGAAGTATCACATTCTCACAGAATACCAGCTTGAAATACCAGCTTAATGCTGATGTGTTTCTTATGTTGAGTACAGAGAACCGGAGACACTTTTTACTTGAAACGAGGCATTTCATGTAAATTCTGAAAGGCGACAACGCATCTGCATTTTGATTCTTAATCAAGGATGAATGTAGATGTCTATGGGCAACAGTCTCCACATCTTATCAGGTGGACTGTGTGCTTATTTCTGACCCTTATATTATAAAAAAAAAAAACTTTAAATTAAAATGTATTTATTCAATAGTTGTCCATATTTTTTAATAGTAGTTATCAATTAAAATTCATTACCTCACTATAATGTAGTGTGGCGAGGACATAACACCACACATCACTCCATATTTTTTATTTATTTATTTATTCTTTATTGCATTCCTTATAACAAAAGAATACAAAGGGCGGACTTAATGCCTCGAGTCATTCTCTAGCAGTGTGAAATCTAATGGCTTTCATTAGATAGCGATATGAAAAACTCGTTTACACCAGGCGTAAAATACCCAATAATGTTAGCAAAGCTCACCTTCTACAATCTTTAACGCTAATAGTAACCTAAAATGACCATATTCAATGATTACACATGTGACAGTCGTTGCTTTATTGAGCTATCTATTACCGTTAACGATTATGGAAATTCTACTTGGCTAAACTGGCATCGGGAAGTGACGTTCAAGGTACGAAACGTCTGGTACCGCGCTCGCTTATCCACCTGCTAATCGTGGCGATGGTTTTTCAATTATTATATGCCAGCCCTTGGCTTCCTTCCCACCTTATGGTAAGTGGTGATGTAGCTGAAGATTGGAAAGGGCTCTGAATAGTCTATTTACTCTTGCCTTGACAACACTCGCATTGTTATTTGATGGAAAGGCAGATGCTAGCAAATTGTTTCACTTCCTTGATGTACGCAACACGAATGACGAAGCAAGCCGTTTGGCCTGAATGAGCGGTATGTTGACAACAAAAAGAATGGATAGAGGACAAGCGTCTGTTTATCCAGAAGCAATTATGTCATACAATTCTTGTGCACATTCTCCGAAATGTATGCACAGAACATCGCCTATCAGTACGTAAGAAGCATCGCTGCAACTTAGCAAGGGCAACTAACTTCCTAATATCTGCTTTGTCTCTAGGCTCAAAGTACCGCTCAAAGTTCGAATTCGAGGGAACCTCAACTGTCAACAACTGACCGTGTTCGGTATTCCTATGATACATCTCAGTAAAGAGCCTAGGTGAGCTGGTTGTTCTTTCTGGTCAAGAGACACGCTTGTGTTTTGGAGACTTTGAATCTTACAAGATCGGCATTACCCTATTCAAAGACTACCTGCAGTGAAAGATTCACACCTTCAGCTATAGCTTCACTTCCAGACTAAATTTGATCTCAACTGAATCCAATAAATAGCAAATATAATAAAAGATTAAATATCAAAAGAAAACAGCAAAATATTTTATTGGAACTTTATCGAAATATAAAGAGCGATAAATCACCAACGGCTCGCATGACCCTTATACTAGAGTGTGTGTAGCGATACGTCTACTGAATTAACTCAGCCTGACATGCGTTCAATTTGGAGTGCTGTCCACGGGCAAACAAATTGCTTGTATGTAAATGAACCGCTGATTAGTGAATAGGCGGTAAACAAATGACTACTTGACGAGGGTAACTTCATTATAGTTAGGCGGTTTCCCTGAGGGAGCTATTATATTAAAAGAATTGTTAAGTATTGGACGAAATTGTGATAAAATATAATTTGAATAGAATTTTACCAAATTAATTTTATCATTATTATTATCATTTTTAACTCAACTCGTTGCAAGTCCACTGCTGAACATAGGACACCCCGTTCCTTAAGTCACAAAGTACGATCCTAAGCCACTTGCATCCATACTTACCTAGTCATTTAACTCCTTTCAGTGGGGGCCGCTCACACTTCGCTTACGGTACCTAGCTGTTATACATTTTTAAAGAATAAGGGTGACATACGAGCACACAGTCCAAATGATGCTACGAGAATGCTATGGCCCACAGACACCTAGACATCTATTTTCGATAAAGAAGCAAAAAAAAACGAAAGCTGTTGTTGCTACTGTTAACGATTATATATTTGTTTTTTTTTTAACTTTACCTCCACCCTAGGATATTTTCCTGTATAGGGGGACAGTTTGCACACAAAAATTTCACAAAGATCCATAGAAATTATTTGCCGGCCATACAAACAATTGTTCCGTGCGGGATTTGTACCCGCGGCTCTTAGCGTTGCAACTCATTGCTGAACCACTGCGCTCCGGCTCCGTAGCCGTAAACAGAGTAAACTATAAAAATAAATTTTATGGCAGTATTATAATTCGTGCAGTTTAACCGTGTCCCAAATGTCCTTTTAAGTAAATAATTTAAAATTTAAAATTTTGTACAACCGACTTCAATATAAATAATAAGAATAGCTCAAAAGCTATTAGTCAGACCTGATCAAATTTATATGGAACCACATGAGAAGCACCAGCTTTCAACTAAAAAAGAGTGTGGTATGTGTGTGTGTGTGTGTGAGTGCGTGTGTGTGAACTATATTTTTTCTTCTTTTATTTAGTAAATGAGTGTCATATGGTAAGGTTTTATGTAATTTTAAGATTGTATGCAATATGTACAATTTTCTTACTATTAGGTTGTTTCAAATTCTATACAAATATTATGTTGGATATTTATAACCTTTAAAAGACGTAACTTTTAGAATAGATCTTTGGACTCTTTCCAACTCTATAAATTTGGTTTTCGGGGTCCCCCCCCCCCACATATTCACAGGTTGTACCAGTGAATTATAAATTTGATTCAAAAGGCGCCTATTTACAATGTGTCTCAGTGATTTGAATATCCATATAAGCTTTCAGATTCTATCCATAACTAACTCTAAATGTGCATGCAAAGTGAGCCGTTAATCTACGATTACGCCTAGTAATTTGGTAAATTATCATAAATAGAAAAACGTATGTAGTATGTTTTATGGTATTCAGTGATAAGAGATGTAAGTTCATCCATCAACAATTTTAAAAGACCTTGTAGTAGTGCGTACATCCTCCCTTGTTTCACATTCCGTGAAAGAAAATATGCGCTCACGATCGAATTTTATTTTTACAAAGGTTGTTAATATAAATTAAAAACAGCGTTGGACCAAGAACACTAACTTGAGGAACGCTATAAGTTATATTGGCCTCTTCAATAACATATTTTCCAATTTATACACACTGTTTTTGACCCTAGCTGTGGCTAACAAGGAGTGAAAGTGAAACTCATGTTATTCTTATGTTTTCTAGCGTATGAATAAGAATAAAGTGAGAGATAGTATCAAACGCTTATTTTAGGTCTAGTAAGACCGCTAGGAATGAGTAGTTAAGGCGCAAACAGCATCTTCAGTAGATAGTCCTTGTCTAGAACCAAACTGCGATTCAAACAGGATTTTAAATGTTTTTAAGTAATCTATTAAACTTTTATTTTTTATTTTTTCTATTATTTTAGAAATAATAAGTAGAACAGAAACTGTCTTATAATTAAATGTGTTTTTTTGTCAACTGTCTACAGCTGTTACAATTGCTTGCTAAAGTGATGCCGGTATAACACCCTGCACTAAACACAGATTAGCCAAGTGTGAAAAAAACTGGAACACATTTTACACGTGGTAGAGCCATGCTGCAGCTATATTAATTGTATAGTTGTAGCACGAATGGGTCGGCTAGACCAGGGAAGCACCACGCTCTCACAGAATACCAGCGTAAAATAGCAGCTTAACGCTGCTGTGTTTCGTATGATGAGTGTAGAGAAACGGCGACTCTTTTGACTGGAGAAGAGGGATTCCATTCTCACCGGTGACAACGCATCTGCATTCTGATCCTTTATTGATGTGACCCATAGACAAACAGATGTAGATGTCTATGGGTCACAGCAACCACTTGCCATCAGGTGGACTGTGTGCTCGTTTGTCACCCTATTATAAGCATTTGGATATGGATTATAAGCGTTCGTATAAGAGGTGGAGCAATTTTTTGAGATTGCTTGGGGCATTTCTCTTATTTAGGCGTCTCCGATGCCTGTTATTTGGCAGATTTAAAAGCATATAAATTTTTTCACAGTACCTGTACTGGCTGATTTGTTAATTTGCAATGTACCAGTACTTCAGTTGCACGAAGATGTTGCTATTTAAGACCATACAGGATCACTTTAAGATTTATGCACTCCTATTTTCTTAAAAATATTTTATGAGCACAGTTTTAAAATTTCTTTTTAATCGTCAAAAATACGTTGTCAGTTTAACGTTTGCACCTTACGGCGATCCGAGGGGAGATGTTTATATTATTAAACGTATTATTACGTATATCATATGGATATCAGTGATAAGCTATGTCTACTCCAGTGCGCTTTCAATTTCGCTTTCATGTTCATTTTGCGTTTCAACTTTCAGTTCGTCTTGCATCTGAGATTATACGCATGCAGCTTATCGTCTACACCCGTGCGTTTGCCGCATGGAACTCGTCTATACCTCACTCGCCTCGGTTAGGCAAAACACTAAGATTCGTAGTTATCTCCTGTTCCGGAACCACTCTTTTTCTTCGTAACTTTTTGATGTTCCTATGAGAAGTAAGACTTCAAACTCTTTATCTTGTTTTAAACCTTTTTTAAATAATAATTATATTTTTAGCTCAGAAAAATTAATGCGGAGTTTCTTTTTATTTTATTTGTGTTATCTTTGTGCTTGTGGTGCCACAATACTTGATATGTTCGATAATCATAGATAAATACTAATGTTTTAACTTTGTGTCTTTCGCCATTTTGTTTACTAAAATACATGAAATGTTGCATGCGAACCCACCCGTTACGGACCAGCTTTCGCTAGAGGCATGCGCTTTTGTCGAACTCGTTTTAGCGCATGCGCTATTATTGCTCAGACATGCGTTAGAAGAAGACGCAAGATGAACAGGAAAGCGCACTGGTGTAGACATACCTAAAGACCAGGTTGTAAATCTGTCATCATTGTGGCAAAACGCGCTGGTTGTAAGCTCATGCATCTCATATCATTAAAATGTATTTGCATGAACTTTATGTCATTATATTTTATTTTCTGTACTTTGGGAAAATAACTTTTTCTATTATTGTTTGTTAGCCGTTCAACAATACAAAATTATAATGCATCTCCATCCAACCGTAACCATCGGATAAAAGCTCTGGCCTTTTAACATAATAAGCGCTATAAAGTGAATTCTTCGTAGTTATTCTTTACTGTTTTCTAAAGAAAACTATGCAATAATCGGATGCCTTGTTTTTTATTGGACGCGCACTGAAATATTACAATTGCTTTTAGTAATATTTATGATTAAGTCATGCTTAGTCTATGACAAGCGTATCTTACAATGTTAACTAAAAATTGAAATTTTAGTTCTGTTTCATCCCATGCTCAGCAGTGATGTGAAAACATTAAAATAATCTGCATTATTTGAGGAATAAAATGTTTCGTGGACATGTGACGTCCGCCAATATGTACTGGAACAACGAACTAAATGCTCCATAACATTTGTACTCAGCAATGGAACGTATACAGGCCTTTCATTTACTTTATGTTATAATCAAAAAGAAAAGATAATAAATATCAATCCAAACTATATATCAGTTGTATTAGGGGTTTGATTTTTTTACGACTGACGAAACATTACATTATGCCATGCATATGTCAATCAATACGGGGGCATGATAATTTTTCTTACACCGTCAAAAATATATTCGTTTGACTGGACTTTTGTGAGCTGTAATATTTGTTATATTCCCGAAAATATACAAAATTTGACCTGCTCAAAGTTCAAAAACTTTATTAAAATAAGTTTTTATAATAAGGGTTATTATAATAAAAAGAAAATTATGGATGATAATAGTTAATTTGTGGAACATACATGATTGTAAGCTGTTATTTAAAAAATGGGTTTCTTGCTGGTTCTTCCCAGGACAGAAGTTTTTTTTTTCGAACCAGTGGTAATTAAACTATAGTCCGGCCGCTGAGTTATTACCGATTTGACACATGACAAATTGACAATACTAGTGAAGTGACGGAACCAGTAACCCTAATATCATTTGGGAACAGTTTGTTTTTAAATATTCTAGTATAGTGTGTAATTAAATAAAATCAAAACAATAATAGTTAAAGACACAGGTTCTTTATTAGGTGGAGTATCCTTGATGGGCGTAGATAATTGGTCGAGGACATATCAAAATAAAACAAATTTGTAAACACTGTTACACATTTTAATGAATAGAGTAGGTACAAGATGTTTTAATAAATGAGTACCTATCATTTATTAAAACAATTATTCAGACTCTGAACCGGATTCGCCAGAGTTGTCATCGCTATCAGTCACTTGTATGACAATTTCATTCTCTATAATGGTGTCCACTCTTATATAGCGTTCATAATCTTCTGTTATTAGTTTTCGAGTCTTTTCGACGACCTTGACCCAATCTTCTTTCGTTATTTTGCTGCAAGCATCTTTTAATAGACCCATCATTTTATTAGTACTGAATGGCGGAGTCGTATTATTACGAGCTGCGTAACCTGTAATGTAAACATTAAATAACGTTAATTTATTACATTAAATAAACGAAATGTTACACAATTACCTACATGTAAGGGACATGAGATATTTATTTCTTAGTTATGTATCTTTTTACTTATATGCTGAATATTGGATGTTATAATAGTACAAATTATTCATATTCATAACTTATGCGATAAAAAAACAATACCTTTGATTTGTGCCCATATTAGCTCAATGGCATTGTACTGGCAGTGATAAGGCGGAATTCGAAGTACCCGATGTCCATGTGCTAGAGCTATCTCATCTACTTCATAACGGACTCTTGATGTTTTATTTTCGCGTACCAACTTTACTAAGTCAGACTTTAGCATTTCGGCAGTAGTTTCAATTCCATTTTGGTGTAGCCATGCTACGAGATCAGCTTTCTTGTCGGCCTGAGTAGGCGCTTTATTCACTACACTACACACTATTCAGTGATATGAAGCGTTGTCCCTTATTATGATAGAAGGCTCTGGCAGGCTGGGTAATAATTGATTTTCGAACCAATTCGTAAAAGTGTCTGTATCCATCTCCTCGTGGTAATCGGAAGTACTTTTTGACGCGAAAGCCAGCAGTCCATTTTCAAAGAAACCACTTCCAGCAGAACCGGCGTGACAAATTATCAGTCGCGATCCTTTTCCAATTGGAACCTTTGAGGTTGATGCTTTTGTTTCGTCAGTCCAAGAGCGTGACACAGTGTGGTTCACATTTAACCATGTTTCTTCAACAAAAACGACGTTGTCCCAAGACTCGATTTTTCTGGCTTCTCTTAAAAACTCGCTCCCTTTAATTATTAAATCAAATCTTTCCATTAATATTTTCCTTTTATTTGTTTTTTTATATTCAAACCCAATTTCGTGCAATAGTTTTGACAGCGCCGTTTTACCGCCTTTAAACAAGCCAGCTTCTTTTAAAGAGACCAAAAGCAAACGTCTAGTTGGAAACTCGTTCCTAGTATAATAACCATATATGTGGTTTCTTATTGCATCTGCATCAAAAACATCAACACCTGTCACGGGCTTTTGTCTTCTTTTTTTCTTAGGAGTGCGTAAAACATTATCTTCACTTCCAGAAGCACCAAATTTTTCTTTATTTATATTATATAGTGTTTTTGCACCAATTCCAAGAGCTTGTGAAACCCGATCTTTCACTTGAGTGACAGGAATCAAAGGGCCGCCATTTTGTGACTCACGCTCAAAGTAATCCTGTAGCTTTAGTACAAGCTCACGACATTGACTATTCAATGTTTTTTCTCGTTTCGGCATTTTCAACAAAATTACCAAACACAAACAAAATTAGTCCAATAAAGCGCAACGATAAACAGGAGAAAGCCGAGTCAAAAAACAACGGTTACACAAGAGAACGTAGTCTGTGCGCACGAGAGTACGGAAGACGACTAAACAGATTAAAATAGCGGTGGTAAGGGTGTTGCCAGAATAGTATCGCCAATTACTTAAAAAAATACACCTACAACATTGCTTAATTGAGGGAGAAAATTATATTTATTAAATGTTGTTTTATATATTATGAATGTTAAAAATTATACATAATCATTTTAATTGTATTTATTTTTAAATCATAGAAAACAGTATTGCTGTCTTTGGATCACACATAGATCTTAAAAATCATAGAGATACTGGCAACACAGTGCAATTAGGAGACGCAAAAAAATGGTAGCATTATAGTCTAGTTGCTCGAAGGAATAAGTAAAATAAAAATATCCAAATAAAATAAATATCATATCTATTTTAGAGATCGAAAGTGCACGTTATTGTGTACAGACGTGTCATATAGTAATTAAAATAATTAAATAAATATGTGCTTAGCCGTGACCTCGTTATAACAATACCGGTAGTAACTGTGACATACTTTAGTTATATTTGTGTTAGTGATATTGTTGAAATGTTTTAGCTTAATCTAGTATAGGTACTAAAATGGAGAACAGTCCTTTCAACCGGAGTGCCAGAACCACTCGCACCCCGCCTCCATCAACCCCACCCACTGTCATGCAGACACCCACCTCAAGCGAACCAATCCAAACAATTCCAACTCCTGAGTTGCAGCAGTGGATGACAAGCATTGACCTGTGCCTTCACGAGGTGTGCTCCATCGCTACAGAAGGAAAACTAAACTCGGATCAAAAAATGCGCATCAGCTCGCTTTGTCGAAAAGTAGGCCAAAGTACATCACAATTGGTAGTCCAGTACATGTCCCTTAAAATGGATGCCACTAAAGCCCAGACATCCATCGTTTCTCTACAGAACCAACTTGACCTGTCCCAAAAGCTGCAGGAACTCAAGAATAGTATCGAAGAGTCATCAAAACCGGACTCTGGAACCTCTTTTGCGGACATGGTCAAAAAAGGTGGCCAAACCCTCATTCGCCCAAACAATCTTAGTACCCTAGCAATTTATCCGAGGGACAAGTCCAAATCTAGTGATGACACGAAGTGCCTCTTACAAAAAATAATATCCCCAGAAGAACTCAAACTACATGTCCGGGGCATGAGGAAGGTCAAAAATGGGGGAGTTATAATTAGCGCTGAGACAAAAGGGGATATCGACAAATTAAAGAACTCCGAGAAGCTTGTATCTTCTGGCCTTACCATGGAAGAGCCGACTAAACGACGTCCGAGGATTGCAATTGTTGGTGTCCCTTTAGCCCTCACGGATAAAGAAGTGTTCGAGTGTATCTTCGAACAAAATATTGCCGATAAATTTCCCAAAGCCACGCGTGATTCTTTCCTGGCAACAGTCAAACTGAGCCATAAATCAGGTAAGGAAAACCTTCCTACATGCAATTAAATTATCGAAGTGCCACCTAGCATCAGGAAGGCCCTTATCAATCAAGGACGAATATATATTAATTGGACCTCATGCCCATTCAGAGACTTTACAATAGTAACAAGATGCTTCAACTGCCAGCAGTTTGGTCACTCAGCCAAATTTTGTCGTGAAAGTTGCCCTACATGTAACTACTGTGGAGAGCTTGGGCATTCCTTTAAAGAATGTAATAACAAAGCGCACGCCCCCGTTTGCGCGACGTGTAAACGTTTTAAAAGAAAATGCGACCACAAAACTGGTGATGAAAGCTGTCCAGCACGTAAATTCGCAGAGGAGAAATATATCAACTCCATAGACTATGAGGGCGCCTAAGAGCGCCGTGTATTATATTATTTACTTAGCTCTTTAACACTAGTTTTAGTTTATCCTTAAGCTTAAGTATGGCGAATCAATTACTCAATGACCTAGAAAACTTTTCTGTGTCTGACGCTAAAACGTGTAATGTTGATGACTGTAAACACTTCCTTCCACGTACTGAAAATAAGTTAGTCTTACTTACACAAAATATTAGAAGCATAAATCGGAATATAACCGGGTTTGAAGTCTTGTTGCATAGACTGGATATAAAATGTGATATTATTGTCCTTACAGAATGTTGGCTGTCAAACCTCCCACCCCACCTACCGATTCTAGATGGCTATTCTTTACACAAAACCGAAAAAAACATAAATCAAAATGACGGTTTAGTAATCTATGTTAAAAATAATTTAAAAGTAACTGTTACAGAACCTACATTCCAGGATAGTAATTGCTTAATCATTAGAATTAATTCCGAGACGATTGTTATCGCAATTTACAGACCTCCTTCACAAAATATTGATAGATTCCTAGAGTCCCTTGATATTACCTTAAACGAACTTAGCTCGTATAAAAATATAATCTTAACGGGTGACATAAATATTAACACTGCCCCCGGAAAAACAGATAACCATGCACATAACTACCAAAATATTTGCTCTTTTCATGGACTATTACCAACACATTACCACCCTACACATCAAAGCGGCTCTTGTTTAGACCATTTTGTGATTAAATCACATAAACCTTCTTTAACATTAGTTACTAATTCCTTGCTTACTGATCACCAAGCAATTTTACTAACATTACAATTAGCCTTACCTAGGAAAAACTGCATACGCAACGACACTAAAGTCCGTATGACGAACCTTGAAAATCACATTCGTAGCATTAATTTTGACGTTGTTTACTGCTCTGACAATGCAAATACGTCCTTGAATTAGTTTTTAAATTCTTTACAATATGCAATAATGAATAATACATCAACAATAAAACTATCATGTAAGTATTATAATATTAAACCTTGGATAACACCTGGTCTCGTCCGCTGTATAAGAAATAGAGACAAACTTCATTTAAAATCTAAACTTTCTCCTGATAATTAAATACTTTCTGCTACTTATAAAAGATATAGGAATTTTTGCAATAAACTATTAAAAAACCTCAAAATACAATATGACAAAAATGTTTTACAAAAGGCCGGTAAAAACAGTAAACTTGTATGGAAGTTCATTAAAAATAATACCTTCAGTTCAAAAAATCTTGGACCCCCACTTGATCTACTGTTATTAGACAAAAGCCCAAATGAAGCAACCAATAAAGTGAATAATTATTTTATTAATATTGGCAAAAAAATAGCAGAGACAACTTTAAAATTAAGCAACACTCGTAATCCAATTTTTATGCCCACATCCTTTTCTAAGTTAAATTCTTTTGTATTGTTAAATACCGATATTGATGAGATTTTAAGTATAATATCTGGCTTAAAAGAAGATTGTGCAGTTGGATGGGACAATATACCTAATCGCATACTGAAAAGATTTAAACATTTACTGGCCGCCCCGTTAACACATATCTTTCAATTATGCCTAACAAATGGTATTTTACCGAAACTGCTTAAAAAAGTAGTGGTTTCTCCTATTCACAAAGCTGGTGATAAAAACTTAGTTAATAACTATAGGCCGATTTCAGTTCTATCTGGTTTATCTAAAATTTTAGAAAAGATCATAAATACCAGGTTGATAAAATATCTGGAAACTAATAACTTGCTGTCAGACAAACAATTTGGGTTTAGGCCTAAGAGATCTTGTAATGATGCCTTGCACCAATTGACAGAGTATGTCACAAGTAATCTTGACAACGGTTTATACTCAATTGGGATCTTTCTAGACCTTGCCAAAGCATTTGATACTATCTCTTGCCCTTTTCTATTGCAAAAGCTTGAAACACTTGGCATAAGGGGAACTCAACTACAAATATTTTCCGATTATCTAAGTGATCGCTTTCAATGTGTAAAAATCGGTGAGTATACAAGTACTGAATTACAAAACAGTTCTTTTGGAATCCCACAGGGCAGTATCCTGGGGCCTACATTGTTCCTAATTTATATAAATGACTTATGCAATCTTCAACTTCAAAATGGTGTCATAATGTCTTATGCGGATGACACAGCCCTGTTATTCTCAGCTAAATCACGAGAAGAGGTTTATAAATACGCTCAGCAAGGCTTTAATATAGTATCTAATTGGCTTATAAATAATCTCCTAAGTTTAAACGCAGATAAAACACAATATATGTTATTTTTAATGAGAAATAATAACATACCTGCTGACCTTAATATTTACGCTCATCATTGTAACTCGTATGACGACATTGCATGTGCATGTCCCGCTTTAACAAAAACAGACAATATAAAATATCTAGGTATCACGCTTGACACAAATTTAAATTTCCGCAAGCACATCGATTTACTTTGTGCTAGAGTTCGTAAATTAATATACATTTTTAAATATCTTCGTAACATCGCTGACTTCAAATTGATAAGACAGGTCTATTTAGCTTTGTGTCAATCCATACTCACTTATGGCATTACTTCCTGGGGTGGTGCTTCTAAAACAATATTGCTCCCACTAGAACGTGCTCAGAGAGCAGTTCTAAAGGTAGCCACTTTCCGTCCATTCATGTTTCCTACACATCAACTGTACTTGGCATGTAGTGTACTAACTGTCCGTCAGTTGTTTATCCTGAAAATCATATTAAAACAACATACCGAACTTCTATTTAACTTAAAATCCATAGACAGGAGAAGAATGGACTTAGTTTGTGTAAACCCTCAAACCAAACACGCATTTGTGAACAAATTTTACATATTTTTAGGACCCTTTCTATATAACAAGCTCAACAAGTCACTAAAGGTATATAGTCTAAGTTATAAGGACTATAATATAAGTGTAAGGGAATTTCTAAATAAATTAAATTACGAAGACACAGAGAAGTTGTTAGATATACTAAAATAGTTTGTATTAATTGTAGGCAATAAATAATTGTTATTTAGTTATTTCATTTATTATACAATTTAGTTTAATTATTTAAATATCTAGTGTCCTACGTTATTAAACCGATTGTATAAGTGATGTCTGAAACACAGGTACTCAACCTAGTTCAGGCAGGTAGCTAATATTATAAATATGAATTTTCTATCTTCTTTTGTAGATTCTACATTATTTAGCTACACATAGTTTTAATTTTATCATAGCATGTTATTTTTGTTAGACTTATTGTTACTTTATTAATTGTAATCATTCTGATTCCTGTATGTCAACATGTGTAATTTGAAATGAAATAAATATTTATTATTATTATTTATTCCAATGAATTCGGACCGAATACTATCAAGCACATCACTATGAAAACTAGACGCACGATGTAACTTTGTACAAGCGCGCCAAAGAACAAAAAATAAATGTTTTCATATTATTTACAAACTATTTTAAGTTTTGAAACAGAGTTTATTGGAAAATTACTTGATTCTGATATTTTGACATAAAGTTTTATATTAAAGAGGTATTCTAAATCGTTCGGCAAATGTGTCGCTCGTGCAAGGTTATATCGATTAATTAAAGAATAATCTGTCAAATCGGTAATAACTCAGCGGCCGTACTATAATGAGTGACTTTTAATAAGTATTATTTATAATGTATATTGAATAAAAAAGTTTCTATTTCTGTTGCTGTTTTGTTTCAAAGGTTTTCGGATATCAGGATTTTAATTTTCTCTAAGTCGAGCGTTCTTGTAAGTGTTTCTTAAAATACGTGAAAACGGTGTATCAGTCATGATAAATGTATACAAAAAGGTATAATTTTCTAAAATTTACCGAAATACTGAATGAAGATTCCATCGCGGGGAAAGGCGTATTCATATAACCAAATTGCCTCATAGTACTCTAAACTTCAGGAATTTAATAGCTTTAGTAAACTGTAATAACGTACGCAGTACTATCCCGTAGGTATCACAAGACAAAGGATTTTTTTGACTACCGCGAATCTTGGCTAAATAATTTTTAATATATTTAACATTTTGCTTATGTCTGTATAGTACTTTATAAATATTTTATTTAAAGATGAGGTTCATTTGATAATACCCTGTTTCTGGATGTCCACCGAACAAGTAAAAACAAGTAACTTACCCTCGTCAAGTATTAATTCGTTCACCGCCTCTTCACTAATCAACGGTTAATTTACATACAAGCCATTTGTTTGTCACTGGACAGATCTCCAAATGGAATACCTGTTGTACATTGATAAGTTATCGCTTCCTGTTATTCAAAATTTACCTAATACTTTAGATCTATCTATTTTTATAAATATAAGGGATATCACAATGCCATATATTGGCAATATAAGAGAATATATTACCAAATTTCGTCACGTGTCAAAAGATCTTATGGCTTCTAATGGATAGCAATACGACCATATCATTTCTCGTAGACGCAAATCTAAACTGGTGACGTGAACTAACGTAAAAATGTTCGATACATCTAGTATTTCGATATCTAATTAAGTTCATGAATATGGCAAAGAAGGCAAGTCCTCCCTACGGTATCGTCCCTTTAGTTGAATTTAAGGGTAGAAAAAAAAGAACTCCAAGGATAATGCGAACATATCTCTTCAGTGAGTGTGTATTTTTTGTGTGTGTACGAAATAAATGCCTCCCTGTTTCTTTCTTACTTCATAATATAGACTTTTTTCAAATTGATATACAAAATATGTTATAATAACCACAGGCATAGAAGTATCCTGTTGTTACTTGAGGTACTCGTATATTATAACCTGATATGTCTAGATAAATTACCTGATATGTCGAGATAAATTCCTTAAATGATTGAAAAGACGATTTTCAATCATTTAAGGAAGTTGTTACCTCAATGCTGGGAATACTTAAACAGCAAGTAAGTGAGTGCATTGAAGTAGTAGACGAAATAAACATGAGATATAGGCAAAGCTCACTTCTATTTCACGGTGTTACAGAAAGCTCTGAATGTAGCCTTCAAGAGCTGGTTATAAATGTTATTCAGAATAAAATTGGGATTGCTGATATATCCTGTTCTTCACTATCTCATTGTTACCGCCTTGGAACTAAACAGAATGAGCATATTCAACCCATACTGGTTAAGTTTCATGAGCAACATATTAAATCAGAAGTGTGGAAGTTGAAATCAAGGTTAAAAGGATCAGGAATTGTGATCTCAGAGTTCTTAACTAAACCACGCCAAGAAATTTACAAGAAGGCACGAAAGCATTTCGCTTGAAAAAGAATTTGGCAACGAGTTCGACCTGACTGCATTGATACACAAGTCCACATTAGTTAATAGTTTTATTCGCCAACTCGAGACCAATTGTAGTAAAGTACCCGTGTACCTCATCGAAAGACTCTGTTGTTGATGTTTTAATGTTGAGAAGCTCCTCAGATGTATTTTGAGTATTTTTATTCTAGTTACAAACATCTTTAATTAAATTCCAAGTAATTTTAATGCATCATGTATTTTGATTGAATTTAGGGCGGTAGTAATTTGTTTTACTTAATTTAACAAGCTTGTTACATATGTTTCGGTAGCTACAGTATATGGTTTTTAGATTTTGATCGTTTGCTGCGTTTTTAAGTTGTCTCTGAAGCTTATTCCTTTTACGGATTGAAATAAGGATACCTTGCGTTATCCACGGTTTTAGTCTTTGTTTTCTATGAGGTATGGAAGCTTCTTTTGTATTAATGCTAATGATATATTATAATTTAGACACTAAATATTCGACAGTTTCATTAACTGAGGTTAGTTTGTAGTAATCATTCTAGTTTTCACTAGCCAATTGAGTTTTTATCGCATCAAAGTCAATTTTGAAGCGCTTAGTGTAAGGTACAGACTTGTTAATTTCTGGACTATTTAAAGTTAATAGTATGGGTGAGTGGTCAGTTAACAGATCAAATACAAAGGTTTGCCAATTACTTTTCATTTTAACCATAAAGTGGTCAATACATGATTCTAAGCGTGTGGGTTTGTCAATACCCTGAAGTAAGACACGTTCCCCGGCAATATATTTATATTTATATCACCAGTAAGTATTATAGTATTTTGAGCTGTGTCTTTCAAAATCTGCTCTAGAGAATTAAGATAATTCGCAAGATTCGGAAAACCTGCTGGTCTGTAAGAACAAATAACCGCACAGCTTTCTTCAATATTCAGAACCAAACAGTTACCTTCTGAAAAATCCGGTTCTTTTGCAGAGGTCACAATACCACTGCGCACATACGCTACTACACCATCATTTTGGTTCAGTTTATTTTTTGTACAGAACATAAGATAGTTATCTAAAAGCGGTGGTGACTGGATCTCATTTGTCCAACATTCGGTTAGTACAAGAATGTCTATCGGTATATTAAGCGACTCAACAAACACTAGAAAATGATCCAAATTACAGTGGATACTCCTTATATTAACTGACAGAATAGACAGTGAGTTTGGAGTTAACTGGACAAGTCGCTTGCATAATGCAGGGTCCACTACCTCAGTACAAGTGGGGTTACAAACGAGATTTAATTCATTTTGAACAATACAATTATTTTTATTATTGAATTTTAATTTTAAGTTTCAAACTATTGTTACATTGACAACTATGCACTGATTTTTCAAAAGTTATAGTAGATTGTATATATGTAATTAGTGTAGTAGAAAGTTTGGCTGGCATGTAATACGATCTAAACTCTAAAAGTCTTGTAGTCATGTAGTATGAATGAGTAGTGTTATGTAATATGTAATGTAGAAACGTTGTGTTACATGTGCATGGTATATATATGTATGTATTACTGTATTACTGTATTGCTGTTGACGGTACGTGGTAGAGCCATGCTGCAGCTATATTAGTAGTATAATTGTAGCACGAATGGGTCGGCTCGACCGGGGAAGGACCACGCTCTCACAGAATACCAGCGTAAAATAGCAGCTTAACACTGCTGTGTTTCGTATGGTGAGTGTAGAGAACAGGAGACCCTTTTTACTGGAAAAGAGGCATTCCATCTTAGTCCTCACGGGTGACAACGTATCTGAATTTTTTCCCAAACGAGGATAGATGTAGATGTCTGTGGGCCAGAGCAACCACTTACCATCAGGTGGACTGTGTACTCGTTTGTCACCCTATCCTATAAAAAAATGTGATCGGCGACATGAAATGGTAATTATAATATATTGTAACTGTGTATGTATTATGTTGTGTATGTGATTATAATTGTAAATAAATGCAATGTGTGTATTGGTGGGTGAGTTCGAGTAAATGGCCTTACTATTACAAAGATTTAAAACAAAATAAAGAAATGAATTGAATAAATTAACAGTAAGAACTGTATTTTTAAAAGAAAACTATATGAGCATATCCGTAGCCTACAAAGCTGAGTCAATTTATTTTATATGTTTATAGTTATTTATATATGCATTTATTGAGATATATATGTATTAATGTGTACCTATATTTGTTTATATATGTATATGAATTTTATATATATTTTATGTATATATGTGTATATTTTATGTATGTGTTGCATGTATATATTTGAACTGTATTATATCATGACAACTTAACTACCCAAACTCACTCTCTGTTCTACCCAAAGTTAGCTGGTAGAGAATTCCATATAGCAATAAGCTCGCCTTTTATACAAATATTTGGAGCAATAAAGAATAAATAAATAAATAAAATAAATAAACTGTGCAAAAGTTTTTTAAAAATACGCTTCATAAAAATAGCTTAAATCTAGTCATTCGGTAGACAACTTATTAAGGTCTTCGTGGCACTTGATCAGGATAGGCTCGGATTGCTCAGATTGCTTTAAGTATACTCTTCCAGCTGAGGTCCAACAGAAGAAGTAATTATTTTCCTTGGCGAAATCTCTCGCGGCTGCATACAACTGCCTCGTTTTTTTGCGTTTTGCATACATAAATTGAACAAGAACCAACATCCGGACCCGTTATTATCTGCAATACAAACACTTAATCCATGCAGAAATAATGTAAATAAGCTATCAAAATTAATACTCCTTTGAAGTGAATAGTTTTTCCTTTTATTTTGCACTTTACCAAAAACAATATTTTTATCCTGCACTATGGACCATCTCCAGTCTTTAAAATTTACATTTGACTTTTTTGTTTGCATTTTTCACTACCAGTCAGTTGTAAAATCCTCGGCTGTAAATTTCTTCAAAAGTGTGATGCGTGTATGTTAATATTATATTTATATTTCTTGTTTCATCATCATTATCGTCATTACAGCGCTTCACAAGTCCACTGCTGAACATAGGCCAACCCAAGAAATGCCACAAAGCACGTTTCTGAGCCACCTGCATCCATTTCTGCATACCTTATTTGTCTGAGGTATAAAGTACTTCGAGGACACGTGAAGTCCGCCAACACGTGGTGGAGTAGCGTAGCGTCCTTAATGCTTCATAACCCTCTGAGAAGTGAGAGGTTTATGCTCAGCAGTAGGACGTATATAGGCCTTAAAATTACTTTATATTGTAGTCAACAAGAAAAGATTATAAATATCAATTCAAACTATATATATAGTCGAAATAAAATTAAGACATAATACAATTGAGATATATAGAAACCAATTCTTAAGGATTCTATCGCGGGTACACGAGTATAATTACTTGAAACACCTGTTTAAATTAAGCTGTAATAACGAACGCCGTATTATCTAGTGGGTATCGTAAGAGGCAACAGATAATTGTTTTTTTTTTATTACGCGGGTTCTAATTATTTTTTGACATCTTTAACATACACATATGTCTGTATAGTACCCTATAAATGTTTTATTAAAAGAAAAAAATGATATGATAATGTTCTGTTTCTGGATGTTCAGCAAACGTAGGAATTCGTTCATTGCCTCTTCACTAATCAACGGTTCATTTATAAAAAAAGACATTTGTTTGTAACTAGATAGCCCTCAAAATTGGGCACTTGTTGACCATTGGCAAGTTATCGCTCCCTGTTATTCTAATATCTACTAATATGTTAGATCTTTGAATTTTTATAAATATAAAGGATATAACTATGCCGTGTTGTGGCAACATAAGAGCATCTATCACTCAATTTTTTGTGTTTTGTGCACAAAACTACGTAAAAGGCGACTATGAGAAATCCCTGAAAGATTTAATACCATCTAATGGATGGTAGTATGATCTTATTTATCGCAGACCTAAATCTAGGGTGGTGACAGGAAGCAGTATAAAAAGATTCGAGACGTGTCGTTATTTCATCACTTATGTAACCGAAAAGCGTGGGGACAAATTTTCCAAACAGGTACAGCCCGAGTTCAGTACTTGCAATCCACTGTACTCGCAACTACTTGCAGGAAACCATTAAAATACTGTCGCAAATGCACTTGCTACACAGCTTACATCTACAAGCTGCTGTCTGACAGACTGTCGGACACTACTTGAACACTTGCGGAAATCTTGCATAAGTTTCTTGCAATACTGTTTACATATCGTATGAATTCTTGCTTGTTTTTCTGCTAAAAATATCTGGAACTTCTCTACAGATATTTTTAGACTTCTGGGAGTTGATGACAAAGTCCAAGCAAATGCGGATGTGTCTCATTTACATGAGATTTATTGATGTTTTAAATATAATGTTTATCAAATACACTACTACTACTTACTTACTACTTCTTTACACCTTACTTCAAAATATAGACTTTTCGCAAGAAGATAGTATAGCATACAACATAATATTGTGACACACATACGCATGCTATGATTACCACTGGCACAGAGGTAAGCTATGTTTAGTTGAGGTCCACTATAAACTATTACGTAAGATAATGATACCACTCATTCGACAAATTCATATTTTCAATCGTGTGACTAGAGAAACAATAATATAATCCAGTTTAATTTGATCTGCTTTTTCTTCTATTGCTTCTATTACCGCGAGGAGAAAGAGCTTATTATAATTACGTAGAAATATTTTGTGATTTTGCAAATAACACTATCCGTAATTTTTTAACTTCACACATGTACATAATATTATATGTCTAAATAAATATTAAGGTACCGATTATTTCTCTATAACGCGTTAGGATGCTGCATACTAAAAATTGCAGCGACGCGAGATAACAACGGAACATCAATCATCTCATCCAAAGGCATCAATACTGCGCTTATCGAAGCCGTGCAGTGTTAGAACGGCAGCGTATTTTTATTTCACGTCGAGAATATGAATAACGTCATGTCAGTTATCCTTAATACGATAATGCTTTTATATTTTACAAATATTTTATTTCTAAAGGCAATAAGAATACAATATAAAATGAGCATATTATTGTTTCGTGCAGGGTGAGTAAAAATGGCAACTAGATACACACAACAAGCCAAAAACTAATTTACAATTACGTCGTCCAAAAACGCTAAGCTTCTTCCGTAAGGTCGCTGTTAATTGCAGATGTCGTAGGTCGATTGACCGTAGTCGCTTCCCGAATTAGAGTACACTTTCGCGTTCCCGAAGTAATTAGTACTCTGGTCGCTGGCGCACCCTTTCAATATCCAATAAGAGGAATGGTTCACACGGTTGATTTCACGAATCGACAACAAACCCACCTACCGGGTCCAATTGTAAATCTAAACCAAACTCTAATTAATTTAATCACAAATACAAAATTTCATCAACATCGGTCCAGACGTTTATGAAGAATTCAGTCACATACACACAGGCAGAAGAACTATGTAATATTATATATTAACTTATTATACATATAAACTTTCCCCTTAAATAATCCTGTCTATTGATGAAAACCGCATCAAAATCTGTATAGTTTAAAAATTTACATGTACAGACAGCGGGAAGCGATTTTGTTTTATACTATGTATAGATTATAGGTAATCTATCCGGGTCATTCAGTAAACTTTAATATGCGAAAAGCTTCAATATGCAATTCTGTACTATTGTTGATAGGTGTTTGTAAATGGAACGTGTGCTTTCTTATTATTTCTAATTACCTTTTAGTTTTTTTATATTTGTTTGTAAAGGGAACGTACTTAAAAAGAAAGTCATTTTATGACGTAAACTGTCGTTGGATAAAAAAAGGGTACTTCTCAATTTTCACACCATTCAAGACGTTGTTTTATTACTTTATTTGGATATATTATTGTTTGATATAATTATATTAGATGATAATTTATTAGTACATTGGGATAATATGAGGTTATTATTATTTGTAACAATAGGCGTCTGTAGAAGTTGAATAATTTGGTCCATCATACTCCTAGTATTTGCCTCCATCAGCACATCTCCAAAGCATCAATTTTATTCTTGTAGTCTTATCGGAAATTCTACATCTCCACAACGTATAAAATTATGGGAAAAACAACAAATTTGAACATGGCTGATCTTCGTAGTTTTATTATGTTTATTTTCTTCAGCATGTCCACTGCAGTTATTGTTATCGTCGCATGTCGTTTTACTCCATCTATGCAACCTCCACTTTCCAAGCACCAAGATATATATGTATAAGACTAGTGATCCGCCCCGGCTTTGCATTGGTGATTTCTGGATCTTGATAACAGTGCTATCTACCGAGTCCAATTGTGAATCTAAATCACACAAAAATTTTATCAAAATCTGTCCAGCCGTTAAGTAGGAATTCAGTGACAAACGCACGTATAGAACGTAGAAGAATAAAAAGATTGAACGACCTCGTAGTTCGAAAGTTAAATGACATCGGACGAGATATTATCGAAGGCTCCATAGTATAGTAACTTAATGAGTTGCACGGTTTCGAACGCACGAAACAAGAATTTGTGTGATCTATAAATAATTGTTATTTATTCGGGTTTGAATTTTTGCCTTATCCTATAAAAAAATGTTTGCCTTGCGAAGTTTATGTATGGAAATTGCCCCCACGGTACATGTGAAAATCATATTGTGTTGGTAACCATTTTTACAAAAAAAAAGGATATTTTAGATCTGTCTACAATCACATCTTAGCTTTACTTTTTCTTAAATCCAAATTCCAGATTCACGCGCTTCATTTTGTGAAGTAGCTCTTCGATATGGCAAGCACTAGTCGCAAACAAAGTAGTATCGTGGGCGCGAATTCAATAGTTTGCAGCCTCTGAGAGCAACAGAAACGGAAGCTATTATAATATCATTTTTGTATTAAGAAAACCAACAGCGATAATAAACTAAAGTACATTTTTAAGTTTCTTACTCAAATCAAAGCCAATGACTGGTTATTCTTTTTCTTTTAAATCAGTAATAGTTGTTGAAAAAAAAGAAGAAAACATGGAAATCATTTAATTCTTTTTAGTTTTTGAAGCCCGTATTAGTGTTAATTACATGTTTCTTGAGTGTTTTAAGGCATAATACAAAACTAAGTTAACAATTAAAATGTAATTTAAATATGTAAATTAAAGTTTTCGTCCCCTATGACCCACACCAGGGTTGCAATATGTCCTCTTGAAGTGAAATTTATTATCGACGTAGTGAGGAAATATACCGTTGGAAGGAAAGGCAGCCGAGGAAGTTCACCGCCAAGGCTGCAGGAGTATACTATCATTTAACCTACTAATGCAAAATACAAAATAAAATAAGAATTATATTATGTCCGAAAAGTCTTTGAGTGAATCGAATACAAAGGTGACGTCCTATGCACCCTGGCACGTCACGCGGAGGCTGAGAATTAATGTAATACACGTATATGTAATACACGTGTACACGTACGTGTAATATACTTATAGTACAATAATACGCGTAAATGAACTTTATTTTGCTTTATTCATTCGCAGCAGTCGTGGCCGAGCGGTTAAGGCGTCTGACTAGAAATCAGATTCCCTCTGGGAGCGTAGGTTCGAATCCTACCGACTGCGATGGAAAAACTCAAATTTTATTACGTGAAATTTCTATTTTTTATTTTATTCTTTGACTGTTATATATTTATTTAAATATTGACAGTTATCTGCTGGAATTGATGATATAAAAAGTAGTTACAAAATGACTTCTTGTTGTTAAAACTTAAAATTATGATATAATGTATCATACACACATTAAGTATTTTTTCTCTTGACTTCTTTGTCCCCAAAGTCTTAAACAGATAGTTTCCTTTTCAAATTGTAATTAAATTCAATTATTTTGTATATATTTTTTTTTATAGGAGAGGGGGCAAACGAGCATGCGGCTCACCTGATGGTAAGTGACTACCGCCGCCCATGAACAACTGCAACACCAGGGGAATCGCAGATGCGTTGCCGGCCTTTTAAAAAGGAGTACGCTCTTTTCTTGAAGGTCCCTAAGTCGTATCGGTCCGGAAAAATCGCTGATGGTAATCGATTCCACAAGGAGGTCGTGCGAGGAAGAAAACATCTTCTAAATCGCACAGTGGTGGACCGCCAATCATCCAGATGGTGTGGATGATATCGGGAGTTCTGCCGATATTTAATTCAATAAAATTTTGTCTAATTTCGTAGGTTAAAATTGGCATAACACTGACAAAACATTCTGTACTAATTAAACGCGTTAATAATCTTCGTCGAAAAATCAATGATTTTTTTTTGTCCACTTCAAAATTAACTCAAACTAATAGGTGTATAAAAGTTAATGCCTGTTTGTTCGTATTTTATGCGTTGCCATACTGTTCATCAGATTGGGGTATGAATGTATTAACATACCTAATTAAACAATATAACTTTTCCAACTTTAAAACAATGTTTCCACAATTATGTCTTCTGCGGCAGCAACGCGCCGAGTACCAGCTAGTTAAATATAAAATCTTTAGCAAAATCTTCCTTATAAAGCAATCTGTAAGAAAGGCCTATGTTCAGCAGTGGTCTTATATGCTGTAATAAATGAATATAAAATCTTTTAACAAGTTGTAATCTCCCAAACAGACACTACCCAGCCGTGTTCAATCTGATGGTTGACTTCTCTCGTTAGAATTACACACAGAACAATAATATACAGTTTAATCATTGACCTACTATGGGTCAATGAGTTGAAATGCGAATTTACGTGTTTTGAAATCGATATATTTATGGAATTTTTTCATGAAAATTTAATAAAGAATGTGCTTGCATAAACATTTCTAATCGGTATGTGATTTTATTAAAGTATTTGTATTTTAGATAAGTTTTTCTATTATTCTTCGTTTTTAGTATAACAAGAAATATTTAATGCGTCTTCATCCAACCGTAACCATAAGAGAAAAGCTCTACACTTTTAAAAAAATAAGCGCCATGAAGTGAATTCTTAGAGATTATTCTTAACTGTTTTCTAAAGAAAAATATGAAATAATCGGATGTCTTTATTTTTATCAGATGCAGACTGAAATTTTACAGTTTCCTTTAGTAGTGTCTTGCTTTTATATGTCATGCCTAGTCTGAAAAAAGTAAGTAAGATATATACAATGTGAACTTGAAATTGCAAATTTAATTAATGTTTTAATAGAATTTTTTTAAAGTATATTTCGCCTGGGAATGGCTTATTTAGAGGCAAAACATGCGTCGTAACATAGACGGTGTAGGAAAGACTCCTACTGTAGTACTGTTGGAAGTAGTGGTGTTGGGATTAGTGGTGACGGGGATAGTGCCCACAATTGAGGGAGAACGGAAGGTGCTCTTCAAACTTGGTAAAACAGATCATTTTATTCTTTAACATTTTGCATATGTCTTTACAGTACTTCATAAATTTTTTATTTAAAGAAATATTGATATGGTAATGCCCGTTTTCTGGATGTCCACCGAAAAATACAACAAGTAACTTATCCTTGTCAAGTAGTAATTCGTTCACATCCTCTTGACTAATTAACGATTCGTTTACATACAAGCCATTTGTTTGTCATTGAACAGAATTTCAAATTGAAAACTTGTTGAACATTGGCATGTTATCGCTCCATGTTATTCTAATATCAACTAATATTTTAGATTTTTATAACTATAGGGGATATAACTATGCCATATTGTTGCAAAATAAGTGCATCAATTAGCCCATTTTGTTCCATATTGCACACAAAACTAGGTAAGAGACGACTATAAGAAACCCCAGAAACCATCTCGTTTGTCGCAGACCCTTGACGGCGTGCAGCGTAAAAGGCGCGATACTGCTGGTATTTCGATCGCTAGTTCCCATAATAAGCGTGGTAATTAAGGCCAGTTCTACCTACAGGATCGGCCCGAGTCCAGTATGAGACTTTTATGGTTTGATGAAGAGAAAAATAAGTCCAAAACTAATGCGAACATATCACATTCACTGCGAGTTTTCTTTTTATGTGTTATGAACGCACGAAACAAGAATTTGTGTGATCTATAAATAATTGTTATTTATTCGGGTTTGAATTTTTGCCTTATCCTATAAAAAAATGTTTGCCTTGCGAAGTTTATGTATGGAAATTGCCCCCACGGTACATGTGAAAATCCTATTGTGTTGGTAACCATTTTTACAAAAAAAAAAGGATATTTTAGATCTGTCTACAATCACATCTTAGCTTTACTTTTTCTTAAATCCAAATTCCAGATTCACGCGCTTCATTTTGTGAAGTAGCTCTTCGATATGGCAAGCACTAGTCGCAAACAAAGTAGTATCGTGGGCGCGAATTCAATAGTTTGCAGCCTCTGAGAGCAACAGAAACGGAAGCTATTATAATATCATTTTTGTATTAAGAAAACCAACAGCGATAATAAACTAAAGTACATTTTTAAGTTTCTTACTCAAATCAAAGCCAATGACTGGTTATTCTTTTTCTTTTAAATCAGTAATAGTTGTTGAAAAAAAAGAAGAAAACATGGAAATCATTTAATTCTTTTTAGTTTTTGAAGCCCGTATTAGTGTTAATTACATGTTTCTTGAGTGTTTTAAGGCATAATACAAAACTAAGTTAACAATTAAAATGTAATTTAAATATGTAAATTAAAGTTTTCGTCCCCTATGACCCACACCAGGGTTGCAATATGTCCTCTTGAAGTGAAATTTATTATCGACGTAGTGAGGAAATATACCGTTGGAAGGAAAGGCAGCCGAGGAAGTTCACCGCCAAGGCTGCAGGAGTATACTATCATTTAACCTACTAATGCAAAATACAAAATAAAATAAGAATTATATTATGTCCGAAAAGTCTTTGAGTGAATCGAATACAAAGGTGACGTCCTATGCACCCTGGCACGTCACGCGGAGGCTGAGAATTAATGTAATACACGTATATGTAATACACGTGTACACGTACGTGTAATATACTTATAGTACAATAATACGCGTAAATGAACTTTATTTTGCTTTATTCATTCGCAGCAGTCGTGGCCGAGCGGTTAAGGCGTCTGACTAGAAATCAGATTCCCTCTGGGAGCGTAGGTTCGAATCCTACCGACTGCGATGGAAAAACTCAAATTTTATTACGTGAAATTTCTATTTTTTATTTTATTCTTTGACTGTTATATATTTATTTAAATATTGACAGTTATCTGCTGGAATTGATGATATAAAAAGTAGTTACAAAATGACTTCTTGTTGTTAAAACTTAAAATTATGATATAATGTATCATACACACATTAAGTATTTTTTCTCTTGACTTCTTTGTCCCCAAAGTCTTAAACAGATAGTTTCCTTTTCAAATTGTAATTAAATTCAATTATTTTGTATATATTTTTTTTTATAGGAGAGGGGGCAAACGAGCATGCGGCTCACCTGATGGTAAGTGACTACCGCCGCCCATGAACAACTGCAACACCAGGGGAATCGCAGATTTTTTTTTTTTTTTTTTTTTATAGGAGAGGGGGCAAACGAGCATGCGGCTCACCTGATGGTAAGTGACTACCGCCGCCCATGAACAACCGCAACACCAGGGGAATTGCAGATGCGTTGCCGGCCTTTTAAAAAGGAGTACGCTCTTTTCTTGAAGGTCCCTAAGTCGTATCGGTCCGGAAAAATCGCTGATGGTAATCGATTCCACAAGGAGGTCGTGCGAGGAAGAAAACATCTTCTAAATCGCACAGTGGTGGACCGCCAATCATCCAGATGGTGTGGATGATATCGGGAGTTCTGCCGATATTTAATTCAATAAAATTTTGTCTAATTTCGTAGGTTAAAATTGGCATAACACTGACAAAACATTCTGTACTAATTAAACGCGTTAATAATCTTCGTCGAAAAATCAATGATTTTTTTTTGTCCACTTCAAAATGAACTCAAACTAATAGGTGTATAAAAGTTAATGCCTGTTTGTTCGTATTTTTTGCGTTGCCATACTGTTCATCAGATTGGGGTATGAATGTATTAACATACCTAATTAAACAATATAACTCTTCCAACTTTAAAACAATGTTTCCACAATTATGTCTTCTGCGGCAGCAACGCGCCGAGTACCAGCTAGTTAAATATAAAATCTTTAGCAAAATCTTCCTTATAAAGCAATCTGTAAGAAAGGCCTATGTTCAGCAGTGGTCTTATATGCTGTAATAAATGAATATAAAATCTTTTAACAAGTTGTAATCTCCCAAACAGACACTACCCAGCCGTGTTCAATCTGATGGTTGACTTCTCTCGTTAGAATTACACACAGAACAATAATATACAGTTTAATCATTGACCTACTATGGGTCAATGAGTTGAAATGCGAATTTACGTGTTTTGAAATCGATATATTTATGGAATTTTTTCATGAAAATTTAATAAAGAATGTGCTTGCATAAACATTTCTAATCGGTATGTGATTTTATTAAAGTATTTGTATTTTAGATAAGTTTTTCTATTATTCTTCGTTTTTAGTATAACAAGAAATATTTAATGCGTCTTCATCCAACCGTAACCATAAGAGAAAAGCTCTACACTTTTAAAAAAATAAGCGCCATGAAGTGAATTCTTAGAGATTTTTCTTAACTGTTTTCTAAAGAAAAATATGAAATAATCGGATGTCTTTATTTTTATCAGATGCAGACTGAAATTTTACAGTTTCCTTTAGTAGTGTCTTGCTTTTATATGTCATGCCTAGTCTGAAAAAAGTAAGTAAGATATATACAATGTGAACTTGAAATTGCAAATTTAATTAATGTTTTAATAGAATTTTTTTAAAGTATATTTCGCCTGGGAATGGCTTATTTAGAGGCAAAACATGCGTCGTAACATAGACGGTGTAGGAAAGACTCCTACTGTAGTACTGTTGGAAGTAGTGGTGTTGGGATTAGTGGTGACGGGGATAGTGCCCACAATTGAGGGAGAACGGAAGGTGCTCTTCAAACTTGGTAAAACAGATCATTTTATTCTTTAACATTTTGCATATGTCTTTACAGTAATTCATAAATTTTTTATTTAAAGAAATATTGATATGGTAATGCCCGTTTTCTGGATGTCCACCGAAAAATACAACAAGTAACTTATCCTTGTCAAGTAGTAATTCGTTCACATCCTCTTGACTAATTAACGATTCGTTTACATACAAGCCATTTGTTTGTCATTGAACAGAATTCAAGTTATCGATCCATATTATTCTAATATCAACTAATATTTTAGATTTTTATAACTATGGGGGATATAACTATGCCATATTGTGGCAAAATAAGTGCATCGATTAACCCATTTCGTTCCATATTGCACACAAAACTAGGTAAGAGACGACTATAAGAAACCCCAGAAACCATCTCGTTTGTCGCAGACGTAAATCTAGACCCTTGACGGCGTGCAGCGTAAAAGGCGCGAGACTTCTGGTATTTCGATCGCTAGTTCCCACAACAAGCGTGGTAATTCAGGCCAGTTCTACCTACAGGATCAGCCCGAGTCCAGTATTAGACTTTTATTGTTTGATGAAGAGTAAATAAGTCTAAAACTAATGCGAACATATCACATTCACTTGCGAGTTTTCTTTTTATGTGTTATGCGTAGAATGCCTTCCTCTTTCTTTTTTACTTCACAACATAGATATTTCGCAAATAGATGAACATAATATAGCGACACACATACGCGTGTTACGATAACCACTGGCACACAGGTAAACTGTGGTTACTTGAGGTCTATTATCATCTACTAGGTCTATATAATGATAATACTCTACTATTAAATTTATTTTTTTTTACAACTAGAATAGAAAAATAACAATATACACTAATTTAATGTAATACGCTATTTTCTTTAGAGTATCCCAAGCCTATAAATAAGAAGCCTATAATTAAGTAGAAACATTTCGTGTTTTTTCTGAATAATGCTATCCATAAATTTTAAACATCACAAGAACAAAATAAGGAATATAATATTTCTACATAAATAAAAAGGTAGCAATTATTACTCTGTAATGCGTTAGGATGTTGCATAATATAAAATGCAGCGACGCGAGATAACAACGGAACATCAATCATCTCTTCCAAAGGCATCAATACTGCGCTTATCGAAGCCGGCAATTTTAGAACGGGAGCGTATTTTTATTTCACGTCGAGAATGTGAATAATGTCACATGTCAGTTATTTTCTTCCCTGATACGATAATGTGTTTATATTTTTCAAACTATTATATCTCAAGGGAATTAGAATACAATATAAAATGACGTTGGAGTGAAATTTGGTTAATGATACTCCTAGCACTCGCCTTCAGCAGCACATCTCCAAAGCATCATTTTTTTTCTTCCCGGCGTCGCAGCACTTTCTCTTTCGAACAGTCCACTTCTTTCTTATAGACTTACGCGGTAGAGCCATGCTGCAGCTATATTACTGGTATAGATGTAGCACGAATGGGTCTGCTCGAGCGGGGAAGCACCACACTCTCACAGAATACCAGCGTAAAATAGCAGCATAACGCTGCTGTTCTTCGTATGGTGAGAGTAGAGATCCAGAGACCCATTTTTACTAGAAACGAGGCATTCCATCTTAGTCCTCACGGGTATAAACGCATCTGCATTTTGATTCGTAGTCGAGGTCAGATGTAGATTTCTATGATATATATATATATCAGACTAGCAATCCGCCCGGCTTCGCGCGTGATTCGTATCAATTGGATCAATTAACAATAGCATCACGTCCATTTGTGAAGCGAAACCAAACACACGCAAAATAAATCATCAATTTCGGTTTAGCCGTTTATGAGGAGTGCAATAACAAACACACGTATAGTACAATAATGGACGACCTTACAGTTCGAAATTTGAGTGACTTCGGACGAGTTATTATTGGATCTGTTTATCACCATTAATTTACTTTTACTGCAGTTAATCTATAATAAAAACTCTAGGCTCATATACTCCATTTTGAGAAGTATTTCTTCGATTTGTCAAGTACCTACTGGGTGCAATCAAGGTATAATATCGTAGGCGTAGCGCGAATTCGATATCTTGTAGCCGCTGGAAGCTACAATAACAGAAGTTTTTATCTTATGAGAGTTATTTTATTGCGTTTACTTTTTGAAGTTCGTCTTACCGTGTCCGCTTTTCTTCCTCGTACGACCTCCCACGTTGCGTTTACCACCGGTAATTTTTCCAGTCCGATACGAATTAGGGACCTTCAAGAAAAGAGCGTCCCCCTTTTTAAAAGGCCGGCAACGCATCTGCAATTCCCTTCCTGGTGTTGCAGTTGTTCATGGGCGGCGGTAGTCACTTACCATCAGGTGAGCCGCATGCTCGTTTGCCCCCTCTCCTATAATATATATATATATATATATATATATATATATATATATATATATATATATATATATATATATAAACACTCACGCCTGTCACCCAAAGGGGTAGGCAGAGACTATGGACTTCCATTTGTCACGATCCTGACACACCTCTCTCGCTTCCTTCACATCCAAATATCTACGCATACACGCTCGTCGGTTAAAGGTACTCTTGATTTGGCCCATTTTCAATATATCGCTAATTTGGTCGATAAACTTTCGCCTAGGGCGTCCCTTCCCGACTCTGTCGTTCACCTCTGCAACATAAATTATTTTAACCTTTAGAGTGGTCTAAGGCGTATTAGAAGTTCAAGATAACAACTATAATGTAATTTAAAATCTTCGTCTCCTATCATTCATATCCTACTACTAGTTTATAAAATACCTCTGACCTAAGAAGAATCAGCAAGAAACCCAGCGGAATACATGGGACCACCCCTAAAGTATAAACAATAACAACCACGTACACAAAAAACATACCTACTCGTACGTGTGGGATATTGAACATTCTCATTATTTGTAAACGCGGTTAATAAGAAACACAGCACCAATTCAATAGTAGGTACCAATTCAATAATAGATCTGAAACATTTCAAGTGTTTAGGGTAAAACCCCGGAGAAGTCGTGGCCGAGCGGTTAAGGCGTCTGACTAGAAATCAGATTCCCTCTGGGAGCGTAGGTTCGAATCCTACCGACTGCGACAGAATAAGACATGTTTTGTTATGTAAATTTTGTAGTTTTTATTTTCTTCTGTGACTAGTTTTTTTATTTATTTATATATTGACAGTAATGCACTAGAATTGATGTTATACAAGTAAATTACATAATGAAGTTTGTTCAGTATATGCTACGTAATAAGAGTTTCTTACTGAATAAGGGCGAAATGTCGTAATTTTAATTTTTTGTCGTTAAAACATTTAAATTACGACATAATGTATCAAACAGACATAAAGTATTTCAGTTATTCTTTCTCTTGACTTCTTCGTCTCCGAAGTCATAAGCAGATACTTTTTTACAAATTGCAATAAAAATCAATCATATTGTACATTTCATTGAATAAATTTTGCCTAATTTCGTTAGTTAAAATTGGCATAACCATTGTTTGAAGGCAACACTCCTCGATCATAATCATTGAACAATTAAGTCTGGCAATAAAGGGAAATTGCAAATTAAAGCCCGCTTTATGACGTAAACTTTATCTTTGACTGGTGAAATTCGAAGTTGCGAAGAATAATAAATCTAACAAGATAATAATTTACGGGTGCTGCTCGGGTTTATATCTTGGATCCTCAAGCATTGGGCTTAATCAAACCCGCTTACAACAATCCTGTTTTAATGTTTGTCGTAAATTTAATTGCTATAAACTTATCGATCTGTGATACATTTATAATAACATTTAAAATAAGTAGTGGTCGCCAATTGTCGATTCGTCAATTAGACCGTAGTATATAAAAATAAAATTGTATATTAAGCAGTATAGTTTGTATTAAACTTTCTTCTGCACATTAATTGAAAAGAAAAACAATGCTACGTACTTGAAAGATCACCAGATGAGAACAGCTGGACCGATTTCGATAAAAATTTTCGTGTATGGTTGAGTGGTTCCCTGAATAGTTTATATTTACAACTGGACCCGGTAGATGGCGCTGTTGTTGAGATCCAGAAATCACCCTTGCGAAGCCGAGGGTGAATCGCTAGTAAAATGTAAAATAAACGCTCTTTGCCGCGACACACGGCACTTTTTTGAAAAAGGAACATTTCAAATTACACAAAATTCACAGCTAATTCGCTCAATCTGTTTAAATACTTGTTGGCAACATTAATTACTACATCATTATCATCACCATTACAGCCCTTCATAAGTCCACTGTTGAACATAGGCCTCCCCCAAGGAATGCCACAAAGCACAGTCCTGAGCCACCTGCATTCATCGACTTCCTGCATGTCTTACCAGGTCGTCACTCCATCTAGTGAGAGTCCCCTACACTTCGCCTACCGGTACGGGGCGGCCACTCGAGAAACTTTTTTCCCCATCGGTTGTCTGTTCTTCGAGCTATATGGTCGGCTCATATTTATTTTTATCAGATGTAGACTGAAATATTACAGTTTCCTTTAGTAGTGTCTTGCTTTTATATATCATGCCTAGTCTGAAAAAAGTAAGTAAGATATATACAATGTGAACTTGAAATTGCAAATTTAATTTATGTTTTAATAGAATATTTTTTTAAAGTATATTTCGCCTAGGAATGGCTTATTTCGAGGCAAAACATGTGTCGTAACATAGACGGCGGTGTAGGAAAGACTCCTACTGCAGTACTGTTGGAAGTAGTGGTATTGGGATTAGTGGTGACGGGGATAGTGCCCATAATTGAGGGAGAACGGAAGGTGCTCTTCAAACTTGGTAAAACACATCATTTTATTCTTTAACATTTTGCATATGTCTTTATAGTACTCCATAAATGTTTTATTTAAAGAAATATTGATATGGTAATGCCCGTTTTCTGGATGTCCACCGAACAATACAACAATTAACTTACCCTTGTCAAGTAGTAATTCGTTCACATCCTCTTGACTAATTAACGATTCGTTTACATACAAGCCATTTGTTTGTCATTGAACAGAATTCCAAATTGAAAACTTGTTGAACATTGGCAAGTTATCGCTCCATGTTATTCTAATATCAACTAATATTTTACATTTTTATAACTATAGGGGATATAACTATGCCATATTGTGGCAAAATAAGTGCATCGATCAACCCATTTCGTTCCATATTGCACACAAAACTAGGTAAGAGATGACCATAAGAAACCCCAGAAACCATCTCGTTTGTCGCAGACGTAAATCTAGACCCTTGACGGCGTGCAGCGTAAAAGGCGCGAGACTTCTGGTATTTCGATCGCTAGTTCCCATAAAAAGCGTGGTAATTAAGGCCAGTTCTACCTACAGGATCAGCCCGAGTCCAGTATTAGACTTTTATGGTTTGATGAAGAGAAAAATAAGTCCAAAACTAATGCGAACATATCACATTCACTGCGAGTTTTCTTTTTATGTGTAATGCGTAAAATGCCTTCCTCTTTCTTTTTCTGCCGACTTCCAAAAAGGAGACGGTACTCAATGTTTTTTTTTAAGTGTGTTACCTCAAACTTTGTACTGGGTGAACCGATCTCTATGATTCTTTTTTTATATGAAAGGTGATAGTTCTCGTGTGGTCCCATATGAATTTGATCAAGGTCAGAGTCAGACCAATGGTTATTGAGTTATTCTTAAATAACTTATATTGAAGTCGCTTATACTGAAGTCGGCTGTACAAAATTTTTAATTTTAAATCATAACTTTACAACATAGATTCTTCGCAAATAGATGAACATAATATAGCGACACACATACGCATGTTGTGATTACCACTGGCACATAGGTAAACTGTGGTTACGTGAGGTCTATTATCATCTGCTAGGTCTATATAATGATAATACTCTACTATTAAATTTATCTTTTTTTACAACAAGAATAGAGAAATAACAATATACACTAATTTAATGTGATACGCTGTTTTCTTTAGAATATTCCAAGCCTATAAATAGGAAGCCTATAATTAAGTAGAAATATTTCGTTGTTTTCTCTGAATAATGCTAACCATAAATTTTAAACATCACAAGAACAAAATAAAGAATATAATATTTCTAAATAAATAAAAAGGTACCAATTATTACTCTATAATGCGTTAGCATGTTGTATAATATAAAATGCAGCGACGCGAGATAACGACGGAACATCAATCATCTCATCCAAAGGCATCAATACTGCGCTTATCGAAGCCGGCAGTTTTAGAACGGGAGCGTATTTTTATTTCACGTCGAGAATGTGAATAATGTCACATGTCAGTTATTTTCTTCCCTGATACGATAATGTGTTTATATTTTTCAAACTATTATATCTCAAGGGAATTAGAATACAATATAAAGTGACGTTGGAGCGACATTTGGTTAATGATACTCCTAGCACTCGCCTTCAGCAGCACATCTCCAAAGCATCAATTTTCTTCTTCTCGGCGTCACAGCACTTTCTCTTTCGCACAGTCCACTTCTTGATCTTATAGCCTTACGCGGTAGAGTCATGCTGCTGCTATATTACTGGTATAGATTTAGCACGAATGGGTCGGCTCGACCGGGGAAGCACCACACTCTCACAGAATACCATCGTAAAATAGCAGCATAACGCTGCTGTTCTTCGTATGGTGAGATTAGAGAACCAGAGACGCTTTCTTACTAGAAACAAGGCATTCCATCTTAGTCCTCACGGGTGACAACGCATATGCATTTTGATTCGTAATCGAGGTCAGATTTAGATTTCTATGGGCCACAGCAACCACTTACCATGAAGTGGACTGTGTACTCGTTCGTCACCCTAATTCTTTAAAAAAAAATATACAGCGTATAAAAATATGTGAAAAACAACAATAAGTTTGAACAAATCTGATTTTCGTTGCTTTTGTTAGGTTTCTTTTCATCCACATTTCTTCAGCCTTGTCCATTGCAGTTCTTTATTCCATTTCTGTCTCTTTTTTATAAGATAAGACTGACAAACGGGCACACAGTCCACCTGATGGTAAGTGGTTGCTGTGGCCCATAGACATCGACATCTATACTCGTTTGCGAATAAAATTTGTCAGCCGTGAGGAATAAGATGGAATGCGTCTCGTTTCCTTCATGTACGCAACCTCCATTATCCGAGATTAAAGCACCAAAATATAGATATACATATACATATATATATATATATATGTATATATATATATATATATATATATATATATATATATGTATATATATATATATATATATATCAGACTAACAATCCGCCCGGCTTCGCGCGTGATTCGGATCAATTGGATCGATTAACAATAGCATCACGTCCATTTGTGAAGCTAAACCAAACACACGCAAAATAAATCATCAATATCGGTTTAGTCGTTTATGAGGAGTGCAACAACAAACACATGTACAGTACAATAATGGACGACCTTACAGTTCGAAATTTGAGTGACTTCGGACGAGTTATTATTGGATCTGTTTATCACCATTATCTTACTTTTACTGCATTTAATCTATAATCAAAACTCTAGGCTCATGCACTCCATTTTGAGAAGTATTTCTTCGATTTGTCAAGTACCTACTGGGTGCAATCAAGGTATAATATCGTAGGCGTAGCGCGAATTCGATATCTTGTAGCCGCTGGAAGCTACAATAACAGAAGTTTTTATCTTATGAGAGTTATTTTATTGCGTTTACTTTTTGAAGTTCGTCTTACCGTGTCCGCTTTTCTTCCTCGTACGACCTCCCACGTTGCGTTTACCACCGGTAATTTTTCCAGTCCGATACGACTTAGGGACCTTCAAGAAAAGAGCGTACTCCTTTTTAAAAGGCCGGCAACGCATCTGCAATTCCCTTACTGGTGTTGCAGTTGTTCATGGGCGGCGGTAGTCACTTACCATCAGGTGAGCCGCATGCTCGTTTGCCCCCTCTCCTATAATATATATATATGTAAACACTCACGCCTGTCACCCAGAGGGGTAGGCAGAGACTATGGACTTCCATTTGGCACGATCCTGACACACCTCTCTCGCTTCCTTCACATCCAAATATCTACGCATACACGCTCGTCGGTTAAAGGTACTCTTGATTTGGCCCATTTTCAATATATCGCTAATTTGGTCGATAAACTTTCGCCTAGGGCGTCCCTTCCCGACTCTGTCGTTCACCTCTGCAACATAAATTATTTTAACCTTTAGAGTGGTCTAAGGCGTATTAGAAGTTCAAGATAACAACTATAATGTAATTTAAAATCTTCGTCTCCTATCATTCATATCCTACTACTAGTTTATAAAATACCTCTGACCTAAGAAGAATCAGCAAGAAACCAAGCGGAATACATGGGACCACCCCTAAAGTATAACCAATAACAACCACGTACACAAAAAACATACCTACTCGTACGTGTGGAATATTGAACATTCTCATTATTTGTAAACGCGGTTAATATAAAGAAGCAGCACCAATTCAATAGTAGGTACCAATTCAATAATAGATCTGAAACATTTCAAGTGCTTAGGGTAAAACCCCAGAGCAGTCGTGGCCGAGCGGTTAAGGCGTCTGACTAGAAATCAGATTCCCTCTGGGAGCGTAGGTTCGAATCCTACCGACTGCGACAGAATAAGACATGTTTTGTTATGTAAATTTTGTAGTTTTGATTTTCTTCTGTGACTAATTTTTTTATTTATTTACATATTGAGAGTAATCGACTAGAATCGATGTTATACAAGTAAATTACATAATGAAGTTTGTTCATTAAATGCTACGTAATAAGAGTTTCTTACTAAATAAGGGCGAAAGGAAGTAATTTTAATTTTTTGTCGTTAAAACATTTAAATTACGACAATGTATCATACAGACATAAAGTATTTCAGTTATTCTTCCTCTTGACTTCTTCGTCCCCAAAGTCATAAGCAGATACTTTTTTATAAATTGCAATAAAAATCAATCATATCGTACATTTCATTGAATAAATTTTGCCTAATTTCGTTAGTTAAAATTGGCATAACCATTGTTTGAAGGCAACACTCCTCGATCATAATCATTGAACAATGAAGTCTGGCAATAAAGGGAAATTGCAAATTAAAGCCCGCTTTATGACGTAAACTTTATCTTTGACTGGTGAAATTCGAAGTTGCGAAGAATAATAAATCTAACAAGATAATAATTTACGGGTTCTGCTCGGGTTTATATCTTAGATCCTCAAGCATTGGGCTTAATCAAACCTGCTTACAACAATCCTGTTTTAATGTTTGTCGTAAATTTAATTGCTATAAACTTATTGATCTGTGATACATTTATAATAACATTTAAAATAAGTAGTGGTCGCCAATTGTCGATTCGTCAATTAGACCGTAGTATATAAAAATAAATATGCTTAATATACAAATATTAAGCAGTATAGTTTGTATTAAACTTTCTTCTGCTCATTAATTGAAAAGAAAAACAATGCTACGTACTTGAAAGATCACCAGATGAGAACAGCTGGACCGATTTCGATAAAATTTTTCGTGTGTGTTTGAGTGGTTCCCTGAATAGTTTATATTTACAACTGGACCCGGTAGATGGCGCTGTTGTTGAGATCCAGAAATCACCCTTGCGAAGCCGAGGGTGAATCGCTAGTAAAATGTAAAATAAACGCTCTTTGCCGCGACACACGGCACTTTTTTGAAAAAGGAACATTTCAAATTACACAAAATTCACAGCTAATTCGCTCAATCTGTTTAAATACTTGTTGGCAACATTAATTACAACATCATTATCATCACCATTACAGCCCTTCATAAGTCTACTGCTGAACATAGGCCTCCCCCAAGGAATGCCACAAAGCACAGTCCTGAGCCACCTGCATTCATCGACTTCCTGCATGTCTTACCAGGTCGTCACTCCATCTAGTGAGAGTCCCCTACACTTCGCCTACCGGTACGGGGCGGCCACTCGAGAAACTTTTTTCCCCATCGGTTGTCTGTTCTTCGAGCTATATGGTCGGCTCATATTTATTTTTATCAGATGTAGACTGAAATATTACAGTTTCCTTTAGTAGTGTCTTGCTTTTATATATCATGCCTAGTCTGAAAAAAGTAAGTAAGATATATACAATGTGAACTTGATATTGCAAATTTAATTTATGTTTTAATATAATATTTTTTTAAAGTATATTTCGCCTAGGAATGGCTTATTTCGAGGCAAAACATGTGTCGTAACATAGACGGCGGTGTAGGAAAGACTCCTACTGCAGTACTGTTGGAAGTAGTGGTGTTGGGATTAGTGGTGACGGGGATAGTGCCCACAATTGAGGGAGAACGGAAGGTGCTCTTCAAACTTGGTAAAACACATCATTTTATTCTTTAACATTTTGCATATGTCTTTATAGTACTCCATAAATGTTTTATTTAAAGAAATATTGATATGGTAATGCCCGTTTTCTGGATGTCCACCGAACAATACAACAAGTAACTTACCCTTGTCAAGTAGTAATTCGTTCACATCCTCTTGACTAATTAACGATTCGTTTACATACAAGCCATTTGTTTGTCATTGAACAGAATTACAAATTGAAAACTTGTTGAACATTGGCAAGTTATCGCTCCATGTTATTCTAATATCAACTAATATTTTAGATTTTTATAACTATAGGGGATATAACTATACCATATTGTGGCAAAATAAGTGCATCAATCAACCCATTTTGTTCCATATTGCACACAAAACTAGGTAAGAGACGACTATAAGAAACCCCAGAAACCATCTCGTTTGTCGCAGACGTAAATCTAGACCCTTGACGGCGTGCAGCGTAAAAGGCGCGAGACTTCTGGTATTTCGATCGCTAGTTCCCATAAAAAGCGTGGTAATTAAGGCCAGTTCTACCTACAGGATCAGCCCGAGTCCAGTATTAGACTTTTATGGTTTGATGAAGAGAAAAATAAGTCCAAAACTAAAGCGAACATATTACATTCACTTGCGAGTTTTCTTTTTATGTGTTATGCGTAAAATGCCTTCCTCTTTCTTTTTCTGCCGACTTCCAAAAAGGAGACGGTACTCAATTCGAGTGTATGTTTTTTTTATGTGTGTTACCTCACAACTTTGTACTGGGTGTACCGATCTCGAGGATTCTTTTTTTATATGAAAGGTGATAGTTCTCGTGTGGTCCCATATGAATTTGATCAAGGTCAGACCAGTGGTTATTGAGTTATTCTTAAATAACTTATATTGAAGTCGGCTGTACAAAATTTTTAATTTTTAATTATTACTTCACAACATAGATTTTTCGCAAATAGATGAACATAATATAGCGACACACATACGAATGTTACAATAACCACTGGCACACAGGTAAACTGTGGTTACGTAAGGTCTATTATCATCTGCTAGGTCTATATAATGATAACACTCTACTGTTAAATTTATATTTTTTTACAACTAGAATAGAAAAATAACAATATACACTAATTTAATGTGATACGCTGTTTTCTTTAGAGAATCCCAAGCCTTTAAATAAGAAGCCTATAATTAAGTAGAAACATTTCGTGTTTTTTCTGAATAATGCTATCCATAAATTTTAAACATCACAAGAACAAAATAAGGAATATAATATTTCTACATAAATAAAAAGGTAGCAATTATTACTCTGTAATGCGTTAGGATGTTGCATAATATAAAATGCAGCGACGCGAGATAACAACGGAACATCAATCATCTCTTCCAAAGGCATCAATACTGCGCTTATCGAAGCCGGCAATTTTAGAACGGGAGCGTATTTTTATTTCACGTCGAGAATGTGAATAATGTCACATGTCAGTTATTTTCTTCCCTGATACGATAATGTGTTTATATTTTTCAAACTATTATATCTCAAGGGAATTAGAATACAATATAAAATGACGTTGGAGTGAAATTTGGTTAATGATACTCCTAGCACTCGCCTTCAGCAGCACATCTCCAAAGCATCATTTTTTTTCTTCCCGGCGTCGCAGCACTTTCTCTTTCGAACAGTCCACTTCTTTCTTATAGACTTACGCGGTAGAGCCATGCTGCAGCTATATTACTGGTATAGATGTAGCACGAATGGGTCTGCTCGAGCGGGGAAGCACCACACTCTCACAGAATACCAGCGTAAAATAGCAGCATAACGCTGCTGTTCTTCGTATGGTGAGAGTAGAGATCCAGAGACCCTTTTTTACTAGATACGAGGCATTCCATCTTAGTCCTCACGGGTATAAACGCATCTGCATTTTGATTCGTAGTCGAGGTCAGATGTAGATTTCTATGATATATATATATATCAGACTAGCAATCCGCCCGGCTTCGCGCGTGATTCGTATCAATTGGATCAAATAACAATAGCATCACGTCCATTTGTGAAGCGAAACCAAACACACGCAAAATAAATCATCAATATCGGTTTAGCCGTTTATGAGGAGTGCAATAACAAACACACGTATAGTACAATAATGGACGACCTTACAGTTCGACATTTGAGTGACTTCGGACGAGTTATTATTGGATCTGTTTATCACCATTATCTTACTTTTACTGCAGTTAATCTATAATAAAATCTCTAGGCTCATGCACTCCATTTTGAGAAGTATTTCTTCGATTTGTCAAGTACCTACTGGGTGCAATCAAGGTATAATATCGTAGGCGTAGCGCGAATTCGATATCTTGTAGCCGCTGGAAGCTACAATAACAGAAGTTTTTATCTTATGAGAGTTATTTTATTGCGTTTACTTTTTGAAGTTCGTCTTACCGTGTCCGCTTTTCTTCCTCGTACGACCTCCCACGTTGCGTTTACCACCGGTAATTTTTCCAGTCCGATACGACTTAGGGACCTTCAAGAAAAGAGCGTACTCCTTTTTAAAAGGCCGGCAACGCATCTGCAATTCCCTTCCTGGTGTTGCAGTTGTTCATGGGCGGCGGTAGTCACTTACCATCAGGTGAGCCGCATGCTCGTTTGCCCCCTCTCCTATAAAATATATATATATATATATATATATATATATATATATATATATATATATATATAAACACTCACGCCTGTCACCCAGAGGGGTAGGCAGAGACTATGGACTTCCATTTGGCACGATCCTGACACACCTCTCTCGCTTCCTTCACATCCAAATATCTACGCATACACGCTCGTCGGTTAAAGGTACTCTTGATTTGGCCCATTTTCAATATATCGCTAATTTGGTCGATAAACTTTCGCCTAGGGCGTCCCTTCCCGACTCTGTCGTTCACCTCTGCAACATAAATTATTTTAACCTTTAGAGTGGTCTAAGGCGTATTAGAAGTTCAAGATAACAACTATAATGTAATTTAAAATCTTCGTCTCCTATCATTCATATCCTACTACTAGTTTATAAAATACCTCTGACCTAAGAAGAATCAGCAAGAAACCAAGCGGAATACATGGGACCACCCCTAAAGTATAACCAATAACAACCACGTACACAAAAAACATACCTACTCGTACGTGTGGAATATTGAACATTCTCATTATTTGTAAACGCGGTTAATATAAAGAAGCAGCACCAATTCAATAGTAGGTACCAATTCAATAATAGATCTGAAACATTTCAAGTGCTTAGGGTAAAACCCCAGAGCAGTCGTGGCCGAGCGGTTAAGGCGTCTGACTAGAAATCAGATTCCCTCTGGGAGCGTAGGTTCGAATCCTACCGACTGCGACAGAATTAAGACATTTTTTATGTAAATTTTTTAGTTTTTATTTTCTTCTGTGACTAGCATTTTTATTTATTTATATATTGACAGTAATGCACTAGAATTGATGTTATACAAGTAAATTACATAATGAAGTTTGTTCATTAAATGCTACGTAATAAGAGTTTCTTACTGAATAAGGGCGAAAGGTCGTAATTTTAATTTTTTGTCGTTAAAACATTTAAATTACGACATAATGTATCAAACAGACATAAAGTATTTCAGTTATTCTTTCTCTTGACTTCTTCGTCTCCAAAGTCATAAGCAGATACTTTTTTACAAATTGCAATAAAAATCAATCATATTGTACATTTCATTGAATAAATTTTGCCTAATTTCGTTAGTTAAAATTGGCATAACCATTGTTTGAAGGCAACACTCCTCGATCATAATCATTGAACAATTAAGTCTGGCAATAAAGGCAAATTGCAAATTAAAGCCCGCTTTATGACGTAAACTTTATCTTTGACTGGTGAAATTCGAAGTTGCGAAGAATAATAAATCTAACAAGATAATAATTTACGGGTTCTGCTCGGGTTTATATCTTAGATCCTCAAGCATTGGGCTTAATCAAACCTGCTTACAACAATCCTGTTTTAATGTTTGTCGTAAATTTAATTGCTATAAACTTATTGATCTGTGATACATTTATAATAACATTTAAAATAAGTAGTGGTCGCCAATTGTCGATTCGTCAATTAGACCGTAGTATATAAAAATAAAATTGTATATTAAGCTGTATAGTTTGTATTAAACTTTCTTCTGCACATTAATTGAAAAGAAAAACAATGCTACGTACATGAAAGATCACCAGATGGGAACAGCTGGACCGATTTCGATGAAATGATTTCGTGTGTGTTTGAGTGGTTCCCTGAATAGTTTATATTTACAACTGGACCCGGTAGGTGGCGCTGTTGTTGAGATCCAGAAATCACCCGTGCGAAGCCGAGGGTGAATCGCTAGTAAAATATAAAATAAACGCTATTTGCCGCGACACACGGCACTTTTTTGAAAAAGGAACATTTCAAATCACACAAAATTCACAACTAATTCGCTCATACTGTCTAAATACTTGTTAGCAACATTAATTACTACATCACCATTACAGCCCTTCATAAGTACACTGCTGAACATAGGCCTCCCCCAAGGAATGCCACAAAGCACAGTCCTGAGCCACCTGCATCCATCGACTTCCTGCATGTCTTACCAGGTCGTCACTCCATCTAGTGGGGGTCGCCCTATACTTCGCGTACCGGTACGAGGCTGCCACTCGAGAAACTTTTTTCCCCATCGGTTGTCGGTTCTTCGAGCTATATGGCCGGCTCATATTTATTACAACATAATAAACACTAATTAATTGTTAGCCAACCATAAACTGATACAGATCTAGATATTTGTCTAAGTGCAATTTATTTCTTTACAATGCCTTGATCTTACCATAGAAAATACCAGTATGGACTTTTTTAAATATTTAAAAATGGAATTGTCTTTAAAAATCGCCGTGTAGTGACCGCATAAGTGACTCCACTACCTTATGTCACCCCTTAAGTGTCTTATAAGGCGACACTTAAAAGCTAATAATACTAGCTAATAGGCCGGTCGCCAATCCACCTTCTAAACGTGGAACATAAGATGGGCAACAGCATCTTCCAGTTAAACTGCTGTTGCCAACCCACCTTCCAAACATAGCAGCTGTGGTAATTTACCCTTCTATGAGACAACCTATGGGGGAGGCTAATGTTTAGCAGTGTGCTTTCATAGGTTGTAATAAATGAATTGATGGAGGAATGGAAAACAAAAAAATATTTATCGTTGTATTATATTTACACGTTAAATATTTCCAATAAATAAATAATTAACTAATAAACTCTCAACATAACTTAAACAGACAAAAACTTTCAGTAACAACCGAACCTTTCAAACTGAGATGAAGCAGAGGCGGAAACATCTGATGCTTGAGCAATAAACTGCGACTCCGAGTTGTAAGTCTACAAAGGTGAAATTTTAAAGTTATCTGTTTGATGTTTCTGTACTTATTAAAAGCGTTAATATTCAACTTCTAAAATTTTATGTATTTTATTTTTAACTCATTTCTAAATAAACATAATTAAATACAAAATCTTTGGCAAAATCTTTTTCTCTCCCTGTGAGGCAATTTATGGGAGATATCTAAATTCAGCAGTGAGTTTAAAGGCTTTGATGGGTGAGTATAAAATCTATTAAAAAGCAAGCTTTTGTAGGCTTTAATTAATCCCCAAGCATTCCAACATCCGAAAACCAGTCATCGGCGGGTCTACACCCCCTTTGTTGTCGATATTCCATGCATTAGAACTAAATGGTTTGCTTTGCTTTTTGTAATGCGTACTGTAAAGGAGTGGAATAATTTGCAGGTATCTGTCTTTCCGTCCGATATAATTTGGGCATCTTCAATGCAAGAGTAAATAGACATTTTCACGCTGAGACAGTGCGATTTACCATCTAATGCTACATCACCACTTACCACCAGGTGAGATTGTGGTCCAGCACTAGCTTATAATTAGCAAAAAAAAATAGGCGTTTGCAAGACACAGTATTACCACATTATTGCTTTATCATTAAAATTATATAAGTATGCTAAATTTTGGCTAAAAAATTAATCATAAATTTTGAACCGGAATGACATACCAAGAAAGCAATATTTAAATCGCCTTTAAAATGAAAGATTTCTCAATTCAATTGTATTTACTTATGTTATCTTCGCCAAATGTAAACTGATTTAATAATCTTTTTTTCATTAAATAGACTATTATAGTTATTAGTCCTATTGAAATAAAATAAAAATTGACTCCTCAAGGTGGAAAAATAGGCCATGAAGTTTTAAATAAAACTATATTATAGAGGGCGTTCTGGCTGTCCTTGAGCGACCTTGAGTTTGTTTTATTGTGTAGTCTACTCAAATAAAATGTAAAAACTGATTTAATAGAAATTAAAATGAATATTTTTTAATTTTTCTCTGAAGTCGGGCCTTAATTTTCTTCGATACTCTTTGTCCTAGCCTCGACTTAATCTTAGGTTTTGTAGAGATTATTTTATTTTTCTTTAGTGTTCTGAAATTGGTTTAGACAATTTTTTAATTTCTTATTTTATTTATTAAACAAAATGTTTGAATCTCGCTATGACATATAAAACATAATTCGGTGCTTTCAACGCTTTTAAACTTTTGAGTTTTCATCAAGGATTTTATTTAACTCTTACTTACTTATCTTCACGCACAATCCCTGACGGGGTAGCCAGAGAGAACAGATCGCCAAGTGTCACGATCCTTACATACCTCTTTCGCTTCTTTCAGATTCATTATCTTCTTCATACATGCACGTCTAGGTATTCGAGTACTCTTAACCCTACCCTCTTCGAGCAATTTGTTCACATGGTCTTCGAAAGTTAGTCTCGGTCTACCTCGACACCTTTTAATATTAACTTTCGCGCTATATATTTTCTTCACTATTCGGTCTTCACTCATTCGCTCAACGTGCCCAAACCACCGAAGCACGCCCTTATCAATTTTTGTGATAAGGTCATCTTTCAAACCTGCCATATTGCGAATCTCTTCGTTTCGTTTTCGGTCGGCCATGGTAACGCCGCACATTTTACGAAGAGATCGCATCTCCACTGCATTCAACTTGCTTTTATGCTTCTTCTGGCATACTCAGGTTTCGCTGCCATATAACAAAGTCGGTACAACACTGCGTTATGTATTGCAAGGCGTGCACTCTTCACTACGCCTTGCCTTTTGACTAACGCAGCCAGGGCACCATTGACTTTGTTTCCGGCAGCGACACGCCTGTCCACATCTAAATCACATCTTCCATCCCGGCTAAAAGCACTCCCCAAGTATACAATTTCATTTACCTGTTCTAGACATTCCTGATTTACCCATATTTCACACTTCGTTCTCTCTTCGTCCCTTTCAAATACCAGAACCTTAGTTTTATTAGCATTCAAACGGAGACCTTTAATTTCACATTCCTCTTTCATACACGTGACTAATGCCTGCAGTTCAGCCTCTGATGGTGCAATAAGCACTGCATCATCAGCATACAGCAGAAAATTTACTTTTATGTCACCCAATTTCACACCCAAACAGCTATCTTTCAGCTTCTGTAAACAGCTGTCGAGATACAGTATGAACAGCCAAGAAGACATGACACAACCCTGTTTTACGCCCGTTTGGACGCTAAACATGGGTGACAGGTCATGCCCTACCCGCACACAGGCTTTACAGTCACAGTAAAGAGACTGTATAGCCCTTAGCAATCGACCATCCACACCATACCCCTGCAACAGTTCCCACATTTTCTTCCTTACAACCTTATCAAATGCTTTCTCAAGATCCACAAAAGCACAGAAAATCTTCTGGTTAGCAGCCAGAAGCTTTTCCGTGATCATGTGGAGAGAAAACATTTGATCCGTGCATCCTCTTCCAGGTCTAAATCCGCATTGTGCCTCTCATAGGAATCTTTCCGATTTCTCTTGCATCCTACGTGTCAAAACCTTCGAGTAAACTTTACTTGCTAAACTGGTCAAGCTGATCGCCCACTGCCACTTCAGCTTACTAATCCATTGGGCTATGTCGGTTACTCTGGTTCTACTGCGGATATCCTCATTCCTAAGTTTATCACGCAGAGAAACTCCGAGCATAGCCCTCTCCATAGCTCGCTGAGCGACCTTGAGCTTCCTCATACGGCCAGCAGTGAAGGACCACGTCTCAGTTCCATAAGTCATCACTGGCAACACGCACTGGTTGTACAATTTCGTTTTCAGGTTTTGAGGTATGTCTGACGAGAAGATGTGTCGTAGCTTCCCGAACGCTGCCCAGCCGAGTTGAATCCGTCGATTGACCTCTCGGTCGAAGTTGGACTTACCTAGTCGGACTATTTGTCCCAGGTAAACATACTCGTCAACAACTTCGAGCTTAGTGCTCCCAACAACTATCGGCATAGGTGTGACATGGACATTGAACATGATCTTTGTTTTGTCCATGTTCATCTTAAGACCTATCCGTTGGGAAACACTATCGAGGCCATTGAGCATAGTGCTTAGGTCCTCCAGCGATTCTGCCATAAGGACTATATCGTCGGCAAATCGCAGGTGAGTGATGTACTCGCCATTGATGTTGATACCGTATCATTTCCAGTCCAGAAGCTTGAAAACGTCTTCCAATGCAGCGGGTGAAGAGTTTCGGGGATATGAGGTCACCCTGTCTTACACCTCTCTGCAATTGGATAGGTTTCGTACTCTGGTTCTGTACTCGGATAGCAATCGTAGCCCTACTGTACAAGCACTTCAACACTTCGATATACCGACAGTCAACTTGGCACCGCTGAAGGGACTGCAGCACCGCCCAAATTTCGACGGAATCAAAGGCTTTCTCATAGTCCACATATGTCAGACATAAGGGCAAATTGTACTCTTCGGACTTCTGTACAATTTGCCGAAGGGTATGTATGTGGTCTATGGTGCTAAAGCCCTTTCGGAACCGGCTTGTTCGGGAGGCTGGAAGTCGTCAAGTCTGCGTGCAAAATGATTCGTAATGACTCTCGAAAACAGCACGTAGACGCGGCTCAGAAGGGAAATCGGTCTGTAGTTCTTCAAGAGAGCGTTGTCACCTTTCTTGAAGAACAAGACCACCGCACTTTTGCTCCACGCCTCCGGTGTAATGCCACCATGGAGGACGGAATTAAAGAGCTTCTGAAGGACTTCAAGTACCAGTCTTCCACCCGCTTTCAGAAGCTCCGCTGTAATTCCATCCTCGCCTGGGGCCTTACTGTTTTTAAGGTGCTGGAGAGCCATTCTAATCTCGCTCAGACTGACGTCCGGGATATCTTCGGAATAATGTCGGATGAGACTCGCTCTTGGATCGTTACTCACACTTGCGTGTGGCTCCAACGATGACGTGTACAGCTGCCCATAGAACCTCTCAATCTCACTCAAAATCTCAGGTGTCCCGGAAACGATGCTGCCACATTCTGTCTTCAGCTTTGACAGGTGGCTCTTTCTGGCAGACAGATCTCTGGCAAAGACTTTGGAGCCTTGGTTCCGCTCGATCGCTTCTTCAATACGAGCTGTATTGAAGTTGCGTAAGTCCCGCCGCATGCATTTGGAGATCTGTCTGTTCAGATGCCTGTATGCTGTCAAGTCTATTAAAGAATGTAGCTTCATCTCCCGTCTAACAGCCATGAGATTAAGAGTGTGATCGGAGAGTTTTTGTGTTGTTCTGCGGCGGGTCTTGCAGAACTTAGCTCCGACCGCATGGACAGTTTCCACGAGCTTGTCATTCAGGAAGTTCAAACTATTATATCTCAAGGGAATTAGAATACAATATAAAATGACGTTGGAGTGAAATTTGGTTAATGATACTCCTAGCACTCGCCTTCAGCAGCACATCTCCAAAGCATCATTTTTTTTCTTCCCGGCGTCGCAGCACTTTCTCTTTCGAACAGTCCACTTCTTTCTTATAGACTTACGCGGTAGAGCCATGCTGCAGCTATATTACTGGTATAGATGTAGCACGAATGGGTCTGCTCGAGCGGGGAAGCACCACACTCTCACAGAATACCAGCGTAAAATAGCAGCATAACGCTGCTGTTCTTCGTATGGTGAGAGTAGAGATCCAGAGACCCTTTTTTAAGAGAAACGAGGCATTCCATCTTAGTCCTCACGGGTATAAACGCATCTGCATTTTGATTCGTAGTCGAGGTCAGATGTAGATTTCTATGATATATATATATATCAGACTAGCAATCCGCCCGGCTTCGCGCGTGATTCGTATCAATTGGATCAAATAACAATAGCATCACGTCCATTTGTGAAGCGAAACCAAACACACGCAAAATAAATCATCAATATCGGTTTAGCCGTTTATGAGGAGTGCAATAACAAACACACGTATAGTACAATAATGGACGACCTTACAGTTCGACATTTGAGTGACTTCGGACGAGTTATTATTGGATCTGTTTATCACCATTATCTTACTTTTACTGCAGTTAATCTATAATAAAATCTCTAGGCTCATGCACTCCATTTTGAGAAGTATTTCTTCGATTTGTCAAGTACCTACTGGGTGCAATCAAGGTATAATATCGTAGGCGTAGCGCGAATTCGATATCTTGTAGCCGCTGGAAGCTACAATAACAGAAGTTTTTATCTTATGAGAGTTATTTTATTGCGTTTACTTTTTGAAGTTCGTCTTACCGTGTCCGCTTTTCTTCCTCGTACGACCTCCCACGTTGCGTTTACCACCGGTAATTTTTCCAGTCCGATACGACTTAGGGACCTTCAAGAAAAGAGCGTACTCCTTTTTAAAAGGCCGGCAACGCATCTGCAATTCCCTTCCTGGTGTTGCAGTTGTTCATGGGCGGCGGTAGTCACTTACCATCAGGTGAGCCGCATGCTCGTTTGCCCCCTCTCCTATAAAATATATATATATATATATATATATATATATATATATATATATATATATATATATAAACACTCACGCCTGTCACCCAGAGGGGTAGGCAGAGACTATGGACTTCCATTTGGCATGATCCTGACACACCTCTCTCGCTTCCTTCACATCCAAATATCTACGCATACACGCTCGTCGGTTAAAGGTACTCTTGATTTGGCCCATTTTCAATATATCGCTAATTTGGTCGATAAACTTTCGCCTAGGGCGTCCCTTCCCGACTCTGTCGTTCACCTCTGCAACATAAATTATTTTAACCTTTAGAGTGGTCTAAGGCGTATTAGAAGTTCAAGATAACAACTATAATGTAATTTAAAATCTTCGTCTCCTATCATTCATATCCTACTACTAGTTTATAAAATACCTCTGACCTAAGAAGAATCAGCAAGAAACCAAGCGGAATACATGGGACCACCCCTAAAGTATAACCAATAACAACCACGTACACAAAAAACATACCTACTCGTACGTGTGGAATATTGAACATTCTCATTATTTGTAAACGCGGTTAATATAAAGAAGCAGCACCAATTCAATAGTAGGTACCAATTCAATAATAGATCTGAAACATTTCAAGTGCTTAGGGTAAAACCCCAGAGCAGTCGTGGCCGAGCGGTTAAGGCGTCTGACTAGAAATCAGATTCCCTCTGGGAGCGTAGGTTCGAATCCTACCGACTGCGACAGAATTAAGACATTTTTTATGTAAATTTTTTAGTTTTTATTTTCTTCTGTGACTAGCATTTTTATTTATTTATATATTGACAGTAATGCACTAGAATTGATGTTATACAAGTAAATTACATAATGAAGTTTGTTCATTAAATGCTACGTAATAAGAGTTTCTTACTGAATAAGGGCGAAAGGTCGTAATTTTAATTTTTTGTCGTTAAAACATTTAAATTACGACATAATGTATCAAACAGACATAAAGTATTTCAGTTATTCTTTCTCTTGACTTCTTCGTCTCCAAAGTCATAAGCAGATACTTTTTTACAAATTGCAATAAAAATCAATCATATTGTACATTTCATTGAATAAATTTTGCCTAATTTCGTTAGTTAAAATTGGCATAACCATTGTTTGAAGGCAACACTCCTCGATCATAATCATTGAACAATTAAGTCAGGCAATAAAGGCAAATTGCAAATTAAAGCCCGCTTTATGACGTAAACTTTATCTTTGACTGGTGAAATTCGAAGTTGCGAAGAATAATAAATCTAACAAGATAATAATTTACGGGTTCTGCTCGGGTTTATATCTTAGATCCTCAAGCATTGGGCTTAATCAAACCTGCTTACAACAATCCTGTTTTAATGTTTGTCGTAAATTTAATTGCTATAAACTTATTGATCTGTGATACATTTATAATAACATTTAAAATAAGTAGTGGTCGCCAATTGTCGATTCGTCAATTAGACCGTAGTATATAAAAATAAAATTGTATATTAAGCTGTATAGTTTGTATTAAACTTTCTTCTGCACATTAATTGAAAAGAAAAACAATGCTACGTACATGAAAGATCACCAGATGGGAACAGCTGGACCGATTTCGATGAAATGATTTCGTGTGTGTTTGAGTGGTTCCCTGAATAGTTTATATTTACAACTGGACCCGGTAGGTGGCGCTGTTGTTGAGATCCAGAAATCACCCGTGCGAAGCCGAGGGTGAATCGCTAGTAAAATATAAAATAAACGCTATTTGCCGCGACACACGGCACTTTTTTGAAAAAGGAACATTTCAAATCACACAAAATTCACAACTAATTCGCTCATACTGTCTAAATACTTGTTAGCAACATTAATTACTACATCACCATTACAGCCCTTCATAAGTACACTGCTGAACATAGGCCTCCCCCAAGGAATGCCACAAAGCACAGTCCTGAGCCACCTGCATCCATCGACTTCCTGCATGTCTTACCAGGTCGTCACTCCATCTAGTGGGGGTCGCCCTATACTTCGCGTACCGGTACGAGGCTGCCACTCGAGAAACTTTTTTCCCCATCGGTTGTCGGTTCTTCGAGCTATATGGCCGGCTCATATTTATTACAACATAATAAACACTAATTAATTGTTAGCCAACCATAAACTGATACAGATCTAGATATTTGTCTAAGTGCAATTTATTTCTTTACAATGCCTTGATCTTACCATAGAAAATACCAGTATGGACTTTTTTAAATATTTAAAAATGGAATTGTCTTTAAAAATCGCCGTGTAGTGACCGCATAAGTGACTCCACTACCTTATGTCACCCCTTAAGTGTCTTATAAGGCGACACTTAAAAGCTAATAATACTAGCTAATAGGCCGGTCGCCAATCCACCTTCTAAACGTGGAACATAAGATGGGCAACAGCATCTTCCAGTTAAACTGCTGTTGCCAACCCACCTTCCAAACATAGCAGCTGTGGTAATTTACCCTTCTATGAGACAACCTATGGGGGAGGCTAATGTTTAGCAGTGTGCTTTCATAGGTTGTAATAAATGAATTGATGGAGGAATGGAAAACAAAAAAATATTTATCGTTGTATTATATTTACACGTTAAATATTTCCAATAAATAAATAATTAACTAATAAACTCTCAACATAACTTAAACAGACAAAAACTTTCAGTAACAACCGAACCTTTCAAACTGAGATGAAGCAGAGGCGGAAACATCTGATGCTTGAGCAATAAACTGCGACTCCGAGTTGTAAGTCTACAAAGGTGAAATTTTAAAGTTATCTGTTTGATGTTTCTGTACTTATTAAAAGCGTTAATATTCAACTTCTAAAATTTTATGTATTTTATTTTTAACTCATTTCTAAATAAACATAATTAAATACAAAATCTTTGGCAAAATCTTTTTCTCTCCCTGTGAGGCAATTTATGGGAGATATCTAAATTCAGCAGTGAGTTTAAAGGCTTTGATGGGTGAGTATAAAATCTATTAAAAAGCAAGCTTTTGTAGGCTTTAATTAATCCCCAAGCATTCCAACATCCGAAAACCAGTCATCGGCGGGTCTACACCCCCTTTGTTGTCGATATTCCATGCATTAGAACTAAATGGTTTGCTTTGCTTTTTGTAATGCGTACTGTAAAGGAGTGGAATAATTTGCAGGTATCTGTCTTTCCGTCCGATATAATTTGGGCATCTTCAATGCAAGAGTAAATAGACATTTTCACGCTGAGACAGTGCGATTTACCATCTAATGCTACATCACCACTTACCACCAGGTGAGATTGTGGTCCAGCACTAGCTTATAATTAGCAAAAAAAAATAGGCGTTTGCAAGACACAGTATTACCACATTATTGCTTTATCATTAAAATTATATAAGTATGCTAAATTATGGCTAAAAAATTAATCATAAATTTTGAACCGGAATGACATACCAAGAAAGCAATATTTAAATCGCCTTTAAAATGAAAGATTTCTCAATTCAATTGTATTTACTTATGTTATCTTCGCCAAATGTAAACTGATTTAATAATCTTTTTTTCATTAAATAGACTATTATAGTTATTAGTCCTATTGAAATAAAATAAAAATTGACTCCTCAAGGTGGAAAAATAGGCCATGAAGTTTTAAATAAAACTATATTATAGAGGGCGTTCTGGCTGTCCTTGAGCGACCTTGAGTTTGTTTTATTGTGTAGTCTACTCAAATAAAATGTAAAAACTGATTTAATAGAAATTAAAATGAATATTTTTTAATTTTTCTCTGAAGTCGGGCCTTAATTTTCTTCGATACTCTTTGTCCTAGCCTCGACTTAATCTTAGGTTTTGTAGAGATTATTTTATTTTTCTTTAGTGTTCTGAAATTGGTTTAGACAATTTTTTAATTTCTTATTTTATTTATTAAACAAAATGTTTGAATCTCGCTATGACATATAAAACATAATTCGGTGCTTTCAACGCTTTTAAACTTTTGAGTTTTCATCAAGGATTTTATTTAACTCTTACTTACTTATCTTCACGCACAATCCCTGACGGGGTAGCCAGAGAGAACAGATCGCCAAGTGTCACGATCCTTACATACCTCTTTCGCTTCTTTCAGATTCATTATCTTCTTCATACATGCACGTCTAGGTATTCGAGTACTCTTAACCCTACCCTCTTCGAGCAATTTGTTCACATGGTCTTCGAAAGTTAGTCTCGGTCTACCTCGACACCTTTTAATATTAACTTTCGCGCTATATATTTTCTTCACTATTCGGTCTTCACTCATTCGCTCAACGTGCCCAAACCACCGAAGCACGCCCTTATCAATTTTTGTGATAAGGTCATCTTTCAAACCTGCCATATTGCGAATCTCTTCGTTTCGTTTTCGGTCGGCCATGGTAACGCCGCACATTTTACGAAGAGATCGCATCTCCACTGCATTCAACTTGCTTTTATGCTTCTTCTGGCATACTCAGGTTTCGCTGCCATATAACAAAGTCGGTACAACACTGCGTTATGTATTGCAAGGCGTGCACTCTTCACTACGCCTTGCCTTTTGACTAACGCAGCCAGGGCACCATTGACTTTGTTTCCGGCAGCGACACGCCTGTCCACATCTAAATCACATCTTCCATCCCGGCTAAAAGCACTCCCCAAGTATACAATTTCATTTACCTGTTCTAGACATTCCTGATTTACCCATATTTCACACTTCGTTCTCTCTTCGTCCCTTTCAAATACCAGAACCTTAGTTTTATTAGCATTCAAACGGAGACCTTTAATTTCACATTCCTCTTTCATACACGTGACTAATGCCTGCAGTTCAGCCTCTGATGGTGCAATAAGCACTGCATCATCAGCATACAGCAGAAAATTTACTTTTATGTCACCCAATTTCACACCCAAACAGCTATCTTTCAGCTTCTGTAAACAGCTGTCGAGATACAGTATGAACAGCCAAGAAGACATGACACAACCCTGTTTTACGCCCGTTTGGACGCTAAACATGGGTGACAGGTCATGCCCTACCCGCACACAGGCTTTACAGTCACAGTAAAGAGACTGTATAGCCCTTAGCAATCGACCATCCACACCATACCCCTGCAACAGTTCCCACATTTTCTTCCTTACAACCTTATCAAATGCTTTCTCAAGATCCACAAAAGCACAGAAAATCTTCTGGTTAGCAGCCAGAAGCTTTTCCGTGATCATGTGGAGAGAAAACATTTGATCCGTGCATCCTCTTCCAGGTCTAAATCCGCATTGTGCCTCTCATAGGAATCTTTCCGATTTCTCTTGCATCCTACGTGTCAAAACCTTCGAGTAAACTTTACTTGCTAAACTGGTCAAGCTGATCGCCCGATAGCACCCGCAGTCAAAATGTGAACCTTTACCTTTATATAAAGGCACAATGACTGCGGATCGCCAATCATCCGGGACATCCCCCGTCCGCCAGCACAAATTGCACAGCAGATGAAAGCTGTCCCAGACGCGAGGCCCACCATACTTGACCATTTCAGCAGTAATTCTGTCTAGTGCCGCAGCGTTACCACATTTCAAACTTGTAATCGCACGTTCAATCTCTTTCATACTGATGAACTCAGTGTCATCGAGGTTCGGGTCTGGCGTACCAGTCACGGCGTCATCCCCGGATCCCTCAATAAGATCATCACACGCATACATTTCTCTATAAAATTCGCTCCATCGCTGCATGACGTCCGATTTTTCTGAGAGGACGTCATTGGTTCTCGAAAGCAATTTGTTCATTCTTAAGGCCGTCGCACCACTTCGGGTCCTTCCAACCTCTTTCCAGAAGAGTTTGGAATTCTGCTTAAAGTTGTGCGACAACCTTTCGTCCGCTTCCATTCTACACTTTTCACGCACTTCCTCAATCAATGCTTTCGTGTGAACTTTCTGCAGCCTATATCTTTCTTTCATCTTCTCCCTCATATCCTTATCATTACTAGAGGTCAAGTCATGCTTTCTTCTTCTTCTTTACAGCTTCTTTCACTTCATCATTCCACCATGCATCTCTTCTTTTACTACTGCCTCTTTTTATTGGCCACACACTTCTTCCGCTGCACTTACCATCCCATCCCTAAGGTTCTGCCATGTTCTTTCTACACATTGTTTTCTGCCATCGATGGTGTCAAGCATTTCGGCTACCCTCGCATGATATTTGTCCCTAGTATCCGCTTCCTGAATGACAAGCTCGTGGAAACTGTCCATGCGGTCGGAGCTAAGTTCTGCAAGACCCGCCGCAGAACAACACAAAAACTCTCCGATCACACTCTTAATCTCATGGCTGTTAGACGGGAGATGAAGCTACATTCTTTAATAGACTTGACAGCATACAGGCATCTGAACAGACAGATCTCCAAATGCATGCGGCGGGACTTACGCAACTTCAATACAGCTCGTATTGAAGAAGCGATCGAGCGGAACCAAGGCTCCAAAGTCTTTGCCAGAGATCTGTCTGCCAGAAAGAGCCACCTGTCAAAGCTGAAGACAGAATGTGGCAGCATCGTTTCCGGGACACCTGAGATTTTGAGTGAGATTGAGAGGTTCTATGGGCAGCTGTACACGTCATCGTTGGAGCCACACGCAAGTGTGAGTAACGATCCAAGAGCGAGTCTCATCCGACATTATTCCGAAGATATCCCGGACGTCAGTCTGAGCGAGATTAGAATGGCTCTCCAGCACCTTAAAAACAGTAAGGCCCCAGGCGAGGATGGAATTACAGCGGAGCTTCTGAAAGCGGGTGGAAGACTGGTACTTGAAGTCCTTCAGAAGCTCTTTAATTCCGTCCTCCATGGTGGCATTACACCGGAGGCGTGGAGCAAAAGTGCGGTGGTCTTGTTCTTCAAGAAAGGTGACAACGCTCTCTTGAAGAACTACAGACCGATTTCCCTTCTGAGCCGCGTCTACGTGCTGTTTTCGAGAGTCATTACGAATCATTTTGCACGCAGACTTGACGACTTCCAGCCTCCCGAACAAGCCGGTTCCGAAAGGGCTTTAGCACCATAGACCACATACATACCCTTCGGCAAATTGTACAGAAGTCCGAAGAGTACAATTTGCCCTTATGTCTGACATATGTGGACTATGAGAAAGCCTTTGATTCCGTCGAAATTTGGGCGGTGCTGCAGTCCCTTCAGCGGTGCCAAGTTGACTGTCGGTATATCGAAGTGTTGAAGTGCTTGTACAGTAGGGCTACGATTGCTATCCGAGTACAGAACCAGAGTACGAAACCTATCCAATTGCAGAGAGGTGTAAGACAGGGTGACCTCATATCCCCGAAACTCTTCACCCGCTGCATTGGAAGACGTTTTCAAGCTTCTGGACTGGAAATGATACGGTATCAACATCAATGGCGAGTACATCACTCACCTGCGATTTGCCGACGATATAGTCCTTATGGCAGAATCGCTGGAGGACCTAAGCACTATGCTCAATGGCCTCGATAGTGTTTCCCAACGGATAGGTCTTAAGATGAACATGGACAAAACAAAGATCATGTTCAATGTCCATGTCACACCTATGCCGATAGTTGTTGGGAGCACTAAGCTCGAAGTTGTTGACGAGTATGTTTACCTGGGACAAATAGTCCGACTAGGTAAGTCCAACATCGACCGAGAGGTCAATCGACGGATTCAACTCGGCTGGGCAGCGTTCGGGAAGCTACGACACATCTTCTCGTCAGACATACCTCAAAACCTGAAAACGAAATTGTACAACCAGTGCGTGTTGCCAGTGATGACTTATGGAACTGAGACGTGGTCCTTCACTGCTGGCCGTATGAGGAAGCTCAAGGTCGCTCAGCGAGCTATGGAGAGGGCTATGCTCGGAGTTTCTCTGCGTGATAAACTTAGGAATGAGGATATCCGCAGTAGAACCAGAGTAACCGACATAGCCCAATGGATTAGTAAGCTGAAGTGGCAGTGGGCCGGCCATATAGCTCGAAGAACCGACAACCAATGGGGAAGAAAGGTTCTCGAGTGGCAGCCTCGTACCGGTAGGCGAAGTGTAGGGCGTCCCCCCACGAGATGGAGTGACGACCTGGTAAGACATGCAGGAAGTCGATGGATGCAGGTGGCTCAGGACCGTGCTTTGTGGCATTCTTTGGGGGAGGCCTATGTTCAGCAGTGGACTTGTAAAGGGCTGTAATGATGATGATCCGCTTCCTGAAGCTTCCAGCTTCGGATGCGACAGACCGACTGTGGTTCTGTTACTGCCGTCTGATAGCGCCAACCCGCGAGCAGACCCCTAAATCTAATAATCACTAGATAGTGATCCGTTCCCAGGTCAGCACCCCTGAACACTCGCGTATCCATCACCTGTTTTCGCAGTCGGTCATCCACCAGGAACAAATCGATCATACTTCTCTCATTCTTTCGTTCTCTAGTATACATATGGATTTTCTTGTGATTAAACATAGTGTTTGTCACAAGAAGACCCTTTTCCTTACACACCGCCAGTATAAGCTTGCCAGCATCATTAACCCTTTTATCGCCAAACTTTCCAAGTACCGACTCGTACCCTGGTCGAGCGGTACCAACCCATCCATTCAAATCACCACATACAACAATTCTTTCGTTTCCCCTAGCCAAATCTAGAACTTCTCTTACATTCTCCCAAAACTCCTCCAGCTCAGCCCTGGACGACGAAGCTACCGGCGCATAAACAGCCAAAAGGAATAACTTCGTCAGTCCCAATTTAAAGCGAACCCAGAGAAGTCTTGAGTTCACAACCTTATATTCAGTCATAACATCGACCAACCGAGAAGACAGCAGCACCCCCACTCCCTGGCAGGCGTTCTCGCTCTCCGGGACTCCGGACCATAGAGCTAACGCCCCGCCAGGGAGCTCTTCAGTACCACTGCCCTTCCGTTTGGTCTCCGACATACACACGACATCTAATTCTCTTTCTTTCATTATTTCGATCAACTCATTCGTCTTATCTCTCATGCCTCCTCTAACATTCCACGTGCCAACTCTGCACTCTGTCCTCCACCTTCCGCCGTGTCGGGCTGTTCGTGACGGGTGGCGGTCCCCATCGCCGCTTTGCGCGCTGCATTCCACACCAACGGGGACGAGCTGGTGTGCGTCGCCTTGGGGGGACGCCCTAACCCTCGTTGGCATGGGTGCGCAGCTGAGTAGAATTGCAGCCCTGAATAGGGCTGGCAGGGTTCGCGACGAGCACGCTTCTACAATGACCCCCGTTTATTTAACTCCATACCATTTAAACCGATACGAGAATGCCTGCACTTCTGCTTGAAACGTGTAATACGGTGGTATTTACTCGAAGCGATTCCTATGCAGAGAAGCAACCTTACTACCCAGTGAACCCAAGTAAAGGACTTAAATATCTAAGGGTAGTTACCACCTACCTCTAGGAAGGTTAACAAGATTAGAGGTTTTGTTTTACAAAATTGAAAAAACAAACCAATTCACAATACAACCGATGTTATGTGGAACAATTCTTCGCAAGGGCAAGGACAGGCCAATATGTTGGTGATGCACCGACAAAACTCCATGATGTTCCACCTTCGCCGGATATTGGCAGGGCTACGAGAACGCCTCCGCACACATCCGCGGACCCACTATCTCCTTCATATCGGGTAGCGATGGAGGTTCCTAGTAGTTCACCGTGGGTGCCCAAGCCACTGCTGTAGACTCCCCACCCCGCCGCCACAACAAGTCGGAAACCTGTTAGGGGGAGAGGGGGGGGGGTCCATAAACATCAGCTAATTTCAAACAAGGAAGGCCACAGATGCGTTGTCACTTCTGGGGTCTAAGACCCTTCAAACCAGAAGGTGGTAAAAATGTAGAACCACATCGAAAATATTACTCTGTATTTCTACTAAAAAGATTTGAACATGCTTGTTAGAACTTAATGGCTTGAGGCATTTTCTGCCAGTCATGGAGTGGTGAGAATTTGATGTAGATGTAGCATAAAAAAATAGTAGAGAATAAGAAACAAAAATAAATGATAATTAACAACGTAAAGTTAACATTTTACTAATTAGTACATACAAATAACTATGATTATATAATATGTCTGTTAGTAATACATATGACACGGATGATTCATGTAATATGTGTTGTTTTATTTTTATTAAAATAAAAGATTTGAACATGCGTGTACAAGTACAAGCAATAGAAATGTTTATGTACATTTAGATTTCGTAATTTATCGCCTCTGCTGCTCCACGCAACATTGCAACGCTACACTCGATTAACTCAATAGTATATGCAGATTTGCATTTCAGTATTGTTTTCCCAATTTAACCCAATGCAGGGGTAGACAAACAAAAAACAAAGAACGGTTGGTGGTGCGCTTTTTGTATCATGCGTGTTTGATTTACGTAGGTATGTTATGCAGCACGTATAGGTCGGCTCGACCGGGGGAGTACCAAGCTATCATAAAACGCCATAAAATAGCATCGATGCTGCTGTGTTTCGTATGGTGAGTGTAGAAAACCGGAGATCCTCTTTACTGGAACATATGCATTCCATCTTAGTCCTCATGGGTGATAACGCAACTGCATTTTGATTCTTAATCGTGGATAGATGTGACATCAATTGGACGTTGCGCTCGTTTGTCACCTTTAATCAGTAAAAGAATGACTGTATCTTTTTTAATAATATTCAAGTGATAAACTAAGTTAGAATCCATCTGATAGTAAGAGGCTACTTCAATTCATAGACAGTCAACTACAAAGTAGGAAGGATACAGATGCGTTGTCATCTCTGTGGGCTGAAATGGAATGCCTCACAACCTGTAGTTTTGCTTGCTCTCAAATTCTATAGACAACAGAGCACGTGCTGTTGTTTGGCGGCAAAAATAATTAAGAAGGTGATACCTACCCAGACGGATTCCTAGGCAGAAAAAGAGCCTATACCTAGTAAATGTATGTTATATACCGTTACAGCCTATTAAAGTCCACTGCTAAACATAGGCCTCCCCCATAGATTGCCTCATATGGGGGACATTTGCCATAGTTGTCACACTTGGCAGTCGAGTTGGAAACAACAGTTTTATATATTTTTAGTTTGTTTCCCTCTGTCGCCTCTCCATCCGATATCGAAGGGATGATATAGGGTAGTTGTTATTTTACACCGCCACTACACCATAGTAAATATATGTTATGTAATATATTATATACTTGCTTTTTATCCGTGACTTCACTTTCGTGGTCTTTAATGTAGAAACATCATTAAATGCTTTTCCACGCCAAATTTAGCAAAATTCGATCAATTTTAGAATCCCTTAGGTGTCAGTGTATCTATGTCAGTTTGTCAAGGAATTTTTTTAAATTCCTAAAGACTATTGGACCTAAATGATTGATATTTGGCATATATATAATTTGTGTCCGAAGTCGAGACTTTGTTGAACAAAGTTTCGGATTGGGGGCGACTAAATCTAGTCCAGTTCAATCCCCACAATACACAAGTTTTTGTGGTTACCGCTAAAAGGAACCCCTTTGTCGTAACTCCTCAGTTCTTTTCTTTTTTTTTCTCTTTGTTTTTTTTATTTTATTAAAAAGACGTTACTCCCAAACTAGGGTTTTCTCCTGTATCGTGGAGGCAGTTTACAAATACAAATTTCACAAGGACAAACATCCAGATCCGGAACAATTGTTTGTAGGCAATTCAAATACTTGTTCCGTGCGGGATTCAAACCCGCGCCCCCCAGCGCAGCAACTTATTGCTAAACCACTTCGCCACGGAGCTGTCAAAAGTTTCAAGGCACTCCTCTTGTTGCCTCAGCCAGTATCGGAATCCTCGGCGTCGACATATCGAGTGACATAAAGTTTCGTGATCACTTTGAAGAGAAGGCCAAATTGGACTCTAAAAAGCTTGGCGTGCTCAGCAGAGCGGGACAATATTTCATGCCGGTACACCACCTGCAACTTTACAAGGCGCAGGTTCGGCCTCACCTGGAATACTGTTCCCATCTCTGGGCAGGGACTCCCCAGTGCCAGCTCCTTCCACTTGACCGCTTCCAGCGCAGAGCGGTTCAAATCGTCGACGACCGAGCTCTTTCCGATCGGCTTGACTCACTGGCGCTGCGTAGAGATGTTGCATCTCTTTGCGTATTTTATCGCAATTACCACGGGAAGTGCTCTGAGGTATTGTTCGGAGTAATTCCAGCCGCTTAATTTCACCATCGCACATCGCGACAAAACATGCGATACCATCCATACCACCTGGATGATTGGCGGTCCACCACTGTGCTATTTAGAAGATGTTTTCGATTGATGAATCGATCACCACCAGCGATTTTTCCAGACAGATAAGACTTAGGAACCTTTAAGAGCCTACTCCTTTTTAAAAAGCCGGCAACGCATCTGCAATTCCCCTTGTGTTGCAGTTGTTCGTGGGCGGCGGTAGTCACTTACCATCAGGTGAGCCGCATGCTCGTTTGCCCCCTATCCTAAAAAAATGCAACAATAACATTTGAATAAATAAGTATTTCAGAATTGCATTAATATCAAATGTCTAGAAATATCTCCAATTTTTAATAGTGGACGTGTCTTTCGATGCATCCATAAGAAAGATAAGTTGTCTTGGAATCAAAATTTACTAACATTGTTTAATCTTTACATTTATTCATAATTAAAGTTAATTTAGTTATACTACAAATTTAATAAAATAAATTTTAATAAATGACGTTGCATTTTATCTTTTAATTAAGCGGGTTGTACAAAACATATCTTTGGAAGAAAGTTCCATAAAAATTTGCGAAAAATAACATATTTGTGATATGAAGCACCGACGCTCCGAGAAGTCTGAAATATGTCAACATGTTCAGTATCGTCCCAACTGTTATATCATTAGATCTGATAGACAACAAATCCTCGCAACACCGATTTCTACCAAGGATGATTCCCGAGTCTATTGAAGTTAAAAACATTCTAACCTCAATAGAGAAGATGGCTGGGTGCTACCATGCATCTATTTGGGATTCCATAATTAATAGAATTAAATCAAGATTTCAAGGTATTAAAAAAGTTAAAAGTAAACACTATAAAATACTTAAGATTACTTTTAATGCAAATAAAGTTCTATTCGCAATGAAAGTGGGTAGAACTACACTCATGATCGGAAGCACAATACAATAGAATAGAATAGAATAATTTTTTATTCAATATACATTACATGTGTAATTCTTATTGAAAGTCGTTTTTTACTTTACCATTGGTTCGAAAAAAAACCCTCTGTCCTGGGAAGAACCAGAAAGAAACCCAGCGGGACTTTTTTTTAAAATAAATTTTACAATATAAATGATTACGAACTATTTACAAAATTTATTTTAGAAACTGCTTGGAAGCGACCAACTCGTCCCCAGGGGTTATTATCAACCATGTATTCATTTATACTACAATAACCCTTTTTATACAGTTTTAGCTTAACAACACATTTAATCTTGGTAATAGAGAGCCTGTAGACTTTCCGGGATCTTGTTGTAATAGCATATACATTGCCACAAAAATATATTACTGACTCTGTGGAGTCGAGAAACTGGTATCACTCACACTCACACTGGTACACATCACAGCTTGTGTTTGTTCTTATTGTTTACAGAATGTATATCACTTTTTTTACTAAAACTACCTTTGTTTTTGTGAACATACATTAAATTTTCGTAACTATACTAAGAGGCCAAAGTTAATATATTTATTTCTTTAAATTTATCTATAAGAGACTCTCTCGGTTTTAGATAGTAAAGAGCTCTAATGGCCCTCTTCTGAAAAAAAATAGTTTCTGAATCAGCCGCATTTCCCCATAACAAAATCCCCTAAGACATTATGCTATGTAAATAACTGAAATAAACTAATCTAGCTGTCTCGACACTAGTGAGACCTCTAATCTTTTTTACAGCATAGGCTGCAGAACTTAGTCTGCTTGCTAATTTGAATATATGATATGACACACTAGGATTTTTAAGAAATTTTTTCTCCTGTCCTCCCCGAACGGGTTCCGCCTTGTCGTGGTGGGATGGCTTAGTAGCCGTGGCTTGGTCACCCGCGGTGAACAAAGAGGAACCCCTTGGCTGGCCCGTGGTGTAGGGCCGGCCCGAAATGGCCACTATGAGTGGGCTTGGAGAGCCCACTTCGGATGTGTGTCGGTGGGCTGCGGTGAGGGGGGTTTCCTCTCCCCCTACCGCTGTAGCCGAGGTGGAGTCGCGGAGGAAGAGGAGTGTTGGTATGGCGATGCGCCACTCGCCTAATCCTCCACGACTCTGACGGCGTCGCACCGTTGATGCGGTGGTGGTGCAGCCGCGGGGGGAGAGGAGTGTCGGTATTGCGAGGCGCCGCTCTTCCTAACCTCAGCGGCCGAAACGTGGTTGGCGGCGGAGCCAGAGATCAGATCCGCCGCTAGGGTCGGGAAAGCGCTCGATTTTCCTGGCCCCATGGCCTCCGCGTATTGGACTCGGGGGGGCCCGATACACAGGTGGAGTTGGAGGCCGTGGAGGGGGGCGTGCCTTGAGTTCCTGGTGTGCCTTGCCTGAGAAGGAGAATGGGGAGGAGAGGCCCTCCCCCGAGAAGGGGCTGCCATGGGGCGGCCGGCGCTGGTGGGGCTGCGGATGTGTGTGAAAGCGTTCCCGTGGCCCTGCCAATATGCGGCAAAGGTGGAACACTATGGCGTTTTAGTCAGTGCGAGTCCGACATAACCCGTCCTTGCCCCCGCGAGGCGGGTATGCGTAGGCATTTCCCCATGTAAAAGAAAAAAAAAACGATTTTCTCCTGTATCGTGGAGGTAGTTTACAACATAAATTAAACTTGGACAAACATCCAGACCCGGAACAATTATTTGTAGGCCATAAAATACTTTTTCCGTGTGAGATTCGAACCCGCGGCCCCCAGTGCAACAACTCCTACGTGATAGAGCCATGCTGCAGCTATTAGTAGTATAGTTGTAGCACGAATGGGTCGGCTCGACCGGGGAAGGACCACGCCCTCACAGAATACCGGCGTGAAATAGCAGCTTAACGCCGCTGTGTTTTGTACGGTGAGTGTAGAGAACCGGTGACCCTTTTTACTGGAAACGAAGCATTCCATCTTAGTCCTCAGGGTGACAACGAATCTGCATTTTGATTCGTAATCTAAGATAGATGTAGATGTCTATGGGCCACAGTAACCACTTACCATCAGGTGAACTGTGTGCTCGTTTGTCATCCTTATCCTATAAAAAAAAACGCATTGCTAAGCCTCTGTGCCACGGAACCGTCATGAATGACATGTATGAATGGCAAACCTTTTTGGCCTCCGCTATAAATGTTATTTGAGACCTATAACAGGCATGTAATCTAGTATATATTTGAATAAACAAAATACTCGATTATTTTACGAAAACTTCGATGACGTTTTAGATGATTTTACGTCCATGTGCATTTTGTATTACAAAAAATAAGTTTCCAATTATTAAAAAAAATAAGTTTTATTAAAAAGTAAAAACCGAATTCAATTTAGAATAAAATAATTTCACATTTTAAAGTCAATGCTAAGACATAGTGTTTAGAAGAACGACTTCAAACGTCAAACTTTTAAATTACTTTATTCTTTTAGTCCTTTGAATTGAGCTTATACTTCATATTAAGTTTCTGTTTTCTCTTTTGAGTAAACTAAGGAATATCGTTATCTCACTGTCGTCTAAATAGTTACTTTAAACAAATGATATATTATTTTGCTCCTTAGAGGATTTTTTCTCAAAATTGTCAAGGAAATACCACTAAAGTATAATGAAAACAAAAAAAAGGCAGTTATGAGGATTGCCGACAGAAGTGAAAACTCAGTAATATATGCGTTTACGTGTACACAGCCCGCTATACTACACGTCGCTAGTCTGGCGCAAGCCATAGTGCAAGTAGTAGACATGAAAGAGAGACACAAGCGCTTGCGCGCAATACGTCACTAGCATGTCAAGGTTATCGGTGAAGTGAATCCATAAATTCACCTACCAAAATTTGCTCAACGTGACTTAAGCAGTTTTCACTTCAACAACATAATAATTAATACAAAATTGACGAAGATATCGTAACAAAGATAGAAAAGAGTTATATTTACGTATAAAGTATCCATAATTCATTACACAATTTAAAAATATAAACAAATAGGTAAATACTTCAAAATATAAAAATAAGTAAATTGATGCATTTGCACTGTAAAATTGAAACAGGAAAATTGCATGTTATTCAAGTAACCGAGTTTTATACATTTAGAATTTTTATATGTGTTATGTGTTATTTACCTTCGATTGTTGTTAATTGCAAATATACTATAGATGTTACATCCACACACTATCTTATTATAAAGGCTTAATCCACTAATAGTCCATTTATACAATTTTTTTTTAATTTTGGTACATCAATATATGTTTTTTAAATGTATTTTCTTAAATTTATTTTGTTATTTACCTTTTTATATATTTATACTTTATATTTTGTGCCGCATGATTTAACTGGAGTAAACGCATTTCTTTCTGTCATCTTTCTAAAATTTTCTATTTCACTGCGCGTATTATATATCATACTTATAGTTAATACTCCATAAAACTGAGGTAGGAATGATCTGCGTCGTATTTTGGTCATAAATAAAAGTAAACAACCGACTGAGTCCGTAATAGTCGTGTTAATACCCTGCGCCATAAAAAGGATAATGCTGCGCTGGCTCATTGTGACCGTGGGACAATATTGCGTACATTTTTTAAAGATAATATACTTGTTCTCAACCTCAAATTGCTATTTAAGTGAGGGTTGCGACAAATATATACGTGTGTTGCGAGAGGGTCCCAAATTAAATTAGAAAGAATGAGCACTAAAATAATTCATTTCATTTTACAATACGTTTCCAAATCACAACTACAAAATTGTTTACAATAAATTTCGTTATATATGATAATCTCTTCATTAATACTGTTTCATTACTATAATACTTTGATACTTCATAGTCTAATTAACCTTAGTTACACGGTCATTCGATTCAAACAAATCAAAAAGAAGGAAGTAAAGAAAGAAATAAAGGAAGAAAACATTTGCATTAATTGTTTAAGCACACAACATAAATACAGACATAACAATTTAAACTAAAGATCAACAAGACAAATAACAAAACCTAACAAGAAAACTTATAAATAATATATAAAAATATGTACTGCAGCATAGACATTATATTAGTAGTATAGTTGTAGCACCAATGGGTCGGCTCGACCAGGGCAGGACCACGCTCTCACATAATACCAGAGTAAAATAGCAGCTTAACGCTGTTTCGTATGGTGAGTGTAGAGGACCAACGACCCTTTATACTGGAAACGAGTCATTCCATCTTAGTCCTCACGGGTGACAACGCATCTGCATTTTGATTCGTAATCGACGGTAGATGTAGATTTCTATGGGCTACAGCAACCACTTACCATCAGGTGGACTGTGTGCTCGTTTGTCACCCGTATCGTATAAAAAATCATAAACTAAGGTTGAACGTAGTTGAGTTACGCTGCAGCATTTTACTGCAACGCGAATAAGTGCAATGGAAGACATCACGACGTTAACGCCCATATCTATCAGTGGACTGTAACTGACTGATAAAGAAAGCTAGGAAGATGTGTTGTGAAGGAAATTTTTTTGGATTACTATCTAATTAAAAATTATTACAATTTGTATTTTTATACGGTGATTTACGATACGCTAGCACGAATGGTTCGGCCCAACCGGGAAAGGAACTTAAAATACTCGTATGAGCTTAATGCTGCTGTGTTTCGTATGGTGAATGTAGAGAACCGGAGATCCTTTTTACTGAATAGAAACATTCCATGTTTGTACTCAGGGATGACAACACATCTGCATTTCGATTCTTAATTGAGGATATATATTGATGTGCTTGTTTGTCACCCTTATTATAAATTAGCTGTTCCCCGAGTATCTGTCCGCGTGGAATTATTTTTCCCGGAACCCTACAATAAAAGTAGCTTAAATTACTCATTATAATATCAGTTATCTGCCAGTGAAAGTCCCATCCAAATTGGTTCACAGGCTTTTGGGTGATGCGTGTTAAGACAGACGTCGTGTTATAATTTTATGAAAGTATAGATAGATAATCTAGGCTCACGCGTCTGCCATGCGTAAGTATCATATTTAACGATTAGCGATTAGCGATGTTTTCCCCCACCTCATCCGCAGTGCGCCCGACCGCCCTGCATGCGCCAGACCGCACAATTTTATATAGCCTTAACTTTTAAAATATTTGACCAAATTACGTAGTATAAAATACAAAGCTTGTCTACTTTGAATATCAAAAGCGATAAAATTATTTATATTTTGGCATTGGAAATAAAGTATCAAATTTTACTGTATTTATGGTTTACTATTTTGGTAATAATAGTTTACACATAAAATATAGATATATACTGTCGCGGAGTTTTTTGTAGAACTATTTAGGAGAAACGATTCCATCATACATTATATACGTACAGTTTTTGCACTGCACGACAAAATAGCTCGGAGAGGACAGATTTTTTTCGGCTTACTTAACTTTTATCGTTATATTTTGGCCAATTTATATCATATCTTTATAAATTGTAGCTAAAGTATTATTCCGATATATGAACTATATCATTGTAGTTACATTAAAATCCATTAAGCAGTTTTCGTGTAAAAGAGTAACAAACATCCATACATACTCACAAACTCACATTTAAAATATTAGAAAGAAGAAGGAAGTAGGATATAAAAATACTAAACATTTTTTTATTCGTACATAATAAGTTACAACTTCGTATTTTATTATACAGCTTTCGAGTGTTTAGCTATCTAGGTCAAGGTCACCTCCGCAGTAATCATTATAACGCTCCTAAGCCGTTTAATAGACGTCGTAAATAAAGTAAATAGCTTAGTTTCGTGAACTTACCATCAAAGTACATTATTAGTGATGTGACACTTCGCAGCAGTCACGTGATAATAAAAGACAAATGATTTTGGAAAACAAAATTTGCTAAATAGCTTTTTTGAAATATAATAAGGGTGACAAACGAACACACAATCAAACTGATGGTAAGTGTAAATTATAGATTAAGGATCAAAATGTAGATGTCTTGTCTGAAGACTAAGATAGAATGCCTCTTATTCAATAAAAAGGGTCTTCGGTTCTGAAACTCACCATACGAACCACAGCAGCATTAAGCTGCTATTTTATGTTACTGCATTGATATTTTGTGAGAGCGTGGTCCCATTCCGGTTGAAGTGACTCATTTGTCCTACTACCAATTAACTATTAATTTATTAATGTGTTAGTATTTTCTTTTTCATTTTTATCATAAATTGTTAAAAATATTTTTGTCTGGATACACTTGTGTATCTGTGTTTTTGTCTGGATACACTTGTGTGTGTATATATAGACAAAAATATTTATACAATAGATTCACAAGTGTATCCATTGTATAAATACATTTTTTTGCTTTCTTTCTTATTTATAACCTTTGCAATACGCAGTAAATGGGATAATACAGTAAAAAGATAAGTAAATGTACTGGTTTCCTGGCCTCTTTTGGGAAACATCATTTATTTTGTATTTATATTTACCGGAAACCTTGTTTAAGTTTTAGCTTTAGAGCTCAAGGATTAACGTTGTGTTTATCTTTGGATTGATAATATTTGGTTTAACGGAGCGAGGGGACGTCGTAATTGCTAAACTTTTTGTCCATATAAAGTGGACTCCAAAGCAGTGTTAATAGAAAATAATAAAATTCAAAACGTAATTAAACTTATTACCACGATAAGTGTGGACCAAATAATTAAGGCGATTTTAACGTTTACGCAAATTAAATCTACCTCCGCTGGTGATAAAATAAATTACGTATAATTTAATTTAATTCAAATATGTTTGTAATTACTGAAGTTTTAAGTCATAAAAGCACCTGAACAGCTTGTGCTGTTTCTTTTTTAATAAAACTGACGTAACAAATAAACTTACAGTCCACCTGATAGTAAGTGTCTATCAGTTGGACTGTAAATTCATTTATCACTTCTGTTTTAATAAACTGGCTGCAATTCGTAGACACCTGCAGCGAACTTAAAACAAAGAATGCTACAGGTGTGCTGTCACCTGAAGACTAGGACGGAATGCCTCACAGTCTTTAACTATTCCCGGAAATAATGAAGAATAGAATAGAGTAGAATACATTAGAATATAATAGAATAGAATGGAACAAAATGGAATAAAATGGAATGGAACGGAATGAAATTGAACTGAATGGAACGGTATAAACAGAATAGGACAGTATAGAACAGAATAGAATGGGATAGAATAGAATAGAATAGAATAGAGTAGAATAGAATAGAATAGAATAAAATAGAATAGAATAGAATAGAATATTTTATATTCCATAAAGATCACATGTATGTAATTCTTATTGAAAGTTATTTTTACTTTACCACTGGTTCTAAAGAAAAACCTCTGTCTTGAGAAGAAAAAGCAAAAAACCCAGCGAGGCCTTTTTTAATTTTACGCTAAGAGAATCAACGATTTTCAAAAAGTCTCTCTCTCTCTGTGTGTGTGTGTGTGTGTGTGTGTGTGTGTGTGTGTGTGTGTGTGTGTGTGTGTGTTTGTGTGTGTTTGTGTGTGTGTTTGACCGATTTGAGCGAACGGAATTCTAAAGGGCTTTACTAAACATACATTTTCTTTTTACCATGTGAACCGATTCAGACCACTACATTTTGAGAAAGGACATTGCTCTGCGCCCATACATTGTTCGCCCTGGAACCAAGAGCATTGAAAAATTATGTGTTTTATTGTCAATCATTAGCAAATTCCTATAATATGATCTTATTTTTATAGCGGACTAGTCGCATAATAGATATATATTTAAAAAAAAAGTATAAGATTTTGAGGTTATAATCGAACCACGAATATTACGGTTTCTCATAGCTCCCAAGTTATTTTTAACAAACTGAAAAACGATGTCCCAAAACATTTAGCTATTTTTAGTATCTAGATAATTAGGTATGCAGTTTTTGTTCTAAAGCCTAAGTGTTTATAAGTGCAACGTATAAATACATAGAATCTAGTAAACAAACCTGCTTTCTTAGCATTGGTTTTGAAATGAGAGATAATATTTGTGTGTATTAATTAAAAAAATAAAAATGTTTCTATATAATGGTTGTTAGCATTTGGATGTTATATTAGTATATGTTATATATATATATATATATATATATATATATATATATATATATATATATATATATATATATATTGAATATACGGTACGGTAAGATACTTAGTATCTAGATGTATAAGTATTTAGGCTGGTTTCAGTCACGCCGCTAGACATACCGTCGAACAACGAGCATACTAAACACGGTTTCAACCAAGTTTCATCATTGCGCGCTGGAACGGCGTGAAAATTATCGATTACTATCTAGTGCATTGGAAATGCATCTGTGCGTCTGGACGGCGCTGTTCAAACGCGTTCACCTTTCAACAACATTTTACACCAAATACACTTTACATTGCGTGCGCGAAGTCTGTTTATGAATGCTAAGTTATGAATGCTAGCTAACGTATGAGCGGTACACAGTTCCGAAAATCACAGAAAGGTAAGTCGTTCTTGAAAGCAATCAGAGTCCGTTAAAATAGCCAAGTCGTAATTTTCAATATATAGCCCCGAAAGTCCCAAAAACACCGATACAATTGCAAAGAGCAAAGGACGCCAACAAATGTAATTTTGACAGAGTTACAGATGAAAGTACAAAGTAGGCATGTCCATTTTAAATCGTTTAATCGATGATTTATAGTAAAATAATCGATTTTCCAGATCGATATAGATCTGAAAAATCCTTGTCCGATGTACTGCTATCGACTTAGAACACTTAATCGATTCAATTAATCGATCCAAAAACCTCTCGAATCGGACTCAAGAACTAAATATATTTCAAACGATTCAAGAAATACTTTTGCATAGTTGGAACATATGTTCCTTGCGACAGACTTTTTCTGTTCTGCGCTGGATTCAATGCCAGGGTCGGGCAAATTACGGAGTCTGGATTTGTGCCCGGTGTTTGACAATACGCGCAGCCCCTATTACATGGAGTACTACACACCTCTGCCTACTCCTTCTGGGAAATACAGGCGTGATGTTATGTTTATTAATTTGATGATGTTTCTATACAGTTACTGTAAATTCTCGTCAATAATATTGTGTCCGTATTAGGCATGTTTGAAAACGTCGCAATTGATCGAAAATAGATCTGTTAATGCTTGATTTAATCGAAAATCGATTCTAGTATGTTCGATTTGATTCGATTTGTAGATCGTATTTTCTTCATGAGAGACTGACAAGTGACAAGTGACCATTTAGTGACATCAAAAATAGGAGCGCCAAATACGATACGATTTATGGATCTTTCCTAAGGTTTATTATAGCCATACGCTACAAACAGTATTACATACATCATCTTTTGTCATGCGATAATATTAATTATTTATTTATTTATTATTATGCCGAATTTCACGAACGCACATTGCGGCAGAACTCCCGATACCATCCACACCATCTGGATGACTGGCAGTCCACCACTGTGTGATTTAGAAGATGTATTATTCCTCGCACAACTTCCTTGTGGAATCGATTACCATCAGCGATTTTTCTGGACCGATACGACTTAGGGACTTTAGGACTGACTTATTTTTTTATTTATTGTAGCTTCTTTTTAAACTTTATTCGAAATAAATTCAAAGTGTAATTTAGATAAAAAATATGTGTAATAAAAAATCCTTACCAAATATACCCGTCAACAACTTCGAGCTTAGTGCCCCCAACAACTACCGGCATAGGTGTGACATGGACGTTAAAAAAGATATTTGTTTTGTCCATGTTAATCTTAAGACCTATCCGTTGGGAAACACTATTGACGTCATTGAGCATAGTGCTTAGGTCCTCCAGCGATTCTGTCGTAAGGACTATATCGTCGAAAAATCGAAGGTGAGTGATGTACTCGCCATTGATGTTAATACCGCATCCTTTCCAGTCCAGTAGCTTGAAAACGTCTTCCAATGCAGAGGTGAAGAGTTTCGGGGATGTAACGTCACCCTGTCTTCCACCTCTCTGCAATTGGATAGATTTCGTACTCTGATTCTGTACTCGGATAGCCATCGTAGATCTACTGTATAAACACTTCAGCACTTCGAAATACCGATACTCAACTTGGCGCCGCTGAAGGGACTGCAGCACCGCCCAAATTTCGATTATACTCATCTGTCTTCTGTACAATCTGCCACAGGGTAAGTATGTGGTCTATGGTACCAAAGCCTTTTCGGACACCGGCTTGTTCGGGAGGCTGGAAATCTTCAAGTCTGCGTGCCAGACGATTCGTAATGACTCTCATCACGTAGACGCGGCTCAGAAAGGAAATCGGTCTGTAGTTCTTCAAAAGAGCATTGTGGCCTTTCTTAAAAAACAAGACCACCGCATTTATGCTCCACGCCTCCGGAGTAGTGCCACCATGGAGGACAGAATTAAAGAGCTTCTGAAGGACTTCAAGTACCGGTTTTCCACCCGCTTTCAGAAGCTCCGCTGTAATTTCATCCTCGCCTGGGGCCTTGCCGTTTTTAAGGTGCTGGAGAGCCATTCTTATCTCGCTCAGACTGACGTCCGGGATATCATCGGAATAATGTCGGATAAGACTCGCTCTTAGATCGTTACTCACACGTGCGTGCGGCTCCAACGATGACGTGTACAGCTGCCTATAGAACCTCTCAATCCCACTCAAAATCTCAGGTGCCCCGGAAACGATGCTGCCACATTCGGTCTTCAGCTTTGACAGGCTGCTCTTTCTGGCAGACAGATCTCTGGCAAAGACTTTGGAGCCTTGGTTCCGCTCAATCGTTTCTTCAATACAAGCTGTATTAAAGTTGCGTAAGTCCCGCCGCATGCATTTGGAGACCTGTCTGTTCAGTTGCCTGTATGCTGTCAAATCTGTTAAATAATGTAGCTTCATCTCCCGTCTAACAGCCATGTGATTAAGAGTGTGATCGGAGAGTTTTTGTGTTTTTCTGCGGCGGGTCTTGCAAAACTTAGCTCCGACCGCATGGACAGTTTCCACGAGCTTGTCATTCATATCGTCCAATTCATTGCAGTCTACTAGGCACTGAAAATGGTTTTGTAACTCGAGCTGAAAGGTTTCGGGACTTTGGAACAGAGCACGAGGGGGACGGAGCGTTGACTTCATTAGACGAGACCTCTCCAACTTAACGTTTAGGTTCAGTGTGCCTCTAGCCATTCGGTGATCGCTACCAGTTTCACACTCGCAATCACGGTGAAATCACTAAACAGGTGTCGTCTGGTCATCATAATGAAGTCAATCTCATTTTTTCTCGAATCGGTGGGGCTCGACCAGTTTCACTTCCTGTGGTGCCGCTTCTGGAAAAAAGAGTTCATCATAAAGAGTCCCTCTTTTTCAATGAAGACGGCCAGCTGCTGGCCCCTTGGGTTCCGTTGCCCTATTCCGAATTTCCCTACTTTCAGCTCACCGGTCTCTCTTGTGCCTAGTTTTGCATTGAGGTCTCCCATTAACACCGTATAGTGGGTTTTGGAGGAATGCATGGCTCTAGAGATATCCTCATACATTTCCTCCACCTCCTCGTCGGGGTGTGCCGAGGTTGGTACGTAAGCCTTTATGACCTTCAGCGAATACCGTTTGGTGATTCTGAGTATAAGGTACGCAACCCTCGTCAACACACTCTCAATCTTTACAACGTTGTTAACGAGAGACTTGTGGACGATAAATCCGACACCTCCTTGGAACAGATGGTCGCCCTCCCGGTGATAGAGCAAGTTTCCGCATTCGAGGATTACCGTATCCTCCCCCTCTCTTCGGACCTCGGATAATCCTATAATATGACAGCGTAAATTGTCTATCTCTTCTTCCAGATCCACGATCTTTTCGTCAGTCCTCAGGGTGCGTGCGTTGTATGTTGCCAGGTCGAGTCGTCTTATGTGGCAACCGAACCTCCACCGGAGATTCTTAGCACCCCCTGCCCCGCCGTTACCATGGTCGCCACCGTAGCCAGGAATAGCGGGGCCGCCGGGGACTGGGAGCCGTCTCTATGTTGCTCTCATCATTTCGCCGCAGTTTTTTATTGTAATTTTGCTGTTATCAGGAAGATGCTGCTGCCCATCTCCTGCTTGTTTCCCTTTGTCGCCTTTTACGACACCCACGGGAAGATATGGAGTAGTGGATATTCTTAACCGCCATTACACGGCAAATTTTTGGCTTTAAAATATAGTTTCAGTTAAATTTCAGATTATTAATGTTACATAAATGCTCTAATTTTGGTATAGCATTATTCACTTCGTCACATTTAAATGATTGACTTTTAAGTTTAAAAATCAATGACCTATCTTCAAATATATACATACATACATATATAAACACTCACGCCTGTCACCCAGAGGGGTAGGCAGAGACTACGGACTTCCATTTGGCGCGATCCTGCCACACCTCTCTCGCCTCTTTTACATCCATATATCTACGCATACACGCTCGTCTGTTAAGGGTACTCCTAATCTGGCCCATTTTTAATGTATCGCCGATTTGGTCGATAAACCTTCGTCTAGGGCGTCCCTTCCCGACCCTGCCGTTCACTTCTGCAACATAAATTTGCTTTGTCACTCTTTCCTCGTTCATTCTTTCTACATGACCAAACCACCGAAGCATTCCTTTCTTAATCCTTGTCAAAACGTCATCTTGCAAACCACACTTTTCTCTTATCACACTATTTCTCACCCTGTCATTCAGATTCAGCCCTAGCATACTCCTTAAGGACCGCATTTCTACAGCATTTATTCTACTCTCCTGCTTCTTCTGCCAGACCCAACTTTCACTACCATACATTAAAGTAGGGACTAACACAGCATTATGAATTGCCATACGTGCCTTAGTTGACACATTCTGACTCCTCATAATAGCGTGTAGAGCCCCATTCATTCTATTTCCTGCGTTCACTCGTCGTTCTATATCCTTGTCATATCTACCATACCTGCTAAATAAACATCCCAAATATACAAACTCATCCACTTGCTCAATCAACTCCCCTTCTATTCTTATTTCACATTAAGTTTTACATTCTTCTCTTTCAAAAACCATCACTTTCGTCTTACTTGCGTTCACTTCCATACCCCTTTCTTTCAATGACCAATTCATTAAAGTAACCATCATTTGCAATTCGGCCGCCAACGATGCAAATATGACTTGATCATCGGCGTACAAAAGGCATTTGACGGTTGACTCACCCATTCTCAACCCACATTCTTCAACTTTCAAAGTTTGCAAACAACTGTCCATAAATATGTTAAACAGCCACGGGGAAGCCACACATCCCTGTCTGACACCTTTATGAATGCCAAACCAGTCCGAGTAGACCCCGTTGATCCTGACACAAGCACTAGAGTCCCTATAAAGAGACCTTAATGCCTGTATCAAGCCAGCGCTCAACCCAAATGAGTTCAGTGTTTGCCATAACACGTTCCTGTCCACTCTGTCATAAGCCTTTTCCAAGTCCAAGAACGCACAAAAAACTTTCTAGTTTTTAGCCAAAAAATTCTCCGCTATCATGCGCATGGAAAAGACTTGATCCGTACACCCCATCCCCTTTCTAAATCCAGCTTGCACATCCCAAATTTTTCCATCAGTTTCTTCCATAACTCTTTCAATTAACACCTTAGCATACAGTTTACCCACAATGCTAAGCAAGCTGATACCACGGTAGTTTTTACAGTCCTGCTGCGACCCCTTTCGCTTATATATTGGGACTATAACGGCTTTGCACCAGTCTTCCGGTACCCGTTTCAGTTTCCAACATAAATTAAACAAGGTGTGCAGCAGGCCTGCAACCACACCCTCACCAGCCCTTAGCATTTCGAGTGATACTCTATCATATCCAGCTGCCTTACCTGCTTTCATGCTTTTCATTGCTTTCATTATTTCATCTACACTTTCTATTTCACTTTTGGAATTTCTATTTCACTTATTTCAGACGACTCTTCACTCTTAAACACGCTTTCAAAGTATTCCTTCCATCTCTTTAAATTCGAAACTTCATCATTCAGCATGCAGCCATTCTCGTCTCGTATAGCATTCATTCTAGGCTGTTTTGAATTTCCCCTGGCAGTTCTTACGAGCTTCCAGAACATTTTAATATTTTCCTGGAAGTTATCAGATATCCTTCTATCATTTTTATCTATCCTTTCTTGCTGTTTCCTTTCAACAACTTCTTTTACTCTCTTATTTATACGTCTAAAGTTTGCCTTTTTTCTTTCAATCTCATCATTCATACCGCCAGAATTACCAGCTTTAGTTGCTAGTAAATCTAGCCATGCTCTCTTCTTTGCTTCAACTTCCATCCGTACCTCATCATCCCACCACAACGTATTACTTTTCTTTTCATTCGTTCTCTTACTTACACCGCATACTTCGGTGGCTGCATCCACCAGAACTTTCTTAATATTATTCCATACATTCTTCAATTCTAAATCATTCATACATAATTCATTCAATCCACTTATATTTTCCCTCAGTCTGCATTTATACTTCTCTTTCACACCTTCATCTTGTAACCTCTCTATTCTTATACGCTGTAACTCAGTGGTAGACACCGATGTCCGATGCCGCCAACGTCTGAATAGACCATTAATTCGGCATAAGACCAAGTAATGATCCGTCCCTACGTTGGACCCCCGGTAAACCCTTGTATCTACCACTGCGCTCCTCATTCTTTCATCCACAATTATAAAATCTATCATGCTTTTATCATCCCCTCTTTCCCATGTATACATGTGAATCCTCTTATGTCGAAAGAAAGTGTTCGCCACAAAAAGATTCTTTTCCACACACACGGTGAGGAGGTCTTCACCATTCTCATTTATTCTTTCATCGCCAAACGTTCCTAATATCCTTTCATAACCAGACCTCTTCACCCCCACACTTCCATTAAAATCTCCTAACATAATAATATTTTCATTTTCCTTACATTTCATCAACACCAGCCTTACCATGTCCCAAAACTGCTCTCGGATATAAGTGGGCTTAGACATATCTGGGGCGTACACCCCTAGCACAAACAACTTCTTTAAGCCCACTTTCATTCGTATCCACAGCAGCCTTGGGCTAACACAATCATACTCTTTCACACATTGACCCATTCTTTCTGAAAGGATGACACCGACTCCCTGGCATGCCCGCTCGGTCTCGTCTACTCCAGACCAGTAAGCGGTATACATGCCATGTGCAGTGACATCTCTTCCCTTTCGTTTCGTCTCGTTTACACATAACACATCTATTCCTCTATCATTCATCATTTCGCATACTTCATCCATCTTATCATTCATTGCTCCACATACATTCAGCGTAGCCAAACGGGCCTCCGCAATCCACTTTTCGCTCCTCCGGGAGACAGGACGTGACGGGTGGCGAACCTCGTCGCCGGTTTTTCTCCCGGAGATTCTTCGCACCCCTGCCCCATTAAAGGGGCGCCGGGAACTCGGGGTCATTTCTTTTTCTACTAGGCTCATGGTGCGAACTAAGGGGGTGGTAGATTTTACGCCGCTACCATACGGCGAGGAGCCGAGTCTGTCGTTTCGGCTTTGTCGCTCGTTTAGCACCACCCGGGGGACACGTGTAGGGTGGGCCTAGGATTAGGTGGTCGAAGCCTACGGACGCGAGCGACTCATCCCCCAATCAATCTTCAAAAAATAACTATATCATGATTATCTCCTTCAAGGGAAGGTAATTCATTAATATACACTAGAAATAGGAATGAGCCGAGAATTGAGCCTTGTGGGACAAACATTAGTAGTTATAAGCTGCCAGCTCATGAGATACCTTGAGGATCACCAGCTAATTAGTGACCACCAGTATTGTTTTCGTCAGGTTCGATTAGCTGGTGATCTTCTGGTCTGCCTGACTCAAAGATGGGCAGAGGCATTCTTCCTATGGGCTTCCTGAGAAATTTTGCTAATGGATCGCCAGTTTCCTTACTGATCGGAGCATCAAGATCGTAGTAGACGGTGCATGCTCTGATTTCAAGCCCATCAACGCTGGTATTCCACAAGGCTGTATGCTATTACCAACGCTGTTTCTCCTGCATATCAATGGTTTGGTAACATTCATTGCTATGCAGACAACAGCACTGGTTATGTCTTATATACCGGCCGTGCCAATATTTCTTGGGAAAACGTCGCCGAGTACCGGGATAAACTTGTGTCTGAAGTAGACTCTTTGTTGAACAAAGTCTCGGATTGGGGGCGACTAAATGTAGTCCAGTTTAATCCCCAGAAGACACAAGTTTGCGCTTTTACGACTAAAAAGAACCCCTTTGTTATATCTCCTCAGTTTCAAGGCACTCCCCTTGCTGCCTCGACTAGCATCGGAATCCTCGACGTCGACATATCGAATAGTGTGCAGTTTCGTGGTCACTTGGAAGGCGAGGCCAAATTGGCCTCTAAAAAGCTTGGCGTGCTCAGCAGAGCGAGACAGTAATTCATGCCGAAAAATCGCTTGTAAATTTACAAAGCGCAAGTTCGGCTTCACATGGAATACTGTTCTTATCTCTCATCTGGGGCACCACAGTGCCAGCTCCTTCCACTTGACTGCATTCAGCGCAGAGCGGTTCGAATCGTCGACGACTGAGTACTTTCTGATCGGCTCAATACACTGACACAGCGTAGGGATGTTGCACCCCTTTGCATTTTCTATCGAATCTACCACGGGGAGTGCTCTGAGGAATTGTTCACATTGCGTCAAAATTCACAATACCATCCTCACCATCTGGATGCTTGGCGGTCCACGACTGCGTTTTATTAGTAGTTTTCTTCATCGCACAAGTTCTCTGTGGAATTGTTTACCACAGGTAATTTTTCCGGACCAATACGACTTAGGCACCTTCAAGAAAAGAGCTTACTACACCTTTCTAAAATCCCGGCAACGCATCTGCAATTCCCCTGGTGTTGCGATTGTTCATGGGCTGCGATAGTCACTTACTATTAGGTGAGCCGCATGCTCGTTTACCCCTCTTCTATAAAAAAGTAGCTTATGTTGAGTATTAGTAGTGGATAGTAAATTTCTGCGTTCTCTTATTTAAATATGAAATAATAAGTTTAAGCGTTGTGTCCTTGAAACCATTGTACTGTAGTTTCCTAATTAAAGTCTCATAGTAAACCCAGTCGAAGGCCTGGGAAAGGTCACAAAATATACCCAAAGCATCCTCTGAAAAAATATGTTATATAATCTCAACTCCAGCGTAAGTTGTCGAGGGACCCCTTTCAAAACCAAATTGATTTTTATGAAGCAATTTATTTATATTAAAAAAATATTATTATCTGATCTAAAATTAATTCTTCAAAATTTTACTAAATGTTGGTATTAAAAAAATAGTCTTAAATGGGTGGAGTCTAATGTCTATCAGATTTAAATAAATGTATGTTTCATTTAATCAGGAAATACACCAGATTCGACGCTTTTATTATAATGGCTAGATAAGGTGCTATTGTATCTACTAAAGATGAAATAAGTTTAATGGAAATCTCTCATAAGTATGTCATTTTCTAATATATCAAAAGTTCTAAATTATTTATCGATATCTTTTGGCAATAATCTATGAAATTTAAAAGCATTTGAACAAGCCTTTCAATTTTGTTTAAGCAATGATTCGATTGAACAACGGCTATTGTATACGGATTTTACGCGTACTGACTGTTGTATACTCAGGTGCTATTGTCTGTACAAATTAGTTGTGTAATTACATAACCATTAAAAAAATTCAATCCATTCGTTACAGTCTATAAAAATCCACGATTTTGCCATAGTTGCTACACTAGGCATGCGGGTTGAGGTCCTGCAGACCATCTCTTCTGACGACACCCACGGGACAATATAGGTAGTAGATATTTTTACACGTTAGCGGCATTTCTCAGATAAGAAAAAACATTTTAAGAACTAGTAGAGAGTGTAGATGGTAAATGGCCACTAGGACAGTAAAGTCCATGGACATCCTGTTAATCTCAAAGAAGGAAAACTACAGATGTGTTGTCCAGCCTGAAGACTGAGATGGAACTCTTTACACCCTTTAATCTACTGGCTCTTTATATCCTTCAGACTGGAAACAGCAGTGCAAGCAATGCAATAATGGTGCCTACTCAGAAGGCAGAACATGAATCCTACCAGAGTTTGCACGCAGTTGGGTAATTTAGTGTCTGTGATAATTTGAGAAAATTAATAAATGTGTTAACATCATATTTTAATAATAATTTCTTTATTCACGATTATCTTAACAACATACTCGTACATTTGTATCGGCATCATTTAAGAATAGTGATAAAAAACTCCTTTCGTCGGACAATAGCTGCTCCTATGATGTGCATCGCGTGAATAAGTTATAAACTACTTTTTATGTGGAAGAACCAAGCTGCGGCTATGTTAAGGATGAAGAACAAAAGGTTTAGTTCTATCGGGGTAAGACCATGCTCTCACAAACACCACCATTGAATAGAAACTTAATGCTTACGTGTTTCGTATAGTGTAGAGAACAGGAGACTTTCCTACTGGAAGCAAGGCCTTCCATCTTAGATTTCAGGGGTGACAACGCATCTGCATTTTGATTTGTAACTGAAAATAGATCATTATCATCATCATTACAGCCCTTCATAAGTCCACCACTGGACACCTGAACCGCAGTTTTTTTATCGTAATTTTGCCGTTATCAGCAAGATGCTGCTACCCATCTTTTTATAATTTATAATTATTTATTTGCATAGAATGTATGTAGACATTACAAAAGTATTACTAACCCAGGGCTGCTACTGAGATGTTTTGAAAGAAAAACCCAATAACTGATTTTAACCCGACCCTAGACCACTCGATTAATAGCCGACGATTAGACCAAATGGGCAATCGCGAAATAGAACTCTGAATACGGAATAACCTCCTAAACCAATAAACTCTCATTTAATTACACATGAAAATGATGTGTTATGTAGAGATTAAATTAGCATTAAATTTCGAGCGTTACTCCCGCGCGGACATCCATGTGGCGCGCGGTTGTGGCTGAACGGACTGGGACATGTTTAGAGGTGAAATATGCTCAGCTAAATGTATTCTGTTCCAATTCTAAGAACATCCTAAAACATTTAATTATATTAATTATACGTTTTTAATTTCAAATTTTTAATTCCCGAAGTTTCGGGTGCTTAACCGCACCCATGGTCACGGGTGGCAGAGGTACTTGACGTCGCGATGTCATAGTTAGCATGGATAACTTCAGCTTTTGAATATTCTTTTTCGATCCGATCGACGAATAACCATGAGATCGCTGTTAAGCAATGTCTAATTTAATTTGTATTCCATTTTATTCCTTTTTGTAAATGTGTTCTTTCTTTTAATTTATTTCTAAAACAGGGAATTAAAATTATCATACATTCCTACTTCCCTCGGTATAATGTTAAGGTCACTGATTTCGTTGCTTCGCTGAATGGCCGATACTTTTGAGCGAGGAATAACTAAACCATCTTGTCACCAAGTCGCAGATTCACTTTCTAAAGAAACTTTAGCGTAAGTGTTTCGGTAACGAATAGAGATATAGAATAATAGAGATAGAATTGACGTAGACAATTAAAATGTAACTGTATACTGTTTCTTTAAAAAAAGTTATATCTTCTTGGCTTATTCCCACCTTCTCCCTACAACTTTGTGCTTCTTTTTACAGAATAAGAGTGACAAAGTAGTACATAGTACAATTGACGGTATGTGGATGCTGTGGCTCATGGACGTCTATATTTATCTTCGATTTAGAATCGAAATGGAGATGCGTTCTCACCTCTAATAACTAAGATGGAATGCCTTATTTTGAGTAAAAAGTTCACTACATTCATGATATGATAGACAGCAGTATTAAGCTGCTATTTTACGCTGGTGCTCTGTGAGAGCGTGGTCCTTTCCCGGTCGAGGCGACCCATTCGTACTACAACCATAATATAGCTGCAGCATGGCTCTACTACGTATGGAATTGCGGTGATATATTCCCTCATATGATATAATGTGATGTAAAATATATAGCCACCGTCATTTGCGTTGAAATATTTAACTTTGAAGGAGACTTAGAAAGCCTAATTGGTTTATTTTGATAGATTATTCAAGAGTTTAAAATACGTCAATCATCAATTTAAACTGTCGAAAATTCATAGATACTTTTAGTAAGATAATTAAATTTGTTTGATCCTTTGAAATGGATATTTATAAGTAAACAAATAAACGATAAGTAAATAATTACTTTAGTTAAAAATCTATTTACTAGAAAGCCTACTTACGAAGTTGCATTTAAAAGTTACATAAAGACATCGTAATATAAACAAAGACTGTACAAAAAATACAACATTATCGATACATACTCGTAAACTAGATAAAATCTGTATTATAGGTATCGGCTAGCATCATAAAGCCACAAGAAATATAGAGAATAGCTTGACAATGACGTGATGCCATCCAGTTAATGACATTATTATAATTGTTGAAATAAATAAGACGAGCTAAAAGTCTTATAAAGTTAAAACTGTAACAAATACGCACACCCAAAGATTAAATTGGTGTAAGTCTCCCGTTCCGCTTTCCAACAGTGGACCTCTACAAAAAGTGGGATGTTCTAACAGTGATACAAACATTCATCTTACAAACTGTTCTAATAAAACACTCTCAATGTAAATATGATCCGGAGCTTCTGAAGGACAAACGCAAAAAAGGTATTATATTATGTCGCACCCAATCCTTCCATACTGTTACCTCACACAACTTGTTCTGTTTTCTAGGACCTTACATGTATGATAAACTGAATTATAAACTAGCAAATTTGTTGTAACGAAATATCGGAAAACTATGTATCGACCGAAAACCTATTATTAAAGTCGCTATATAATGAAATAGTAATCTCGCTCAGCCGTGAACTCCCTATATTCCCGCATTTTTTCCTCATTTTGGTTTAAAATGCAATATGTTAATTCCAACTCACGCACACACACACACACGCACGCACACGCACACGCACACACGCACACGCGCACACACGCACACACACGCTACACTTTTGCAATACTTAGTATTAAGATTATGTATTGTGAAGAGAGATTATATGGATGCATTCATTCATTTATTCAATATATAGTAGGCAAGAGTTTGGCCAAAAGATATGACAATTTATGTGTACTTGAAACGCCTACTATTTGCACCAAATACTGACTATTTATCAAAAATAAAACGAGCAGGGCAAGGGACAGGCAAAGGGGCAGCCGGATTAGTGTCGCCACCTTTCACCTTTCATATCCTGGCGGACCTAAAAACGTAAAAACGTAGAAGTTTTGGAGGTATGTTTAAATTCATCAAGCCGTTTAGACTACAAAGCATGCCAAAGAAAAAGACCTACATACATACACTTGAAAAACTACCCTATATTTACGGCTTCGGGTTAAAAGTTAAAATGTAAAACTACGTAGCCAAATTTTAAAGTTTTATTATAGAGTATCTAAGGGTGACAAACGAACACACAGTCCACCTGATGGGAAATCGTCACTGTGGTCTATAAACAGTTATAATTATTATCCTTGATTAAAAAAAAACTTAAATGGAACATTTCTAGTAAAAAGAGTCTCCGGTCTCTACACTTATACAAAACACACCAGCATTAAGGTGCTATTTTACGCTAGCGTGATACTTCTCCGGTTGAGCTGAACAATTTGTTGTACAACCATAATATAGCTTCAGGATTACTTTGGGCTTCATCGCAAGCGTAATGCGATGAAATAAGTAAAATGAGTTTAAACTCAACATGTAGTATTCGCGTAAATATATGAAATCTATTGCCGATTTAGCTCAGATGTCAAGTTACTGAGATTCAAGTTCATATTATACTATGACGACGATAGCACGCCACATTATACTAAAAGAACTTATGCAATAAGGCTACTACAAATATTTAAATACCTATTTCACCACAGTTAAAGCGTCGGGCCTCGACGAGGCGTACCGCCGTACACGCGGGATTAGCGCGCGCAATTTATTGCTAATGCCCCTTTACGCAACATGGCAGTCTAGTATCTAATTAACTGAGATTATAGTAAAGTGAGGCTATTTAGAAATACAGTTTAATATTCATAAAAGATATTTTTTGCAGTGTTAGTACATTTCTGTTCTACTATTTTATACGGAACAATTTTTATATTTACTTATTTGTATGTATTAAACGTAATAAAGAAATTAATATGTCATTGCTTCATTAAACATGTTTATATATATATATATATATATATATATATATATATATATATATATATATAGACCTTCAAGAAAAGAGCCTACTCCTTTTTAAAAGGCCGGCAACGCATCTGCAATTCCCCTGGTATTGCGGTTGTTCATGGGCGGCGGTAGTCACTTACCATCAGGTGAGCCGCATGCTCGTTTGCCCCCTCTCCTATAAAAAAAAATCTATTTCCATGTTTTTCCTAGTGACATTTATGTATGTAAACTGCCTCTACGATACAAGGAAAATCCTAGTGTGAGGGTAACGTTTTTAACGAGAAAATAAATATAAACTATAAATTATTGTCTATCATGTATTGCCTGTTGATGAGAGTTTTTACAATACAGTACAATACAATACAATATTTTTTTATTGAACACCAAGGAAAGGTACTAGAAAAGACACGACATGCCGAAGCAACAAAAATCCACATGCAAAATCCACTGCTGGATATAGGCCTATCCTGTAGTAGGGAGGATTTGCCTTAATGTTTACGCTTGGCAAACGGATGGACGATCACGGTGAGCATTTTTAATGCGTTATTAATTTTTTACGTGGGAGATCCATGGTGCAGCCATATTATGGTTGTAATACGAACGGGTACGCTCGATCGGTGTAGCACCAAGCTCTTTCATAATGGCAGCGTAAAATAGCAGCTAAATAGCAGCTTTTCGTATAGTGAATGTAAAGAACTGGGATACCCTTTTATCTGGAAACGAGGAATTTCATTTTAGTTCTCAGCGGTGGCAACGCTACTGCAATTTGATTCTTAATGGAGGATAAAAATGTTGGTATATGTGCAAGCTCAAGGTCGCTCAGCGAGCTATGGAGAGGGCTATGCTCGGAGTTTCTCTGCGTGATAAACTCAGAAATGAGGATATCCGCAGTAGAACTAGAGTGACTGACATAGCCCAACGGATTAGTAAGCTGAAGTGGCAATGGGCCGGCCATATAGCTCGAAGAACCGACAACCGATGGGGAAGAAAGGTTCTCGAGTGGCAGCCTCGTACCGGCAGGCGAAGTGTAGGGCGTCCCCCCACTAGATGGAGTGACGACCTGGTAAGATATGCAGGAAGTCGATGGATGCAGGTGGCTCAGGACCGTGCTTTGTGGCATTCTTTGGGGGAGGCCTATGTTCAGCAGTGGACTTGTGAGGGGCTGTAATGATGATGATGATGATGATGATGATGATATGTGCAACAGTACCTACTTACCATCAGGTGGACTGTATGCTCGTTTGTCACCCTTGTTGTTTAAAAAATAGTTTTTTTTTTTAATTTCAAATTGCAACATGTTTATAGAATACAAATCTAGTACGAATTGTATTGTTTTGTGTCAGAAGAAAAAGTAAAGTTTCGCTCAACAGATATTCCACTGATATAATGTGCCCACCGCATTAGCAATGAGAAACAAAGTGTTGTTGAAATCCACACGTTCTTGAAGCATTTTATTTCTTAGGAATGCAGCCTTTCTTACAATGATCTTCAAATTCGAGCACCTGATAAATCGGAAATTGAAATTTGGTTGCTGTTTCTTTCCAGGACAGAGGTTTTCCCGAACCAGTGGTAAAGCTTAGATAACTTTCAATAAGTATTCTATTCCGACGATATCCCGAACTTCAGTATGAGCGAGATTATAATGGCTCTCCAGCATCTCAAAAACGGCAAGTCCCCGGCCGAGGATGGAATCCTAGCGGAGCTTCTGAAAGCGGGTGAATAACCAGTACTTGAAGTTCTCCAGAAGCTCTTAATTCCGTTCTCCATGCTAGCCCTACTCCGGAGACTTGGGGCAGAAGTACGGTGGTCTTGTTCTTCAAGAAAGGCGACAATGTAGAACGATAAAAATTAAGAACTACAGTGCGATTTCCCTTCTGAGCCGCATCTATTTATTACTTATTATATATTTTGAGTGACTTCAATACTCCCGAACAAGTCGGTTTCTGAAAAGACTTTAGCACCATAGACCATATACATATCTTTCGGCAAATTGCACAGCAGACCAAGGAGTATAATTTGTCACTATGTCAAATCCTTCGATTCCGTCGAAATTTGGGCGGTGCTGCAGTCCCTTCAGCGGGCCAAGTTGACTGTCGGTATATAGAAGTGCCGAAGTGTTTGTACAGTAGGGCTACGATGGCTATCCGAGTAAAGAGCCAGAGTACGAAACCTATCCAACGGCAGAAATGTATAAGACAGGGTGACGTTATATCCTCGAAACTCTTCACTGCTGCATTGGAAGACGTTTTCAAGCTACTGGGACTGAAAAGGCGTATCCTTTTCAGTCCCAGTAGCTTAGTGTTGTATCACTCACCTTCGCTTTGCCGACGATATAGTTCTCATGGCAGAATCGCTGGAGTACCTAAGCACTATGCTCAATGACCTCAATAGTGCCTCCCAACGGATAGGTCTTAAGATGACCATGAACAAAACAAAGTTCATGTATAACGTATATGTTATACCTATGCCGGTAGTTGTTGGCAGTACTAAGCTCGATGTTGTTGACGAGTATGTTAACTTGGGACTAATATTCTGATTAGGTACGTCCATTTTCGACCGAGAGGTCAATCGACGGATTCAACTCGGTTGGGCAGCGTTCGGTAAATTACGACACATGTTCTCGTCAAGTATACCTTAAAACTTAAAAACGAGACTGTATAACCAGTGCGTGTTGCAGTGATGACTTATGGAACTGAGACGTGGTCCTGTTTTTAATCTATTCAAATAACAATTTCCTTGAAGCCGAGATAAAACTTCAGGTACCCTACTATTTAATTTACGCCGAGCTCTAAAATCTTAGAGCCTGCAGAGCCATTCCATAGCAATATTTTTAATAACGATGATATTAACAATATTTTATAAGCACCCGCACTCGTTACTTTTCTTTAACGGCAAGGCAGTGTTGTTTTAAGTAAAGCTTAAATTTGTTATGTTCGCCGTATCACCTGCAACCGATAAATGTGTCTCCTAAATATGAATCACGTTTTATTATTCCTTGAGATATAAATATTGTCGAATCTGGGTCGACTTATTGATTGGAGTAGTCTATTCACTTCTTAAAGTACGCGTTCTGGAGAATACTAGCGTAAAATAGCAGCTGAATGCTGATGTGTTTCGTATGGTGGGTGTAGAGATCTGGAAACTCTTTTTACTGGAAACGAGACATTCCATTTTAGTCTCTGGGGTGACAACGCATCTGTATTTTGATTCTCATTCAAGGATAAATGTAAATATCATCTGGTTAACTGTGGGCTCGCTTTCACCCTTGTTCTACAGACAATATAATAAAAATTATATTTTAGACGAGTCTGACTTAAAAAAAAATATTACAAGATTACGATTCTGTTTGTTTTTTCATTATATCGCAGAAAATATACAAGGAATATAATTTATACTTTCGATTGTTGTTACTTTGTGAAACTTAAGCTTCATTTTTGTAATTTGGTTAAGTACTTGAACTTGTTTAACAACATTTCATCCGGTTTCGCGAAACTGGTCAGTTTTTATAATTAATATATTAATGATTTAAAATATAGTATACAACATTGCTTCATTAAACATGTTTATATATATAGGTATATATATATATATATATATATATATATATATATATATATATATATATATATATATATATATATATATATATATATGAATCGTAATCTTGTAATATTTTTTTTTAAGTCAGACTCGTCTAAAATATAATTTTTATTATATTGTCTGTAGAACAAGGGTGAAAGCGAGCCCACAGTTAACCAGATGATATTTACATTTATCCTTGAATGAGAATCAAAATACAGATGCGTTGTCACCCCAGAGACTAAAATGGAATGTCTCGTTTCCAGTAAAAAGAGTTTCCAGATCTCTACACCCACCATACGAAACACATCAGCATTCAGCTGCTATTTTACGCTAGTATTCTCCAGAACGCGTACTTTAAGAAGTGAATAGACTACTCCAATCAATAAGTCGACCCAGATTCGACAATATTTATATCTCAAGGAATAATAAAACGTGATTCATATTTAGGAGACACATTTATCGGTTGCAGGTGATACGGCGAACATAACAAATTTAAGCTTTACTTAAAACAACACTGCCTTGCCGTTAAAGAAAAGTAACGAGTGCGGGTGCTTATAAAATATTGTTAATATCATCGTTATTAAAAATATTGCTATGGAATGGCTCTGCAGTCTCTAAGATTTTAGAGCTCGGCGTAAATTTAATAGTAGGGTACCTGAAGTTTTATCTCAGCTACAAGGAAATTGTTATTTGAATAGATTAAGAACAGGACCACGTCTCAGTTCCATAAGTCATCACTGCAACACGCACTGGTTATACAGTCTCGTTTTTAAGTTTTAAGGTATACTTGACGAGAACATGTGTCGTAATTTACCGAACGCTGCCCAACCGAGTTGAATCCGTCGATTGACCTCTCGGTCGAAAATGGACGTACCTAATCAGAATATTAGTCCCAAGTAAACATACTCGTCAACAACTTCGAGCTTAGTGCTCCCAACAACTACCGGCATAGGTATGATATAGACGTTATACATGAACTTTGTTTTGTCCATGGTCATCCGTAGGGAGGCACTATTGAGGTCATTGAGCATAGTGCTTAGGTCCTCCAGCGATTCTGCCATGAGAACTATATCGTCGGCAAAGCGAAGGTGAGTGATGTACTCGCCATTGATGTTAATACCGTATCCTTTCCAGTCCAGAAGCTTGAAAACGTCTTCCAATGCAGTGGTGACGAGTTTCGAGGATACAACGTCACCCTGTCTTACACCTCTCTGCAATTGGATAGGTTTTATACTCTGGCTCTGTACTCGGATAGCCATCGTAGCCCTACTGTACAAACACTTCGACACTTCTATATACTGACAGTCAACTTGGCCCGCTGAAGGGACTGCAGCACCGCCCAAATTTCGACGGAATCGAAGGATTTGACATAGTGACAAATTATACTCCTTGGTCTGCTGTTCAATTTGCCGAAGGGTATGTATGTGGTCTATGATTCTAAAGTCTTTTCGGAAACCGACTTGTTCAGGAGTCTTGAAGTCTCTCAAAATATATAATAAGTAATAAATAGATGCGGCTCAGAAGGGAAATCGGCCTGTAGTTCTTCATTTTTATCGTACTTTATTGTCGCCTTTCTTGAAGAACAAGACCACCGTACTTCTGCCCCAAGTCTCCGGAGTAGTGCCAGCATGGAGAACGGAATTAAAGAGTTTCTGAAGGACTTCAAGTACTGGTTTTTCACCCGCTTTCAGAAGCTCCGCTGGGATTCCATCCTCGGCCGGGGACTTGCCGTATTTGAGGTGCTGAAGAGCCATTATAATCCCGCTCAGGCTGAAGTCCGGGATATCGTCGGAATAGAATACTTATTGAAAGTTATTTAAGCTTTACCACTGGTTCGGGAAAAACCTCTGTCCTGGAAAGAAACAGCAACCAAATTTCAATTTCCGATTTATCAGGTGCTCGAATTTGAGAAAGCCTGCATTCCTAAGAAATAAAATGCTTCAAGAACGTGTGGATTCCAACAACACTTTGTTTCTCATTGCTAATGCGGTGGGCACATTATATCAGTGGAATATCTGTGGAGCGAAACTACTTTTTCTTCTGACACAAAACAATACAATTCGTACTAGATTTGTATTCTATAAACATGTTGCAAATTGAAATAAAAAAAAACTATTTTTTATACAACAAGGGTGACAAACGAGCATACAGTCCACCTGATGGTAAGTAGGTACTGTGGCACATACACCAACATTTTTATCCTCCATTAAGAATCAAATTGCAGAAGCGTTGCCACCGCTGAGAACTAAAATGAAATTTCTCGTTTCCAGATAAAAGGGTATCCCGGTTCTTTACATTCACTATACGAAAAGCTGCTATTTAGCTGCTATTTTACGCTGCCATTATGAAAGAGCTTGGTCCTATACCGATCGAGCGTACCCGTTCGTATTACAACCATAATATGGCTGCACCATGGATCTCCCACGTAAAAAATTAATAACGCATTAAAAATGCTCACCGTGATCGTCCATCCATTTGCCAAGCGTAAACATTAAGGCAAATCCTCCCTACTACAGGATAGGCCTATATTCAGCAGTGGATTTTGCATGTGGATTTTTGTTGCTTCGTCGTGTCGTGTCTTTTCTAGTACCTTTCCTTGGTGTTCAATAAAAAAATATTGTATTGTATTGTACTGTATTATAAAAACTCTCATCAACAGGCAATACATTTTAGACAATAATTTATAGTTTATATTATTTTTTTCTCGTTAAAAACGTTACCCTCACTGTTCGCGCTCAACGCTAATGTCAAGAATCGACCCCAGAGGGCGCTCGGTGAACTTTGTTCCGGACATTCGTATTAGTGCGGTGTGTTACGTTTTTGCTTATAGTAACGGGATTTCATATAGACCGACACTCCGTGTTCGTTTTGTGTGTTAAGCTTTATAACAAACGAGAGTTAGTGGCTTCTTTAAGTTAGTTAATCGTACGATAGAGTTAATGGTCTGTCATCGTGACGAACGAAGAAAGTGACTGTGGACGGCGCCGCGGAAGGTTACCCCAATTTGGAGTGGTGCTGACGTCCGGGCTACTGCCGACGGCAACGGTCTAATAAGGTCAATCACCACCAGTCACACCCAGATACACATCACAGCACCTTACTTCCCTTGCACCACACAACCACATGCAACCTAACCGAATCCTGAGGGACCAGTCGCCTTGGATATAGGTAAGTAAGCTCGGTTTAATATTCTCCCTGTTGAATAGCAGCAAGATCGAACGCCCCCCCCCCCCCCCTTATGTTTATTGTTATTAGAGACTTTCCACGCGGCCCCTTGCTGAGGCCCGACCTACATCTGTTCGTTGAAACTCCGCTGATGGGCCCCGGAGGATTAAACCTTTGTTGGGGGCAGCCGTAGGCCGTAACACTCACACTAGGATTTTCTTTGTATCGTAGAGGCAGTTTACATACATAAATGTCACGAGGAAAAACATGGAACTAGATCAATCATTTTTACAAATTGCATACATATTACATATGTACTTGTTCCGTGCGGGATTCAAACCCATTGCTCTCAGCGTGGCAACTCATGGCTATGCCACTAAGCCACAGAGCCGTCTTATTAATTAATAAAAACAGAAAATGCAAAAAAAACATGCGTGAGTATGACGATTGAGTGAGTGGGAACGAAGTTCCTTTTGCAGTATGTATATTATTGTTGATAAACGTTATTATTGATTATCAAATACAAATAAATGAATTACTAGCGTCTATTAAAATGAAACGTCATTTAAAATAATATTTCTTTCATGGCAACATAAGAAAAAGTGCGAGGGAGATGGATATTATTTCATCTCTCTCGCACTATAGTAAGGGGGTCGTGACGGAAAAATCTTACACCTTTTTTCGCCTAGTTCCCATCCGTCAAACTCGTACCGTGCGATAAGGAACTTCGTTCCAATAAAAATGACTTTTATAAAACGAAAATAGCTTATTTACGGTAAGTTAAGGTTATGGGTATGTACTGGGAAACTATAAAATCGTGGGGAACCAGTCAGCCAGAACAGCAGGTGTTGTCAAAATGTTGTCAAATATGGTTACAAAGAAATTATTTTATTTTGAAAGGAAGTATTAATAGAGATAATAAGCAGCTAGCATTCTGTTGAAAATTATTAATTCAACGATATCAAGGATTCGCGCCTATACATAGCGTTCTCTAGAGGGAATGTGATTTCTAGTCAGAAAACATAACCACTCGGTCGCGACTGCTACGAATGAATAAATCAAAAACAAGTCCATTTACGTAAGGGTGTCTTGACTTCGTGTCAGCCGCCGACTTGCGACACTCTGATGTGCTAAGAAATGTATGCGTTCCCATTTTGTTCCAGTCAAACAAAGGTTGTGCATTCTTTCTAACGTTTTGTAAAGCTCGTTTGAGTTACTAAAACAGGACCGTTGATTCTTTACCCATGTTTGTAATTTTATAAATATCTGGCATTTACTATTCTTTTGTTAATTGTTTCTTATTTTAATTTAAGGCTATATCGAATTTAGTATTTTTTATTTATTTATATGCTTTTAACTACCCTTAATCAATATTTCTGTAACTACTATATTTAACGGGACATAAGCCCTAGTGATTTCTGGACAACAGGCCTAGAGGAGATCAGTGCTATATAGATATATATACCTATATATATCAACAACATACACATATATATATATATATATATATATATATATATATATATATATATGTCTAAATATATCAAAAACAGCGCTACTGATTCGGTTTGTGAATATAAACTATCCAAGGGACGTTAAGATATCCCGGTCATAGGATCAGGCAAAAAACGAGCACCAATTTTCCCGATTTCAGCGGCGGATCTGGTTTGTGACTCCACCACCAACAAAGTTTCGGCCGAGGATATAGGGCGAGTAGCGCATCACCATACCGACACTTTTCTTCACTCGCGACCTAGGCTGCAGTAAAGGAGGAAAAAAACACCCCTCTCGCCGCAAGTCCACTAACCCACATCCGAAGTGATATGTGAAGAAGTATAATAACCCTTTTTGTACAGTTTTTTCTTTAATAAAACTTGTTTATTGACAAACTTTGATTATGTTCTGGGATTTTGTTGTAAAAGCGTATACACTGCCCCATTAAAAGCGTATATATTTAGTAAACTTTTTTACGTGGTAGAGCCTTGCTGCAACAATATTGTGGTTGCAACACTAATGGGTCGGCTCGCCCGAAGCACGACCATACCTTCACAGAATACCAGCGTAAAAAAGCAGCATAATGCTGCTATGTTTTATATGGTGTGTGAAGAAAATCGGAGACCCGTTTTGCTGGAAACGAGGCCTTCCATTTCAGTCTTCATGGGTAACAACGCATCAGCATTTTGATTCTTAATTGCAATCAAAATGCTGATGTCTATGAGTCACAGCATCCACTTACCATCAGGTGGACTGTGTGCTCGTTTGTTACCCTTATTTTGTAAAAAAAAACTTAAACCTACACAACTAAAAAAGCTAAATCCTAAAAAAATTGAAGCAATATAATCATAATTTTTACTCACTCACTCAGCATAATTTTGTGGTACTATCTACGAAACTACTTTAGTGAGTAACGTACAGACTAATATGCAATAACAAGTATAACTTTTACTACACTACAACTGTTTCGCTTACTACACATAAACATATTGTGATTAAAAATGTATTATATAGTGTTTTATCACCGCTTGCTTCCAGTGGGATCGTAATTAAACATTGGCTTACCATGAGTTAAAAAAAAATAGAATTTATTTAGCCGTTAGAAGTTAACCATAACAAATTTATACACCTAGTTGTGTATAAATTACAAAGTAGTGTTTGAAAATAATGTATGTAATAAACAGACAGACCTATGTTATTTCATAAGCTTTCTGGTTTGCTAAAACTTAATGCTAAAAAATAATACGAAAAATAATACGAAATTTTCGATACCAAAATCCTTGACAACGTAAGCCGATATTATATCTTCAACGTTAAGGCTCAAACAGAAACAAGGACAATGATAAATACAAATACTCTCTTAAGGAAGGCACTTAAGTTACAGCCAGGAAATAAGCGATAAAAGACAGTAAATAAATTCGTATTGGAATGGAAAAGTCCTAAACGGTTCTTTTTTTATTTTTACGACTTGTTTTTTTATAGGAGAGGGGGCACACGAGCATGCGGCTCACATGATGGTAAGTGACTACCGCCGCCCATGAACAACTGCAACACCAAAGGAATTGCAGATGCGGTGCCAGCATTTTAAAAAGGAGTAGGCTCTTTTCTTGAAGGTCCCTAAATCGTATCGGTCCGGAAAAGTTGCTGGTGGTAATCGATTCCACAAGGAAGTTGTGCGAAGAAGAAAACTTCTTGTAAATCACACAGTGGTGGACAGCCAATCATCCAGATGGTATCGATGGTAACGCGAGTTTTGTCGCGATGTGCGATGGTGAAATTGAGCGGCTGGAATTAGTCCAAACAACTTCTCAGAGCACTCCCCGTGGTAGATGTGATAAAATACGTAAAGAGATGCAACATCCCTACGCAGTGCCAGTGAGTCAAGTCGGTCAGAAAAAACTCGTACGTCGACGATTCGAACTGCTCTGCGCTGGATGCGGTCAAGTGGAAGTAGCTGGCACTGGGGAGCTCCTGCCCAAAGGAACAATATTCCATGTGGGGATACCTACGCCTTGTAAAGTGGCATGCAGTGTGCCGGCATGAAATACTGTCCCGCTCTGCTGAGCACGCCAAGCTTTTTAGAGGCCAATTTGGCCTTATCTTCCAAGTGACCACGAAACTGCACGTCACTCGATATGTCGACTTCGAGGTTTCCGATACTGGCTGAGGCAAAAAGGGGAGTGCCTTGAAACTGAGGAGATACGACAAAGGGGTTCTTTTTAGCGGTAAACGCGCAAACTTGTGTCTTCTGAGGATTAAACCTCATACTTAATAACAGACGGTCTCCAAGTTACAAGAGCTGGAACTGGAAGCTCTCCGTCATCCGCCGTACTCACCAGACCTTGCGCCTACAGACTTCTACTTTTTCCAGAATTTGGATAACTTTTTGGAGGGAAAAAATTCAATTTTCGAAAGACAGTACAAAATGCCTTTGAAGAATTTGTTGCCTTCCGTCCAGCTGATGTCTTCAAGAAGAGCATCAATAAATTGCCACTGTGTTAGCAAAGGTCATGCATCGATGATATGGATGATTACTTTGATTAATAGAAATAAAAAGTATGGAAAAAAATTACGTTAATTTATTTCATAAAAAACGACAATTAATAGGTTCAGAACTAATATCAGTATCAATTTTAAAACGAAAGAAGCTAGTAAATTGAAAAATTCCCCAGTTACTGCGTTAAATTATAAAAGAAGTGCAGTGCAGTATCTTGAGAATATTTTAATTTCGTTCCTTCAGTTCTAATATAATGGCGATGGTCTTGCATAATAATTCAAATTAAAATTTTATTTCGTATCTTCTTGTAACGATATTGTTTCATATTGACTTTATTCTTTACCTAAAAAAACAGATTGACTTCGTAATTGAGCACGAACGAGTCAGCATACCTAGAGTAGGACCATGTAGACGCAGAATCTTCTTCCTCCTTTTCTTCTTACCTTATATACATCAGTAAAGTTTTTCTTATAGAATGAGGGCTAAAAACAAGCACACAGTCAACCTGATATTAATTTGATGATGTGACCTATAAACCCCTTTTTTATAGGAGAGGGGGCAAATGAGTAGGTTCGCTTGATGGTAAGTGATTACCGGCACCCATGAACAATTGCAACACCAGGGAAATCGCAGATGCGTTGCCGACCTTTTAAAAAGGAGTACGCTCTTTTCTTGAAGGTTCGTAAGTCGTATCGACCCGGAAAAATTTCTTTTTAATCGCACAGTGGTTGACCGCCAGTCATCCAAATATTATGGATAGTAACGCGAGTTTGAACCTACCTCTTTCTTTGATTATGAGTCAAAATTTAACTGCGTTTCACTCCTGAGGACTAAGATAGAATGCCTCGTTATCAGTAAAAAAGGTATCCTGTCCTATAAACTCACTGTATGAAAAACAGTATTAAACTGCTGTTTTAAGCTGGCATTCTGTGACCGCGTGATCTTTCAAACCGGTAACCGGTGAAGCCGACACATTGATACAAACAAAATACAGCTGTAGCGCGCTGCAGTGGCTCTATAATGTTAAATAAAGAATCTTGCCAGCTTTTTCGTTTTTCAACTTTATAAATAATAATAATAGTAATAATCGTCATTGATAAACATATTACTTTCACAAATATTTACAGTGGTCAACAGCCCCTAAACTAGGATATTATACCTGCATTTCAGGGCCTAGTTTTCCTCTATCTCCACTATCCTCCTGATCGAATTTATATTACGGCGGTCAATCTCAACGGAGACTAGCCATCTGCGTGGGATTATTCCCTCACTCTCATATTCCGATTAGAATGCAATTCGACACGACAGTGAAGAATTCAGACGCAGGACCACCGGGTGTACGTGCTTTCTGAGGTAAAGTTACTTTCTCTTTCTTTCTTTTCCCATAGACCAATAGAGCAATAGTCTACAAAAAATATTGACACTAGTATAAGAAGTTCTAAACGTAATCAAATTAAATAGAAATGTTCTAAAAACACAAGATGTTATAATCAATAATGCGATAAGAAAAATACAAAAATAAATACAAAAAATATTAACCATGCAATTTGAACAATACTAAAAATACACTAAAATTACGTCTTTTAAAATAATGTATTTATAACAAGACAAATTATTTAAGTTTTTGTTAAAAAATTGACGCAGTCGGTAGGATTCGAACCTACGCTCCCAGAGGGAATCTGATTTCTAGTCAGACGCCTTAACCGCTCGGCCACGACTGCTCCGTATGATTGAAGCAAAAGAAAGTTCATTTACTAGTATGTAGTACATTCATGTCGCCGCCGCGCCGCGTGAAGTGTCGGGATGAATACGTCACCTTTGTATTCGATTCACACAAAGACTTTTTATCGTTTTCGCTTTGTAAAGCTTGTTTGGGCTGTTTAAATGGTTCGGTGCGAATGTTGAACTTCGTGTTATGCAAACTTTTGTAATAGGATGACATTCTTCTTGAAAAAAATAAAAACTAAATTTAGTCTCATGTTGCTCTGCGATTTATAGGCATGGGGCCTATGCTTATGTGAGATTTTACTGATACTTAAAAAAAAGAATATTTCAACTTTGTTTCTTGAAAAGTATGTCGTAAAAGGTAACTAATGCAATATTGGGTTTGCCATTAATCTTGAGGTCCCGGGTTCGGATTCCCCTGTTCTGGTCAAAATGAGTTATTAAGTTCTTCTGTTAAGAATATAGATTTTTTCGCCGCTATCCAATAATAAAGCACTACAACCCTTAACGGGACCGTTATTATTGCAAATAGTTAACAAGGACAAAAAAGTAAAAAATAATTAAGTGGTTGGTAGCGGTTAGCAATAGGTCGGCCTCATACCGTTACGTGAAAGTATTAAAATTATCGAAGTTACTACGTTTATACATTGAAGCTGTTAAGGCGTTCGACAAGAAATCATGTTCGTATCGGGCTGCTTTTTTTTTAAAGTCTCAGTGATGGTGCTGCTTGTAGATTTTATGAAAAAAATGATAAGAACACAAATCTTCACATATAATAATTTAAAATTTAAATTTCTTTACAACCGACTTCAATATAAATTATTAAGAATAACTCATAAACTATTGGTCATACCTTTATCAAATTTATATGTATTTTATTATATGTATTCTTATTTGAAAGCACCAGCATTCAAATGAAAAAAAGAATAATTGAAATCGGTTCACCCATTAAAAGTTAAGTGTTACAAATAAAAAAAAAACATACAGTCGAACTGAATACCGTCTCCTTTTTGAAGTCGGTAGAAAAAATATTGATTGTTTGATTCGTATTTTATGTACTGTCATACCATTTATCAGATTGCAGTAAAACTTTGTCAACTTATTGCTTGCACTTGCGCCAGCGCCAGCACCGTGTACCAGCTAGTAATATATAATTTTCACTATACTCACAAAACTCTCCTCGCGCCACCCGCCAGAAAGAGCAGGGTCTATATTAACTAAGGACTTTTGATAGGCTATGTATTAGTAATATTAATAATATACCGAATGGCGATGACCACAATATATTATTGATAAACCTTCATCGTTACAGTCTATCAAAAGTTCACTGATGAACATAAACCATCCCATATATTGCCGAATTAAAACGCTTGGTAGTTAAACGCAGTATTTTGATATTTTTTTTGTTATCGCTTCTGCCCATCTCCTTCTTATTTCTCTCTGTCGCCTCTTACGACACCCACGGGACGATCCATATAAGAATATCCTAATGGATACACTACCATGGGATTACCATGGGGTAATCCCCATGGTAGTGAATATTATTATATATACACCACCACTATACGATCGTGTTATGTATAAATACATAAATGTAATATGTAATAACAAATACCTAACATTTAAATACTTAACCGAACAAACAAAGGCTTCGAACATAATGCGCAATTAGTGCCAGCTATATCTACATACAATTACTGTTTGAACTATCAGAACAACCACTTCGCTGTAATTTCGATTGTTTTGTACAAGTGGCATTCGCATTAAGCAAACACTCATATACAAAATTATTCTGCGCAATTTATGTATTCAACATCTATAAATGTAAACAAAATTGAAGTGTATGTGTGTAATATTGAAATAACTAGCTTCTATTAAGATCAGTGGGTTATTTGCATGCTATTAATACATCAACAACCAGTTTTTAATTTTTTGTCCATGTGTCTGTCTGTCCGTCCGAGCTAATCTTCGGAATCGCTGAATTTATTGTGATAAAACTTTACTAAAAGATATAGAGCAATGACAGGACGTATTTCATCCGAAAAACTACGAGATTTTTTTGATAAATTTAAAAATTAACAAAATAAGAATTCTTTAATAGATTTTACGAACCGATAGTGAGGAAGTCCTGAAGAAATCTAGGCTGTATATTATTTGAAGAAGTTGAATACAGTTTTTTTTTAAATAACGAAAAACTGACATAATATATAGTATTTCATTAACTTACATCTAAATAACGCCACATTTACAAATCCTACTAAATAATAAAAGTGGAATAATTTCCCAGCGTCTGTTTTGCCGTCCGATTACAATCCAATCTATATAATTTACATTTCTGTACCTATGCAAATAAATAAAATTGAAGTTTCTGTTTGTAATGTCGAAATAACAGCTTTTTACTTAGAGCATATGAAAGTATAAACGGTACTTATAACAAAAACACAATTTTTAATTTTTTTGTCTGTCTGTCTGTCTGTTTGTTCTGGCTAATCTCCGAAATCCCTGGACTGATTTTGATGTGACTTTCATTAGCAGATAGCCGACATTATTAGGAGTAACTTAGGCTACTTTAATTATAGAAAAATAAATAGGGTTCCGCGTAAAAAAATTAAAACCCTAATATATATATATACAAATAAATAAAATTGAAGTTTTGACGTTACAAACTAACAGCTTTTTACTTAATGCATATGAAAGTATATACGGTACTTATAATGGTATTAAATGGCTGAACCGATTTTGACGGGACTTTCACTGGCAGATAGGTGATGTTATAAGTAGTAACTTAGGCTACTTTTATTTTAGAAAAATAATTAAGGTTCTACGCAAAAAAAAAACAATGAAACCCAAAATTACACGCAGGCGAAGTCGCGGGGAATAACTAGAAGTAAATAAACTTTTATAACGGTATGATAGTGCAATTTATCATCTAGGGCTTTATCACAGATTACCACCAGGTAAGATTGGAGCCAATTCCTGACTTGTAATACAAAAAAAAATTATTATAATTTTATAAGTTCTGTCAAAACATTATCTATTATTTAAAATTTTTGAATACTGGCTAAATGAACTTCACCAATTTTAAAAATATAACATTTTCGCTTGCCGAAAATAAAATAGACCTTAATTTTGGATGGATTGGTCGAAGAAAGAAAATAGAGTAGCGGTTATCGCGTTGCACCACTGTAGTTAGTTGCTAAAAGAGATTTTCAATAATGTAGAAAAATTTAAAATAACCCTACGATTTTATTATCGCACTATCAAACAATTCACTAAAGATTCAAGCTTCGAAGATCGTAAGAGTACCGGCCGATCTCGTACAGTTAGGACACACGCGATCATCAAAGCAGTGAAGGCGTGAATCCAACGAAATCCTGTTCGTAAACAAAAAATCTTAGATGGGCCTAAGCAGAATCACGGTCAAAAGAGTGATCAATGAAGACCTAGGACTACGAGCTTATCGTAAGAAGAGCGGACATTTTTTGAACGAGCGTTTAAAAATAATTAGGCTGGATAGATCCCTCATCAGAATTTGAAATCTCTCCGAGCATCTTTGGCTAAAGCAGCGGCAGAAATAGATATGAATGTGCCGCGTCGATTAAGGGCATGTATTCAAAATAGGGGAGGGTATTGTGAATAATGTAAATAAAATTGTATTTTAAATTAAATTACCTTTCATTATATATATATATATAATTTGTATATGATCATCAAAAAGTGTATCATTAATTTTATAAAAAGTTTTTGACAGAACTTATGATCTGACTAAGTATTTACACAAATTAATGTAATAACAGGCTGTGAGTTGGAACGCCATCTTAGACATCAGAGATGGCAACGCATCTGAAACCTTTCTTATTTCAAGATGGCTATAGGTGTCTATTGAATGCAGAAGCCACTTACTAACAGGTAGACTGTAAGTTCGATTGGCACATACTACACATTAGAGCAGCCCCAGCTGGTAGTGGTCGCAGTCAACTTCGATTACTAGGAAAGACACACCACCATCAATAATATGATATGCTTTAAGTTATATATACTACGTACTAGAGAAGCTATTCCAAACAAAAATTGCGACCTACTCTATGTCTTCGCGCATGCGCGGGATATAGTGGAGTCGCTCATGCGCAAGGACTAATATTTATATATAAAAATTACGTGTCGCGTTGTTTGTCTGCGATGGACTCCTAAACTACCTGATTTCAATAAAATTTTGCACTTTGTGCATTTTGGTCTAACTTGATAGATAGGATGGTATTTATCCCGATAAACGACCCTCTAAATTTTTTATTGCGAATTTAAGGATTTTTATAGGAAGGGTCGTTGGAAAGGGCAGAACAACGTCTGCCTCGCCAGCTAGTTTAATATAAAATAAGATATTATTATAAAATTAATATAAGAATTTAATATAAAATACTTTTATTTTAATCTAAACAAACATATTTCTAAATAAAATGTGATAATAATTAAGATTATTATCACATTTCATTGTATTTGTATATGGAATTCACAAATCTTCAATTAACGCCATATTTATTTTAGTGTACGGATTGCAGTACAGTTCAATTGAACATAGTCAATGTTCGGAATGCGAAATCTAGTGCGTAGTACATATTATATATCGATGAAGATATGTGTTTCGCTTCTATACATGGCATCCTCGGGTAAAGTAGAAGTCTTACGTGCAGTAGTTGGAAGTAGTGGTGCTGAGATTAGTGGTGATGGCGATAGTACACGCAATTGAGGGAGGACGGGAGGTGCTTTTCAAACTAAGTATTAGCTAATTATCTATTAAATATTTAACGAAATAGCCTTATGTGAAATTCTTCATTATGATAACCACCTTGCTAATGACCTTTACACTAGACATTAGACATTTACACTATCAGTATAGATCTTCCTCAATGCTGCACATACGCCTCGTCTTATTTATGTACCAGTATCGCCACTATACAGAAAACTAATATTAGCTTGGGTTCTAGATTTCAAAAGGTTCATTCAAGCAGTCATGGCCAAGTGGTTAAGGCGTATGACTAGAAATCAGATTCCCTCTGGGAGCGTAGGTTCGAATCCTACCGATTTTTTTTATAGGATAAGTGACAAACGAGCACACAGTCCACCTGATGGTAAGTGGTTACTGCGGCCCATAGACATCTACATCTATCCTTTATTACAAATCAAAATGCAGATGCGTTGTCACCCGTGAGGACGAAGATGGAATGCCTCATTTCCAGTAAACAGGGTCTCCGGATCTCTACACTCACCATACGAAACACAGCAGTGTTAAACTGCCATTTTACGCTGGTATTCTGTGAGAGCGTGGTCCTTCCCCGGTCGAGCCGACCCATTCGTGCTACAACTATACTACTAATATAGCTGCAGCATGGCTCTACCACCGATTGCGGTGTTATTTTTAAATTTTCTATATGGATGTTAAAATTTTAAATAAGTAATAAATCGATCGATGCAAGTGACTCAGGGCCGTGCTTTGTAGCATTCCATGTGGGAGGCCTATGTTCAGCAGTAGACTTGTAAAGGACTTTAATGATGATGATGATAATGATAAATATATCAGTCTTCAACTTTGCCGTTAATAATTACATCAAATCTAGTAACAATATTAAATTTATTCTTATCTTTTGGTCCTATTTAAAATCCGTGCCTTAATTGAACATAAAAGAAATTCGATAACAGGAATTATTCAGATAATTCTTTGTCTTATAATCAATTTTTAATCAAAATTTCTCGACTCTGGAATTCCAATAACATTAAACTGTGTATACTTTAGCAAATTCATAAAAAAATAAAAAGATGGTGATTTAGTTTACTGTTTCAGAATAAAAATAAATATTTTTTTTAATAAGTTTTTATTTAAGAACTTTGATACCGAAGAATATGACAGTTTCAGCAATTCTTATATTAATTATGCAGAACATTTACAACTTACGGTCACTCTAATTCAGCTGATTAGTTCAATCGTAGAACTAGTGAGCTATGAGCATTCTATAATTTATTTATTCCTAGTTTCCCAGTAGTTCAATAGTATGTATATCCTTATTACGACTTGAAATATATAGAGAAAATAGTTGAACGTTAATAAAACATTTCATAAAATGAAATTCTACTGTATCAACATCACAGACAGGATTATTCTTGGAAGTAAACCTGATATTGTCTTAGTGGACCTTAGAACTATGCTGCATTTAATGGAGTTTTGTTGCATATATTTTATTAAGTACAAATATTCATGTATACCAACCAGATGAAAACACAATAAAAACCATCATTGATTTCAGACTAACGTGGAGTACGAGATTATGTTAGTAATTGACTAAACGTATTGATAGTAAATATTACATAATACAATTTTTCCCGACATCCCATTGGGCTTGGGTGTTGTATGTTCATATAACGTTTCCATGGCCTTAATATCCTCCTCGAATCCCTCATGTAGTCCTCCCCATAGATTGCCTCATAGGGGAATATTTGCTATAGTTGCCACGCTTAACAAGCGGGTTTGCAAGCACAGTTTATTTTTTATTTTTTGTCGTTGTTGGGAAGACGCTGCTGCCCATTTCCTGATTTGTTTCCCTCTGTCGTCTCCTACGACACCCCCGGGATTTTTTTCTCTTGTATCGTGGAGGCAGTTTACAAACATAAATTGCACGAGGGCAAACATCCAGACCCGGAACAATTATTTGTAGGCCATACAAATACTCGTTCCGTGCGGGATTCGAACCCGCGGCCCCCAACGCAACAACTCATTGCTAAGCCACTGTGCCACGGAGCCGTCAATGAGATGATAGTAGTGGATATTCCTACACCAACACTACATGGTAAAGTATTTGTATGAGCTACAAGTAATTATTCCGGGTGTAGATGTTTTTTCTTGTGAAATGTATGTATATAAACTGCCTCCACGATGCAAGAGAAATTCCTAAAGTGCGGGTAACTTTTCTTAAAAATAAATTAATATTATAATTGTGAACTGTTTTCTGCTGACTTCCAAAAAGGAGACTCAATTCGACTGTATGTTTTTTTTATGTGTGTTACCTCATTACTTTGTACTGGGTGAACCGATTTCGATGATTCTTTTTTTATATGAAAGCTGATAGTTCTCGTGTGGTCTCATAAGAATTTGATCAAGGTCAGACTAATGGTTATTGAGTTATTCTTAAATAACTTATATTGAAGTCGGCTGTACAAAATTTTTAATTTTAAATTATATAATAATAGTTTTGCATCTTTTCTTGGCGATTCTTTAATGGAAAGCGAATTTAAAAAAATCTATTCGATTTTTACCTGTATACTTTTTTTAAAAATTGTTGTACTAAAAGTTTGTTCACGAAAATTTCTAACAAAATTTTAAAAATATAAAATAATCTGAATTGGAGTAAGCAAATTGAAAGCACGAAAATATCTAAACAACCTCTTGGCGCAGCGGCGGAGTAATTTATCAGCGATATTTGGCGGAAGACTGGAACAAAGGCATACTTGTCCCAGGAGCGGCATCAAAGGCCCTTCGAGTTTTATTAAAAATACCATCGCGTAGATTGTACGAATGTGCCCGTTTTTCTGTAAGCTTAGACCAATTACATGTGCGTGTATTTTCTTTTTGCATACAAACATTTTATAACATGCCAGTTTGATAATATGACACAAAATTCCATTTCTGATATATTTTTTTTATAAAATAAGGGTGACAAACGAGCACGCAGTCCACCTGATGGTAAGTGTATGGCCCATAGAAATTTACGTCTATCCTCAATTAAGAATCAAAATGCAGCGTTGTCACCGCTGAGGACTAAGATGGAATGGCTCATTTCCAGTAATGAGGGTTATGGTGCTATACAGTCACTATACGAAACATAGCAACATTTAGCTGCTGTTTTATGCTGGTATTCTGTGAGAGCGTGGTCCTACCCCGGTGAAACCGACCCATTCGTGCTACATCCATATTCTGGTTGTAACACCCGTAGGTGTCGTGAGAGGCGACAAAGGGAAACAAACCAAGACATTTGCAACAGCGTCTTCCTAATTATAACTTAAAAGTAAAACCCGCTTGCCAAAAGAGACAACTATCTCAAATATCCATATACGTTTAAGTGGTTTTAAAAAAGAACGAGATTCCTTACTCGATACGTACATTGTTTATTATTTTCACCTTTTTCCCGGAAACGGCAAACTGGTAGAAATGATCTTTTATTTAATTAAATTGGCTATTTTAAGAAATAAGCTATCATACTTTCTACTATGTTTGAGTTAGATGAAAAAAAAATGCCACCCCTAATAGTGGAAAAACAGAGGATAATTATTATTGTAACGATTTAGGCAATATCCTAGTTTTTACCTTGAAATTGTAATACTACAACTCCACTTAAAATTCTGTGCGAAGACTTATTTTAAAAACATATTAAGATATTCAACAAAATACACATTTTTTGCAGAAGATTTTCGAAGTTATAAATCTTAACACTCCTATATACTCGCGCCAATTTTTGTAACACATATACTCGCGCACGGTCTCACAGACCGATGGTTCAATCCCCTATAAAATATTTTTTTACCATAAAGCCCAAAAAATATTATTATCATTTCAAAGTTTAGGATATAATTAAACAAGATAATATGAATAATACTCAATTTATTAATTATTTTACTGACTTTCAGTCTATCACTTCAGTCTTCGAATTTGACATATTTTTCTTAAGTACTAGGAAAACAAAAATAAAATCGGTACTTCTTTTTGGAAACAAAATAAACTTCTAAATAGTAATAAACAACATTTCAAAGGACATATTTATCTATATTTGGCTTAGTTTTCACCCTCACCATAACAATCAGGGCATACGGTTACAGCATGTTTGAATAAAATGTACTTTTTGCAGGTGGCATAGTTGCAACGTGTCTTGCGGTTTTTTTTTGATGAGCAGTATCCACAACGACCAATTTTATTATTGTTAGATGTTACTAAAGACTCAGATCCATCTAATTTACATATTTCGGAGAGCCTCAGCCTTATGGTTCACGGCAAGATAATGAGAGCCTGACGTCTAAGTTGCGGATTGATCAGATCGTATGTTAAGGCTTCAAGAAAGATCCTACAGCTAATATTCTTGGTAGGGTTGTTGTGCAGGTAATTTATAAACGTATTTATACCCGCTACATTCATCAGCCCATAAAATGCCATCATTGGCCATCTATTTGTACCACGTGAAATATTGTAAGTCTCACACATTTTGTCCACGGTATCAACTCAACCTTTGATTCATTTGTAGTCCATTATCATTTCCAGTTTATCTATATCTTCATTGATTTGTGCATCATCGTGCATGTTGGACACAAGAAGGATATTTTTGCCATTTTGCGATACATAGTATACAAGACTGCAATTGCCTCGGTGCCCGAATAAACTGAACTTTTTGGCTCTTCCTCGTATTTCCGTGAATTGTTTAGGTAATTCCCTTTTGTTTTTACGAATCGTCTTGCTCGGTGTCCTATGTCTCTTCTTGTACCTCCATATAGTACCTCACTGACATTATTGTCATTATATCAAAATGGACGATGAACGAATCGGATTGCTGCAGGAGGAATTAAGTTCTGGTTTTAGCTATAAAGTATAATCTAAAAAGAATAACAAAATTGGTCAAAACATAAAAAAGAGCAACATGATATGACGTATGTAAAGTAAAATGTATGTATATTACATACATTTTACTATAAATACGTTATAAAGTATTCAAACTTTGTAAAATACATATAAATGCACTAAATATATTACATTAATACTTACACAAAAAGTAGCATCTATACTAGCGTCGGTCTCACGAACCAATTGGCGCCAAATGCTACATCACATGTGTTTCGCACGAATGCACGGCGTGCACTAAAATGAAGTTAGTAACAAATTCGGCATTTAGCAAGGAAAGCAACTTCCAAGGATTTTCGTGCATAAAAATAATTACGAAAATGTGTTTTGTCGGTCTCACAGGCTTCTTTATTAATGACCATGAATATTTTAACTAATACAATAACTTAATTCACAAACTAAAGGCATTAATACGCTTTAATTCGACTTTAATTTTCTTATATAAATCTATTATTATTTCACTATATTAAGCAAAAATTTAGGCAGTTTTAACACAGCACTTATCTTATTGTTATACAATATAATAATTTTAAATACGAATTTATTTCTATTTTCTTTTATAAAATGAAAAATGACAAACTATTTTTTTAAGGGCGTCGCCAACAACTCTTTATAAATTTAAAAATTACTAATCACATTATATGTATACCTTCAAGCAATTAAAAAAAAGTATAATAATAAAAACAAATAAAAAAAAACATGCGTGAGTGTCGTGGAAATAATATTTCTTTCATGGTAAGATAAGAAAAAGTGCGAGGGAGATGGATATTATTCCATCTCGCTTCCTTATAGCCGTCAAGGCCGTCTACACTACGTCAGAAGGGGTCGTGACGGCAAAATCTTACACTTTTTGTCGCCTAGCCCCCATCCGCCAAATTCGTACCGTCCGATAAACGGTCCGTTGTTTTAATAATATTTATTTTTCCTTAAAATTTTCACATGCATCATGTGATAACCCTATCAGAATAGGTATAGATTTTCGACGTTGTTAGGAAGCTTCCCCTGTGGTCTTTACTCTTTACTCTGTGATATAGACATTCAGCGGGGAAACGCAGCCAGCGTTCTTGGCACGTTACTGCGGTGAATAGGACTGTATGCTAATTAAGTTACTAGTTTTATTTTATTTTTTATTATAATTTTTCATATTCTGTATAATAAATAAATTTAAATGTATAGTACAAACATAAATAAGATAGATGAAAGTAAATACATAACAGAATATTTAATTCTAATATGTCGATCAATAAAAATAATTATTTAATTTCGAATAAGATATTATATTAGATATTTATTAATAGAATTAACTTGTATAAAATAATTACATAGTTTTAAGTACTAGTAAATATTACTTAAATTTCCATTTCATCGATCATCACGTTTAAAAAGTAATGCTATATTTTACTGGGTCATTTACATGTTATATTAAAAAACATCGCAGCCGGTAGGATTCGAACCTACGCTCCCAGAGGGAATCTGATTTCGAGTCAGACTCCTTAACCACTCGGCCACGACTGCTATAGTACAGCTCGGCGTAATTTGGAATAGCTTATGTCTATTACCAGTTATAAAACAAAATTGAAAAAAAAATATATAAAAACCTACTCTTTTCAACCCACCTGCCAATTGTGGCAATTATGTCAAAACCCTGTGACAAAATTTATTAAATGGTAGAGCCATGCTTCAGATGTATAGCTTGATTGGGTCGGTTCGGCCAGGGTAGGACCACGCCCGCACCACATACCAGCGTGAAATAACAGCATGATGCTGCTGTGTTACGTATGAGGAATGTAAAGGACCATATACCGTTAACTGCTAACAAGCTAACAAGACATTCCATCTTAGTCCTCAAGGGTGACAACGCATGTGCACTTTGATTCTTAATTAGGATATATGTGTTTTAGAGCCAGAGCATTAACACAGATAGTATATACAACATTAACATTAAGTAAACTATCTGCTTTTTTGTCACCGTTACTAGTACTATATAGAAATTTTGTTATTTAAAAATCCGGAAAGGGGAACAAGGTTTTTTACCCGACTGCCAAGGAAGGGTTATATATGTATCTTGTATGTATGTATGTATGTATGTATGTATGTATGTTTGTTTGTAAATTTCTTTATAACCTCCAAACGGCTGGAGGGATTTCGACAGTTAGAGTATCGTTATATTCGTCTTAAAAACCCAAGTGTTCTTAGATAGCTGTTTGAAATAAAAAAAAAAAAACAAAATGACGAATCTTTGCCATGAAATACATACATAAGTCGTCGTATATGTCAAATTTAATAAGGAATAATAAATTAGTTGAAAAAGTTTTTGATAGCGTAAAAATGGGCCATGTTTATGTCGGCCTCGTGCTATCGTGTTAAATTTAGTTCATAAGAGTGTGTCGGGACTCTAAAAAGTCTAAAATAAAATAAATAGTTAAAAAAATCAAAAACACGACTGCAAAAAATGCAATTTAAAAGTAATGCAATAAAATGACCGAAACAAGATTGAGAATAGAAAACAAAATTAAAATAAACTATAAACAAAGTAAACCTACTTTGGCTTAACAGACTATAATATTATGAGCTGAAAGCCTAAGTTAAATACTCGCATTAAGTTCAGTAGCAGGCGGGACCCAATTGCAAATTATAAACCGAAAGAAAATTAATGGGTTCCGCTTTATTTCTTTTCTACCGACTTCAAAATAAGATACTCAATTCGACTGTATGTTTCTTTTATGTGTGTTACCTCATAACTTTTTACTGGGTGAACCGAATGCAATGATACTTTTTTTATTTTAAAACTGGTGTTTCACATGTGGTCCCATATAAATTTAATTGATTAAGGTCTGACCAATAGTTTTTGAGTTATTTTTAATAATTTATATTGAAGTCGGTTTGTACAATTTTATTTTTTATTTTAAATCATATGTAATATGGATATCGCGCTGTTACCTATTCTGTGTGGGCGCGTCTTTCTCCACACGAGCCAACACATTCGTGCTGCCATAATACAGAGAAAGCATGGCTCTACTAAGTTAGATAATTTTGTATCTTTATTTAACTTCTTTTTCCTCTTCAACAGCCTATGAAATTCCACTTTTGGACCTCCGGTTTTATCTACGATCTTCAATTTTTTTATTATGGGTTTTTTTATCGAATTTGTCCTATTTATTTTTTACTTATTTCAAAATCCCGTAAACAAGTTACGTGTTTATATATTATGTTATAGTTAAACGTCGAAGCTTCGGCGCTCTTAGGTTTGACTAGTCAAACCTCAGGTCTGATAAAAAGTCTTAGTCAAAATCCAAATTAATGACGTTTTTCTGCTTTTGACTATTTTTTTATAGGATAGGGTGACAAACGAGCACACAGTCCACCTGATGGCAAGTGGTTACTGTGACCCATAGACATCTACATCTATCCTCAATAAAGACTCAAGATGCAGATGCGTTGTCACTCGTGAGGACTTAGATGGAATACCTTTTTTCCAGTAAAAAGGGTCTCCGGTTCTCTACACTCACCATACGAAACACAGCAGCGTTAAGCTGCTATTTTACTCTGGTTTTCTGTGAGAGCGTGGTCATTCCCCGGTCGAGCCGACCCATTCGTGCTACAACTATACTACTAATATAGCTGCAGTTTGGCTCTACCACGTAAAAATAACGAATTTTTGTTTAACCTAGGAGAGACTAATTTGAACAGTGAAACGCCGAAATTCAATTTCGTAAAATCGGTGTTTGACAAGTCAGACCTCAACGACGCATTGGAATGTGTTATTTTGTCAGATTACGTATAATAAAAGGTCATTTTTTAATTTTTATTTTTATTATTTCAATATTATCTCACCTCATTTTTTTACACAGGAATATTGACCCAAAGTTACTTCTGCGATGGCTTCAGCGCTGCGGGAAGTGCAGCCATTTCTCCCTTGCGTAGCTAATCATAATTTGATACTGCAGTCGGGGGCTGTTCTCCCTCCGCAGGTATGGCATTACAAAAATACTACCGGGTAGTCATTTGGTTGTAAAACAGATTCAACCTATCTCATCTATAAATTCAGTTTGCTCTAGACTCTGCTATAATAGAGGTAAATGAAACAGTGTTATATGAATTGTAATAATTATGTTTTCTTAAAAATACTTTGACTGAATTTCTCTGCGCCTCAATTCGCTGTGTATGAGTCCTATCTTTAACGACAAATGAATACGAATCAAAATTTGACCGAATTTGCCTGAGTCGCTTCTAGCATTGACTAGGCAAAGCTTGAAACAGATTATTTCACTATCAACTTTCGACTATAAAGTCAAATTTGACTTAAAATACTTTGGTCAAAGGCCTACATTGGAATTTATTTCGGGGTTTGTCGAAATGCCTTGGTCAAACTTAGGATAAATCAGCACTTTTGACTATAAAATATATAAGTACTAGAATTCTAAGAATTATTCAGTTCCGTAGATATGGCTTTGCCATATATACCAAAGTAGAGTTGGCAACCGCAGTTTTATATATTTTGGAGTTGTTATCAGGATAATGCTGCCGCCCATCTCCTGTTTCAGTTTCCCTCTGTAGCCTCTTACGACACCCACGGGATGATATGGGGTAGTGGATACACCTCCACTGGATGGAATACCCGTTTCCAGTAACAGTTGTCTCCTGTTATTTACACACGCGGTACAAAACACAGCAGCACTTGGACATAGCGAAGGCTTTCGATCGCGTTTGGCACAAAGGGCTTCTTTCGAAGCTGCCTTCCTATGGGCTTCCCAAAAAATTGTGCAATTGAATCACCAGTTTTCTTGTCGTTGATCGGAGTATCAAGGTCGTAGAAGACGGTGCATGCTCCGATTACAAGCCCATTAACGCTGGGGTTCCACAAGGCTGCGTGCTACCACCAATGCTGTTTCTTCTGCATATCAATGATATGTTGCAAACCAGTAACATTCATTGCTATGCAGACGACAGCACTGGTGGTGCTTTATACATCGGCCGTGCCAATATTTCTCGGGAAAAAGTCGCCGAGTACCGAAACAAACTTTTGTCTGAAGTCGAGACTTTGTTGAACAAACTCTCAGACTGGGGGCGACTAAATCCAGTCCAGTTCAATCCCCAGAAGAGACAAGTTTGCGCGTTTACCGCTAAAAATAATCACTTTGTCGTATCTGCTCAGTTTCAAGCCACTCTTTTATACGTGGTAGAGCCATGCTGCATCTATATTATGGTTGTAGCACGAATGGGTCGGCTCGACCGGGGAAGGACCACGCTCTCACAGAATACCAGCGTAAAATAGCAGCTTAACGCTGCTGTGTTTCGTATGGTGAGTGTAGAGAACCGGAGACCCTTTTTACTGGAAACGAGGCATTCCATCTTAGTCCTCACGGGTGACAACGCATCTGCATTTTGACTCTTAATCGAAGATAGATGTAGATGTCTATGGGCCACAGCGACCACTTACCATCAGGTGGACTGTGTGCTCGTTTGTCACCCTTATCCTATATAAAAAAAAACTCCCCTTCTTGCCTCAGCCAGTATCGGAATCCTCGGAGTCGACATATCGAGTGACGTGCAGTTTCTTGGTCACTTGGAAGAGAAGGCCAAATTAGCCTCTAAAAAGCTTGGCGTGCTGAGCAGAGTGGGACAGTATTTCATGCGGGCACACCGCTTGCAACTTTACAAGGCGCAGGTTCGGCCTCACATGGAATACTGTTCCCATCTCTGTGCAGGGGCTCCCCAGTGCCAGCTCCTTCCACTTGACCGCATCCAGCGCAGAGCGCTTCGAATCGTCGACGACCGAATTCTTTCCGATCGGCTTGACTCACTGGTACTGCGTAGAGATGTTGCATCTCTTTGCGTATTTTATCGCATCTACCACGGGGAGTGCTTTGAGGAATTGTTCGGACTAATTCCAGCCGCCCAATTTCACCATCGCACATCGCGAAACTCGCGATACCATCCATATCATCTGGATGATTGGTGGTCCACCACTGTGCGATTTAGAAGAAGTTTTCTCCCTCACACAACTTCCTTGTGGAATCGATTACCACCAGAGATTTTTCCGAACCGATACGACTTAGGGACGTTCAAAAAAAGAGCCTACTCCTTTTTAAAAGGCCGGCAACGCATCTGCGATTCCCCTGGTGTTGCAGTTGTTTATGGGCGGAGGTAGTCACTTACCATCAGGTGAGCCGCATGCTCGTATGCTCTCCTATAAAAAAGCATTAAGTTCTTTGTTCACAATAGTGTATCACACTGCAAGAGCGTGGTCCTACCCCGATCAAGCCAACCCATTCATCCCATGACCATTATATACATGCAGGATAGCTCTACCATGAAAAACATCTTAAAATCCCACCTCTATTCAAAATTCTATCTCATTTTTGTGTAATTATTTTAAACTTGCTAGTCAAGTTTCTTGGTGCAATTAGGAAATATAAGGTGCCTGTATCCACACTTATTTTCAAATGCAATTGATTTAATTGCTTAATAATTACTTTAAATATACCATATATAATTTAAAATGACTTTAAATTTACCATAGTATAAATTGAGTGTAATGCAATAAGTTCCATTTTGAAATTCAAATTCCTTGATTTTATCTCCGAGATTCGACGTGATCGGAGAGTATATCATGTATCTGGAAGCTCGGTGCGAATTTCCTGTGAATTAGGACTTAATAATTGTATATTTATTCTCAATATAATCTCTATCTCTCAATAGTAATTAGTTATACCAATTACTCGACTCCAAAGAGTCAGTAACTCCTTTATGGGGCAATGTATACGCTTTTAAAACAAAGTCCCAGTAAATCTGCAGACCTTGTCTATCAAAAGGTTTAAAATATTTATTAAGCAAAAATTGTCCAGTAAGGGTTATCGTACCACTAAATAGTACATGATTGGTTGTTGATTGACCCCTAGGAATGAGATGATCGCTGCCATGCTGCTCTAAATGTTTTCATTACAATTGTATGAAATATTATATTATAAATTATGCTTTTAAAAACAGTACCACAGGGTTTCTTACCGGTTCTTCCAAGGACAGAGGTTTTTTCCGAACCAGTAATAAAAGTAAAAATTACTTTCAATAAGTATTTCATTAATGTATGTACCTAATTACAAGGTCTACGATTGTATGCATGTTTTGTAATTACATCGATATTGATTGTCAGCTTAAGACTTATTGGATTTATAATCATAATCTTCAGTAAGATAATTATGTTAAGTAAAACACTTTTTTATGATATTAAAATATTTTTGTAAATGGCTTCTTCACGTAGATTTGTAACCAACAAAAGTTACAAAAGGAAAATTTAAGTCAATCATGATTTAATTTACATTTTTTTTTGGCAAATGATGACAGACAGTGGTCAATGACATTTTACATTCATAACATTTTAATCTTTATACTAATTTACAATTAATCTTATGTATCTGTTAGTGATCGTGTAAGTTCTGGACCCTTTAAGTACTTGACCGATTAAGGCACACATAGAGCAACAAGGACCACCAGCGGATCGGAGGGTAGTAGCCATACACACGCGTACCCCTGTGTCAAAGTATAGGCTCACGCGGCCCTATGCGTATAATTAAACTAGTTGCAGCCGCACTGCTCACTAGACTAAATGGAGTTGCGTGGCTGAATCGTCGTCCTACAAAAGCACAAAATCGTTCTGTTTCGTGCTACAACAAAAGATCCGTCATGTCAAATTAACAAAAATTTGGCGTTACCTATTATATATAATTAAACGCGATAAAATCCGTAAAAGAAGTTTTATTCAATATATAAGTAATTTTAATAATATTAATGCTATTTACTTTTTTATTAAAAGTAATAATTACAATAATAAGGGTCGTGTTGTTTCGGATTTGTTTACCAACACGGGCCGCTCGCTATCATTCTAAACATATCTAGCGATTCCATTAAAATGTATCTATGTGTGAGTGAAATTGTTGGTTTATTATATGCACGAGTGTTATATTAACAGGTTAGTAGATTTTATTTGAGTGTGCACAGATTTACTCTCGCAAAAAATTGCAGACAGTTTTGTATCGGGAAAAAACGCTATGGCTACTCCCTCTCCTGTATGCCACAGGCCCTTGTTGCTCTATGTGGTGTTTAGGTTTTTTTAATTATTTCATTTTTACGTTGTAGAGCCATGCTGCAGCTATATTAGTGGTATAGTTGTAGCACGAATGAGTCTGCTCGACCGGGGAAGTACCACGCTCTCACAGAATACCAGCGTAAAATAGCAGCTTGACACTGCTGTGTTTCGTATGGTGAGTGTAGAGAACCGGAGACCCATTTTACTGGAAAAGAGGTATTCCATCTTAGTCCTCACGGGTGACGACGCATCATTAACATCAGGCATTTTGATTCTTTATTGAGGATAAATGTAGATGTCTATGGGTCACAGCAACCACTTACGTGGTTGCAGTGACCCGTAACGAGCACACAGTCCACTTACGTGGACTGTGTGCTCGTTTGTCACCCTGTCCTATAAAAAATTAAGGCACAGAACACTTAAAATATTAAAGTTATATTCACAAAATAATTATGTCGTTTTGCAGAGATATTGCGATGCTGTACTAGTATAGTTATGTCTATGTAGTATACTAATAATATATTTATGGAACTAAATGACTTATATTCACAATCTATGTTGGTTTAGTGCTAAACAGAAATTCACAAAATATGGACCCAATAATTGTTAATGATAAATTTTATATAATAGTGACACCAAAGATGTTTTATAGGTCCAGATACCGTGTACGCGCGCCTAAAACGCTTCCATTTCAAAGGCGCCAATATTGGCGTATTCGTTCGCTCGTTCCGCCATTACGCCAGCGACGTTCACTGTGAACATACGTCACGCACCGGTGCTTTTAATATAGCAAAATGATTGTTTGTGCTGTGAAATCATTTAAAAATTACTCTTGGAAAATAGATAAGGATAAGAACATCACTTTTCATAAGCAACTATACAATTTTATGGTGTATTTCTTTGTAAAAGAATACGAAAGCTAAATGTCAATACAAGTAATAATACTGCGCAATAATATTCGAGTGTTGCCTAGTCTATGAAATGTTTTTACCATTTTTTAATGTCATGATCAACCACAAAGGTTATCTGTATAGGGGTTTGAAACAGTCTAATTTTACAGATTTTACCCAACCTATAGAGTTAAACCGTTTTAAGGGTTAGGGTTGAACTACATCTGGCAGCATGAAATTGCACTTTCCTGTGCTTCTATCCTTTTTGGTCACTCAGAACCGTTATAGTAGTAACCGATATAGTTCCACCATTAAAAAGCCGATTGTAAACCGGCTTTAAAAGTTTATCTATCAATCTTGACAATTCATACTAATATAATATTATAAATGTGAAAGTGTGATTTTTTTGTTTATTTGGTTTTGTCCTTCCTTCACGCAGCAACGAAACGGAGCAATTTAAAAAAATTAAACATTTTGCTATCTCTTGGCTGAAGTTTACACTTAACCAAACTTACTTTTTTTTCGTCATTTTACTTAGGATTAAAAAATAATTTAATGTCTTCGTAAAAGCGGCAATATTTTGTATTCTACAGTACAAAAGTGTAGTACTCTGTCTTTGAGTGACACTGAAAAAAGTCCGGAGTAAATTCGGAGTACGATACTCGTCGCGCCATCTACCGCAAAAGGGCGGAACAAAATCCGCCAGCCCAAGGTCGCAATACCAGATGCCTATCGCCTTTGATAATGATGCCCGTCACCGGTCTGGGCATTTGACGTTTGACATAAACGAGATGTTTTAATGAAACTACAAACTTTTTACGGAAAAAAAGTAAGTAACTCGAAAAAGTTACTTACTTTTTTTATATTCCCGACGTTTCGAGAACGCGAACGTGAACTTACTTTATTATCTTAATAAAGATTATGATAGTACTTCCAAAAAGTCTTATCAATATCATCAATATCAATGTTATTTTAGAACAGGCATACAATGTCACACTTTGTTATTAAGTAGATTATTATAAAAGGAGATTAAAAAACCAATAACAAAATACTATAATAACAAAATACAAAAATTTCAGTAACGCAGTCGGTAGGATTCGAACCTACGCTCCCAGAGGGAATCTGATTTCTAGTCAGACGCCTTAACCGCTCGGCCACGACTGCTCAACGTAGACCGATTTATAAATACATATGTTATTATATCGATAGTTGTAATGAACACTACTTTCTCTTTAAAATTTTCGATCTGGGTCATTCTTATCACATTTGCATTAATATTTTTTTTATGATCGCATTGATAATGTTTTATCAAAAACCGGTTTTATTTATTTCTATCATACTATGACAGAGTAAATACGGCTCTTCAATTAATTGTGGGGGTCAGAATGTGTCAAAAAAGCACGTATAGCAATTCAAAATATAATTAATAAGTAATGTATGGTAGTATGTTAAAGTATGGTAGTGAAAGTTGGATGTGGCAGAAGTACGAGAGTAGAATATATGCTGTAGAAAGACGGTAATAGAGGAGAACGTTAGGGCTGTCTCGATGACAAAGAGTAAAGTGTCGTTTGTAAGATGATGTTGTGATCAGAAACAAGAAAGGAATACCTCGGTGGTTTAGACACGTAGAAGAAATTATTGAGTAAATAGTGACGAAGCAATTTTATGTTGCAGGAGTAATCGGAAGAGACGGCAAGGGACGCCCTAGAATAAATTACATCGACCAAATTGGCGATATATTGAAGATGGGCCGAGTACCCTTAACCGACGAGCATGAATGCGTAAGTATATGGATGTAAAGTAGGCGAGACATGTGTATCAAGATCAAGCCAAGTTGAAGTCTGTAGTCTCCGACTACCTCTCTGAGTTATCAGTCTACGGACTTCAATAAAACGGAAAAATAAAAAATTCACTATAAATTAATTTTTAATAAAAACTAATAGCTAACATCAAAGAAATAAAAATAATAAAATAATTTCACATTCTAATGCATGGGCTTTAATTTTTCCTTACAACATAACTTAGCACCGAATTCATAATGTTTACATTATACGTTTTTTTAGTTCGTTTATTTCGGTTTTTGGTTTTTTTTTAGTCTTTTTTTTCCAAAATCGATTAGCCAACAAAAAGGCTATTTTATATACGTGCAGGCGTTCGTGAAAATGATATAATATTATATATTATGAATCTTTTGTCTTACTGACTAATCGATCACTGCAAGACTGTCGTCTTTAAATAGAAAGAAACTTAAAACCCACAACTCTTTACTCTTATGCGTCTACTAATACACTAAAAAAAGAAAAACGTATTAAAAAGAAATTTTGTTAATTTATTAACTTTTTTGTACAGTGTTTTAGTTTTTCTACCGACTTCAAAAAGAAGACGGTACTCAATTCGACTATGTTTTTTATGTGCGTTACCTCATAAATTTTTACTGGGTGAACCGATTTCGATGATTCTTTTTTTATTTGAAAGCTAGGGATTCATATGTGATTCAATATGAATTTGATTAAGGTCTGACCAATAGTTTTTGAGTTATTCTTAATAACTAATATTGAAGTCGGTTGTACAAAATTTTTAATTTTTAATTATTTTAGTGGTCTAAAACTACTCGTATCATCGCATTATTGCCTTTCTCATTGGTTTGGGAAACATCTTTTGGATGGTTTCACCATACATACAAACATAGGTAGAAACATTTTTTGTGTTTTATACAGATTCTTAATAATCGAATATTTGTTATTTAACTATTACATATAGATACATAAAAAGTGCGTGTATGTAACATTTAATATGTCTAATTAAGCCGTAGTTTGTCAAAAGACATAGATAGATACGCAATATATTAAAAGTAAAAAAGTGTGTATCTTACTAAAATATTATTTTTGTTATAAGTTTGACTTTGTTGTAAGAACGAAAGCAGTTGTTTATAAAATGAAATTAGATTGAAGAGTTACATTTCCTCATTTTTATCTTTTCTCGGCCAATGACTGAGTGAAAATGCTTATTTGCATAAGAAGTAAAGTATTAATGCTTATGCTTATTCAAATTATTGTCTCATATATTATGCTTATTGTATTTTTATTTCAAATTGTTCTCGATTTATAAAAAAAATTATATATATAAAGTCTTAAATTTTGATCACACTGATATAAAATATATAGTGCAAACCAATATGAATTCGATGCCGGTAGGATTCGAATCTACGCTCCCAGAGGGAATCTGATTTCGAGTCAGACGCCTTAACCACTCACCCACGACTGCTGTGTCTTAAATATATTAAAATTTAAGCTGCTACTCCTGCTTCTATACTGCAAACATTATCCAGAGACACTGTAGTGTCTCACGCCAAGTACACGTTCAACATATGTATATGTATGTAAACGTGTAGGCGTGAGACTACAGTGTATATATTCTCGAATCAGATGTCAAAATAACCTCACCAAATTTTTAACTTCATATATTTAATTATTAACGACACGTCAACACTTTATACAGTCATTTATCATTTTGTTTATCAATTGTTTCCATAGAACACTAAAAATTATTTCTATCTATCAATTATTTCATACTTTTCAATATCTCAAATTTTTGCTTGCGCAGTTTTCCGATTTCACAAAAGATTTTATTAATTTCGGTGGAATTTTTTATCTTTTTAAAGATTGTTGACTTGAATGCTTGTCTTTTAAGCCGTGTTTTCAATTATCTCAGTATTAAATGACTATAATTCTTTATAGTACACTTCTTTACAATATGTTGATGCGTCACATTGTGCAGCCCTTGGGCCATTTCAACGGCAAATTGAGCCAGGAGATCTCATCAATATTTATAAGTAATTATTGTGTAAAGTGTAGATTATTATGCAGTTAAAATCATGCCTAGTTTTTGTAATTTTTGATTGTAATGCATCTAAGTAATTTGTATTTTTTTCAGCAACGGATGGTGTTCAATTATACAATTTCTGCTTTTAAACAGCAGTCACATTCTAATTATCTGCTTTGGAATAGCAGTCGTTTTATAATTTCTGTGATTAGTCAGCAGTTGAGCTTTGATTTTTTTAATATTAAAGAATAGAATAGAATAGAATAACTTTTTTTTCAATATTGATTATTACATAATACTTATTGAAAGTCATTTTTTATTTACCACTACTACTAAATAATACTTATTTATCGAATGAAGGAAAATTTAGATACTTTAAAGTATTAGATTGTGCTTTGGATATGTTAATTGACGAAATGATAAGTTAAAACTGTGTCAGTAATGTTAAACACAAAACTTGCCCTTTCAGTTACTATATCTTTAAAAAAAATTACCAACAAAGTTCTTTGTTGTTTTTTTAAACGCGCAAATTTTTTTTTTGTAGGATTGGGTGACAAACGAGCACACAGTCCACCTGATGGTAAGTGGTTGCTGCGGCCCATAGACATCCACAACTATCCTCGTTTACGAATAAAAATGCAGATGCGTTATCACCCGTGAGGACTAAGATGGAATGCCTCTTTTCCAGTAAAAAGGGTCTCCGGTTCTCTACACTCACCATACGAAATACAGCAGTGTTAAGCAGCTATTTTACGCTGGTATTCTGTGAGAGCGTGGTCCTACCCCGGTCGAGCCGACACCCATCCGTGCCACAACTATACTACTAATACAGCTGCAGCATGGCTCTACCACGTAAAAAAATGCAAAGTGACATTGACAAGTACCGTTTTTTTTTTTGTTATATATATGTAATCTATATATTCCACAGTTTAGTTTCGCTTATGGCGTGTAGAGTAGAAAGGGGACCATTTCTGTATATGAAAAGTGTCCCTAAAAACGCGTCCAATAAGGGTGGCGCTGTAGTAGCATAGGATAAATTTAAAGACTAGCGCCAAAATTAATGAGAATAAGATGGAGAAATAAACAAGGACCGAACAATCCGCTTGGTTTTGTACTACGCAAATAGTTGAGGTTTTGTATACTGGCATTTTACTAACTCATGAAATTTTTTAAATATTTGAATTCAGTTGACTTCTCTCCGTCTACAACAGCTAAATTCATATCGTAGTTTTTCAGACGCCAGCGCTATTGTGGTAGGGTTTGGAAACTCTATTTTCAGTATATAGTGGGACACTTTTTTAACTTTCACACCTTATAAGATGGTTCTCTTTCTACTCTACACTCCATAGTTTCACTCCACAGTTCACACCACAGACTAACTAGTAGATTATACTTAGTCTAGTGACGCCCTAGTTACTCGACTCCACCGAGTCAGTAACTCATTCTTGGGGCGAGGTATACGCTTTTACAACAACTGGATTTTTTTTAAATATACTAAATTTGACCTGCTCAAAGTTCAAAAACTTTATTAAACTAAGTTTGTATAATAAGCGTTATTATAATATTAAGGAATTTATGGATGACAATAACCCCTGGGAATGAGGTGATCACCACAATACTATTTCTAATTTGTTGTGTAGTTAATTGTGTACATGGTTGTAATCATCATTCATCATCATTACAGCCTTTCATAAGTCCACTGCTGAACATAGGCCTTCCCCAAGGAATGCCACAAAGCACGGTCCTGAGCCACTTGCATCCATCGACTTCCTGCATGTCTTACCAGGTCGTCACTCCATCTCCTGGGGGGTCGCCCTACACTTCGCCTATCGGTAAGGCTGCCACTCAAGTACCTTTCTTCCCCATCGTGTTAGGTTCTTCGAGCTATATGGCCGGCCCACTGCCACTTCAGCTTACTAATCCGTTGGGCTATGTCGGTAACTCTGGTTCTACTGCGGATATCCTCATTTCTAAGCTTACCACGCAGAGAAACCCCGAGCATAGCCCTCTCCATAGCTCGCTGAGCAACCTTGAGCTTCCTCATACGGCCAGCAGTGAAGGACCACGTCTTAGATCCATAAGTCATCACTGACAACACGCACTGGTTGTACAATTTCGTTTTAAGATTTTGAGGTATGTCTGACGAGAAGATGTGTCGTAGTTTCCCGAACGCTGCCCAGCCGAGTTCAATTACGATTGTAAGCTGTTATTCAAAAAAAAGTCCCGCTGGGTTTCTTGCTGGTTCTTCCCAGGACAGAAGTTTTTTTTCTGAACTAGTGGTAATTATAGAAAAGAGTGACTTTCAATAAGTATCATTTATAATATATATTGAATAAAAAAGTTTATGTTTCTGTTTCTACCGAGTATCCACACGATACTTTTCTACTTGGATAATCTGGTACAGTTGTAAAAAAATATTTAATTGTTAGTAGAGTTTTATTCAGAGTTATATTGAAAGTTAAAGTTTTATACCTAAGTTGACTGTATAATGAATGGAGGCTTTTTTATATAAAAAACGTCACTATTGTTATGAAATAAGTAAGTACCTATTTAATATAATTCTTAAAAAAAAATAAACAAAACCCGATATGAGATAGATTGATTAAATTTTCTTGATATAAATCTACTCATATTATCTTATGAGTGCAAATCAGTTGTTGTTGAGATAGTTAAAGAGCAAAAAATTTCTTGACCTTGACGTGTTGAGAGTAAAGCACAAACTCAACCGCTACGCGGTATGAGGTGTGCGATATTTGAAAAAAGAAAGAAATTGTGCACTTTACAAAAAGCTATGAAATCCGAACAAAAACAATTTTACTGTAAATCATCGCGCCAAGTACACTTTCAACTATAGTTACAAAAATAAAAATTACATTTTTACAAAAAAAAAATTAAATAAAAAAAACCAAGTACATACCGGTTTTAGATTCAAAAAAAAATTATGTACTGATGTGAAACTGTTTTTGTTCCGATTCATATACTGTGCATACAGTTGGACGTAGACCTCTGTCTACGTCCAACTGTATGGTCCTCTGACCATAAGCGCTATTTACAACTTAAAACCAAAAGAGTCTCTTAAAGAAAATAACTCCTTCGTCGAAACAGCTAGAACGCGTGCCTTATTTTGGTCACTATGGAAATTATGAAACAAATCTTTCTACACGCTCCGTACTAACGGAATATCCCACTGTTTTTGTTGGTTAACTTCCAGTGGAACATTTTCACCTGGACAGAGCATGTGCTATGTCTGCCCCGACTCCGTAGCAAAACACAGGTCTACTTTATTATATAAAATTATGTTACATAAGTCACTGACACTATGCACGGAAGCAAGGAGAGCAGGCAATGCAACGCCAGAAACATTTCTCACGCCAATACTACCAAATTTAATTGGTAAAGTTGCTTGAGTCCAGGCTGTTGTATTTAAAGTTGATTTTTTTATAGTTACTTAAAGGCTTAATTTAACGAAATTTATTAATTAATCAATATTAAACTAATTTAATATTAAAAAAAACTGCTATACAGCAAAACTATATCGCAGTCGGTAGGATTCGAACCTACGCTCCCAGAGGGAATCTGATTTCTAGTCAGACGCCTTAACCGCTCGGCCACGACTGCTGTTCAGAATGCTTACCAATACACATGTAGCCATATAGGTGTGTGCATACCTAGCACGAGTACTTTCACTACCGTGGGCCATGCAGCCATTTGGCTACGGAACCCTAAAAAAATCTTCACCGGTCCTCTATACTCCCGTTTGAACCGACGCATACATGCTTCAATCATAATATAGTTGCTCCGTGAATCTACCATGTGCCTAACTCAAATTACTCAACTAAGCTATACATCAAGTCCTAGTCCTCAAGGGTGACAACGCATCTGCATTTTGATTCTTAACTGAAGATAGATGTAGGTGTCTATGGGACACAGCATCCACTTACCCTAAGGTGGACTGTTCAATATATAGTATGACGAACTCCTCCAAATACAATATATTATTAAAGAAGACGCAAACGGGGCAGCGATACAACAAAACGCCTATTACTGGCGAAAATTAACTTTCCCTTGCGAGCGAGAAGGCATTAAAGTGAAGTATGAGTCGCTTCAAAATAAGAAAAAGACACAATGGAATTTATTCTCACATTTAAACTTTTTATAGCCCTTTGGCGAATGAGAAATTGCGTTAATTAATTTTACGCCGCAAACAATTTAACGAATTTACTGTACACAGATATCGTGGCTTGATTTAAAAAAAAATATTTTTCTGCATCTATTATTTGATTTGCCGTGGCGTAGTAGAAGCTGTGTTTTTTTTTAAGCGTGACAAACATACACTTCCTCCACCTGGTGATAAATGGACGCTGTGACTCGTAGACATCGTCAACTATCCTCGATTGAGAATCAAAATGCGTTGTCAACATCGGAGACTTATGGAAAGGCCTCGTTACTAGTAAATGGAGTATTCGGTTTTATTTACCTACCACACATTATAAATTAAACAATAAAGGTAATTTTTTTTTTGAGTTTGAGTTTTTGAGAAAATTTTACATAAGCGCCTTAGTGACTATTTAATCTTAAACAAACACCTCTCTGAGCATCAGTATGGCTTCAGGTCAAAATCAAACACCCTTTCAGCATCAATTGATCTCATTACAAAACTTAAAACCAGTATAGACCAAAAACATATATCCCTTGGAGTTTTTATTGATCTAAAGAAGGCATTTGATACAGTAAGCCATGAAATTCTTCTATGTAAGCTTTCTGCGCTCGGTATAGCTGGATTAGCACTAGAAATGATAAAGTCGTATCTGACTAACCGTTTTCAAGTAGTTAAAATAGATAAACATGTTAGCAACCCTAAGCCTGTTCATTACGGTGTCCCCCAAGGGTCAATATTAGGGCCTTTGCTGTTTTTAATATATATAAACGATATAAACAACATAGGCTTAAAGGGACATATCACCTTGTATGCAGATGATACCTGCCTCTTTTATTTTGGACAGAGCATCAATTCAATCATATTGGAGGCCCAGCAAGACCTCAACCTCTTGCAAGAATGGTTCTCGTGCAATTTGTTGACTATCAATGTATCAAAAACAAACTATGTCATTTTTTCTGCAAAAAACAAAAAAGTTCCAGACTTCTCACCTCTTACAATAAATGGTGCTCAGATAAATAGAGCAAATAAGGAAAAATACCTAGGACTTATTTTAGATAACAGGTTGTCATGGAAGCCACAAATTCAGAAAATAAATTCTAAATTGTCTTCTTTTTTAGGAAGTGTGTGAAATATAGTAGGATGTCTGCCACAAAATGTTCGATATATTTTATATAATACACTTATCAAACCACATATTGACTATTTAATCGAGGTATGGGGATCAGCACATAAAACTAATTTACGTAGACTACAAACTACCCAAAACAAATTAGTCAAGGCACTATTTCATTATAAATATTTAACACCATCTACTTTTATATATAAAGAAACCAAATTACTAAATATATCACAAATATATCAATATAACACTTGCATATTAATACGTAAAATACTTAAAAACGACATTCATTCGCAAATATTGTTTAAAAAAATATAGATTTTCACAAGCGTAACCTAAGACGAGCCAATGATATATACATACAAAAAGTTAGAACTGAGTATGGTAAGAAAAATATAATGTTTGAAGGTGAAAAATTGTATAACGCTTTACCTAAAAATATAAAAGAATCAAAAACATTGCCTCTCTTTAAAAAATTATTGAAACGCCATATTTTGGAAAATTAACCACAAAAATTGATATTAAATGTGAATTAAATGTGAATTAGTTTATAGGCACCCTTATTTCTGTTTTCGGTTGCATATTAGTTGTTCGGTTATTACAATTTGTGCGCGATGCTCAAACCTATGTTTACTGTTCTTTTAAATTGTTTACGTTTTACCCACAACTATACTTAATATTTCTGTATGCTCGTAATGTATTCCTTTATTACTGTTTTGTAAATTGTTAAATTTCTCGTAAGTGATTTGTAATCTTTTGAGAAATAAATAATATCTTAAACCTAAAACCTAAAAATTTTAAAATTAAGAATTTAAATCTGGAGGTAGCCGCGGCCTATGACATTGGGACGTCGTACTTCTGATACTACAAATACTTTCTGCATAGATCGTACTAAACAATCATAATTTGAAATATGATATTTGTACTTATATTGTAAAACATGTCATTTGGACGTCAAAAACTTCAGGTACACCTTACCCATGGGTCCTGCTATGTACTCGAAAGTTCGGGAATATAACATAATTAAACGTGATGAAATCCGCGTAAATATAAGAAACCATTATGCAGAATTAAGTTAGTGCATTAAAACTCCCCGTATTTATGGGTAACAACGTATTCAAGTATGCAAATGAACACAAAAGGCGTTAAGCGAGAACGTTTCTATTACAACGTGGTTCAGCTTCAAGATAGTGATAGCGCGAGATTTATTAGTTGGTGAGTGGGTGCGAGCGAGCTGTTCCAGCACGTGTCGAAAATAGGCGGTAACAAAGTGTGCGCGGTCCATTGCTTTTAACTTATTATGTATGTGAACTGAACTCAACGAATTCAATAGAGTTGAGCGCAATGAAAATATACTGAGTGATGGAGTTTCATAGTAAGATAATACGGTTATGATAAAAAAATAACTGAAAAAAATTCACGCCGTGGTGTTGTATCCGCGTAAGAGATTTCACTGCCCCATAAAATGATCTGGTGGGGGAGAGGTGAGAGGCAACAGAGATAAATGAAACAGAAGTAAGAAAACACTGTCTTCCTGATAACAAGTCGATAATAAAAAGAAACTGTAATTGCCGACCCGCCTGTAAAAACTGTAAATGCCATTTATGGGATATCCCCCTAATAAAACAGTGGACTGTTGATAGGATATAACCCTTAATGGGACGGCTCATACAAAGGGGCCAGTAAACTGGATAGTCACTTCAAGGTCGTTTTCTCATAGATTTTTATTTAAATATTGAATCTTATGAACATTTACGAGCCGCGTTAGAGCACACTAGCCCGTTGACTGACCAGCTTTCAAGTTCGACGCGCAAAGTCACAGATTCGTGCCTTTTTCAAGATGGCATATCTACTGGCCACTGTGCATCCGCGCTTGAACATTTGCTGTCATCGGGTTTGCACATTTATTGTATATGTTACGTGTTTACAAGTGTCATGGAAATAAAAAATTTGTCTTCTTGAAAAAAGTAAGTGAAACTATCATTTTATAGTATATACATTGATGTTATATGCAAATGTAATCGAGAATAATAAGATAAACATGTATTTTTGGCAATTAAATACAAACCGCTCTGCTGAAAAAATATACCCTAAAGATTTTCTACCTTACTTTGAGCTATTGTATTTAGTATTTATTTTCGAGTAATACCTTTGAACCATATCGTTTTATTACAAGTATATAAGCATTTGTTATAATATAATTATAAATTTACCATGAACAACCTTGCTCGGTAGTTATAACCTATTATTATGAATGTTTTGGTTTTTTTTTTCGCCATGTTATTGCAGGTATGCAGGTACTTAAGAAAATCACTATGTAATAGTTTTGAATTGTAATTTCCACATTATTTTAGACACACATACACTTATCGGAAGTTGGAGTAACTAGATGACCTCAGGCTACACAATCGGACGTCGGTGGTGATTCTGATGCTGATGATTGTTTCGACGACAGTGTTACTTTAAATACTAGCATCCTGAGCACACTAAGTCCAAATAACGGATCAGGTCCTGGAACATCGTCTTCATCATAACCACCACAGGAGTTTTTGTTCCTGCCACCACCATCTAGGCCATCACCGCCACCTCCACAACCGCCGCTATCTCCACCGCCACCAAACCTATCACCGAACCCGACAAGGTATTACGAGTTAATTTCTCCCGAAGCAGCTCCTCAAGATAATTTAGTAAATGGAGATCTAAATAAGAGGAGTAATGACAGATTTCAAGATCCACCGATGTACACTAAAAGTAAGATCAATAATTACGTGGACATACAAACCGAATTTGATCAAACTTCACAGGAGATACAATACCTTTCCTTCCTGTTCGAGAAGATAAAGAGAGCGATCATAATCTTATAAAATCTTCTTAGAAAAATTTGCGCAGATGTAGATACTGCATGTATCGCGTCTAAACCAAAGAGAAGTGTTTATGAATGCGTTCAATGTGATGTAGCCATATGTGTAGAATGATTTGTATCATTCCGTAATGAAGGGCAAATTAAAAAACGAGGGTGATCATTCAATTGATAATATTTATAACTATGTATGACTGCGATAAGAAAAATTAAAAACATATATTTTAGATGAAAAATGTTATCTTTTAGAAGAAAAATGATATGTTAATTAAAATTGTAATTATTGATGACCGATTGTTCTATGTCAAGTATAATATGTTTTGTTATTAAATGCTGACTAAGAAATTCATAATTGAAGTGTTTTTCTATATCACTTCACAAAAATAATGTAGATTTCGTTAGTGTCCACTTTACTGGCCAGTGATATTGTAGTGATGGTTAGTGACAAAGAACGTTCAATTACCAGTTTACTGGTCACATGATTTTTGGGATTTTCTCAAAAAATAACGATTTTTAGGTTCTTTTTCTAAAACATTTCATTGTGATTTACCGCACGGAATATATATGTATCACAAAATATTAGGAATTCAAAAAAAAGATAGGGTGTGCGTTAAAGGAATAATGAATGTGTTAATTGCAGAATGAACCATGTAATGATCTTTTATTTAAAGTATTTTGAGGTCGAGTCTAATCAGAACTTTTTAACAATTGTATTGTCTATAAACTGAAATATTATAGGTAGAGTTAAATTCACATTATATAAAACTAAGTTTAAGAATTTAATCAAGTTTAACTTTACAAATTTAGTTAGAAGTTTATAATACACAATTAACTTATATTTAGTTTAAAAAATTATTTATTTTACATTGATTCACGTTTACGAAATGTCTCAAGTCATTTTCCGAAGTCTTGTATTTCCTTTATTATAATAGAAAATCGTGGTGAATTCTACTATAATTAAGAAATACTTGATCTAGCAGTGAACCGGTTGAAGCTATAGAATTGTCTTCGAATACTATAGTTTAGGATTTGGACTAAAGATACAAAAATAAATCAACTATTGTTTTATAAATGTGTTAAGTTAATATATTATACAAATAAATCGGTTAAAAGAGCAAGTTATGTTCAAATTAAAGTTTTTAATTTAACCAAAACAGTAGAAGTGAAAACAAGAAAATTGTTTAGTTTGAGAAACTTTATTTAATTTTGTTCTTTTTAGCTGGCAAACTAAGTTTTATCTTTTTACCCGATTATTATTTCAATCTTTAATTTACTCTTTACCCATTTTGAGTTTTGTTTTCAAAAAGAATTTTCACGAAGTTTATTTTACCGTTGCATATACGTGTTTCAATATAATTTCAATAGGTTTTTGAGTATTTTAAACCAACCTCATGAAGTGGCAGTGTAAGGAAATCCACTACCCAAAATTATCCCTTATTTTCAACCAACTTCCAAAAAAAGGAGGTGGTTGTCAATTCGAATGTATTTGTCATGTGTTAGCACACTCACTCAGAACTTTTTTCTTGGTGAACCGAATTTGATGGTTTTGAAAAGCTGGTGCTTAACATGTAGTCCCATATAAATTTGACTAAGATCTGACCAGTTGTATTTTGAGTTATCCTTAATATGCGTATGTAATTGACTTCGACTACATTGATTATGTTCTCATTTCATTTACATTGAAGTCAGTTCTAAAAAAATTCTTGTTACTTGGTATGTTTACTATGTCTTTTTTGGGAGCATGTAATTGTTTTTTTTCCAAAATATTGGGTCAGTTTTTATCTATTTAGACCACATTAAGAAGCGTTATTTCTTAGTTAATAGGGTAAAAAAAAATAAAAAGAATAAAATCATTTCACACTCTGAAATCGGGGCTTAGTCTTCTATAAAATATGATCGAGCACGGACTTGAAGACGGGCAGAATGTTAAGTCATTTAGTCTATTAATTTCTTTGAAGTCAGCGTTTACTTACATAATTTCAAAAACCAAATTAATACAAATTTTTAAATTCTTAGACAAAATCGAGTTTAATGGTGGCAATTGGCAACCCCGATGACAAGTTGTAAAATAATTGCTCCCAATTATTTAAAAAAATTCAATATTGTAAATTGATAATATCCACCTCAATTTTGAGTTACAGTTGTTAAATACGACTTATTTGTATTTGTGAAATAAGTAAAACTCAGAAGTACCTATTTTAACTACAATATGTTTAGTGTTCCAAGTTGAAACCAAAAGTAACAGCTGTAACAAACATCGTTTTAACTTTCTGTAAGTGTAATTTTTGTTATCCCTTTAACATTTTAAGATTTACCTCTTAAGTAAGTATTGTTCTGGATTTCAGATTTTAGAAATTGTGGTCAATTCTACTATAATTAAGAAATACTTGATCTAGCAGTGAACCGGTTGAAGCTATAGAATTGTCTTCGAATACTATAGTTTAGGATTTGGACTAAAGATACAAAAATAAATCAACTATTGTTTTATAAATGTTTTAAGTTAATATACTGATTGTTTTTAATATATAAAATCAAAAAAAAAATCTATACCAACCTACCCTTTTATTACTCTGCTCAGTATCTTTAATTATTAATCAATAATCAATTTAATTATTTAAATAGTTTTTATTTCACTGCCTATTTACATATATTGGATATTGGGCATTATGAATGATGCCCCATTTATCACTCGCTCCATATGTACGTTGTCATTACTACAGTATTTTACGTGACGAATCAAATGTCGTAGGTCCAAGTTCACTATTTCACTTCCCTGCAATGCCCGTTGGAAATATCGGAATATTTAACCGGCGACACGCGCACCTGTGCATGAACGTATGCTGATCACGTTCAATGTCTAAGGTAAAATCATGAATTTTCAATTGCAAGCGGAATACATTACCTCTGCTGGCGTCGCTCTCTCTATTTTCGACTATTAGTCTAAGTAACCGAGACACCACATTTTCAAATACCTATTTTAATAGTTTTAATATAATGGCGTTTATTGCATTGTGAAAATTGTTATTTAATCAGCTCCACCTGAAATCTATTTTATTTATCGACAATCTTAAGCCTTCCTGCCCTGTTACTTTTTATTAAAAGATAATTTTATATTTAATTTTATTTAATTTCATTTCTAAGTCTCGTGAATACTACGAACACATTTTTATTGTCCTTTCCGTCAGTGAAAAATCTCAACTATGACTTTTATGTCAGACGTAATATAAGAAGCATGTCTAATGGAAAGTGCTGAAAAATTCTTCTATAAGCGAGTATATTGTATTTTATGAAACGTAGCTTTGAAACGCCTTTATTTTGTCTAGCACACAACACTGATGTTAGAAGTTTATTGCATTCTGAAATATAAAGTCATTATTTGTGAAAATTTTGATAATATATTTTTATATAGAATAAGGATGACCAACGAGCACAGAGTCTACGATTAAGAATTAAACTGTAGCAAACATCAAATCGAGTCTCAACATCCTGAGTAATATAATATAACAAGTGAAAACTAATTATGTATTACAAAATCTAAATACGGCATTGTTTAATATTCTTACATTATCACCCGATTCTGAGCTATGTTTACAATTTCAAGTTCTAGTTTATCGGGAAATCAGTTCAAAATCAATTATTAAATTCGACCCGAACAAACACAGAAACAGTACACGAAAGCGAGTGAAAGAAACACAGTAAATAAAATGACTGGGTTCCAGTAAAAAGGGTCTGTAGTTTTCTACACTGGGAAAGTAGATAGATTAACAATACATACAGGCTTCTGGCACCTAAAATACAGGACTATAAGCGATAGAATAAAAAAATATACAAGAGATTTTTGTTCGGAAAACACGTTTGTTCTGGGAAGAGAAAGTAAGAAACCCAACGGGACCTTATCCAAATTAACATTAAACAATATATATTTTTTATAGAATAAGTGTGACAAACGAGCACATAGTCCACCTACTTATAACTAGATGCTTTCGTTTAAAATAGTGCTGATTATTTGTATGCTTCATTATTTAAAATTGAAAGTTGTGAATTTAGTAGAATATTTACTTCTTAAACTTTCTCTTTTAACAGTCGAAAATCATTTAATTAATGGGCGACAGTAGGAATTCATAAATGTAGGCGAAGGTTATACGAGCTTTATGATGAAAGAACATAAATATAATAGTAGTGTTATATTTAGAGATTATGTATATCGGCGCAACAAAGTATAAGCGACGTATCCGGCGCATTACTCAAACAATTATTATCGTGTTAGAAACTAATAAGCGTTATTTCAACTGCAGAAATAACGTTATAACTTGATTGTTTATAACATTTTGTTTTATTTTAAAATTAGTTAATTATTGTTACTTATAAATAAGTTAAAATGCTTTAATTCAAAATATAATTAAAAGCAGGTTATCGCGGTAACAATTTGGAAGGTAATTTATTCTCAAGACGCAGGAAGTAGGGATAGCTTCCGCTCGCTTGCGTTGTAGGGATAGCTTCCGCACGCTTGCGTTTGGTTTAAAAGGCGTGCGGCGGCTTGGGCAGCATTCATTCTTGTTCGTGCAGTCGAGCTGTTCAGACCTAGTTGAGTTCGTTAATTATAAATTGTGAATAATTGTTAATAGTGAAGAAACGTTAAATTGTGAATAATTGTGATTAGTAAAACCAGTTAAGATCAAATACGTGTAGTGAGTTTTATTATTAAAAACAATAATGAGTGAACCTAGAAATCATAATAATGACGTCATCGATGATGACGTCATAGTTTTTAAAAACTCTTATGGTGGCCCCACTCCGTCATCAGAAGTGGGATGTGAACAACGCTCTTCCACTGCTGCTCGACCATCTGATATTGAACAACCATCTATGTCGGTCAACACTGAAACAATGCAACAGAATCAGAGTGATAACAGTTCAATGATTAATGTACCATCACAGTTCTTTATGCAAATGATGCATATGATGCAAAACATGTCGGATCGACTAACTACTCCATCGGAAACAAAGGTGAGAATTAATGATATTTATCTACCTTCATTTGATCCAGATACAAACGTTGGAGTACGTGAATGGTGTCAACATATTAGTAAAGCAATTCAGACGTACCACCTCAATGATTTTGATATACGCATGAAAGTTGGCAGCTTATTGAAAGGACGCGCTAAAATGTGGGTCGACGATTGGATGATAACTACATCTACTTGGGAAGAACTTCGCAACAATCTTATAACTACATTTGAACCAGAAAACCGGTATTCTCGGGACATATTAAGATTCAGGGAACATGTTTTTGATTCTTCAAAAGATATAGCGGAATTTTTATCACGAGCCTGGGTACTATGGAGACGAATTACCAAAGACAAGTTACCTAATGAAGACGCAGTTGAGGCTGTAATTGGTTGCATTAGTGACGAACATTTACGGATCGAACTATTAAACGCGCGCGCAACAACAGTGCCAGAACTTATATCTATTGCATCCTCGATACGATTAAAGCGCGTTCATCCATCAAATAGTAGTATGACGATGCCAAACAAACGTCCGCGTTTATCAAACAATAGTAATGCTCACGCTCTATCATTCTGTCACATCTGTAAAAGGAAAAACCATTCTGCCGATGAATGTCGTTTCAAACCAACGGCATTAAATCAGGAACAATATAGTAAAAGAGGTGAAAGTAATAGTAAACCTACATGCACATTTTGTCAAAAATTAGGACATACTTACGACCAATGTTTTAAGCGTGATCGTTCTTTGACATCAAATATAAATCACATCGAAGGTACAAAACTCGCCCCTTTAACTATCAGGATAGGAGTAAAAACTTTACGGGCAGTGTTTGACAGTGGTGCAGAATGTTCAGTTATACGGGAATCTGTAGCCGCTGCTCTGCCTGGACAAAGAGTTCAAACGGCTAACTACTTGAGAGGTATTGGACGATTTCCCGTATTATCACTCACGAGTTTACTGACTATATGTGTCATAGATGATATCAGCGTAGAAATTCAGTTTTATGTTCTGGCTGACTGTGAGATGTCGACGGACATTCTGGTTGGCATGAATTTGATTAAAGGCACAAACTTGAGTGTTATAGTAACGTCTAGCAAAACAAAATTAGTGCACCAAGGACTTATCAATCATATCACTACAAATAGTCCAATATTTGGAAAACTAGACTGTGATCTTTCCGACCCTGAAGAGATCAAACAACTTCGCATACTCCTTAATAAGTATGAACACTTATTTATTCGAGGATACCCTAAAACCCGAGTTAACACAGGTATGTTGGAAATCAGATTAAAGAATCCGGACAAATACGTAGAACGAAGACCATACCGCCTCAGTCCAGTGGAGAGAGAAAAGGTTCGTACCATTGTCAACGAATTATTGAAGCACAATATTATACGTGAGAGCAAATCCCCATACTCTAGCCCAATTATCCTAGTTAAAAAGAAGAATGGAGATGACCGCCTTTGTGTAGACTTCCGCGAGTTAAATGCTAATACCTTGCGGGACCATTACCCACTTCCACTCATCTCCGACCAAATCGATCAACTGGCCAATGGACTCTACTTCACCACATTTGATATGGCGGCAGGTTTCCATCAAATACCTATTTCGGAGAGTTCCATAGAGAAGACTGCATTCGTTACGCCTGATGGATTATACGAATACCTTACTATGCCATTTGGTTTATCCAACGCGTGTGCAGTATACCAAAGATGTATTAATAGAGCATTGTTTTCGTTACTGGGCAGTGCTGCTCAAGTTTACGTCGACGATGTCTTGAGCAAAAGTGCTGATTTTACTCAAGGACTAATAAACATTGAACGCATTCTCATAGCATTACATAAGGCTGGGTTTTCTATCAATGCGGATAAGTGCAGCTTCTTCAAACGCTCAATAGAATATTTGGGTAACGTTGTTTCAAATGGTCAAATCCGTCCAAGTCCAAAGAAAGTTGAAGCTCTAGTCAAGGCACCAGTACCGAATACTGCTAAAAAGGTAAGACAGTTCAATGGTTTAGCTGGATATTTTCGGAAATTCATCCCCGATTTTTCCCGTATAATGATGCCCTTGTATGAGTTGACTAAACAAGGTGCTAAATGGGAGTGGAATGATCGACACGAAGAAGCACGTAATAAGATAATCCAATGTCTGACATCATCTCCTGTGTTAACAATATTTCAAGAAGAAGCACCCATAGAATTATACACGGATGCAAGTAGCTTGGGATTCGGTGCCGTTCTAGTACAAATTATCAACAAACGTCAACATGCAATCGCCTTCATGAGTATGAGAACTACTGATACTGAAAGCAGATATCACTCGTACGAACTAGAGACCTTGGCGGTAGTGCGTGCAATAAAACATTTTCGGCAGTATCTGTATGGACGGAAATTCAAAATTATAACCGATTGCAATGCCTTAAAGGCATCTAAGCACAAAAAGGATCTCCTTCCAAGAATTCATCGGTGGTGGGCGTTTTTACAGAACTATGATTTTGAAGTAGAATACCGCAAAGGAAATCGCCTGCAACACGCCGACTTCTTTAGCAGAAATCCAAGTAGTTGTGAGGTTAATATAATGACAAGAGACTTGGATTGGTTGAAGGTGGAACAACGCAGAGATGAGACATTGCGTCGCCTGATGGACAGCTTCAACAACGGAAATCCAGTAGATGGTTACCTTCTAGAAAACGAAGTTTTAAAACGAATTGTGAGAGACCCAATTTTTGGACAGCAAATCTGTGTTGTAGTTCCTAGATCTTTCCAGTGGAGTATAATAAATTCATTTCATACAGCGCTTAAACACCCTGGATGGGAAAAGACTCTACATAAGATCAAAGAATCTTACTGGTTTGACAAAATGAGTACCCTGGTGCGCAGGTTTGTGGACAACTGTATCGTGTGTAGAACATCAAAAGGAACATCGGGCGCTGTACAAGCTCAACTACATCCAATCCAAAAGCCAACTACAGCCTTTCAAGTGATACATATGGATATCACTGGCAAGCTCGGTACTACAGATGCCCAGCAATATGTCGTAGTAACTGTCGATGCTTTCTCAAAATATGTGCTGTTTTATTATGCTACCGATAAGAGTCCGCACAGCACATTAGCTGCACTAAAACGTACTATACACCTATTTGGAACACCACTTCAAATAATTGTGGATGGAGGCAGAGAATTCTTGGGGGAATTCAAGACTTATTGCCAACAGCTAGGAATAGACATCCATGATATATCACCAGGAATCAGCCGAGCTAACGGACAAGTTGAGCGAATAATAGCAACGCTTAAGAACGCATTAATAATGATAAAAAAATATGAAACGGAACAATGGCATACTGCATTAGAAGAACTTCAGTTGGCCATGAATTGTACTGCTCATCGAGTAACAGGTGTCACTCCCCTCACTCTACTCACAAGACGAAAACACTGTGTTCCACCGGAACTACTCGGATTAGTAAATATGGATAATCAAACTATTGATATTGACGCCCTTTCCAGACATGTGCAGAATAGAATGTCTCAAGCATCGGAACAAGATAGACAACGATTTAATCAACGAAAAGCTAAGATCTGTCATTTTCAGAGAGGAGAATACGTACTTATCAAAAATAATCCACGCAATCAAACCTCATTAGACCTTAAATTTAGTGAACCCTATGAGATATGCAGAATACTTGAAAACGATCGTTATTTGGTGAAAAAGGTAATTGGCAGAGGACGGCCTCGGAAAGTCGCTCACGATCAACTACGTCGGGCCCCACAGCCAGGGATTCAGAGGGCCGTATCGGCGGAAAGAGAGCCATGCCCTGGTGATATTAGTGCAACAAGTGAGCCCGGGCCGTCAACTTCTTAAGGATCATAACAGCAGAACTTAACTCAAGAACAAAACTTCTAACTATTGCAAAATAATTTTCTGTTTTCTCTTTTAGAGCCCCTGTGTATAACACAGCATCGACCTAATCCTAATTCCTATAGAGCCCCTGTGTACCACGGCGAACAGGAACGCCCAGAGCACAGCATCACTCCATTTCCATTCTACGAGACTACGAGAATTATGTGTGTAGACGTGATGTATGGTCGAAACACAAATAACAAAATAATTTTCTGTTTTCTCTTTTAGAGCCCCTGTGTATAACACAGCATCGACCTAATCCTAATTCCTATAGAGCCCCTGTGTACCACGGCGAACAGGACCGCCCAGAGCACAGCATCACTCCATTTCCATTCTACGAGATTACGAGAATTATGTGTGTAGACGTGATGTATGGTCGAAACACAAATAAATAAACAAACAGCAGTAAAGCTGTAAGAATAAAATTGGTAGGTGCTGAGCACGCACCACCAATCAGAATGGCCGTATCGGCGCAACAAAGTATAAGCGACGTATCCGGCGCATTACTCAAACAATTATTATCGTGTTAGAAACTAATAAGCGTTATTTCAACTGCAGAAATAACGTTATAACTTGATTGTTTATAACATTTTGTTTTATTTTAAAATTAGTTAATTATTGTTACTTATAAATAAGTTAAAATGCTTTAATTCAAAATATAATTAAAAGCAGGTTATCGCGGTAACAATTTGGAAGGTAATTTATTCTCAAGACGCAGGAAGTAGGGATAGCTTCCGCTCGCTTGCGTTGTAGGGATAGCTTCCGCACGCTTGCGTTTGGTTTAAAAGGCGTGCGGCGGCTTGGGCAGCATTCATTCTTGTTCGTGCAGTCGAGCTGTTCAGACCTAGTTGAGTTCGTTAATTATAAATTGTGAATAATTGTTAATAGTGAAGAAACGTTAAATTGTGAATAATTGTGATTAGTAAAACCAGTTAAGATCAAATACGTGTAGTGAGTTTTATTATTAAAAACAATAATGAGTGAACCTAGAAATCATAATAATGACGTCATCGATGATGACGTCATAGTTTTTAAAAACTCTTATGGTGGCCCCACTCCGTCATGTAAAAACAAATTCTAAAATATTTAAAAAAGTGTGCGCCACTGCTAAGGCTTTACATTTAAGCAACGAAATTAAAACTGCATCCGACAAAATTAAAATGACCTGGAGAGTAATAAATAGTAAAACGGGCAAGGTCAAACCGCGCAACTCGGATTTGCAATTGAATATTAACAATAATTTAACGCGATCTGATCAAGAAGTTGCTATCGCTTTTGAGAAACATTTTACTGATGTTCCTTTTTTGACAACAAAATCATTAAATTCTTCTCATACTGTCGCCGATACAATTGCTCAAACAAAATGTAAAGGCTTGTTCAAATACTTTTAAATTCCATAGAGTACTGCCAAAAGATATCGTTAAATATTTTAAAACTATTGATGTGAAGAAAACGGCAGACTTATGGGAGATTTCCGTTAAAGTTATTTTATCTATAATAGATTTACATTTAAGCAATAATAGCACCTTATCTAGCCACTATATTTAATATAAGCGTCGAATCTGGTGTGTTTCCTGATTTAATGAAACATAGTAAAGTCATACCTATATTTAAATCTGGTAGTACATTAGACCCCGCCAATTTTAGACCAATTTCTGTACTACCAACATTAAGTAAAATTTTTGAAAAAAATATTTTAGATCAGATGTTAAGTTTCTTTAATATTAATAAATTACTACATAATAATCAATTCGGTTTAACAAGGGGTCGCTCGACAACTGACGCTGGAGTTGAGCTCATTAAACATATTTTTTGTGCATGGAAGAATTTAGAGGGTGCTTTGGGTATATTTTGTGACCTTTCCAAGGCCTTTGACTGTGTTCACCATGAGACATTAATCAGGAAGCTACAGTACTATGGTGTCATGAACACAGCGCTTAAACTTATTATTTCATATTTAAATAATAGAAAGCAGAATGTTATTATCAATGGTAAAAGTTCTTCCGGGTCACCTGTACTAATGGGTGTCCCTCAGGGCTCGATTCTCGGCCCATTCCTGTTTCTGGTGTATATTAATGACTTACCTCACCTTGTAGGGGATAGTCATGATATAGTATTATTTTCTGATGATACTTCCTTGATTTTTAAACTTAAACGTCAATCATTGAAATGTGACGAAGTAAATAATGCTATATCAAAATTAGTGCATCGGTTGAACGTTAGTAATCTGTATTTGAACGGAAATAAAACTAATTGTGTTAAGTTTACGAATGTTAAAAATCTGAATAGAAATATGTATTTAAATGGGGAGGAATTGAGCCCTGTTGTATCCACTGTTTTTCTTGGCATCACTCTCGACGCAAATCTTCAGTGTGGCCTACCCATATATCCAAATTAGCAAGCAGACTAAGTTCTGCAGCCTATGCTATAAAAAAGATTAGAGGTCTCACTAATGTCGAGACAGCTAGATTAGTTTATCTCAGTTATTTCCATAGCATAATGTCTTATGGGATTTTGCTATGGGGAAATGCGACTGATTCGGAAACTATTTTTGTTTTACTATTTACAATCTAAAACCGAGAGAGTCTCTTAGAGATAAATTTAAAGAAATAAATATATTTACTTTGGCCTCTCAGTATATTTACGAAAATTGATTGTATGTTCACAAAAACAAAGATAGTTTTAGTAAAAAAGTGATATACATTCTGTAAACACTAGGTACAAACACAAGCTAGTGATGCCAGTTTCTCGACTCCACAGAGTCAGTAATTCATTCTTGGGGCAATGTATACGCTAGTACAACAAGGTCCCGGAAAGTGTACAGGTTCTCTCTATTACCAAGTTTAAATGTTTTATTAAGCTGAAACTGTATAAAAAGGGTTATTATAGTATAAATGAATACATGGTTGATAATAACCCCTGGGAATGAGGAGGTCGCTTCCAAGCAGTTTCTAAAATAAAATTTGTAAATAGTTCGTAATCATTTATATAGTGAAATTTATTTTAAAAAAAAGTCCCGCTGGGTTTCTTGTTGGTTTTCTCAGGACAGAGGGTTTTTTTTTCGAAGTAAAAAATTACTTTCAATAAGAATTACACATGTAATGTGTATTAAATAAAAAATTATTCTATTCTATTATTCTATTCTATTCTGTAGACATCTAAATCTATAAAAAAATTAACGAAAGCATTGTCACTCCTGAGGACTAAGATTGAACGTGGTGTTACCAGTAAAAACAGTCTATGGTTCTTTACACTCACCATACGAATCACGGCATTATTCTACTGTTTCACGCTGGCTCTTGCAGAATGTGAGAGCGTGATCCTTCTCCGGTTAAGCCAACCTATTCTTGCTACAGCCAGAATACAGCTGGAATATGACTTTAAAAATAAAAAATATATTGTAAAATTACTTAAAATCCGCATAAGTAATAATGGTTTTTATCGGACTTGCAAATTTTCTGGGATTTAATGCAAAAATGTACCTACACTTTGCCCTAATTACCGTGACAGTGAAGTATAGTAAGTTTTACCGCTAGCATGTGTGTTGTAAATGGTGTTGCTCGTTTACAGGATGTATAGTGTACATATATCCCTCTTTTGTTAAAACTATTTTTTAGTGAATATACATTAAATTATTAATATTTTGAAGACGTGCTAAATTACGAGTGCCCTTAACCAACGTGCATGTTTCCGTAGGGATATGGATAAGAAAGAAGGGAGGGAGGTGTGTCAGGATTGTGCCAAATGGAAGTCCGAAGTCTAAGCTTACCCTCTGGGTAACAGAAGTTAGAGTTTATGTTATGAATGTTATGTTTCATTTTATTATCATAAATATAATGAGAGTCTAAAATATTTAATTGTTAGTGTACGGCATTTTGAAACGCAGCCACTGCTTTGTGGGCGTCCATAAAACGTATTCCTCGAAGATTTTATTTTATTTTCGGAAATAAATGAAAATCGCCAGGTCGGGGCTATAAGGCGAGTGACCCAGTAATTTTACGTCTAACGTCGCCAAGTAGTCGATTGTTTGCTTGGCGGTGTGCGACGAGGCATTGTTGTGGTGAGGAGGATCCTACTGAGAGGTAGTTTCTCCCAAACTTTTTCTAAGACAAGTGGCAAGCAATTGTTAGTGTACCACTACGCAGTAACTGTTTTTCGATGCTCTCAAACAATTGTTGCGTAATAACCTGTCTTTCCGAAGAACGACACATCCATCTTTTTCCCACGCATCGACCTCTCTTCACTTTAGTTGGCAACTCCTCGGAAAGAAAGACCCAGACAGCAGACTGTCTCTTAGTTTCAGGATCATAACAATAAATACAGCTTACGCCACCCGTAAGTATGTCGAACACGGCATTTGAGTCATCTCCGCTTAAACTTTGAACCATTTCACGACACCAATTAACACGACGGAGTTTTTGGGCCACTGTCAAATTATGAGGTACCCACCGGGCGCAAAGCTTCCTGACCGCTAAATTTTCATGAAAGATTTTGTGCATTTGACTCATACCGATACCTAAGCTTGTCCAAATCTGCTGATAAGTCACTCTTTTGTCAGTCTCTATCATACGCCGCACAACACTAATGTTATCTTCAGTCGTCGCCGTAGAAGGCCGTCCGTCACGCAGATCATCGGTGAGATTAGTGCGACTACGTTTAAACTCATTTAACTTATTGGAAACAATAGCACGAGATGGGACTTTGTCTTGAAACGCTAATCGAAGTCTATCATAACTTTCTTGTTGACTTAAATTACATCGAAAGTCATAAAAAATAAATATTCGAAAATTTTCTCGCGTTTAATTCATGATGACGTGCCATTGATTTATATGTACTACGTACTAGAGAAGCTATTCCAAACAAATAAATGTGCGCTACTCTATGTTTTCGCGCATGCGCGGGAGATAGTAGAGTCGCGCATGCGCAGTTTTTGGCATCATAGATTATACGTAGGTAGAATGATCAGTACGTAATAAGTAATTGTTAATTTAGACTGTATTGTAAATTATATCGAGTACAATTTTTTTGTTATTTATTTTGCATTTATGTATTAATTTACTATAATATAACATAATATTATGACAGAATTACATTTTAATGATATTTTATTTAATACTTTAATTTATAAGGTTAATATGTAAAATATAAAAATATGAATTTACTTTCAAAAATCATTATTATCACTTTTCTAGAATTCTCTAACGTATTTATATGCAGCTGGTGAATAATAGTGTAAAATCAATGCGAATTTACGTTAAGGTGCATGCAGTGCATTAATAAATAATGCATGCTCTGTTTATTATTTTTCATTAAAGATTCATGTAACTCCACAACTTCTGCTTTAGAGCTGCTTTACAGATACAGCATGTGTCAACTCAATAGCGCCTAGCGAGCGACTGAGTAAAGTGCGGCAATATCAGTTCACAGTTGAATGGAACAGCGTAACATAAGCAGTGTCGCCTCTAGTACGTAGTAGATAATAGATCAATGTGACGTGCACAGATAATTTTCAATTTTCCGCCAAATCGTAAACAAATGACAAATTAATAAAATACACAATAAATTTGGCAAAGAGTTCCATTTTCAAAATTTTAACTTATTTATTATTATATCGTTTACAAGTGGACAGTTCTAAAAACTTTCAGTGTCGCTCTCGTATTTTTCTCATAGACATTGTTCTGGTTTTAGGTTATAAATGACCCTTATGGCCATGTTCTGAAGAAAATAAAAGTTTCTTAATCAGCCGCATTTCCCCATAGCAAAACCCCATAAAGAATTATGATATGGAAATTACTGAAATAATCTAGCTGTTTCAACACAAGTGAGACTTCTAACTCTTTTTAAAGCACAACCTACAGAGCGTAGTCTGCTTGCTACGAGTAGCTAAGGGCAGGCTCAGTGAAGTTTTGCAACGTGAGAAATAGCGGAATATACAATGATCAGTTCTTCCGTATTTATTAACATATTGGTTTTCAGATTTTTAACATTTGGTATTGAAAATATTATACCTTTTGTTTTATTGGTAAATAAATTAATATCACTCACGTTAAACTAATTTACTAATGTTGATATACTCATATTCACTTATATAGAATAACGATGACAAACGAGCACACAGTCTACGATTAAGAATTAAACTGTAGCAAACATCAAATTGAAACGCACCATCCTGAGTACTAATAAAACAAGAGAAATTTAAAAAATTGTGTATTAAAAATAATCATAAAACCTCATTTTTTATATTTTTACATTAACACCCAAACCTGACCTATGTTTAAAATTTCAAGTCTATAGAATCTAGCTTATCGGGAAATCAGTTGAAAATCAGTTTAAATACAACTAATTTTTACGGATTCTATCGCGTATATCAACTTATTTTATATTCCTAAAGTTTTGAGTACTTTACAGTACCCAGAGGGGCGGGGAGGTCTGAGGTGTTCGACGTCGCATTGTCATAGTTAATCGCGGCTACATCCAGATTATAATTATCAATTTTTGTTCCGATCTACACAGTATGAACTAGTCTTGCTCAGCGGCGATACAAGAGTACTTACAACGGCTTCCTGCCATTTTGTTATAGAGATTAAAGACCTAGTCATATTCACTTAGCGAAGTGTAGGGCGCCCCCCACTAGGTGGGGTGACCCAGAACCTTGCTTTATGGCAATCCTTGAGGGAGGCCTATGTTCAACAGTGGACTTGTAAACGGGTGTAATGATGTTAATTATAATGATTATTCACATCGTAATATTTAAAACAATACCTTTTAAATTTAAAAATCGATGATGTATCAAAATATATTATATTATGATTATCTTACATAAAATTAAATTAAATCTGCTCCTGTAGTTGGCAATTCATAAATTTCGTTGTATGGTAGTTTTGAACCATTAAATTCTTAATATTGATGTATTTTTATTGTATAGTAAAAAAATTACATAGATTTGTATTTTCTTAAAAAAACACCGGCCAGTGAGAAAAAATTAAAAGCTTTACTTAGCTTTAAGCTTTTTGTTTATAAAACGTCCAGAACATAGGAATACTAAATTAATGACATGCGCAGCATCTGTTCACGTATGCACGCAGATCACGTACAAAATCTAGTAACATTCATGAATTTTCATCTGCGAATGAAATAAATTCCGCTTTCTACCGTCGTCCTCTACGCCAAGCTTCATGTTTGTGCTTAGTAACAGAACACCGGTGCACTGAGCCCTGAATCATGGGTTTTCATTATGTACAAAAGTATTTCCTCTGACTAAAATTGGTATTTAAATAAAATAAAATGAAATGATGCCCACCGTGCGATTAATCAGAAGATTTTTCCTCGCCCAACTTCTTTGTCGGTTCAGCTACCACTAGCAATATTTTCGGAACGACCAAGGATTCTTCAAAACTCTATACTTTTTTAAAAGGCCAACAACGCCTACACACAAGGGTTGTTCATGGGTGACGCTAGTCACTTATCATCAGGTGTACTGTAGGCTTGTTTCTCCTTACTTTTATAAAATAATAGTATAGCTGCATAATGCTGCTTTCTTTCTTATAGTGAGGCACGAGAAACGGAGAGCCCTTCACTAGTGACGAGGTATTCCGTCATAGTCCTTTTCATTCTTCAATGTGACAAGGCATCTGCATACTGATTTTTAATTTTAGGTGTCTATTAGCCACAATATCCACTTTCCGGCAGGTGACCTGTTTGCTTCTTTGTTACTCTGCCTAGTATAAAATAACAAACACCGGCTTCTTAAATATAACACCAAAATTCATCAAGTAATTCTAAAGTTTTGCTAGCACTGTAAATTAAAAAAATAAATTTAAAAAGATGAAAAACCATTATAAATTAAAAACACTACATCAGAGTTGGTTAACAGAAGCAACGAGTTTATCAAACAAACAACAAACGTTGAATAACTCTCCGCTTTGTTCACTGGCTACAGATAATAAGCAAAATTAAAATAAAGTTCTCAAATTTAACTGTGATTGTATTCGCGTTTCTTATTTTAAAGAATAATTTATTTGAGCTAGCAGAAATACAGTGTATTCCAATTTATTCTTTCTGTGATGCCTTTTGCTTAAAATACATTATAACTTCAAAGGGGTTTTCTTATATCTTGCCTAAAGCACCACATGTTGTATTTATTACTTATACTTACCATTGAAACAAATTATAAATTTAAGCAATAGTAACCTAACAGTTAATTGTACGAATTCGATCAACCATTTGAGTGCTGCCATAACAGCACAAGCATTATGAACCTCATTGAAGTGATTAAAGAAAATATGCATTAATTAAGTTAATGTTAATATCGATGCTCGTATTTATCTTTAAATAATTAGATACATATATTATTCTTGTATAACTTGGATATATGAAAATGTTTAATTAAAGATAAAATATATCATTTTTGTTGAGAAGTTTTCCGTCGGTTTCATTTGAAGTGATTTTGGGATAACACTGAAAAATAACCATTTGCATTGTATGTGATTGCAGCCCATCTAAATACGACTGATGAACATAGGCCTCCTCGAAAAACGCCACATAATACGGTAATGAGTCAATCTAAATTGAATCCATTAACATGCTATATAGCTATATAGCTATATAGATGGCCAAATATCAGTGCAGCTTACTGATCCATAAGACTATGTCGTTTGCTCTGGTTCTACTACAGATTTTTAAATGTTGATTCTATTATCCAAAGAAAATCTGAGCACAGTTCTCTCTAATATTTGGTGAGAAATGCGGCGGCGCTGTCGTCGCGCCACAAGCAAAAACACATCGAAGCCTAAATCGCGCTAGCAAAGTTTCGAAGTTAAAGCAGCATATATATAATAGCTTCGAACTACCAATCGGAGCGTTGGCCGCTCCCCGGGCAGAACACTTTGCCCGGCGGGAGATCTCCCCTTTCCCTTCCACCCGCCACAGTGGTGGTGCCCACAGAGAGATAATGCGGCGCTGTCGTGACGCCACAGATATGATACCGAGTAGTAGCGGTGCTAGAATATCAGATGGATAGCAGCGTCTTTCTAATAACGACTTAAATAAAAAAACTACGGTTGCCAACAAGCTTGCTAAGCGTGATAACAATGGTAAATATCCCCCCTTAGGAAGGTCTATGTTCAGCAGTGGACTTTGATAGGTTATAATGGTTATCTGTAACGGCATTCTGTGAGAGTTCGTAGCCCATTTTTTATCGTGGGGAAATCCTCATGGATACCTTCTGTTGCGGTGGCAACGGAAAGGTTATGCCGGATTCCTACCGGCCAAAACCCCACGGTGGTCTCCATCAGTGTATATGAGGGGTCCCGGGATCTCCGTTCGGAACGCAACCGGGGCCCCTCTCACGCTTTGCTCTATTAAAGCACGTCCCGGGGGCAGTCCTTGCTACCCCCAGCACTCGCAATGCTATCACGGTGCTCGAGATCACTTTCAAGTCACGGTTCTCCTCAGGTGTTATATCACTAGACGCTCGGGGCCCCCGCCCCGAGTGCCCGTAAGTTCCTACCTATCGAGCACGTTAAAAGGGGTCCTTGTTAAAGTTAATATTCTTAAAGTAAAAATTTGTTCAACAATAAATAATGATCATATACATGCAAGTCCGATCATTCCAGCCACTCAAAAATACCAAAAAACATTTTATTTAACTTTCTAGAATTTGATATCAAAATATGACAAAATGTTATATAGAAATTATAACAGTTTTTAACGAAGTTTGCATGTTGCACGTCAACGTCGAAATACACTTAACGGATCAGGGATCAGTAACCACAGGAAACATTTAGACACTGGCAAGAAATTTTGCTGGGTTGCTTGTTAGACGGACAAACTATGAATGAGCAACGTGTTGGCATTTTGTGGTGATTAATGATGCGGGTTGGGAAGAGCTACCCTGCTAATTTCGAAGTGCACGCCATTGTTCTATAAATAATTTGCCTTGCACATTATGTCCGGGGGCTTTGTAGTTGTAAAGTTTAATGTAAATATATATTATTCAGATTTATAGTACGAAATATGGGGTGTAACGCGTTAAAGTTAATTACAGGAGTTAATTGACTGTCTCGTTGGTCTAGTTGTCGTAAACATCGTTGTACATTATGAGGTCCTGGGTTCGAATTCCTTGTTGGGTCAAAATCAGTTATTGGGGTTTTCTGTCGATAAATTCTAAGCTCAGAAGCCCGGAGTCAGAAGATTTGCGGTTTTCCACCTCCGTTCTTCAGAAACACGTGAAGCCGTTGGTCCTGCACCTGATCTCTCTTTGGTTGTGTTGGATAACTGTTTCATCGGACTATGAGAGTGTTTTGCGCATAGAATCGAGCACTGTAATTCTGTCCTGTGTAGATGGTTATGCTCGTTCAGACTAGCCGGCATTAATAAAATTTAGTTATTATTATTAGTTACTAGCGCGTATTCCTTTTTGTAAATGGACATTAAGACTCAAATATTCAATGAGTAATTGGTCAAAATTCCTGTAGCTTAAAGCTACAATGACTAATCGACTAGAGGTCATTGAAATAACATAAAATAGAAATACTGTTGTAGATGATACCTATCTATTAAATATAGTAATGTAAATGTTCCATCACATCACAACCCGAATCAAAGACAAGTCAATGCTTTCACCTCATCATCATCATCATCATTACAGCCCATCATAAGTCCACTGCTGAACATAGGCCTCCCCCAAGGAATGCCACAAATCACGGTCATGAGCAACCTGCATCAATCGACTTTCTGCATGTCTTACCAGGTCGTCACTCCATCTAGTGGGGGGTTGCCCTACACTTCGCCAACCGGTACGAAGCTGCTACTCGAGAACCTTTATTTCCTATCGGTTGTCGGTTCTTCGAGCTATATGGCCGACCCACTGCCACTTCAGCTTACTATTCTGTTGTTCTATGTCGGTTACTTTGGTTCTACTGCGGATATCCTCATTTCTAAGTTAATCACGCAGAGAAACACCCAGCATAGCCCTCTCCATAGTATGCTGAGCGACCTTGAGCTTCCTCATACGACCAGCAGCGTAGGACCAAGTCTCAGGTTCATAAGTCATCACTGACACAATCTCGATTTCAGGTTTTGAGGTATACCTGACGAGAAGATGTGTCGTAGTTTCCCGAACGCTGCCCAGTCGAGTTGAATCCGACGATTGACCTCTCGGTCGAAGTTGGACTTACCTAATCGGACTATTTGTCCCAGTTAAACATACTCGTAGACAACTTCGAGCTTAGTGCTCCCAACAACTACCGGCATAGGTGTGACATGGACATTAAACATGATGATTTCTTATATTTACGCGAACACTACAAATTTTTAAATAAAACTAATTTTACGGATTTTATCGCGTATATTAACTTATTTTTATATATTCCCGACGTTTCGGGTGCTTTCCAGCACCCGTGGTCACGGGGGACTGAGTTGTTTGACGTCCTGCTGTCATAGTTAGCCCGGCTACCTTCAGTTTTTTAATATTAATTTTTGGTTCGATTTACACAGAATGAGCTTACAGTATCTTGAAGTCTAGCAGTGGTTTACTTGGGTTTGGATTTGATTTTATTAATTATGGGATCCCAAGCAGATGGCAGCACCCATCCATCTTCTCTATTGAAATTAGGATGTTTTTTAATTTCAATAGCCTCGCGAATCATCCTTGGGAGGAATCGGTGTTCTTTTGCGAGGATTTGTGGTCTATCAAATCTAATGTAATGGCGGGGACGATCTTGAACATGTTCACAAACTGCAGACTTCCCGATACGTCGTTGCTTCACGTCAGCTATATGTTCTTTAACACAGGTTTTAATAGATCTTTTTGTTTGTCCTATGTACGAGAGACCACATTCACAATCCAGCTTGTACACTCCTGCATCTTGTAGAGGGATATGACACTTGACGGATGGTAAAAATTGACCAATCTTCTTCAGCGGCTTGAAGTACGTTTTAATGGAAGCTCGCTTCAAGATGTAGCCAACCTCGTCTGTGACTCCTCTGACATAGGGTAGTACAGCAGGCACACGCTCGACTGTGGCTGGCTTCACTCGGTCACTGTGACGTAGGCGCGGGACCCGAAGCTTGTTGTCTTGCAGTACTTGCTCGACGTGCTGAAGCTCGGCGGCCAGATGTTTTCTGTCACAGATCCCTCGTGCTCTCTGAAACAAAGATTTTCCCACGGTAGCTAACTGTGAAGGATGATGGTGAGATTCACCATTTAAATATCGGTTGGTATGGGTATTTTTTCTGTACACAGTATGACCAATAGTGTTATCAGGATTTCGGATGACTAAAACATCTAGAAAAGGTAAAGTATTGTTTGCCTCTAACTCCACTGTGAATTGTATTTTAGGGTTTATGGAATTAAGGTGGTTTAAAAATGCAGTTACTTTGTCAGATGGTAAAATTGTGAAAGTATCGTCTACGTACCGCTTGTAGAATCTTGGATTTACAGGAGCAGTAAGAAGGGCTTTCTCCTCAAAGTCCTCCATGAATATGTCGACGACTACGGGAGATACAGGTGAGCCCATTGCCACTCCGTCTACTTGCATGTAGAACTCTTCTTTCCACAATAAATAGCCAGATGTGAGGCAGTGTTTGAATAATACTGCATATTCTGTAGGCATGTTGTTATCTTCTAGCTTTCTAGTAACAATTGAGATGCAGTCTTCAATAGGTAGGCATGTGAATAGTGACTGAACATCAAAACTGACCATAGTTTCATTGTCAGCAAGATGTAGGTCTTTAATCTCACTAACAAAATTTATTTGGTAGAGCGGGTTTTTAGTTTGTTTTTACCCTTTTCTTGCCATCTCAATTTCATTGAAATAGTTACATCAAGAAACTCATTCTCTATTTTACCAGCTAGTGTATAAAATTTCAGGTGTGAAATCTTTTTCTTCAAATTCATACGGAGCACCCATGAATTATTTAATCTACTCGTAATAGAAATAAATACATAGAAATGGCTTGCGTCGAGCTCGAGCACCTCATTGTTGTATTAGTTTACAGATCCCCATGTGCTACTTATGACTATTTTGAAAGCATTTTTGAACAAGTTTTGTTAAAACTTAGTAAACAGAATAAGTCTGTTGTAATAAGTGGAGTCTTTAACATCAATCTCTTTGAAACCTCTTACCTTAGTATTAAGTTAAGCTAATTGTTTAAATCGTATCATCTTGTTAATTTATTACAAGAACCAATATGTATTGGTGGGTCTAGTGTGACCTGTATAGATAAAGTTTTTAATTATGTTAAGCCCTTGCATTAATCAATTGTTTAATATTTAATAACAGATCACTGTAGATATATATCTACAGTGATCTGTTATAATTTTTTTTTATTTTAGTTATGATACCATATGGTATCATTGCCTTACGTACACAAAAACTGAAAAATAAGGAAAATGTGTTTGTTCCAATAAATGAACATCGCTTGCAGAGAGCTTGCAGCCGTGTAGTGGCGGTTAAGAATATCCACTACCCCATATCTTCCCGTGGGTGTCGTAAAAGGCGACAAAGGGAAACAGGCAGGAGATGGGCAGCAGCATCTTCCTGATAATAGCCAAAATAACAATAAAAAAAAAAACTGCGGTTGCCAACCCGCTCGCCAAGCGTGGCAACTATGGCAATATACCTCCCATGAGCAATGACAGTAATATACGGCCCCCAGTCCCCGGCGGCCCCGCTATTCCTGGCTACGGTGGCGACCATGGTAACGGCGGGGCAGGGGGTGCTAAGAATCTCCGGTGGAGGTTCGGTTGCCACCTACGACGACTCGACCTGGCAACATACAACGCACGCACCCTGAGGACTGACGAGAAGATTGTGGAGCTGGAAGAAGAGATAGACAAGTTACGCTGGAATGTCATAGGATTATCCGAAGTCCGAAGAGAGGGGGAGGACACGGTAATCCTCGAATCCGGCAACTTGCTCTATTACCGGGAGGGCGACCATCTGTCCCAAGGAGGTGTCGGATTTATCGTCCACAAGTCTCTCGTTAACAACGTTGTAAAGATTGAGAGTGTGTCGACGAGGGTTGCGTACCTTATACTCAGAATCACCAAACGGTATTCGCTGAAGGTCATACAGGTTTACGCACCAACCTCGGCACACCCCGATCAGGAGGTGGAGGAAATGTATGAGGATATCTCTAGAGCCATGCATTCCTCCAAAACCCAATATACGGTGTTAATGGGAGACTTCAATGCAAAACTAGGCACAAGAGAGAACGGTGAGCTGAAAGTAGGGAAATTTCGAATAGGGCAACGGAACCCAAGGGGCCAGCAGCTGGCCGACTTCATAGAGAAAGAGGGACTCTTTATGATGAACTCTTTCTTCCAGAAGCGGCCCCACAGGAAGTGGACCTGGTCGAGCCCCGACGGTTCGACAAAAAATGAGATTGACTTCATTATGACGACCAGACGACAACTGTTCAGTGATGTCTCAGTGATCGCGAGGGTGAAAACCGGCAGCGATCACCGAATGGTTAGAGGCACACTGAACCTAAACGTTAAGTTGGAGAGGTCTCGTCTAATGAAGTCAACGCTCCGTCCCCCTCGTGCTCTAATCCAAAGTCCCGAAACCTTTCAGCTCGAGTTACAAAACCGTTTTCAGTGCCTAGAAGACTGCAATGAAGTGGACGATTTGAATGACAAGCTCGTGGAAACTGTCCATGCGGTCGGAGCTAAGTTCTGCAAGACCCGCCGCAGAAGAACACAAAAACTCTCCGATCACACTCTTAATCTCATGGCTGTAGACGGGAGATGAAGCTACATTCTTCAACAGATTTGACAGCATACAGGCAACTGAACAGACAGATCTCCAAATGCATGCGGCGGGACCTACGCAAATTCAATACAGCTCATATTGAAGAAGCTATCGAGCGGAACCAAGGCTCCAAAGTCTTTGCCAGAGATCTGTCTGCCAGAAAGCGCCAACTGTCAAAGCTGAAGACAGAATGTGGCAGCATCGTTTCCGGGGCACCTGAGATTTTGAGTGAGATTGAGAGGTTCTATGGGCAGCTGTACACGTCATCGTTGGAGCCGCACGCAAGTGTGAGTAACGATCCAAGAGCGAGTCTTATCCGACATTATTCCGATGATATCCCGGACGTCAGTCTGAGCGAGATTAGAATGGCTCTCCAGCACCTTAAAAACGGCAAGGCCCCAGGCGAGGATGGAATTACAGCGGAGCTTCTGAAAGCAGGTGGAAGACCGGTACTTGAAGTCCTTCAGAGGCTCTTTAATTCCGTCCTCCATGGTGGCATTACACCGGAGGCGTGGAGCAGAAGTGCGGTGGTCTTGTTCTTCAAGAAAGGCGACAACGCTCTCTTGAAGAACTACAGACCGATTTCCCTTCTGAGCCGCGTCTACGTGCTGTTTTCGAGAGTCATTACGAATCGTCTCGCGCGCAGACTTGACGACTTCCAGCCTCCCGAACAAGCCGGTTTCCGAAAAGGCTTTAGCACCATAGACCACATACATACCCTTCGGCAAATTGTACAGAAGTCCGAGGAGTACAATTTGCCACTATGTCTGGCGTATGTGGACTATGAGAAAGCCTTTGATTCCGTCGAAATTTGGGCGGTGCTGCAGTCCCTTCAGCGATGCCAAGTTGACTGTCGGTATATCGAAGTGTTGAAGTGCTTGTACAGTAGGGCTACGATGGCTATCCGAGTACAGAACCAGAGTACGAAACCTATCCAATTGCAGAGAGGTGTAAGACAGGGTGACGTCATATCCCCGAAACTCTTTACCGCTGCATTGGAAGATGTTTTCAAGCTTCTGGACTGGAAAGGATACAGTATCAACATCAATGGCGAGTACATCACTCACCTTCGATTTGCTGACGATATAGTCCTTATGGCAGAATCGCTGGAGGACCTAAGCACTATGCTCAATGACCTCAATAGTGTTTCCCAACGGATAGGTCTTAAGATGAACATGGACAAAACAAAGATCATGTTTAATGTCCATGTCAGACCTATGCCGGTAGTTGTTGGGAACACTAAGCTCGAAGTTGTTGACGAGTATGTTTACCTGGGACAAATAGTCCGACTAGGTAAGTCCAACTTCGACCGAGAGGTCAATCGACGGATTCAACTCGGTTGGGCAGCGTTCGGGAAATTACGGCACATCTTCTCGTCAGGTATACCTCAAAACATGAAAACGAGACTGTACACCCAGTGCGTGTTGCCAGTGATGACATACGGAACTGAGACGTGGTCCTTCACTGCTGGCCGGATGAGGAAGCTCAAGGTCGCTCAGCGAGCTATGGAGAGGGCTATGCTCGGAGTTTCTCTGCGTGATAAGCTCAGAAATTAGGATATCCGCAGTAGAACTAGAGTGACCGACATAGCCCAACGGATTAGTAAGCTGAAGTGGCAATGGGCCGGCCATATAGCTCGAAGAACCGACAACCGATGGGGAAGGAAGGTTCTCGAGTGGCAGCCTCGTACCGGCAGGCGAAGTGTAGGGCGTCCCCCCACTAGATGGAGTGACGACCTGGTAAGATATGCAGGAAGTCGATGGATGCAGGTGGCTCGGGACCGTGCTTTGTGGCATTCTTTGGGGGAGGCCTATGTTCAGCAGTGGACTTGTGAAGGGCTGTAATGATGATGATGATTGCAGAGGTTTAGAAGTAATATAATAAAAAAACTTCCATCACTTTAATTTTAAAATAATGCTGATTATTTGTATGATACGTCATTTAAAATTATAAGTTGTGAATTTAGTAGAACATTTACTTCTAAATCTTTCTGTTTTAACAGTCGCAAATCATTTTATTAATGGGCGACAGTAGGAATTTATAAAACTAGGCGATGGTTATACGAGCTTTATAATGAATAATCATATAATAGTAGTGTTAAATTTAGAGATTATGTAAAAACATATTCTAACATATTTAAAAAAGGGTGCTCCATAGCTATAGGCTTTACATTTAAGCAACAAAATAAAAATGGCCTGGAGAATGATAAATAGTGAAAAGGTCAAACCGCGCAACTCTGATTTTCAATTGAATATTAACAACTATTTAACGATCTGACGATTTGATCTGAAGAAGTTGCTATGGCTTTTGGAAACATTTTACTGGTGTTCCTTTTTTGATAACAAAATCAATAAATTCTTTTCCTACTGACGCCGAATCATTGCTTAGACAAAATGTAAAGGGTTGTTCAATTACTTTTAAATTCCATAGAGTATTGTCAAAAGATATCATTAAATAGATGTTAAGAAAACGGCAGACTTATAGGGGATTTCTGTTAAAGTTATTTTATCTATAGTAGATACAATAGCCTTACATTATCTAGCCACTATATTTAATACATGCGTCGAATCTGGTGTGTTTCCCAATTTAATGAAACATAGTAAAGTAATACCGTTATTTAAATCTGGTAGTACATTAGACCCCGCCAATTTTAGACCAATTTCTGTACTACCAATATTTAGTAAAATTTTTGACGAAATAATTTTAGATCAGATGTTAAGTTTCTTTAATATTAATAAATTGCTACATAAAAATCAATTATGTTTTAAAAGGGGTCGCTCCCCAACCGACACTGGAGTTGTGCTTATTAAACATATATATGTGCATGAGAGAATTGAGGGAATGCTTTGGGTATTTTTTGTGACTATTCCAAGGCCTTCGACTGTGTTCACTATGAGACATTATTCAGGAAGCTACATTAATATGGTGTCAAGAACACAGCGCTTAAACTTATTATTTTATATTTAAGTATTAGAATGCAGAAAGTTATCATCAATAGTAAATTTCTCCAGGCTACCTGTACTAATTAATAGGTGTGCCTGAGGACTCAATTCCCAGCCTACTCGTATTTCAGGTGTATATTAATGACGTACCTTCCCTTGAGGAATAATCATGGTATAGTATTATTTGCTGATGATACTTCCTTGATATTTAAACTTAAACGTCAGTCATTTAAATCCGACGAAGTAAATACATTTAATACATACAATCTACATTTAAATGGAAAACAAACTAAATGTATTCAATTTACAACATCGAATGTTAAAAATCTGAATACCAATGTGTTTTTAAATGGGAAAGAACTGAGCCCTGTTGAATCCACTGCTTATCTTGGCATCAGTCTCGGCGCAAAGCTTCAGTGGGGCCCCCATATATACAAACTAGCAAGTAGACTAAGTTCTGTAGACTATGCTGTAAAAATATTAGAGGTCTCACTAGTATTGAAACATCTAGGTTAGTTTATTTCAGTTATTTTCATGCATAATGTTTTATGGGTTTTTATTTTGGGGAAATGCGACTGGCTCAGGCACTATTTTTGTTTTACAGAAGAGGGCAATTAGAGCTATTTACAACCCAAAACCGAGAGAGTCTCTTATAGATAAATTTAAAAATATAAATATTTTAACTTTGACCTTTCAGTATATTTACGAAAATTTAATATATTATGTTCACAAAACAATGGTAGTTTAAGTAAAAAAGTGATAAACATTCTGTAAACACTTGGAACAAACACAAGCTAGTGATACCAGTTTCTCGACTTTACAGTCAGTAAATCATTCTTAGGGCAATGTATACGCTATTACAACAAGGTCCAGGAAAGTGTAAGGCTCCCTCTTTTACTAAATATAAATGTTTTGTTAAGCTCAAACTGTATAAATAGGGTTACTTTAATATTAATGAATAAATGGTTGCTATTAACCCCTGGAAATAAGGTGGTCGGTAAATAAAATTTGTAAATAGTGTGTACGACCATTAATGTACAATTTACTTAAAAAAGGCCCTCTGGGTTTCTTGCTGGTTGTTCCCAAGACAGAAGGTTTTTTTTTTCAAACCAGTGGTAAAGTAAAAAATGACTTTCAATAAGAATTACACGTGTGATCTATTTTGCATTAAAAATATATTCTGTTCTAATAAAAATATATTCTGTTCTAATAAAAAGGATTCTTAAATTGAAATGTACGCATTTATTTCTTTTTTACAATAAAATATAAAAAAAATATACTGTTGAAATGCAAACCTTCTTTTTTTATGTATGCTAAAAATGTAAATATCTTATAGGAGGACGTAGATTCACTTTAGAATTATTTTTGCTAAAATCACTACATCATTGAAACAAAGAGTTTTTCACACGTTAACAGTATCTGGTGTATAGTACGAGTACTAAGGGGGAAAAGATATCGTGATAATTGCAGAAAGCACGCAATTGTTCTATGATATAACTTTGGCACCTTTATTATCTAGTTAGAAAGGGTTAAGTATAATATATATAGTAGGCTAGTACTATTATTTTATTATATAAGTTACAAGATATTTATATAAAATATGCACGTTGCACAGCTATATTAATAGTATAGTTTTATAACGAATGGGTCGGCTCGACCGGGGAAGGACCAAGCTCTCACAGAATACCAGCGTAAAATAGCAGCATAACACTGCTGTGTTTCGTATGGTGAGTGTAGTGAACCAGAGACCCTTTTTACTGGAATAGAGGCATTCCATCTTAGTCCTCACGGAAGACAATGCATCTGCATTTTGACTCACAAACGAGGATAAATGTAGATGTCTATGGGCCACAGCAACCACTTACCATCAGGTGGACTGTGTGCTCGTTTGCCACCCTATCCTATAAGAAATAAAAAAAAAATCCGCAACTAGCTTCGTTAAATCAACTTATGGCCGATTTTTCAATTCAGATAAAAGTTGTCCATCAAATAAATTATAACCTGACTGAAAATGAAAGTCAAACAATTGAAATATTTTATTAATATATCTGTTTTTTTAATTTGTTTATGTTGTATTATATTCTATAAATAACTTTTATTTGACCATCGACAAATCGGCCCTTACTTCGTTGAATCTTACAGGAATATAATTATGTTTTGTTCAGTCTACCCCGTTACAGTCTAGTAAAGTCCACTGCTGAACATAAGCCTATCTTATAAATTTTCTTTTGGGGGGATATTTACCATAGTTGACCTGCTTGGCAGACGGTTGGCAACCGCATATTATTATAATTATTGGGGTATTATCAGAATGCTGCAGCCAATTTCTTCTGTTTTCATTTTCTCTTTCGCCTCCTGCGACATCACAGCATGATGTGGGGAAGTGTGATGAGGAGATTTTCATAAGTTAAAAATGAATTCAAATACGAATAACGTGTTATCAATATTGAATAAAAATGATTATATAATATTATATTCTATTCATACAATGTCAACTAAACGGTAATGCATTAAAATTATTAAAAGTATTTTTTTTCTTTTAAACAGAGGTTCGCAAAATATCACGTTCCTATACGTTATCCTACGTCAAAATAAATTCAGATGAGTATTGTCCCCTATAGACGAAGACGGAATACCTCGTTGCTAGTAAAAAGAGTTTCCGGTGCTCTCAACTCACCAAAGGAAATACAACAATATTGGTACTTGGAATAAAAGTAATTCTAAAAATTTTACCGCATTTAATTTTAACTTTTCAAAATTCCTGACGTTTGGCATTTTATAGCATTCACGGTTAAGGGGAAAATGAGGTGTTTGACGTCCTGTTGTCACAGTTAGTTCGCTTTCTTTAATTTATAATTATGAATTTTTTGTCAGATCTATGCAGATCTAGTTAAAATTATTACAACGTATTACAGTAGTGTGCTTAGGTTTGGATTTTATTTCATTAATTATTATCGGATCCCAAGAATTCAGCCACATTCTCTCTGCGGATTTCCCAGACGTCGGTGCTTCACATCAGCGATGTGTACTTTTACGAATTGAAAAAGTTAAAATTAAAAGCCATGAAATCCGTAAAATTAGTTTTATTCCATGTGTGTGTAGTGTAATATAAGCGGAAATATAAGAAATCCTTACAGGTACTACTTTACACTAATATTCTATGAGACTGTTGTCTTTCCTATCTGAATACAACAGTTAAATGTAACTTACTTTGTCTTTTATAACGAATTTGTATATGGGGGAAATTTTAATTACAAGAAAAATAAATACTAAAACAGTGAACTATAGGACATACTTTCTAGTTATTGTAATTATATTTCATCCAGATATATAGATCCTATAGACACCGGTTTTAAAGTTAATAATCCAATTATAGTCTCTGTTGTCTCAATAAAAGAAATGGTAAAAGGCTATTCAGAAAGCAATAACTGTGTTCTCAATCCAATTAATATGCAAGGGTTCACCCATTTTACCTAAAGTAAAGACATTAAAATATCCCCAAGGTACTTCGCTTAATTGCTGATTCATTTTATTTTTAACGACTCAGGTAATTTTCAATTTTTTCGTTTTTCTTTAGTATTCCTTTGAATTCTATTAATTGATCCTTTATACTCGTAGCGAGATATTCCGTCTAATACCTTAGGGCAGACATTGCACCTGCTATCAACTGCGACTGAGATATTACGGTTCCAGAAATGTAAACGCTGTCCCTTCTACTTATGCGATAAAATAGAACGTATTCATAATTAATGCAGTGACAGTTTTCTTTATACAGGCTGAAATTAAAATCATTGGCATCAATTACTGAATTCATTTATTTTAAGAAATTTTCGTTACCATTACAGTCTATTAAAGTGTACTGCTGGATAAACGCCTCACTCATAGATTGCCGCATATGGTGGATGTTTGCCATCGTTTCCAACCTTGGCAAGCAGGTTAGCAACTGCAGTTTTTATTTTTATTTTTAGTCGTTATTAAAAAGACGTTGCTACCCATCTCCTGATTTGTTTCTCTCCATCGCCTGTTACGAAACCCACGGGATGATATTGAGTAGTGGATATTCTTTCACCGCTGCTACGCTACTACGCTGCTATTTTAAAGTAATTTATATTAGTAATGGCGCACAAAAAAAAAAAACAAAGAAAAAGTAAGAGTAAGCAATTCACCTAGACATCGTGATCTCTTGCTTATGTTTGTTTTGTTTTCTGTCAAATTTAAAAACTTTATTTTTTCGTGATTCTTTACGTTAGAGGGCTCATAAAAATAGGCAAATGCTGAAAATCGCAATTTTTCACTCTTACAATTTTTAAACATTAAATTTATTAGTCTAGTTCCAAAGATATGATTTCTTATGTTTACGCGAATACTACACATTTTAAAGAAATTAGTTTTATATGGATTTTTTATATTCCCGACGATTTGATCACTGTACATCGCCTACGGTCACGGGGCACACTAAGGTGTTCGAACTCCTAATGTTATACAATTTTTAAGATTCTATTTTTCCTTTGTTTTTACTATAATGGGCAAAATCGTGTCACACTTTCTTTGTATAATATTATGTAGTTCTGAAACAAAAGTACTATCAAGTTCTAACGTTATGCGGAGTTTGTAATTTGTGGTGGTATGTAAACCATGCTAAGATGCAAGTTGCTCGACTAGATAAAGCCATAATCAGTCATCGGTAAAGAAGTTAATCAAAGGATCCAAATCGGCTGTGTAAACATTCGAGAAACTACGGCACATCTAGTCCGGTATTCCTCAAAATATTTAAACAAAATTTCTCACGAGGTTGACTGGTAGTAAATGCCCTAAAGCATTAAGTTCGCCCATTGAGACCCTAAGAATAAGGTATCTTACAATAAATATCAAATAAATAAATAAATAATAATTGTGTAACCAGTGCAAATTGCCAGTACTAACTTGGTATGTCGATCGAATCGAGACTTGTGGAAGGTTAAAGTCACTCAGCAACCTATGGAGAAATTATGCTTGGAGTTTTTGTGCTTGAAATAATACATATCGAAGATATCCGAAGTAGAACTAGAATGACCACAATAACGCAACGAAGCAACGAAAAAAATACGAATGCCAGTCCAGAGGAGTGGAGGTTGGCAACCCTTGATAAAGAGTCACAACTTGGTAAGTCATCTTCTTGGTAAGAAATCTATGGATGCGAGAGGGGGGGGGGGGGGAGACCAGACCGTAATTTGTAGCATTCGTTGCCGGAGACCCTCGTCTAGCAGTGGATGTGAAGGTATGCATAGGAGGAACCGACAAGAGCTAGTAGTACCAGTTACTCTACCACACATAGTTATTTATCCATGCTTCATTCATGCTCGCTTTTACAACAAAATAACAGAAAATATACAAAGTTTGTCCTCCGCCAAATTTTAAAACTTACGAAATTCTCACAACAAAGATTGCATAAAAAGGGTTTTTATAATATTAAAGAATTTATGGACGATATTAACCCCTGAGATTGTGTGGTGATCGCTACCAAGCAATTTCTAATTTGTTTTGTGTAATATTTTATATAATTGCAAACTGTTATTTTTTTTAAATGTCCTGCTGGGTTGCTTGCTGGTTGTTCCCAGGACAGAGGTGTTTTTCGAACCAGTAGTTAATTAAACGTACAAATTACTTTTAATAAGTATAATATATTATAATCTTAACGAATAAAAAAGTTTTAATTCTATTCTATTATATAGTTAATGAATCATAGGTATATTTAATAACTGCTGTTATTTAATAATATACGCGTATATATCACTAGTGTATGAACTTGCACATATTTTCTTTCATAGTTAATATGCGTCGAGTTTCTATTTACCATGAGAAAGAGCAAAGAAATTAAAAATTTCCCGAGACACTGCGATAGAATGAAATATACCTGTAAAAGAGGTTGATTCAAAGAAGAGCAATATGTAACTGTTGTGAAAGGTTTATTCCTAGGCTTTTTCCTTTTATAACCGAAAAAAAAGAAGGAGGTTGTTTACTTCGTGACAAATAGAAAGATTTATAATGAAAGTCCAAATCTGAGTCTCCTATATCATTTAATGCCCAGCTCTCATTTCACATACACGATATACTTACATGATATTGGCTTTGCTTGTTGAGCTTGATCTTACATATGTAATTTTATCTCAAACTATTATTATGGTATCTAAAGACTAAGGTTTGATAAGCATTAAAATTCAATTGCGTTTCCCGATATAATCATGAAATTTTGCTTTAACTTATTAAACATAAACTTCGAGCGCGTTCTCTTTGTTTGCATATTGTGGCAACTACTAGCGCAGGTTGTAGAAAAGGCTTTGTGTTGATTGTTATGTGCACGCGATTGTTTTACTGAACTTATGTGTGGCGATTTTCTCGAAAAGTTTATAATTAAACAATATACTGCGCTTGATCTAGTCCCCGTGACCTGTTTTGACGATAACTGAAGTCATGTTATAATTTTGGAATTCCATAACGCGGGACAAGCTAATGATGTGTGCAAATGTTAATTTTATAGGTGCGTATTCTAAAAAATAAGTGTGAGTGTGAATCGTAAATGTTGATGCAAACTGTGAGAATGCCCCTAGGTTAGAAAGAGGTGTTGCTTTTGCTGAATTTAGTACGGAATAACTTAATAATGTATTCGATTGCCATTTCGTGATGAAGCACAGTCCCGTTCCACTATTTAAATTGATTAATCCAATTATAAATAGTGGAACGTGATTGGGGGGAGGGGGTAGTTAATAATGATTGTAGCAATCTACTGAGTCAATGACGTCTTTCAACAATAAAAAAGTATATATCACAGAGCTGTTGGGCTAATGGTAGAAGCTGAATAAGCTTAAAAGGAAATTAGTTTTTTTTTGTACGTGGTAGAGCCATGCTGCAGCTATATTAATACTATAGTTGTAGCACGAATGGGTCGGCTCGACCGGGGAAGGACTACGCTCTCACAGAATACCAGCGTAAAATGGCAGCTTGTCACTGCTGTGTTTCGTATGTTGAGTGTAGAGAACCGGAGAACAATTTCACTGGAAAAGAGGCATTTCATCTTAGTCCTCACGGGTGACGACGCATCTGCATTTTGATTCTTTATTGAGGATAAATGTAGATGTCTATGGGTCATAGCAACCACTTACCATCTGGTGAACTGTGTGCTCGTGTGTCATCCTATCCTATAAAAAAATAGTTTATTTCGTTTCTACACGTAAATAAATACATGTATTTATTATTATATTTGAAAACCTAAATAAAGGTTGTTTTTTTATAAATTTTAAATAATAATCTTGAGAGAATTCTAAAGAAAAGTGTAATATGGTTACAACTGAATTTCTACAATATAAAATATTTAGTATAAAATATAATCTAGTAAATGCTTCCAATCTATCTTCAATGTTTGTAAGTTTTTAAAATTTTAGTCAGATTTCAGCTCTGACTCAGGTCCAGAAAAGTTTTAAGCTTAAGGGTTTCTTTTCAGAAAAAACATAATTTAACTCTAAGTTCAATTCTTACAAACACATGCGCTTTAATCTCTGTTTAATCAAACGTATCAAATTTATAATCAATATTATTACAGTTATAAAAATAATTAGCAAAAGGGAATAAATATATTATGTAACATACGTATATTTACATACTGTTTTTTTATAAATACATGAGGTAAACCCACTCTACTAGAGGAATCACAACCAAATGAGGCATGTACAGCCAAAGGATGTAGATAGAGTGTACTTTGGCATTTTTTATTACAGTTATTGGGGAGGCCAATGTTTAGCAGTAGACTTTTGGTGAGCCGCAATGATGATGCGGGTGATTATCTTAACAGAGTTGAACAAGCTTTCTCTTAATGTGCGACGGGGCTTGTAAGAGAGGTCGAAAAATATATCGATTGTTCCGCTAATTTTGTTTACAATTTTTCTCGTTCTAGCAATTGGAGAATTGGAGCCAAACACTGCTCTGCGATGATGTCTAGTCAACGGTGTAATCTTACGAGCAAAACGTGGGTAGCGAAAGGGGACGCACGAATTAAATTTACTTAAAATTTTAAGACAGTCACTAACAGCACTAATAATATTCGAAGCAAATTTTAAATCAATAATATCCCTGCGGTGTTCTGGAGAAATTATTTTGCAATAGACCAAGTTATTTTCATATGATACACGCTTCTTATAACTTCTAAACCCACGTGTGTAAGACAAATGTCTTATGAATCTTTTTGGATCCGCTCGATACTCAGTGAATGTGTAGCATAATGAGGTCTGCAGACCGAGACCGACAGAGTATACTTTTTACAAAACTGTTAAACAAAATAATTTTAATTATAGAGCTTCGAAAAACTTTGATATTTCTTATTACAAAACCCATCATCCCAGATGGACGTTTAGTAATGTTTTCAATGTGAGGTACAAAAGTAGATGTTACAACATGTTCCATTGTATGCGTGTTCTAAAATTATAATAATATTGATTATTATCAGCTTAAGAGTTATTGGACTATCATTATGTTGAGTAATACACTTGTTTATGATAAAATAATATTTTTGAACATGGCTTCTTCATTTAGATTTGTAACCAACAAAAGTTACAACAGAACACTTTAAGTTAACAATGATTTAATTTAGAATTTTTGACAATTGAAGGCATCCAGTAGTCTAATGCATTTTGCATTCATATATTTGTAATCTTTATATACTGTTTTACAGTTGTGCGTCTGTTAGCGAACGTGTGAGATCGACTCGATTGATGAGGCAGAGAACACCACAAACATTAACAAAACAAACTCGGAATGAAACTCGTCGCACCATCTACCAAAAAGGGAAAAAAACGTCCGTTAGCTCAAGGTCGCATTGCCAGACGCCTATCGCCTTTGAAACTGTAGCTCGTCACCACTCTGGGTATATTAACGTTTGACGTAAACGAGATATTTTGATGAAACTAGTTTTTACGGATTTTATCGAGTTTTTTTACCTTATTTTAAATTCCCGACCTTTGGATTAGTTACTTTATATGAACTTACTTTATTATCTTCGACTTAATGACTTTTTTTCTCATAAGAACATTCAATGGTTCACTTAAAATGGGATACAAAGTAATTATGTTCATAATATTATCACATCTTTCTCTAGTGTTGGAAGCGATATTGTCATAGGTTATTTAATTATCCATATTCGTTACCACGTATTAATAAAGATTATGATAGTTTTTTTTAAAGTCTTAAGCAGATAATGAATATCAATGTAATTTAAGAACAGGCACACAATGTTACACCTTGCAGTTAGGTAGATTATTATAAAGGGAGATTAAAGGAATTAATAACAAAATACTGTAATAAGAGAATGCAATAATTTCAGTAAGGCTGTCGATCGGATTCAAACCCACGCTTCCAGAGGGAATATGATTTCTAGTCAGACGATCAGCCATGACTGCTTATCGTAGATTAATTAATAAATACATATATTATTATATTGATACTTGCAATAAACATTACGTCCTCTTTAAAATTTTCGATCCGGGTCATTCTTATTACATTTGAATTAATAAATCTTTTATTAGTGCTTAGTGCATGGATAATTTTTATCAAAATCAGGTTTTATTTATTTCTATAATACTACGACATAATAAAAAGGGCTCTTCAATCAATTGTGGGGGCCAGAAAAAGTTAAAAATGTCAGGTATAACAATTCGTAATGTGATATTTTATATTTATTGTATGGTAGTGAAAGTTGGGTGTGGTAGAAGTACGAGTGTAGAATATAAGGTGTAGAAAGGCGGTCATTGAGAAGTATGTTGGGCCGTCTGTATGACAGAGAGAAAAGTGAAGTTTGCAAGATGATGTTGTTATCAGGATTGACAAAGGAATGCTTCAGCGGTTTGGTGATGCAGAAAGAATGAACGAAGAAAGAGTGACAATGCAAATTTATGTTCCAGAAGTAATCGGCAGAGTCGACAAGGGACACCCTAGGCGAAAGTTTATCGACCAGATTGGCGATATATTTAAGATGGGCTAAATTAAGAATACCCTTAATCGAAGAGATTGTTTGTGTAAGTATATGGATGTAAAGGAGGCAAAAGATGTGTGTCAAGGTCATACCGAATGAGAGTCCTCAGTCTCTGTCTACCCCTCTTGGTGACAGGCGTTTACGTTTTGTAATTATGTACTGTCGCCATGTTTTAATGTTAATGTAAAAATTCAGTATAAATTATCTTTTAATAAAAATTAAAAGCTGACATCAAAAAAATAAAAATAATAAAATAATTTCACATTCTCATGTATGGACTTTAATTCTTCATTACACAATAACTTAGCACCGAATTCAGGGTGTAATATATTATACGTTTTGTAGTTCGTTAATCTTGGTTTTTCTGCCGACTTCCAAAAAGGAGACGGTACTCAATTCACTAGGTATATGTTTTTTTATGCGTGTTACCTCATAAATTTTTACTGGGTGAATCGATTTCAATGATTCTTCTTTTGTTTGAAAGCTTGTACTTCTCGTGTGGTCCCATATACATTGATCAAGGTCAGACCAATAGTTTTTGAGTTATTCTTAATAGCTTATACTGAAGTCGGCTGTACAAAATTTTTAATTTTAAATTATACTTGTTTTTTTTCTTCATAAAATCCACTACTTAACAAAAAGGCTATTTCATAAATGTATGATTTTGAATATGAAATAATATTATGTATGTATGTTTCTTAAATGACATGTACAATAGCTGACCTTGTTGCTAATTCAATCACTGCAATGAAGAAAAATTAAAAACCTACAAAATATGTCTCCTGGTTCTTTTCTTGGCAAATGACTGGCTTAGAACTCGGAGCTTTGTACATAAGATATATGTAGTGACGATTGTTTCCTTTTATTATTATAAATTTTGTAAAAAATATCTATAAAGTCGTGATTTTTATAACACTGACATTAAAATGTATAGGGCAAACCAAAATCAATCCGCAGCCGGTAGGATTCGAACCTACGCTCCCAGAGGGAATCTGATTTCGAGTCAGACGCCTTAACCACTCGGCCACGACTGCTGTGTCTTAAACATATTAAATTATAAACAGATACTTCTACTTAGTCTATACTGCAAACATTATTCTTATATTATCTACAGTTGAACGTAGACAGAGGACCATAAGAGCTATTTACAACTTAAGACCGAGAAAAATTGCGCCAATGAACATACTGCCTCTTCAGACTGCCACAGCAGAGGAATAATTGCCATGCTTGGCAGGATGGTTGGCAACCGCAGTATGTTTTGTTTTCCAGCTGTTATTGCAAAGACACTTCTGCACATCTCGTTTCCCTCTGTCACCTCTTATAACACCCACGGCACGATATGGGGCAGTCGATATTCTAACACTGTCACATGGTGAGCCAATAGTCCCAGAAACGTAATAAATAATAATGTAGGTATAATAAAATTATCCTCATTCGTCCACTGCTCTCAATCTTAGAGTATGCACTGACTTGTGCAGAGCGGAACACGATATCAAACATGTTTTGTTATGTAACATAAGTTATATTTTTTAGTATAAGAAGCAGTGTTTACTATATACTTAGTAGGACTCCATAGGTACCACCGTAGAGAATACTATTTAAATAAATGAACACTTTGATCAATAGATTTTTACCGCATAATATCTTATGAAAAATCATGGAAAGCCTTTGTATTAAATACAATATAATATCTTAAATATAAATGAACAATGCAAATCAATAGCAACACCGATCTCCACGATGCGAAACAGGGCACCCTCTCTGCAATATCACCTTTACTTGTACTAAAAGAATTACCACGACGGAAATAATGAAGACTCGTGGAATGACCAAAGTCAATTGCAGAATTTTAAAGTGCTTAAATGATCACAACGCTCATTTGTACCCTTTTTCGTAACAAAAAAATAATTAATTTATCTATATTTTTATCTAGTAAAGTGATCCGTAGGGCTTACAGGTGTCGCGTGGGCGACACACGGGCGCGCTATTGTGTTTAACCGTGTGTGTGTGTGTGTGTGTGTGTGTGTGTGTGTGTGTGTGTGTGTGTGTGTGTGTGTGTGTGTGTGTGTGTGTGCATGTGTGCGTGCTCGGGATGCGTGAATGAACGTATGTATCTGTGTATGCGATGGTGTGCCAGTGTGTGAGTGTGCCTGTGTGTGTATGTGCCGGACACCTGTAATCCCTACAGATACGGTAGCCCTAGATATATATATATATATATATATATATATATATATAGATACATTACACACAAACACACACACACACACACACACACACACACACACACACACACACACACACACCCGCACGCATGCGCGCACGCACGTACGCACGTATGAATTCGAGGTTAATCTAAAAATAGGGTGACTAATTGTGGGATAAAATAAAAGTGTAGTTTGTATGAAGATTTTGTGCGTAAGAGCTTTCGGCACGTAATGAGAACCAGTGAGAAAAGAATGACAAAGCAAAATTATGCTCCAGAAGTCGGTAAGTGACCGTGTAGTGGCGGTGTAAGAATATCCACTACCCCATATCATCTCGTAGGTGTCGTAAGAGGCGACAGAGGGAAACAAATCAAGAGATGGACAGCAGCGCATTCCTAATACCGACTAAAAATAAAAAAAATCTACGGTTACCAACCCGCTTGGCAAGCGTGAAAACTATGGTAAGTATCCCCCCATGAGGAAATTTATAGGGGAGGCTTGTGAATTATATTCAGCAGTGGACTTAAGTAGGCTGTAACGGTAACGGTAATATAATTTCTAACGGTTCCACAGAACACGCATTTTCACTTCAGTGGGAGAGTTTATTACATTTTCTAACATGCAGCGTTGGATATTGCATCAAGTATACAACACGCAAAATGGTGCCACTGTCACGTTATTGCATTTTGGAACGTTTCTCGGAGTTTTTGCATTGCCTTGTAGTAGTTTTGTTCTGGAATGATCGTTAAGTTTTCAAAGAATTTTTTTCTATTAAGTACGTTGGGGTAAGATCGGTGATGGGGCAAGACCGTAGGATTCAAATTCCCGGCGAATTATGCTATATTTTGAAAAGTTAACAATATGCTACACGACGCCATTTCATCCTGCCCCGACCCTCAGTTCGCGCCAGTCACTCCGGCAAGTGGGACCTGTGCTGCGTGGCATTTTATAAAACAATGTAATTTTTGTATTATTTTTGTCCATCCGATCTTTCCCTATCACTTTTATTTACGATTTTTAACGAGAATATGGCTTCTTTTGTTATTATTTTGTGTGGATACTAATTTTTATGAAGTTATAGCTAAATAAAGCTGGTCCATGCAGGGGTAAGATCGCTGTAGGCCGAGATCCGATGTTTCCCCTCGTGAGTGAAGATCGGATGAATATTATCCGATCTTTGCCTGTTACAAATATGGCAGTGGTTGTTAAACTTTCATTGGTCGTGTATATTTTTTCGTTGATTACTCAAGTGAATATGGGACTGAGTCTCGTTAGCAAGTCTGTATATTTAAAAGTAATAAAACAATACGATGGTTTTATTACTTTTAAGTACACATTAAAATACATTTTTTTTATAGGATAAGGGTGACAAAGGAGCACACAGTCCACCTGATGTTAAGTGATTGCTGCGGCCCATAGACATCTATATCTATCCTCTATTACAAATCAAAATGTAATTTATAATAATTGTTTAAAAAATAATTTATAATAATAAATGCCGCTTTGTTAAAATATTTATATCTTCCTTAACTCCTGCATTATCCCAGGGCATTTCGCCAGTCCTTACTGTTATTTTTTTTCCATATAAAATCAAATGCATCCGATCTTTCTCTTATATTGAGTAATTCCATCTTATGTCATAACAAAGTTTGAGAAACATAAAATTACAATTTCTTTATATCAGGGATAAGATCGGATGGCAAGAAACAAAAAAAGAGAAAATCGTTTGGAACATTTATGTTTGTAGTAATTTATAGATCATATTGAAATATGTTTTTGAGCGTTAAAAATAGGACAAATCTCTTTTATAAACTTTTTTCTCTGAGCAGTAGAAGTGGTTTTAAATTTAAGTCCGGTCTTACCCCTTAATGGCCAATTTTTCATTATGCATATAAAAAAGTATGTCTAGTTTTCGCACACCTTTAAAGCAGAAACCGTTGAGTTTACACAAGCAAAAGATTCTCAGAGCTAAACTACGTTTAACGATTAACGGTTTGCTCCATGTTCCATAAATCTGACGTATACGAATGTCGAGAAATTAAAGTTTTTGGCAGACTCTTCCAACTATTCGAAAATCCGTCCGGTATTACCCCAACGTACCTTATGCTTTCATTTACAAAATTTATATCTAATTGATGTTAAACCTTTAAGTAATTGAAATAGTTTGTTGAATATTAGAAATTCAATTTAACAGACCGAAAAACGTTGTAGAAAGGATTTGCCTTGAGCTTTACACTTGGCTGGCGTTTCGCACCTTTTACGCTATTTCCCATTGCCGGTCTCTTTATTTTATTCTAATAATAGCGACCTGCCCATGCTTCGCCTGGTAAGGATCATTTTATCTGGCGTTATGTAGATTTAAGGTAATAAAATTCCAATTATATTCTCATTTTTCTTTTTTCAAGAATATCTTCACCGGTACTCTATAATCTCGTTTGAGCCAACCCATTCACGCTGCAATCATAATATAGTTGCTGCGTGAATCTACCATTTGCCTAACTCAAATTACTCAACTAAGCTATACATCAAGTCCTACTCCTCAAGGGTGACAACGCATCTGTATTTTGATACTTAACTGAAGATAGATGTAGGTGTCTATGGGACACAGCATCCACTTACCCTCAGGTGGACTGTTCAATACACAGCATGACGAACTCCTCCAAATACAATAAATTATAGAAGACGCAAACGGAGCAGCGGTGCAACAAAACGCCTATTTCTGGCGAAAATTAACTTTCCCTTTTGAGTGAGAAGGCATTAAAGTGAAATATGAGTCGCTTCAAAATAATAAAAAGACACAATGGAATTTATTCTTACATTTTATCTTTTTAAAGCCCTTTGGCGAATGAGAAATTGCGTTAATTAATTTTGCGCCGCAAACAATTTAACAAATTTACTGTACACGAATATCGTGGCTTGATTTTAAGATTTTCTTTCGATTATTTTATTTTTATATTTCTATTATTTGATGTGCCGTGCCGTGGTAGTGTAAGAAGCTGTGTTATATTTTTTTCAAAGGGTGACAAGCGTACACAACGTCCACCTGGTGATAAATGGATGCTGTGCCTCGTAGACATCGTCAACTATCCTCGATTAAGAATCAAAATGCGTTGTCACCCTTGGGGATTTAGATGAAAGGCCTCGTTACCAGTAAAAGGGGTATCCGGTTCTCTTTACCTACCATACATTATAAATTAAAAAATAAAGGTAAATTTTAAAATTAATAACTATAATCTGGAGGTAGCCGCGGGCTATGACATTGGGACATCGAACTTCCTGATACTATAAATACTATCTGCGTAGATCGGAGTAAAAAATCGTTATTTAATATATGATATTTGGACTAATATTTTAAAATATGTCACCTGGATGTTGAATACTTTAGTTCCCCCGTACCCATGGGTTCTGCTATGTACTCGAAAATTCGGGAATATAACATAATTTTAAGTTTAATTATTATTAATTTTAAGTTTAATTATGTTATATTCTCGAACTTTCGAGTACATAGCAACACCCATGGGTACGGGGGAACTAAAGTATTCAACATCCAGAAACGCGATGAAATCCGCGTAAATATAAGAAACCATCATGCAGAATTAATTTAGTGCATTAAAACTCCCCGTATTTATGGGTAACAACGTATTCAAGTATGCAAATGAACACAAAAGGCGTTAAGCGAAAACGTTTCTATTACAACGTGGTTCTGCTGCAAGATAGTGATAGCGCGAGATTTATTAGTTGGTGAGTGGGTGCGAACGAGCTGTTCCAGCACGTGTCGAAAATAGGCGGTAACAAAGTGTGCGCGGTCCATTGCTTTTAATTTATTATGTATGTGAGCTAAACTAAAGGAATTCAATAGAGTTGAGCGTAATTAAAATAAACTGAACGATGGAGTTTCATAGTAGTGTGGCGTAGCCACATATTATATGTCAAAAATTAAAAATATAGTTTGAACTGTCAACTGCCCTGTGCGTGATTCATGTCGTTTTTTCTTATATTAAATATAGTTGCTAAATTAGTATTAAAATCTTAATTATTATAAAAATTGCATTAGCCTTCCATTTGTATATATTGTGTTGTTATAAACTATAGTGTGGTAGTAAATGTACTGTTATTGTGAACTGTGGAGCCGATTTATAAAGGGAATAAAAATTATAACAGTGAACAGTGAGTTATTTCTTATCACCAATTTCACTACTCTGGTGACCCCGGAAGTTTGGACACTAGATAAAAATATTCATCAAAAGCTCCATAAATAGCAATGGCAAACACCAACGACACTAATAAAGCAGGAGAAAGTAGCTCATTTTCACCTTCCGACGTTTGTCGCGTCGGAGTACGCCTGCCTCCGTTTTGGCCAGAAGAACCAGGTGTATGGTTTGCCCAAATAGAAGGCAATTTTGCACTTTCTGGAATAAAAGATGATGACACCAAATATTTTTATATCATTTCACAACTGGATCATCGGTATGCAGCTGAAGTGAAGGACATTATCGTTTCACCGCCAGCAAAAGGCAAATACGAGAAATTAAAGACCGAGCTGATAAAAAGATTGTCAGCATCAAGAGAAAAGGAAGTAAAGCAACTATTGATGCATGAGGAACTTGGTGATCGCCGCCCGTCACAATTTCTAAGGCATCTGCAACATCTAGCAGGTCCTAATGTTCTTGACGATTTTATTCGAACAATTTGGACCAGTAGGTTGCCAAACAACCTACAAACTGTCATAGCGTCACAACCAGACTCAACGCTGCAAGCACTAGCAGATTTGGCAGACAAAGTTCATGACCTCGTACCTACTGTGCCATAAGTTGCGTCAACAAACGCAATATCGGTTGATTTGCTAGACAAAATGACTCAACAAATAGCTGAGCTCACTCGTCAGGTTCAAGCCCTATCAGCTAGGGACAGCAGGAGTAGATCCCGTTCAAGGAACTGTAACAGTCGAAGCCAACGCAAAAGGTCTCGTCGGTCCCAATCTAATTATAAAAAATTTCCGATTTGCTTTTACCATCACAAATATGATGACAAAGCAAGAATATGCCTCAATCCATGCGACTATAAACAGGAAAACTCTCAAGGCGGTCGTTAATGGCGACAGACGATTGCCTTAGCTTATCCGGTCGCCTGTTTGTTTCGGATTGACGATCAAAAGTGCAATTTTTAGTCGACACAGGTAGCAACATATGCGTTTTACCCCGCTCCGCACCAAAGCAGAGACGACCGCAAACGACGTACGAACTTTTGCTGCCAACGGAACGCCGATATCTACTTATGGGTTCGTACACTTTAATTTAGACTTAGGTCTTCGGCGAGATCTCAGCTGGCGATTTGTAGTCGCTGATGTAAATAAAGCCATAATAGGTGTTGATTTTTTATCATTCTACCACATCATTATTGACTGCCGGAATCGACGTCTCATCGATAGCAGTACAAATTTATCAGCTTCCGCTACATCACCTCTTTCATCAAACGCCATATCATCGGTAAAAACCATTTCCGGTGAATCTAAGTACCACACTCTTTTGCGCAACTTCCCTGATATAACTCGACCTTCAGGCACGCATAAAGTTCCTAATCATAATACTCTCCATTATATTAGGACAACTCCAGGACCTGCAGTTTCTTGTGCACCAAGGCAATTGGCTCCTGACAAATTGAAAATAGCGAAGGCAGAATTTGAAGCTATGCTTAAAAATGGGACAGCAAGACCTTCAGAAAGTCCATGGTCATCTCCACTACATCTGGCAACTAAACAAATAACGGGTGGAGACCATGTGGCGATTACAGGTCATTAAATGCACGCACGATACCTGATAGGTATCCTTTACGTAATATTCAAGATTTTACGTACAATATATCAGGATGCAAAATTTTTTCAACCATTGATTTAGTTAAAGCATATAATCAAATACCGGTAAATCCAGAAGATATTTCAAAAACGGCCATAACGACGCCCTTTGGATTGTATGAGTTCCCGTATATGACGTTTGGCCTGAGAACTGCCAGCCAAACGTTCCAAAGATTCATGGACGAAGTGACGAGAGGACTCGATTTTTGCTACTCCTATTTGGACAAACTTCACAAAATTGCAAGACTATGGAATGGTAATAAACACGTCCAAATGTGTATTCGGAGCCTCCACTGTAACCTTCTTAGGCTACACCGTTTCACCCGAAGGCGTCAAACCCTTGACCTCAAAAGTAAAAGCCATCAAAGATTTTCCAGTGCCAAAGAACGTGAAATAATTGAGAAGATTCCTGGGAATGTTAAATTTCTATCGCAGATTTGTCCCAGGAGCAGCAGAAACTCAAGCTCCATTAAATTCACTCCTAACCGGGGCGGTAAAGGGTTCACATCCAGTAAATATTACAGGTGACGCACTAATAGCGTTTGAAAAATGCAAAGAACTATGCAATGCAACACTCTTAGCTTAAATAAAAACTGGGAGTAGTAACAGACGCTTCAGACATAGCAATTGGAGGGGTTCTGCAGCAATTTAAAGATGGTGAATGGCAGCCTCTGTCCTTCTTTTCTCGCAAATTGAGTCCTTCACAGAGAAAATATTCTCCATACAACCGAGAACTATTAGCGATCTATGAAAATATAAAATATTTTCGGCACATGCTCGAGGCGAAACACTTCACCATATTTACTGATCATAAGCCAATATGCTACGCATTTCAACGTCGAAAAGAAAAATGTTCACCACGGCAATTTCGCTATTTAGATTACATATCCCAATTTACAACGGACATACAACATATTTCTGGGAAAGAAAATGTCATAGCTGATACTCTTTCACGAATAGAGGAATTATCTAAGTCCGTCGACTTAAGCACACTCGCAAAAGCGCAGTCAGAACATCCTGAGTATAAAAAAAATTATAAATGGTGAAACATCACTTCAACTAATTAAGGTTAAAATACCAGGTACACTAGAAGAATTATACTGCGACAATAAAACGCAAATAACTCGCCCTTATGTGCCCCAGAAACTTCGACGGCAAATTTATGCAACACTGCATTCACAGCATGGGCTAAAGCATGCCACGCCTGCCAGACCTCAAAAATTACCCGACACGTGTCATCGCCGTTACACACATTCGAATTGCCACGTACCCGGTTCCAATACATTCACATAGACATAATTGGACCTCTTCCACCATCAGAAGGTTTTCGGTACTGTCTGACAGCGGTAGATAGATTTACACGGTGGCCAATAGCAATCCTATTAATAGATATTACTGCGGAATCCGATGCAAAGGCCCTGCTACTAGGTTGGATTTCGCGATTTGGATGTCCTGTGGAAATAATAACTGATCGGGGAAGGCAGTTTGAATCATCGCTGTTCAAATGTCTTTCAGATTCAATAGGTTTCCAACACAAGAAAACAACTGCTTATCAACCTGCATGTAACGGAATGGTGGAAAGAATGCACAGGCAGTTAAAATCAGCCATAACTTGTCACGGTAACCAACACTGGACTGAAAGTTTGCCACTAGTATTATTAGGTATGAGAAGTGCTTTAAAGGAAGATCTACAAGCATCGCCGGCTGACTTAGTTTATGGTGAACCGTTAAGACTACCGGGAGAATTCTTCTATCCTTCCTTGACAACAACCACTGATGTGACGGATTTCATTTCACGCCTACGTGCTAACATGGAAAATATACGTCCATTGCCAGCGTCACGGCACAGTAAATACAAGACCTTTGTTTTCAAAGACTTGCCAACAGCTACGCACGTGTATCTGAAAGATGAAACAAAATCGCGAGCATTTCAACCATCTTATACAGGGCCATACAAAGTCATACAAAGAAGTGATAAAGTTTATAAACTTCTAATTAGAGGCAATGAAGTCACAGTTTCCATAAATCGGCTAAAACCAGCCTACACAATTCAGGAAAACACTGAACTCCAAGGTCCTGTCATAATGCAGCCGCCTGAAAGTAAAGAAGACATTAAGATTAAAAAAACACGTTCGGGACGAAGTGTGAGATTCCCAGATTACTATCGCCCGTCATGAGACGGTCTCTGGGGGGGAGTGATGTGGCGTAGCCACATATTATATGTCAAAAATTAAAAATACAGTTTGAACTGTCAACTGCCCTGTGCGTGATTCATGTTGTTTTTCCTTATATTAAATATAGTTGCTAAATTAGTATTAAAATCTTAATTATTATAAAAATTGCATTCGCCTTCCGTTTGTATATATTGTGTGTTGTAGTTTATAACATGTAGTAAATGTACTGTTATTGTGAACTGTGGAGCCGATTTATAAAAAGAATAAAAATTATAACAGTGAACAGTGAGTTATTTCTTATCACCAATTTCACTACAGTAGGAGAATAATTATAATGGGTTATAATAAAAAAATAATTGAAAAAAACGCCGTGGTGTAGTGTCCGCATAAGGTAATTCACTGCCCCATAAAACCATCTTGTGGGGTAGAGGTGAGAGGCGACAGTCAAGTGTGCCATCTTTGGGACATCCCCCTTATAAAGCAGTGGACTGTTGATAGGATATAGTGAATGTGTTGATTGCAGAATGAACCATGTAATGATCAATGATCTTTTTTATTTAAAGTATTTTGAGGTCGAGTCTAATCAGAACTTTTGCATGCCGAGCGCAAAACATACCGTTCTACTAGCGCCTAAAAATCAAGATTCCAACGTTTTGTCACATGAAATCGTATCCAGCAATCATATTATACATATAAATGATATAAAAAGCACATTGTCTGAAAGATAAATGATTGTTGAACTTGTTAATATTTTTTTTTAATCGATTAATTGCTATTTTTACATAAAAAGGGGTTTTAGTGGCATATGGTGTAGATTTATTAAATCCTCAAGACTTGTAAACACGATAACTTTTGAAAATATCAATTGTTTAACACAATCTATTTTTTAATGTCCTCATCTATCATGTGGAAAGCCACTGAATGTAAATGGCAGTGTAATTTTGTTTTGTTTAGCTATAATTAATTTTTTTCGGCTCCAAAATGGCGAAATTTTCGGTGATTTCGCAGCCTTGTGTTAGAATTTATTTCAGTAAACAGAGATTGCCTGTGGCTCACTCACTCGCTCGCTTATTTCGGCGTCAACCGCCGTTGTGAGTGGATACTGTATTGGTTGTTTGCAGCGGCTCAAAAAGATCGCTGTATAAATAAATACAAATTATTCGAAAAACAAATTTCGTACATACTTCATTATTATAATAATCAGAGATTTTTATTACAATATTTTAAAAGCAAAGAATAAATAATAGTAGTACGTACTAAAAGTAAGTAGGATGTAATATTTATACTTGAATACGTCTTGGACTTTTTGGAGTGACTCGAATGATGATATGATGTTCATATGTGCATTATGAGTCGTGCACTTTGGATTTTCCAAACTTTTTCAAATTGAAGTTTGACATAAAATTATCGGAAAATTGGAAGTATAATAAGGTTATTATTGAAAATATGTGTGTATTTAAACTACTTTAAAAAAATCCGTATAATCATGCTATACGTAATTTTTTTAATGCGAAGGCATGCTCAATTGGTTTTACCAATCGTTTTAGTATTTAACCATTGTATTATCTATAAAACTGAAATGTTATAGATATAGTTAAATTCACATTGAATAAAACTAAGTTTACGAATTTCATTAAAATTAACTATACAAATTTATTTTTAAGTTTATAAAACACAATTAGCTTATATTTACTTTAAAAAATTACATTGATTCACGTTCACAAAATGTTTGAGACATTAAAGTCTTGTATTTCCTTAATTATAATACAAAATCGTGGTGAATTCTTCTATAATTAAGAATTACTTGATCTAGCAGTAAACCGCTTAAATCTATAGAATTGTCTTTGAATAACATAGTATTGGATTTGGACTACATTGATTGGATTACATGGATTGGATACAAAAATAAATCAACTTTTGTTTTATAAATGTTTTAAGTTAAAATATACAAATAATTCGGTTAAAAGAGCAAATTATGTTCAAATTAAAGTTTTAATTTTAACCACAACAGTAGAAGTGAAAACACGAAAGTTGTTTAGTTTGAGAAACTTTATTTAATTTCGTTCTTTTAAGCTGGCAAACTAAATTAGGAATTTTTTACCCGATTATTATTTGAATCTTCAATTTACACTTTACCCATTTTGAGTTTTGTTTTTATACGGAATCGATGTTTTTTTTTTATTAATTATCGAAGTTTGCACGCTGTTAGTTCAAAATAATATTTTACCGGTGCATGTATGTGTTTAAATATGATTTCAATAGGTTTTTGAGTATTTCAAACCGACGCCATGAAGAGGCAGTGTAAGGATATCCACTACCCCAAATTATCCTGTATTTTCAACCAACTTCCAAAAAAAGGAGGTGGTTCTCAATTCGAATGTATTTTTTATGTGTTAGCACACTCAGTTCAGAACTTTTTTCTTGGTGAACCGAATTTGATGGTTTTGAAAAGCTGGTGCTTAACATGTAGTCCCATATAAATTTGGCTAAGATCTGACCAGTTGTATTTTGAGTTATCCTTAATAATGCGTATGTAATTGACTTCGACTACATTGATTATGTTCTCATTTTATTTACATTGAAGTCAGTTGTAAAAAAAATCTTGTTACTCGGTAATTGTTTACTATGTCTTTTTTGGGAGCATGTAATTGTTTATTTTTTTATTTTTTTTTAAATATTGGATGAGTTTTTAACGATTCAGACGACATTTAGAAGCGTTATTCCTTAGTTAAAAAAGTAAAAAAATAAAAAGAATAAAATCATTTCACATTCTGAAATCGGGGCTTAGTCTTCTATAAAATATGTTCGAGCACGGACTTGAAGACGGGCAGAATTTGAAGTCATTTAGTCTATTCATTTCTTTGAAGTCAGCGTTTACTTATATAATTTCAAAAACAAAATTAATACAACTTTTTAAATTCTTAGACAAAACCGAGTTTAATTTAAATTTGTTAAATTTTTAATTTTTGACATAAATAGTTATCATCTTTATAAAATATACTTCGCTTTCGTCATATCCTGCTGTCTTTGAAAACTTAATTAACTAAAATAATTTTTTTCAGCATCGTAATTAATATTTACGTCAGTAGATACTCAATTTAGACTAGAAACGCTATTTAATGCAATGCAGTGATGATCTTTCCATTGAAACCAATTTAAAACTCCAGGCGCTTCAGAGTGATAGCGTACATCTCTACTCTATTTTAGCTGCCAGCTGCTAGCAACTAACCCTTAATTTGATAATCTACTATTGCTCTAATACACGTCTAACAAGCTATTGTAGATCTACTTTTAGGTGTTGTGTTAATTTGTTTACTTCTGCCATTCATAAACATGGATAATTTTCAACTTTAAAAGATAATTTTAAATGATTCGAAGGAGACGCAAAACACTGGCCTCTAGCATCGCGGATATCGTGAGTCTAGTTGCGAATGCGTAGGATACTGGTAGCGATGTGTGAGAGTCACAGTTCAAATTTAGTATATTATATTATGGGCCAAGTGATTATCCAGGGCACTATTTATAATGCTGCTCGGGCATTATAGGCATATATTATATGAATAATAACAAGTCAAATCGGGCTATGTAATAATACTGATTTAAATTTCATTAATTATCACATTGTCTAGTCACTATGGGTATTACTTCTACGTTACTGTTAGCAAATTTGATATAATCTACCTTGTTAATCACTTCTAAGACGATAAGTTAATATTGTACCAAATCTGAAATTAAAATGTGAAGGAAGGGAAAAAGCTCTTCGCAGTATTAACTAGCAACAAAGGGGTATTCCTCCCTTTGCGTTACAGAAAACAAATACTTTTGATAAAAAAACTTTATTCCGATTGTTTTTAATATGTAAAATAAAAAAATATTTGTATCACTCTGCTCAATATCTTTAATTATTAATCAATAATCAATTTAATTATTTCAATAGTTTTTATTTCATTGCCTATTTACATATATTGGATATTGGGCATTATGAATGATGCCCTATTAATCACTCGGTCCATAAGTACGTTATCATTACTATAGCATTTTACGTGACAAATCAAATGACGTAGGGGCAAGTTCACTATTTCACTTCCCGGCAATGCCCGCAGGAAGTATCGGAATATTTAACCGGCGATACGCGCACCTGTGCATGAACGTATGCTGATCACGTTCAATGTCTAAGGTAAAATCATGAATTTTCAATTGCAAGCGGAATACATTACCTCTGCTGGCGTCGCTCTCTCTATTTTCGACTATTAGTCTAAGTAACCGAGACACCACATTTTCAAATACCTATATTAATAGTTTTAATATAATGGCGTTTATTGCATTGTGAAAATTATTATTTATCAGGCTCCACCTGAAATTTATTTTATTTATTGACAATCTTAAGACTTCCTGTCCTGTTACATTTTATTAAAAGATAATTGTATATTTAATTTTATTTAATTTCATTTGTAAATCTCGTGAATACTAATACATTTTTTATTGTTCTTTCCGTCTGTGAAAAGTCTCAAATATGACTTTTGTGTCAGACGTAATATAAGTAGCATGTCTAATGGAAAGTGCTGAATAATTCTTCTATAAACGAGTAAATTGTATTTTATGAAACGTAGCTTTGAAACGTCTTTATTTTGTCTAGCATACAACACCGATGTTAAAAGTTTATTGCATTAAAAAATATAAACTCATCGTTTGTGAAAATTTTGATAATATTGTTACGAGCTTGGGGTTCGAGACAATCAACACTGCCGATTGAATTACCAAAATTGACAATTTAATTACACAACACTAATTACAATCTAAAACCACACTAACAATAAAACACAATTGTACTACTGATCACTTAAGTTCGCAGTTGTTTCGCTTCGAAGTATTCTCTTGTATCGCCAATTCAATACTGACTCGTTCGTGGTCTATACCGGCCTTATATAGGGCCTCAGGTAGTTTCCAGAACCTTCTACTGTAGCGACATCTAGAATGTTCGAGTACATATCTGTTTCGGCCTACGGCTGCTCCCTTAAAGGTCAAATCCTCAGGGGCCCATTCAGCTGAGTTTCGACGAGCAGACGTAGGTCGGGCCTCCTCCAGGCCAAAGTGGAAAATCTCTAATTACACTAAACTATATGGGGGAGCGTTCTATACTACGGCCATTTGACCGGGAGAATGTTAGACGGAGCTTACTTACCTATATCCAAGGCGCATGGTCCCTCCGGAGTCGCATGTGGTTGTGTAGTGCAATAAGGTGATGTGATGTGTATCTGGGTGTGACTGATGGTGATTGACCCGAGTAAACCTTGGCCGTCGGCAGCAGCCCAGGCGTCGACACCGCTCCAAATTGAAGGAACCTTCCGCGGCGTTGTCCACAGTCACTTTCCTCGTTCGTCACGATGACAGTCCATTAACAGTATAGTACGATTAACTAACTTACAAAAGCCACTAACTCTCGTTTGTTATAAGGTTAACACACAAAATGAACACGGAGTGTCATTTTATTCCGAGTTCCAGAACAAAATTAAAGTGTGCTAGCGTTAGCACAGCTGGAAGACGACTGACTGCACTCGCGCGCGCTCGACACATCCAACTGTCAAACCGGTATGGCACCGAGCCGCGCGCCCCTTAGACGTCGATTCCGACAACAGCGTTTGGCGCGAACAATATCGGTCCCGAAATTTCTAGAAGGATCTTGACTCTCCTAGTTCTGCTACTCGACACTAGAGGGCGCTATTGGTGACTAGAGTAGCCATGTACAAGACATTAATAGTGGCGTGCAACAATATATATTTTTATATAGAATAAGGATGACCAACGAGCACAGAATCTACGATTAAGAATTAAACTGGAGCAAACATCAAATCGAGTCTCAACATCCTGAGTATTATAATATAACAAGTGAAATTTAAAAAAAAAAACATTATGTATTTAAAAAAATCTAAATACGACATTTTTTAATACTCTTACATTATCACCCGATTCTGAGCTATGTTTAAAATTTCAAGTTATAGTTTATCGGGAAATCCGTTTAAAACCAATTATTAAATTCGACCCGAACAGAAACAGAAACAGTACACGAAATCGGGTGAAAAAAAAACATAGTAAATAAAATGACTCAATTCCAGTAAAAGGAATCTGTAATTCTCTACACTGGGAAATTAGGGAGATTAACAATACATTCAGGCTTCTGGCACCTTAAATACAGGACTATAAGCGATAAAATAAAAAAATAATATACAAGAATATTTTGTTCGGAGAACACCTTTGTTCTGGGAAGAGAAAGTAAGAAACCCAGCGGGACCTTATCCAAATTAACATTATACAATATAATTTTTTTATAGAATAAGTGTGACAAACGAGCACACAGTCCATCTTTTTTTTTATAGGATCGGGTGACAAACGAGCACACAGTCCACCTGATGGTAAGTGGTTACTGTGACCCATAGACATCTATATCTATCCTCAATATAGACTCAAGATGCAGATGCGTTGTCACCCGTGAGGGCTAAGATGGAATGCCTCTTTGCCAGTAAAAAGGGTCTCCGGTTCTCTACACTCACCATACGAAGCACAGCAGCGTTAAGCTGCTATTTTACGCTGGTTTTCTGTGAGAGCGTGGTCTTTCCCCGGTCGAGTCGACCCATTCGTGCTACAACCATAATATAACTGCAGCATGGCTCTACCACGTGGTGATAACCGGACGCAGTGGACATATAAATCTATAAAAAAATTAACAGAAGCGTTGTCACTCCTAAGGACTTCGTTTGAATGTGGTTTACCAGTAAAAACAGTATCTTGTTCTTTACACTCACCATACAAATCACAGCATTATTCTACTGTTTCACGCTGGCGCTTGCAGAATGTGAGAGCGTGATCCTTCTCAGGTTGAGCCGACCTATTCGTGCTGCAGCCAGAATACAGCAGGAATATGCTTTTAAAAAATATTAAATATATTGGACAATTACTTGAAATCCACATAAGTAAGAATGGTTGTTATCGAACTTGCAAAATTTAAGGGATTTGTTGCAAAAATATACCTATACTTTGCCTTAATTACTGTGACAGTGAAGTATAATAAGTTTTACCTCTAGCATATGTGTTGTAACTAGTGTTACTTGTATACAGGATGTATAGTGTATATCCCTCTTTTGTTAAAGCTATTTTTTTGTGAACATTCATTAAACTATCAATATTTTGAAGACGTGCTAAATTAAGAGTGCCTTAACCAACGTGCAAGTTTCCGTAGGGATATGGATAAGAAAGAAGGGAAAAAATATTTCGAAATGTTTAAGACCTTAAAGTCTTGTATTTCCTTAATTTTAATAGAAAATCGTGGTGAATTCTACTATAATTAAGAAATACTTGATCTAGCAGTAAACCGCTTGAAGCTATAGAATTGTCTTTGAATAACATAGTATTGGATTTGGACTACATTGATTGGATTACATGGATTGGATACAAAAATAAATCAACTTTTTTTTATAAATGTTTTAAGTTAAAATATACAAATAATTCGGTTAAAAGAGCAAATTATGTTCAAATTAAAGTTTTTAATTTAAGCACAACAGTAGAAGTGAAAACACGAAAGTTGTTTAGTTTGAAAAACTTTATTTAATTTCGTTCTTTTAAGCTGGCAAACTAAGTTAGGAATTTTTTACCCGATTATTATTTCAATCTTAAATTTACTCTTTACCCATTTTGAGTTTTGTTTTCAAACAGAATTTTATCGAAGTTTGCTCGCTGTTAGTTCATAATTATATTTTACCGTTGCATATATTATGTGTTTAAATATAATTTCAATAGGTTTTTGAGTATTTTAAACCAACGCCATGAAGTGGCAGTGTAAGGAAATCCAATACCCCAAATTACCCTGTATTTTCAACCAACTTCCAAAAAAAGGAGGTGGTTCTCAATTCGAATGTATTTTTTATGTGTTAGCACACTCAGTTCAGAACTTTTTTCTTGGTGAACCGAATTTGATGGTTAATAATGCGTACGTAATTGACTTCTCTCTCTGTAAAAAAACTCGCGGGCAAAGTAGTGTCAGAGTGGCGATACGCCACTCGCCATATCCTCCTCGACTCTGGCGGGGCTAGACCGTTGAGGCGGAACCGCGGGGGGGGGGGGGGGGGGGGCAGAAGTGTCGGTATTTATTTATTTATACTTTATTTGCACACCAAGTACGAAAACGTGGACTTAATGGAACAGGGCATCCTCTACCAGGTTACCTCCAGGCTAAGCAGAGAAGATCAGTGTCGCTATTGCAAGGCGCCTAACCTACTTACCCTCCGCAACCGAATCTTGGCTCTCTTTAACCAGATACAACACTCGTGGATTTTTTTGATCATATTAATTAAATTTAATAATAACAGGGACACCTATAAATATGGTAAAAAATCCACTCTTAAAGGTGGGAAAATAGAGGATGAAGTTTTGAATTTAACGATGTAAACGACATTTAGATTGTGATATTCCTTATTCCACTCAAAACGGATTTTTTTTAATAAAAGTAGAACCCGTCTTAAAGAAACTGAAATTAATAAATAAATTTAATATTCTAAATTAGAATCTTTAATATTTTAATATTCTATACACTGTGGCTTAGCGCATCTTCAGAATGTGAAATTGTTTTACTCTTTCTTGTCCTTTTAAGTCCTTGTTAACATTTTATTAAAAGACAATACAATATTTAATTTATAAATCTCGTGAATACTACGACCACGTTTTCCATTGTCCTTTCAGTCTGTGAGAAACCTCAAATATGACTTTTGTGTAAGACGTAATTGACTTTTGTATAAGACGTAATATAAGTACTAAGCAGAGAAGATCAGTGTCGCTATTGCGAGGCGCCTAACCTACTTACCCTCCGCAACCGAATCTTGGCTCTCTAACCAGATACGCCACTCGTGGATTTTTTTTGATCATATTAATTAAATTTCTTATATTTACGCGAACACTACACATTTTTTAAATAAAACTAATTTTACGGATTTTATCGCGTATATTAACTTATTTTTATATTCCCAACGTTTCGGGTGCTTTCCAGCACCCGTGGTCACAGGGGACTGAGGTGTTTGACGTCCTGCTGTCATAGTTAGCCCGGCTACCTTCAGTTTTTTAATATTATTATTTTTTAATTTTTGGTTCGATTTACGCAGAATGAGCTTACAGTATCTTGAAGTCTAACAGTGGTATACTTGGGTTTGGATTTGATTTTATTAATTATGGGATCCCAAGCAGATGGCAGCACCCATCCATCTTCTGTATTGAAATTAGGATTGTATACTTGTATACTTGGGGAGTGTTTTTAGCCGGGATGGAAGATGTGATTTAGATGTGGACAGGCGTGTCGCTGCCGGGAACAAAGTCAATGGTGCCCTGACTGCGTTAGTCAAAAGGCAAGGCGTAGCGAAGAGTGCACGCCTTGCAATACATAACGCAGTGTTGGTACCGACTTTGTTATATGGCAGCGAAACCTGGGTATGCCAGAAGAAGCATAAAAGTAAGTTGAATGCAGTGGAGATGCGATCTCTTCGTAAAATGTGCGGCGTTACTATGGCCGACCGAAAGCGAAACGAAGAGATTCGCAATATGGCAGGTTTGAAAGATGACCTTATCACAAAAATTGATAAGGGCGTGCTTCGGTGGTTTGGGCACGTTGAGCGAATGAGTGAAGACCGAATGGTGAAGAAAATATATAGCGCGAAAGTTAATATTAAAAGGTGTCGAGGTAGACCGAGACTAACTTTCGAAGACCATGTGAGCAAATTGCTCGAAGAGGGTAGGGTCAAGAGTACTCGGATACCTAGACGTGCATGTATGAAGAAGATAATGAATCTGAAAGAAGCGAAAGAGATATGTAAGGATCGTGACACTTGGCGATCTGTTCTCTCTGGCTACCCCGTCAGGGATTGTGCGTGAAGATAAGTAAGTAAGTAAGAAATTAGGATGTTTTTTAATTTCAATAGCCTCGCGAATCATCCTTGGGAGGAATCGGTGTTCTTTTGCGAAGATTTGTGGTCTATCAAATCTAATGTAATGGCGGGGACGATCTTGAACATGTTCACAAACCACGGGTGCTGGAAAGCACCCGAAACGTCGGGAATATAAAAATAAGTTAATATACGCGATAAAATCCGTAAAATTAGTTTTATTTAAAAAACATATTAATTAAATTTAATAATAACAGGGGCACCTATAAATATGGTAAAAATCCACTCTTAAAGGTGGGAAAATAGAGGATGAAGTTTTGAATTTAACGATATAAACGACATTTAGTTTGTGATATTCCTTAATCCACTCAAAACGGATTTTTTTTAATAAAAGTAGAACCCGTCTTAAATAAACTGAAATTAATAAATTAATTTAATACTCTAAATTGGAATCTTTAATATTTTAATATTCTATACACTGTGGCTTAGCGCATCTTCAGAATGTGAAATTGTTTTACTCTTTCTAGTCCTCTGAAGTCCTTGTTAACATTTTATTAAAAGATTCAATATTTAATTTATAAATCTCGTGAATACTACGACCACATTTTCCATTGTCCTTTCCGTCTGTGAGAAACATCAAATATGACTTTTGTGTAAGACGTAATATAAGTAGCATGTCTAATGGAAAGTGCTGAAACTTTTTTTCTTTAAGCGAGTAAATTGCATTTTATGAAACGTAGCTTTGAAACGTCTTTATTTTGTCCAGCACACTACACTGATGTCAGAAGTTTATTGCATCCTTAAACATAGACAATATTTGTGAAAATTTTGAAAAGGTATTTTTTATATTATAGAATAAGGATGACCAACGAGCACAGAATCTACGATTCAAATCGGAACGGAAAATCCTGAGTACTAATATAACAAGTGATTTAAAAAAAATCTATTAAAAATAATCAAAATACCTCATTTTTTAATATTTTTACATTAACACCCGATTCTGAGTTATGTTTAAAATTTCAAGTCTCTAGACTCTATCTTATCGGGAAATTAGTTAAAAATCAGTTTAAATACAACTAATTATTACGGATTCTATCGCGTATATTAACATATTTTATATTCGACATCTGACGCCGGTGTTGAGCTTATGAAATATATTTTTAATGCCTGGGAGAATTCACAAGATGCCTTAGGTATTTTCTGTGACCTTTCCAAGGCTTTCGATTGTGTTCATCATGATACATTAATCAGGAAACTACAACATTACGGTGTAAAAAATTTGGCGCTTAAACTTATTACTTCATATTTAAGTAACAGAACTCAAAAAGTCGTCATTAATGGTTAATGTTCCTCCGGATCGGTAGTATCAATGGGCGTTCCTCAGGGCTCGATTCTTGGCCCATTCCTGTTCTTAATCTATATTAATGACTTACCTTATCTTGTAGGGGACAATCACGATATAGTATTATTTGCTGACGATACCTCTTTAATTTTCAAACTGAAACGGCAGTCAATTAAATATGACGATGTAAATAATGCTCTATCGAAACTAGTACATTGGTTTAACGCCAACAATTTGCTCTTAAACGGCAATAAGACAAAATGTATTAAATTTACAATACCTAATGTAAAACATTCGAAAACCAATGTGCTCTTAAATGGGGAGGAGTTGAGTCTTGTGGATACCACTGTTTTTCTCGGTATTACTATTGACGCGAAACTTCAATGGGGCCCCCATATATCTAAATTAGCAAGCAGACTTAGTTCTGCAGCATATGCTGTAAGAAAGATTAGAAGTCTCACAGATGTTGAGACAGCTAGGTTAGTGTATTTTAGTTACTTTCATAGCGTAATGTCTTATGGAATTTTGCTATGGGGTAATGCGACTGATATTGAAGCTATATTTGTTTTGCAAAAGAGAGCCGTACGGGCGATTTATAATCTAAATTGTAAAGAGTCCCTTAGAGAAAAATTTAAAGAAATAAACATATTAACTTTGGCATCGCAATATATTTATGAAAATGTAATGTATGTACATAAAAACATAAATAGCTTTAATAAGAATAAGGATGTTCATACCTTAAACACTAGGAACAAACATAAGCTTGTAATGCCACTTACAAGACTCCACAGAATTAGTAATTCATTTATGGGGCAATGTATACGCTTTTACAACAGAATCCCAGAACATGTTCAAAGTTTGTCAATAAACAAGTTTAAAAGTTTTATTAAAGAAAAACTGTACAAAAAGGGTTATTATAATATCAAGGAATACATGAGTGAAAATAACCCCTGGGAATAAGGTGATCGCCACCATGCTGGTTCTATGAAAATTCATTTAAAATTGTATAATCAAAATTATTGTTAAGTGAAATTATGTTTAAAAAAAAAAGTCCCGCTGGGTTTCTTGCTGGTTCTTCCCAGGACAGAGGTATTTTCCGAACCAGTGGTAAATAAAATAATGACTTTCAATAAGTATTATGTAATAATCCATATTGAATAAAAATCATTCTATTCTATTCTATTCTATTCTATTACCGAGGTTTTGAGTAATTTATAGTACACATGGTCACGGGAGGAGGGACTGAGGTATTCGAAGTCCCATTGTCATAGTTAACCGCGGCTAACTACATGATCATCATCACTACAGCCCTTTACAAGTCCACTGCTGAACATAGGCCTCCCCCAAGGAATGCCACAAAGCACGGTTCTGAGCCACCTGCATCCATCGACTTCCTGCATATCTTACCAGGTCGTCACTCCATCTAGTGGGGGGACGCCCTACACTTCGCCTGCCAGTACGAGGCTGCCACTCGAGAACCTTTCTTCCCCATCGGTTGTCGGTTCTTCGAGCTATTTGGCCGGCCCATTGCCACTTCAGCTTACTAATCCGTTGGGCTATGTCGGTAACTCTGGTTCTGCTGTGGATATCCTCATTTCTGAGTTTATCACGCAGAGAAACTCCGAGCATAGGCCTCTCCATAGCTCGCTGAGCGACCTTGAGCTTCCTCATCCGGCCAGCAGTGAAGGGCCACGTCTCAGTTCCGTATGTTATCACTGGCAACACGCACTGATTGTACAGTCTCCGAAAAGATGTGCCGTAATTTCTGAGACAGAATGTGGCAGCATCGTTTACGGGGCACCTGAGATTTTGAGTGACTTTTTGAGTGAGATTGAGTCACTCAAAATCTCAGGTGCCCCGTGAACGATGCTACCACTTTCTGTCTTCAGCTTTGACAGTTGGCGCTTTCTGGCAGACAGATCTCTGGCAATGACTTAGGGGCCTTGGTTCCGCTCGATCGCTTCTTTAATACGAATTGTATTGAAGTTGCGTAAGTCCCGCTGCATGCATTTGGAGATCTGTCTGTTCAATTGCCTGTATGCTGTCAAATCTGTTGAAGAATGTAGGTTTATCTCCCGTTTAACAGCCATGAGATTAAGAGTGTGATCGGAGAGTTTTTGTGTTCTTCTGCGGCGGGTCTTGTAGAACTTAAGTACTTAAGGACAGCATGGACAGTTTCCACGAGCTTGTCATTCATATCGTCCACTTCATTGCAGTCTTCTAGGCACTGAAAATGGTTTTGTAACTCGAGCTGAAAGGTTTCGGAACATTGGATTAGAGCATGAGGGGGACGCAGCGTTGACTTCATTAGACGAGACCTCTCCAACTTAACGTTTAGGTTCAGTGTGCTTCTAACCATTCGGTGATCGCTACCGGTTTTCACGCTCGCAATCACGGAGACCTCACTGAACAGTTGTCGTCTGGTCGTCAAAATGAAGTCAATCTTATTTTTTGTCGAACCGTTGGGGCTCGACCAGGTCCACTTACTGTGGGGCCGCTTCTGGAAGAAAGAGTTCATCATAAAGAGTCCCTCTTTCTCCATGAAGTCGGCCAGCTGCTGGTGCCTTGGGTTTCGTTGCCCTATTCTAAATTTCCCTACTTTCAGCTCTCTATTCTCTCTTGTGCCTAGGTTTGAATTGAAGTCTCCCATTAACATCGTATATTGGGTTTTGGAGGAATGCATGGCTCTAGAGATATCCTCATACATTTTCTCCACCTCTTCATCGGGGTGTGCCGAGGTTGGTACGTAAACCTGTATGACCTTCAGCGATTACCGTTTAGTGATTCTGAGTATAATGTACGCAACCCTCGTCGACACTCTCAATCTTTACAACGTTGTTAACGAGAGACTTGTGGACGATAAATCCGACACCTCCTTGGGACAGATGGTCGCCCTCTCGGTAATAGAGCAAGTTGCCGGATTCGAGGATTACCGTTTCCTCCCCCTCTCTTCGGACTTCGGATAATCCTATAATATGCCAGCGTAACATGTCTATCTCTTCTTCAAGCTCCACAATCTTCTCGTCAGTCCTCAGGGTGCGTGCGTTATATGTTGCCAGGTCGAGTCGTCGTAGGTGGCAACCGAACCTCCACCGGAGATTCTCAGCAGTGGACTTGTAGACGTCCGTAATGATGTTGTTGATGATGATTATTCACATCGTAATATTTAACACAATACCTTTTAAATTTAAAAATCGATGATGTATCAAAAAATATTTTATTATGATTATCTTACATAACATTAAATTAAATCAGGTCCAGTAGTTGGAAATTCATAAATTTCGTTGTATGGTAGTTTTGAACCATTTAACTATTAATATTGATGTATTTTCATTGTATAGTTAGAAAAATTATATAGATTTTATTTTCTTAAACATACCGGCCAGTGAGAAAAAATTAAAAGCTTTACTTAGCTTAAAGCTCTTTATTTAAAAAACGTCCAAAACATAGGAATACTAAATTAATGACATGCGCAGCATCTGTTCACGTACATATGCACGCTGATCACGTACAAAATCTAGTAACATTCATGAATTTTCATCCGCTTTCTACCGTCGTCATCTATGCCAAGCTTCATGTTTGTGCTAAGTGTACAGAACACCGGTGCACTGAGCCCTGAATCATGGGTTCTCATTCTGTACAAAGTTATTTCCTCCAACTAAAATTTGTGTTTAAATAAAATAAACTGAAATTGAATAGAACGGAACGGAATAGAACATACAATGACCTAAAGTAGTAATGACACGCTGTAATATATCTCCAGCACGAATGGGTTAGATCGACTGAGGAGGACCATGCTCGCACAGAATATCAGCGTGTAAATATGTAGTTATTGCTGTGTTTACGCTTTTATCGCTAAAAAGAACACCATTGTTGTATTTTTTCAATTACAAAGCACTTCTCTTGTTGAGTCAGCATTGGATTCCTCAGTGTCGCACATATCGAATGACGTTCAGTTCAATTGTTTGGCATATTTCCAATCGCCAAGTTTCACAATCGCACATCGATTTTCTTATCCCCTGGATGATCAGCGTTTCCCCACTGTGCGATTAATCAGAAGGTTTTTCCTCGCACAAATTCCTCGTCAGTTCAGCTAGCACCAGCTTATTTTTCAGACCGATACGACCAAGGAATATTCAAAACTCTACAAAAGACCAGCAACGCCTGAAAACAAGGTATCACTGTGTTGTTCATGGCGACGCTAGTGAGCCACGAGGAACGGAGAGCCCTTGACTAGCAACGAGGTATTCCATCATAGTCGTTTTCAATCTCCAACGTGACAACGCATTTGCTTGCATATTGATTTTTAGTTGTAGGTGTCTATGAGTCACAGCATCCACTTACCGGCAGGTGACCTGTGTGCTTCTTTGTTACTATGCCTACTACAGAATAACAAACACTGGCTTCTTAAATATAACACCAAAATTCATCAAGAAATTCTAAAGTTTTGCTGGCACTGTAAATTAAAAAAAGAAATATAAAATGATGAAAAACAGTTATAAATTAAAAAAAAACATCAGAATTGGATAACAGAAGCAACGAGTTCTATCAAACAAACAACAAACGTTGAATAACTCTCCGCTTTGTTTACTATCTTTTGATAATAAGCAAACTTAAAATAAAGTTCTCAAATTTAACAGTGATTGTATCTGCGTATCTTGTTTGAAAGAATTATTTATTTTAGCTAGCAGAAACATAGTGTATTGCAATTTATTCTTTTTCTGTAGCATTATTCTGAAAATACAAAATGACTTTAAAAGGGGTTTTCTTATATCTTGACTAAAGCACCACATGCTGTCTTTATTACTTCACATGGAATCATAGTATTTGAGTGCTGTCATGACGGCACAAGCATTATGAACCTAATTGAAGTGATTAAAGGAAATATGCATTAATTAAGTTAATGTAAATATCGATGCTCGTATTTATATTTAAATAATTAAATGAACATATTATGCTTGTATAACTTTGATATATGAAAATGTTTAACTAAAGATAAAATATATAATTATTATTGAGTAGTGTTCCATTTGTTGTCGGTTTCATATGAAGTGATTTTGGGATAACACCGACAAATAACCATTTGCAATGCATTGCATGCGATTGCAGCCCGTCTCAATTCGACTGAGGAACATAAGCGTCCTCAAAAGAGCGCCACATCATCATCATCATCATCATTACAGCCTTTCATAAGTCCACTGCTGAATAAAGGCCTCCCCCAAGGAATGCCACAAAGCACGGTCCTGAGCCACCTGCATCCATCGACTTCCTGCATGTCTTACCAGGTCGTCACTCCATCTCGTGGGGGGTCGCCCTACACTTCGCCTACCGGTAAGAGGCTGCCACTCAAGAACCTTTCTTCCCCATCAGTTCGTTCGGTCGGTTCTTCGAGCTATATGGCCGGCTCACTGCCACTTCAGCTTACTAATTCGTTGGGCTATGTCAGTTACTCTGATTCTACTGCGGATATCCTCATTCTTAAGTTTATCACGCAGAGAAACTCCGAGCATAGCCCTCTCCATAGCTCGCTGAGCGACCTTGAGCTTCCTCATACGGCCAGCAGTGAAGGACCACGTCTCAGATCCGTAAGTCATCACTGGCAACACGCACTGGTTGTACAATTTCGTTTTAAGGTTTTGAAGTATGTCTGACGAGAAGATGTGTCGTAGTTTCCCGAACGCAACCCAGCCGAGTTGAATCCGTCGATTGACTCTCGGTGGAAGTTGGACTTACCTAGTCGGACTATTTGTCCCAGGTAAACATACTCGTCAACAACTTCGAGCTTAGTGCTCCCAACAACTACCGGCATAGGTGTGACATGGACATTAAACATAATCTTTGTTTTGTCCATGTTAATCTCAAGACCTATCCGTTGTGAGACACTATTGAGGTAATTGAGACTAGTGCTTAGGTCTTCCAGCGATTCTGCCATAAGGACTATATCGTCAGCAAATCGAAGGTGAGTGATGTACTCGCCATTGATGTTAATACCTTATCCTTTCCAGTCCAGACGATTGAAAATGTCTTCCAATGCAGCGGTGAAAAGTTTTCTGTCTTACACCTCTCTGCAATTGGATAGCTTTCGTACTCTGGTTCTGAACTCGGATAGCCATCTTAGCCCTACTGTACAAGCACCGCTGAAGGAACTGCAGCACCGCCCAAATTTTGGCGGAATCAAAGGCTTTCTCATATTCCACATACGCCAGGCATAGTGGCAAATTGAACTCCTCGGACTTTCTTACAACTTGCCGAAGGGTATGTATGTAGTCTATGGCGCTAAAGCCCTTTCAGAAACCGGCTTGTTCGGGAGGCTGGAAGTCGTCAAGTCAGCGTACGAGACGATTCGTAATGACTCTCAAAAACAGCACGTAGACGCGGCTCAGAAGGGAAATCGGTCTGTAGTTCTTCAGGAGCGCATTTTCACCTTTCTTGAAGAACAAGACCACCGCAATTCTGTTCCACGCCTCCGGTGTAATTCTACCATTGAGGACGGAATTAAAAAGCCTCTGAAGGACTTCCAGTACCGGTTTTCCACCCGCTTTCAGAAGCTCCGCTGTAATTCCATCCTCGCCTGGGGCCTTGACGTTTTTAAGGTGCTGGAGAGCCATTCTAATCTCGCTCAGACTGAGGTCCGGGATATCTTCGGAATAGTGTCGGATAAGTCTCGCTCTTGGATCGTTACTCACACTTGCGTGTGGCTCCAACAATGACGTGTACAGCTGTCTATAGAACCTCTCAATCTCACTCAAAATCTCAGGTGCCCCGGAAACGATACTGCCACACTCGGTCCTTAGCTTTGACAGTTGGCTCTTTTTGGCAGACACATCTCTTGCAAAGACTTTGGAGCCCTGGTTCCGCTCGATCGCTTGTTCAATACAAGCTGAATTGAAGTTGCGTAAGTACCGCCGCATGCATTTGGAGATCTGTCTGTTCAGTTGCCTGTATGCTATCAAATATGTTGAAGAAAGTAGCTTCATCTCCCGTCTAACAGCCATGAGATTAAGAGTGTGATCGGAGAATTTTTGTGTTCTTCTGCGGCGGGTCTTGCAGAACTTAGCCCCGACGGCATGGACAGTTTTCAAGAGCTTGTCATTTATATCGTCCACTTCATTGCAGTCTTCTAAGTACTGAAAACAGTTTTGTCACTCGAGCTGAAAGGTCGTCTGGTCGTCATAACGAAGTCAATCTAATTTTTTTGTCGAACTGTCGGGGCTCGACCAGGTCCACTTGCTGTGGGGCCGCTTCTGAAAGAAAAAGTTCATCATAAAGAGTCCCTCTTTCTTCATGAAGAACGCCACACAAAGGGGTATAAGTCAATTAAATCCATTGACATGCTATATAGCTATCACTCATCATCATCATTACAGCCCTTCACAAGTCCACTGCTGAACATAGGCCTCCCCCAAGGAATGCTACAAAGCACGGTCCTGAGCCACCTGCATCCATCAACTTCCTGCATATCTTACCAGGTCGTCACTCCATCTAGTGGGGGGACGCCCTACACTTCGCCTGCCGGTACAAATCTGCCACTCGAGAACCTTTCTTCCCCATCGGTTGTCGGTTCTTCGAGCTATATGGCCGGCCCATTGCCACTTCAGCTTACTAATCCGTTGGGCTATGTCGGTCACTCTGGTTCTACTGTGGATAACCTCATTTCTGAGTTTATCACGCAGAGAAACTCCGAGCATAGCTCTCTCCATAGCTCACTGAGCGACCATGAGCTGATGATGAGGAAGCTGGCCGGATATAGCTATATATACGGCCAAACATCACTGCAGCTTATTGATCTATCAGACTATGTCGTTTGCTCCGGTTTTACTACAGATTTTTTAAATATTGATTTAATTATCCAAAGAATTTCTGAGCACAGTTCTCTCCATAGATGTGTGTGTGACATTAAACTTCTTCATATGACCAGGGAATTCACAATCGCAGAACCAGACAGCACACACCTTAGACGCTATTACATTATGTGTTCCGACTTGCCATGACTGCCTCGTTGGTCTAGTGGTTGTAGTAGATCGACTGCTGCTTATTAGGTCCCGGGTTCGAATCCCGAGTCGGGCCAAAAAAATCAGTTATTCAGTTTTTCCATCAAGAAATTCTCAGTAGCTGCCCGGAGTCAGGAAGTTGGCAGTGTCTGACCCTCGTGCCTCGGAAAGCACGTAGAGCCGTTGGTCCTGCGCCTGATCTCTCTCCGGTCGTATCGGTTTACCCTCCCATCGGATTATGAGAGTGAGGGAATAGAGAGTGCACCTATGCTTGCGCATACACTCGGGCACTATAATCCGGTCCTGCGCCGATGGCTATTCTCCACCGATTGGCCGATTGGCCACCGTGACCGAAATTCGGTCTGGAGGACATTATTATCATGTGTTCTATTCACATTTTTTCTATTCATTATTCCGTAAAAGTCCACTACCAGACATCAGCTTTTACCCATTCTTTTAGGCCATTTGAACTCATACGTTTTTGGAACTCACTTCAAAATATTTTATATTTTATTTTAGTATGAAACTGTCAAAATTTTTCTCTGTCAAAGCTACGTATATTTCAATTATTTTATTTTGTCATTTAGAGGCCATTTCTAGCTTACAAGTTTCAATAAGAAGATCAGTAAATATATAATTGAGTTGATATAATAATTATTTTTTATTATTTTTTTTCTATAGGAGAGGGGGCAAACGAGCATGCGGCTCACCTGATGGTAAGTGACTACCGCCGCCCATGAACAACTGCAACACCAGGGGAAATGCAGATTCGTTGCCGGCCTTTTAAAAAGAAGTAGGCTCTTTTCTTGAAGGTCCCTAAGTCAAATTGGTCCGGAGAAATCGCTGGTGGTAAACTATTCCACAAGGAAGTTGTGCGAGGAAGAAAACATCTTCTAAATCGCACAGTGGTGGATCGCCAATCATCCAGATGGTGTAGATGGTATCGCGAGTTCTGCCGCGATGTGCGTTCGTGAAATTTGGCGGCTGGGATTAATCCGAACAATTCTTCAGAGCACTCCCCATGGTAAATGCGAAAGAAAATGCAAAGAGATGCAACATCTGTTCGTAGTGCCAATGAGTCGAGCCGATCGGAAAGGACTCGGTCGTCGACGATTCGACCCGCTCTGCGCTGGATGCGGTCAAGTGGAAGGAGCTTGCACTGGGGAGCCCCAGCCCAGAGATGGGAACAGAATTCCATGTTAGGCCGAACCTGCGCCTTGTAAATGCAGGTTCAGTGCAGGCGTTGAGCTGGCATGAAATACTGTCTCGCTCCGCTGAGCACGCCAAGCTTTTTAGAGGCCAATTTGGCCTTCTCTTCCAAGCAACCAGGAAACTGCACTTCACTCGGTATGTCGACGCCGAGGATTCCGATACTGGCTGAGGCAACAAGGGGAGTACCTTGAAACTGAGGAGACACGACAGAGGGGTTCTTTTTAGCGGTAAACGCGCAAACTTGTGTCTTTTGAGGATTAAACTGGACTAGATTTAGTCGCCCCCAATCCGAGACTTTGTCCAGCAAAGACTCGACTTCAGACAGAAGTTTGTTCCGGTACTCGGTGACGTTTTCCCGAGAAATATTAGCACGGCCGGCGGTGTATAGAGCATCACCAGTGCTATCATCCGCATAGAAATGAATGCTACCGGCTTGCAACATATCATTGATAAGCAGAAGAAACAGCGTTGGTGATAGCACGCAGCCTTGTGGAACACCAGCGTTAATAGGCTTGTAGTCGGAGCATGCACCGTCTACAACAACCTTGATGCTCCGATCTGCAAGAAAGCTTGTGATCTAGTTGTATAATTTCTCGGGAAGCCCATAGGAAGGGAGCTTCGAAAGAAGCGCTTTGTGCCAAACCCGATCGAAGGCCTTCGCAATGTCCAAACTAACGGCCAATGCCTCCCCCTTGGACTCTACTGCCTCCGCCCATCTATGAGTTAAGTAGACCAGAAGATCACCAGCTGATCGACCCTGACGAAAACCGTACTGTCGGTCACTAATCAGCTGGTGATCCTCAAGGTACCGTATGAGGTGGCAGTTTATAACGGATTCCATTATTTTGGAGAACAAGGGGGTGATGGCGATAGGCCTGTAATTGGACGGGTCTGAGCGGTCTCCTTTTTTAGGGATCGGGTGGACAAAAGCTGTCTTCCATGATTTCGGGACTACGCCTTGGGTGTAGGAGTACCGGAAAAGACGCGTTAGAACCGGTGCCAACTCCGGAGCACACGTCCTCAGCACAATTGGGGGGATTTGGTCAGGCCCACTCGACTTGTGGATATCAAGGGAGAGGAGTGCTCTGCGAACCGAGTGCTGTGAGAACCGCACATCCGGCATGGAGCACTAACACCGCGGGATGGTCGGCGGTGTGTTCCCCACGTCATCAACAGTCGAGTTGGACGCAAAAAGAGAGCCTAAAAGGTCGGCTTTCTCTTTTGCGTCGTGGGCCAGTGAGTCGTCCTCCCTGTGCAGAGATGGTAGTGATGGCTTACAGAAATTCCCTTGGACAGCCTTGGCCAGAGACCAGAATGCACGTGTTCCCGAAGGAAGGCGGACTAGTTTCTCGCCAATTCTGCCCATGTGCTCTGACTTTGCCTTAGCAATAACTCTTTTGAAGGACCTGGAGGCGAAGTTATACTTCTTTTTAAGTGTGCTGGTGTTTACATCCCAAATCGCCAAAGCCGCAGCCCAGGCTTGATAACACTCCTGCTTACTGCGTAAGGCAGTCTTACAGGAGCGACCAAACCAATGGTGAGGCCTGCCTCCGATGTGTACCACAGATGATGGAATAAATAGATCCATTCCCTATAGCACCACATCAGCGACAGAGTCAGCAACAGCGCTGGGATCATCCGGCGAGAAGCAAATTTGGTGGCATTGGTGTAAGTAATCTCTCTAGCGTTGCATTGCCTGCTTTCTTTGCTTCCGTGCATAGTGTCAGTGACTTATGTAACATAATTTTAAATAATGAAGTAGACATATGCTTTGCTTTGGAGGCAGGGCAGACATGGCAAACGCTCTGGCCCGGTGAAAATGTTCCACTGGAAGTGAACCAACAAAAACAGTGGGATATTCCGTTGGTACGGGGCGTGCAGTAAGATTTGTTTCATAATTTCCATAGTAACCAAGATAAGGCACGCCTTCTAGCTGTTTTGACTAAGGAATCTAGTCACTGGTTAAACACTTTACCATCAAGTAATCTCGGCACATTACTTGATGAGGAAAGCTTGCGCATCGCCGTAGGAATCCGACTAGGAGCAGTGATTTGTCAACCCTTTGAGTGTCCCTGTGGTAGCAGCGTCGACAAGTTTGGGCTTCACGGAATTTTATGTAAGAAAAGCACTTGTAGGTTTTCACGACATAGTTCTTTAAACGATATCATCCGAAGGGCTCTTGTCTCTATAAATGTTCTCTCGGTTATAGAAACTTGTGGAATATTTAGAGACGATAGCATGAGACCCGACGGTATGACATTGGTCCCTTGGGAGAGAGGTAAAGCCCTAGTGTGAGATGCTACTTGCGTAGACAATCTGGCGGCCTCTTATTTCAGGAGTACCTCGTTTAAAGCCGAGGCGGCATCAGAGGCAGCGGAACTGAGTCAGTGGCGCAAATATGAGTCTCTGAGAGATGACTACATATTTGTGCCATTTGCTGTAGAGACTATCGGTTTGTGGGGTCCACGTGCGGTGAAGTTCCTAAAGGAACTCCATTCGCTGCTGGTCGTTGCTGCTGGTGATAAGAGGGCTGGTTCTTTTCTCGCTCATAGGCTAAGTATAGCCATTCAGCGGGGAAACGCAGCCAGCGTTCTTGGCACGATACCGCGGGGAGTAAGACTATATGATAATTAAGTTTCTAGTTTTAGTTTTTTTTTACTATTATTGTTTTTAAATATGTATAATAAATATGTATATTAAAATAAATAAAAAAAATTTGTTTTATTTTAAATTAATTATTAAAAATAATAGTTGTACATAAATGATATAAATATCACTACCACTTTTGTGTCATGTTTGTAGTTCTTTAAAAAAAAAACTTTTTTGTTATTTCTATACAAAGAAATAAAATTGAAAGGTCTGTTTGGAATGTAAAATGACAGATTTTTGCTAAATGCATATGAAATTATAAGCTTTACATAAAACAACTATTAAAATGTTTGTGTTTCTGTTTGTTCCGGCTAATCTGCGAAAAATCTGGACCAATATAGTCGTGATTGGCAGATAAATAATGCTATAAGGAGTAACTTAGGCTACTTTCATTTTAGAAAAATTATTAGTGTTCCGCTCAAGAAAATTAAAACCAATGAAATTTAATTATAATAAATTCCACGCGAGCGAAAATTGCGTTGAACAGCTATTTGTATATATAAACATATTGTACGTATAATATACAACAATATAATATGCATCTTTAATACTCGAAGTAACTCATTCCTCCGACATGCAGGTTTCCTTGCAATTTTCCTCTTTTCCCGAGCCTGAAATACAGCACTTAAAAGTGCAATTAATATTTTTATTGATGCCGGCGGAGGTTAGTTCCAGGTTCCGGGCGTACTATTAAATTTGAGATATAACCTTAGTCATTGAGCTACCGTGACTTTTATAACGTAAATGAAAGTATTTAATATTAATATTTTTTTATAAAGTGACAAACAATCACACAGTCCACCTGATGGTAAGCAGATGTCTCAGCCCATAGACATCTACATTTATCCTCGATTAAGAAACAAAATGCAAATGCGCTGCCACCCCGAGGACTAAAATGTAATATCTCGTTTTCAGTAAATAGGGTATCCAGTTCTCTAAATTCACCATACGAGACAAAGCAGCATTAAGCCGCTATTTTACGCGTGTAGTGGCGGTGCGAGAATGTACACTACCACATATCGTACCGTGGATCTCATAAGAGGCGATAGAGGGAAATAATGTATTTCTAATAACGACTTAAATAAAAAAACTGCGGTTGCCAACCCGCTTGCTAAGCGTGATAACTATGGTAAATATCCCCCCTTAGGAAGGCCTATGTTCAGCAGTGGATTTTGATAGGCTATAATGGTTAACGGTACCGGTATTATCTGAGAACATAGTCTTACCCTTATCTAGCCGATCCGTTCGAGTTCCAGCTAGGTTGTAATATAGCTGTAGCGTGGCATGTTAAAAGAGGTCCGTGTTGAAGTTGATATTCTTAAAGTATAAATTTGTTCAACAATAAAATAATGATCACATACATGGAAATTCAATCATTCCAGCTACTCAAAATTACCATAAAACATTTTATTTAATTTTCTAGAATTTGATATCAAAACATGACAAAATTTCATATAGAAATTATAACAGTTTTTAAATCAAGTTTGCATGTTGCACGTCAACGTCGAAATACACTTAACGCATCAGGGATCAGTAACCACAGGAAACATTTAGACACTGGCATGAAATTTTGCTGGGTTGCTTGTTAGACAGACAAAGTATGAGCAACGTGTTGGCATTTTGTGGCGATTAATGATGCTGGTTGGGAAGAGCTACCCTGCTAATTGCGAAGTGCACGCCATTGTTCTATAAATAATTTTCCTTGCTCATTATGTCCGCGGGCTTTGTAGTTGTAAATGTATATAATTCAAACTTAGATTACGAAATATGGGGTATATCGCGTTAAAGTTAATTACAGAAGTTAATTGACTGCCTCGTAGGTCTAGTGTTCGTAAACATGGTTGCTGATTATGAGGGCCTGGGTTCGAAATCCTTGTAGGGCCAAAATCAGTCATTCGGGTTTTCTGTTAATAAATTCTAAGCTCAGGTTCCCGAAGTCAGAAAATTCGCGGTTTTTCACCCTAGTTCCTCAGAATAACGTAAAGCCGTTGGTCCTGCGCCTGATCTCTCTTCGGTCGTGTTGGATAACTGTTTAATCGGACTATGAGAGTGTTTTGCGCAAAGAATTGAGCAATTAATTTTGTCTTGTGTAGATGGTTGTGCTCGTTCAGACTGGCCGCCGTGACCGAAATTCGGTAATTATTAATTACTAGCGCGTATTCCCTTTTGTAAATAGAAATTAAGACTCAATTATTCAATTAGTGATTGCTCAAAATCTCTTGTAGCTCAAAGCTATAAGCGGTTATGAACAATAACTAATCGACTGCGACTGCCCATCAATTGAAAAAGTCTCTTAAACTAAATATCTCGGCGTCATTGTAAATCAGAGGCTACCGTGGTACCTACACCTGGAGCATGTCATCAGTAGGACTCGAAAATTGATTTGGATATTCAAAACCCTAAGACACGTAATACCAGATAAAACTAAACAGTCGGACTCTCCCAGATATCTTCTAAACCAAATATACATATCCCTTGCACAATCTATCATAACTTATTGCATTCCGGTGTGGGGTGGAGCTGCAAAAACCCCATTTCTTAACTTGGAAAGAGCTCAGCGAATCCTTCTTAATGTCTTGTATTTTAAAAAAAGACGTTTTTCCACTGAAAAACAGTATGAAATAAGTGGTCTACTCTCAGTTAGACAATTATACATTACTATGACAACGCTCAAAGCACACGAATCCCTGCCCTTTGACCCATGCATCTTGGAAAAGCGGTGAAAAGATGTTGTGGCTGTGACTTCTGGTTCCAAAACAGTGTTTACTAGTAGGCAATTTAGCTCCCGTTCTGCATTCCTATATAATTTAATAAATAGAGAATTAAACATATACCACAAAACGTAAAAGGGGTGTAAAACCATTATATTAAAATGGGTGCAGTCGAAAACATATGACGAAACTGAATTTCTTATGGAACGCATTTCATAATTCACTGTTTTTACGATATACAATATAATAATACTTTCTCTACCACACACACACACACACACACACACACACACACACACACACTCACACAAACATAAACACACACACACACACACACACACACACACACACACACACACACACACACACACACACACACACACACACACACACACACACTTACATACATGCACACATATACTTTTGTACTTATGTAATTTTTGGTTGTAAAAATAGAAGAAATTAGCTTTTGTCATTTTTGGTTTGTTAAAATAGAGTAATTGGTTTTTAATTTTTTGTTTTTAGTATTAAAATGTATGTTTAGATAAGGAAGAGCGGGGTTTCCAAACACAAGCATTACTTGCTTAAATGGAGACAAAGCAATCCTGCTGGCCTCATATTAAAAAAGGTGGATCTATTAATATATTGAATTTTCGAGGAATAGATGTAAAATTACTTTTAATAAAATGTAAAAGAAGACTTCAAACAACTGAAGTCTATTGCATATTTTGAAGTTGGTGCAACAATAAGACATATTTTACGTTATTTTTCGGTAAAGCGTGTTTTTATTTTCTTTTTACCATCTCAATTTTTTGAAATAGTTACATCAAAAAGTTCATTCTCTATTTTTCCTCCTAGGGTATAAAATTATTACGGGAGCACATATGAATTATTTAATCTATTTAATAAAAAGGAATCATTGAAATCGATTCGCAATTGACGAACCTAATAGAAATAATTACATATATATAGCTTGTGTCGAGCTCGAGCACCTCATTGTTGTAATAATTTATAGACCCCCATGTGCTACTTATGACTATTTTGAAAGGACTTTGGAAAAAGTTTTGCTCAAACTTAGTAAACAGAACAAGTCTGATGTAATATGTGGAGACTGTAACATCAATGTCCTTGAAACTTCTTCCATTAGTATTGAGTTTAGCTAATTCTTTAAATCGTATAATCTTGTTAATTTATTCTTAGAACATAGAATTATTATGCATAGAAACGCAGTCCAGTACAAAACACGAGCGTTAAAATAATGCAAAGTCATTATTAAAGATTTTATAAAAGGGGTTATTATAATATTAAATAATTTATGGACGATATTAACCCCTGATATTAAGGTGATCGCTGCCAAGCTATTTCTATTTTGTTTTGTGTAACATTGCAAACTATTATTTTTTTCAATAAAACAATGTCCTGCTGGGTTTCTTGCTGGTAATCAGTAGTTAATTAAACCTACGAATGACTTTCAACAAATATGATATATAATCCTATTGAATAAAAATATTTCTATTCTATTCTATTCTGTACTTAATAAATTATAGGTATATTTAATAACTTTATGATGTACGCGTATATATCACTACTTGCACATATTTTCTTTCATAGTTAATATGCGACGAGTTTCCATTTACTATGACAAGGAGCAAATAAATTGAAAATTTCCCGAGACACTGCGATAGAATGAAATATACCTGTAAAAGAGGTTGATTCAAAGAAGAGCAATATGTAACTGTTGTGAAAGGTATATTCCTAGGCTTTTTCCTTTTATAACCGAAAAAAAGAAGGAGGTTGTTTACTTCGTGACAAATAGAAAGATTTATAATGAAAGCCCAAATCTGAGTCTCCTATATCCTTTAATGCGCAGCTCTCTTTTTACATACACGATATACTTACATGATATTGGTTTTGCTTGTTGAGCTTGATCTAACATGTCTAATTTTATCTCAAAATATTATTATGGTATCTAAACACTAAGGTTTAATAAGAGTTAAAATTTAATAGCGTTTCCCGATATAATCATGAAAGTTTGCTTTATCTTATTAAACATAAACTTTGAGCGCGTTCTCTTTGTTTGCATATTGTGGCAACTACTGGCGCAGGTTGTGGAAAAGGCTTTGTGTTGATTGTGATGTGCACGCGATTGTTTTACTGAACTTATGTTTGGCGATTTTCTCGAAAAGTTTATAATTAAACAAGATACTGCGCTTGATCTAGTTCCCGTGGCCTATTTTAACGCTAACTGAAATGATGTTGTAATTTTGGAATCCATAACGCGAGACAAGCTATAGATTCACAAGTGCAAATGTTAATTTTAAAGGTGTGTATTCTAAAAAATAAGTGAGCGATAACTACGCCAAATTTCAATCGTAAATGATTACTGAATGTTGAAGCAAACTGTGAGAAAGCCCCTAGTTTAGACAGAGAAGTTGCTTTTGCTGAATTTAGTACGGAATAATTTAAGAATGTCTTCAATTGCCATTTCGTGATGAAACACAGTCCCGATACACTATTTGAATTCATTGATGCAATTAGAAATAGTGGAACGTGATTGGGGGGAGGGGGTAGTAAATAATGATCGCAGCAATCTGTCGAGACATTGACGTCTTTCAACAATAAAAATTATATATCACAGAGCTGTTTGGATAGTGGTAGAAGCTGAATATGCTTAAAATTAAATTAGTTTAATTACATTAAATTATATTTCAAAACCTGAATAATGGTTGTTTTCTTAAAATTTTATATAACAAACTTTAGGGAATTCTAAAAAAAAGTGTAATATAGTTACATCTGAATTTCTACAATATAAAATATTTAGTATAAAATTTTCTAATCTAGTAAAAGCATCGATGCTTCTACTCTATCTTCAATGTTTGTAAGTTTTTAAATATTTTAGTCAGATTTTGGCTCTGAATCGGGTTCAAAAATATTTTAAGCTTAAGTGTTTCTTTACAAAAAAAACATAATTTATCTCTGAGATAAATTCTTACAAACACACACGCTTTGATCTCTGTTGCATATAATAAATCAACTTTATAGTCAATATTGTCAAAGTTTTAAAAACAATTAACAAAATGGAATAAATAAATTATGTAACATACACATATCTACATACTATTTTTTATAAACACCTGAGGTAAACCCACTCTACTAGAGGACTAACGACCAACTGAGGCATGTACAGCCAAAGGATGTAGATAGAGTGTACTTTGGCATTTGGTGTTACAGTTATTGGGGAGGCCAAGGTTTAGCAGTAGAATTTTGGTGAGCCACAATAGCGATGAGTGTGATCTTTACAAAGATGAAAAAGCTTGCGCTTTATCTAATGATAAGTGGCAATCTGTAAAACTATTTTACACACCTTATCTACCGACCAAGATGGGCTCATGTGCTTAGAGGACCTAGCTATTAAGTAATGCGAAAGCCAAGTAATTTAAGTTGCTACTAACAAATAAGGAAATACAAAACACGTGTGAATGCCTGCATTATCAACTTTTCATTCAACAATTAATCCTTCAACAAAATAGTTGGAAATAGCTGGATTCTTCAAACGGTATATTAGAGCCATGCTGCAGCTATAATAGTAGTATAGTTGTAGCACTAAAAGGTCGGCTCGACCGGGGAAGGACCACGCTCTCACAGAATACCAGCGTAAAATGGCAGCTTGACACTGATGTGTTTCGTATGGTGAGTGCAGAGAACCGGAGACGCATTTTACTGGAAAACAGGCATTCCATCTTAATCCTCACGGGTGACGATGTATCTGCATTTTGATTCTTTATCATTTTGAAATAGACCAAGTTATTTTCACATCATACACGCTTTTTATTACTTCTAAAACCACGTGCGTAAGACAAATGTCTTATGAATCTTTTTTGAATCCGCTCGATTCTCAGTGAATGTGTAGCATTTATTTTTTATGGAATAAAAAATAAATGCTACACATGACAAGTGGGCACATAGTCCACCTGATGTTAAGTGGTTGCTGTGGCCCATAGACATTGTTGTGATTGCAATAATACACGTTCGTTAGCGATACAACAACTGATTTATTATATGCCATAACTACCTACGTTTACAATAACACAAATAACCACAACATCTCCCCTTATTAATAAAGATACAATATCATCCATCCCCCCTGTGCGAAAAAAAATAAACAAAATTTCTTATAGTACTAACTTAATAATTAAATATTTAAAACAATTTAATCAATTTTTATGTTGAGTCGTCGTGCCCGACGTAATTATTACATGTTGATAATATTACCATATCTACCTCTAGTTTTGGAAGCGATATCGTAAGGTTATTTACTTATACATATTAGGTATCACTTAGTAATAAAGATTGTGATGGTAATTTCAAAAGTCAATCAATATCAATGTAATTTAAGAACAGGCATACAATGTTACACTTTGTAATTAGGTAGATTATTATAAAGGGAGATTAAATGAATCAATAACAAAATACTGTAATAACAAAATGCAACAATTTCAGTAACGCTGTCGGTCGGATTCGAACCTACGCTCCCAGAGGGAATCTGATTTCTAGTCAGACGCCTTAACAGCTCAGCCACGACTGCTCATCGTAGATTAATTGATAAATACATATATTATTATATTAAAACTTGCAATGAATATTAAGTTCTGTTTAAAATTTTCGATCTGGAACATTCTTATTACATTTGAATAAATTAATCTTTTATTAGTGCTTAGTGCATTGATAATTTTTTCAAAAACAGATTTATTTATCTCTATAATACTAGGACAGAGTAAAAAGGGCTCTTCAATCAATTGTGGGATCAAAAAAAAAATAAAAAAAGTCAGGTATAGCAATTCAGACTGTGATATTTTATATTACCTTAATGTATGGTAGTGAAAGTTAGGTGGCAGAAGCACGAGAGAAGAATATATAATTAATACAATAAGGCGTTACTTTGCGGAAATCCATTATATTAAAGTTGGTAAAAAATTACTTCGCGTACATCCGCTCGATATATCAAGCGGATGTATGCGAAGAAACTTTTTACCAAATTTAAGAAGAATATATGCTGTAGAAAGGCGGTCATTGGGAAGTATGTTGGGCCGTCTGAATGACATAGACCTCATGGAAGACAGCTTTGTTGCACCCGATCCCTGAAAAAGGCGAGCGCTCGGATCTGTCCAACTACAGGCCTATCTCTATAACCTCCTTGTTCTCCAAAATAATGTAAACCATTATTACCAGCCAGCTCATGCGGTACCTTGAGGATCACCAGCTGATTAGTGACCGCCAGTACGGTTTCCGTCGAGGTTTCCCAGCTGGTGATCTTCTAGGTTACCTAACTCATAGATGGGCGGAGGGAGTGGAGTCTACGGAGGAGGCGTTGGCCGTTAGTTTGGACATCGAAGCGAAGGCTTTCGATCGGGTTTGGCACAAAGCGCTTCTTTCGAAGCTGCCTCCCTATGGGCTTCCCGAGAAATTGTGCAATTTTCTTGCAGATCGGAGCATCAAGGTCGTAGAAGACGGTGCATGCTCCGATAATTAGCCCGTTAACGCTGGTGTTCAACAAGGCTGCGTGCTATCACAAACGCTGTTTCTTCTGCATATCAATGATATGTTGCAAACCAGTAACATTCATTGCTATGCAGACGACAGCACTGTTGATGCTTTATACATCGGCCGTGCCAATATTTCTCGGGAAAACGTCACCGAGTACTGGAACAAACTTGTGTCTGAAATCAAAACTTCGTTGAACAAAGTCTCAGACTGGAGGCGACTAAATCTAGTCCAGTTCAATCCCCAGAAAACTCAAGTTTGCACGTTTACCGCTAAAAAGAATACCTTTGTCGTATCTCCTCAGTTTCAAGGCACTCACCTTGTTGCCTCAGCCAGTATCGGTATCCTCGGTGTCGACACATCAAGTGACGTGCAGTTTTGTGGTCACTTGGAAGAGAAGGCCAAATTGGCCTCTAAAAGCTTGGCGTGCTCAGCAGAGCGGGACAGTATTTCATGCGGGCACACCGCTTGCAACTTTAAAAGGCGCAGGTTCGGCCTCACATGGAATACTGTTCCCATCTCTTGGCAGGGGCTCCCCAGTGCCAGCTCCTTCCACTTGACCGCATCCAGCGCAGAGCGGTTCGAATCGTCGACGACCGAGTTCTTTCCGATCGGCTTGACTCACTGGCACTACGTAGAGATGTTGCATCTCTTTGCGTATTTTATCGCATCTACCACGGGGAGTACTCTGAGGAATTGTTCGGACTAATTCCAGCCGCTCAATTTAACCATCGCACATCGCGACAAAACTCGCGGTACCATCCATTTCAGCTGGATGATTGGCGGTCCACCACTGTGCGATTTAAAAGAAGTTTTCTCCCTCGCACAACTTCCTTGTGGAATCAATTACCCCCAGCGATTTTTCCGGACCGATACGACTTAGGGACGTTCAAGAAAAGAGCCTACTCCTTTTTAAAAGGCCGGCAACGTATTTGCGATTCCCCTGGTGTTGCAGTTGTTCATGGGCGGCGGTAGTCACTTACCATCAGGTTAGGCGCAAGCTCATTTGCCCCTCTCCTGTAAAAAAAAATAGAGAAAGGTGAAGTTTACAAGGTGGTGTTGTGATCAGGATTGTTCAGGAAAGGAATGCTTCAGCTGTTTGTTCATGTAGAAAAAATTTACGAGGAAAGAGTGGAAAGCAAATTTATGTTTCAGAAATAAGCGGCAGAGTCGGTATAGGACACCCTAGAAGAAAGTTGATCGACCAAATAGGCGATATATTGAAGATAATCAAATTTAGATTACCCTTAACCGACGAGCATGTATACGTCGGTATTTGGATATAAAGGAGGCGAAAGATGTGTGTCAAGATCATACCCAATAGAAGTCCGTAGTCTCTGCATACCCCTCTGGGTGACAGGCGTTTACGTTGTGTAATTATGTACTGTCGCCATGTTTTAATGTTAATGTCAAAAATCACTGTAAATTAATATTGAATAAGAATTAAAAGCTGATATATAAGAAATAAAAAAATAATAATTTCACATTCTCATATAAGCGCTTTAATTTTTCATTACACCATAACTTAGCTCCGAATTCAGAATGTGAAAATATTATACATTTTTTTGTTCGTTGATCTGGGTGTTTACTTGTTTTAATTTTTTTTTATATCCACATCATCAAAAAACTATTTCATAAATGTGCAAGTGTGATTTTGTAAATGAAATAATATTGTGTATGTATGTATCTTAAATAAGATGTACAATAGCTGACCTTATTGCTAATTCAATCACTGCAATGAAGAAAAATTAAAAACCTACGAAATGTGTCTGCTGGTTCTTTTTTCGGCAAATGGTTGGCTTAGTTAGCACTTAGAGCTTTGTACATAAGATATAATGACGATTGTTTTTTTTTTAATTATTATTAATTTGTAAAAAATATCTATACAGTCGTGATTTTTATAACATTAAATTAAAATATATAGTGCAAGCAAAAATTTATCCGCAGCCGGTAGGATTCGAACCTACGCTCCCAGAGGGAATCTGATTTCGAGTCAGACGCCTTAACCACTCGGCCACGACTGCTGTGTCTTAAACATATTAAATTTTAAACATATTATACTTCTACTTAGTCTATACTGCAAATATTATTCTTATATACCCACCGTTGAAGGTAAACAGAGGATCATAAGTGCTATTTACAACTTAAGACCAAGAGTCTCTTAGACAAAAATTTAAAGAAATAAATATTATATTAACTTTAACCTCTCAGTACATATACAAAATTTTATGAATGTTCACAAAAACAAAAGCGGGTTTAGTAAAAACAATTTAATAGTATGTAAACACTAAGGAACAAACACAAGCTAGTAATACCAATTTCTCAATTCCATAGATACTGTAATTCATTCTTTAGGCAATGTATAAATATTAGAACATTAATAAATTCGCAGAAAATATACAAGATGTCTCTATTACCAAGTTTAAATATTTGACTATACAAAAACTGTAGAAAAAAGGGTTATTATAATATAAATGTATACTTGATTGATGATAACCCCTGGGAATAAGATGGTCGCTTCCAAGCTGTGTCTAAAATAAATTTTGTAAATAGTTTGTACAAACCTTTCATATTGTAAAATTTACTTTAAAACAAATATTGTTGGGTTTCTTGGTGGTTCTTTCCAGGACAGAGAATTTTTTCCGAACCAATAGTAAAGTAAAAAATAACGTTCAATAAGAATAACATGTGATCTATGTTGAATACAATTTATTCTACTCGTATTCTATTCTATGCATTTCTAAGAAAACGCTTAAAGTCACGCCTTGAGAGTGACGGACTTATCTCGTAGTACCCGTTCATGTCTGTCTCATTATAAACATAAAATACCATTTACTGGTCGCTTCCGACATCAAGCTATGAAGTGTAGGAATGATATTCCTCCAGCACTAAAACAATCTAATTCCATTCGTAGTTTAAATAATTTAACAAGTGGTAAAATTAAAAAAAAATTGTAGAAGCAACTTTAATAAAAATTATTAATAATAACGGAAAAACTACAAGTAGTAGTTCAAACCCCGATCAATATTTATGGGACCACATAAGAAGCACTAGCTTTCAAATAAAAAGAATCATCAAAAACTAGAGAAAACTTATGACGTATTACACATTAAAAAATACAACCGAATCGAGTACCTCCTCCTTGTTGAATGCGGTTAAAAATGAGATAAATATCATAAGAGATATTAGATCTCAATTGCTAAAAGCCACACATTATTGCCCATTCTCATTCAGCGTTCAATAACTACAGGCTATCGAATTGCATCGATGAACATAGGCCTCTTCAGATTGCCTTATAAGGGAAATAATTGCCATGCTTGATAACAGTTCAAACATCCTGGGTTGGCAACCACACTATGATTTATTTTTCAGCTGTTATTAAAAACACACTTCTGCTCATCTCGTTTCCCTCTGAGACCTCTTACGACACACACGGGATGATATGGGGCAGTCGATATTCTGATAACGCCACTACACGGTTAGCCAACAGTCCCAGAAACGTAATAAATAATAATGTAGGTACAAAAATATTATCCTCATTCGTCCACTGCTCTCAATCTAGTATGCGTTAGTATGCGCTATCCCTATAGTATGTGCTGACTTGTGCAGAGCGGAACTCGATATGAAACATGATTTGTTATGTAACATAAGTTATATTCTTTATTGTAAGTAGGAGTGTTTACTATATAATTAGCAGGGCTCCTTAGGTGTACCTTTATAACTATTTCCGTCACCGAATAGCAGTAAAATATAGAGAGATCCCGTATAGTTACAGACTGGGAGGCTTCAGTGCCTGTTTCTATAGAGTTGACAACGCATCTGTACCGTGTATCATTTCATTTTTTTAAAATACAGCAAGCAACTCTATTTATGTTATAAGTAAGTAAATCATGCTACTGTACTTCGGACGGTAATACGTGCATTAAGCTAAGGCCTATACCAAGTAAAGTACCATTGCAGTGCAAATAAATGTATGCACAAACTATGCATTAAGCGTATTAAAAAAAATTACGTATAACATGATTATACGTAATTTTTTAAAGTAGTTTAATTACATACAGGTTTTTACTAAAAAACTTATAATTATTACTATAATTCAAATTTTCCGATTATATTATGTCAATCATAAATGCACGAATTATAATGCTCACATGATTGTGAAAAAAAATGTAAATTGTAGTTCTATTCGTCAAAGAGTTCCAGTAGCAGTCACTGAAGTACACTTTCAAGTCACTCTATCAAGACCGGAGGTAAGGTCTCAACATAACTAATTTATTTTATTCTCCTTGGCGAGGAGTTCCTGTAGCAGTCATCAAAGTACACTTTCAAGTCACTCTATCAAGTCCGGACTTAAGGTCTCATCAAAACTATCAAAACGAGGCCAAACTCGGCACATCTAGTTCTCCCCAAAGATTACAACTCCATATTTAATTTCAGTAATAACCAGGTGGTCAGTTCATTTAATAGAGATACTAAATTACGTGGTGGCTCCTTCATCATCATCATCATTACAGCCTTTCATAAGTCCACTGCTGAACATAGGCCTCCCCCACGGAATGCCACAAAGCACGGTCCTGAGCCACCTGCATCCATCGACTTCCAGCATGTCTTACCAGGTCGTCACTCCATCTCGTGGGGGGGCCGCCCTATACTTCACCTACCGGTACGAGGCTGTCACTCGAGAACCTTTCTTCCCCATCGGTTGTCGGTTCTTCGAGCTATATGGCCGGCCCACTGCCACTTCAGCTTACTAATCCGTTGGGCTATGTCAGTTACTCTGGTTCTACTGCGGATATCCTCATTTCTATGTTTATCATGCAGAGAAACCCCGAGCATAGCCCTCTCCATAGCTCCTTGAGCGACCTTGAGCTTCCTCATCCGGCCAGCAATGAAAAACCACGTCTCAGTTCCATAGGTTATCGCTGGCAACACGCACTGGTTGTACAGTCTCGTTTTCAAGTTTTGAGGTATACCTGACGAGAAGATGTGCCCTAATTTCCCGAACGCTGCCCAACTGAGTTGAATCCGTCAATAAACCTCTCGATTGAAGTTGAACTTATCTAGTCGGACTATTTGTCCCAGGTAAACATACTCATCAACAACTTCAAGCTTAGTGCTCTCAACAACTACCGGCATAGGTGCGACATGGACGTTAAACATGATCTATGTATTGTCCATGTTCATCTTAAGACCTATCCGTTGGGAGACACTATTGAGGTCATTAAGGATAATGCTTATGTCCTCCAGCGATTCTGCCATAATGACTATATTATCGGCAAATCGAACGTGAGTGATGTACTCGCCATTGATGTTAATCCTTTCCCGTGCAGAACCTTAAAAACGTCTTCCAATGCAGCGGTGAAGAGTTTCGGGGATATATATTCCCGGGCGAGGATGGAATTACAGCGGAGCTTTTGAAAGCGGGTGGAAAACCGGTACTTGAACTCTTTCAGAAGTTTTATAATTCCGTCCTCCATGGCGGTACTACTCCGGAGGCGTGGAGCAGAAAAGCGGTGGTTTTATTCTTCAAGAAAGGTAACAACGCTCTCTTGAAGAAATACAGACCGAATTCCCTTCTGAGCCGCGTCTACGTGCTGTTTTCGAGAGTCATTACGAATCGTCTCGCACACAGACTCCAGCCTCTCCAGCTAACCGTTAAAAGAATTTAGATTTGAAAAAAGGATTACCGCATAATATTTTAAAATACTTCAAAACCATTGATGTAAAAAAAAACGCAGATTTGTGGGGATTTCCTTTACAGTGATTGCATCTATAATAGATTTGAATTGAAATTGTATACTTGGGGAGTGCTTTTAGCCGGGATGGAATATGTGATTTAGATGTGGACAGGCGTGTCGCTGCCGGGAACAAAGTCAATGGTGCCCTGAGTGCGTTAGTCAAAAGGCAAGGCGTAGTGAAGAGTGCACGCCTTGCAATACATAACGCAGTGTTGGTACCGACTTTGTTATATGGCAGCGAAACCTGGGTATGCCAGAAGAAGCATAAAAGCAAGTTGAATGCAGTGGAGATGCGATCTCTTCGTAAAATGTGCGGCGTTACCATGGCCGACCGAAAGCGAAACTAAGAGATTCGCAATATGGCAGGTTTGAAAGATGACCTTATCACAAAAATTGATAAGGGCGTGCTTCGGTGGTTTGGGCACGTTGAGCGAATGAGTGAAGACCGAATGGTGAAGAAAATATATAGCGCGAAAGTTAATATTAAAAGGTGTCGAGGTAGACCGAGACTAACTTTCGAAGACCATGTGAGCAAATTGCTCGAAGAGGGTAGGGTCAAGAGTACTCGGATTCCTAGACGTGCATGTATGAAGAAGATAATGAATCTGAAAGAAGCGAAAGAGGTATGTAAGGATCGTGACACTTGGCGATCTGTTCTCTCTGGCTACCCCGTCAGGGATTGTGCGTGAAGATAAGTAAGTAAGTAAGCATTCATAATAGATTTAATTGCACCTCATCTTGCTTCTTGCTTCCTGATTTAATAAACTTCACGTCCCACGTAAACGGCTTGGCATTCAGATTCATTCCAGGGTCAGACGTCATCGGTCTGTATAAAAGGCAGTTGTTTTGGCTCGCCGCTCACTTAGCGGTTAGCCACCGTAGAGTCTATATCACCTGAGGATGCCTCGTGTAGAGGCGAAACACGTTTCGTATTGTCGTCAGTGGCGTGTCTCGCCTAGTGTAGTGGTGTTGGGAGTAGCGGTGTTGGGATTAGTGGTGACGGGGATAGTGTACGCAATTGAGGGAGGGCGGGGGGTGCTCTTCATACTAGGTAAGACACATTATTTTATTTTATAACGCGGATATTTGCGAAGTAAATTTTTCGAAAAGCTATTAATTATATTAATTAACTTTAGTAAAGTAATACCTTTATTTAAATCTGGTAGTACATTGGACCCCGTTAATTATACACTTATTTCTGTACTACCAACTCTCAGTAAATTTTTTGAATAAATAATTTTGGATCAATTGTTAATTTTTTTAATACAAATAAATTACTTCTTAAAAACCAATTTGGTTTTACAAGGGGTCGCTCGACGTCTGACGCCGGTGTTGAGCTTATGAAATATATTTTTAATGCCTGGGAGAATTCACAAGATGCCTTAGGTATTGTCTGTGATCTTTCCAAGGCTTTTGATTGTGTTCATCATGAGACATTAATCAGAAAACTAGCGCTTAGACTTTTAGAAGTTATTACTTCATATTTAAGTAACAGAACTCAAAAAGTCGTAATCAATGGTAAAGTTTCCTCCGGATCGGTAGTAGGCGTTCCTCAGGGCTCGATTCTTGATGGTATGGCTCACCTGATGGTAAGTGACTACCGCCGCCCATGAACGACTGGAACATCAGGGGAACCAGAGGAATTTCAGATGCGTTGCTGGCCTTTTCAAAAGGTGTAGGCTCTTTTCTTAAAGGAAGGTCCCTAATTCGTATCGGTTCGAAAAAATCGCTGATGGTAATTGATTATCATAGCTTCTCTTAACATATCCCCTGAAGTGATTGACTGGTTTTATAGTTACTTGTATGGTCGCCGGCAAATGATACTTGTTGATGATTCGTTCTTCAACTGGTACACGGTTTTGCCGGCGTGCCGCAAGGTGGCGTGTTGTCCTCTCCTCTTTTCAATTTATTTACGAGTACTTCAATTACACTTCAATTATATTCTAACCTGTATGCAAATTACCTCCAAGTATATGTGCTTGCCAAATTGGTTGATTTATCCAAAATTATAGGCTTATTAAATAAAGATTTTGACGTGGATTGGAGTAAGTTATATGGTCTTACAGTAAATCAAACCAACACAAAAACAATAACAATTGGCAGTAAAAAATGGATACACTAATAGATTTTCCTACTTTACCTGGGATTATAATATTTGACGGGAGATCCTTGCCATATAGTGACACTGATAAAAATTTGGTATAAGTTTTGGCTTGTTATGTTTTAACGTGTGCTCCAAATGAGTAGAAGGGTGTTTGCGTCGGTCCGATCTTTTTTTTTATAGGATAAGGGTGACAAACGAGCACACAGTCCACCTGATGGTACAAATCAAAATGTAGATGCGTTGTCACCCGTGAGGACTAAGATGGAATGCCTCATTTCCAGTAAAAAGGGCCTCCGGCCACCTGCACTCACCAAGCGAAACGCAGAGGTAAACCTCCACTTCACGGTGGTTTTCTGTGAGGTCGTAGTACTACCCCGGTTTGAGCCGGCCCATCCGTGCGACAGCAAAAGCTGCCGCTGGCTCTACCACTGTTAAAAATCTATCTGTAGATTAAACAATTTTGTCAACCAAAATTGCACTTGCACAGTTACTTCCTTTACCGATCCCCGATTATTCTCATACGTGTTTTCTCAATTTAAATAAGAAATTACTTTATAAACATGAGTGCATTCAGAACCTTTGTATTCGGTTCATATTTGGACTCCAAAAATATGATAATGTTTCCAAATTTCGCAAAAAAACTCAAGTGGCTTCCGATCCGTATTCGCAGGAATACCCACATTCTTTCTCTTTTATACTGTTTAATAATCCCACTTCTTTCCCTTAATAATTGGTTTGAGTTTTTCGATGACTCTCAATGTGGCTCTCTTCGCTCTGATAAAATCGTCAACTTAAAAAAAATATTCTATAATACTTCCTTTTACTCTATTTTTTTTTTCTATTTAAGCTGTTAATCTTTCGAACTCCTTACTCCTACTCCTTATATATCATTTCTTTTTCTCTCCCTGAACTTACGTCGCTTATTAAAATGGCTACCTATTATTTCCTTACATTAAGGCTTTTATTTCACTCCCTTTTGTTATTTATATATTTTTGTTACTGAAATGTATTTATTTATTATATTATGCATGTATTTATTGAGTATATGTTTGTTGTATGTATGTTCAAATAACTTGCGTACACCCTCACCCTTTCTCACAGGTCATTATATCTTCCGTCTTGTAGTTGACTGGCAGAGATCGCTTGTAAGTGTTAAGGCTGCCAATTGTACCTTTGTTTTTTATTTGTATTTTTTCTCTTATTTATCGGTGTACAATAAAGTATATTTCATTTATTCAATCTATAGGGGAGGCCTATGTTCAGCAGTAGACTTTGATAGGCTATATGGTAACAGTAACGGTATTCTGTGAGAGCGTGGTCCTATCCCTATCGAGCCCACACATTCGTGTTACAACCCCAATAAAGCTGCAGAGTGGCTCTACCACGTTTAAGATATCCTTGTTTAAGTTGTTATACTTAGAGGTAACTAAAGCTTTTTCAACAATAAAACAATGATCATACACATGCTATTCCGATCATTCCAGCCACTCAAAAATACCAAAAAACATTTTATTTAACTTTCTAAAATTTAATATCAAAGCTTGACGAACTGTTTATATGAAAATTATAACAGTTTTTAATCAAATTTGCATGTTGCGCGTCAACGTCAAAAACACTTAACGGATCAGGGATCAGTAACATTTAGACACTGGCATGAAATTTCGCTGGGTTGCTTGTTAGACAGACAAACAATGAATGAGCAACGTGTTGGCATTTTGTGGCGATTAATGATGCGGGTTGGGAAGAGCTACCCTGCTAATTGCGAAGTGCACGCCATTGTTCTATAAATAATTTGCCTTGCTCATTATGTCCGCAGGCTTTGTAATTGTAAAGTTTAATGTAAATGTATATAATTCAGATTTAGAGTACGAAATATGGGGTATAACGCGTTAAAGTTAATTACAGGAGTTAATTGACTGCTTCGTTGGTATAGTGGTCGTAAACATGGTTGTACATTATGAGGTTCCGGGTTCGAATCCTGATCGGACCAAAATAATTATAGTTTTTCTATCAAGAAGTTCTCAGCTGAGTATCCCGGAATCAGGAAATTGGTGGTTATTCACACCCGTGTCTCGGAAAGCACGTAAAGCATCATACTATGAGTGTGAGAAAATAGAGAGTTCACCAGTATTCGAGCATAGAATTGAGCACTATAATTCTGTCTTGTGTAGATAGATGGCAGTGTCCGTTCAGACTGGCCGCTGTGACCTAAATTCGGTCAGACTGACATTATTATTAATTACTAGCGCATACTCTTTTTGTAAATGGAAATTAAGACGTTAAATTACACGGTGACAGTATCTCAGCTGAAGGCTACAAGGGGATATAACCAATGACTATTTGACTAGAGACCAGAGGTCATAAAGTTAAAATACTATTGAAGACGATACAGAAACAATGTAACTACCTTTTAAAAATAGAGCTGTAAATGCTCTAGCATAACCCGAATCAAAGACAAAGCAATGCCATAACCTACTGATCTCATATTTAAAAATAAAATGGATCTATTAAGATATTGAATTTTCCAGGAAAAGATGAAGAATTACTTTTAATAAAAAGTAAAAGCAGACTTTAAACTACTAAAGATAATTTTATATTCTTAAGATGGCGCAAGAATAAGACAAGAAAAAAAATTTTTTTTTGTAAAGTCGGCTTTTATTTTTTTTAACATTTTATCCCAATGTCAAATTTGTCGAAATAGTGACATCAAAATGTTTACCTGTATTTTAGCACCTGGGTTTAAACTTCCAGTGGTGAATTTTTTTCCCCAACCAAGGGACCACCCATGAAGTATTTAATATATTTAATAAAAAGGAATCATTGAAACCGGTTGACAGTTTACGGCCCTAATAGAAAAAAAATCGAAAATAAAACGTATTTTTTAAAATTTTCGGTGATGATTTTGACAGTTTTGCTAAAATAACTACAACATTGAATCAAAGGTATCACACGTTATCAGTCTCTTGTGTATAGTACTAAGTAAGAAAATATATCGTGATAATTGCAGAAAGCACGCAATTGTACAATGATTAAACTTTGGCACTTCCATTATCTAGAAAGGGTTAAATACATAGGATATTATTTATTTCAATATTTATACGTTTTATTTTAATAATATAAACTACAAGATATCTATATAAATAACTAAAAAATTATATACGCTATATACGAGTATAACAAAAACACAATTTTTAAATTTTTTGTCTGTCTGTCTGTTTAATCTCCGAAATGGTTTGACCGATTTTGACGGAACTTTCACTGGCAGATATCTGATGTTATAAGGAGTAACTTAAGCTACTTTTATTTAAAAAAAGAGTTAACGCTTCGCACAAAAAAAACGCTAAATTATACGCGGGTGAAGTCGCGGGGAACAGTTAGCTTATACTAAATATTCAATTTCCGCAATTAGCATAGTTAAATCAACTTATGGCCGATTTTCAATTTTCAGATAAAAGTAATCCATAAAATAAATTATAATCTGACTGAATATGAAAGTCAAACAATTGGAGTATTATATTAATACAACTGTAATTTTCAAATTGTTTATGTTGTATTTTATTCTATGAATAACTTTTATCGGACTGTTGAAAAATCAGCCCTTACTTCTTTAAATATAAGTCTAACAAGAACATAATTTATTACGTTTTGTTCTGTGTACCCTGTTACAGCCTATTAAAGTCCACTGCTGAAGATAGGTCTTCCCTATAGATTGGTGGGATATTTACCACAGTTGACATGCTTGCCAGGGTGATTCGCAACCGCATATTTTTTATAATTATTGAGGTATAAAGCTTTCTCCTGTTTTGATTTCCCTTTTCCGCTTCCTTCGATATACACAATGATATGGGCTAGTGGATTCTCACATATTGCCACTAAACGGCAAAACATTAAAGCTATTGAAAGTAGTTTTTTCTTTCTTTCAACAGTGGTTCGGAAAATATCTAGTTTCTGATATCAATTTGAAAAAAAAAACTAAGCTACGTTAAAATAAATTCAGATGAATTTTCGCCCCTATAGACGAAGACAGAATATCCCGTTGACAGTAAAAAAAAGTTTCTGGTACACTAAACTCAACAAACTAAACAGTCTTTATTACTTGGGAAAAACTTAGAAAAAATATATACTACATAGTACTTGGAAATAAAGTAATTTTACAGATTTTAACGTATTTAATTAAAAAAAAAATTCCTCGTCTTGGAACTTAACAGTACCCGTGTTCACGAGAAGAACTGAGGCGTTTGAAGTCCTGATGTCTCCGACTTTTAATTATTAATTTTTGGTCCGATCTACGCAGATCGAGTTAAAAGTATTTTGAAGTCTTGTAGTAGTATGCTAAGGTTCTTAATTGAAATTAGGATATTTTTAATTTTAATAGCCTCGCGAATCAACCTTGGTAAGTATAAATGTTCTTTTGCGAGAATTTGTAGTCTATCACATCTGTTTGGTTGGAACGATCTTAAACATATTCACACACTGCGCACTACGCGGAGCGTCTGTGCTTCACATCAGCGATATGTTCGTTTACGAATTGAAAAAGTTAAAATTAAACGCCATCAAATTCTTAAAATTAGTTTTATTCTATGTGTAGTATTAGCGTAAATATAATAATTCATTATAGGCTACTACTATAATGAATAATACATACTACTATTTTATGAGAATATTGTCCTTCCCACCTTAATAAAGCAGTTAAATGTAACTTACTTTGTCTTTAATAAGGAATTTGAAAATGGAGGAAATTTTAAATACTGCAAAAATAAATACCGAAACAGTGAACTTTAGGAAATACTCTCTAGTGATTGTAAATATATTTCATACAGATATCCAGGTACCTATTATAATAGACGCCGGCTTTAATGTTAATAATCCAATTATATTCTCTGTTGTTTCAGTAAAAGAAATGGTAAAAAGATATTCAGAAAGCAATAACTGTGTTCTAAATCCAATTAATATGCAAGGGTTCACCCATTTTACCTAAAGTAAAGAAATTAAAATATCCCCAAGGTACTTCGCGGAATTGCTGCTTCATTTTATTTGTAGCGACTTAGGTAATTTTCAATTTCTTCGCTTTTCTTTAGTATTTCTTTGAATTCTTTTAATTGATCCTTTTTACTCGTAGCGAGATATTCCGTCTAAGATCTCAGGGGTGACATTGCACCTGCTATCAACTGCATCTGAAGATATTCAACGTGGTAGAGCCACGCTGCAGCTATATTAGTAATATAGTTGTAGCACGAATGGGTCGACTCGACCGGGGAAGGACCACGCTCTCACAGATTACCAGCGTAAAATAGCAGCTTAATACTGCTGTGTTTCGTATGGTGAGAGTAGAGAACCGGAGACCCTTTTTACTGGAAAAGAGTCATCTTAGTTTTCGGGGGTGACAACGCGTCTGCATTTTGATTCGCTAACGAGGATAGATGTAGATGTCTATGGGTTACAGCAACCACTTACTATCAGGTGGACTGTGTGCTCGTTTGTCACCCTATCCTATAACAAAAAATATTACTAGGGGGGGGGACTAATGTGTTCGACATCCCAATGTCATAGTTATCCATGGCTACCTCCAGGATAAAATTATTAATATCGTATAAATAATCGTGATTTCAATTTCATCACGTAGAAGTAAAGCGACAACATTCAAGTATTTTTTATTAAAACATAGTTTATATTTATTCAGACCCTTGTGCCATACATTGCGGTTATACAATTGCCTCTGAAAGACACTACCGTATCCCGTTTTAATTACATGTTTTAATTTTTTCCATGTAGCGGGTGGATAGGCCCAGCAAAACTCATATGCAGCTCTTAGGTACTTCTTTAGATATCCATTCACAGTAGCAACTCACTAGATATACGCGATATCAACAATAATCAAGGAACTGTCTAATATTAAGGTAAACAGATCAAATATCGAAGTGTAAAATAACAACTATTAAACGCTAGTCGTTCATAGTTAATATTTAATACTTAAACGTTGTAAATATTAACTACTTATATGTCGTAAATAAGGAGGATTTCATTTACGACGTATTTTCATGTATTTTTTATTTTATTTTCTAGACTAAAATAAAGTAAATTTTACCTTGTAAAGTAATTTGTGTAACGGAAGGAATGAATTTATTTAGCATATATATGTACGTGTACCTTATACAATTTTTAGATAACATTTTTCTCTCGTTTTATTAGAATAGGCGACTTTGTGTCCCACTTTCTTTGTATAATATTATGTAGTTCTGAAACAAAAGTACTATCAAGTTCTAACGTTATGCGGAGTTTGTAATGAGTTCATATAAGGCGTGCTAAAATAAACAGAGATAAGAAAGTGTCATATGCTCAAAGAAACTTTCCCTCATACAGTTTGCTTACTTATTCTTAACAAGTGAAAAATTTAAAATTATTTTCTTGTTAGTCACAAGTTAATTTTTTTTTTCATTTATAATCTACATAAAGTAGGACTGAAGATAGATTTATAATCAAAGATATATTTTAATTATAAAAGTAGTTATATGTACATTGTACACATGTACATTTTATTGTATGTAAGATTGTGCATACCATAACTGACGTCATAAAGAAAGTTTTAAACTGACATGTCAGATTTTTATCTTTCATTTCTTTTCTTGTTTGAACTTGCAATTTAATAATTAATAATTTAACCTTGTTATTAATTTTTTCGTTTTCCATAATTATTGTTTTACTTAATGGTCACTAGTTTTTGAGTTATTAGGCGGGTAAAAATACCTCGGTATAGTTATTTTATACAATCATAGACAAATGAACTGACTAAGTAGCGCAAATATGAGTCTGAAAGATTACCAAAAGTACAAAAGAAGTGCGTGCACGATCTCTACTTAGTTTTTATACTTTTTATATAGGATAGGGTGACAAACGAGCACACAGTCCACCTGATAGTAAGTGGTTGCTGTGACATCTACATCTATCCTCGTTTGCGAATCAAAATGCAAACGCGTTGTCACCCGTGAGAACTAAGATGCCCGTTTTCCAGTAAAAAGGGTCTCCGGTTCTCTACACTCACCATACGAACATACGAAACACAGCAGTGTTAAGCTGCTATTTTACGCTGGTATTTTATGAGAGCGTGGTCCTTCCCCGGTCGAGCCGACCCATTCGTGCTACAACTATACTACTAATATAGCTGCAGCATGGCTCTACCACGTGTAAAAACTGTACTCATTCCTTAAGTTTTTACTATTTGAATTAACCGCTGAACATAGACCTCCCCATATGTTGCCTCATAGCAAGGTTGCTTGGTCTAGTTGCAACTCTTAGCAGGCTTGGCAACCATAGTTTTTTTTTAATAATTTTGCATTTTTTTAATAAGATACTGCTGCACATCTCTTGTTTCAGTTTCCCTCTGTCGCCCTTTATGGCAGCCACGAAATGATATATGTAGGAGTGGGTTCCCTTGGGCTCCCACTGCACTAACTACGGCAAAAATTTACTTGTGACTAATAAAGTTAATTTCTTAATTACCTTTAAAAGTGTTTAGCGGTTTTAACATGGCCAAAGTGTTCACAGTCAGTGCAGATAGATGACTTTAAACTGAGGAAAGATTCTCCGATATGCTTAAAACCGTGTACACGCGAACTTGCCGTGCTAAGCCACATTAAGGATGCTCTTTCTGCTTGCCCTGACGGGGTCGATAACAGTAATTAATGGCCTATAGCGCATAATTGTTAGTTTCGTTACGAGTTAATAGTAGCGTGTTTGTTTACATGAAAGGAACTTGGGCAAATAAATCATTGCCCGTGGCAATGAAGGTACTACAAATATATATCATTAACAAACAACTATCACCCCGGTTTCAGAAAGAGGGCTAAGTTTATTAGGTCTGTGTGTACGGATATAATATAATCTAAAAGCGGTATGTATACTTGGAACAGATACGAGCTATTTGTATCAATTACTCGATTCGAAATAACAAACAAGTGGTAAAATTAAAAATGTTGTACTCTCAAAACTCAAAAACTATTGGTCAGACCTTAATAAAATTTATACGGAATCACATGAGAAGCACCAACTTTCAAATAAACGAAGAATCATCGAAATCAGTTCAACCAGAAAAAAAGTTATGAGGTAACACACATAAAAAAAGAAAAAAACATACAGTGGAATTTAATAAAACTAATTTCTACGGATTTTATCGCGCTTAATTTAACTTTTTAATTCCCGACGTTTCGTGATTTACAGAACCCATGGTCACACAGCGGAGTGGGGGGGGGGGGGGCTGAGGTATTTGACGTCTCGATGTCATAGTTAACCCGGCTACTTTCAATTATTGAAAATAAGAACAGAACCATTTTCAACTTGTGTTTAAAAAATCGAATGTATGCAATGAATATTGGCGCCACGAGTAATTCTATTCTAATGATTTTTTTACGATAAGGGTGACAAACGAGCACACAGTCCACCTGATGGTAAGTGGTTGCTGCGGCCCATAGACATCTACATCTATCCTCTATTACAAATCAAAATGTAAATGTGTTTTCACCCGTAAGGACTAAGATGGAATGCCTCATTTCCAGTAAAAAGGGCCTCCGGCCACCTGCACTCACCAAGCGAAACGCAGAGGTAAACCTCTACTTCACGCTGGTTTTCTGTGAGGTCGTGGTACCACCACGGTTCGAGCCGGCCCATCCGTACGACAGCAAAAGCTGCCGCGTGGCGCTACACTTTTCTTACATTTACGCGAACACTACACATTAAATGAAATTATTTTTTATGGATTCTATTGCGTTTAATTTAACTTTTTAATTCCCGACGTTTGGGTTGCTTTACAGCGCCCATGGTCGCGGGGTCGACGACTGAGGTGTTTGACGTCCCGATGTCATAGTTAGCCCGGCTACCTTCAGTCTTTGATTATTAATTTTTGGTCCGATCTACGCAGAATGTGCTAACAGTATCCTGAAGTCTTGCAGTTGTATGCTTGTTTCATATGGTTAGTTTAGAGAACTGGAGATCCTTTTACTGGAAACGAGGCATTCCATCTCAGTCCTCCGAGGTAACAACGCTTCTGTATTTTGATTTTTAATTGAGGAAAAATGTAGATGTCTATGAACCACAGCATCCACTTACTATGTGAAATGTATGCTTGTGTGTCACCCCAGTTATATAAAAAAATTGTCGTAAATTTAACATAAGAATGACTTTCAATAAATATTATTAAAATCTATATTGAATAAAAAGTGAACTATTCTATTCTATAACTACCTGTTCCCTGCACCTTCGCCCGCGTAAAATTTGTTACGATTGGATTTCATGGGGTTTAATTTGTTTGCTCGGAAACCTAATTTTCTTTTCTAAAATAAAAGCAACCTAATTTACTCCTTATAAAATGTCCAGCCGTTTAGGAGTTTAGCCGGAACAAACAGACAGACAGACATAAATAAAATAATAATTTTGTTACATGTACCGTTTATATTTTCATATGCTTTTATATATATATACCATATGTTGGAAAAGCTGTTATTGTGACATTACAAACAGGCACTTCAATTTTATTTATTTGTATAGATGTCTAGATATAGATGAATAAATTATATTTAGATGACTAATATATAGTTGAATAATTATATACGTAATATACCCATATATATCACTAGTATATTAAATTGCACCCATTTTCTATTTCATGTAAAATTAATATGCGACGATTTTCCATTTACTATGTCAAAGAGCAAAGAAATTGAAAAATTCCACAGACCTTGCGATAGAATAAAGTATAACTGTGAACGTATTTTTTTTACGCGAATACTACACATTTAAAAACAAAACTAGTTTATACGAATTTTGTCGCGTATATTAAATTATGTTATACTAGCTTTTATCCGCGGCTTCGCTCGCGTGAATTAGAATTTAGGAACATTATTTATTACATGCTGTTCCGTGCCAAATTTAGCAAAATTCGATCACTTCTATTAGAAGTCGATGGTTGGTATTTGGCATAGATATAATATACTGGAACACGTGAATATATATGTCTAGAAACACCTACTATTTTTATATCGGGCGTGTCTTCTGATGTATCAATAAAAAAGTTTAATTATTGTCTTGGAAACAAAATATATTATTATTATTTAGATTTTAGTCTTTACATTCATTCAGAATTAAAGTTAATTTAGTTTTAAGAAAATAATGATGAATTTCATAGTCTTCTTTCATTTTCATTTATACCGTATAATGTTTAATTAAGATGTTTTATTCATATCATTGGCCCTATTTAATATTGATTGACACCATAAAATTGGAGTTGGAGTAGACTTTAAAATTTCATAAATGCAGTTCCACAATGGTGTATACTACACATGAAATAAAACTAATGTTACGGATTTTATCACGTTTAATTTCAACTTTTTTACGTGGGGTTTTTTTTACGTAAAGAAAGTTCCATTAAAACCCGCGTAAAAAAACATATCGTTGATGTGAAGTACCGACGTTCCGGGAAGTCTAAAGTATGACAACATGTTTAGTATATTCCTAACCATTATATCGGATCAGATAGACAACAAATCCTTTCAATAGAATACCGATTCCTACCAAAGATGATTCGCGAGGCTATTGAAATTAAAAACATCCTAATTTTAATATGGAAGACCATCTGCTAAGGACCCCATAATTAATAAAATTGAATTCAAATCGAAGCAGTAGTATTTTTTTTTATAGAATAGGGTGACAAACGAGCACACAGTCCACCTGATGGTAAGTGGTTGCTGTGGCCCATAGACATCTACATCTGTCCTCACTTGCGAATCAAAATGCAGATGCGTTGTTACCCGTGAGGACTAAAATGGAATGCTTCTTTTCCAGTAAAAAGGGTCTCCGGTTCTCTACACTCACCAGATGAAACACAGCAGTTTTAAGCTGCCATTTTACGCTGGTATTCTGTGAGAGCGTGGTCCAACCCCAGTCGAGCCGACCCATTCGTGCAACAACTATACTACAAATATAGCTGCAGCGTGGCTCTACCACGTAAAAATTATTCTATTCAATTTTTTCTTATTCTATTCTATATTAACTATGACATCAGGTCGTCAAACTCGGTGCTGTAAAGTGCCGAAAACATCGGGAATTAAAAAAAGTTAAAATTAAACGCAATAAAATCCTTAAAATTAGTTTTATTCCTTATAAGTTTTATTCACAGTGAACGTGGTAAGCACTTTTATTATATATTTACGTAATATTCGCCTTGTTGTGGCGTTGAAAGAGAATCCGCCATCTCGTATCGTCCCGTTGTAAGAGGCGTCATAGGAAAACAATCAGGAGATGGGCAACACCATCTTTCTGACAACAATAATAGCTGCGATTGCCAACCCGCCAAGCGTGGCAACTATAGCATATACCCAGCTACTTGACAAATTATGGGGGGAGGCCTATGTTTATTTCAGTGGACTTTTGATAGGCTGACGATAATAAGCTCTACTCATCTTTGCAACCCTTAATATTTACGGTAGAGTAGAAACAAAAAAGCAACATACCCGAAAATATTAATGAAATAAAAACTGCATATATTTCCCCCTGAAAAAAGAAGAAAAGTAGCAGCTTACATACGTGTTACTATTGGGTACAAGCCGCAGAGAGTTTTCGCCAAAAATTGTTTGCTGCGCTGATTCCAACGCGGGATGACCTCAACTGGACACTTTTCAGACATGCAGGTTTTCCTTCACCGCCGAGAACGTGGTAAACGACACTTCAAATTAAATATTTAATAGTGCTTAAGTACCATGAAATTTAAGTTTTAATCAGTTTGATTACCGCATTTGAAAAGTAAAATTAAATGAACCTTTTTTTAAGTAAAATCTGCTTTCTTTAATTAAATTATTTTTCCGCAAGAGCCCGTCCATTTACATATACGCATATGAGCTATGAAACCAAGACTGTCACAAATACCTTAATATGTCTGAATATATGAAATCTATCTTAAATTATAAACTGATTTATAAGTCCATTAAAGGTAAAAAAGTAAAATAGCAACTAATATACGTCTCACTACTGTGCACAAGGCTCCTTTACTACATTATAGTGTTTTGTGGGCAGAAAAATAGAGTATGCTGCAACGTTTCAATGTATATTTACGGTTTTCACATCTCCACGACTATTTTAGTTACTCAAACATCTAGGTTTCCCCACGAAGTTATTATTCACCACTTTAAGGAACACGTGTTAAGTCAACACGTAAAATTTTCTATAATAGATTCATCCTCGAGGGATATATCTATTCCTAACGTTTTGATCGCGTGCCATGATGAAATCTCACGGCCCTCGTATTTGTTTAAATACAATTCAAAAAAACTGAAACTAAGCTTTTGCATAATTGTTGACTTCTACCTAGTAATTACCCATCCAACGATGCCACGAACGAATTTTCAATTATTTAAATTTTACATCGTATATTCAGTAAAATTCTATTATTTAATTTTATCAGAATTACCATTTTAGTTTATTTAGAAGTAAGTAGATGGTGCCATTATTATATGAAATAATGAAAACCAAAACTGTAATATCTAATAATATGAGCCATAGAAGCGAAAACTTATTTATTATATCAGTAAGGCAAAAAGTGATGTCAGTTCTGTTAAAAGTACTATTTCAACGATTTAATGACATCGCCATATGACCATACCATGAAATATCAACGTTGTATTAATATCTTAAAACGGTTTTTATTCATTGATTTGGTCAAGCTATATCATGACATGGTCAACAAACAGTGTTAAATATCATGAAATGACCACATCATTTCACGAAATGATAGACTACTTTATAATATATGATCAATTCTACCATATGGCGGCGACATATATAAAAATCTCTTTAATAATACTATAATGGTTATGAAAATTTTGCAATAATTGCAGGCAGACCAGTTTTAATTAGTTTACATATAGATTAGGAATTGAAATAAAAACCTTATCAATTTTCATATTTTTGATAGACGTCACTATTATCCATTGAAATTATCACTTTTAAAATAAAATAACAAAAATACTAAAAAACTGAACGTTAGAATTTTTAAATAATTTTAAATATACAATTATTTAAACATATAAATGTAAATTACTTATATTATTTAATTTATTGGTTACTTAAGGCAAAATGTACAACATTTTCCAGTTGATGGTAGATGGCGCTGTTTTGATAACTAAATCGGTGTAGTTTTAAATTATTTTACCAAATTTATAATTATATTTTAAACTTTATTTATAAATATGGTATTTATATGAAAAACACCCGTCATCCTGCCTATAACTAAGATATAATAGAAAATTAATATCTATAGGAAGGAAAATACTTAACCTTCTTTTTTGAAGTTCCGTAATCGGAAAAAAAAAATCTTATAAGTTGCCCCGGATTATTAACTATCTACATACAAAATTTCATGTAAATCGGTCTAGTAGTTTTTGCGTGAATCCGTAATACACAGACAGACAGACAGAAAAAAATTCTAAAAACAACTAATTTAGCTTCAAAACCCTTTATTTAGTCCCCTGTACTTGTTTTTTCAAGAATATATTAGAGTTACAGACACGACTTTTCTACAGATTTATTCGATTTCCATTGACATTTGGCCGTCGAACACCTCCCCTCGTGAAAATGGGTGCTGTAAAGTGCTCGAAACGTCGGAAATTTAAAATAAGTTAATATGCGCAATAAAATCCTTAAAAACTAATTTTATTTAAAATAACTACGTAGTTAAAGATATGTTTCTGGGCTTTTTTCCTTTTCTAACCGACTTAAAAAGAAGGAGGTTCTTTTCTTTGTGAGAAATGTAAAAGTTTAAAATGAAAGCCCAAATCTGAATCTCCTATATCCTGCGATGTCCAGCTTTCTTTTGAAATATCAAACTTAACAAACAAAATATGAATTAGAAACACAAGCGAAACGTCTTTTGATAAAGACATGGACGGATGACGTCAAAGCAATGGAATAAGAAGCAAGCGTTGTACTCAGGCGAGACACAATGGATGCCATTAATTACAGTTCCAAACTTACTACAGTATTCGCCTGTACTCGCGCAACGTGCCTTCTATTTAGTTAAAAGTTAACAATATATGAGCTTAGTTCTTACGGCTTAAATTAGATTTTTGAAAATAATTACATCTGGCACATTATAAACACTCATAGGACCACTTCGTTGTCCGTCCGTTCGCTCGTCTGTCAGTGCGTCTGTCTATATGTTTACCCTTTTCCGATAACGCGTGGAGGTATCAAGTTCGAATTTATATCAAATACGTAGATCTATGGTCCCTTGGAGTTGTAAAAAATCAAGATTCTAAGTCAACGCAATAAAAAATACGTCTGTTTTTGCGTAATATTTTAATACAATTACATCAAAATATACAGGGTATTTCCCGTTGACCAAGAATACATTTATTGAAATTTATTCACTCATTATACTACAGTCCCTTTAGTGACAGTCCATTTAGTAGTGTCAAGTTGACTATCGTTATATCGAAGTGCTGAAGTTTTTTGTACAATAGTGCTATGATGGCTATCCCAGTACAGAACCAAAGTACGAAACTTATCCAACTGCAGAAAAGTGTAAAACAAAGTGACGTTATATCCCCAAAACTCTTCACCGCTGCTTTGGTGTGTGTCGATTTTGTGAAAATATAACTCAGTTTCACTCTCACAAATTTACAATTACTTATGGTGTGTTTTATATATCCCAAAAATATTATAACATTAGAAATCAAGACCATCTAGTTAGTAGTGTATGCTGCCTGTAAAGGCTGCGCTGACACTATAATTTTATATAAGATAAATAATGACAGATATATATACTTACATCGAATGTGTTAAAAAGTGAGACGAGTAAGAAAAACTTACAACACTGCATCGTCTAAGCAGTACTAAGCACACGATATCTCTCAACAAAAATATATTTATTCATTTTTGTTAATAGTTTTTGCAACTTTGAAAATATTGATTATAAAGTTAATTTATTTGATATAAAGACTATAAAGACTTATATTTTCTTCTATTAAGAAACACATATAAGTTTAAAAGTTTCTGAACCCTATTCATAGCTTACATCTAACTAAAATAATCAAAAGCTTACAAACTATGAAGATAGAGTAGAAGCATCTGTGCTCGTACTAGATTTTAAATTTATCTACTTAATATTTTATATTATAGAAATTGATTTGAGAAACGTAGAATACTCTTCATTAAAACTCTTCTCGCATCTTTTGTTCTTTATTACATTATAATGATAAAAATGCATGTATTTATTTACGTTTAGAACCATTACCTTACCTTTACAGCCTATTAAAATCCACTGCTGAATATAGGCCTCCGCCATAAGTTGCACCTTATAGGGAATATTTGCCATAGTTGCCACGCTTCGCTAGATTGTTGGTAACCGTTGCCCTGCCCATATCCTGTTTTAATTTCCCTCACGGGTAGTGGATATTCTTACACCGCCACTACACGATAATTTTTAGAAACGAATACTATTTTCATTTTCAGCAGATTCAGCTCCTACCATTTGCAAAACAGTTTTGATGTGACATATGTTTTTTTTTTATTGTTGAAGGAAGTCATTAACTCAGTGAGATTGTTACGATCATTATTAACTAACCTCTCCCCCAATCACTTTGAAGTATTTCTAATTTGTTCAATAAAATTATATAGTGAAGTGGGAGGGTCTTCATCACGAAACGGTAATCGAAGACATTCCTAGGTCAATCCGTATCAAATTCAGCAAAAATGAACACCTCAGTCTGGCCAAGGTGTTTTTTAACAGTTTGCTTCAATATTCAGTAAACATTTTCGATTGAAATTTGGCATACACCAATTTTTTATAATATATACACTTATGATATTCATATATGCACTTGTGAAACTATAGCTTGTTCCGCGCTATGGAATTCCGAAATTATAAGCCGGCTTCAGCGGTCATCAAAATGGGCTACGGGAACAACATCAAGCGCATAATCTTGTTTAATTACAAACTTTTTAAAAAAAAACCAGAAACTTAAGTTTAGTAAAACAATCGCGCGCACATCACAATAAACACAAAGCCTTTTCCAAGACCTAAGCCATTATTTGCCACAATAAAATAAAACAAAATTAAATAAAAACCATTATCATCTCTTTAAATTATATTAAAAATCAAATTCATTGTGTTAAAACTGTAAAAAGAAGAAAAACTAATAAACAGTATCATCAATGCAGTAGGAAGAACACAATCCCTCTCAACAAACAAACATTGATTTCCTTTTGCTAATTGTTTTTGTGAGTAAAACTACTTTCACGGATTTTTTCGAGTTTAATTAACCCTAGAGTACTAATCCTCGTCTGATAGGCCACCCGCGTTTGGTTTTGGTTGTTATTTTGAAATTGCGGGGACGTACCGCGCCATGCACTTGCACCAACTATATTATGTAGTCCGTGACGCGGAGGACAGCGTTTGCGTGCTCCACTGGGTTAGACCATTGCCAAAATATAGCCTATGTGATCGGCTGGGAGGCGATTATTAGTATTAAAGGTAGGTCTTTTACTGTTAACTTATTTTACATTTCTGAATGTTTCTTTGTTTATTAACTATTATAAAGTATAAAATACATATATTTGATAGATGGACCTCCTCGAGGAGCAGATTGCAAATTTCAAACAGGAGAACTTCTCTGACAGTGAGGCCAAGGTTAATTTAGAAGTCGCAGATTGCGATTCCGATGACAATGTGGCTGGTCGTACTTTATTTCTACACAGACCAGAAAATGACCAAAAAATGTTGCGTATATATATACATCCTCATATCCCCATATCCTCAAGACCGAAGCTCTCTAATGCCGTCATCATCCAGAAGCCCTAAGGCAGTTTTACCAGTTCCTAACTGCCATTTCTGTGATAAAAATAGAAGGTTTGTAGTCTGTAGTCAACAATGTGATGATTGAAATAATATTTAGTTATGTTTTTCAAACTTTACATATTATAATGTTTTAATTTTTATACCAAAATAGTGGTCCTAGAGTAACACTAATTATTTTATGAAAAAATCCTTTAAGACTGTGTTACAAAGTTTAGTAGTATTACATTCGAGGCAGATTTAAATACAAATAAAAGTATTAAAAACAAACATTTTTTTTTTTGCATTTAAAAAAGGTAGCGGTATGCCTGCTATTGTGTCTTACTTAAACTTTAATAATAGTTCAATACTAAAAATTAGTTTTATTTATAAAGTAAGCCTCCCAGGCGATCATTAGTATTAAGTAGAATGAAATTTATATTAGTACTCTAGGTTTAACTTTTTTTCTTATTTTTATTAATTTCCGACGTTTCGGGTGCCTTACAACACCCGTCGTCACGGGGGACTGAGGTGATTGACATCCTGATGTCAAAGTTAACCCGGAGTACCTTCAGCTTTTTTAATTATTAATTTTGGTCCGATCTACGTAGAATGAACTTACTGTGTCTTGAAGTCTTGCAGTGGTATGCTTGGGTTTAGTTTTAATTTTATTAATTACAGGATCCCAAGCAGGTGGTAGTACCCAGCCTCCCGCTATATTGAAATTAGGATGTTTTTTTTTAATTTCAATAGCCTCACGTATCATCCTTGGCAGGAATCCGTGTTTTTTCGCGAAAGTTTGAGCTTTATTAAGATATATATTATATAACTAAATAGAAAATAAGTTAATTAAACACGAAAAAAATCCGTAAAAGTAGTTTTATTCAATGTGTAGTGTTCGGGTAAATACAAGAAATCATTATGTTTTTGTGAGTTTAAAAATATTGAAAACGTTTGATTTATTAGATTCAAGTAAAATTAGGTGCTCATTTTCTAATACATATTTAAACAAAGCTTTTATATAATCACAACAAGAAAACAACACATAAAGCGAATTAACAATAAATTCAAATCTGAAAGTCAACAGTCACGTTCAAAAAGAATTCATCCTCATTGAGATTTGGAATTAGGACGCGCACTTTATTCTAAAGTATTTTGAACATGCGTTTGCGTCGGATCAGTTGGAAATATCGTATAAGAAAGTCAAAATTTAGAGCCATGGTACCTTCGAAACAATCGCCCATTCAACATTTTAACCCGAACCACCCGCTCGTGTAAATAAAACTTTTATTTGCAATTTTAACTAAGTACTGCTTAAGTATTCTGCGGTAAAGGAAAGATAGACAAATAAGAAAAAAGAAAAGAAGAAAGGAGAAAGATAGACAACCTGAAAGTCTAATAAATTCAAAACCAGAAGACACTGAAGTCCGTAAATATAGATTGAGGTAGTGCGGCGGGCTCTTCCCAACTTTCAAAACCGTTGTGAAAATGAGATGAGGCCAATAAACAGCAGTTTAAATTTTATAAAAATAAATAACACCTTTGAAAATAATATTCAGGTAAATAAAACGAAATTAAATAAAGTAAAGAGCGTTAATGGTAACATGATCTAAGATTTATAAACGAATCTACTGATCCAATATACACAAATAGCTGGCCAAACTATGTTAAAAAACTAGTAGAGGAAAACAGAATAACAGAAGGCTCAGCAAAATTAATTAAAAATTGATTATTCAAAATACTGGGGAGAAACTTACAATGATAAAAGGTAATTGGCAATTTTCTTTTCAAATTGTATTCGCCATTGTTACGAACATTGAACGAAGTCAATGCGGTGCAAAATTAATATGCAATGAAATTATAGCATGCCAATAAAAAAAAATTAACCTCCTTGGAGACTATAGGGACACAAACTATTAAAAATCGCTGCTACAAGGATTACCTAAATTTAATTATTAAATTAATAAAACATAATGTGGGCAACTCTATATAATATGTTTATTATTTCACGGATTGATTTCATGACCGCTGTGTCAACTTCCTTCCAATATCAAATTTTCTTAACTGTCAAAAATATAGGCAATCTCAAAAAAAAACACGTTATAAAAGGTAATTGAAGGTATTTCGGTATTTGAAGTCGTGTAATCAGACTAACAGACAGCCCCACGAATCTGAAAGCTGATGAAGAATGTATGTAATGTAAAGATTTTAATAAAACACATTTCATACCTCTTATAGAGATATGTAATGTAAATTTTTAATCAAATTTAAATTAAAATTTATTTATTTGTGAATACGGGTAATGGGACAGAATAGATCTTAAAAAAATGATGTTCGCTACATTCAACCCGTAGGTATACAAATATTATATGTACAATTATATCTAATACATTTGCACATTTAAATTATTTCATTATATTCTATATATCATAATTTTATTAGTATATTAAACAATGATGTAATTATGAATAAATATATAGTCTAATCGAATGTCAAAAAATCAATTTTTATGTAATGCCATTATAATATGCCTGCTGATGCGTCGCTTAAATATTCATCAATTGAGTTCTGGCATTTCTCAATTAAAAATTTTTTATATTCTTTTTTAATTTTTTGAATATTTTCCATTTTTGAAACATAGATAGAACTTTGTTGTAGATTTTAGATAATATACCGAAAACGCTTTTTCGAAGTAAAGCTGTCTTTGATGAAATTGTATGAATTTTATTAAGTAATCATTAAATATTTCAGGATTAGTTTTTACAAATGTCACAACTTTATAAATATATACATTGCAGGAAATGTCAATAACTTAATTTTTTTTAATTAGCTTTCTGTACTCGGTATACTTGCAATAGCACGCACACACTTTTTTTGCACTTTAAATATATCTTCGCGCCTTATAGCATTGCCTCAAAAAATTATACCGTAGCGCACAGTAGAAGATACAAAACCGTGATATACCGTCCGTAAAGCATCTTCATTAACTACTTTGGATATTAATACATGTAGAGCGTAAGAAAATTGGTTTAACATTTTGCAAATATATTCCGTATGAGTCTCCCACTTTAAGTTGTTGTCAATCAAATGTCAAAAAAATTATCAGAAGCGACATTTGCCAAAAGGTATATAATACCTATATAATACTCAAAAGCCGTATGTTCGCCACTGTTAGGACAACAATGGATGGGAGTCCGCATACGGGCGTCCTGCACACACCTTCACACCGCGTACACACCATACACCCGAATCCCGGGGCGGTTCTCAGTTAGCTGTTAGAGCCGGGGTCCACCATCGACTGTTCGGACGGCCGTTAGATATTACATCTACGTGTACTGTACACAGTCGTAAGAGTCATAGTTACGCGAGTAACGATACAGTGTAATATAAATTCACCCCTCTTTAGCGCTGAGACCGATAAAGCTGTGAAAGCCAAAAAGCCTTAAACCATTAATACCATAAGAAACCAGCCGTCGGTTCGAATCAACTGCCAGCTGAATCCAACTAGATGCCGAGCGCAAAGCGCATAGGTATGTTCTACTAGCGCCTAAAATTCAAGATTCCAACGTTTTGTCGCATGAAATCGTAACCAGCAATCATATTATACATATAAATGATATAAAAAGCACATTGTCAGAAAGATTATTGAACTTATTAATATTTTTTTAAAATCATTTAATTGATATTTTTACATAAAAAAGGGGTTTTAGTGGCTTATGGTGTGGATTTATTAAGTCCTCAAGGCTTGTAGATACGTTAGCTTTTGAAAATATCACTTGTTTATCTCAATCTATTTTTTAATCTCTTCATCTATCATGTAGGAAGCCATTGAATGCAAATGGCAGTGTAATTTTGTTTTGTTTAGCTATAATTAATTTTCTTCGGCTCCAAAATTACGAAATTTTCGGTGATTTCGCAGCCTTGTGTTAGAATTTATTTCAGTAAACAGAGACTGCCTGTGGCTCGCTCACTCGCTCGCTTAGTTCGGCGCACAGAGTACTTTGAAGTTCGGCGTCAACCGCCGTTGTGAGTGGATACTGTATTGGTTGTTTGCAGCGGCTCAAAAAGATCGCTGTACAAATAAATACAAAATATTCGAAAAACAAATTTCATACATACTTCATTATTATAATAATCAGAGATTTTTATTACAATATTTTAAAAGCACAGAATAAATAATATTAGTACGTACTAAAAGTAAGTAGGATGTAATATTTATACTTGAATACGTCTTGGACTTTTTGGAGTGACATGAATGATGATAATATGATAATCATATGAGCATGATGAGTCGTGCTCTTTGGATTTTCCAAACTTTTTTCCAATTGAAGTTTGACATAAAATTATCGGAAAATTGGAAGTATAATAAGGTTATTAGTGAAAATTTGTGTGTATTTATACTACTTTTAAAAAATCCGTATAATCATGCTATACGTAATTTTTTTTAATGCGAAGGCATTCTCAATTGGTTTTACCAATAGTTTTTTATTCTACTGACCACAGCATTCACTTAGGTGATCATCAGGTTGACTCTGTGCTCTTTTTTTATAGTATGGGGTGTAATGGAGATGCGTTGTCACCCGTGAGGAGTAAGATGGAATGCCCCTTTTGCAGTAAAAAGGGTTTCCGTTTCTCTACACTCACCATAAGAAACACAGCAGTGTTAAGCTGCTATCTTACGCTGGTATTCTGTGAGAGCGTGTTCCTTTCCCGGTTGAGCCGATCCAATCGTGTTACAACTGTTGTTTTTTACTATCTTCAGAATCTCACTCATTCATTCAAATTTAGAATCACTTATTCCCAAATTGCAATTGGTGGTAGTGGATGAAAAAGTATTTTCAACTATATCTTTAACTTTTTGGTAATATAATTGTTTATTACATATTTAATATGCACCATTAATACATATTTGAAGTGCACCTTATTATCGAAGGCACAATAATTTTTCATTTATTCTTTTCTTGAGTGACTGTTATGTAAGAGTAGAAAAGTACAATAGTTTTATTACTTTTTATTTTAGCAACAAGCATTTATTTTAGTATAACAATTACATAATTATATATAGTAACAAAAAGGAAAGCCGACTTCAAAATTGTAAAAAAGAAAAATTTTATTTGCTACCCTTAGTGTGTAAAAGTAAAACATTTTTAATAAAAAAAATAAACATAAAATTGGTTCAAATGGAAGATATCACGTAACATACATTCCAAAAAAAACTTTCTTTTTTTAAGTCGGTTAAGATTCAGATTTGAAGACTATAGTGTAGAGAATAATAATATTTATTTTGAACTGAAGTGAAATATTTGTGAGAAAGTTAACAAACTATGATTTTTATAATAATATACGAGATTGTACCTTTCAGTTTACACATGTACATAATTAAGCTTCCTATATATAATCAAAAATATCTAATGCTGAGTTTAAACTGTCAATATTACAAACGTTATTACTGTAGCAATTGTACACTGGATTGATAGACGTTACAAAATGTACCCTTTATTTGTTTTCTCTTGAACAAATATATGTCGGAGTGTCTATAAAATACCCGGTTGGATCGAGGTTGAATGGAGGGTATATCGAGAAACCCCCTCTTGTGTCGGTAGTATAAAGTTCACTGTAGGTGCCGTGCGAGGGAGATTCCGCTCAAGTCATTCAACGAGTGCGGTCACTCTACTAGTGCTAAGATAGTGTCGTGGTTCTGTTCGTTGTTGTAATTCTTCTAGTGCAGTCAAGGAGGATTGGTGTTGCTGAGATGCTGTCCTGTTACATTGAGATAAGTAGTGTTGCTGTTGGTTTACATATTTTGGTGTTATCATGTAATTACGTACCTCACGTTACACTGGTGTGTGATTGTGGCAGAGACGTGTTACGGTGTGGTCAAACTGTAATTTCACTATACTGAATGTATAGTGCGTTACGTTGTCTTATTACTGATAATGATTAAACTGCGTAAGTAAGAGAGCAAGTTGAACATCCGCTCTCACACTTTTATTATTTTAACAGTTAACGCTATCCTGATGTATTTCCAAGATCACAAGTGGAATACTCTGTTGTAATCTCCGACACCAGAAGTGGGATTTCCTGTTGTCATTTCCGATATCAGAAGTGGGATAAAGTCCCTGTTACTGTCCACCTATAACCTTTGAATAGTGTGAGGGTTATTACGTTGTCATGTTTACGACACTGATGAATCATTAAAGTGTATAGTAAAAGTTTAAAGTGAAATGTTTTAAACCAAAAGTTAAATCTTTTTGTTCGGTTTATAATAAAAAGTACCCGCAAGTACTTTCATTATTTCTTAAGTCGAAAGAAATGTTGAAGGTATTCTAAATGAGTTATAGTTTGCATTCAGTGGAAGTTTAACTTGCTCAAGATATGTTATAATTCGATACACGAGTTGTGATTTAAATGGACTTATTTTAAAGTTAAAAATGTTTAAACGATGTATCGAAAAAAAATGTTTAACTTTAACGTGCTATTAATTAAAAACACTAAGTTGTACTTCTGTGTTCTAATGTGTTGATAAGTGTTACAGTTTACTGCGAGTAATACGTAGTCGATAAAATTGGGATTTGATGTTGAGAGTTTAGTGGAAGGCGTGGTGCTGTGGCGCTCGTTCTTAAGTGGAAGTAAGCTGTCTGCTTATGTCGCGGACACATTAATTGTCGCTGCTACCGATACCCATTTGATACATGAGGAAAGTAAATTTGTTCCTAACATTGTCTTAAAAATATTTTGTAAGAATAAGTGTTTACATTTTTTAATTGGTTGCGAAAAATTCCGGAAAACCAAAGTATAACTGATGAAAGTGAAGTAGAGCAGATTAGTTCTGACATTGAAGAGAGTATTTAAGTTTACATGAGGATCGGATCATACCAGAGGTTGTCGTGTAGCTGCAGCTCAGTATATGGTGCCCTGGAAAGATTAATGTCCTGAGAGTACTGCTGCATTTTAAAAAAAAAAGTTCTTACTGAATCTTTTCAATGTTTTCTTTTGTGTTACAGTAGTACGTGTGATATGATTACATGTCCGCGAGCGTGAGGCGATGGTGTGCCTTACTGGTCGGAACGGACTGCCGGGTCCAGATGTAGCATGGCCTGGCTTCGGCACTCGCGTATGCTGTACGCGTGGCGGGTGATTTGCCGGAGCGCGTGTATGCTATACATGGCGATGCCTCTGAAGTCGTGTACTCCGTATGCGCTGGGGTCGTACACTGTGTGCGCAGAAGTAGTGTTTTCTGAACATGCATCAGGCTCTGTCCTGGCAGGCGCTGTCTTGGTTCACGTATTTTACGTAGGAACTAGCAAGTTAAAATACGAGTGTGTGAGTTACATCGTATGGAGATGTATGCATACTTGTGAAAGCGAAGTGCTTTATTATAGTTCACGGTATGAGAGCGTATTTCTGTTTGAGGGCCTCGTATGCGTGATGGATGAGAGGATAGGCAACTGTGTATGTTGTCCTGATAATTAACAACTTGTTTTTCACGCAGATCACGATGACTGCAACCTCGACGATGCCTGTGAACCCTCAGGTGCTCCTGCTGTTCCCGTTGATGCTTTGGAGTGCGTGGTTCGGTGCAGCGTCTCGCTGGCGCTGGTAAGATGCGACGGCTCGCAGTGCGAGTGCGGCACGCCGTGTGCTGTTCTTTTAGCCACGTGCGCTTGCCACATGATAGCTAAGTATAGCGTGTGCTGGTTTGTTTTAATAGCCACGTGCACTTGCCTTACGCCTGCCGCAGAGGCGAGCAGTGAGCGACGTGTTGATGTTTACTATGTAAGCAAACCCAGCGGTGTGCTGATGAGTAATGGTGATTCGTATCCATTTTATTATGATTCCGGGCTGGATGCCCTCTCATCAAAGATGGTGTTGTAGCAAAAGTGTAAATAATATTGTAAATTCAACCGAACTCGGTCATGTTAGTGTGCAAAATACCCCACGAATACCCCCATGATCATGTGAGGAAGATCCCCGATCACCAAGTTCCTCGGGAGTTAGATGTCATAGTTGATGACAGTGGTAGTGAGACCAAATTTGATTAAGAATGCTTGTATACTCATACTCAAAACTTTAGACCGCACCTCATGAGTAACATGTGGCGATGGGTCTGTAGGAAATCGTTGGTGCGATTTCTGTCTGTGTTGGTGCATATTTGGCGGCAGATATGTAGGGAATCGTTGGTGCGATTCTGGCATATGTGGCGGCAGATGTGTTGTAGCATATTTGGCGGTGGATATGTTGAGAATCGTTGGTGCGATTCTGGCATATGTGACGGCAGATATGTAAAGAATCGTTGGTGCGATTCTGGCCTGTGTTGGTGCACAGAGCCCCTCGTGTATTGTAGCATATGTGACGGCAGATATGTCGAGAATCGTTGGTGCGATTCTGGCATATGTGACGGCGGATATGTGAAGAATCGTTGGTGCGATTCTGGTCTGTGTTGGTGCACAGATTTCAATGAAAGTTTCACGAGTTGAATATGCATTGCTTATAAATTGTAAAGAGTAACAAAATTGTTAAAATTACTGTGTTGGAACTTGTTGATCGGACCTTCCACGATAAATCATGTTGTGCAGGAAGCACTGTGTAAGAAGCCTTAATAACAAGGCATTGTCAATTGTGACAGTTAGCTATTGTACTTAGACTTAGGAGAAGTAAAGTACCATTTGGAATCGACCTTGTTTCCATTGGCAGAATAGCCGAGCTAGATTAATCACTGAGCATATTTTGTTTCCAGGCACTGAAACCGAGGACTGATGCTAGTCAGGAATGGCCGTGTCGTGAATTGATGGCGCCATAGTGAAACAAGCAGCACCATCTAACAATTAGTTTTCAGAACTAATAATATGTACCCACTCATGTCAGGATGGACGAGCGGACGAATTGTTGTTTGTTACAGGAATGCATAAAGATACACGCCCGAGGACGGTCGTACGTCAGGATGGCCGTGTCGGAGTGTCTATAAAATACCCGGTTGAATCGAGGTTGAATGGAGGGTATATCGAGAAACCCCCTCTTGTGTCGGTAGTATAAAGTTCACTGTAGGTGCCGTGCGAGGGAGATTCCGCTCAAGTCATTCAACGAGTGCGGTCACTCTACTAGTGCTAAGATAGTGTCGTGGTTCTGTTCGTTGTTGTAATTCTTCTAGTGCAGTCAAGGAGGATTGGTGTTGCTGAGATGCTGTCCTGTTACATTGAGATAAGTAGTGTTGCTGTTGGTTTACATATTTTGGTGTTATCATGTAATTACGTACCTCACGTTACACTGGTGTGTGATTGTGGCAGAGACGTGTTACGGTGTGGTCAAACTGTAATTTCACTATACTGAATGTATAGTGCGTTACGTTGTCTTATTACTGATAATGATTAAACTGCGTAAGTAAGAGAGCAAGTTGAACATCCGCTCTCACACTTTTATTATTTTAACAGTTAACGCTATCCTGATGTATTTCCAAGATCACAAGTGGAATACTCTGTTGTAATCTCCGACACCAGAAGTGGGATTTCCTGTTGTCATTTCCGATATATATATTTAAGGCTGTTGGTAATCATACGATAATCGTATAAATTAAAAATATTTATTTGACTATAATTTTAATAACTAAAAAGTTCAATATTATATTTTAATTTATTTATGGATAACGATTATATCATTATAATTTAGTCATTGTCGGTTCTACGAGCTATATGACCAGCCCATTGCCACTTCAGCTTACTAATCCGATGGGCTATGTCGGTCACTCTGATTCTACTGCGGATATCCTCATTTCTAAGTTTATCACGCAGAGAAACTCCGAGCATAGCCCTCTCCATAGCTCGCTGAAAAACCTTGAGCTTCCTCATCCGACCAGCAGTGAAGGACCACGTCTCAGTACCATAGGTCATCACTGGTAACACGTACTGGTTGTACAGTCTTGTTTTCAAGTTTTGAGGTATATCTGATGAGAAGATGTGCCGTAATTTCCCGAACGCTGGCCAACCGAGTTGAATCCGTCGATTGACCTGTCGGTCGAAAATGGACTTACCTAGTTGGACTATTTGTCCCAGGTAAACATACTCGTCAACAACTTCGAGCTTAGTGCTCCCAACAACTACCGGCATAGGTGTGACATGGACATTAAACATGATCTTTGTTTTGTCCATGTTCATCTTAAGACCTATCCGTTGGGAAACACTATTGAGATCATTGACCATAGTGCTTTCTTTTTCCAGCGATTATGCCATAAGGACTATATCACCGGCAAATCGAAGGTGAGTGGTGTACTCGCCATTGATGTGAATACCGTATCCTTTCCAGTCCAGAAGCTTGAAAACGTCTTCCAATGCAGCGGTGAAGAGTTTCGGAGATATCACGTCACCCTGCCTTACACCTCTCTGCAATTGGATAGGTTTCGTACTCTGGTTCTGTACTGGGATAGCCATCGTAGCCGCACTGTACAAGCACTTCAGCACTTCGATATACCGACCGTCAACTTGGCATCGCTGAAGGGACTGCAGCACCGCCCAAATTTCTAAGGAATCAAAAGCTTTCTCGTAGTCCACATACGCCAGACATAGTAGCAAATTGTACTCCTCGGACTTCTGTACAATTTGCCAAAGGGTATGTATGTGGTCTATGGTGCTAAAGCCTTTTCGGAAATCGGCTTGTTCGGGTGGCTGGAAGTCGTCAAGTCTGCGCGCGAGACGACTCGTAATGACTCTCGAAAACAGCACTTAGACGCTCAGTGTGCCTAGTGCGAGTTCCACAAAATAATTCGAATGACTTCACCATCGCGTTAACCGAGTTAACGTCATACCTATCGACAAGTGAAGACAACCGAGTGTGTGTTACAATCGAAGCTAACCTTTCGATTCGCGTTTACTCACCGTGAATCGCGTTCGTTCCTTCTCTTATGTTGGTAACACGTGAGCATCGTGAGATAAACTAACCAAGTTTAGGATGACATATTTACTTAGTCGTCTTAATATTAGAAGCTGTCTATCAAAGTTGTGGTTATTATAGCATCTTTCATATACTTTGACAGTTTGTGTTTGTTGTGAACTTACGATTTATTTATTTTAATTGAAAATATTAAATTATAATTATAAGTAAAAAAATAAGAAGACTAGTTCGTCCCAATTCGATTTGATGGTGACATTTATGGAGCAGTAAGTTGAATTTAATTTATTTAGTGTTTAGGGAACATATTAATATGTTGTTGTATATTTTGTAACTAAGGTGGTTTTAGGCATGGAGATCTCAGCAAACCATCCAATAACAATAATGCAAGAGGTAGGATGGCTTGTATAAAAACTACAGTAAAGTAAATATTTAAAAAAGGCTGCTCGTCTACATAAAGCAGCTAGAGGTACTGGTGGTGGGCCTGCTACACATGTTAAATTGACAGATTTGGAACAAAGAGTCCTAAATCTGATTGGTGTACAAGTAGCTACGGTCTTGGCAGTTGAAGAGGCTGGGTTGTCACAGGTTACAACTTTAACTGAAATTAAACCACCTGCTAGTAGGTTATATTATCTTATAAATTGTATTTTCTTTTAGGGGACTTATGTTCAGGCTAATCCCACAGTGAATCTTGAACAAGGAATACTACCACAACCGCATCAATCAGTAGAATGTAAGTAGCATATTATTAACAAATTATTAACAGTACATATTATATTATATTAACAATGTTTTATTTTTTATTTTAGGTACTTCACAACCTGCTTAGGAAAATATTGCCCCACAACTGCCACCAACACTGCCAAGGCCTATATCTTCACCATCTCTTGCCTTTGCAGAGGAAGTTCAAAGTAATATATAACTTACTTATTAGACAGTATAAAATCTTCAGGCTCGTAGTACTGAGTTTGTTCCGGGAATCAAACCCAAAAATTCTTGCTTGGCAGCAGCACTTGGAACCACTAAACCACGTATTGTGTGTGTGTGTGTAAGTCTTCTTTCTCCAAATAAATTAAAAGTAATAAAATATACATGAGCCACTCAATGTACACTCAAGTAGTTAAATATGAATAATCTTACTTACAGATAAAAATTACATTAATTTTATAAATTTACAAGCCAACTTGTCTGTCTTTTTGGTTTTTGTACACAACTACTAAGTATATTGATTTTGTTGAAAGTTTCATTTATATTTTTCATATTTAAGGTTCTCAATCTTGGAACGACCCAGGGCCATCAACACAACCTCATGTTGCCTCAGCAAATACTGTGACATCTCCGCTTATTTCATTTGTGGAGGTACTAATGGAAAGTAAGATAGAACTAATTATTCATGAAGGTGATAATTGTTAAATAAATTTGAAATTATTACAGATACGGGCATGCTCACTCCAACTATGATCTCATCTCAAGTCCAAGAAAGTCAACTAGGGCCTGCTTTGTCGGGGCAAACTACACCTTGCCGTGCAAGACCAATCCTCATCTTTGACATCTCGGTCGAACAAGTTACTTTGTTTTGAAAATCGCTCCGCATTTTTATATCAATAACCAGTGTTAAGTTCAACGAATCCTAAAAATCTTTGAATATCCTGTTTGTGTGGTATCTAAACAATAAGACTGTAAATAGTGTATAGTACAAACTGCTAAATTATAGCTGTTTTCGAAATAAAAGTGAACAACAATTTTACCACTAAGAAATTAATCACAAGTGTGGGGTAAGTGGTAAAGCCTGCAGCGCAGAGCATACGCGCGGTTAAGTGTTCGACGTAACCGTGAAAACCGTTTGCAGTGAGCGTAGCGTATCGCAGAGTTGATATTTCCAAAGAATAGTGCGGTGCATATTGGGCAGTTGGTTGAAATTTATATTACTATTTCTGAGACGATATATTTATTACCTAATTGGCCATGAAGTGCGCAGGTTGTCTGAAGGTTACTAAGAATGCAAGTGTCATTACATGTACATCGCCAAAATGCGAAAAAACATATTGCTCGTACTGTATTAATTTAACATCAGTTACAGGGGAGGGGAAAAAGTGCTGGAAGTGCCCCGAGTGTAGTGCCTCCAAGAAAAAAGGCGGCGATAACACCCAAACGCCAATACGCCCTAACCCAGATTCGCAAAACGTTACGATGCGCAAAAAGGATGTCTCCGACTGTCAGACTTCTGAGGCAGAAATAAGAGAATTAACAGCGGTAATCGCTCGCTTAACTAGCGAATTTTCGACACTAAAAACAAAGTTGGAAGAAGTGACGCACTCTTTATGCCATTGCGATGAAAGAATGGACGAGTTAGTCCGGGGCATGTCAGCCAATGAAAATCGCTTGACAAAACTAGAAAAACGCGATCAGGAAATTATAAACTTGCATGCATCTGTGGCCCATCTACAAAATGAGCTGAATATACAAGCACAACAGGGGCTCCGCAACGAAATAGAGATCGTCGGTATACCAGAAGGTAATAATGAAAATCTAGAACATATTGTTAAGGTGGCCGCACAAAAAGTTGGAGCACAGTTGGAAGACGTCGACGTGGACTGGATTACCTGCGTTGGACCTCGGCGCCTGGCTGTACCACCTAATGTTCCAGATGGTGGCAGTAGAATGCCTCGACCCATCGTAGTCCGTTTGCTCCGGCGATCCAAGCGCGACCAGCTACTAAAAGCCTTCAAATCAAGAAAGACCCTCACCAGCGCAGACCTGGGAATAATTGGCTCGCCGATTAAAATTTTTTGTAACGAACGACTTACGAAAGAAAATAGACTTTTATTTCGTGAAGCCAGAGCGAGAGCCAAAACCCATGATTATGCATTCTGCTGGTGCAACCAGGGTGCAATATATATTAGAAAACGAGAAGGGAAAACTGCAACACTTATTAGAAGTAAACACGATCTGGACCGTCATCTGCCAACTAAAGAGGATATCTAAAAACTATTACAAACACATCATATCTCTAATTTTCTTGCATGGTGCAAAATATATGTCAATATTTTTGAATAATTCTGTTTACGATATCATTTTTAAAGGACCATATTTAATTGCACTCTACTGTACTGTAATGATTGATAAGATAACAAGTTGTACATTTTTAACGGCATTGAAATCTGGGGTAAGTTTTTGTACTTTAATACTGTATATCACGAAAAAATTTATGAATCATATATCCAGTATCATACATATTGATTTACATGTTCACATATATATACATACATTTGTTATAACTATTTATTTAATACATTTCATAATAATAACCATATTATATTGTCATCATCATCATCATTACAGCCCTTCACAAGTCCACTGCTGAACATAGGCCTCCCCCAAAGAATGCCACAAAACACGGTCCTGAGCCACCTGCATCCATCATCTTCCTGCATGTCTTACCAGGTCGTCACTCCATCTCGTGGGGGGACGCCCTACACTTCGCCTACCGGTACGAGGCTGCCACTCGAGAACCTTTCTTCCCCATCGGTTGTCGGTTCTTCGAGCTATATGGCCGGCCCACTGCCACTTCAGCTTACTAATCCGTTGGGCTATGTCGGTCACTCTGGTTCTACTGCGGATATCCTCATTCCTAAGTTTATCACGCAGAGAAACTCCGAGCATAGCCCTCTCCATAGCTCGCTGAGCGACCTTGAGCTTCCTCATACGGCCAGCAGTGAAGGACCACGTCTCAGTTCCGTAAGTCATCACTGGCAACACGCACTGGTTGTACAATTTCGTTTTAAGGTTTTGAGGTATGTCTGACGAGAAGATGTGTCGTAGCTTCCCGAACGCTGCCCAGCCGAGTTGAATCCGTCGATTGACCTCTCGGTCGAAGTTGGACTTACCCAGTCGGACTATTTGTCCCAGGTAAACATACTCGTCAACAACTTCGAGCTTAGTGTTCCCAACAACTATCGGCATAGGTGTGACATGGACATTAAACATGATCTTAGTTTTGTCCATGTTCATCTTAAGACCTATCCGTTGGGAAACACTATTGAGGTCATTGAGCATAGTGCTTAGGTCCTCCAGCGATTCTGCCATAAGGACTATATCGTCGGCAAATCGAAGGTGAGTGATGTACTCGCCATTGATGTTGATACCGTATCCTTTCCAGTCCAGAAGCTTGAAAACGTCTTCCAATGCAGCGGTGAAGAGTTTCGGGGATATGACGTCACCCTGTCTTACACCTCTCTGCAATTGGATAGGTTTCGTACTCTGGTTCTGTACTCTGATAGCCATCGTAGCCCTACTGTACAAGCACTTCAACACTTCGATATACCGACAGTCAACTTGGCACCGCTGAAGGGACTGCAGCACCGCCCAAATTTCGACGGAATCAAAGGCTTTCTCATAGTCCACATACGCCAGACATAGTGGCAAATTGTACTCTTCGGACTTCTGTACAATTTGCCGAAGGGTATGTATGTGGTCTATGGTGCTAAAGCCCTTTCGGAAACCGGCTTGTTCGGGAGGCTGGAAGTCGTCAAGTCTGCGCGCGAGACGATTCGTAATGACTCTCGAAAACAGCACGTAGACGCGGCTCAGAAGGGAAATCGGTCTGTAGTTCTTCAAGAGAGCGTTGTCACCTTTCTTGAAGAACAAGACCACCGCACTTCTGCTCCACGCCTCCGGTGTAATGCCACCATGGAGGACGGAATTAAAGAGCTTCTGAAGGACTTCAAGTACCGGTCTTCCACCCGCTTTCAGAAGTTCCGCTGTAATTCCATCCTCGCCTGGGGCCTTACCGTTTTTAAGGTGCTGGAGAGCCATCCTAATCTCGCTCAGACTGACGTCCGGGATATCTTCGGAATAGTGTCGGATGAGACTCGCTCTTGGATCGTTACTCACACTTGCGTGTGGCTCCAACGATGATGTGTACAGCTGCCCATAGAACCTCTCAATCTCACTCAAAATCTCAGGTGTCCCGGAAACGATGCTGCCACATTCTGTCTTCAGCTTTGACAGTTGGCTCTTTCTGGCAGACAGATCTCTGGCAAAGACTTTGGAGCCTTGGTTCCGCTCGATCGCTTCTTCAATACGAGCTGTATTGAAGTTGCGTAAGTCCCGCCGCATGCATTTGGAGATCTGTCTGTTCAGATGCCTGTATGCTGTCAAGTCTGTTGAAGAATGTAGCTTCATCTCCCGTCTAACAGCCATGAGATTAAGAGTGTGATCGGAGAGTTTTTGTGTTCTTCTGCGGCGGGTCTTGCAGAACTTAGCTCCAACCGCATGGACAGTTTCCACGAGCTTGTCATTCATATCGTCCACTTCATTGCAGTCTTCTAGGCACTGAAAACGGTTTTGTAACTCGAGCTGAAAGGTTTCGGGACTTTGAAACAGAGCACGAGGGGGACGGAGCGTTGACTTCATTAGACGAGACCTCTCCAACTTAACGTTTAGGTTCAGTGTGCCTCTAACCATTCGGTGATCGCTACCAGTTTTCACCCTTGCGATCACGGAGACATCACTGAACAGTTGTCGTCTGGTCGTCATAATGAAGTCAATCTCATTTTTTGTGGAACCGTCGGGGCTCGACCAGGTCCACTTCCTGTGGGGCCGCTTCTGGAAGAAAGAGTTCATCATAAAGAGTCCCTCTTTCTCCATGAAGTCGGCCAGCTGCTGGCCCCTTGGGTTCCGTTGCCCTATTCCAAATTTCCCTACTTTCAGCTCACCGTTCTCTCTTGTGCCTAGTTTTGCATTGAAGTCTCCCATTAACACCGTATATTGGGTTTTGGAGGAATGCATGGCTCTAGAGATATCCTCATACATTTCCTCCACCTCCTCATCGGGGTGTGCCGAGGTTGGTGCGTAAACCTGTATGACCTTCAGCGAATACCGTTTGGTGATTCTGAGTATAAGGTACGCAACCCTCGTCGACACACTCCCGATTTTTACAACGTTGTTAACGAGAGACTTGTGGACGATAAATCCGACACCTCCTTGGGACAGATGGTCGCCCTCCCGGTGATAGAGCAAGTTGCCGGATTCGAGGATTACCGTGTCCTCCCCCTCTCTTCGGACTTCAGATAATCCTATAATATGCCAGCGCAACTTGTCTATCTCTTCTTCCAGCTCCACGATCTTCTCGTCAGTCCTCAGGGTGCGTGCGTTGTACGTTGCCAGGTCGAGTCGTCTAAGGTGGCAACCGAACCTCCACCGGAGATTCTTAGCACCCCCTGCCCCGCCGTTACCATGGTCGCCACCGTAGCCAGGAATAGCGGGGCCGCCGGGGACTGGGGGCCGTTTTTTTGTTGCTCTCATCATTGGGGGGGTATTTGCCATAGTTGCCACGCTTGGCGAGCGGGTTGGCAACCGCAGTTTTTTTATTGTCATTTGGCTATTATCAGGAAGATGCTGCTGCCCATCTCCTGGCTGTTTCCCTTTGTCGCCTTTTACGACACCCACGGGAGGATATGGGGTAGTGGATATTCTTGACCGCCACTACACGGCTCTCACAGAATACCAGCGTAAAATAGCAGCATAACACTGCTGTGTTTTGTATGGTGAGTGTAGAGAACCAGAGACCCGTTTTGCTGGAAAAGAGGCATTCCATCTTAGTCCTCACGGGTGACAACTCATCAACAACAACAACAAACAACTCAACTCGCAACAAATTAACATACGTATGGTATACCTTGTTTTTGGATAGCTTATCGAACCAAAAGAGATAGATGATAATTTTGAAACTGAATTAGACTCGATTAAGATTAATTGCTATAATGTCAGTGAACTAGAGCAGTGTAAAGCCAAATTTTCTCAAGAACATAACTTTAAATTAATAAATTTAAATATTAGGAGTATTCAAAAGAATTTTGATAATTTCTTGGTAGCAATGCGACGAACAGGTATTGTTTATGATGTTATAATCTTAACAGAGTGTTGGCTAAATGATATGATAAATATTCACCAGCTGCAAGGATATAACGTCTATAAATCTGAAAATAACTCAAACCAAAACAGTGGCGTTGTAATTTACGTTAGAGACATATGGCGAGCAACGGTTTCAGAACCATGCATTAACAATTCTAGTTGTTTAGCGGTACAAATTCTAGACATGATTTCTATACTAGCTATCTATCGCTCTCCGTCCTGTAGAAATATAGGAGATTTTCTGGCGTCACTTCATTCCTATATACATTCCGCAACTAACAGTTGCCCCCTTATAATTACTGGCGATATGAATGTCAATTTATCAGATAGTACAAACACTCAGGTTTTGGAATATCAATGTGTTATGGCGGAATATGGTCTACTACCGGCTATTACAGAGCCTACCAGAGGAAAATCATGTCTCGACCATATCTATCTCTCAGATTCTGAACTAAGCCGGAAACCAGTCGGGATTGTCTGTCAGTCTAATATAACAGATCACTATCCGGTTATGCTGGGTCTGAATTTAAATAAAATTAAACCCATGCGGCCGAGCCGAACAGTTCTCAAAAGAAATTTTGAAGGAATTAAAAAAGATCTCTCTACTTTTGACTGGACTGTAGTTACCGACAAAAAAGAGGTGAATGAAGCGACGAGCATTTTCACAAATATATTAGTGAATACATTAAGTAAGCATACGCATGAAGTGAGACTAACCAGAAGAGAATATAATTTAAAACCCTGGATCACACCGGGACTCATCAGATGCATGAAACATAAGGACCGACTTCACCAACGCACAAAGCTTGAACCTGATAACGTTCCGCTTAAGGTCACCTATACTAGATATCGGAACTTTTTTATTGATATCTTGCGTAAACGTAAATTAGATTTTGAAACCAATAAACTAATCGAAAATAAGAATAACCCACGAAAACTCTGGAAGTCAATTAAATATTTTTGTAATTTTCCCAACAGTAAAAACGATTCCACAGAATTATTAGATATGAAATGCTCTGATATAACAAGTTCCCCACTTGACTTATGTAATAGCTATTTTTCAACGGTAGGAGTAAACCAAGCAAATCAAACACTTAATAAAATTAATAAAACTGAGCAAGATCTTGCTAGTAAAATACGAGTAAATTGTAACTTCACAGAATCATTTTTCATGACTCCCACTGATCCCAAAGAAGTTAGTGCTATGATTATGGGATTACAGAATGACAGGGCTCCTGGTATGGATGGCTTAGCTAACTCTTTAATAAAACATATAAAAGATTCGATCATCCTGACACTCACCTATATCTACAACCTAAGCCTAGAAAGCGGAGTTTTTCCATATAATTGGAAACTTGCATCTGTTTGTCCTATTTATAAAGGATGTGGCTCAAAGGTAGCTGTAGAAAATTATAGGCCCATCTCGCTATTAGGTGCCTTTTCAAAGCTACTTGAGAAGCTTGTAAACAAAAGGTTAACCGGATATTTGGAATCTCGACAGTTGATTTCGCCAGGACAATTCGGTTTTAGAAAAGGTCGAAGTACTGAAGATGCTGTGTCACTTTTAACATCTACGATATCACAAATACTTGACTCTAAACAGAGCTGTGTGGGCGTTTTCTTAGACTTAGCCAAGGCCTTCGACACTGTGTCAATTCCAATACTTTTAAAAAAATTAAACTTTATGGGTGTTAGAGGTATTGCCGGTAATTGATTTCAGAGCTATCTCACGGACCGGAAACAGTGTGTGAAGATTGGTCGGGCTGTGAGTCTGCCACAAAATGTACCTTTTGGTGTACCGCAAGGCAGCATTCTTGGTCCTACGTTATTCACTGTCTATATCAATGATTTGCATGACCTACCCATGGAAAACGCCCAAACGATATGTTACGCCGATGATACTGCTATCGTATTCCATGGCTCAACGTGGAACGATGCTTTGTACAGTGCTGAAAGAGGTCTAAGACAGGTCTTTAGTTGGCTACAAAATAATCTCTTGACCCTAAATACCAAGAAGACTGTGTACCTATGCTTTCATAAGACAGCAGTCACTGCGCCAGTACAACAAACAGTAGTTAAGATTCATGAGCCTTCTTGCACAAGCAAATCGTGTGCCTGTGAGACCTTGAGTAGATCCGATGTAATTAAATATCTCGGTGTCCTCGTTGATGATAAACTAACATTTGAAAATCACATAATAGCTCTTTCGGCTCGAGTCAGGAAGGTTATTGGTGTTGTAAAGCATCTGCGCGACATAACAGGATTAAATACTCTAAGATCTGTGTACTTTGCGTTATGCCAGTCGCTTATTACTTACTGTATTACTTGCTGGGGAAGTGCAGCAAAAACTTTCCTGATCAGAGTTGAGAGAGCGCAACGTTCGGTTATAAAAGTAATGTTAAAAAAACCGTATAGATATTCAACTCTTGATTTATATAAGGACTGTGGACTATTAAATGTAAGACAACTTTTCATATTGAAGACCTCCCTAACTGTTCATAAGTGTACTCTGGCATCTCCAGAGTATAAGACATTATTGAAACGAAGAGTATTCCGCTTGCCAACTCCCGCTATCAACTTTGCTTTTTCTAAACGTTTTGGGCAATTCGTGAGAACTCAAGTGTACAACTCCGTCCTTAAGTATTGCGATATAAAAGAAAAATCAGTGGTGGAGCTAAAAGAACCATAACAAACTGGTTACTTACTTTGAGCTATGATAGTACAGAAAACCTAATTAAACCGTAATCTTTATCATAAATGTACGTAAATAAAATATATGAATACAGTATGTAATATCCATATGTATCTATAGGAGTTTCTAATTTATATATGTTTTATTAATTATTGTAATATTTGTGAATAACAGTATTTTCTTACCTAACAATTTATTAATTTACCTCTAATTATTTAATTTTTATACATATTAACTAAATATAAATATTTATTTTATTTTATATTTTATTTTATTTTAAAAACAAAAAGCTTACATAATGTAATAACCGTACGTCGACCCAGTGTCAATTAATGAAAACCATAAGAAAATCGTATCAGGCCCTCACGACACAGGCATGCCTAGTGTGAGGACCACAGAACTATACACCCTTGTTTATACACTCCAGCTTAGTTAGTATGATAAGATCATAGTTTATAATTGTATACTAGAAAATTAAAACTACTGTACTTCCATTTTATTATCATCTTATATTGTATATTATAATCTGTACCACCTTAGCTGTAAATAAACATTTTTTCATTTTTTTTTTCATTTTTTTCAATTCGTACTCGAGGATCACCTCGAAGACGAGTGAGGCCACAACAAATGCTACAACTATTCTATTAATATAGCTACAGCATAGTTCTACAAAATAATTTAGATTACTTTTCTGTTCTGTTTCAATGTTCTTGTAATTGTTAAATTGTTGTATTAAATTGTAATTGTAATTATTTAATTAAATTTGTGATAAAATTTAAGGCTGGTTATAAATAAAAGAAAGATTTAAGCTTATTCAAATTTATTTATTTAATCCCTATAGTAACCTTCTTGCTAATTGATCTCTTATTCTACCTCTAATTAAATCAGAGGTAGCTTCTCTTACTGTGTAACTTATTTGATCAGATTCCACCATTCTCCTTTCAAATTGCAGACCTAAAAATAAATCATAATTAATACAAATATTAAGTTTACTATTTATAAGTTAGCTTAATATATTATAGTAATTCAATTTAAAATTAAGATACCTACCTATATTTTCCTCTATATCCTCAACACCAAAATTAATAATTATATTATGTAACACAGAGCATGCTAAAATAATGTGTGCACATTTTACGGGCTTGTAGTGCAAAACTCTATCCTTGTGCAGACATCGCCATCGATTTTTCAGCCTTGAAAATGTGTTTTCAATAAAAACTCGAGCTCTCATGTGTTTTTCATTATAATTATTGGACTCAGCGTCTAAAAATGGTGTCATAAGCCGTGGGCGTTGGGGATATCCAGAATCTCCTAGAGTTAAAATATACATATTATTGTCAATAATATAGATAGAAATTATTTAGTAATGTTTTACTTAAAAATACTTCATATAACTCAAAACACCCCAATAAGTTATACTGTGGATATATTACCTAAAAGCCAGACAATTTCTCCATTTTGGTGCAAAGATTGCACGTATGTGTTTAAATTACTGTTTTCCCATATAAAGGAATCATGATTTGCTTGGGATTCACATTTAAAATTCTATATTCATCATCACATACCTGAAAAGAAGACATTTTGTTTATTTTCTACCCCTTTTTAACCAAGGAATAATAAAAAATAAAAAAACCATATTTTCTGTAAAAACTGAATTTTAAAATAAATATTAACCGAATCTAAGAATAATTTGCATAAGGTTGTTTAAAAATAAGCATATATTTATTACCATTAACTAACTGCTTGTCTAGCAGCTGGAGTATCAGGGAACCGAATATATTTATTTATTATATTTTTGTGTGTCGGCTCCTGGGTAACTTCTTCTATGTACACACTACACATTTTTTGAGACGTGTCCTTTGCAACCCCAACTGGCATTTGGTAGGATCCAGTTGCAAAAAAGAATAGAGCAGTGAGCACCTGCAATTAAAAAGAGAACAAACTTATATTTAAACTTGCACTTGTTTTAAACTTGAGTTGCAAAAATGTGAATACTTTAATGATCGATACATACTTTATGTTCCAAGGAAACGCGTTGAGAAGACCTAAGATTTGTCAAACTCCTTAGCTCTTTACACAAAAACTTGAAGACTTTCTTGGAAATGCGATATCTATCTTTAAATTGCTTTCCCGTGAGGTGTAACAAAGGGTTGAAAGATGCACGAGCTCTTCTTTCAACATTGGCGTTATAATTGCGGTCATCTTGTGCCTTAGCGGCTGCAAACATCCTCCATGCGAAAAAAAACGTCCTGCCATAATTAAATATTGTCAACGAAATAAAATTAAACCTTCAACAATCGTTCTCACTATGCTTTCTCACTGTCAAAATTTAGGTGAAAACTTTTTCGATATCGACGGCGTAAAGTTTGTTTATGTTACGTATTGAACGATCAAAATGTGCACTCGCACTCGCAAAATACTTGAAACAACCAATCACGTGCGTTTACGTTCTCACTGTCGAATGCGAGTGAATGCTCGATGGTCGATATCGACGACGTAATAAACTCGCACTCATGAATTGTGATTCCGATTATTGCCACTAGTTGGCGCTGATTTTATTCCATATAAATTGTAGTTAACTTTCTCGGTATCGAACGCGTAAAAAAACTCGCACTAGGCACACAGAAGGGAAATCAGTCTGTAGTTCTTCAAGAGAGCGTTGTCATCTTTCTTGAAGAATAAGGTCACCGTACTTCTGTTTCACGCCTCCGGTGTAGGGCCACCATGGAGGAGACAATTAAAGAGCTTCTGAAGAACTTTTAGTACCGGTTTTCCACCCGCTTTCAGAGGCTCCGCTGTAATTCCATCCTCGCCTGGGGCCTTGCCGTTTTTAAGGTACTGGAGAGCCATTCTAATCTCATTCAGACTGACGTCCGGGACATTATCGGAATAGTGTCGGATAAGACTCGCTCTTGGATTGTTACTCACACATACGTGTGGCTCCAACGATAATGTGTACAGCTGCCCATAGAACCTCTCAATCTCACTCAAAATCTCAGGTGTCCCGGAAACGATGCTGCCACACTCGGTCTTCAGCTTCGACAGTAGGCTTTTTCTGGCAGACAGATCTCTAGCAAACACTTTGGAGCCCTGGTTCCGCTCCTTTGCTTCTTCAATAGGAGCAGTGTTTGTTACTTAAGTCCCGCCGCATGCATTTGGAGATCTGTCTGTTCAGTTGCCTGTATGCTGTCAAATCTACTGAAGACTGCAGCTTCATATCCCGTCTAACGGCCATGAGATTAAGAGTGTGATCGGAGAGTTTTTGTTCTTCTGCGGCGGGTCGTGCAAAACTTAGCTCCGACCGCATGGACAGTTTCCACGAGCTTGTCATTCATATCGTCCACTGAATTGCAATCTTCTAGGCACTGAAAACGGTTTTGTTGCTCGAGCTGAAAGGTTTCGGGACTTTGGATTAGAGCACTAGGGGGACGGAGCGTTGACTTCATTAGACTCTCCAACTTAACGTATAGGTTCAGTGTGGGGAAACTCTTGTGATGTAAACAAATTATTTATATTACAAAAGATGTGTCTACGAATATTAACAAATTTAGACCAAATGGAATCATGTAAACCTCACTTCATGAAACATAAAATACTAACACTTAAGTCTATCTACATCCTCGAGTCTTGTAAATTCGTCAGGAAACACCCAAAATTCTACTCACCTATTACAATAACTAAAAGAAATAATAGAAATTTATATAAGCTTAGGATACCTTTCTCCAAACTAAAATTAGTTTCGACTAGCCCCCACCTTATGTCAATAAAGATTTATAACCATTTATAGAATTCTATAAAAATCCTAGAAATCCCTGCGCAATTGAATAAAAAATTAAAAACATTCCTTATTAATAAATGTTATTATACTTTGAAAGAATTTTTTGACGATAAATAATGACAAAGAAAGAATACTTCGACTATATTATATTTCTAATTTAAGTAATTTATATAGAATAATATTGAATGTTGATTATATGATATTTTATAATTTATTTTTAAAAGTAAGATTATACAAAAATAGTTAGTCCTCTAGTGTTGCTATGCCCTTGCAGAGCGTCACATGTATACCTATCAAATGTAACATCTTAACATGCAATAAACAATTTGAATTTGAATATACTGAAATTGTAAATCGACACAATTCGAAAGGGACATTGCCTTTATATATATTATATAATTTTTCATACATTATTATTCCCAACTCACGTATGAATTTAACCACCAAACCTATCCCCTATAAATAAGTCTAATGCTTTGTTATATTCTTTATATATAAATTATTTAATTTTTCAAATATTATTTTGCTATCTTTTGATGGTTTCGACATATTAAAATCATACGTTTGGATATTAAATAATCATACATTTTAGTTAATACAATAGAATAAAATAGAATATTTTTGTTCAATATTGATTACAAATAATTCTTATTGAAAGTCATTTTTTTACTTTAACACTGGTTCGGAAAAAACCTCTGTCCTGGAAAGAAAAAGCAAGAAACTCAACGGGACTTTCTTTAAAAAAAATTGCAATATAATTGGTTACAAAATTTATTTTAGAAACAGCTTGGAAACCACCATCTTCATTCCCAAGGGTTATTATCAACAATGTATTCATTTATATTATAATAATCCTTTTTATACAGCTTTTGTATAGTTAAATATTTAAAATTGGTAATAGAGATACTTGTATATTTTCTGGGACTTTGTTGTAATAGCGTATACATTGCCCCAAGAATGAATTACTGACTCTGTGGAGTCGCGAGACTGGTATCACTAGCTTGTATTTGTTCCTAGTGTTTACATAGTGTATATCACCACTTTTTTCCTCAAACTACTTTTGTTTTTGTGAAACACAATTTTAGTAAATATAATGAGAGACCAAAGTTAATATATTTATTCCTCAAAATTTTTCTCTAATAGACTCTCTCGGTTTAAGGTTGTAAACAGCTTTTATGGCCCCCTTCTACAAAAAAATATATTTTCGAAATCTTCATTATGCTATGGAAATAACTGAAATAAACTAATCTAGCTGTATCGACAATAGTGAGATCTCTAATCTTTTTAACAGTATAAGCTGCAGAGGTTATACAGTTAGTTAATTAGTTAGTCTGCTTGCCAGTTTGGATATATGGGGGCCCCACTGAAGCTTTTCGTCGAGAGTGATGCTAAGAAAAACAGAAGAATCAGCAGGGCTCAGTTCTTCTCCATTTAAAAACGCATTGTTTTCAGATTTTTAACATTCTTTGTTGTAAATTTAAAAGAAAGAAAGAAAACTTTATTTGACATTACAAAGAAAAAAAAAATAAAAACAAAACAGGATTTGTGTAAAGTCGAATTAGGTCCCTATTTCAGCTAAAAGCTAATGAACTAAATGACAGCAGCGCTTATTTTCAAATGGAGCCTAATATTAGCTTCACGGACGATCATATATTACCTAAAGCTAAAATTTAAAGAAAAACATTCAGAGTGTGGGGAAGAAATCAGCATAGTAAGAGGTATTATTTGGAAATAATAATACATTGCTTAAGCAATCATAAACATACACTTCCATATATACTCATATATATCTGTACATCCATACACATTCACATGGACACATACATGATAAAGTGCTCAACAGCTCAACAACGTGCAGTATATCGTCTAATCTTAATAAAATAAACTAAACATTTGAATTTAGTTGAAGACTACAAGAGATTTAACCACACCATCAACGAAAAGAAACGTAACAGTAAGTGAACTAAAAATGTGTGTGGAGATAAAAAAATACAGTGAGTCTTACAGTCAATTTAATACATTTAGTATTATTGTCGTTTAAATAAACATAACATATAAACATAAACACTCACGCATGTCACCCAGAGGAGTAGGCAGCGACTATGGACTTCCATTTGGCACGATCCTGACACACCTCTCTCGCTTCCTGCACATCCATATACCTACGCATACACGCTCGTCGGTTAAAGGTACTCTTGATTTGGCCCGTTTTCAATATATCGCCAATTTGGTCGATAAACTTTCGCCTAGGAACGGTAGAGTCGGGAAGGGACGTTGCCGTTCACCTCGGAAACATAAATTTGCTTTGTCACTCTTTCCTCATTCATTCTTTCTACATGACCAAACCACCGAAGAATTCCTTTCTTAATCCTGGTCACAACATCATCTTGCAAACCACACTCTTCTCTTATCACACAATTTCTCACTCTGTCATTTAGATTCATCCCTAACATATTCCTTAATGACCGCATTTTTACAGCATTTATTCTACTCTCGTGCTTCTTCTGCCGTTTAAATGTAGATTGTTAACGTGTAACCAATGCACTAATTTTAATATAGTACTATTCACTCAGTAACAGTTAAATGATTGACGTTTAAGTTTAAAAATCAGCAAATAATACTATATCATGAAAATAAGAATGGGCCAGGAATCGAGCCTTGACTTGTACTTTTCTTGACGGAGATCCAAATTGGATGTCCATTGAATGCGGCGTACTCCCAGTATCCTGGATTCTCCCTGGACCACAAATTGTCATCTACGTGCCGGAGGCTGTGTGTACGTTCGCAATGACATCTGCTTCCAGTTTCACCGTCACCTTAAAGACCCAACGTTTTAGACAATTTATACAGGTATTGATATAATCCTTTTTCCTATGTCTATCGATCGCACAGCGGTGACCAGGAGACAACACGATTATTTGATCACTTTTAGTGAGGCTGCTGATGTGACCCTTAATCGGTATCCTACTGCACAGTTGGCCTTTCTGGGGGACTTTAACGCCTATCACCAAGAATGGCTGCTCCCATACCAGAAGACCGACCCCCGTTACCCATACCGGAAGTGTGAAATTTTGCTTTGACTTTGCTTTTTGGTTTGTACAGGAAGCGACTAGGATACCCGATGTAGATGGTCACACAGCCAATTGCTTGGACTTTCTGCTGACTACCGGACCAAAGAGGTATGAAGTACAGGTAACCTCCACTTTGGGTATATATGACCACTGCCTGGTGAAATCTGTATCATCATATTCTCCATCTGATTACGAGTCCCAAGGTATTCGACGAATATGGCAGTTTAAGTCAGCTGATTGGGATAAGATGCGATACTTTTGGGATCCTATCCTTGGCGGGAGGTCTGTTTCTCTTCTGTATTTTATCCCCTTCTCTGACGCTTTAACCGCCCATTCTTTAACGCAAAATGCGTCTAAACTAAAAATCGCAAGCATTTAGCGTACCTATCCTGGGTTGATGCTTGAAACCGCAAAGCTCCGGATATTAGCTCCAAGAAGAGAACTTTCAACCAGGCCTACAAAAAGCATTACGGAAAGCTAGTCTCAATCGCATTTAACATATTAGCGCAAAACTCTCTGCCAGATCATCCGGCACTAGAGCTTTTTGGTTTCTCGCCAAAGCAGTCGAGAAAAACTTCTGTTGGCTTACACAGCTTCTGCTGGTAAAACCGGATGGCACACTGGCGCATACTGCTTAAAAGAAAGCGGACTTTTTTGCGTCTCTCTTTGCCTACAATTCACGTCTTGACAGTGGCATCAACGTTTCACCTAAATTAACTCGCTGCGAGACCCCTATGTTACAGGTTCGTATAATAACTAAGGAGGTTCTTAAAACCTTGCGGTGTCTAGACGTGAATAAGGCTAGTGGATTAGATGGTACACCAGCTATAGTTTTAAAGTGCATTTGAGTTGTCTCCTATGCTGACACGCTTGTTCCGGCTCTCATTTAAGACTGGAATAGTGCCAAAATCCTGGAAGCTGGGCAACGTGCAGCCTGTTCCAAAAAGGAGCCGTGCGGATCCTGCCAATTATCAGCCAATTATGCAAGATTATGGAGCGTATATTGAACGCTCGCGTAATGGCATACCGAGAACAGAATAACCTTCTTAGTGACCAGAATGACTCAGCTGGGGACCTTCTAGTATTTGCCACACACTTATGCGGCGAGGCACTTGAGAACAGTGGGAAAGCAGTTACTGTTTCCCTTGATGTCTCGAAGGCCTTTGACAGTGTTTGGAATGCTAGCCTTTTAGGTAAGCTTCCAGCGTACGGCTTATCCCCTGGTCTGATTGACTGGGTAAGGGACTTTCTGAGTAAATGTTCTCTCCGAGTCGTCGCCGATGACTGCTCATCCCATCCTATGGCGGCTAACGCCGGTGTTCCTCAGGGGTCCGTTCTCTCCCCAACTCTCTTCTTGCTGCTGCCCGGTATCAATGGGTATGCAGACGATAGCACAGTTGTAGAGATACCAACCAATGCCTTGGGCCATTCGGGATCAAATCCAGTCCAAAAGAGAACCTATGGTAGAGCATGTGAATCTCACACTACAGACAGTCTGCGAATGGGGCAATGCCAATCTTGTGAAAAAGAAAAAGGAGAAAAAGGAGTCAGCTCATCTTGGCTCCTTTCCGAAATGTATCACTGGAATACACGGACCGCCTTCGGTTTTTGGGGCTGAGATATCCTCAAATCTGAACTTCGGGCAGTTCATTGAGTCCAAGGTGAAAGCAGCTGCAAGGAAGCTAGGAATCCTTGCAAAGGTGCGGCGATACTTCACGCCGGGACAGCTGCTTACTTTATATAAAGCGCAAGTCCGGTCGTACATAGAGTATTACTGCCATATATGTGCTATTGCTGCAAAATGCCACCTAGCAGCTATGAACTCAATGGAAAGGCATGCTAAGAGGCTTATTGGTGACCCAAATTTAAATAAAACCAATCTTACCAGCCTCGAACACAGGCGCAAAGTAGCCAGCCTTTTAATTTTCTACAGGATGCATTTCGGAGAGTGTGCGCAGGAATTCATAATTTAATTCCTCTCTCTCCCCTCCGCCATCGGACAACCAGCCGTCAGGCCGGTCTCCACCCTTTCGCTTTTGACTAACCACGCATTCTAACCAAACAGTTTGCTTCATCGTTTGTGACGCGTACAGCAAAGGAGTGGAATAAGTTGCCAGCATCTGTGTTTTCACCCGATTACAATGTAGGTGTCTAACAAATCTTTTGTTAGGTCAGTGCACTTCAGTATCTTAGGCTACACCACTACTAGTCATCAGGCGGGATTGTTGTTAAGAGCTGGCTTAGTATAATAAAAAAAAATAATACGTATAAGAAATACCAATTTTAGTGCATTTGGATTTTACAAATATTTTTTTTAATTTTACAATATCAGGCTCTTTTTCCATAAAATTTTGACAAAAAGACCCTTTATTATTGAATTTTCCTTCGTCATGATCCAGTCAGGAAACTGTACTGTAACTTTTTTAATTTCACTTCAAAATTTCGCTCAACATTCGGGCATGCGGGTAGATGCCTTTCCTTCGTTTAATTTGAAAATGTGTTTCCAATTGTTGGTAAACTAACTAATACCGTTATTAAAGAATACCTTTATCACTTCTAATCTAAATAATATTAAATATAATTTTTTTAAAACCCTGAAACAAAAAGAGCTGATGATCTTTAAACGGCTCAAAAGATTTTCTTGAATCATACCTAAGAACACTTATGATCAAGTCACCTTTCAAACATAAAAGAAATCTTAATCTAAATCGGTTCGTCCGTTTGGAAGACACACACACATACAGATACACAGGATTTTCGTCGAGGTTCTAAAATAAGCAAAGTGATAGGTTTTTGTTTCAGAAATAAATAAAACCCGTATCCCATACTGCTACCAATTTTTTCAGTTTTTTTTTTGTATATTTAAGGCCTTATACCCTATTACCAGACTGAACGCGAGAACCGGTGTAAGATGTTTGGACTTAAGCCATAAACTGATGATAGTAATAGACGACCATAGTGTGCAACGGAGAAGGAAATTCATTATGGCAATATTGAAAGATAGAAAAGGATAACAAATCTATTTTTTCAACGTGGTAGAGCCATGCTGCAACTATATTAGTAGTATTTAACGCTGTTGAATTTCGTATGGTGAGTGTAGAGAACCGGAGATCCTTTTTACTGGAAATGAGGCATTCCATCTTTGTTCTCACGGGTGACAAAGCATCTGCATTTTGATTAGTAATAGAGAATAGATGTAGATGTCCATGGGCCGCAGCAACCACTTAACATCAGGTGGACTGTGTGCTCGTTTGTCACCCTTATCCTAAAAAAAATCTCATGCGTCCTGTGACTGATTGTAAATGACAGGTCGGCACAAGTCGGCACGGAAGGAAAGCGCATCTAGGTATTTTGGATTTTTTTGAGTATAATAAGTAGTTGCTCTTTTTAGTAAGTAATTTTTTTCAACAATAGTCACTTGTTCTGTGAAATACTGCGGTATAAATAATAGAAAAATTCCTGTTAATTACACGTTTCAAACGTAAATAATTCTCAAGACGTCCTCACTGCTATGATACTTTTAGTTTTGGTTAAAATTTATTTTTTATACTGTTTGAAATATAGAAAATGTCCAATTATTTTGTCAATTTTTATATTTTACAAAGCATAAAGTCAAGGTGTTTTAATTTACATGATTTTGCTACATAGATTATTCTTCACAATATTTTATATGTACGCTAGAGATTGCCTCAACTATATCGAAATTAATGTCGATATTTATGTTGAATGTCAATGACAGGTTTGCACAAGTCAGCACGTAAGCAATGAGCACCTAGGTAAAATTATTTATTTTTATGGGTAGACTCAACCCTCCAGAGATTATTGGGTTATATAAATTTTGTATTAAAATCCATCAAAAGGCAGACAGGTTAAGCTTTTAAAGATTATCATTTTTAAGACTAGGTTAAGCTTAAACATTTTATTTTCAATTAAGAAACATAAATAACGCGATATTTAGTGCTGGACATGCGGGAATCGCGTTATTTTGTCTGTTTGCTATAGTAGGTTAAGCCCGCACTTGTGTGCAAGCATTGCAAGACGTTCACGTGAAGCTACAAGCGTTATAACTATGACAAATAATCTCGCTATGCGGCCAATACGGGAGGAGTATATTCAGCAGTGGGCGTTTATTAAGCTGTAGAATTAAATTACAAACAAATTACATACTAAGAATAGAAAAAAAAACAACCTTGTATATAACAACTAATAATCAAAGAACAAAATGAAACGAAACTTCGACGATATTAAAAGGTGATATTACGTTGCAAGACCAAAGAGAATTGGGAATAACAAAAACATACAGTCGTTTAAGACAGAAAAGAGACAGCGAACAATTTTATTTCTCTCAAAAGAAACGAGAGAAGCGTCTGTTTTGCTTTTGCGGCCGTATTTGAAGACAAATAGTAATTTCATGAAACTGAGTAACAACGTGAAACTGAGTAAATAATGTACAAGGAGAATGAGCAATATGAGTTTGTAGTTTCTTTTTATTACATTAGACACTAAAATAATTCAATTTTGTTGTTTTATTGTTGCATGTTTATAACGCAATAATCACGTGCGTTCAACGATTAACTTACCATTCAGCTGAGTGGTGTTGATTTTGGTAATTTTAACGTCTAGCGTCTTTTTAATTTATCATAGGTACATGCTGCAAATCACGATGGGTCCATTACTAATTTCTTTTTGTCATCAACATCAGCGTCATCGTTACAGCCCTTTGCAAGTACACTGTTTTTTTCTTTTACATGGGAAAATGCCTATGCATACCCGCCTCGCGGGGGCAAGGACGGGCTAAAACCCCATGGTGTTCCACCTTCATCACATATTGGCGGGGCCAGCGCCAGCCGCCCCATGGCCTCCCCTACTTGGGAGAGGACTACTACTCCCCATCTTCTTCTCAAGCCCTCCGCGGCCCCCACTTCACCTGCGCAACGGACGCTGCCGTGTTACTGCTAATCGTTGGCCTCTTAAAAAGAATGCCAAAAAAAACCCTCCCGAGCCATCTGCATTCATCAATTTCCTGTATGTCTTATCGTAACCCTATAATCTATATAACCTCGACTATTTGACTATTTCATTATTAGCTGTATATAGTGACGAAAAGCGGATTTCTGTGATGTTTCTCTCGCTCTTTTTCTCTGATGAGAAGTATCCTTATCGTCCTTCTTTGAAGGATCCATATTCGGTCGATTAGATTCTATAAAGTCTAGTAGAATGTAATTAATTTAAAAGCGAATGATGTTTAACAAACAAATTTTAAATTTATTTGTCACAAAATAAATAAATATGTTTTCATGAATTTAATGTGAGTCCTTTTTATTTGGAAATGGTTGCACGTCTCCGTGGGCGATAATATCGTCGCCGATGAGAGGATGTGGAAATTTTGAAATTTTAAAAAGAAAATATTAATAAACACCTAGTGTACGAGTATTTGATAAAACCATCAATTAAAACTACTTCATATAATTTGAATTTACTACTTTAATATATGTCTAATCTAAATACTAGTTCGAATTTCCATTATGAGCTATATTAGTCTTTTAGTATATAATGCATTTAATAAAATAAATGTATTTTTAAATAAAATCGTTGGTGATTGTTTAAGTTCTAGTTCTTGGTGATTGTAAAACTTTTTATCGACGACAGTATGCTAGGATCAGATAGGTGCAGATAGAAAGAGAGAAGAGGCAGAGTAGTAAAGTTTTTTTTATAGGATAGGGGGCAAACGAGCATGCGGCTCACCTGATGGTTAGTGACTACCATGAACAACCGCAACACCAGGGGAACCAGGGAAATTGCAGATGCGTTTCCGGCCTTGTAAAAAGGAGTAGGCACTTTTCTTGAAGCTCCCTAAGTCGTATCGGTCCGAAAAAATCGCTGGTGGTAAACTATTCCACAAGGAAGTTTTGTGAGGAATAAAACATCTTCTAAATCGCACAGTGGTGGACCACCAATCATCCAGATGGTGTGCATGGTATCGGAAGTTCTGCCGCGATTTGCGTTCGTGAAATTTGGCGGCTGGGATTAGTCCGAACAATTCATCAGAGCAATATTACTTATAAATTATATATTATTTATATTACTTATTAATTAAGATTTTATAATTTTTTTTGGCGTTAAGCCAAAAATTTGTAAAACTTTATATTATTCCCTGATAATGCCGTCAGGTGAAAGCGATAGGTCTTTATAATTAGTATAAAAATAATTTAAAATAAATATTGTGAAACAAGTGTATATCCAAATCACAAAAATGAAGCTGATGATTCACCAAGTAACAATAATCGCGAGTATACCTTATACAAAAATCTGGACTCGATTATTGCCGCTGTAATCGCGTTATAGAGGAAAAATCTTTACACTGAAAAAGACCTGAAAGACTTCGAAAAAATTCAGAGTAAGGCTCACCGCGCCACCTACCGGAGTGTGCAGAACGACGTCTAGCGGTCTAGCTAGCGTGAAGCTATAAAAAAGGTCACGTCATTACACTAGTACAATACAATAAAGAATCAAAACGCAGATGCGTTGTCACCCGTGAGGACTAACATGGAATGCCTCTTTTCTAGTAATGTGGGTCTCCGGTTTTCTACACTCACCAAAAGAAACACAGCAGTGTTATGCTGCTATTTTACGCTGGTATTCTGTGAGAGCGTGGTCGTTCCCGTGTTCTATGAGAGCGTGTTTGTTATACTTGTAGTGAAAAAAATTTAAACTCTTATAAAGTACCTATTTTAATTGATTACCATCAATTTCGAATACCTACCCAATTATTTATGTTATTACTAAAGTATTTTACTAAAATTGCCACTAAAACGACGTACTACTGAATAAATTGCTTAAAGGCAAGATGAATATTTTCCATCGCATACGAAAAGAAAGACTTTTTTAAAGGATAGGGTGATAAACGAGCACACAGTCCACCCGATGGTAAGTGGCTGCTGCGACCCAAAGACATCTACATCAATACTCAATAAAAAATCGAAATGTGACCAAAATTCCGGCTTTGCTACAATTTATTCATGCACAACGCCGTTGTGGAAATACACGAAAATATTCGAAGGTTTTTAAAACATATAACATTATGTCATTTCATTTTTAATATTGACTTTAAAAAAAGTAAAGGGTAAAGTTTATAATATATAACCGTTCCACTGCTTAACACAACCCTCCTCTCATGTCTGAGGTTGTGAGGAAATTAGTAATTGATGGTTCCGTGATGCAGTGGCTTTGCAATGAGCTGCGGTGCTGAAGGCAACGGCTTCGATTCTCGCACGGAAAAAGTATTTGTGTGACCTACAAACAATTTTTCCGGGTCTGTATGTGAAATTATGAAATTTATGTTTGTGAATTGCTTCTACGATGCACTGGAAAATCATAGGAGTAAAGTTCTAAATAATGGTCCGCCGCACTGTACCACTGAGTTATAGCGGATGTCACATATCCTAGAAATACTTTATTCCTATGAAATAAAGATTCACTCAAAGGTGTCTTTATTCACAGCCGAACATGCGGTAAATTAGCATTTAAAATGGGAAATAAACAATTTGAACCCATATATTTAAAAAAAATACTAGCAATGCTATTAACATTAACAATTCCCTTTAACTACTCCTGATAATCTTAAAATGCCTGTGTTAGGAGCGGTTCACGATAGCGATCGAATAGCGGATTTGAAACCCGACCTTAGAATTCGCGGTGCGCTCTCCGCTGTCGCACTGTCTTAGCGACTGTAACCTAATAGTCTATTCCCGTGCGTATGCTGCAAAATTTACGGCGAGTGCATAGACCCTGCGATACCGTGACCTTTATCGTAATAAAAACCTTCTAACCTCTGTAATTATATAATCATAATAACATATTTTATCGACACTTGTATCTATTTACTTAGTTTTTAGTTAATTATGTATTTATTAATCTATTTAATCTTTATTTCATTTCCATAAAATAATACAAAGGATGAACTTAATGCCAATAGGCAGCCTCGACTAGTCATAACATGAGTATTGAGAATGTGACGTAAGTGTAGCAGTGTACTTATTTGTTATCTTTTTTTTTATAGGATAAGGGTGACAAACGAGCACACAGTCCACCTGATGGTAAGTGGTTGCTGTGGCATAGACATCTACATCTATCCTCTATTACAAATCAATATGTGGATGCGTTGTCACCCGTGAGGACTAAGATGGAATGCCTCATTTCCAGTAAAAAGGGCCTCCGGCCACCTGCACTCACCAAGCGAAACGCAGAGGTAAACCTCTACTTCACGCTGGTTTTCTGTGAGGTCGTGGTACCACCCCGGTTCGAGCCGGCCCATCCGTGCGACAGCAAAAGCTGCCGCGTGGCTCTACCACTGTTATAAACTGTTATATCTAGTTTGATGACTAAAATTTAGTGATAAAATACTCTTTGAATACAATCTTATTCGGTAGCATAAGTTTTTAAGCGCTTTTATAAACGGCGCGATACTATCATACTTATGCAACTAATTTCTGCGCTCTCTTCCTAAATAATTGGTCTAAATCTATCCCTAGAAACTACGATGTTGTATGCTTCCAGCATTAAGAAGCAGCATACCGCTACTGCTTATTAGGTGACAATGCCCATGTTCAGCAGTTAAGTCAATGGATGCTGGCGCTTCAGACCATGTTTTGCGTAAGTTATCTTTCAGTGAACTTGCAATAAGCTTATAAATATTAATAGATATCTGAGACCTGGAGAAGCAGATGATAACCATGTGTAAAGATTAATGCTTGCCAGTAACATGGACGTTAATCATGATCTTTGTTTTGTCCATGTTCATCTTAAGACCTATCCGTTGGGAAACACTATTGAGGTCATTGAGCATAGTGCTTAGGTCCTCCAGCGATTCTGCCATAAGGAGTATGTCGTCGGCAAATAGAAGGTGAGTGATGTACTCGCCATTGATGTTAATACCGTATCCTTTCCAGTCCAGAAGCTTGAAAATGTCTTCCAATACAGCGGTGAAGAGTTTCGGGGATATCACGTCACCCTGTCTTACACCTCTCTGCAATTGGATCAAATTTATATGGAACCATATGAGAAGTACCAACTTTCAAATAAAAAAAAACAACGAAATCCTATCCGGTTTATATCCGGTTTTCCTTGAAAATATTATGAGGTAACTTACATAAAAAAGAACATACAGTCGATTTGAGTACCTCCTCCTTTTTGGAGTCTGCAGAAAATTTGCGAATAGGCCTTCTGGACAAATACGAAACACTTTTGTATTGTTCTATATCGGCTGATAAAAGTCCTTCCTCCACTATAGACGGTTCGTCTTAATCGTCACGCTTGATCTTGATGTCTTGTACTTTTGTAAACGAGATGTTTATACCACTATCGTAAGCTAATTAAGATCCCTTTGGTACTTATCACGGTCGCCCTTTACGACACCCACACCCACTGGACTAAATGACTCTAAGACTTAGGATCACTTTTCTGTCTAGGAGTCCGTATGGATAGGTACAACATTCTTATCTATGTTACTTGGTCTTACTTGTGCTCCAATCTAAAGGATAAATAGCTTTAGTAAATTTACAGGTCTCCGTCTTACTCCTCAAAAGTGAAAACGTATTTGTAGCCTCTTTTTCTTAAATTGGTTGCAGGTGTCAATGGACTGCAGTAGCCACTGCCGTTTGTCACTTCAGTTTTATTCAAAAAATGAACGATCGATTCTCTCACAAACCACGGAATTTTTTTAACTCGCTTTTTATAAATAGCGTAGAACTTTCTGAATTTTATCCACCACAATGAGATATATCACTATTTCTATCCTGTCAGACTTCGCAGCGTTTCATTTTATCGGACGGGATAAATCCAGACCACTAAGTAATTTATCCGGGTTTAAATTAACCACTCTACATTCGGATGGGATTTAAAATAAAGACGCTATTACTTCCTGTTTTGAAGGCGACAAACAGCAACGAGCAAATCCCAGAATAATTACATAACAGTGGCACAAGTAGGTAAAATGTAAATAATGTATGAAACCATTTAATGTAATACACAGAAACAAATAATGTTTGTTGACGATGTTATATTTTTTTAACGAAACAAGTAATGATCCATCATCATCATCATCATTACAGCCCTTCACAAGTCCACTGCTGAACATAGGCCTCCCCCAAAGAATGCCACAAAGCACGGTCCTGAGCCACCTGCATCCATCGACTTCCTGCAAATCTTACCAGGTCGTCACTCCATCTAGTGGGGGGACGCCCTACACTTCGCCTGCCGGTACGAGGCTGCCACTCGAGAACCTTTCTTCCCCATCGGTTGTCGGTTCTTCGAGCTATATGGCCAGCCCATTGCCACTTCAGCTTACTAATCCGTTGGGCTATGTCGGTCACTCTGGTTCTACTGCGGATATCCTCATTTCTGAGTTTATCACGCAGAGAAACTCCGAGCATAGCCCTCTCCATAGCTCGCTGAGCGACCTTGAGCTTCCTCATCCGGCCAGCAGTGAAGGACCACGTCTCAGTTCCGTATGTCATCACTGGCAACACGCACTGGGTGTACAGTCTCGTTTTCAAGTTTTGAGGTATACCTGACGAGAAGATGTGCCGTAATTTCCCGAACGCTGCCCAACCGAGTTGAATCCGTCGATTGACCTCTCGGTCGAAGTTGGACTTACCTAGTCGGACTATTTGTCCCAGGTAAACATACTCGTCAACAACTTCGAGCTTAGTGTTCCCAACAACTACCGGCATAGGTGTGACATGGACATTAAACATGATCTTTGTTTTGTCCATGTTCATCTTAAGACCTATCCGTTGGGAAACACTATTGAGGTCATTGAGCATAGTGCTTAGGTCCTCCAGCGATTCTGCCATAAGGACTATATCGTCGGCAAATCGAAGGTGAGTGATGTACTCGCCATTGATGTTGATACCGTATCCTTTCCAGTCCAGAAGCTTGAAAACATCTTCCAATGCAGCGGTGAAGAGTTTCGGGGATATGACGTCACCCTGTCTTACACCTCTCTGCAATTGGATAGGTTTCGTACTCTGGTTCTGTACTCGGATAGCCATCGTAGCCCTACTGTACAAGCACTTCAACACTTCGATATACCGACAGTCAACTTGGCATCGCTGAAGGGACTGCAGCACCGCCCAAATTTCGACGGAATCAAAGGCTTTCTCATAGTCCACATACGCCAGACATAGTGGCAAATTGTACTCCTCGGACTTCTGTACAATTTGCCGAAGGGTATGTATGTGGTCTATGGTGCTAAAGCCTTTTCGGAAACCGGCTTGTTCGGGAGGCTGGAAGTCGTCAAGTCTGCGCGCGAGACGATTCGTAATGACTCTCGAAAACAGCACGTAGACGCGGCTCAGAAGGGAAATCGGTCTGTAGTTCTTCAAGAGAGCGTTGTCGCCTTTCTTGAAGAACAAGACCACCGCACTTCTGCTCCACGCCTCCGGTGTAACATCCATAACAGTCCATAAAATCCACTGCTGAACATAGGTCACTCCCAGAGATTGCCATAGTTGCCACGCTGGACAGGCGGATTGGCAAATGCAGTTTTTTAATATTTAGAATTATTATCAGGAAAACGCTGCTGCCCCTTTTCTGTTGTAGTTTCCCTCCGTCGTCTCTTACGACACCCATGAGACGGTCTCTGCACGGTCAAGTATTGATGAAGTTGATGAGTAGTTTTTTTTAAATTTAAGAAAAAAAAACTCATAATTCTCCTTAAGTTTTTAATTGCCAAGAAGACAATTAGGCACACATAAAATGAACATTAATCGTCGATTTTTGTTGCTGGGACTAATGATGAATTTTTGTAACAAGAAATTCACAAACAACTACATGTTTATTTCCAACTTATTTTATTCCCTAGATACTTTTTTTTTACGTGTTGTTGGAACATTTTGGCAATAGAACTAGAGTAACGGTCATAACCCTACGGATCAGTAAGCTGAAGTGACAATGGGCCTTCCATATAGCTCGAAGAACACTAAACCGATGAGAAAAAAAATTTCTCGAGTGGCGAAAGTGTATGACCTCGAAGTGAGGTTTCATATACTTTCTTCTCACAACTAGATGAAGTAATGTCCTGGAAAGAAATTTTGATTAATCAATGCAGGTGGCTCAAGAAAGTGTTTTATAACATGCCTTGGGCGCAGCTTATGTTCAACTGTGGACTTGCGACGGCCTATGTTGAAAATCATTTAATCAAGTTAATAATAATAATGAAAAATTTTATGGCAATGTAATAATATCCACTACTCACTATCCATATCATCGTGTAGGTATCGTAAGAGACGACAGAGGGGAAAAAACAGAAGATGAGCAGCTGCGTCTTCCTTATAACAACTAAAAAATAAAAAATTGCGGTTGCCAATCTGCCTGGTAAACTTGGCTACTACGGCAGACTTTTGCCCTCTCCCCCACCTAAGGGAGACCTATGTTCAGCTGTTCACCTATGGACTTTTGATAGGCTGTAGCATTACCCCAAATAATCCTTTTTATTTCGTATAATTTTACTATAATATACCTCTAGTTCCACATCTGCATGAGCTAATCTATGTTAAGAAAATAAGACGCAAGCAGAGCCGGAACACTCTGACGTCGCTCTAATTGTTTCATTGCCGGCACTAAAGGAAGTTACGAGTATTCGCGTTGTTATTGTTATTTATAAATAAAGCTCTTCCTTGCTTATCGCTGCTGCTCCGGTTTGAACAATTTCATCACGAAATGTTTGCTGCTTGTCTGTGTTCTGCAATTTGTATACAAAGTTTAAAATTATTTTGATCTTTGTGTGAGTGTTTTGTTTACAAAATACAAGTAAGGGAATAGTAATACAATCAAAACCAATCAAAAATATTTATAAAAACTATATCAATTTTATTAAGCTCACAGTACAAAAAGGAAACTTAACTTTTAAAAAAGTCTACCAAATCTCAGAGTGGAGAGGGTTTTTTTGATACTGATGATAAGTGGATACTTCTCATGGACACCTGCAATCAACTTCTAACAAAGAAGGCTGCAGATGCGTTAACACGTCCGGGGACAAAGATGTAATTCCCCGCAACCTAATAGTAATTGTACGGGCTCTTCTTTTATAAGTTAACACAAAGAGTCAGATCGTTACAAAGAGTGGAACCATAACGATATAAATAACATAAACATAACATAACATAAACACTCACGCCTGTCACCCAGAGGGGTAGGCAGAGACTATGTATATCCATTTGGCACGATCCTGACACACCTCTCTCGCTTCCTCCACATCCTACGCATACACGCTCGTCGGTTAAATTTTCAATATATCGCCAATTTGGTCGATAAACTTTCGCGTAGGGCGTCCCTTCCCGACTTTGCCGTTCACCTCTGCAACATAAAATTGCTTTGTCACTCTTTCCTCATTCATTCTTTCTACATACCCAAACCACCGAAGCATTCTTTCTTAATCCTGGTCACAACATCATCTTGCAAACCACACTCTTTTCTTATCACACAATTTCTCACTCTGTCATTCAGATTCATCCCTAACATAATAATAATAATATAAGGCGTAGGGATGTGACGACCCCATCGCCCGCTGACGTAACGGTTATGTGACAAAACTGCTACGTCAGCGTAGTCAGTCAGCACCTTACCAAGAGGTGTGAGCGCCGTGGCTCGGCAGAATTGAGGGTGCTTATTTGGACCCGTTTGTGCTTACGGCCAAATCATGAAACGGTGCCGGGCCTGGGCAACTCCCGTTAATTGACGCCCAATTTATGGATGATGAAAAGAAATAGACCGAGTATAGGGCCGCTGCCTGAGGGTCGCCGGGGCGCGTCTGGAGCTGGTACTGGACGCGACAACATGCGGGTCGCCAGCCGAGCGCAAGGGGGTCGTGCTGCTGCACGACCTCGGCTGGCGGCACCTTGCATACATCATCCCCACCAGCCAGCTTGGTGTTGGCAGGGTCTTCAGGAGCAATGGCAAGACCCGGCAGTACAGAGCATTTCCGAACGCAAGACCGTATGGAAGGAGAAGGAGCTCAACGAGAGGTTCTACAAGGCTCTTCATGAGCCTTTCGTAGACACAGTCGCCTCCCTCCATTGGCTACATTTTGGTGACCTCTTTGGGGAAACCGAGGGTTTTGCCTGTGCGATACAGGATCAGGTTATTAAGACCAACAATTATCGGAAATACATCCTAAAGGATGGCACCGTCAACATTTGTCGAGCTTGTCGCCATCCCAGTGAGTCACTTAGGCATGTTATCTCCGGTTGTTCGGCGCTTATAATTCTGAGTATTTGCACAGACACAACCTAGTAGCAAGGATTCTACACCAGGAGCTCGCTCTGAAATACGGTCTTGTGGATCGGAAACTGCCATATTATAAGTATTTACGGTGCTCGAAAATGACCGCGCCAGGCTCTACTGGGACCAGGCCATCATCACAGACAGGACTATTCTTGCGAATAAGCCTGATATTGTGCTGATGGACCGGGCACAGTCAAGGATTTTTTTTTCGACATTACCATTCCTTATGACGAGAACCTCGTGAAAGCCGAAACAGATAAGCTGACAAAATATTTGGACTTGGCTCACGAGGTGAACGACATGAGGGGTTGTCTGCCGGCCGAAATTATTCATGTGGTCGTTTCTGCGAACGGGTTAATCCCAGTCAGTCTTTCGGATCATCTGAGGCGACTGGGACTCCGTGACGGACCGCTCCAAGCTTAAATGCAGAAGGTGGTGCTCCTCGATACCGCCCGCATCGTCCGCCGGTTTCTTTCCCTTTCCCCCTAACCCTCGGCCGTTTGGTCTCCCCTTCCGAGGGCTACCATCTGGTTGGGTTTTTATATATTTATGTATTTTTATGTATTTATATTATTTTGTTGATATTTATGTATGTTTATCATTTTCATTTACGATTATATATTTATACAGCCCAACCAGATGAGTAAACTATATAGTTACCCCCAAATAATAATAATAATAATAAAATATTTATTTATTTCCCACAATTTGATTAAAAAAATATACAAATGTTGTGCGGGGGACTGGTGACCAAACTAGGTACAAACCTGTATTATGGATCACCAGGCCTCCACCCCTTGGATAAATACAATCTTTGTAGTATGGAAATACAAATAAGAGAGAAAGAATGCAATTGCATGTTTGTGTATGTGTGCGTGTGTGTGTGTGTGTGTGTGTGTGTGTGTGTGTGTGTGTGTGTGTGTGTGTGTGTTTGTGTGTTTGTGTGTTTGTGTGAGTGTGTGTTATGTTTACCCTACGCCAATGACTTGGGATCAGTTATCAGATTATAAGGATCTTAAACCACAAACCGAAACACTTATGTTGTTTAACATTATAAGAGTTAGCAATTAACACTTAGCAAGTTTTCTGTCCTATCATAATCCAGCGTCTCCAACCATTTTATTAACATACTCCATAATGATCGCATTTCAACAGCATTTATTCTACTCTCATGCTTCTTCTGCCACACCCAACTTTCTCTACATATACGAGTATAAATACACTAGGAAAGTTCAAAGATTCAATCGTGCACATGACCACCAGAAAAAGTCTTGAACAAATCAGAAATATTTTCCATACATTGTAATTTGACACATTATTACAAGCGTTCGGAAATAAAACTAAAACAAAAAGGCAAACATATGCTTATAATTAGGAAAACTAAATTTACAGGCCACATTATTATCAAAGAAGATATCGAATACGTAGATGCGATATTTCAATTTTGTACCTAATGTATTTCATTTCCTAAAAACGCCTCAGGCATTTAACTTTAGCTTGAAATAAAACCTGCGTTGTTTTTCATTTATTCAGTTTCAAGTGTCACAGTCCCGTAAATTTCGCGACAAAACAACACGCTAACTTCATTACAGAAGTTCGTTAAAATTCAGTCTACGTCCCCACTCATCTTTGTTCCGAACATAAACTTTACGAAGTGAATGCAAGAGCAAAACGTTAATCGCCGAGCGGCAGAAGATAGCCCCAGCGGATGATATTTTAAGTCAGTAATGGGTTTAAAATTGAGCAGCGTTCATGCTCGCAGCCTTGAAGGCATTTTTCTTGTTTACTTTGACTTTGTTTAATGAACAACAAGTGTTGTTACGCCTTCATTACGTAAGGGAAAAATGGAGGCGGTTGAGTTTTCTCAGCAAGTTTCTTACCACAAATATTTTGAAACTTCACAATATTGAATAAAACTAATGTTTATCACGTTTAATTTAACATATTTTAAAATAAATTAATAGAGCTAATTCTAAGTGTTACTATGCAGAAATTCACTATATTAAAGACATTAAAAATGAATTTGCTAAGATCTGCGTAATAAAATAAAAATGATGCGTCTTAACTAGTTTGAAGAGCACCGCCCGTCCTCAATTGCGTACACTATCTCAACAAATTATTTTTTAACATCTTCAATTAATACCTTTTTTTTATAGGATTATGACAAACGAGCACACAGTACATGTGATGGTAAGTGGTTGCTGCGGCCCATAGACATCTACATCTACGAGATCTTCGATTACGAATCAAAATGCAGATGCGTTGTCACCCGTGAGGACTAAGATGGAATGCCTCGTTTCCAGAAAAAAGGGTCTCCGGTTTTCTATACTCACCATACGAAACACAGCAGCGTTAAGCTGCTATTTTACGCTGGTATTCTGTGAGAGCATGGTCCTTTCCCGGTCGAGCCGACCCATTCTACAACCATAATATAGCTGCAGCATGGCTCTACCACGTATACAAACTTATTATTAATTCCCGAGGCTTCGAGTGCTTTACAACACCCATGGTCATGGTGAGACTGCGGTGTTTTACATCCCGATGTCATAGTTAGTCCGGCTACCTACAGATTTTTAATATCAATTTTTGGGCCGATCTACGTACAACGAGCTTACAGTATCTCTAAGTTTTGCAGTGGTATGGTTGGTTTAAATTTTATTTTATTTATTTTTACGATCACAAGAAGACGGTTGCACCTATCCGACTTGTCTATTAAAATTTTGATGTTTTTTTTTTAATTTTAATAGTCTGGCAAATCATCCTTGGTATGAATCGGCGTTCTTTCGTGAGGTATTCTGGTCTTTCAAATTTAATGGTGGGAAAGATCTTAAACATGTTGACAGACTGCAGACATCTCGAAGCGTAGGCGCTTCAAGTCAGCTATATGTTCTATTACGCGAGTTTGAAAAGATATTTTTGTTTGTCTTGTGTAAGAGACACCAGATTCAAAATCAAGCTTGGGGTAAAAATGACCTCACGATAGTTGAGTGTTGATTTAATTGCCACACTTGACAGGTGTATTGAGGACCAAAGTACCAGACATCTCACTCACTTTAGATGTTGCCACTCGCAGGTCTGGTTATTTTACTTCATAACCTTACCACCTATTCATGTCATCAGCGTTGCAAGAATTAAAAAAAAACATAATTACAAGATAGTACTTATTCTAGCAATTAAATAGGACAAGAATGCCCGAGGTAGATTCTATACTCCAATCACCTGACACTTGTTAAACTTTGTGCAAGCATAAACTATTTTCTCAGATATAATTCATCACTTAGCGGTCAGCCACCGCAGAGTCTACATCACCTGAAGATGCCTCGTGTAGAGGTGAAATACGTGTCGTATTGTCGTCAGTGGCGTGTCTTTCCTAGTGTAGTGGTGTTGGGAGTAGTGGTACGGGGATTAGTGGTGACGGGGATAGTGCACGCAATTGATGGAGGGCGGGAGGTGCTCTTCAAACTAGGTAAGACACATCATTTTATTTTATCGAGCGGACATAAGCGAGGTAATTTTATACCCACTTTAATATTTGCTCAGAGTTACTCGTATGCTACGGTGAAGCGCCACGTGAAACGTACATTTCTCCCGCGCTCCTCTCCCACTCAGCAAACTCTAATACATACTGGTGTGTTTGTCAGCATGACCATTATGGCAGGTTTGTCATGCACGCCAAGCGTTGTATCTCTACACACGGGCCACACTTGATTAAAATATATGAAACAAATATGTTGCAATTATCTTCCACGCCCACATGCATAGGTTTGCGTCCGTGAACGATGCCTTTGTACGCGTGAATGAATTAACATAAAGCACGCACGTACATCGCTCCACTTAGAGCAATTGAACTGTCTATTGACATAGGATAAGTCGGATCGACGGGAAGGGTTAAGTGTCCTTTCGGTACGTAATTCTATTATTGCCTTCTGCAAGTATGCCTTGAGGACAGGGGAATCCACAGGTCTGTGTTGTAGAGGTGCGTTTGGCATTTTGATCGAACTTCACTCAGTATATCTATTGGTGTCCTGAGAACTAATCTCAGTACACCTATTATTGGTGTCCTCGGTGGAGCTGTATTTCCACGTTGTACGTTTATGTGTGTATAGGTGTACATAAAGAAGACCATGTCAAAATTAAGTTAACGGTAAATATTTTTATTTAAATTTATCTGTTCCGCACGAATTCACCCATATGAAATTTGTTACGGTTAGATTCATGGGTTTTTCAATTTTTGTGTATCCAAATTATATTTTTAAATAAAATCAGTCTAAGTTACCTCTTATAATATCATCAATTTAACAGTAAAAGTCTCGTCAAAATCGTGCCAAATTTCGGAGATTAGCCGGAACAAACAAACAGATAGACATACAAAAATTTTAAATATTGTTTTTTGTTATAATTACCATATATTCATTCATATTCATTAAGTAAAAGGCTGTTTGACAGTTGACAAGTGTTTTGACATTACAATTTTCAATTTTATTCTGTCTGTTTGTTTGTTAATTTATCACGTATAAAGTACTAATTTATATCAAAAGAATCGTTAAGGAAAATATAAAGTGTATCTTTGTGTTACACTTAGTCTTTATTTTATTAAAATCAGTTAATTCAATCAAAAGTTATGATAAATATTCTGAAGTATATGTACGAAGTATAGGTACGAATTTGTTCAACGGTGGCGATGTTTGAGTCGTCAAGTGCATTTTAAACTAATATGATATCATAAATCATAATTAAATTATGTAAAATAATGTTCTATAATGATATAATTATATCTAAAACGCAGTAAACAAAAGTATTAAAGAACGTATTAAATAAAATATACAAAAATATATTATAACCTTATTAACTAAATCTAAAGTACAATAGTTAACCAATTTCATCGGTAGATGGTGGTATAGTGCAAATGTAATACAAAAAGGCAGGTTGTGGTTTTTCCTGTAGATGAGTTTTCATATTTACTGCTAATCTTTATATTACTCGCTGCCCTACTGCGTGTTGACAAACTCATTTATTTTTTGTCGCTGAGTACTATATGTGGTAAATCTAATTTTAAAATAGCTATTAACAATTGCGTTGGTTTTGGTGAGAATCAAATTTTCTTTTTTGCTTACTATGCAGACACTGGTTTATAAGTTCTTTTATGTTTTATATATATAATAATGTATTAATCACGTCAATTAATCTCTTTTATTTTTTGAATTGAATGATGTTAGCAGCACCATCTCTCTTTAAATATATGCATATAATAAAAATAATGATAAAATGTTGTGTCTGTTTCTGTACATTGTATAGAATATTTGTCACTAAAATCATTATGAGGAAATGAAAATAATTAAATAAGCACATTTTTATAATTTTTAGAATTGTCTGTCTGTCTGTCTGTTTGTTTATGAACGCATCACATCTAAATTAAACATCTTTTTTTTTTCAAAGAAATTGTTAAGAAAATCATAAAGCGTATCTTTAAGTTACATTTAATTTTTTTTAATTAAATTTGGTTAATTCTATCGAAAGTTATAATAATTATTTTGAAATGTAGGTTTGAATTTGTTTAATGGTGCCATAAAGTCTCAGAAAAAGTAATAAAAAGATTTGTGTAAAAAAACGTTCTATAATAATATATTTACTTAAATCACAGTAAACAATAAAAATATGTTTTCTTTAAATTAAGAAAGTTTTCTCACAATGAACGTAATAGATGGCGTTGTACAAATTACATTATTTTCTGAATCGCGGCGTTAAGATACTCCGAATCGTATTTACATAATCGTTTTGCGTATCTGCAAAGACGCCAGTGGCTGTTTAACCATTCTATAATGGACATGTCGCACTTTTAGGATGAAACCGACCGAACTCAAAAAAATTGTAAAATGAGTTATGATCATTGAACGACTCAAAACAACTTTGTAACAAAAACAATCTATCTGTACATAAAAAGTACCCTATTTAGGTGGGAACAGGACAAACCAGTTCAATCGGCCTCTTTCTTACTCGGAAAATTTCGGGACCGCGTCGTTGCGGAAACGACGCTTTTAGTCACTTTTAGTATTGTGTTGACAGTGTTGTGCATATGACGTTACACAGATAGGCAAAGATTGACCGAATACTGATTGAGGCGATTTAATTCCGACATCAGCGGTAAGTTCACTTCAGTTTCTTAGGTAATAAAACGACAAACTTCGTTTTGTAACTTTAAGTGACTTATTTAAGTTTTAGTCATTTTTGTACTAAAATTAATGATAATCTTAGTGTCTCACTTAAGTTTAAGTCTTTTCATTAATACACTTATCCTAATATTTCTTGACTCAATATGAACTACTTAAAATTAGGTCGTTATTTTATTTATTATGTTTTGAATTATTACCTTTTGTGTTCTATTAAGTTTTGAGACTATGTTTTAGTTTTTTATGTGAAAAAAGAAGGCATAATAGTTAATATGTCTATTTACGACTACTTAATACAATACAGTTCAATAAAAAGTCGCCTGAAATTCATAAAAATGAAAAGAAGAAGCGATATCATAATGGATATTGCTTTGGTAAAAGATAAAAATTATAAAAAAGGAGAACTTGAGGTAGTTACATATTTTAATTTTTACCTTTAACAACCTTTATTTTTACCTATTAGTTGCAAAAGGTTAAATTATGGTTTCTGTCACCCAATAGGGATTGCCAAACAACAAAATGAAAGAGAACTTGTCTCCGAATTCTGTGGTCGATGAAGTCGTCAAAAACTCACCAAGTATAATCAATCTTGGTGACAACACCCAAAAGGAACTAGTAAGAAATTGTATGAATGTTTTTTTTTAAATCTACCCACTTATCTACTTATTAAAAATTAAACTTAATTCTTGTTTGTTTTATTTTAGAAATTGACAGTCAGCAATCAAACGGAAGAGTTGTCATCAAGTTCCTCAGTCATTGAAAATTTGCCAAATAAAGACATTAGTAGCAACAATATTTTAAATTGCAGTTATAATAATGTTGTTGAAATGGTAAGTGCTAGTTCCTCAGTCATTGAAAATTCGCCAAATAAAGACATTAGTAGCAACAACATTTTAAATTGCAGTTATAATAATGTTGTTGAAATGGTAAGTGCTACATTGGTTTTCAGTAGTTTTTGTTTGTTTTTTTTTACAATGTTTTTTTTTGTTTTTATACATTGGAAAAGCAGTTCAGAAAAGTAACGGATTCAATCTCCTCCTGACGATTGTAACAAGTCAAATTCTCCAATTACCAGACGACCAAGTCATGAAAAAAGAGTATCTTCATTATCTAGCAGTTCCACTTCATCGCGTTCAATTTCCAGTGCTAGTTTCAGTTCTAATTCCAGAAATTCATCCACTTTGAGTGATATTGTCACAAAAACCATGGATCCAAACGTCACACATAAAGATACAAATGCAGTGAGTGCTAGTACCAGCCAATCAGACATAAAAATTTCTTTCAGATATAGTTTAAGAGTGCAACCTAATTATTGTATATCACCATATAATACTCTCGAAAGTGATCCTGACTTAAGTGATGACGACCCCACATTTCAAGTCCGCAATAAAATTTCTTTTCGTCGTAGAAGTTCCTCTTTCTCAAGTGGCGCTACTACACCTCAATATGTAATACAATAACCTGGGACAAGTAATGTCAGTGAAACAGACATGACTCATATAAAATGTAAAAAACGGCAACGTACTTAATCCACTAATGTGGAAACAGAATATCAACAAAATATTGTGAAATACTGGAAAATCCTACACTTCTTTGTCAAAATCTAAAAAAGAAATTCCTGCCCATAGTAAGAAAACTCCGTGTAAGCCTTGTCGATTAAAATGCTCCGACCAAATAGATGAAGTGCAAAGGGGCTAACATTTTTGAAATGTTTAGGAACCTTTCTAATTTGAACCTTAAACGATCATTTATTAAATCTTGCATGATGGAAGTGAGGCCAAAATATAAATATTCCAACGCTCAAAAACCTAGATCACCTAATATTGCATTTTTTTACAGTAAACAATCAAATACCTAATTCGAGTTTGCAAAACATATTTCATGTATACTCTTGATAAGAAAGTCACATAAGTGCAATCCTTAAAATGGACTCACATTACCTCAGGGCATCCACATCGAAAGAGTTTATTGACGGCGGTAAAATGGTCAAAGATCTTTGGAGATAAAATAAAATTAAATGAAAATAAAAAAAGGTTTAAATGGATTACTCAGGAAAAATTTAATACCTGGTTTCCCATTAGATTATTATAAATCGTTATTAGAGGACTGAGAAGACTGATTACTTTAACTGATTTTTTTAGTTATTTTTAAGTGTTAATTATTATTTGGGTTCCTATTACGTTACTTTGTAGTAATAAATTACCCAAAACACTTTTTAAATGAAGAATATATTATTTAGCTTTACTTTTAAGGTTGATTGTTGTTTTTATGTGACTCAGACATGACAATTAGTGTCAAGTTAATCCGGATACTATGTGATATTCAATTAGCATCCAGTTTAGTAATAATAATTTCTAATGAAAAATATCTGTTCAATTTTTATTTTTGATCTATGATAACTTGATAGGTTAACTGATGTTTTACCCTCCATACGAACAGTTATGCTCTTAAATGATCTACATAAACATTACTTATTCATTATTTTTATTAATATATTATAATTCTATAAAATTGTTGCTTTTTAATTACTATTATGACTTATATTTGAATTTGGGTATGCAATTGTACGAAGAAAAATACTTAAAAATGAAAACGACAAAAAATAACTACATCAGATAAATACTAAAAGGACTTAATTCTTAAACGGTCAAATTTCAGATGTGTTCTTTTAGTAAAAAAAAGGTCATATTTCCTATTTGCTCAAATTTTGGATATTTTTTGGGTATTAAAACGACTCACATATTAAAATATTTGTTTTTAATTTATAGTCTTCGTTCCTTTTAAACTTTTTTTAAAGGAATTCATAGCTGTATGTATTTTCTGTGATTTTCAGCAATAACTTTGCCATTAACTCAAATAGTTACGAAATAATGTAAAAATTTATAAGGAAGTGTCACAATTTACATTAGTTTTTTTCGATTTCCCACAAAATTACTTTTATGTGTTCGGTCGGTTTCATCCTAAAGGTGCGAAGTATGCGAAAATAGAGACGGAGCGCTTAGTGTATATACGCACTAACCAGAGACGTCTGTTACACTGACGTTATTACTTATTGATACAATAATGATATAAATCGTTTAATATTCTTTTACCTGAAAGTAAGTAAAACCTATATACGCGAGCTACGCCGCGGGCACAGCTAGTATGTATGTAATACGCCATCGCTTCTACAAGTCCCTACTGCGAGGAAACCTTGTAAGAATCTCATTAGTAGACTACTTTTCCCAACAGTTACAATGTATCCTTGTGCTTGAGCTTGTATGTGTTTACAATGCACGCTGTTTAAGCCATCCCGCTGCACGCTTGTCGCTCGGTTTCTACACTAAGTCGATTGCAGTAAATTCACAACAAAATACGGGTCTCGAACAGGGGCAGTGGTGTGACCTCGTTTTATCTTTCTAATACATTGATTTAAGTCTGGTTCACTGACGCGGCAAAATGTACCCCGTCTGGTCTATTGAAACTTATAAGGTATCTTCAGTAACAATGTAGTATCAAATAGCTAACAATTTATGATATTTATCTTTATGTAAGCGTAACATTTTTATACAGTCTGAAGAACAATCCATAGGGTTTAGGATTTAGTTTTTATAATGTGAGTTAGTGCTCCCCTCTGACTCACATCGATGCTGGGTATCAATGTTCCAGAGGTGCAACCTTGTACTAGTAAGAGAATTGTAGTGTGGCTAGAACGATGCATGCGTGACTTAAAAGTACCTAAGTTTAGCAGTTTAAGTTAAAAAAGTTCGCCTGGTTATGATCTATTAATGTGGCGTTATTTAGATTTAAGACAGACACTTTTTTAACTTTATTAATATGTATCATAATCATCATTACAACCCTTCTCAAGTTCACTGCTTAACATAGGCCTTCCCCAAAAAATACCACAAGGAACGTTCCTGAACCACTGCAACCATCGACTTCCTTCATATCTTACGAGGTTGTCACTCATATATATATAATGGCGTATTTATATGTATAGGTTTATAGATTACGTGATACCGCACAGTGGTCGGCGGCTTCACGATTGATCTGTGACAGTTGTACGATGCAACTTCAAAAGTTACTCTACGGATGAACTGTCGCTAACGGTCGTGGCGGCAGGTCACAGTATTGCCTATAATGATGATGATGAACGTAAAACTAAATCATTAACGGTGATAGCAACAGCAGTGCTAGTGTATTTCCAAAACTTTTATAGAGTAAAAAATGTCATTAGATATTTTACTAACAAAAATAAAAGCATTGCTACGTAAACATAAAAGCTTGGATTAAGAGTTATCTTATAATGAAACTGTAACACACACACACACTCACGCGCACGCGCGCACACACACACACACGCGCGCACACGCGCACACACACACACACACACACACACACACACACACACACACACACATGCAAACAAGCGTGGACGCGCGCTTTGCACACAAGCAAAAAAAGCAAAGCTGAGTCACCTCAGTTTAATGTCCTCCAGACTTCTCAATGCAGATTAGCTTTGCACACTGTCATAGTCATATGGAACAGCAACCTGACACGTCCGAAGAGAGATCAGGCGCAGGATCAACGGCTTTACCTGCCTTTATGGGGCAAAACCTCCAACTTCCTGACTTCGGGCTGTTACTGAAAATTTCTTGACATAAAACACAACTTACTGTTTTTTATACCAATGCGACGCAGGTATTGATCCAGGAGGACTATTGTTCAGGAGCCGCGACCACTAGACCAATAAGGCAGGAGCTATTTACGGCAGTAATCAAAATCAGGACCTTTTAGTTCGCTGGCCGCATTCATATGTTACTTTCGATTCACATTATACAGAGTATAATTATATTTTTTTTTGTAAGAAAATTTTAATTTCCGGGCCCTTTCGTATTCAAGAGGCATCAGTGTTCATTTTCCGCGACACTACTTAGTGTAAACATAAATTTTTATAATTTTTTCTTCATAACTACAACAATACAATGTACAACTTAACAAAAATACGGGACTGTATTAGAATAGATTAGAATAATTTTTATTCAATGTACATTACATGATGTGTAATTCTTAATGAACGTCATTTTTACTTTACCACTGGTTCGAAAAAAAAACCCTCTGTCCTGGGAAGAACCAGCAAAAAACCCAGCGAGACTTTTTTTTAAATAAATTTTACAATATAAATGATTACGAACTATTTACAAAATTTATTTTAGAAACTGCTTGGAAGCGACCACCTCATTCCCAGGGGTTATTATCAATCATGTATTCATTTATACTATAATAACCCTTTTTATACAATTTCAGCTTAATAAAACATTTAAACTTCGTAATAGAAAGAACCTGTACACTTTCCGGGCCCTTGTTGTAATAGCGTATATATGCCCCAAGAATGAATTACTGACTCTGTGGAGTCGAGATACTGGCATCACTAGCTTGTGTTTTTTTCCTAGTGTTTACAGAATGTATATCACTTTTTTTACTAAAACTATCTTTGTTTTTGTGAAAATACATTAAATTTTCGTAAATATACTGAGAGGCCAAAGTTAATATATTTATTTCTTTAAATTTATCTCTAAGAGGCTCTTTGGGTTTCAGGTTGTAAATAGCTCTAATGGCCCTCTTCTGTAAAACAAATTAAAATGTTTGTCCGTGGTAGAGCCAGCGTTGCAGCTATATAATAGTTTCAGGAAGAATGAATAATATTAACTATACTATACTAAATCAATAAAATAAAACAATGATAAATTCTAAACCAATAATTATTTTTTTGGATAAATTGTTCTATTAGCTCGTTGCTCTTTGGGATCAGCCTAAACCTTCAGGTATTACAAGCGTGATGTTATGCATGTGGGTATGTACATTATATATTTTTATATTATTCAAAGTATGTTTACAACTAATATCTTCTTTAAAGTATGTATTAGTTTAGTGACTGCTTCGTAGTTAGTAATTATAGAAGCGCGCTGATGATTATGTGGCTCCGGGTCGGGCCAGAGTTTTTTTTTGAGTCAGAAAGTTGACGATGTTTGTCCCCCTTGCCTCGGAAAGCACAGAAAGCCATTGGTTGCGCCCATCTTTCACGGAAAATTTTGCATTGCCGTCTTATCGAGCTATGAGAGTGAGGGAGTTCTCGCGTGTGTGTTTTCTCTTAAATTGACTTTGATTTTATTTAATTTTAAATTTATTTCAATTTTTATCGTGATAGACTAATGCTGCAGCTCTATTGTGGTTGTAGCTTGAATGGGTCGGCTTAACCAGGGAAGGACCACGCTCTCACAGAATACCAACGTGGATTAGCTTAGTTTACTTAAATAAAAAAATATTTACTTAATTAAATAATGTGATGGTAAAACGTCGATGATACGTCGAGAGAAGATAAAATTATCTTAGTCCTCATGGGTGACAGCGCATGTGCAACATTCTTAATCGACGATAGATCTATGGTTTAATTAATAGAATCAGGCGTTACTTTGCGGAAATCCATTATATAAAAGCTTTTAGAAAAATTTACTTCGCAAATATCCGCATTATAAAATAAAATGATGTGTCTTACCTAGTATGAAGAGCACCTCCCGCCATCCCTCAATTGCGTGCACTATCCCCGTCACCACTAATCACAGCACCGCTACTCCCAACACCACTACAATAGGCAAGACACACCACTGACGACAATGCGACACGTGTTTCGTCTCTACACGAAGCATCCTTAGGGGATATCAAGTTTGTGACGAATGCCACGCCGAAAGTCTTACATACGTGTAATAAAGGGCTGCGGCTGTGTGTGTTGGAACAGTTAGAGATATTAAAAAGTAATAATAGTACCGTTGCACTGTTAAATGAACAAACAAATGTTACTAACTCACCTCTCTTAAATATCTTTAAGCCTGCTCTCTAATAATAGAGAGCCTCGCAATATGGTCATTTGTCACCCTCACGGTGATCGGCGATTGGTTGCGTGGTTGGAAGGTAGGCGGGCGTTGCGCGGCAGTTTGTTTTTAATTTTACAAACGGTTGCGTAAGTCCGGCGGTGATCGGTCGCATGTTTTATCGCATGACGCAGTCGCTCGCTCCTTAAGTAGAGAGCGGTTGCGTCATCGGTCTGCATAAAAGGCACTTGTTTTGGCTCGCAGCTCACTTAGCGGTTAGCCACCGTAGAGTTTATATCACCTGAGGATGCCTCGCGTAGAGGCGAAACACGTGTCGTATTGTCGTCAGTGGTGTGTCTTGCCTAGTGTAGTGGTGTTGGGAGTAGCGGTGCTGGAATTAGTAGTGACGGGGATAGTGCACGCAATTGAGGAAGGGCGGGAGGTACTCTTAATACTAGGTAAAACACATCCTTTTATTTTATAACGCGGATATTTGCGAAGTAAATTTTTCTAAAAGCTTTTAGATAGATCTATGGGCCGAAACAACCACTTACTAATAATTTTAATCCCCACGGGGGACAACGCATCTGCATATTGATTCTTAATCGAAGATATATAATGTAGATGTATATGAGCCTCAGTGTCCACTTACCAACATTTCATCATCATCATTACAGCCCTTCACAAGTCCACTACTGAACATAGGCCTCCCCCAAGGAATGCCACAAAGCACGTGCCCAAGCCACCTGCACCCATTGACTTCCTGTATGTCTTACCAGGTCGTCACTTCATCTAGTGGGTGGACGCCCTACACTTCGCCTGCCGGTAGGAGGCTGCCACTCGAGAACTTTTCTTCCCCATCGGTTGTCGATTCTTCAAGCCTAATGGCTGGCCTATTTCCACTTCAGCTTACTAATCCGTTGAGCTATATCGGTTACTCTGGTTCTACTGCGGATATCCTCGTTTTTAAGTACATAATGTAAAGAAACCCCGAGTATAGTCCTCTCCATAGCTCGCTGAGGAACCTTGAGCTTCCTCATACTGCCAGCACTGAAAGAACATGTCTCATATCCATAGGTTATCACTGATAACACGCACTGGTTGATCAATCTTGTTTTGAGGTTTTTAGGTATGCCTGACAAGAAGATGTGTCTTAATCTCCCGAACGCAGCCCAGCCGAGTTGAAACCGGCAGAGTCCGAATCCTCCCGGTCGAAGATGGATTTACCTAGTCAGACTATTTATCCCAGGTAAACATACTCGTCAACAAATTCGAGCTTAGTGCTTCCAGCAAATACAGGCATAGGTGCGACATGGAAGTTACACATTTTAGGACGATTTTAGCTTTTTCCATGTTCATCTAAAGATCTATCAGTTGGTAGACTCTATAGAGGTCTTTGAACATAGTGCTTAGGTCCTCCAGCAATTTTCCTAGAAGGACTACCTCGTCGGCAAATTGAATGTGAGTGACATATTCGCCATTGACGTTAATGCCGTATATTTTCCAGTCCAGTAGATTGAAAACATCTTCCAATGCAGCGGTGAAGAGTTTGGGGGATATACCATCACCCTGTGTTACACTTCTTTCAGTTGATATTTTTCATACTTTAGTTCTGTACTCGGATAGCCATCGTAGCTCTACTGTACAAACACTTCAGCACATTGGTATACCGACGGTCAACTTGGCACCTCTGCAAAGACTGCAGCATCACCCATGTTTCGACGGAATCAAAGGCGCTCTTCATACGCAAAACAATGTGGCAGATTGTACTCTTTGGTCTTCTGTACAATTTGCCAAAGGGTATGTATGTGATCTATGGTACTATAGCTTTTTCGGAAACCGGCTTGTTCGGGAGACTAGAGTTGCGTGCGAGACTAAAAGGTAAATCGGTCAGTAGTTCTTCAATGGAGCGTCTTCGCCTTTCTTGAAGAACAAGACCACCGCAATACTTTTCCATGCTTCTGGAGTAGTGCCACCATGGAGAACGGAATTAAAGAGTTTCTGAAGGAGTTCAAGTATCGGTTTTCAACCCGCTTTCAGAAGATCCACTGTAATTACATCCTTGCCTGAGTATTTGCCGTTTTTATGGTGTTGAAGACCAATTCTAAACTCGCTCAGGCTGACTTCCAGAATATCATCGGAATAGTGTCGGTTAATACTTGCTCTTGGATTGTTACTCACACTTGGGTGTGGCTATAATGATGACCTGTACAGCTGCCCATAGAACCTCTTAATCTTATTTAAATTCTCAGGTGTTCAGAAAACGATTGCCTGCTACGAGTACATTGACACTAGATGAGCTACCACATTCGGTCTTTAGATTCGTATACGAATACGAGCAGTATTAAAATTGCGAAAGTCCCGGCGCATGCATTTGGAGATCTGTCTTTTCAGTTGCCTATTTGCTTTCAAATCTATTGAATACTGCAGTTTAATTTCCCGTTTATCAGCCATGATATTAAGAGTGTGATTGGAGAGTTTTGTGTTCTTCTGCGGTGGGTCTTACAGAACTTAGTTTTGACCGCATGGACAGTTTCCACGAGTTTGTTATTTGTATTGTCCTATTTATTAGATGACACCACTCCAACTTAGTGTTTAGGTTCAGTGTGCCTCTAATTAGTCGGTGGTCGCTACCAGTTTTCACCCTCGCGATTACTGAGACATCACTAAACAGTTGCCGTTTAGTCGAATAATGAAGTAAATCTTATTTTTTGTCAAACCATCGGGGCTCGACCAGGTCCACTTCCTGTTGGGCCACTTCTGAAAGAAAGATTTCACCATAAAGAGACCCTCTTTCTCCAAGAAGTCAGCCAGCTGCTGACCCCTTGGGCCTCGTTGCCCTATTCCAAAAATCCCTACCTTCAGCTCACCGTACTATCTTGTGCCTAGTTTTGCATTCAAGTCTCCGATTAACACCGTATATGTAGTGAGTGAGTTTTGGAGGAATGCATAGCTTTATAGATATCGTCATACATTTCCTCCACCTCCTCATCGGTAGATTGGTGCGTAAATATGTATGACCTTCAACAAATACCGTTTGATGATTCTGAGTATAAGTCACATAATTCTCGTCGACACACTAACAATCTTTACTACGTTGTTAGCGAGAGACTTGTGAACGATAAATCGTCGGACCTCTTTGGGACAGATGGTTGATCCCGGTGATAAATCAAGTTGCCGGATTCGAGGATTATCGTGTACTCCCCGTCTCGTCAGACCTCAGATAAGCCTATAATATCCCAGTGCAACTTGTCTATCTCTTCTTCCAGCTCCAGGAAATTCTTATCAGGCCTCAGGATGACTGCGTTGTATGTTGCCAGGTCCAGTCGTCTTAGGTGGCAACCGAACCTCCAAAGGAGATTCTTAGTACCCCTGCTCCGCCGTTGGATTGGGGATTGGGGGGCATTTTTAAGTTACTCTCGTCATGGAGGGTATATTGCCATAGTTACCATGCTTAGCGAGCGGGTTGACAATCCCATTTTTTTATTGTTTACTGTTATCAGAAAGATGCTGCTCCATCTGCTGTCACAGTTTCCCTCTGTCGCCGCTTACGCAACCTGGTTCTAGCATTTGCAAATAAAATTTTATTTTAATTGAATTTTATTTATTTTTATGGTCGTGTTTTTCGAAGTCAAGTGATATACGTTTGAATACTTACTCTGATAACGCACTTAACGGGAAGCACAGGGTCCTTGTTACATTTTGTATAAACCTATACATAGTTTAATTACCATTTTAAATCATTGTTTAAAAATCTATTATAAGTTAAGGTTAAGAGCCGCATAATTCGAGTGTTATAAAACTTAATACAAAACCCAAGCAGCACTTTCCCTAGAGAACGGGCGCATCACAGCGTAGCGCTTTTTGTTCCTGTAACATTTATTATTTTAACGATGCACTCCGCTCATATTTCTCCCGCTTCTTTGTTATTTTTATTTATTATCACATTGCTGCAGCGTTCGTATGAATAAAATTACAAAAACTGTATAACCGATTGTTCTGAAAATTCTGCAATTAATTTTCTTTTCTTTTTTTATGTGTGACCGATTGATGCTACTTTGGTGTCCTAAATGGCAATTATAAATTATTATTATTGTTACTAATTAAAAATTCTTCCTTTTTTGGTCCTGTACCTCAAAAGGAAAAAAAAAACAGAACCTTATAGGGTCACTTTGTTATCCGTCTTTCTGTCTGACAAGACCCTTTTTCTCTAAAAGATCTAGCTGAAATATGAGCTAAGATATCCATTGGAGCTATGAAAAAAACTAACTTCTAAGCCAACGTAATCAAAAGATACAGCCGTTAATGCCGCGAATTTTCGGCACTCCGAAGGGAATCAAAACCTACAGGGTAGTTCCCGTTAACTCAGAATCTTGAAATTTGGTACGAACCAACGTCTTATAGCACAGTATCACTTATAGCATATTCATTCTTGGGGCGATGTGTTTGCTTTAATAACAAAATTCCAGAAAATATACAAAATTTGACCTGCTCAACGTTCAAAAACTTTATTAATCTAAGTTTGCATAAAAAGGGTTATTATAATATTAAGGAATTTATGGATGATAATAATCCCTGGGAAGGAGTTGATCGCTACCAAGCTATTTCTGATATGTTGTGGTGTTAATTGTGTAACATACATGATTGCAAGCTGTTTTTGAAATAAGTCCTGCTGGTCAGGACAAATGTTTTTTTTTTTCGAACCAGTGGTAATTAAATAATAGATTGACTTTCTTGAAGTCTTCATTGAATAAAAAGTTTCTGTTTCTGTTACAGATAAAGGAAAAATTACGAATAATATAAATTTTTACTTATGTCATATAATAAAAATATTTTGAATAATTTTAAACTTATTACCCCTTTCCTCATGAACGTGTAGTGATATTATATTTAAATTCATATCAATTACTCAGATCTATAATACCTTTAAGCTGTAACAAAATTAAACTTCTATGTAAACGCAATCAAAAGAAACAGCTATTAAAGCCGCATATTTTGAAATTTGCAACTACTCGCAAAGGAATCAAAACCTAAAGGATACTTCCAGTCGACCATGAGTCTTGAAATTTGGCAAGAAGCAAGGTTTTATAGCACACATAAAGGTAAAATTCCGAAAACCTTACATTTTTAGTTACATCACATAATATTATTTTTAATAATCATCAACTCGACCAAGATCACGACGTATGGTGGTTGGTCCCGACCGTGTAGAAGACCTTTAAGCACTGGCCCACGGCCGCGGTCGCGGGTGCAGGTGGTTAACCAAGGGAAGAGGTATCGTGGTACAGCGAGCGGCAACCGTGCGTCATTCGCACGAGCGGCCGGACGCTGTTTGCACGTGTACCGAAATAAGTAAGATTTACGACAAATTCTCGTTGATTTTGTTTATTTCTACTTTGTTTTTCAATTATAAAACTTTGCAAAGATATAATTATTGCTATAGTTGCATTAATCGTCAACGGAAATACTATTTTACATAATATAATACCTATGCCTCCCGATGGAAGTTATTTCATGCGATAGCATTTTCTATTTACAATTCCACTAATTGTGATGAAACACAATTACTAAGAACTACAATTGTTCATTATATTTATGACAACTGGGACGAGTTTAATTTGTATACAAGCAATGCCCGGGGAGGTCCTTTCCCTTCACAACAAAAGTACAAAGCTGCAATGCTCCAATCCTCCAGTCATGGCGGTACTGCTGAGTTGAAGGCAGCACAATTTTTGAATTCAGCAAGATTCGAAGTATATGAACGTAATACGGGTATTCTGAGGAGTGTATTTGGCAGAGAACGATATGCAATAAAGCGTTTACTTCTTTCATCGGGTCATTATGATTTATGTTCAACAATAGGCTCCTAAGGATTACTAAACAATACACACAATAATACGTAGAAAAGCTTGGTAAATAAAACACAAGATTTAAGGGTTGGTCGTCCAAGACGTAATAAAGGCGGTCGTCCAAAAAGTCTGAAAAGTCCTGCTCAGAACAAGTACTTGAAGCTGAACAGAAATACAAGCAAACTTAACCTAAAATTAATAAGCCAGCTGTGGCGTATCATACGGCGACAGACCTCGAGGAATCTCAAGGTCAGCATATTCAGTTCAACCACGAACTCGTAATCCTTGCTACCTCAGTTTACTCCATGATCTATACATCAAAGTCGCCTACGCAAATATTCTCTAAACACGCTGCGTCTTTAGTAGCTTCTAAGTCTGGTGATACACATTCTCAAAAAAAATTCTGTTCCTCGTAAATGAAAATCATCAGAAAACCTTAAAAATATAATAAAGAAAAAAAAACGTGTATCCAAAAAAATTAAGACGATTTAATTAATGAGAAAATAAGAAGAGGGATTACAAAGGTCATAAGAATCTACAAGGAAACGTGACAATATACGTGCTCATGACATGGCTGCTCATCGTTTGTTACGCGAGGATCCAATATACAGGGATGAAGAGCAAACTCATAATACATTTTTACGTGGTAGAACCATGCTGCAGCTATATTTCTGGTATAGTTGTAACACGAACGGGTCGGCTCGACCCAGGAAGGACCACGCTCTCACAGAATACCAGCGTAAAATAGCAAGTTAACACTGCTGTGTTTCGTATGGTGAGTGCAGTGAGTGTAGAGAACCGGAGCCCCTTTTTTACTGGAAACGAAGCATTCCATCTTATTCCTCACGTGTGACAACGTATCTGCATTTTGATTCATAATCGAGGATAAATGTAGACGTCTATGGTATGGTATATGTAATAAAGGAGAGATGTAGATGTCTATGGGCCGCAGGAACCACTTACCATCAGGTGGACTGTGTGCTCGTTTGTCACTCTTATCCTATAAAAAAAGAACATCAATTAAATAGGCAGGATTCAGATTATGTTGAACGTGAGAAACAGTAAATGTTTTATTTCTAATCAATACATCTGGTAACTGTGGTTAATTTTGTTACGCGTGTCAAAAATATCTAAAAGAAGGCAAAATACCACGGCTTTCCATGTATAATGGTTTAACTTATCTTTTAATTCCAGTGGTTCTACAACCAATTACTCCACTTGAGGAACGTATTGTTTTACCACAACACATATTTCTTAAAATAGTTATGCGAGGTCAAGGTCTTGGTTTTTAACATGAATTGGTCGGCAATATAGTGAACATTCCAGTCGATGTTAACACTATGGTCTCAGCGCTATCAAGGCAGTATGACAGTTATATAATAACACTTGTTTTGAAGCGAAAAATGTGCTACAAACACGATCGTCAAGAGCGTATTCATCCTGCAATAGTGAGAGAAAGCAAAATATTTAGTCCAGACAGAATTACTCAAAGAGTTAAAAATAAAAAAGGATGATAACTGGGCATACAACGGCGAAGTTGATGCTGATGATGATCGTATAGCCAATGGTTATAATGATGGCACCCTTTGAGGGTAAGTACCGATTTTCGATTTTCTTCAAGAATTAACTTTCATTAAGATTCATGATGGAATTAAAAGAGAGTTTAAAGTAAAACTAAGTTCTTCTGAGATAATGAAATGCAAAATAAGCATGCCAAAATAAAAAATAATCTGGCTGGATAGCCGTTCGGCTAGATTATTTTTTTTTTACAATTTAAATAGTTTTTATTTACTATTACTTTAAAATCTTTAAAGAATAATTATTAATTGAAACATAACATTGAATATTAATCTGCATGTTTCAAATAATAAAATAAATAATATTTACATTTGAATATCTTTAGAAAACATACAAAATGTAATAATGTCTATTTAGGTTAATTTTATTTTCAAGATCCTAAATTGTAAACATCTGTGCATTTTGTCCAAATGTTCAAATTCAACATTCCTGTTAACATAATTATTTAATAAAAGTTATTTAATAATGTAATTAGAAAACTTATATTGAAATTGAAATCTTGCATAATGATTACATTGTTTTAACTTGCAAATAAGATAATTTTCTCTCCTAATACATGATGTGAAAGTTAAAATTTATTAGCCTATTTAAGTCTATTTACCAAAATAGTCAGTACTTTAAAAAAACAGACATTAAAAATAAATATCTTAATAAATAAAAATAAGTATAATAGAAAAATACTAATATAAATTTTTGAAGTTTAATAAGTTACATGTTTGCTACACTTAGGCCTGTCTTTAATGTATACTGTTTTTAATATACAGCTTTATTTACCAAAACTTTGATCATATTTATTATACTAAATAATGCACCTAAATAGCTATCAATATTTACATTATGATCTAAAGAGAGTTGAATGAACTCTGTTATTCTAATTTGCCATGGCATTAAACCATAACTGTAACATTGTTTACTTTATTTAATAAACAACAGATGACCCCTTATAAGTGGATACATAGCTACTTGTCTTCGAAAGAAAACCGTCAACGACGCTCCTATTTTAGAAAAGAACTTTCCTAGTCACGACTATCTACAGAACCTCATGACAATGGATATAGAATTCTTAGTAGTGTGAGAAATTCCCCAGCACACTGGGAAGAAGAAAAGAAAAAATTGTTTGCAATGATTCGGCAATTCGGTATCCGCACATTGTTTATGACGATATCAGAAACGCAATGGCCTTATTTAATAAAATAGCTTAAAAATACAGTTGACAAAGAGGATGTGTCTCTTGAAGAATCACAAAATATTCCATACGCAGAAAAAGTGCGACTCATTCAGTCCGACCCATTAATATGTGCTATTTTTTTCGGAACACGTTATATAGAATTAAAAAGAACATGGCTGTCTCCCGTTGGACCTTTTGCTGAACGTAAAATAAACCATCAATACTATCGAATAGAATTCCAAAACAGAGTTTCTCCTCATGCCCCTACGATGTCGTGGATAGACGATGCGCCTATCTTCATTCCTGGAGATCAATCATCAACTGAAAAGGTTATAATGTTTGTTGACCAAATCATATCCCGCAAAAGCGAAGAATTAGATGAAGACTTATTTCAGATACAAACTCACAAACACACATTCATGTCATCCCAAGCCAAGTCGTCCTTGTAGGTTTGGAACATCTTTTTTCCAATGGATAAAACACGTCTTCTGACACCCCTGGAAGAAGATAATCCAAGCCTAAAAGAATGCAAAGAAGTATCTAAAATGTTAAAGGATGACTTGGTGAATATTCCGCTACATTTAACATTTGTTGAGTACTTAGCATCGACAGAATTAAATATCGAAAAATACATATGGGCAGTTAGATCAACACTTAAATAACCCAAAATATATCTACACGACGCCTAAAGACGTCATGGTTAATCCATTTTGTATTATACTTATTCAACAAAAATATCGTGTAAGCATGAAGGTGAAAACACTGAACATGAATGTATAGCAAATTGGATTGAGTTGTTACATAACGATGGATACGTGCGAAAAAGAAGAAAACCCAGGATCATACGTATCCGAAGCTATAATAGAGCTCAAAATCCTGACAATTTCTACAGGTAGCAGCTAATGTTTTACACAAACTGGAGAGGTGAAATTACTGAAATGGTCAATGACATTATAAACCTCGAACAGAAATTTATTGAACTTAGTGATAAAGTCCATTCAGAATGTCTTCAATTTCATCACCTGGGAGGCCAGATAAGTTTTATACATCTTAAAAAAGGCATTGTTGGATGCAATTCGTAATGTAAATAAAGATGAAGAGGATGAGAATAATGCAGTAAAAGAAAAAACTCGTCCTTTAGATGATTATGAATTAGAGACACAAGAAGGTAATCCCGATCAGTCCTGATGATCAAACCTGATGGTAAGTGGTTGCTGTGGCCCATAGACATCTACATTTATCCTCGTTTGCGAATCAAAATGTAGATACGTTGTCACCCATGCGGACTAAGATGGAATGCCTATTTTCCAGTAAAAAGGGTCTCCGGTTCTCTACACTCATCATACGAAACACAGCAGCATTAAGCTGCTATTTGACGCTGGTATTCTGTGAGAGCGTGGCCCTTCCCCAGTCGAGCCGACCCATTCGTGCTATAACTATACTACTAATATAGCTGCAGCATAGCTCTATCACGTGTGAGTACCACGTACCACGTAAATGTATTATCGGGACGTCAAACACCTCAGTTCCACTACTCCGTAATTTGCTCGAAACGTCAGAAATTAAATAAAGTTTAAGTTAAACGTGTTTCAGTCTGTAAAATTTATTATTTTTCTTATTATTTATTTAATTCTTCTTCTGGGTTGTCTGGAAGAGCTTAATTAGCAATAAGATCGCCTTTTGTTTTTCGCTTAACATTTGATTTTTTTTTTGTTATTTATATTTATAAGTATACAATAAAGAGTATTGTAATGTATTGTATTTTCATGTAATGTGTGGTATTTGCGAAAACATAAGAAATCATTATAAAGTTAAATCGCAAAAAACATTCCGTAAAAAAAAGTAACTGAAGCTTTACATAAGTATAAATAACAATCGGAAAAGGAACACTCGTAACTTCCTTTAGAACTAGTTTCACCATACTCTGTTAGTTAGTTTTAACATCCAATTAAATAGATAACAGCCCGTTAGGCGTGGTGAGTGTTTCACCACGTACTAACGAATGGTTAATTCTCTTAACAAGGCGTTAAAGTTAATTACTGCTCCAAAGGTCCGTTAATGCTTTTAACGGCTGTCAATTTTTTGTCAGTTGGTCAAATAAAATGGAAGCGGCGTATAATTTTATTTTTGAACACGAAAATGATGATATTTTAGAAAATTTAGAACTTTTAGATAATATTGTTCGACGTCCTAAGACATATAAAGAGCGACGTGATTATTTTGAAGAATATGACGATGTAGATTTTAGGACAAGGTTTCGTTTATCGAAAGAATCTTGTTTGGATGTTTTACAAATGATTGAAGATAAACTTGAATATCCATCAAATCGGTGAGTACCTACTTTAACATTGCCTTATTTTGTAAATTGTATTAAAAATATGTCTATGTTTTGTTATTTAGTACAACTTTTTACGTAAGGTGTTTAATATTAGTTATTAAAAATGTTCGGATGCTAATTCTGCCGTGCCAATTGAAAACGCAGTAAAAATATTTTTGATAAATTGAGTTATATATAGAGTTGGATAGAGTTCATCACGAAGACTAAAATATTTAATAACTCGATTTATCCAAAAACCTTCCTTACTTTATTTCTAATTGACACAGCAGAATTGTAACAATTTAAAAATTCACACAGTGTTTCCACTTGTAATAGGATCACTTCATCATCTTTACCGTGAATGTTACACAAAGCATCAAGAGAATAATGATATGTATGACGGGCATATATGAAACTAACCTAAAATGTTGTTTGCTTACAGAAACAAGTCGATATCGCCAATAAACCAACTTCTTCTAACTTTGAGATATTATGCCACTGGTTCACAACAAATAACTATGGGTGATTACTGTGGAATGAGCAAATCCACTTCTCACAGAATTATACACCGAGTTACTGTGGCTATAGCGTCACTCGGTCGCCAGTTTATAAAATTTCCTGCCTCAGAAGAAGAAGTAAAAAAAGAACAATTACAATTTTATAACATAGCACGCTTTCCTAAGGCACTGGGTGCTCTGGATTGTACACATATACGTATTCGTTCTCCTGGTGGGGAAAATGGAGAACATTTTAGAAATAGAAAAGGCTACATGTCTATAAATGTGCAAGCAATAGGAAATGCTAACTTGGAAATTTTAGATTTGGTTGCGAGATGGCCAGGAAGTAACCACGATCAAACTATTTGGAACGGATCATACAGAAACACTATATTTGAAAGTGGTCAATATGGTGATGCCTTTCTTTTAGCAGACAGTGGTTACATGAACCGACCATACATTATGATGCCACTGCAGAATCCATTAACCCCAGAGGAGAGATTGTACAATGAATCACAAATAAGAAGTAGGAACCCCATTGAACGCCTGTTTGGAATATGGAAACGTCGATTCCCAGTACTTGCATTAGGTATACAAGTACAGTTGAAAAATTGCCTTCCTATAATTGTTGCTACGGCTGTGTTGCACAACATCTTAATAAAAGCAAAAGAAGAGCTGCCATCTGATGATCCAGAAATACAACTTCCTGCTCCTTGGGACGATTTAATTGAACAAGGGCATATTAGAGAGCACAGACATAATGATAACATAAACAGAGATATAAATCCTGTGCGCAGAAGTCTTATTAATAATTACTTCAAAAGTTTGCATTTACAATCATTATAAATAAAAGTCATTTTACAGTGTAACCTAATTTTTATTTTTTGCCAAAGATAACTGTAACTCTAATAGTTCAGTTTTTAATCTTTCTTGTTTAAGTTGCTCGTCGAGCAATAAATTTTTCTTTTCTGCCTCAATTTCTACATTTTTTTTCAAAATTTCTACTAGCTCCAACTTGCTAGCCAGTAAATTGTCAGCCATTGAAGCCCTTGGTCTTCTCCTGTGAAGCCATGTCGGACTCCCCTTTTTTTTTGTAATCAGTGCATCTGACATTTTGGTTTTTAGTGCAGCTGGAGACCAACCATGCCAAATATTATCCTTATCCTAAAACAAAAAGTATGTTTATTATATTCAGTTCAAACTTCATTCATGTGATAAAATCTACATAAGCAGTTTGAAATGGCATTGCACAATCCTGTACCAATAACAGTTGGCGATGAAATAGTATATTTGTGATGAGATTGGTACCTGAACTTCCCAACGACTTCTGCCATCAATTGCTTCCTTATTTAAACCCTCTGATTCAGCCAAGGAGCTATTCAGTCCCGAGGAACCAGCTTGGTCAATCTGAAATAAAATAAATATTAAAAATAAAATCTATCTGTATTGAAATACATTTATATATTATATCTTAAAACAAAGTCTATTTGAGTTAATCTGAAAATCTACTTTCAATTTGTTTTAGTTGTTAAGTAGGTAGTTAAAGTCATCCATGTAAAGGTGCTATAATAAGTTAATTTAAGATTGTGACTACTTAGTGGTATCTAAGGGTATTTTATGTACATATTTTGTGTTGAAATATACACTATTACACATAAATTAAATACATAGAGAACTAGCTAGTATGTTTAAAATTACCACAGTTGAACAGCCAGGTACTGCATCTAATAAAACAAGGGTCGGTAATACTTCTGCAACTTCCATTACTTTATTCGACGGTGTAACCGAGTCTTCTTGAAATTGACCATCACTATCAAATTCGTTATGAAGACCATCTAATGTAGGGCCAAGTAATATTTCTACTTGCTCTTGAAAAGGCCCTGGTGGTGGATGATTGGGCTTGCCCCCACCTGGAAATAGCAAAGTATAGATTATGAAACAGTGTTAACACTAAAAAGGAGCGTAAGTAGTCACTAGGCATCACTACAACACTACTTATGTCTGTTTGCAGACTAGGAAACCACTGAATGAATTTTGGTGAGAGTTTACAGTCAGAATAGTTAGGTATTTGAAATAGAGATCATAAATTATTACTGTGCTACAATGTTTGAAAACTATAACGTGTTATTAAGTTACAAATAGATCATACCTGTTAAGAAAATCTCCTTCTTAGTTGCAGCTTTGTCTTTCCTTGTCGTTCTTTTAAGGTTATCCCAACAAGTCCTAAGTTGGTCGGTATTTCGGACATTGAAACTACTCAGGGAGTTGAACTCTTCCGTGAGCACCTTCCAACCCTCATTTTTATGAGCAATCGTCACTGCATCTGTTTTTTTGTTTTCTATTATATGTTTATGTTTTAGAATAAGTCCTATTAAAATTTCTTTTTCATTAGCACAGAAATTAGGTCCACGATTTTTTTTCGACATTTTAAAACACTAATTAACTAAAAATTACGAAATTTAGGAATTAAAAACCACCACAAAACGAAATCTACAAGCGCGAATCCGAAAATGTTTGACGTTCAAAACGACTAATATAGAATTACACTGTTTACGGAACGTTTTGTATAGGCGCCATAACATTTTGATTTGGCTGCATAATAACGAGAGTGAAGTGTAAAAGATTGACAAGTCAGACCGGTCGGTTTTGTTCACTTGATCACAGACAATATCTAGTTGATGTTTGATTTAGTAACGCCTCGTTAAGATCCCTTTATAGAACGTAAACATTTTTGACGTCGACGTCAATTTTAACAGAACATTTGTTAATGGGTAATTAAGAATAGTTTGGTGAAATCGGGTCTTAGTGCCGGTAATGACACAATTACGAGTAAAGCGACGTCGCAGTGACGGCGCGTGCATTTTATTTTATTATCACAGATTATGACGATGTGCTAACGAGTGCTAATGTCGAAATTACTCTTTTTTATTTACTAACATTTACAAAAACATTACATAATTTTATAACTTCGCCAAACTGTAAAGACAGTTTTTGGCGAATAAATGTACTCTTATATCTTATTACGTAATTAAATAAGTACACCACCCACATAATCAAATAGAAATTTCAAATGTAAACATTATTATTTATATATTCTATTAATTCTAAATATAAAACCCCACCCACATCACATTGCAACCAAATAGAGATTCGAAATATAACCCGTAGGTATTTATTTTTCGAATATTACAAACGAATATCAGTTTTACAAATTGTCAAATACTAAATAGGTAGTAAGTAGTAAATAATACTAAAAATAATTCTTAAGTTTCTTTTTATTTGTAAATTTACAATCAGGTCTACTTTGCCTAAGCCAGTTTATTTCATTAAAAAGCTTTGGTATTAATTAATTTGTATATCTTTTACCATAGTAGTTTTTAACACTACGCTCAACTAATTTCCCTTCTCTAACTTTCCTCGTTTTTACTAATGTCTTCCAAAACTAATAACATGTTATTTTTGTGTTCTACCGGTAAAATTTTACAAATAATAGATTATTTATTTTAATTTTTCTTACAATTTTCTTTAACTTTTTCATTTACAAGACATTTTAGAAATCTTGTCTGTAAATTTTTAATGTTCTTAATATAAAAAGCAAAAGTGCGACCGTACACATCAAGTCCATAAGCTATGAGGCAATCCACCAAAGCACAGTATAGAAGGTACATAGAATTTTTGTTCAAAATGTAGTTTTATTAATAAAATTTACCTAATATTGCCGCCAGCTTTGTACATACATCAGATAGTTGAGGTTTCCAATTAAAGTTTTTATCAATAACCAGTCCTAAATACTTAAATTTATCGAAATTAAATTTCTTCACCTTTACAATTAATTTTATTATTTTATAATCACTCAAACAGTGGTCCACAACAGCTATCTTATTAAATGTGGTCTTTTTCGCTGCAACATTATATGGAGAGTGTATATGTATGCATTTTGTTTTATTAAAATTTAGCATTATGCCATTATCATGAGCCCATTTTGTTATATTTTCAAAGTCGCTTTGTATATTATTTCTTTAGAGGCAAATAGTAAGCACATGTCATTTGTATACATATATACTTGACATATTTTATTTTATTAGATACACTATTTACATGCACAATATAACCCACAGGACCGTAAACAGATCCAGTTGGTACACCCAAGGTAATACTGGCCACCTTTCACACAAAGCCATCCACTACAGTACAAAGCGTCCTATTAGATATTGTATTTAGACCAAATAACGCTTAGCCGTGATAAAAAGCAATTCATTTTACTTTGAACCAATTTTCTGTCAATACATTTATTCATTTCACTAACTACAACCTATCTTCATTTCTAGGAAATCTAATAACTACTTTCTACTGGAGCTTAAGAGTTAAATTGTGTTTAATAAATCACTTTATTGTTTGCCAATCTAGTTCAATTTTTTGCAATTTCGTTCGTTGTCGTAAGGTGTGAATATAGAAAATGGTGAAAAATCTCATCGCTTAAATTAGACATCGATAAATACTAGCTTGTGCCAGACTTACATAACCATCTGTTATCTGGTACCGTAATCGCCAATACATTTGTCAAGCATGTCAGTTGTAGCAAGTTCTCCCTATAATGGGAATGGTCACTTTCAAGTAGTGGCAAGCACGAAAAAATATACGTCATATTTAAAATAGATATGAACCAAATGCGATAAACCACAGTGAGAATTCCAATATAACAAAAAAATTGAGAAATTCTCTCTATCTTCCTTCAGTACGAAGTGAAAATATAGTTCATAAGAGTCCGTCTTCAGTAAACAAAGTCAAGTCGGGATAAAGACTGAATTATTCATCCGTATCGAACAAACAACTGAGGCGCTCGTCTCGAAAAAGCAATAGTTTTTCGCCTTGATACTTTATAAATTCATGTTTCAATCTGTTTTGCCGCATTTTATGTATTTATGTATGACCTTTTAAATGTATCAATGTATTTGTTTATTCATAATCATCAAAATCATTACAGAATTCACAAGTCCACTGTTGAACATAGGCCTCCCCAAAGGAATGCCACAAAGCACGACACTTGAGCCATCTGCATCCTTCGACTTCCTGCATGTCTGATCATGATTTTAATCTTTATAATCTCAAATATTTGACTACTTGAATACTAGCCGTTAAACGTAATAGAAAAGCTGATGCCTGCGGTATTTCTTTAGCCTTTTCTCTCCAAATATAAACTATAGCAGAGTAAATTTCATAGTAGTCAAATCCTGGGTTCGATCTTCAACGACACCAATGAAATTGTTAATAAATAAAAAGTTATATAACAACCTTTAAATTATATCATCTCACTGGACGCAGGTTTCTTTTCACTCCTGAGAGGGGGTTATTGGGGACGAAAGTATCCCCCTTGCTGCGTTAATACACGATGATATACTTCACATTTCCTCGAAGTCTTCAAAGTGCTTCGAAGTAATTTAATTAACTCTGTTTAAGGTACTTTAAGCTGCTAATTTATTAGAACAAGAATAAGGCTACTTATTACGAAAAATAATAAAATTAGGCCGTGTTTATACGAAAAGTCGCCAATTATGATGCAATGACTACAATTTTGACAAAACTATTTAAGTACGGATACGAATACGGAAAAGAAATAATAAGGGATGGGCATGGGTACTATATAACAGTTAATGGGGGTGTAAAAATATCCACTACTCCACTTTGTCCTGTAGGTGTCGTATGAAGCGACAAGCGGAAACTGAAACAGGACATGAGGAGCAGCATCCTCCTGATAACAACTGAAAATAATGAAAAACTGCAGTTACCAAACAGCTTGCCATGCGTGGCAACTATGGAAAAATCCTTTCTTTGAGGCAATCTATGGGAAAAGCATTTTTCCCAAAGTGTGTGCTGTTGACCCAGCGGCATTAACAGCTTCATAGAAGTAGACTCGTAAGCGAGGACTTTCGAGTCTACTTAACCTGTGTTCAGCAGTGAACTTTTATAGGCTAGAATGAAATAGATGGTATTTTTTATGTGATAGAGCCATGCTGCAGCTATATTAGTAGTATAGTTGTATAACGAATGTGTCGGCTCGACCGGTGAAGGACCACGCTCTCACAGAATACCAGCGTAAAATAGCAGCTTAACGCTACTGTGTTTCGTATGGTGAGTGTAAAGAACCGGAGACTCTTTTTACTGGAAATGAGGTATTCCATCTTAGTCCTCACAGGTGACAACGCATCTGCATTTTGATTTGTAATAGAGGATAGATGTAGATGTCTATGGGCCGCAGCAATCACTTACCAGCAGGTGGACTGTGTGGTCGTTTGTCACCCTTATCCTATAAAAAAAAGATATATGTTATAATATATTTAGTCATTGACGAATCTCTAGAAGGATACTAACCATAAGAAAGTAATATCTAAACTAAAAGACTAACAACATTGATGATTTCTTATACTGACGCGAATACTACACATAAAATAAAACTAATTTTACGGATCTTATCGCGTTTAATTTAAGCCTTTTATTGTATTCAAAAACTGAATTCATCCGGGCTAACTATGACATCGGGATATCTAACACCACAGTCCCCCTCGTGACTATGAGTGCTGTAAAACATCCGAAACGTTGGGAATTAAAAAAACACGATTAAATCCGTAAAATTTGTTTCATGTAGTTAACAGCAATAGTCAAATTTTTGGCTTCAGAGTTTTTAGTAACTAAAGTTAACATAACGTAACAATGTAATTTTTCGTTCAGTGTATAGGTTAATTTGAAGATATTGTAAGAAAGTCGGAAAATGTCATTTTGGCTTCGGAAATGCTGCTTTTGTCATTATGATTATCAAAATAAATGTCTTAACTATCACTGCCTTTTTTATAGTAGATCGCTCTTATGAACAAAACTTCATCATCAGTATTCCTGTGCAGAATTATTCGGTCGCTAGAATTAAACTCGATATTTTTTATATTTGTTGTAGCCTGAGCAAATAAAACGTGTGCCGTTTTGTTTCGGTCCCCTCACACGCTTCGCTCCAATATTTACACCGAGCGTGTCACGTACTTTCGACGAACAAAAAAACTTTTAAACTCTGTTTGTTGCGCTACGCAGCTCCCTTCAATCTGTGAACGACAACATTTTCAATTAGGTATTTTTGTATCAAACATCCGGCATTAATATTTCTAAAATAAAGACTAGTTTTCTCATAAATATTTACATTACCGTTACCATTAGAGCCTATTAAAGTCCACTGCTGAACATAGACTACCCCATAGATTGTCGCATAGGGTGGATACTTGTCATAGTTCCCACGCCTGGCAAGAGAGTTGTCAATCGAAGTTTTTATTTTTCGTCATAATTAGGAAGACGCTGCTGCCCATCTCCTGATTTGTTTCCCTATGTCGCCTTTTATGACACCTTCGAGAAAAAATGGGATAGTGGATATTGTTGCAAATACACGGTACCGGCTGACGGATTGATATAATTATATACTTTTTAACATTATAATATTATACCTTTAATAATATTATTGTGTTTTTTATAGAATAAGGGCGACAAACGAGCACACATTCCACCTGATGGTAGTAAGTGGTTGCTTTGACCCATAGACATCTACATTTATCCTCGATAAAGAATCAAAATGCAGATGCGTCATCACCCGTGAGGACTAAGATCGAATATCTCTTTTCCAGTAAAACGAGTCTCCGGTTCTCTATACTCACCATACGAAACACAGCAGTATTAAGCTGCTATTTTACGCTGGTATTCTGTGAGAGCGTGGTCCTTCCCCGTTCGAGCCGCCCCATTCGTGCTACAACTATACTATTAATATAGCTGCAGCATGGCTCTACCGCGTAAAAAAATGTGTCTGCATACATTTTTGCTTTGATGCCAAATTTTTGTTATTTATCGTTTTATTCGTTGGCATTATTACGCTATAAAATATCTAAATAATTACTAAGCACTTTGTGATAAAATACCTTTTACAACGAAAAGTGAGAAAATAAGATCTCCGTAACTTTGGAAAGTGCAATTAGTACCGCCTGTTGTTGTAGACCAAGTGTTTCGCATCACTAAGTTTGCAGCTCCCATTCTCGTTTTTTATTTATAGGAAATGCTTAGTTGAGTAAGGCTTAATGATTTGAAGTTTCTGCTTTAATTTTAAAAATATGTATTTGATAAGAATAAGAGACAAAATTATAATTAATATTAATTATATATTAATTTATACGTGGTAGAGGCATGCTGCAGCTATATTGGTGGTATGGTTGTGGCACGAATGGGTCGGCTCGACTGGGTAAGGGCCACGCTCTCACAGAATACCAGCGTAAAATAGCAGCTTAACACTGCTGTGTTTCGTATGGCGAGTGTAGAGAACCGGAGACTCTTTTTACTGGAAATGAGGTATTCCATCTTAGTCATCACAGGTGACAACGGTTGTTTGCTAATTGTGAAACTTACAACGTATTAGGCTCTGAGCTACCACGGCTCTGTGGTGATTTACCACTCGTTTGCATGTCTAAGAGATTTAAAAAAAACATTTTTTTTGAAGGCATGTGAAATCCGCTACCACGCATCGGGGCAGCGAGGTAAAACCTTACCTGCTTTAAAACCCACTCAGAATTGATAAAAGGCCTGTGCCCTGTAGCCATAGGACATATATTATCTGTAACTTATATACGTACTATACTTGAAATAATAATATGACATAAATGTGTAAATCGTTAGGTAGAATTTATATAATAAATTATTAAGGATTATATAGCGCTTAATTTTACTTGACTCAAATAGTAATTTATTCATGGAGTATTGTTACTATTAACATTTATTGTCAAATTAATTAGTAAGGCTTTTAAAATCTTATCTACAAGTTTAACAAATCAATTTGATGAACATTTTATAAAAATGTTTATTAAAATATTAAGGATAATAAATAACTCCTGGGAATAAGGTTATTGTTACCATGTACTAGAAAGTACATGGTAACTTGTAATAATAAATGACTTGTATAATTGTTTTTACAAAACAAGACATTATTGTAAGTTGTATGAAAAAAATGCCGCTAGGTTTCTTAATGTTTCTTCCAAAGACGAAGGTATATTCCAGAACAATCGAAATAAAAAGAAATCGTATTCCAAAATAATATTTCTCTTATAAACAATTCAATAGGATTGAAAAACATTATTAATTCGGCTTAAAGTGTAACAGCTGTTCAAACGGACAAAGTACAAATAATCCGCTTACTGACCGGCGCCGGTGATTCATTCAGGCTGAAATAATAGAGCATCGATTAACACTAGAAAACTTTTATCAATGTTTCGTTGATCTTTTGTATATATATTAATTCATTTATTGCGCTGTGTAAACGCCACATCCCGTGGGGTTCGTAAGAAGCGATCATGAAAATGACCACTAAATCTTGAAGCATCTTATACATTGTCTAATTTGTAAGATTATGGAGAAAATGTTCCGCAACGCTACTTCGTGTTGGCGGATTTTATGCCCTCAAAATATGTTTTTCCTGAGACATGCAGGTATCCTCACAATGTTATCCTTCACCGCCAAAAAAGTGGGTTATAGTAGTCAAAATTGCAATGATCTATTCTGTTTATCTACATTTATCATCGATTAAGTATCAAAATGCAAATGCGTTGTCACCCCTGGGGACTAAGATGGAATACTTCGCTTTCAGAAAAAATGGTCTCCGATTATCTAAACTCACCATACGAAATATAGCAGCATTAAGCTTCTATTTTACGCTGGTATTCAGTGAGAGCTTAGTTCAATACCGGTCGAGCCGTCCCATTTGTGCTACAACCATAATAAAGCTGTATCATGCCTCTACCACCTGTAACTGTTATGCCCTTAATTACTTTTATATAACGGAGACCAACCCAGAAACATTTCTTGGTCTTAAATAGCACTTGTGTAATCTAGAATCAAGAACGCTGGCATGTTTTTCAAGAATTCTTTCTGTAGATCAAATGGGAATCATAGTCAATCAAGATGAAATATCTTTTTATGTTTTCTACGAATATTGTAATTAATAATGTTATACAAAGGGTTCCATTCCTCAAGTTGTTAAAACCCCTGATGAAATATTTTTGATGAAATGTTTACGCTACATACATACCCTGCGGCAGATTGTATAGAAGACAGAGGAGTATAATCTGCCACTTTTCCTTGCGTATGTGGACTATGAGAAAGCCTTTGATTCCGTCGAAATTTGGGCGGTGCTGCAGTCCCTTCAGCAGTGCCAAGTTGATTGTCGGTATATCGAAGTGCTGAAGTGCTTGTACAGTAGGGCTACGATGGCTATCCGAGTACAGAACCAGAGTACGAAACCTATCCAATTGCAAAGAGGTGTAAGACAGGCTGATGTTATATCCCCGAAACTTTTCACCGCTGCATTGGAAGACGTTTTCAAGTTACTGGACTGGAAAGGATGCGGTATTAACATCAATGGCGAGTACATCACTCACCTTCGATTTGGCAACGATATAGTCCTTATGGCAGAATCGCTGGAGGACCTAAGCACTATGCTCAATGACCTCAATAGTGTTTCCCAACGGATAGGCCTTAAGATGAACATGGACAAAACAAAGATCATGTTTAATGTCCATGTCACACCTATACCGGTAGTTGTTAGGACCACTAAGCTCGAAGTTGTTGACGAGTATGTTTACCTGAGACAAATAGTCTAACTAGGTAAGTCCAACTTCGACTGAGAGGTCAATTGAAGGATTCAACTCGGCTGGCAGCGTTCGAGAAACTACCACACATCTTCTCGTTAGACATACCTCAAACCCTGAAATCGAAATTGTACAACCAGTACGTGTTGCCAGTGATGACTTACGGATCTGAGACGTGGTCCTTCACTGCTGGCCGTATGAGGAAGCTCAAGGTCGCTCAGCGAGCTATGGAGAGGGCTATGCTCGGGGTTTCTCTGTGTGATAAACTTAAAATTGAGTACCATCCGCAGTAGAACCAAAGTATCCGGTCCATAGCCCAACATATTAGTAAGCTGAAGTGGCAGTGGGCCGGCCATATAGCTCTAAGAACCGACAACCGATGGGGAAGAAAGATTATCGAGTGGCAGCCTCGTACCGGTAGGCGAAGTGTAGGGCGATCTCCCGCTTGATCTAGTGACGACCTGGTAAGACATGCAGGAAGTCGATGGATGCAAGTAGCTCAGGACCGTGCTTTGTGACATTCTTTGGGGGAGGCCTATGTTCAGCAGTGGACTTGTAAAAGGCTGTAATAATGATGATGATGATGATGACTATCCGAAAGTATTGTACGTTGCAGCAAGCAGTTTTGAAAATAATAAAATAGCAATATTTTTACTTATAGCTTATAGGAACTACTTGACCACTTTGCATACATATATCATATTATATCGGAGCGTCGTAAGGGATGCAAGATCGGTGACATTATTTGCACGTATGGTATCAAATTTAAATTTAATAAATCACTTTCGTATATTTTCACAAATTGTAACGCAACCTTTAATTTAAATGGTTTAATTAAAAATATTTCAATTTAACATTATCTTCACGGTCTCATCTCTCATCACAAGTCCACTATTGTGCAGACTGAGGTAGATCGAAACTTCGGCCCTTATTAAAAAAAAAAACCCTGTCACAAGCAAAAGCCATATAAAAATAAGAGATGAAGTTTTTAATGTAACTATTAAGCCAATATTAAGATGTTCCTAATTCACTTAAAAGTGTAAAAAAAAAGATATAATTTAAGAAAAAATAAAAGCCGATTTCATAGAACCAAAAAGAATAAAATAATTTCATGTTCTGAAGTCGGTTCCAAGCGATAATGTATAAAATATTTACCCCTTTCGCTGTCCCGTGCACTACATATAGGTCATTGCTATTGTCTTACTATTAAAGTGTTAAATAACGACTTCAGAATGTGCAATTTTTTTAGCTCTATGAAATTGGCTTACTGTTTTTTAACTTATTATTTTATATATTTCATGTAAGTAAGGGTAACGACGAAACGACGAACAGACAGTCAACTTGATGGTCATAATGCCATTATGCATATGCATCTACATTTATCCTAGATTAAGAATCAAAATGCGATGTACCTGAGGACTCAGATGAAACACCGTTTCCAGTAAAAAGAACCTTCGGTCACCATCATTCACCATTCAAAACACAGCAGTATTAAGCTGCTATTTCTGCTAGTTCTTCTATTTCTTCCCCGGTCGAGTTATAGACATTGTGCTATAACCATTATATATAGCTGCAGCGTAGCTTTACCACGTTTTGTGATTTAAACATTAGTAAAACCAGCATTAAACCCACACTCAAACTAATTTTTTTATGTGAGAGGTAGCGAACGAGCATACGGCTGAACCGATGGTAAGTGACTGCCGCCACACACGAACAACTGCAACACCAGGGCCAGGGGAATTGCAGATGTGTTGCCGGCCTTTTAAAAAAGTAGGCTCTTTTCTTGAAGGTCCCTTAGTAGTATTGGTCTGAAAAATTGACTAGTGGTATTCAATTCCACAACGAAGTTGTGCGAGGAATAAAACCTCTTGTACTTGTCTGAAATATGTCCGAAAAATTCCTCTGAGGACTCCCTGTGGTAAATACGATAGAATTTGCAAAGAGATGCAACATCTCTTCGCAGCACCAGTGAATTAAGCCGATCAGAAAGGGCACGGTCGCAGACGATTCAAACCGCTCTGCGCTAGATGCGATCAAATGGCAGGAGCTGGACCCCAAGCCCAGAGATGGGAATAGTATTTCATGTGCGGCCGAACCTGCGCCTTGTAAAGTTTAATCTTCATAAAGGACAATATATCTACAGTTGTTTCGCCAGTAGGTGGTAAATCCCTCTAATCCAAAAATTCAATTTCTAAAGTTGGCTACAAAAGGAAAGCTTCTTGAAATAAGCACAGACTCAATAAACAAGCATACAGAAATATAGGAAGTGGTGAAACTGTACGAGACTTGCTTCTGTAAAAGATAAAAGCAAAATAAAACTAACGCATTTACGAGACGAGGGTCTCAGTTGTTTGTTCGATCCGGATGAATAATTTAGCGTTTATATCGACTTTACTTTGTTTGCAGATGGCAAAGATCCGTATGAACCAGAATAACTTAACTTTGCACAGGATAAAATAAATACCAGAGATATTAAATTTTGCGCCTATTTTTTATATGTCAACCAATTACTAATACGACTATTTTACTGGTAACGAGGCATTTCACTTCGGCCTCAGAGCTTGCAACGCTTCTACATTTGATTCTTAATCAACGATAGGTGTGTGGAGTATATGTGATCCATTATCCACTTACCATCAGATGGATTATTGTAAATCTATTTGCTCGTTTGTCACCTTAACTGCTATAGTCTAACTATTAGTTCACAATTCATTAGGTTTCTTTCAGTGAACTCGTGTGGTACCCAAATATCGAATTATTTTGTATAGCTAGACTTTTTCAAATGGGTCAAAACTGTTTTGTGGTCAATACTCAGTTCGTCAGCTATGTCGTTACTCTTAATATGCCGATCTAGCTCTACTGTTTCAAAAATGGGATCGACTTTATCCGTATGAGGGCGACCAGAGCGAGCTGTGTCTTTGACATCAAAATTACGGGACTAAAATACTTGAATCAACTCCTATGCTACTCCTACTCTGACACTGCATTGGATCCATAAATGCATTAGATTCACAAATGTTTTTCGCGACTTGAGTCGCATTTTTCCCTTCTTTGTAATAAAACTTCAGACTGTTTTAAATTTCTTCGTTAGATTCACTCATTTTGGTGAACATAAAATCAATTTGTGAATAAAAATCAAAAGCGAAAAAGTGTTTTTTACTTTTTATTTTTCATTTTCTTAATGTATTTCTTAATGTATTGATATTAAAACCAGCCAGATACAAACAGATACAAAATTTTATGCAAATATATTACGAAGAAATTTTTGCCCGACCTAGGTATTTAAGAAATTTACAAATACACGAAAGCACTTTTTATAAATCTACTAATCATTTAATTTTTATATGATCTAGAACGAAGTCGTAAAATTAGTTTTAAATTTTAATTTAAAACCATATACCTACATGCATAATTTTAAATATAGGTGTATGTTACTCGTGTGTAAATGTGTTGTATATGAGTATTATTATTACGTGAATAATTTAACAAAATTCACAGGCCCTATATCCCTCACATAACTAGATCTTTCACACAGATTTTCCATTTTATTTGTTTTGTCATTCTATGTTCGAATGCAGAGTTTATGGCGCGATACGTAACGGGTGACTGGCTGCGTTTGGCAATATAGCAGCTAGCGCAGCCGCCAGAACGGCAGTTTTGTTTTGACAGAATACACCCAAACAAAAATATGGGAATATAAAATTTTACGATTGTGGCGGAGCGAAAGTATGAAGTTTGATAAGAAATTCTTTGACGAAGTAATAAAAGGTACTATAAATAACCATCACCGTTAAATGGTAACGATAGAAAATATAACATTGTTAAAATAACAAAGTCGGAGATCGTTTTTATTTTATATAAAACTGAAGTGACGAACGAACATAGAGCCCACCTGATGGTTAGTGTCTACTACAGTCCACAGACAACTGACACCAACTACAAACAAAAAAGCCCACACGTGCGTTGTTACCTCTTTATGACTGAGATGGAATGTCTCACAGCCTGTAACAGAAAAGAATCATTTTTATTCAATGTGATTCTTATTGAAAGTCATTTTTTACTTTATTACTGGTTCGGAAAAAGCCTCTGACCTGAGAAAAACCAGCAAGAAACCCAGCGAGACTTTTGATTACACTGGCTCTATTTTATCTTCAGAAGTGTTTCGGATATAGTAGCGCAGGCAATTATTGGCGGCAGAAATAGGTGATGACAGAATGGAAGACTTGCATCCTGTAAAATCATACAGAGCGCATTGTAATTCGTCAATTACATTACATATTATTGTATTCTGTAATGCGCCTTCATTGTTTAGCGTTGGTGTACATGAGGCATACCAAGACCGTTAACTGGTTTTTTTTTATAGTAGAGGGGAAAAACAAGCATGCGGCTCACCTGATGGTAAGTGACTATCGCCGCCCATGAACAACTGCAACACCAGGGGAATTGCAGATGCGTTGCCGGTCTTTTGAAAAGGAGTAGGCTCTTTCCTTGAAGGTCACTAAGTCGTAATCCCTAAGGGTCAAGAGAGCCAGTATAATTACAGGCTATGTGGCATTCCATCCTAAGCCTCAAAGGTGACAAGGCGTCTGTTCTTCCTTGCTTCTTTCTTCCATGGAATGAAGTAGAAACTTACTATCTGGTGGAACAGTAGTTAGTTTGTCACTTTAGTTTTAAATAATAAAATACACATAACTAATACCTACTTTGAACACATAGCTTGGCAACAACAAAACAAAAAAAAAATCTCTCTTATGAAGCAATTTATAGGGAGGCCTATGTTCAGCATTGGTCTTGTGATCGGCTGTTATGGATGATTGGATTGATGCATGAAAGACCATGAGAAGTGGTTTTTGCCCCTCAAGGCATACATAGGCTTATATCATATACTTTTAATATTACTTTATATAACTGGTAACTCCAGATTTATACCTTTTTTTAACAATTCCTTTACTATTCAGGCAACACAAATTTAGGTTTCCTTGCCCGAAAACGTAAGAAAAGCCGTAACGTAGTCTTTTTTAAAAGGCTAGTTTTGCAGTTGTCCATAGGCGGCGGTAGTCACTTACCATAAGGCAAACCACATCATCGTTTGGCCCCTCTTCTATAAAAAAAAAAAACATAATTATTGGAATGAAGTTCTTTATCGGACGGTACGGGTTTGGTGGATGGGAGCTAGGCGACAAAAAGTGTAAGATTTTTTCGTGCCTTAGTGTAGATGGCCGTAGCGGCGAAATAAGGAAGTGAGATGGAATAATATCCATATCCCTCGCACTATGTTCTTATCTCGCCGTGAAAGATATATTACTTTATTTCAAATAACGCTTCATTTTAATAGACGCTAATAATTCATTTATTTGTATTTGTTAATCAATAATATAATATCTACGTTTATACTCGTAAATAATAATATACTACGGAAGAAACTTCGTTTTAACCGAGTGTTCCACGAGACTCGCGCATTTTTATTATTATGACTAGCTGTGCCCGCGGCGTAGCTCGCGTACAGGTTTTACATAAAGAATTTGTCGTTTAGGTAAGAGAATATTAAACGATTTATTTCATTACTGTATCAATAAGTGGTAACTAAATAAATCATTATCATCAAAGTTCTAAGTGGTTTATGATAGAGCTTCTGTATAAACGACGTTAGAAGTAGGCTTAGCCGGGGTGTACACAAAAAGGTTACGGGGGCTACTAACGCGGGAAAAAGCAACATAGAGTTGGCCATGTGCAAAACAGTCAGTACTGAGGTACACTCCTACAACGCGTAAAGTTTGACCTTGCGCTTTATTTACGGTCATCGCATAACACACACTCACTGTAACTGGGAACTGAACGCGCTTAAAACTGAAAGGAAAGTTACTTCTTAATAGAGGGTTTTGGGCAGTGCTGCCAGATAAAAAAAACTCATTCAGCTCTAGGACAACACAAAAAGCGCTAGATTTCATGAAAACAGCGCTTTAAAAAAGCCCTAGTTTTCGCGCTAAATTAACTACAAACAAAGTTTGTGTTTTTTTATATAATCATAATAAAGAAAACAACATTAAGTTCTTTTTCTGGCAATATTTTTTTGATGTATCAATACTTCGCAGGACATCGACTTATAATTATAGCAATTGCTGTCAACAGTAGTTAGTATTGTACGAACAATAAAAATGTCATTAATTGTTTTAAAGTGCAATGTATTTCGCAACTTAGTTTCAGATGTCAGCATCTGATTGCGGTTGCTACACAGTTTCTTTGTGTTATAACTTCTAAGTAACTTTTAACTTAGCTGTGCTCTAAGCAACTGACTGAAACTGAATAAAGCAAAATAAATGCGTTGCCAAAACCATGAACGAAAACTTTAATAAAGGGGATTTCCCTGCTTATAGTCGTCGGTAAAAAAATCAAGTTGATCATCCTAAAGGGGAAGCCAGGAGATCCATAGCACAGGGTATCCTAGTTTGGACTCGTCTCCCATGCTCTTTGTTTTGTGGAAAAAATATGTTTGAAAAAGATAAACTGCAATGTACTATTTGTGGGAAAAAATAATAAAGGTCATTATTATTATTATCTGTAATGTGGACTAACAGTGCTGCTATAAAAGAGTTAATAACCCGCTAGTCGCTAAAATATTGAAATGTGTGCTAAATACACCAAAAAGCGCTGGATTAAGCGCTAGGTGCTAAAATTTCGCAATGCGCGCTATACATTCTAAAAAAGTTCTAAATCTAGTTCCCAAAGCGCTAAAATAGCAGTTCTGATTTTGCGTATATTATACATACAATATCCCGGCACTTCGTCGCAAAATTTTTATTTTGGGTCGGGTTACGTTGTATGGCTTCGATGGATACTTTCTTCAGTAAGTCTCAATACGATTCATCGGCGAAAAATTTCAACACCGCAATTCAGAAAAGTTTTTAATTTGTACAACTCCATCTATTACGTCCTTTGTGTGAGAAAACATCCTATCTCTTTTTGTGTTTTAAGTATAAATATATTAATTATATTATTATGGAACGTTTTTTTTACACAGAAATCTTTTTATTACTTTTTCTGAGATTTTATGGCGCCATTGAACAAATTCGAACATACATTTCAAAATAATAATCATTACTTTCGATGGAATTAACCAATTTTAATAAAACAAAGATTAAATGTAAATCGAAGATACGCTTTATGATATTCTTAACGATTTCTTTGAAAATAAAAGATGTTTACTTTAGACGTGATGCGTTCATGCGACAAATAGACAGACAGACAATTCTAAAAATTATAAAATGTTCTTATTTTATTATTTTCAGTTCCCCATAATGATTTTAGCCACCAAAATATATATACAATGTACAGAAAGAGACACAACATGTTATCATCATTTTTATTATATGTTTATATTTAAAGAGAGATGGCGCTGCTAACATCATCAATTCTAATAATAAAAGAGATTAATTGACGCGATTGATACATTATAAAAAACATAAGAGAACTTATAAATCAGTGCCTGCACAGTAAGCAAAAAATAAAGTTTGACTCTCGCCAAAACCAATGCAATTGTTAATAGCTCTTTTAAAATTTGATTTATCACATAGAGTACTCGGCGGTAAAGAATAAATTGAGTTTGTCAACACGCAGTAGGGCAGCGAGTAATATAATAAAGATTAGCAGTAGATATGAAAACTCATCTACAGGAAAAAACCACATTTGCAATTGCATAACATTTTCACAACACCACCATCTATCGAAGAAATGGGTTAACTATTGTGCTTCAGATTTAGTTAATAAGGTTAATATATTTTTGTATAATATATTTAATACGTTCTTTAATACTTTTGTTTACTGCGTTTTAGATATACATAATTATATCATTATTTTACATAATTTAACTATGATTTATGATTTGATATTAGTTTAAAATGCACTTGATTACTCAAACAAAGCCACCGTTGAGCAAATTCGTACCTATACTTCCCTACCCATACTTCAGAATATTTATCATAACTTTTGATGGAATGAACTGATTTTAATGAAATAAAGACTAAATGTAACCCGAAGATACACTTTATAATTTCCTTAACAATTCTTATGATATAAATTAGTACTTTATACGTGATACGTTAACAAACAAACAGACAGACAGACAGACAGACAGACAGACAGAAAATTCTAAAAATGGTAGAAATGTATTTAATTACTTATTTTTAGTACCCCTTAATCACTTTTATTACAAAAATATAAAATGTACAGACATTTGCTATTTACAGTTTTATTATATGTATAGATATGTATAATATAATATATTTCACATTATTATTTTTTTATATAGGATAGGGTGACGAACGAGCACACAGTCCTCCTGATGGTAAGTGGTTACTGTGACCCATAAACATCTACATCTATCCTCAATAAAGACTCAAGATGCAGATGCGTTGTCACCAGGGAGGACTGGTGACTGAGATGTAATGCCTCTTTTCCAGTAAAAAGGGTCTCCGGTTCTCTACATTCACCATACGAAATACAGCAGTATTAAGCTGCTATTTTACGCTGGTATTCTGTGAGAGCGTGGTCCTATCCCGGTCGAGCCGACCCATTTGTGCTGTAACCATAATTTCGCTGCAGCGTAGCTCTATCACGTAATAGATATGTTAAATGTATATTTATTTATTAATGTTACTGTATTTCGTGTGGTGAGTGTAAAGAACCAAAGACCCTTTTTATTGGAAACGAGACATTCCATCGTAGTCCTCAGGGGTGACAACGCATCAGCATTTTGATCTTATTCGAAGGTAAATGTAAATGTCTATGGGCACCATCAGGTGGACTGTGTGCTCGTTTGTCACCCCCCATTCTATAAAAAAAGATATTCTGTTTACGCACACTATATATAGATTTTGTATATAAACATGTAATATAAACACTCACGCCTGTCACCCAGAGGGGTAGGCAGAAACTACAGACTTCCATTTGGCACGATCCTGACACACCTCTCTCGCCTTCTTTACATCCCTACCTATATATACCTACGCATATATGATCAATGGTTAAGGGTACTTCTAATTTCGCATTATTATAACAGTTAACTTTTTAGCGGTTGTATAAAAGTATAATAAGTCCTTTTTAAACTTAACCCTGAAGTAACAGCAATGAGCCGGCCATATAATTTGGAGAACCGACAACTGATGGGGAAGTGAAGTTCGCGAATGGCAACCTCGTACTGGTAAGATATAATATCAAAATGCATTGGATGCATACAGGTACTTTTATGGGGGAGGCCTTAAATCAACAGTAGGCTTGCGAATGACTGTAATGATGATGTAGTTGACAGTATTAAAATAACGTGTAATTTTATAAAATGTGTTAAACATAAGTTATATTATTTTATTTTTTAATTTAGAACGTGGATTGTAGATACTTGCATATAGAAATGTAGTCAGGATGAAATAACAAGAATTCTTTGTATGATAGCAGAATCTTAATAATACTTAATTCCGAATTAAACTATCTCTTGTCTGATCTGAATTATAAACTTAAATTTCCAATAAGGTCATGTTCCTAGAAAATTCGAATCTTTAGTTAAAATGCAGTTTTTAAAGTAGTTACATGAATATGCATAAGTGCAAAGACTTCTCCAAAGCTACTTTAAATTAGCCATTTATACCCAAGTTCGAGCGCATTTTAAGAAAGAAATTATCGAATATTTTGCACGTATTTATTCGATAGAAATGAGTCATGGCTTGGTCTATTTACAAGCTTTTTATATCTTTTAATGGCTTGATGGTGCTGTTTATAGCTCAGGAATAATTGGCTCTGGACGTTAATGAATCATGTTTATACGTGCAGTTTTTATGTGTAAAATTCTTTCAGAATGCTGGATGAGAATATCCTAGTACGGACTAACTTTTATTCAAGAGCAACAACCCGCCCTTGGGCCTGGATTATGGTCTATTAATATAATGTTATTAAAAGTTAAGATCAAAGAACACTTATTTTATCGGTGGTAAATTAAAAATAATACTTTCAAAAAGAATTACACATGTAATTTATATTGAATAAAAAATTATTCCATTCTATCAATTTTACGATTTCAAAAAAAATCTTTAAATTTTGCGGATAAAATATAGCCTCAAACACTCATAGTATTGCTCTCTATCTGTTCTTCAAGTTTTATTACAAGCATCAGTATATCTATTGTGAAGCTTAGCCGAGATAGACAGACAGATAAAACGTTTAAATATTCATATCTTAATGGCATGTAAAACACTCCTTTATATGTATATAAGCTTCGACTTTTCGGTTATCTTTTGTGAGGAACACTTTAAGAGGTTATTGTTAAAAATAATATATTGTGAGAGTGGATGAAACGGATCCTTTGTTTACGCCATTATTCACTAACAGCAACAAAAAAAAAGAGACGAGAGAAAGTTCCAAGTTCTTTTTATTTCTTTTTAATTTTCTACCCACTACATCTTACCCATTTTACAGTTATAACATTTACTGTTACAGTTATAACATTTATTTTATCTATTACATTGAATTGCTTAGGCTTTATCTTTTTCATTGAATTTATTCCTATTTCTCCCAACAACAATATACTATCAAGCAATATAAGGGAAACCTGTTATTTACCATACTTTTAGTTTGTTACATTAAAGTTTAATAATTACTGTATAAGCTGTTGGTTTTCTAAATAAATAAAAAAATATATACAATATTTTTTCTTGCATAATTTTACAGCTCAATGCTACTGTGATTCGTTTCATGAGTGTAGAGAACTGGAGACCCTTTTTACTGTAAACGAGACTTTCTATCTTATTCCTCAGGGTTGACAACGAATCAGCATTTCGATTCTTAATCGAGGATAGATGTAGTTGTCTATGGGCTAGTGCATGCACCAAATGGACCGTATGCTCGTTTGTCAACTTTATTCTGTGAAACAAACATTCACACATCTATCACCGATTAGCTATTAATTTGTGGTGACATTTTCACTCCTGAAAACTAATATGAAATGCATTTACTAGTAAATTATATATCCAGTATTATATTATTAATTAAGCTAGTTAGACCAAATTGTGTCTCAGTACTTCTTTATGATTAAATAATAACTTCAGTTTAATATATAATAATCCAGCCCGGTGTGGGTTGGATTATAATTTAAGAATATATTGGTGCCGTTAACATTTTCAAAAGACAATCATATATAAAATAGATAGAAAGCTCCAAATATTAAAGAATCACAAATCAGATTGTCCGATAATTCTACTCTAATCGCATCGCCGCGTCAGTTTATTCTCGCCCGCAGGTGCGCCAGCAGAGATAACTCACTAAAATAGGATTATGAATTCATGTTATCAAACTGTTTGAATTGTCATAGTTTTACTTGATTTAGTTTTAAGCTACGTTTAATAGACATAGGAAATTTTGTCGCAAAAGCAAAGTTATTACTCACTACTGAATAATACATTATCATTACAGCACATCACAAATTTACAGTTAAATATAGGTTTCCCCATAGCTTGCCACAAAGCACGATGATGAGCCACTAGCATCCATGGATTCCCTGCATGTGTCATCAAGTCATCACTCTATCTAATATGGCATCGACCAACACAGTGATTTCCCGTACTAGGTTGCCATTAGAGAACCTTATTTTGTTTGTTACTTCTTTGAGCTATATTGTCGACCATTTTAGCCAGCTGATCCAGCAGGTTATAACATAGTCACTATTATTATTTCGTGGATTTTCTTATCAAAGGTTTTGTCGTGCATATAAACTCCGAGCACAGCCCATTCTATAGTTTAATCATTGTCTATTCATGTTGTATATTTTAAAGGATGACTATGTAAAAAAAAAATCTTAAATTATTTGAAATATTGGCCGAATTTAGATGACTTTAAAATTACATGATAAAAATTGAAAATTTTGTACAACTGACTTCAATATAAATTATTAAGAATAACTCAAAAACGATTGGTCAAACCTTGATCAATATTTATATGAGGCCCTAAGAGTAGCACCAGCTTTCAAATAAAAAAGAATCATAGAAATCGGTTTGCCTAGAAAAAAGTTATGAGATAACACACTTTAAAAAAAAACACGAACTAAAAGAACATACAGTCCAATTGAGTACCGTCTCTTTTTTGAAGTCGGTAGAAAAGAGAGCAAAAGAGAGTTAATTCATACATATCAAACAATCAAAGTCCACTATTGAACATAGGCCTTCCCCATAGATTGCATCGATGCTAAGCCGTGTATTAGCAATGTAAGAGTATACAGTACCCCCTAATTATATCGTCGTATAGGTGTGATTTGAGGCAAACGAAAACTGGAACAGAAGTTGGGCAGCAGCACCTTAATGATAACGACTGAAAATAATAAGAAAACACTAAAACAATACTAAAAATAGATAAATTATGTGGTAAATTATATGATGTACTGGATTATTTTAACCATCAAAAAGAAGTGATGTACCTTAAAAAAACATATGCGAAAAAAGTACATATATATAATAATATTATATATATGTACTTTTAAATTTCATGCTGAGTATTAAAAATCTTTTACTCGTTTTTCTTCAAATTTAAAGTCAAACTTATAGTGGCAACTTTGTGAAATAAAAATGAGCACATAGTCTACCCGATGATAAGTGGATACTGTGATGCCACTGTGTGGTGGTTCTCGGGTGACTGAATGCTTAAGTAGTAGTTGTCAAAATTAAGTACTAAGATAAAATTCCTCTTTATCAGTAAAACGTGGTAGACTATCAGTTTACGTGGTAGAGCCATGCTGCAGCTATATTATGGTTGTATCACGAATGGGTCGGCTCGACCAGGGTAGGACCACGCTCTCACAGAATACCAGCGTAAAATAGCAGCTTAACGCTGCTGCGTTTCGTATGGTGAGTGTAGAGAACCGGAGACCCTTTTTACTGGAAACGAGGCATTCCATCTTAGTCCTCACGGGTGACAACGTATCTGCATTTTGATTCTTAATCGAAGATAGATGTAAATGTCCATGGGCCACAGCAACTGTAAGTGGTTAACCATCAGGTGGACTGTGTGCTCGTTTGTCACCTTATCCTATAAAAAAAGAAAGATTTTCGATTCACAAGACAGAAACACATTGGCATTAAGTTAATATTTTACTTCGTTATTCTGTGACAAGAAACTTTCATAGAACTCTAAGAAGTTAAAAAAACCTTTCCTAAACCTAAAACTTCCTAAAGTTACAGGAACAATTATTAATCAAACAAATTTGAACGTAACCGCATTTTCAAATTAAAATTAAGGAATGCCTTTACTCTGCTCTGATGAAATTTCATCGGAATTAGAAAGCGAAATTAAAAAAGTTACGATTTTGCCCACCGGACCGTGAAAAAGCAAATTGGATAAGGCTTAACTAGATTAGTAAGGAGACGACAAATAGCCACGTCAGTAACGCTCCGGTTATATCAAATCTGAACCAATCTATGTAATCATTAACAATAAATAAAGATTTAAGCTCTATTAGACCGGAGCAGTCCATTCTTTTTCTCCATTTTTATCTGGGTGCATATAAATTATTTAATTTAAACTATATTTACGCATTTTCCGGACTATTTTGCTTAAAATTTCATTATTTAAGCATTCATTGTAAATGAGGTATCTCTTACAAGGCAAACAAAAGGATCTATAATTAATAGAATCAAATAAAATAAAAATCTATAAAAAACCTCGCAAAAGAACGTTTAACTGACTAGAAATTCCAACGCTCCCACAAGTATTTAGATAGTACAAGTATTTAGACAAGTATATAGAAAATCCATTACTACCGAGGATAATGCGTGAGTCTATTGAAATTAAAAATAAAATCATCCTCATTTCAATAGAGAAAGAGGAATAGAATAGAATGATTTTTATTCAATATTGATTATTACATAATACTTATGAAAGTCATTTTTATTTACCACTGATTCGGAAAATACCTCTGTCCTGGGAAGAACCAACAAGAAACCCAGCGGGACTTTTTTTAAACACGTCGTCTGGGTAACACCACCTGCTCGGGATCCTGTTAAACAAAATTAAAATTAAATCCAATCATACCACTGCACGATCTCAAGATACACTAAGCTCATTATGGGTAGATCGGACCAAAATAATAATTAGAAAGCTGAAGGTACTCCGGGTTAACTTTGACTTCGGGACGTCAAACACCTCAGTCACCCCGTGACTATGAGTGCTGTAAAGCACCGGAAACGTCGGGAATCAAAAAAGTATATGTACAGGTTGTCCTGTATAGAGTTATCCTAACGAAGTGTGGCGAGAGATGAGACCGTGCCTTATGAGAACAGTCAAAAAATGAATAAAACTGTTACAGTTATCAAGATTTTTTGATTTTCATGATTTTATCGAAAGTTTATCACCTTAATACTTTTAATTTATGCCATTCTATTGAAATAGCGAAAACGTATTTTTTATTGAATATTATTACTGACTAGCTGTGTTATTGCATGTTTATTGCAGTTTCCCAAAAACACGAACAGTCTCTTTAAAAAAAAGTATTTCTACGAGACATGATTTTTATCCAAGTTTAATATACCGTGGTGTTAAAAAAGTACCACTGCTTTGATGCCTGTTGACTTGAAAAATAGTGGAATAAATGAAGATTTTAAACAATAAAACTAAAAAAAAACTATTGCTATTTCATTGCTTATGGGTCAAATTTTTCGACAAAATGTGTTTTTGTTTTATTTTGCTCAAGATTTTACAACCAGTGCGTGTTACTGCGAACTGAGAAGTATTCCTTCACTGCTGGCCGTATGAGGAAGCTCAAATGGTCGCTTAGCGAGCGATGGAGAGGGCTATGCTCGTGGTTTCTCTGCGTGATAAATTGAGAAATGAGTATATCCGCAGTAGAATCAGAGAGACCGACATTGCCCAACGGATTAGTAAGTTGAAGTGGCAATGGGCCGGCCATATAGCTCGGAGAACCGACAACCGATGGGGAAAAAAGGTTCTCGAGTGGCGGCCTTGTACCGGCGGTCGAAGTGTAGGGAGTACCCCCACTAGATGGAGTGACGTCTTGGTAAGACATGCAGGAAGTCGATGGATGCAGGTGGCTCAGGACCGTGCTTTGTGGTATTCCTTAGAAGAGCCCTATGTTCAGCAGTGGACTTGTGAAGGGCTTGTAATGATGATGATGATATTTCACACTAGGTGTGCCTCGCCGTTTCACTACCGTATATCACGTGTCTGAGCTGCGCGACATGATACCTCGCTTATACATAAAAGCGTACACTGCTGGTTTCTCTCGGTCCTCATCGGGCGGCTAGGATTATATGTCGTTCGCGCGCCAGCCAAGTGTTAAATTATTTTAATTTTTCAGTATCTCTTTAACTGTGTGCTTAAATAACATGCGATAAAGAGCAAAGTGTATCACCATAAAATTGTCTTAATGATGAAGTAACTTTTTTTTATAAGTATTAATATAAAATGCCTAATTATAACGCTCATTAATCACTTTTTAATATTTAATATTTTTTTACCCAACAAGCTATAAATATTAGAAATCAATATTTATAGCTTTTTGAGTAGCCTAGCCTTATGCTAGAAATCACATACTATTTCCCATGAATCTGGCTATCATATACAATAATTTTACATATCGGACTGGTAGTTTCAGAGATTAGTGTGTTAAATCAAACAAGATAAACTCTTCTGCTTTATTTTTATTATTATATATATACTTTATTTATTAGTATAGGTAGACAAAAGAAATATTGATCAAACTAAGTACAAATTTAGTGTTTTTTTTTATTTTCTTATAAATAATAAATATTAATCTAACATATTAATTTGTGAAAGGAAAACTTTGAGGGTAAACTTTGGATAGTTAAAGTTTATAATGGAGAATGAGTGCAGAAAGCTAAAATGTATGTATCATATTATGTGTTTTTTGGTACCTGATGGTAAGTGGTTGCTGTGGCCAATAGACATCCACATTTATCCTCGATTACAAATCAAAATGCAGATGCGTTTTAACCCGTGGGGTTTAACATGGAATGCCTCGTTTTCAATAAAAGGGTCTCCGGTTCTTTAAACTCACCATACGAAATACAGCCTTAACTAAAATAAAATAAAATTTATACTGCCGATTTTAAATATACAATTGTTACTTTGACAAGTTATTTCATTTATTGACTTCCATACTGCCAACGTCTCAGCGCAGTAAAAGAAGTACAAGCCATGTATGTTATGTCGAATTTCAAACATAATAATATTTGGCCAAACAGTGGAAGATAAATGTTTCCAACAAATAAATACTGATAGCTTGACTGAACGAGCTCTGAATTTAGTGTGATTTCTAATATTCCTTTTTCAATATAGTGTGTGGAGTGTATGTTAAACTTTTATGTTTTGTAAAGAACAATGGCTAAATTTCTATAGGAGCTGGACTTGACTTTTAATTTTCATGTCCCAAAACAAACTATAGCTAGATTGGTTTTTTTTATATTGTTAACACCATCCCGTTTTAAAATCATATCTAAATAGCCACAATTTTTTATAATAACGTCAACAATATTTTTGAGGTTAGCATCACATGTAATCTTCTTCAGTGATCTAAAATAAGAATTAGATTTGTATTATGATGTACGACTGTGTGTGATGGTTTATGTTAGTGTAATAAAATAAGTAGGTTTGTAAATATGTACTCTTATTGAATAATTCCACTCGCAGATCTTAGAAATTACTCTGGTATCAAGCTAAAAACGCGATGGCGGCGAAGTGTATCAATGCATATGTTACAATTAACACATAGCATTCGCAGGGCTAGTTGTCGTTGTTGTGCAGCTGTAGTCTGCTTGATGTCTCTCACAAATATGCAAGATGCAAAATCGGTGTCCAGAAATCAAAAGCACAGAATAATCGTTACAAGTGGTAGTTATCAGGCGGTAAAACAATGCCGAGGTCAAAACAACCGAAAGAAATCTAAAATAGTGCAGTACGTATCAAAATCCACAACGAGTGAAGCAAATAAGATATATAGATATGTAGATGATTGCCGGGTAACAATCAATGCCGATCGATGACCACAGGTTATGTAACTTGACGATGAGAAATGATGTCTAGTTGTACGTAATTGAACAAAACGCTTAGCTTACTATGAAGTTACATAATAAATTTTTATGACATGAATCCAGTACATAATAAATCAGTATTAGACTAATTATTCACGTTTTTCTGAATAGTAAACAACTACTCAGAAAACCGTGAATAATAAGTCTTTGAATACAAAGTCCTTTCATACGTGAAATTAATCGTCATTAGGTGCGTTCCAGTGCGTTCAGAAACCATTATTATTTTACATAATTTCGGAACAGTTACAAAAACAAAAATAAAAGGATAACTTTTTTTGTGGCTACTAAGAGAGGTATTTTTTGTGTTTTTTAAGACCTTAAAAAATAAGGATATTTTTCATAAATATTTCATACAGTGACGCCATCGTTTCATCTTCTGGTACGATTTGGCCAACCTTCTTTCACTTCTTTGTTTTATATATTAGATCCTTACATATGAAATTGGTGTTTTGTACGGGAGGAATATAAAGACAATTTTTTTTGTAAAATAAATATAATTAATCAAAGTATGCACCGTTGTTATGCACTTTTGCCATCTCATAGGTTCATTGATCCTTTTTCTAAAAAAACCATGGGGGCGAGGATCAATAAACTCTTTGAAGATGGTTTGGACTGCCGCATCAGAGTTGAACTTTTTCCTTGTAAGAAGTTGTCCAAATTCCGGAAAAAATGGTAATCTGTTGGAACAAGGTCCGGGGAGTACGGTGGACGTCACAAACATTCCAAATGTAGCTCATCTAACTTAGTGGTTGTTTGTTGTGTAGTGTGTGGTCTTGTTTTGTTGTGAAGCAGCAGTGGCCTAGATCGATTGACCAATCTGGGTTGCGTAGCAGCTAGTTCGTCCTTCATGGCTTGCAGTTACTGACAGCAGATATCTGCCGTAATTGTTTGGCCAGATTTTAGAAAGCTGTAGTGAACGATACCGGCGCTAGTCCACCAAACACTCACAAGTAACTTTTTCTAAATCAATTTTCGTTTAGGGCAGGATTTGGCTGGGCCTCCAAGGTTCAGGCTTTGCGACGAGCGCTTCCGATTATCGTATAGTATCTACTTTTCATAACAAGTAATGATTCGATTTAAAATCCTTGGTTATTTTTATTTATTCTTATTAATTATTGTATCGGTTGAGCAAAGTAACACAGCAGTCGACGCGTGTTTGCAAGTTCTATTCACTCAATTCATGAGGTATCCATCGTTCAAGTTTGTTTACTTACCCGATTTGCTTCAAGTGGATTAATACAGTTTTATCACTTACCCCGAAGCATTCCCTGCAGCTATCTCTAAAGTGCTTTGTGATGGATCCGCTTCCACAACAGCCTTGCTTCATGCTTCATTTTCGACTTTGGTCTCCGGCCGTCCACGGTCGAAATTTCCAGAACGAAAACGTTGAAACCAAATACGTACCGTGCTCTCTTTTGCGACACCAGCACCGTACACATCATTTATCCTTCGAGCTGTTTCTGCAGCACTGGTGCCACGGTAGAACTTATACTAGTTAATATACCGATATTTCATTTCATTTATCGGTATCATATTTCATGTTTTCCATTGTGCGGTAATAAGTGACGCCAAAGAAAAAAACAATGAGAAAAAAACAAATGAATGACTGTTTTCAAAACTCAAATGTACCAGCTAAATTTATTTATAAATTTGAATTTGGAATTCTTAACCAAAGATGAGACGTTTCAGATCAAAGTGGTCAGTACGACAAAACGCTAATTTCATATGTAAGGACCTAATGTTAATTTGCAGTTGAAAGTGAAATACAGCTTTCTTAACACTTTCACTATCTGATTTTCAGATACAATAATAAGAAAATAGCAATGAAATATATGTAGTACACGGGAAAACGAAAGGGTTAATATACAAACTTAAAATTTTTACCACTAATTATAATTGTTTGACAACGTCAAAAACTTTTAAAAGGAAACTCTATAACTTTATCCCGTCATATTGATATTGTAAAAGTCAAATAAAGTTTCAAAAACTTTCAAATTTACACTGTGACCCTTAAAAGATTACAACGAATATTTTCCATGCCAGAGACTATTAATTACGAAAATTTTCCCATCTGGATGATGTTTTAAAAGCGTCAAGAATATTCATCTAGAACTGTAGTAAATAATTCGCCTGCCAAATCCGTAACTAACGTTATAATGTGTATTATTACACCACAATTGCCTTAATGATATAGGTGTGGCTACAATACCGTGGGTCCCGGGCTCAAATCGTAGCTGCTGATTATATTTTCTACCGACTTCAAAAAAGAGGAGGTACTCAATTCGACTGTATGTTTTTTATGTGTGTTAACTCATTACTTTGTTCTACGTCAACCGATTTCGATTTTACTTGAAAGCTGGTGCTTCTCATGTGGTCCCATATTAATTTGAATCAAGGTCTGATTAATAGTTTTTGAGTTATCCTTAATAAAGTAAATTGAAGTCAGTTGTACAGATTTTTTTTTAAATTATTGCAAAAACATTAGCCATGGCAGCACCGGAACTAAGCCCTAGCACTAAATTCTGCTGTTCTCGATCCAACCTGGTTCGATCAAAATGCTTGTTTTGATCGAAAACAATGAAACAATTAGTTAGTTTTAAGTAAAACATCTATGAGAAACCTTTATGTCTGGGTAATAAATTTATTTCGAAGACATGAAATCCGCTCTGGAGAAGCGCGGTGGACTAGTTGTTCCATGAGTTTTATACGTGGTAGAGCCATGCTGCAGCTATATTAGTTGTGTAGTTGTAGCACGAGTGGGTCGGCTGGAACGGGGAAAAAACATTAATAAATAAATATACATTTAACATATCTATTACGTGGTAGAGCTACGCTGCAGCGAAATTATGGTTACAGCACAAATGGGTCGGCTCGACCGGGATAGGACTACCCTCTCACAGAATACCAGCGTAAAATAGCAGCTTAACGCTGCTGTGTTTCGTATGGTGAGTGTAGAGAAACGGAGACTCTTTTCACTGGAAATGAGGCATTCCATCTTAGTCCTTACGTGTGACAACGCATCAGCATTTTGATTTGTAATAGAGGAGAGATGAAGATGTCTATGGGCCGCAGCAACCACTTACCATCAGGTGGACTGTGTGCTCGTTTGTCACCCGTATCCTATAAAAATTGACCCCCTCCGAAACAAAAGCAGCCTATTATCAGCAGTGGGACATATATAGGATGTTACTTATTTCACTTTTACAATTATTTTTTGTCTAATTTAACGTTTCAGTCTCTGACACATAATATCCAAGCTTGTTAATAATTGTGCAATTTTAACGAAGAATGTCCCGCTGGGTTTTTATTGAGTTCCTAGGACAGAGGTATGTTCTGACCCATTGATAAGATAAACATAGAAGTGACTTTTAATAAGTACTATAATTTATGATATATATTGAATACAAGTTTTTTATTTCTTTTTCCATTTTTAAGCAAGTGCGAATGGAATTTGATACTTAAATATTATTACTATTAAATCTTATCAAGACAACTCTTGACCAGCATTTATACAAAGTTTTACGCGTCGGAAGCAATTTTTTCAAGTATTTATTTACTTCACCTCAGACACTGTTTCTACAATCTGCTCGAATACTGCTAGCGCCTTAAGATGTCACACGATGCTAGATTGGGACTGTAAGGAGGGTGACCCAAAAGTTTAACTGGTACTTCCGTTAAAACCTATCAAAAGTCCACTGCAGAAATTATAAATTTCCTCATAAAGGGGGAAGGGGTGGTTACTCACCACAGTTGCGACGTTTGGTAAGCTGGTTGGCAACCACAGTTTTTTTAATCTTATATTTGTTATTAGCAAGACGCTGCTGCCCATCTCTTGGCTTGTTTCTCTCCCCACAACCGTTTTGCTGTCCAAGAAATCCCTCGTTTTGAGCGCTGAAAGTCTAAACTCTTCAATAAAACGTTTCATTGCTACGTTCCTACCCTTACAGCCGTCAAATGTTGGTCATTATATTTTTCATCTCTGAAAGTTTTTTGACCGTTTTGAAATGTGATTAGAAGAGCCTGTATCCAAAAATGCCATTTGAAGTCTTTCAAACGATTCGTCCGTTTTCAGGTAATTTTAAATAAAAGAGAGTTACACCTTTATTTCTCTTGCCGTCAAAATATAACACGCTTCTGTTTTAAAAATATGATATAATGTACCTATAAAATGGTATATTTCTTATCAGAATTAAACTATTTTGAACTTTTTAGTTCCTTTTATTAAAAAGTAATTAAAGCTTGTTTTAAAAAAAATCTTTATTTGTATTTTTAACATTTTAGTATTGCATGCCTTAAGCGCAAAGCGCAGCGCGTATGTATGTTCTACTAGCGCTTAAAAATCAAGATTCCAAAGTTTTATCGCATAAAATTGTATCTAACAATCATATTGACTATATAAATGATATGGGTCATTCTATGGTAAGAGGTTTTGTTTCTATAGAGGATGCGGCCAAGAAGAAAAGTATGAATTTTTTGATCAAACACATATTTTACGACTTTAGACCCTTTTATGCACACATTCACGTGAGGGTAAGTGAATTTTTTCATATTTTACTTTCTGAAAAGCTAGGGTAAATACAATGGCCAGGCCAACAATTATTAAAATTAACTTTTATTAATCATTTCTTTAAATTTTAAACTATAGCTTCCTTAGTTAGAAATTTATTTATTAGTAAATTAAGAACAGAGAGACATCGTACCTTCAAGAAATAATAAATATTCTTTAATCAATACTAATTAAAGAGACTAGTTATTTTTGCAAGTACATTATTTCAAAGCTTGCTTTCAGTTTACGTTTATTTTCAATCTTACTTTTCTAATTTTTTTCAAAGCTTTCATATTTTTTTCGTTCAGTAGTACCTATGCCATATTTATTACTAATTTCCCAGTTTATACATCTTTTAGAAATGCGTTTTTACTTTTCATTTGTAAGCGTAAAATAACTTTCTTGTAATTTTTGATTGAGTACTTCTGCAAACAGTAATTTTTATTGCGTTTCTGGAACTTGGAGAATTCATCAGTTGTTCCACTTGGCTGTTAAGGGTTAGTTTTTGATGATTTTTTTTTATTTTTTTTTTCATCTTTATTTGTAACGTACCAATTTCTTCTTTAGATTTTTTACTTTATCCTCTTGTTCTTTATTATTTAAATATGTTTGTCTTATAGTTCAGTCTCATCTGTAACAATATTATAAATAACAAAGTAATAACAATATATCATTAAAATCGGATCATAAACAAAAAAATAAGCCGAGAACACTTGAAAAAACATCCGTGATTTAAAACAGGTATCGAAACCAACTCAGAATGAATTCAAACAAATTCACTTAATGCAAAATGTATTTACTCCATAATATGCAGATGCACAGTATGTAAAGATTTTAAATTCTTTTCTTTTTAATAGAAGTTGATAACATTAACTATACCTGAATTAGAATGTTAACTATATCTGAATTAGTTTAAACAAACATCTAGTGACCCACATTATCTCCTCTGGTCAGCGAGTATCTCTCCTGGTAGTTATCTTTCCAGGGGAAATATGGCAGGGGAGAGATGTTTTCTTCACAAAGTTAATTTTTTTGACGGACATACGTTAATTTTGGATTAATAATATGTCAATCTTCAACTATTACACTGTTTTTGAATTGAAACAATAAATGCAAAATAAATTAAGTGACTTATAAAAATTAACGACTTACCAGGAGAGAGACACATTGACCTTGCAAAACAACTGTACCGCACTGTTAATTAAACAGTGACAGCGATTGAACGCCTTTTTTGTTCAGTGTTACAAACTTCTCGTTGATTCGTGTCCTTGAGCGCCAATTTTAATATGGCCGCCTAATATTTCTGTTTGTTTTAGGGAATCGAAATTTGCCAGGGTAGATACTCAAAAGAAGCGGGACAAAATTAAAGTATAAAAATTTCTGAAAATAAACAAATATTTTTTGTATTTTTCCTTTATAATACTAAAGTATACTTATTTAAACTTGTGCTAAATCTACTTTTATTGGGCACTTGCATCAAATAAGGTATGTTATGCCCGCATGTTTAATCAAAAACGTCAAGGGGACAAACCAGGGTAGAGAATTTTTCAGACTTAAATACGTAATTTTAGGAAAATGTGCTTTAATTGAATCATAATGCTACTTATAAAATACATTCATATGCTCAGATTTAGTGAATAAAATGACAAAACATAGAGTAAAAAATCTCCTTAATAATGATTGCCGTGCATATTATCTCTTATCGTAGTATCACCAATATAATAAGCACATTTTTAGAAAGATAAATTATTGTTGAACTTATTAATATTTTTTTTAATCAATTTATTGCTATTTTTACATAAAAAAGTGGTTTTATTGGCTTGTGGCATATATTTATCAAGTCCGAAGAGAGTAATAAACACCATAACTTTTCAAAATATCTATTGTTTAACTCAACCTATTTTTTCATATCTTCATCTATCATGTGGGAAGTCATGGAATGTAAATGGCAGTTTAATTTAGTTTTCTTTAGTTATAATTAATTCGCGTAAAAATCCGAAAATTTTCAATTTTTTAGCAGCCTAATAATTTACTTTATTATGTAGACTGCCTCATTCACTTACATCAGGGTCTACCGCTGTCATGACTGGATACTGTATCGGTTGTTTGCAGCGGCTCAAAAAGATCGCTGTACAAATACAAAATATTCGAATAACCAAATTTCATACGTACTTGATTATTATAATTATCAGAGAATTTTATTACAATATTTTAAAAGCACATAATAAATAATAGTACTACGTACTAAAAGTAAGTAGGATGTGTATATGTTTAAGTATATTTATACTTAAACAATTCTTGGACTTTTTGGAGTGTTCTGAATAATGATATGATGATCATATGAGCATTATGAGTCGTACACTTTTGGATTTACATTTCTTTTTAAATTGAAGATTGGTATAAAATTATTGGAAAATTGGAAGTATAATTATGAGGTTATTAGTTTAAAAATTTACGTATAATCATGTTATACGTAATTTTTTATACGCTTAGGGCATGCACAATTGGATTTACCAATAGTTGTTTTAATCATGTTGTCCGTACGAGTATTGGACATAAAGGGTCCATCACCCAGAGGCTCATCTAAGGGGGATAAGGGTTTCTGTGCAATAAGGTTCGACTTGGTACCCTGAGGCGCAACATAAGAGATATGACATGTTTATACACCTTCATACCGTTTAGCCTTCGGCCAGTGTTCACCTTGGCGTTGGGTCATCCATGTAATCAAGTAGAATTCACAATCATAACAAATGGCATGAACTTATTTTCAACAAAGTGCTTTCGAGAACCAATGACGTCCTCTCAGAAAAATCGGACGTCATGCAGCGATGGAGCGATTTTTATAGAGAAATGTATGCGTGTGATGATCTTAGTGAGGAATCCGGGGGTGACGCCGTGACTGGTACGCCAGACCCAGACCTCGATGACACTGAGGTCATCAGTATGAAGAGATTGAACGTGCGATTCGAAGTTTGAAATGTGCTAAGGCTGCGGGACTAGACAGAGTTACTACTGAAATGGTCAAGTATGGTGGGCCTCGCGTCTGGGACAGCTTTCATCTGCTGTGCAATTTGTGCTGGCGGACGGGGGATGTCTCGGATGATTGGCGATCCGCAGTCATTGTGCCTTTTTATAAAGGTAAAGGTTCACATTTTGACTGCGGGTGCTATCGGGCGATCAGCTGCACCAGTTTAGCAAGTAAAGTTTACTCGAAGGTTTTGACACGTAGGATGCAAGAGAAATCGGAAAGATTTCTATGGGAGGCACAATGCGGATTTAGACCTGGAAGAGGATGCACGGATCAAATGTTTTCTCTCCGCATGATCACGGAGAAGCTTCTGGCTGCTAACCAGAAGATTTTCTGTGGTTTTGTGGATCTTGAGAAAGCATTTGATAAGGTTGTAAGGAAGAAAATGTGGGAAATGTTGCCAGGGTATGGTGTGGATGGTCGATTGCTAAGGGCTGTGCAGTCACTTTACTGTGACTGTAAAGCCTCTGTGTGGATAGGGCATGACCTGTCACCCATGTTAAGCTTCCAAACGGGCGTAAAACAGGGTTGTGTCATGTCTTCCGGCTGTTCATACTGTATTTCGACAGCTGTTTACAGAAACTGAAAGATCTTATACGTGGTAGAGCCATGCTGCATATATATTATGGTTGTAGCACGAATGGGTCGGCTCGACCGGGGAAGGACCACGCTCTAACAGAATACCAGCGTAAAATAGCAGCTTAACGCTGCTGTGTTTCGTATGGTGAGTGTAGAGAACCGGAGACCCTTTTTACTGGAAACGAGGCATTCCATCTTAGTCCTCACGGGTGACAACGCATCTGCATTTTGACTCTTAATCGAAGATAGATGTAGATGTCTATGGGCCTCAGCGACCACTTACCATCAGGTGGACTGTGTGCTCGTTTGTCACCCTTCTCCTATAAAAAAAAGATGTGTCTGTTTGGGTGTGAAATTGGGTGACATTAAAGTAAATTGTCTGCAGTATGCTGATGATGCAGTGCTTATTGCACCATCAGAGGCAGAACTGCAGGCAATAGTCACGTGTATGAAAGAGGAATGTGAAATTGAAGGTCTCCGTTTGAATTCTAATAAAACTAAGGTTCTGGTATTTGAAAGAGACGAAGAGAAAACGAAGTGTGAAATGAGGGTAAATCAGGAATGTCTAGAACAGGTAAATGAAATTGTATACTTGGGGAGTGCTTTCAGCCAGGATGGAAGATGTGATTTAGATGTGAACAGGCGTGTCGCTGCCGGGAACAAAGTCAATGGTGCCCTGACTGCGTTAGTCAAAAGGCAAGGCGTAGTGAAGAGTTCACGCCTTGCAATATATAACGCAGTGTTGGTACCGACTTTGTTATATGGCAGCGAAACCTGGGTATGCCAGAAGAAGCATAAAAGTAAGTTGAATGCAGTGGAGATTTTTTTTCTCTCAAAATATATGGTCTCATATAATGCAAAACTTTTTTTCGCAAAACTTTCTGCGTGGCCTGTCGTATATAAATAAAAAGAAGCAAAGAACGCCTTACTTATTTTGCTATACAAGTGCAAGTAATGTTAGCCAAGAAACTAAGTGTTGCAAAGTTCGTAAAGCGGAGCTCTTAGTATGAAACAACGGATGGTGTTAATTTCAGTTCTCAAACAGAAGCGTTTTAATTGAGCACTTTTTCCAAGTTAAAACTATGGGTAAGTATCGATTACTTACTTACTCTATAGATAATTTTATCGATACTAAGTCGATCATTTATCGATAATTTAACTGTAGAGTGCATCATGTAAGTGCATCTTATTCAAAATTCTAAGCAACGGAGATTTCCCTATAATTTTTAACTGATAGTCATAAATAAAACACAGGTTGATTATAATCAATGGTAAAAGTTCTTACGACTCACCTGTACTAACGGTAAAAAAAAACTAATTGGACTATTACTTACGCAAGAAATAATAAGTTTAAGCCATTTGTTCTTGACACCATAGTGCTACTTAATTAATTTGTCATGGTGAACACAGTAAAAAAAAAGACAAATATACGCAAAGCAACCATTTAATTCTCTCATCACAAAAAATATGTGTATTAAGCTCAACACAATCAGTTTTTGAGTGACCCCTAGTAAAATCAAATTTATTTTTATAAAACAATTTAATATTGACAAAAAAAACAATCTTAATATCTGATAAAAATTAGTTTTTCAAAATGTTTACGAATACTAATAGTGAAATAATTGGTCTATAATAAACGGAATCTAATATATAACATAACCATAACTTTATTTAATTCTAGTAGTACACTACTACACTAATGAAATAAAGTTATGGTTACGTAAATTAAATCCTTCATATGTCTGCCGTTTTTATTTCAACATTAATAGTTTTAAAATATTAAACGATATCTTTCGGCAATACTGTATGGAACTTAAAGTTTTTTTAAGAAACCTTTACATTTTGTGTAAGCAATGATTCGTTGCTTATTAGTATTTAAAGATTGTGTTTTCGAAAAATAAACATCAGTAGTATTTTTGTCAAAAGCCGCAGCACCTTCTTTCAAGAGTGAAATTATTTTTAACATTCAATTAAAATTTCGAGTTGCGTGTTTTGTGTTTTAAATTTTTTATTGGACACAATTTTAATTTTGTTGCTTAAATATAAAGCCTAAGCAGCACTCTTTTTTAAATTTATTAACATACTCTCTAAATATAACACTATGATTAAATCATCTTTCATTATAACGCTCATAAAATAGTAGGCGAAGGGTTTACACTTCGCCTACATTTATGAATCCCTACTGTCTGTACTTGTCCAAAAACTAATTTATTTTATTTGTCATGTCCTACAATAATGTTTCCAATTTTTATGATAGTCTCTAAATTATTTTGAATATACAAAGAAACATTCTATGGATGTACCATTTAACACTTAGTATTAGAACGTTATTTTTTTCACAGTAAGTCGGATTCGGTTTCGTAACACTGAACCACAACTGTATTATACAAAAATGAGGCTATTTCAAATTTAAATCATTGGAGTACATTAAGCTGAAAATCTAACTTTGATAAGTTTTCACTGGCACATCGGTGCCGATGGATAGTCCAGCGTTAAGGCGATTAGAAGGGAATTAACTAAATTATCTGAAGTTTTGATTTGCCGTTCAGATGTTCTCATTCGTAGAACTTTCTATTCTATATATAGAATGACTTTAAATTCTATATTGTTTACGATATAGTAAGAGAATCGGTGAGACGTTGATGAAATTAATGTCAATAAAAAGAACCTATCACAAGTTAATTGATAGAGAATGCTAATAGTCATTAATTCCCACCTTTTTAATATATATTTTGGTTAAGGATTGCAGTAAAAAATAAATAAATAAGCCAGTAACTAAACAAAAAAATCAGTATTCTCATATCATTTTCTATTTTGAATTACGCAGTCGTAATCAAAATAAAAATAAAATCTCTCGTCCAGTTTTCTAAACGAGCACATTTAACCTGGTGGTAAGAAGATACACTAATACACTGACCTTTATGTATGGATAGGCTATAAACCGTGACGTAATGAGGCGATTTGATTTTCGTCATTTTGGCGCTGACAGCAGAAGTGAACGTCCACGGAACTAATAATAGAAATAAGTGAAGAAGAATTCTATACCCAGGCCTAACCGTAACGTCCATTCTATTTATGTATCATACGAGATTAATATAATGCTATACAATAAATAAATGTATCAATTTATACACAGGCCTTACACGAAGGCTTTAGACGTCATATAAAACAAGAATCAACGCTGCGTTGATCTATCTACGTTTTTATTCGTAACTACAGGACGGATTTTGTTCCGGGTTTTAAATGAGAAAATGCCTCCGCATACCTGCATTGCCGGGGCAAGAACGGATTTTGTCGAACTTGCAACTACTAAAACCCCATGATGTTCCACCTTCACCACACATTGACAAGGCCACGGAAACGTTTTCAAGCACATTCGCGGCCCCATGAGCGAGGAACCCTCCTTAGATGACGACTTCCCTCACTGACTTCCCGAGCTATGAAAAAACGAGCACGCGGAAGCACCAAGTGGTACAGTCCTGCCAAAGTTGCGGAGGACAGTCGAGTGGCTCTTTACCAAAGCAATAATCATCTTCCCTTGAGACTGCACCTCGGCTGCAGCGATATAGAGAGAGGACTCTCCTCTAGCCGCAGCTCACTAACACACATGCAAGGGCTCGACAAGCCAACTCAAAGAGACCGCCTTGGGCCAGCCCTTCACTTCGAGCCAATGTGAGCCACCCTAAGTTTACCATGGGTTACTAAGCCACGGCTACTAAGCCCCCTCCCCATACACCCACCACGGAAAGGCGCGAACCCGTTCAGGGAGGAGTTATTTCTCAACTAAACTCACGCAAACTCACTAAGGACATTAATAAATTTAAATTAGAGCTGCACTTCTAATATAAATTCATTCCCTTGATACAATAAGTTGGCGGTATTAATTATACAGATTTAACAAACTTACGTCTTGTAAACACAAAGTCATCATCAGGTGACCTTTCTACACTTGGTTATGGCCCTTGAGTCTGGGGGAAAATAAGTAGAGAAGAAATAAAAAACATTCGAAATAATTACCGAATACTTTTATACTTACTGGTACTGGTACTACCAGAAAACATTGTGGGTAAAATGCACTTTTTCAAAATGGTGCGTTTCTCATGTCCAATAAAACAGTCGTCTGTGAAGTGTTTGGAATAAAGATATTAATTTTGTTTTGGACGCCAATTCACAGTTTTTGTTCTTTTTAGCCATAATTTAGTCTAGGTTCAGTTGGAAACCTGTTAATTAATAAAAATTTGATAATTATCTGTTGTCAGCGACATTGGTTGTGAATAGATATGAGTAGAAAAGAACATCGATAAGTATTGTAGACAAGGAACTCGACAGCTCTATTGAATTTTGTTGTTTATCAAAAGTCAGTAATATAAAGACAAACATGTTGGTAATTACGATATTAAGATTAGTAACAATTTTTTAAGTATCTATATTAGCAAATAGTATTAATTTGTTTATGTATGTATGTAATATTAGCTGCAAACTCACTTACTTGTGGAAAGTTCTTTTACGTGGTAGAGCCATGGTTCAGCTATATTATAGTTGTAGCACGAACGGGTCGGCTTCACCGGGGTAGGACCACACTCTCACAGAATACCAGCTTAAAATAGCAGCTTAACGCTGCTGTGTTTCGTATGGTGAGTGTAGAGAATCGGAGACCCTTTTTACAGGAAATGCATTCCATCATCATTCCAGGGGTCCTCAAGGGTGACAACGCATCTTCATTTTGATATTTAATCGAGGATAGATGTAGATATCTATGGACCACAGCAACCACATACCATCAGGTGGGCTGCTGTGTGTTCGTTTGTCATCCCCATTCTATAAAAAAAATAAAAAATATGTTATCCCACTTTCCTTCTGGTAACGAGTTATACACATTACGCACACTCTCATTATTACTAAAAATAGTTTTTATTGTGTAACTAAAATGAAACATAATCAAACCCATAAAATACTTTAATTTTTAAGTTTAATAATTTAAAATAAAGAGATACGATTTAAATAATACAACAGACTGTGGCATATTATGTCAATTTTAGTTCCCGGTACAGACAATGAGGGCGCTTCAAATCGGCATAAACATTTTGTATGCCACATAGCCAGTCCAGCGTACTTGTATATATAGAGGTCAGTGCACTATAATAATAAATAAAGTATAAAATTTAAAAATTAATAAATCCATTCAGAAAACAACTTCATCGTCATCATTATTGCCCTTCACAAATCCACTCCTGGACATAGGACTCTCCCCAAGGAATGGCACAAAACACAGTCCTAAGCCACCTGCGTCCATCGACTTTCTGCATCTCTTACCAGGTCGTCACTTCATCTAGTGGGGGCATGGCTGGCCCATTGCCTCTACAACTTACCGATTCGTTGGACTATATTGGTTACTATGGTTCTACTGCGGATATCCACATTTCTAAGTCTATCACGCAGAAAAACTTCGAGCAAAGCTTCTGCTCTCTGAGCGAACTTAAAAAATATAAAATAACAAATAAATACACCATATTATTCTTTATTTTCCTAACATAATATTTGACATTTGAAAACAATAGACGAACTTAATGTTGAAATCATTTTCTCATTCGTCATCGACATTAGAGCACTTATATATAATCATTACCTTTATTTTCTTCGTGCTCAGTCCCTTTTTGCCATCAAAAATTTTATCAAAGTTATGACATGGAACTCTAATATTTTACGTCATACTTCCTGTCCATCCATCACCTTGCATCCATCCTAATTATCCTCAACTATTATCATCATGCGTTTTTATTTCCAATATTTTAACTCGATTAATAAATTTATGTACACCTCGCCATTCGTTATAAATAACAAACAAAATAAGTTTTTCTGGAAGAAATCGCTTCTCTGTACCTTTTTATATTCTATATTTTGTTTTATTTTAATGTGTAATCTGTAATCTGCTTCAATCAAGCAACCTTGATTGGTTGCTTGATTGAAGCAGATTACAGAAGACAGATACGTACAACAGCAAAATACTAAACACAAAACATGAGTTTTATGAGTTAAGACTGAAATAAAACTAGAATATGATTGCGAGGTAGTATAAATTAAAAAATACATCAACCCTACCTTTGCACTTAAAATGTTACCACTTGCTTAACCTTTGGTTTAAAGAACCGATTTCAAGTAGCCACCAAGAAGTGTTCACCTCCATGAATATTCATAGACCTAATTTGGAAACAGAATACTAATAAGGGAACTAAAATTTCCAACAGTCATCAGTTTTAAAAGTAGGACATACGTATGTATTCAGAAGATGAACGCGTTTTACATTATTACAAAAATATATTTTATTTATGGTTGGTGATAATCATATGAAATCGTATGATTAAAAATACTTAATCATCTGATAATTTTTCAATTTAAAAAGTTCAATTCTTTCAATATTATATTATATATTATTATAATATACGCAACTTAACCTAATGTCACTGATATTGCATGATTGGTGTAATGTTTTACTAGGCGTAAATAGTCTAATCACACAAGTATCATAGTATATAATATACATATACCTTATTTTATGCGATTGTCTAAAATTATTAAAAATATTTTATTATATTTATTTTTTAAATTTAAATTATTTAAAATATATCGAAAGAATAATAATAAATAAATCATACGATATATATAAATATTGTTACGAGCTTGGGGTTCGAGACAATTAAAAACTGCCGATTGAATTACCAAAATTGACATTTTAATTATACAACACTAATTACAACTTAAAATCACACTAATAATAAAACACAGTTCGCCTTTATTTCGCATCGAAGTATTCTCTTGTATCGCCAATTCAATACTGCCCCGGTCGTGGTCTATACCGGCCTTATATAGGGCCTCAGCTAGTTTCCAGAACCTTCTACTGTAGAGGCATCTAGAATGTACGAGTACATATCGGTCCTGAAATTTCTGGAAGGATCTCGACTCTCCTAGTTCTGCTACTCGACACTAGAGGGCGCTAGTGTAGTTACACTAGTTAGTGTTGCCATGTACAAGATATTAATAGTGGCGCGCAATACTTTCATTTACTCGACACTAGAGGGCACTAGTGTAACTAGTGTTGCCATGTACAAGACATTAATAGTGGCGCGCAACACTGCCCCCTCCTAAGACATGCTCGTCTCGAGCATTATTGGCCCCCTAATTACGCGCTAGTCGATCCACATGGACAATCTTAGGAGTACCTCTGGCACCTTTCTGTATACGGTAGGTTACATCATTGATCCTTGTCACAATCCGGTACGGTCCGTCCCATTTAGCTTGAAGCTTAGGAGATTTCCCTTTGCTGCGAACTGGATTGTGTAACCACACTAGTGAACCTTCATCAAACCCCTTGTTGTTCATTTTGCGGTCATACCGTGTTTTCATCTTCTCAGACATTTGCTGGCCCGTCTGTCTGACGTGCTCATAAATGTCATTCATTTTGTTCCGCAAGTCATTTGCATAATCGGTTATACTGCGTGGGGCATCAGGTGGTATTCCGGTGATCAGGTCTGCAGGCAGCCGTAATTCTCTCCCAAAGTTTGCGAAAGCTGGCGTCACTGACGTACTTTCGTGAACAGCGCTTCGATATGACAACAAAAACGGTTGTATGTACCTGTCCCAGTCTCGTTGCCGTTTTTCCACAACTTTTGCCAGGTACCTTTCCAATGTCTGATTAAATCGTTCTACCATTCCATCAGATTGTGGGTGGTAAGAAGTTGTTCGTGTTTTATGAGTACCCACAACTCTGCAAGTTTCCTGGAATATTTGAGACTCGAAATTCCTTCCTTGATCGCTGTAAATCTCTAAAAGTACTCCAAAACGACAGAAGACTTCATGAACTAGTTTATCTGCAATTGTTGAAGCTTCTTGATTTGGAATGGCGAAGACTTCTGGCCACTTAGTGAAGTAATCCATCACAACCATGAAATACCTGTTACCACTTTCACTTTCCGGAAACGGCCCCGCAACGTCAATGGCTATCCTCTCCCATGGTGCACCAACATTGTACAATTTCAATGCGCCTCTACTACGAATTTGAGGTCCCTTTACAGCCGCACAACTTGTACATTTGCGGCACCAGTCCTCGACATCGTCACGACAGTGGACCCAGTAAAACCGTTCTCGGATTTTCAGTAGAGTTCGTTTAACTCCCAGGTGGCCTCCTGAACAACCACTATGGTACAGCTGTAGAACATCCGGTACTTTAGCTTTAGGGACAACCATTTGCAAATGACAACTGTCTCCCCGACCATTTTCCCATTTACGGTACAGGACTCCATCCTGAATCAGCAAGCTGTCCCATTGGGCCCAATAGCTTTTCGTGGTCGAACTCATTGCTGAGACGTCGCTCCACTTGGGCTTAGGAGCACTGGCCTTCATCCATTCCAGAATCGGCTTAATATCCGAATCTTCCTGCTGTGCATGTTGTAGGCTGTCCTTCCACTCATTGCTGAGCTGGTCTGTCCTGAGCATCCTCACAGATACCACTTCCTTACCCTCTTGCCTAGTACAATGCTTGCAATTTTCAGGGCAAGGTCTTCTTGACAATGCATCTGCATTGCCATGAGATTTCCCGCTGCGATGTTCGATCACAAAGTCGTATTCCTGTAGTAGTTCAATCCATCTCGCAACTTGTCCTTCCGGATTTTTGAACTGCAATAGCCATTTCAGTGCAGCATGGTCAGTTCGTAAGTGGAATTTCCGCCCTAGAAGATATTTGCTAAAATGCTGTAAGGACTTTACCACAGCAAGCAATTCCCGTCTTGTGACACAATAGTTCCTTTCCGGCTTTGACAATGACTTGCTGAAGTACGCTATCACAATCTCTTGATCACCATTCCGTTGAGACAACACACCGCCAAGTCCTATATCACTTGCGTCTGTGTCAACTATGAATTCCTTGCCCGCATCAGGGTACCCCAAAATAGGTGTTTTGCACAGACGGTTCTTGAGCTCCTGGAATGCAATATCGCAACTTTCATCCCAGCAGAAATGTCGCTTCTCCTCGGTTAAGCTTCTCGTCGGTCCTCCTGTGCAGAGGTTTGGCTATATCTGCAAAGTTCTTCACAAATCGCCGATAATAAGAGCACAAACCCAAAAATGCTCTAACCTGTGTCTTGTCTTTTGGAACCGGCCACTCCTTGACAGCGGCAATTTTATCTGGATCCGTGCGGATACCTTCTTCCGACACTACATACCCCAAAAAACTAACTTGCCGTTTGAATAGTGAGCACTTCTTTGGACTCAACTTGAGGTTGGCACTCTGGATCTTCATGAGCACGCGTTCCAGGTTTTGAAGGTGTTCCTCAAACGTACGGCCTACGATGATGATGTCATCCAAATAGACCAGACAGGCATCTCCAATTAGCCCGGTAAGTACAAGCTCCATCAACCTTTCAAACGTTGCTGGAGCATTGCACAATCCAAACGGCATGACTTTAAATTGCCACAGACCCTTTCCTGTGGAGAATGCAGTTTTCTCCTTGTCCTTAGAGTCAATTTCAACCTGCCAGTAGCCACTTTTCAGATCCAGCGTACTAAACCACTTTACGCCTGTAAGCATGTCCAGCGTGTCATCAATTCTTGGCAAGGGATAGCTGTCGTTCTTTGTAACGTCGTTCAGGCGGCGGTAGGCAACACAAAACCGCATGCTGCCGTTTTTTTTTTACCAGCACCACAGGTGAACACCATGGACTAGATGAAGGTTCAATAACACCATCCTTCACCATTCCCTCAATCATGGTTTCCACTTCCTTTTCACGTGCTACAGGCAATCTTCTTGGCCGCTGACGAATAGGCAATTCTTGTCCTGTGTTTATTTTGTGTTGAACTAAGGCAGTCTTTCCTATGTCAGCTTGGTTTGACGAGAAAACATTGGCGTACTTGAGTAACAACTTCTTCGCCTTGACCATTTCATTCAGGGAGAGAACGCTGCGACAGTCTTCTAAAAGTGTGGTCACTCTCGTTTGTCCATCCTTGCTAGGGGTCCCGGTCGATAGATATTCGCACCGACGCAACCAATCCACTTCCTCACTAGTACCGACCAATGTGCCTTTTTCTATAATCTGTTCCTGATCACAAAGGTTCAACACACGTACTCCTGAGATGTCGGTGGTTCTGACCAAGTTTCGAGCCACTTTCCATGGAAGATCATTGTCTACCCTTTCCACGAGTACACAACGATGAGCTTGCCCAGGACTCCGAGGAAGACTAACCGGCACAATCGTTTCCGATCTCGGCGGTAGAACAATCTTCTTAAGGCTGTACACATTCCCTGGTACCGCCCCTTCCATGAAAAGTTCCTCTTGTCCACATTTCAAAACACCTTGCTTAACGTCGATCTCACAACAATTCTTCCTCATAAAGTCTAGGCCCAGGATGCAGTCGTCCATTATATCAGCCACGATGACATTATGCAGGTAGATCATGTTGCCTAGCTTCAACTCCATCTCCTTCTCTCCACGGACGGGTATGCGCTGACCAGTGGCTGTCGCCAAATTAATGCGTTCTCGGTTGTATGCGGAGTCCCCAAGGAACCGACTTATAAGTTGGGAACTGACAACCGTGCGAGAGGCTCCAGCGTCTATGGTCAGTTTACACGGCGTTCCGTTGACTTCGCCCTTGATGATTTGGCTGTTCCCATCATGGGTTTGTGAGATCGAAATCCTTGGGGCTCTTTTAACATCAGCCAGCACCCGCCAGTTTCCTTGCTGCTGCTGGGCGGTGCTGTCAGCCACACTACCCTCTCGATATCGATCATCTTCCCTTTCTACAGTTCGTTTAGGGCAGCTGGATCGAAGATGGCCCCTTTCCCCACAGCCGTAGCACCTAGGGCTGTAGCCCTTATTGCGGTCCTGAACTGTAGCTACTGCAACCTCCCTGACGCAGTGGGAACGATGATCCTGCCGCACGGCTTTCACCTCCAGTGCATGGGCCAAGGCGTCCTTAAGCGTCTCGTGGTGCCCGAGCCTCACAGCAGCTCTGACTTCAAAGTCGCGGATGCCGTCGATGAATGTCTGCACCAGGTTCCCTACAATGAGCGCAGGTACAGACTGGTACGCTTTTCGAACCAGCTTCTCCACCTCAAGGGCCCACTGCTGCAGGTTTTCGTTACTGCGTTGCACGCGATCTTTGAGCTGCGCACGAAAGACGTGTTCCAGGTGAGCATCGCCATATCTCGCCTCCAATGCCTCAAGGAGCTGCTCGTAAGTCACTTCCTTACCGAGAGCTTCCAGAACAGTTAAGGCCTGGTCGCGCAGGCCTAGGGTGAGAGCAGTCATGGCCTGACTTTTATTCCAGCCGTTCGCTTTCATGACAGCATCGAACTGGATTTTGTAGGCCGACCAGGAAGAAGTCCCGTCGAACGGTGGCACTTTGAATCCACGTAGCGAAGGTGTTGTAGCTACCACGGGAGCTGTAACTCCATCCCCAATTTTGAGGTCATTCAGCGTTTTCTTCACGTCAGCCATCACATTGTCAACCCGATTGTACACTTGGTCGATTCGGGTTTCAGCTTCTGACAGGCGGTTGTCATATTGAGCAACCTTATCCTTCACCTCACTTATTTCTTTACCGAAGGTAGCGTGAAGGTCCTTCATGAGAAGTATCTGCTCTTCCTTATCGCGTTTAAGCTGCTCTTCCAACCGACGGCCCTGTTCCTCCTGTTGGCCGGCCTGTTCCTCCTCTCCGCGCTGCAGCTGCTCTTCCAACCGCCAAGCCTGTTCCTCCTGTCGGCGGGCTTGTTCCTCCTGTCGGCGGGCATGTTCCTCTTGTCGGCGAGCCTGTTCCTGCAGCATCATCATCAGAGTACCTAAGTCAGGTGCTGCAGATGCAAGAGCTGCTGACGGGCCGGCCTCCGTGGTCGGCAACTGGCCTGCCGACGTCTGTGACGTTGCACCACCAAATCGTCTCTGGTCCGTCTCCTGTTGGCGTTGACTTCGGGTACGGATACCCTCGGTGTCGTCTTTAGGTAAAATCGGCATATTTGATCCCACTTCTGACACTAATTGTTACGAGCTTGGGGTTCGAGACAATTAAAAACTGCCAATTGAATTACCAAAATTGACACTTTAATTATACAACACTAATTACAACTTAAAATCACACTAATAATAAAACACAGTTCGCCTTTATTTCGCTTCGAAGTATTCTCTTGTATCGCCAATTCAATACTGCCCCGGTCGTGGTCTATACCGGCCTTATATAGGGCCTCAGCTAGTTTCCAGAACCTTCTACTGTAGCGACATCTAGAATGTACGAGTACATATCGGTCCCGAAATTTCTGGAAGGATCTCGACTCTCCTAGTTCTGCTACTCGACACTAGAGGGCGCTAGTGTAACTAGTGTCGCCATGTACAAGACATTAATAGTGGCGCGCAATACTTTCATTTACTCGACACTAGAGGGCACTAGTGTAACTAGTGTTGCCATGTACAAGACATTAATAGTGGCGCGCAACAATATTATATACCTATATAATTGATCAATTTGATACTGTCAATAATGAAAAGTTTTTAAAAATAACTAGGATTCTAATTTAATCTACGATACCCATTTTACCGTATGGTAAAATGTCATGGTCATCATGGTTGAAACAGTCAATAGTAATAAATAAATATGTCCTCTAGATCAAATTTCGGTCACGGTGATCAGCCCCAACAAAGAATGAGCAAGCACAGGTGCACTCCCGGAAATACCCTCACTGTAAAACCGTAAACCGACACGAACGAAGAGAGATCAGGCGCAGGACCAGCGTCTTTATTTTCTTTTTTAATACCGACTTAATACTGACAATTTTTCGACAGACTTTTTGGCCCGATTTGGAATTCGGACCCTGGTACTCATGATCAGCAGTCGCGTTTACGACCACTTGACCAAAAAGGAAGGTAGTTAGTTAACAGTAATAAAGTATAGTAAAGTGAAGTTGATTTCAAGAATCTAGATTATAAATATATCCAAGTAAAAATTGATAAAACATAATTAAAATATTGTACTTGCCTTACTTACAGTACCGCAAATCCTGTGTCATCCTATAATTTAGGTTGGTTTTTATAGAGATTCGTAATTTTTTAACGAAATACGAGTATTGATTTAGTTGGAAGAACTTAATAATAAATAAATTAATAAGTTACAACCTATACACGACATACTGCTGGGAACGACTTCCTCTCATTTCTAATAGGGTAATGGAATGATCAATTATTTCATACGTAAAAGAGCCACGCTGCAGCTATATTATGGTGAATACCAGCGTATAATAGCAGCTCAATGCTGCTGTATTTCGTGTGGTGAGTGTAGATAACCGAAGATCCTTTATAATGGAAATGAGCCATTCCATCTTGTCCTCTCGGGTGACAACGCTTCTTAATTTTGATTCTTAATCGAGTATAGATGCAGAAAAATGTATGCGTCACAGCATCCACTTATCATCAGCTAGACTGTGTGATCGTTCACCCTTATTCAATATTAAAAATACGTTTAGATTTCCTCACAATGTTTTCCTTCTCCGCGAAGGAGGTGGTAAAACAGCACTCAAAGGAGAAGGATACGTCTCCATAAATTCTTGGGCCCAAGTGTTAACAAGGTGAAAGTAGGACTATTTGAAAGCGTATATATAAGCAATTAATACCTGAAAGTCTGGTAAGATTTGTCAATCTGGGAGCTGAGATATTGTAGAATAAGAAAAAGTGAGATTATCTATTACGTACACTGTAACAGGTGTATTTCACTGTTATTACACTGTAACAGGCTATTTTTCACTATAATTACTTAAAGATAAGCAGGATCATTATAAAATCACCAAAAAAAGCTGTGGTTAATAATGAAACGAAATGGTGAAACGATTAAAGAAAGTTAAAACAACAAAAACTAAGTGGAGTGAATATTAGGGATATCGATCTGAGATCGATTACTTGAATTGTTGTTGTAACTGTTACTTGTTGGAATTTTGATGTTTTGTATTTTTTATTAGTTTGTAGATATATAAGATTTTTTTTTATTTCCCTAGTGAACACAGAAAAATAATCGAAAATAGATATTCTAATGCTCAATATAATCGAGAATCGATTATCCTGTCTTTTTCTTTTAAGGAAATAGTTTGAAATTTGAACTGTCAAGTTTCAAAATTAGAAGTACTCTATTGGACGATAACGTTCAGAAACGAGAATTCCACTAGTGTATTCTTCATGTTAAGCGATTTATTGCCATAAAGAATACACTACAATCAATTTTCAAACTTATTTCTTATTTTATTGTTTTTTCGAAATCTAGATTGTAAAAAGAGCTACTTTTTTGTATTTTACTTAAGAAAACTTTGGCCATATTTTTGGAGTATAAACTAATTAGTTAACTTCAGGCCCAAAAATCGCATTCTCGTTTACAAATAATAATGTCATTGATGACGGCGGGATCGAATCCCGGTAAAGCACGTAGGTACTGGCGCGCCATAACAAATGCTTAGCATCTAAGCTATCTCGGGTCTCGGCTATTGCAAATTAAATATTTTGCGGGGTTTAAAAGTTTAAATAATTAGGTAGTTATTCGAAAATATTAAGTAAAATTGAAAACAAAAACTATTTAATCGACACTTTCTTTTTGGAATTCGATAAAAATGTATGAAAAATCTTACTGTAAATGTAAAATATATAATATAATTTAATATAGTAACTCACAAATGCCTATAGTTTTAGTCTATTATTTCAGGCGGATGAAACTCCGTCGGTAAGTGTCCGGTCGGTAAGCCGATTATTTATACTTTGACCGTTCGAACAGCTGCGACAGTTCAGGCTTCGTACATAAAGGAAATTCGTATGTAACGGTCAAATTTCTAGAAAAAAAGAAATTCCAACAATATCTCAGTCAAGAGAGAAATATATTTATTAAAAAAGTTACCTCTCTAGGAAACTTCTTCCAGAAGATTTCAAACGTCAATATTTCAAAAGTAGCCTTTTGTGGGTTAGATTTTTTTGATTAACAAAGTCCAATTGCCATAGATACCACGCTTGGTAGGCGAGTTTTCACAGTTTTAATTTTTTATTTTTAGACGTTAATAGGAAGACGCTACTGCCCATCTTATGGTTTGTTTCCCCCTGCACCCTCTTATAAATCCCACGGGACGATATGAAGTGGTGGATATTCTCACACCTCGAATACACGTAAATTTGCAATAAAATATAAATTCAATATTTTATAGCAAATATCGGAAAATAGTTAAATGATATATTGGTTTTGACACCGTAGAGTTAAAAATATTTTCCATGCTGCCATGCCACATTTTACACTGTCAATTACAGCAGGAACCCAGCAGTGTTTATCGTTCACTCGAGTCCGGCGATCCATTCTGTCCTTACAGTTGTAAGAAAAATGACATCCTTATATCGCTATCGAGAAATAATTTTAAGACGAACACTTTGCTGAGACTTTTTTTTTAAATATGATCATGTTATCAAAGATATAAACGACCGTCGACGAAATCTATTTTATATTTTTGACGAAAATATAAATCAATATAATAATAATAATATACGAGTTTCAGCCACGGTGAAATCACAAGACAGAATTATTGTGCACGAATGTTCATGAGCACTCTATATTATCTCACACTTATAGTCCAATGGGGCGGAAAACCTACACCGGAAGGCGCAGGCGCAGGCGCAGGACCGATATGCTTTCAGAGGATCTTCTTCTTCTCACAGAGGCTTCTGCTTCTCACAGAGGCTTCTGCTTCTCACAGGGGCTTCTGCTTCTCACAGGGGCTTCTGCTTCTCAGAGAGACTTCTGCTTCTCACAGAGGCTTATGCTTCTCACAGAGGCTTCTGCTTCTCACAGAGGCTTCTGCTTCTCACAGGAGTTTCTGTTTGGCACAGAGGCTTCTGATTCTCACAGGGGCTTCTGCTTCTCACAGGGGCCTCTGCTTCTCACAGGGGCTTCTGCTTCTCACAGGGGCTTCTGATTCTCACAGGGGCTTCTGATTCTCACAGAGGCTTCTGCTTCTCACAGGGGCTTCTGCTTCTCACAGAGGCTTCTGCTTCTCACAGGGGCTTCTGCTTCTCACAGGGGCTTCTGCTTCTCACAGAGGCTTCTGCTTCTCACAGAGGCTTATGCTTCTCACAGAGGCTTATGCTTCTCACAGAGGCTTCTGCTTCGCACAGAGGCTTCTGCTTCTCACAGGAGTTTCTGCTTGTCACAGAGGCTTCTGATTCTCACAGGGGCTTCTGCTTCTCAAATGGGCTTCTGTTTCTCACAGGGGCATCTGCTTCTCACAGGGGCTTCTGATTCTCACAGGGGGAATTCACCGCTAACTTCCTGACTCCGGGCTGCTCCTAAGAATTTCTTGACAGAAAAGCTCAGTAACTTATTTTGACCCTGACACAGGATTCCTTTTCTCGTAAGCGTCCACGTCCCATGCGTTATAGTCATTACTTTGAGATTTATATATAATTAATTGATTTTTATGTTTTCGATAATATATTTGCGTGTCCCAATCTTTTACTAAGTAGATAACTTTGCCAATTCTTTTTGTTATCGTTCCCTTAGACCAGGTAAACTTGTTATTTACATATTTTTTATATAAAACGAAAGTTCCAGGTAGCATTTGCTTCATACGTACTGGTTCTTCCTTCTGTGGACATTTTTGCGCATTTATCAAATCGGATGAAACCGCAGACGTAGACAGCGATGACGTAGGTACCAATCTGTCTAAGCGCGAGTTTAGCTTTCGCCCGAAAATCAACTCGGCGGGTGACATGCCGGTGGTCGAGTGCTTTGAATTCCGGTAATCAAACAAAAACTTTAATAAATTGTTTTTTGATTGTTTTGTGTTGCTGCTAGACATAATACTTGATTTTATACCCTTTTTGACTATTTTTACATAACTTTAGGCTTGACCGTTACTTGCCGGGTGATACGGTGGCGACGTAATGTGTGATATCCTGTTTATTTCACAGAAACGTTTAAATTCTTGTGAAGTAAACGCTGTTCCATTGTCGCTTACAATCGTTTGCGGTATGCCGAACCTAGACATGAATTTGTACATCTTTTCAATGACTGTATCAGAGGAAGTAGAACTAGCTGTATCGTAAATCTCCGGCCATTTAGAGTACGAATCAATGACCACTAAATACATTCGACCGGCTATGGGACCCCGGAAATTCATACGTACGCGGGTGAAAGTGTGGTGTGCCCGAGGCCAGGGGGCAGGCGGCACGCGCGGAGGGGATGGCCGCAGGTTGATGCATACCTCACATGTCCCTATCATATGCTCCACGGCCTCATCTACGCCCGGAAACCAAAATCTGGATCGAACTTCGGCCTTGGTTTTTACGATACCCAGATGTGTTTTGTGTAACTCAGCTAACACCCTTTTACACAACGTTTCGGGAATCACGACCTTATGACCTCTCATTAAGTATCCATTTTCAACCGAGAATTGCGTTCTACATGAAAAATAAGGCCTAAGGTACAAATCACTTATTTTCTTAGGCCAACCGTGTTTAACATATTCGGTTACTTTAGATAAAATTTTGTCCCTTTTTGTTTCATCTCGTAGTTCTGAAACCGTAATCGGTAAACTCGTGTCGACCACAAAACACACGTAAGCCGCGCGGTCGCTCGAAGTGAAGTCGTCCGCAGTGCACTTATCGAGTGCGCCTGCACCCGTGTCGGGCGCGTGCCTCGCCTCCGAAATACTTGAGCGAGACAAATAGTCAGCGCTGTTATCAGCGCTTAATATATACTCGATCGTATAGTTATACGCGCTTAGAAACATTGCGTACCTCTGTAGTCGATTCGCCGATATTTCCGGAATACCTTTGTACGTTCTGAATATCGAAATTAGTGGCTTATGATCTGTTCTTAATACGAACTGATTTTTCTACCGTACAAATACTGATGGAAGCGCCTAATTCCAAATGTAATTGCAGTCGCTTCTTTCTGTATTTGTGAATATCGTTTTTCTGCGGTATTTAGAGTACGCGATGCAAACGAAATCGCTCTTTCTTGTCCGTCGGAACCTACTTGCAACAGTATCGCACCCAAGCCAACCGGAGACGCGTCTACAGTCAGGATTAGCCTTGCTTCGGGGTTGAAGTGGGCGAGTACCTGGTCTGAAGCTAATAACAGTTTTATTTTAGTGAATGCCTCTTGATGATCCCCACGACCATTTTACCCCCTTTTTTAGCAGATTATAAAATGGGCTTAAAACAGACGCTGCACTTGGTACAAATTTTGTACAATATTTGATGGTGCAGGGGAGTCTACTATTGCTTTAATTTTATCTGGAGACTTTTTCAACCCATTCTTATTGATAACATAACCCAAGTAGTTAACCTCATCTTTATAGAACTCGCACTTCTCCCTTTGCAAGGTCAATCCTGTTTCTTGTAATGTCTGCAACACCACCCGGAGGCGTGCAGCGTGCTTGGCGGCGTCACGCCCCATAATGAGCACGTCATCCAACAAACACAGCACGCTCTCCTATCCACCAACTAGGCCATCCATCGCGCGCTGAAAAATTGCTGGCGCTGGAGCAAGCCCAAAGACTAGCCTGGTATACTTGTATAATCCACGATGAGTATTAATTACAGTGTACCTTTGTGACTCGTCATCCAGCTCAAATTGGTTATAAGCCATAGATAAGTCTAACTTGGTGATTTTTTTTCCACCATAAAGCTTTGCATACAATTCCTTGGCAGTTGGCAGAGGATACTGGTCGATAATTAATTGCCTATTAATACTAACCGAGTAATCGGCACACAAGCGAATAGTGCCATTTCTTTTTAAAACAGGGACTATAGGGGACGCATAGTCTGCGTGGTCAACCGGATTTAATACTCAACCATTCTATCTAGTTCACTGTTTATTTTATTCCGTAGGGCAAATGCAATCGGTCTCGCTTTAAAGAAAACTGGTTTTGCATTATCTTTTAACTGTAAGTGCATCTTATGTTTAGTAAAACGACCTAATTTATCCGAAAAAAGAACTTGAAATTGACATTGCAGTTCTTCCACTGAGGTAAGGGTACCCTGATAGTAATTTACCGTTGATAAAACTGATGATAACTCTAATTGGAATGTAGATATAAAGTCCCTACCGAGGAGCGGCGGCCCGCCGTCCCGGACGACGTACACGTCGAGCGTGTGTGAGCGGTTATGCAATCACCCGTGTAGCTCATCAATCTTTTATGCGGAACGATCAATGGAATATCTTTAAAATGAGATTTATATAATTTTTCCGGTATCACAGTTACGGCGAAACCGCTATCTATTTCAAACTTAAACGCCGTTCCACGATTATTCACACGGTCTCGACCATCGGTTCACCCCGCAACGAACGAATTTTAAATACCTTACCATCATCACCGATGTCTTCGTCTCCGGCTCCATTATCTACGTAGTTAACTTTATTTGACGTACACATTCCACGTAGATGGCCTACGACGTTACACTTCCTTCTGTCGTGAAGCGACAATTAAATACAAAAGAGAACCTAACCTAGTAACAGCAAAACAACAAAAATAGAACAAAAACAAATAATATATTTAAGATTCAAAAGATATTTACAATTTTATGTAACAAAATGGAGTATGAAGATGAGGATGGATGTCGTGATTTACAAATTATTTAAAAAAAAGGTAATAAAAAAAGAGATTAGTGTCGAAGCTGAGCTCGAAGATCCCAGGTGTACAGCAAGTGCTCTCAGCGCCTGGAACGAGCACGCTCGGCGTAGGTGAGAAGGTGTGGGCGTCTCTAGGCGACGACCTAAGGTGAATGAGGTGGTTGCAAGATCCGGCGATTTCAGGCAAGACAGGGGCTTGCAGGATCCTCAGCGACTTCAGACAGGACAGAGGCCTGCAGGATCCGGTGACTTCAGGCGGGACAGAGGTTTGCAGGATCCGGCGACTTCAGGCAGAGCAGAGGTTTATAGGATCCGGCGACTTCAGGCAGAGCAGAGGTTTGTAGGGTCCAGCGGCTTCAGGCAGGACAGAGGCTTGCAGGATCCTCAGCGACTTCAGACAGGACAGAGGCCTGCAGGATCCGGTGACTTCAGGCGGGACTGAATTTCTTCACCGATTGTTCGGCTTTTATACCTTTCAAGAGAGAACGGAAAAATTATTTAAATTAAACGCAAATTTTTTGTAAATGGCCAAGAGGAAAGAGTATTTATGTGGAATTATCGAAATAGAAACAACAGACAGGTAGCAAATTTGAATATAATTGTCATAGCGACCAAATAAACAACGATGTCAAAACATGTCAAATTTTGGTTTTAGGCTTGTAATAGAAAAACGGCAAGATTTAAGTGAAAAATGAGATATTATTGATATAGGAAAAAAGGTAGCGCAACTGCACGCACAAAGCCCGAAATTGCAGAGTTACGGAAAACTAAATAAAAGATCGAAAAAAGGTAGACTCCATTGACACCAATTTAAAAGTGCTGATAATGTGAAAATACGAAGTAGAAATGATTTGTTATTGTGTTCTTATGGTTTAAAATCGTTACAGGATCCTATGGAAATAAAGGTGATGTAAAATATCCAGTTTTGAGGTGAATGCGGAAAATCGAAACAGAATGGAAAAATGAATTTAAAATAATGTAAAATGATAAGTAAGTAGCATAACACTACACTACATACGAAATCCGCATACCGGCACTCCGAAGCCTTGTGGTTCGTATAGCCACACACTTTACACTTTTGTTTTACCGAAAGATCACTTTTTACACTTCTTGCACCTTTATCTCTTGATCTAATCTTGTACAACGCGCCAGTAGAAGCTGCGGACGCGTTGGCTGTACTGGCACTGGCGATTGCAGCTGATTTCGCACAACGGACGTTTTCAGCAAATTCTACAGCTTTCGTGAGAGTTAGATTTGTAATATCTTGGGCGTAAAGTTTCTCTTTCTCAAGACTAAGCATCATTCCCATAATAAACCGGTCTCGTAGGGCCTCTTCGATATCATGGAAAGCGCAGCGTGACGTAAGACAGCGCAGTCTCGCGGCCCACTGTGAATGTGTTTCACTGGGTTGCTGCGATGCTGCATAGAAGTTGTGTCGTTTCGTGAAACCGACAATCTTCGGGTTAAAATGGATGTCGAGGATTCGTAGGATGTCTTCGTAGGGCACCTCCTGCACATCCTTGGGTAAGGCTAAATTCTCAGCGAGCCTATAGGTACCCTCCGGGAGTGCACTTAGCAAAATTGCTCTTCTCTTTTTCCCGCTCGGATCCGTCGTGTTATTAATTTCATTTGCCAAGAACCACTGATTTATTCGGCTTTTATAAGTTTTCCACTCTTCGAAATCGTGGTTAAAACTGGATAATATTCCAAAATATGAATTAGCCATTTTTAATTACTTTTTACGCGGGTACTCGTCGCCAATGTTAAGTATGCGGTCAGGGAGCGAGTTAAACGGCCGGTAGCTTGCTATGCACTGATTTATTAACAGAGGGCGCGTGGGCACAGCCACGCATTGTAATACATAGGTATACAAATGTATATACATACATAACAACTATATTATTATCCTCAATCACAGAAGCAATTTTGCGATATCGCTGCGTTTGCCAAAGTGTAAACGATTGCTTCGGGAGTTCGACATGCAGTAATTCAAATATCGGTAATGCGGATAATTGCCCATTATCAGACTATATAATCTAGTGCAGATTTACATACAGTTATACTTTTAATCTTCAATCATCATTACAGTCTATCACAATTCCACTGCTGAACATAGGCTTCCCCCAAGGAATGCCACAAAGCACGGTCCTGAGCCACCTGCATCCATCGACTTCCTGCATGTCTTACCATGTCGTCACTCCATCTAGTGAGTGGACGCCCTACTTTTCATCCGCCGGTACGAGGCCACCACTCGAGAACCTCTTTCCCGTCGGTTGTCAGTTCTTCGAGCTATATGGCCGGCACATTGGCACTTCAGCTTAATAAACCGTTGAGCTATGTCATTCACTCTGCTACTGCGGATATCTTCATTTCTAAGTTTATCACGCAGAGACACCGCGAGCACAGCCCTCTCCATAGCTCGCTGAGCGACCTTAAGCTTCCTAATACGGCCAGCAGTAAAGTACCAAGTCTCAGTTCCATAGGTCATCACTGGCAACACGCACTGGTTGTACAGTCTAGTTTTCAAGTTTTGAGGTATACCTGACGAAAAGATGTGCCGTAATTTTCCGAACACTGCACAGCCGAGTTGAATCCGTCCATTGACCTCTCGGTCGAAGTTGGACTAACCTAGTCGGACTATTGTCGCAGGTAAACATACTCTTCAACAACTTCGAGCTTAGTGCTTCCAACAACTACTAGCATAGGTGTGAAATGGACGTTATACAAGATCTTCGTTTTGTCCATCTTCATTTTAAGACCTATCCCTTGTGAGACACTATTGAGGTCATTGAGGATAGTGCTTAGGTCCTACAGCGATTCTGCCATAAGAGCTATATCGTCGGCAAATCGAAGTTCAGTTATGTACTCGCTGTATGTGTATGTGTACTACTCGGACTTCTGTACAATTTGCAGAAGATTATGTATGTGGTCTATGTTACTAAAGCCTCTTCGGAAAGCGGCTTGTTCGGGAGGCTGGAAGTCGTCGAGTCTACGTGCGAGTCGGTTCGTAATGACTCTCGAAAACAGCACGTAGACGTGGCTCACAAGTGTTATCGGTCTGTAGTTCTTCAAGAGAGCGTTGTCGGCTTTCTTAAAGAACAAGACCACCGTACTTCTGCTCCACGCTTTCGGTGTAGTGCCACCATGGAAGACGGAATTAAAGAGACATTGGCGCAACACTTTTCATTCAACTATATATCAGTATCTATATAACATCTGGTTACGCTCGTCATAATGGTTTCCTCTCCACCATTCTGGGTCTATGTCAAATTCTTTCAGAGTTACTTCCATTGTCCTCTTGAACAAATTGCCTGTTGACCTGCGAGCAATACCTGCCAACAATGATTTATATATAAAAGCTATATGAGCATATCCGTAGCCTAATGTAAAATGTGTGTATTTATTTATATATATATATGTGTATATTTTATGTATGTGTTGCATGTATATATTTAAACTGGTTTATATCATGACAACTTAACTGCCCAAACTCACTCTCTGTTCTACCCAAGGTTAGCTGGTAGAGAATGGCACATAGCATTAAGCTCGCCTTTTGTACAAATATTTGGTACAATAAATAAATACATAAATGGGCATTGAGCGATGGGCGAGCTCTATACCTTGTTTATTTGTACTCTAAGTACTGAACACTCTTAGCTATTGTTTAAAGGGGTCCCGTCTAAAATTTTACACACCATACCCTTTGGCGGGGTCTAAAAATTTGACAAATTGAAGACCGATTGGTCATGCCGACGCTTTACAGATTAAGTAACAGTGCAGGGCGGTGTAAGAAAATCCACGACCCCATATCATGCCATGAATGTCTTAAGAGACGACAGAGAGAAACCAGTATATAAGCAGCAGTATCTTACTCATAACAAGAAAAAAAAACATGCGTGAGTGTCGTGGAACATACGGTTGGAACGAATTTCCTTTCGTAGAGTTTTTTTTTAATTACTAGTAATGCTATTAAATATTACTAATATTCCCTTAAACAACTTCTGGTAGGCTTAAAATGATTGTGTTAGAAGTGGTTCACGACAGTAATCGAATGGCGGATTCGAAAACACGACCTTTCGAGATCGCGGTCCGCGCCCAGCCATTAGGCTACTGGCGATTCTATTATATTATTATTGATACAAGTATTATATAATTGATTAACAAATACAAATAAATAAATTACTAGCGTATAATAAAATCAAGTCTCATTTAAAATAAAATAATATTTCTATCATGGAAAGACAATAAAAATTGCGTGGGAGATGGATATTATACCATCTCGCTTCTTTATAGCCGCCAAAGCCATCTACACTACGTCAGAAAGGGTCGTGACGGAAAAATCTTACACTGTTTCTCGCCTAGCCCCCATACGCCAAATTCGTACCGTCTGATAAAGAACTTCGTTTCAAAAAGCCTGCGGTTACTAATACGCCCGCCAATCGTGGCAACTATGACAAATATATGAGACAATCCATAGGAGGCCTATGTTTAGCAGGGGACTTGTTATAGGCTATAACAGTGTCTTGAAGTAGTCTGAGTCAAAAAAAATTTGTGAAAAATAGACTGAGAGACACTGATTTATAACTGTTTGTATTCTTTACAGTTGTTTGCTTAAATAAGCCATAGCGAAAAGTTCTCAAATATTCAGTTGACTAGACGACTTGTATTACGGATACGGATAAGGCCGTGGATCACAGTGCAAGCCGCTTATCTAAATTTACAGCCAACCGTTGTAGCGTTACTTATACTTTATTATTCTAAGCTGGATCAAGTTATGAATATTCTTGAATATCTGACTTCTAAAGACTCGTCAAAACAAAAATGGGCAGACTAGCAATATTTAAGATAATGTTTTTTTCATTAACCACTAAAATACAAACACGTGGATATAAATATTAAAGTTCAAAACTTGTGGCAAAAATGATTAGTGCATTGATTTCTTCAGTTTGTTACTTGGCTTAGTATGCCAAATTATTTTATAACTAGCAATTTCACGTAGTAGAGCCATGCTGCAGCTATATTAGTAGTGCAGTTGTAGCACGAATGGGTCGGCTCGACCGGGCTTCGTTCATTGTTGATCGAGGGGTAGATACTACTAACTCGTGCCTGTTTCTAGTATTTAGAGAATAAATATCACTTATTTTTGTATTAGTACTTTTGTGTTTGTGTACGTACATTACATTTTCATAAATGTATTTAGAGGCCAAAGTTACTATATTAATTTCTTTAAATTTTGTAATTTAAAATTGACTTATCTTCACGCACAATCCCTGACGGAGTAGCCAGAGAGAACAGATCGCCAAGTGTCACGATCCTTACATACCTCTTTCCTCTTGTAATTTAAAATTGAGATGGATATTATCAATTTACAATATTTAATTTTTTTAAATATTTGGGAGCAAGTATTTTACAACTCGTCACCGGGGTTGCCACAGAGTAAATAGTTTCAATATTGAGCTTTAGTCCTGATAAAATTATATGTGACAAAATGTTGAGAATCTTATGAAAATTCTCCACCCTGGTGGATGATTAGCCAACACATGATCCCAGGGTAACAAGAACATAAACAGGGGTTCATTAAACCACTTGGCTGTATATTTTGGTTAAAGCATGGTTTTGATTTTTGATGCATTGATTCACTGTGAAGCAAAATAAACTTATTTAAAGTGGTCAACACTAGATGAAGAGACAACCTAGTATTCTTACTATACGAGTATGCAGAAAGTAGATGTATGCAAGTGGCTCAGGTAAGTGCTTGTTAGCTTTCTTGGTAGAGGCATATGTTCAGCAGGTGATGATGATGATAATGATGATGATAATGATGGTGATAATGATGAATATTTATACTCAATAGATAAATAGTTGCAACATTTAATTATTAGCTTCATTAACATCGTATACTATATTATGGTAATTTTATATACATCGATATAATACCCAAATATGCAAGCTGTAGAAGCCTGTTATAAGGATTCGAATTAAATTATAATCAAAATAATAAGATTCTAACTGTGAAGTTGGAGGCGGATTCATAGACCAGATCCGCAGCTGCGGTCAGGAGAGCGGGTGCCTCCGAGTGCTCGTTTTATCCTGGCCCCATGGTCTCAGCGTATTGGGCTCGGGGGTTCGTTATGCGGCTGCACCATACCTCAGAACCAAAACGGCGGAGTATCTTCCTTCAAGGGGGGGCTGCCATGTGGCGGCCTGCGCTGATTGCGCCGCGGATGTGTGCAAAAGCGTTCTCGTGGCCCTGACAATATCCTTTTGAATGTGACCTCCTTTACAAAGGACAAACAAAAATATCAATAAAAACCTATTGACTGAATATATAGCTAGTGTAAAGCACGTCAATGCTTCACATCAGCGATATGACGACGCTCCAGGAAGTCTGCAATATGTCATTAATTTGATAGACCACAAATCCTCGCAACAGAATAATATTTACGATACCTGCCAACGATTATTCGCGAGGCTACTGAAATTAAAAACAACCTAATTTCATTGGGGGAGATGGCTGGCTGCTACTATCTGCTTGGGAACCCATAACTAATAAAATTAAATTCAAACCCATGCACACAAGACTTCCAGATATGGTAAGATCTGCGTAGATCAGACCATAAAATAATAATTTAAATTTGAAGATAGTCTTCGTTAACTATGACCATTAGTGCTGTAAAGTGCATCAAACGTCGGGAATTCAAAACGTTAAAATTAAACGCGACAAAATTCGTTTAATTAGTGTTACGGCCCTCAGCTGCTCCGACAAAAGTAGACTGGGCTAGGGCCCATAGTAGCCTCCTCGACGAGCAGCCAGAGGGTTCGGGCCCAATGGCCTATGGATAATTATTATACTGGCTGGACAAAAACACATGAACTTACCGAGTTCCGGAGGTAGGGTCGACCACAGGGCACCTTCAGGTGGTAGTAAGTGAATTTAAAGTGATGTGTGAAAGTGTGTAGATGTAACCTGACGGCCGATGTAATCCGAGAGCAGACCCACAGGCGCTGCTTTTCTACAAAATGTGCGATTCCTCCAGTGGGCGTTCACCAATTGAAATCTTCTGCTATTATTTCACTATATTAGTTTATCAACTTTATTGTACATTTAATTAACTTCAAATTTAAGGCACAACTTAAGAACGGTCGGTCAAATTTCAATGTTCCATGTTCACTTAGCACAAAATTACAATAGTATAAGAACGCGACCTCCTCTCGAGTCACAAAGTTTTAGCGTTCCAACCGACAAGCAAATGTCTTATTACGATATCAAAGTGACGCACAAACTACTCTTCGACGCAAACTATTGGCAATCGAAGCCAAACTAATAACTCAAAACTCAAGGATAAGCCTCGTTATCAACGGCCGTGCGGACGATTTATTCTTCTAGATTTCTACTCGCCCCGGCGTACGCGCACAATTAATCTATATCCAGCACGAAGCGATCTCCTCTCGGGTCACAAATTTTTAGCGTTTCAAAACTCAAAAGGGCCTCTTGTCACTTAAAGCACGAAAAAGACAACTCGATAAGAGGCGTTTGTCACGCAGCCGACCGCTTCGCGCGTAACCTCCAGACAACTTACCGACCCAGTGGTCGCAAACAACACTCGTTCAAAACTATTACAAAAAGAATTATATCAGACAAGCCTCGTTGCCAAGCAAAACGCACGAGATCAGACAACGCTATTTAGACGCGGCTCCGAGCGCTAACTTTAGACCGTCTAATCAACACCGGTCGCGCGCAACCAACACAGCGGTCGCAGACAATACTGACTTCGCCCACGCGTCGAGCGACTGACCGATCGGCCGAGAGAACCGCCCGAGAGAGGGGGACCGGAGGTGACCTTTAAATTCCATCGGGCTGGACACGCCGTGATGCGCGTATAGACTGCAAGTTTTTAAATGTTTTAGATTAGGCCTAAACAATTAGTTTTATTTTATGTGTTGTATTCGCATAAATATAAGAAATCATTCTGAGAGGGTTTTAGGACAATAAAACGTCCGCCGCGCTGCCGAAAGTGTGTTGGCGGATTTAAAATGTGTTTAAATTATTTCACAAGCATGCAGATTTCCTCACAATATTTTTCTTCACTACCGAAAAAGTAGTAAACCATCGTCTAAAATTGCAATTAATAATTTCATTGGTGCCGGTGGCGTTTTGCTTTTTATCTATATAATAAAAGTGACAAACGAGCACAGTCACTCCACCTGATGGTAAATGAATGTTGTGGCGCATAGACATCCATATTTATCCTGGATTAAGAATTAAAATGCAGATGCGTTTTCAACCCCGAGGGCCAAGATGGAATGTCTCGTTTACAGTAAAAAGGGAATAAGGTAAAGGGTAAAAAGGGTATAAGGTTAAGAGGCATTCCATCTTAGTCCTCACAAGTGACAACGCATCTGCATTTTGTTTCGCAGATGTCTATGGGCCACAGCAACCACTTATCATCAGGTGGACTGTGTGCCCGTTTATCACCCTATCCTATAAAAAAAATCTAGTTGTCTACACTCAGCATACGAAACACAGGAGTATTGTGTTTGTGTGCTATTTAACGCTGATATTCTGTGAGAGCGTGGTCCTTCCCCGGTTGAGCCGACACATTCGTGCTATAACCATGTTCGCGTAATATGAACTTTACACCAAGTGCTTAGATCTCTGAGCAACCAAGGTTTCTTTTTTATCATGTATGTTTATTATTTACAACAATTCACATAAAACTTAAATAATTAACATGTTTTGTATCCTAAAATTAACACACATATTCATCAAACTCGAAGGTGCCTTTCACGGAGTACATTCGAAAGGTCTCATACATTTTTAATGTCACAAAACAGGGTTCTGAAGCAGATGCCCGTTTACATATATTACGGTGAGCAGTAAAGTACGGAATGAGGGTCACTTGAAAGTGGGTTTGCAGGTAAACCCTTTCAACTAACTAAGATAACTACCGCTGCATTTTAGCCCAAAGTTATTGTTTTCAATATACAAAAAAGAAAGTCAAGTTTTGAAACAGCCAAAAAATATTCAAAAACTATATTAAAGAATATATTTCATATTTTAAATAATTAGCCTTTAAACGTGGTAGAGCCATGCTGCAGCTATATTTGTAGTATAGTTGTAGCAAGAAATGGGTCGGCTCGACCGGGGAAGAACCACGCTCTCACAGAAAACCAACGTAAAATAGCGGTTTAACGCTGCTGTGTTTCGTATGGTGAGTGTAGAGACTCGGAGACCCTTTTTACTAGAAATGAGGCATTCCATCTTAGGCCTCACGGTGACGCATCTGTATTTTGATGCCGCAGCAACCACTTACGATCAGGTGGACTGTGTGCTCGTTTGTCATCCTTATCCTATAAAAAAGCCTAGATCCGAGTTTCTATAACTCAACATCATCATCAGCCTGTGGCAGTTCACTGTTGGACATAGGACTCCCCCAAGGTGCACCACGGAGCCTCGTCTTCGGTTACATACATTCCGATCCCACCAGCGACCTTACGCGAAATCCGCCGAAGAAACAAAATTATTGACATTGTCTTCCGTGTTTGTAAACTGACGATAAAAGTGACAACCGATGGACTGAGTAAACGTGTTATGGAGTCGAGATCGTACTCAGGCGAACAAAGTGTGGGCGGACGCCCCTGGCTATCTGAAGGATTTAATTACATTCTAAAATTCCTTAATTAGAAGTATTTAGTAGTTTTATTCAAAAAGAAGTTTATGCTTAAATTAAAGAACTTATTATCATCTTAAAATATATCTATTTAATTTGACATCACAATTCAGCGAACAATTAAATTAATGCTTTCCATTTGAAATCCTACTTTTAATCCATCAAAGAAATTAAATTTCAGGATCTCCGGAGTCGCAATTTCATGAATTAGCTTCTTATTAAAGCATTTTGCGGGAAATCGCTAACCGGCGAATTTTCTCTCTACCCTTAAAAGGATTTCCGGGCGGCGCGGCGTGCCATACAAACGTATTCCTCTGTATTCTCCCTGGATAAGTTCTCCAAGTTCAAATACTATTACGACGAAATAGAATAGAATAGAATCATTTTTATTCAATATATAGGTTATTAATATAGATAATAAAAATATTTATTGAATGTCTTCTTCTTCTTCTTTCTTTTTTATGGTGGTTTTGATCATTCGCCAATGTCAGCGTGAAAGTATTTATTGAGTAGAAGCTCAGTGGTTATATATTAAATATCATTTAAGCTTTATCACCTCGTTAGGAAAAAAAACTCTGTCCTTGCAAGAACAACCAAGAAACCCAGCGGGACTTTTTTTAGTAATTTACAATATAAAATTTTATACAATTTTATCTATCTATATCATGGCAGAGATAAATACGAGCATAATCTATATCTACATCTGCCGTGTTCCTATATTTTTGATATAAAGTAATTATTATAACTACCTTTTAAAAAAACTGCTTACTTATAACCTTATACCGCCGACAGACACCAAGTTAACAAATTAAACAAACAAAATAAATACAGAAATAGCCACAAGCCTTCTCGTATTGACCTTGAAAATTTTAAAATCGTATATTTAAATGTATAGGAAGAAGCAAGGGAACTCAGGGCGATGATTTCCATGGGTATTAGAAGCTGTTTCTCTTAGTTATCTCGCTTTTGGGAACATCTATACAAATAAATAAAATTGAAGCGTCTGTTTGTAATGTTAAAATTACACTTTTTTTTTCTAAATGCATACAAAGACGCATTAAAAAAGATGGACAGGTTATACACTAACATTATTGTATTATAAAGTGGCGCAGGTAGTACTATATCTACGTACAGTTATTTATTATGATACGTTGCGCTAACAAAATGAGACAAATGATACGGCATACCTATCGTTAGAAAAAGATGAATATACATCATTAGTTGCGTATTGATTGCTGCTGAGCGCTCATTGGCGCGAGCGCGTGATATACCGATATGGAAAAGAACACACTAGCTAGCGTAAAAGTTTACATTAGCGGTTAGTGTTGAAACAATAAAACCAATTATGAACAAAACATCATTATTCAAAATATTAATGAGACGTTTTTCTTGTCTCTAACAGTTGCCGTGTAATTTGTGCACCACCTAACTCCACTCATGGAAGTCATTTTTACCACGAATAACTAGAAGATTTACGCGCGGTAGCGAAAGTATAGCCACGACGCGAGAGCGTACCCGACTGAATGCTAAACTGACATTCGTATTGCCATTTTAGAGCGAGTATGACGTATCTATACTTTAAAAACATCTTAGAATGCATATGAAAGTATATACGGCACTAATAACAAAAATACAGTTTTTAAAGTTTTTGTCTGTCTGTCGGTCTGTCCGTCTGTCTGTCTGTCTGTTTGTTCCGGCTAATCTCCGAAACGGCTGGACTGATATTGATGTGTTTTTCACTGGCAGATAGCTGATGTCACAAGGAGTAACATAGGCTACTTTTATTTTAGAAAAAAATTAGGGTTTCGCGCCAAAAATTAAAACTCCAAATAAAACGCGGGCGAAGTCACGGGGAACAGCTAGTATATAACAAAAGAAAACTATTCTTAAAATTTATTACGATCCAGGTATCCTCTAAAAGTATTTCTATTTCATTTTCATTCCATTCATTCATTATAGCCTGTAAACAGTCTACTGCAAAACATAAACACAAATAGGCCTTCCCCATAATTTGCCTTATATCAGGAATTACTTTACCTACAGAAACAGAAACAGAAACAGAAACTTTTTTATTCAATATAGATTATAAATAATACTTATTGAAAGTCACTCTTTTGTATGATTACCACTGGTTCGAAAAAAAAACCTCTGTCCTGGGAAGAACCAGCAAGAAACCCAGCGGGACATTTTTTTAAATAACAGCTTACAATCATGTCTGTTACACAAATTAACAACACAACAAATTAGAAATAGCTTGGTAGCGATCACCTCATTTCCAGGGGTTATTATCATCTATAAATTCAACTACATTTGCTACGCTCGCCAAGCAGGTTGCATTCAAAGTATTTTTTATTATTTTGAGTTGTAATCAAATAATAAAAATACTGTAGTTGCCAAACCGTAGAATAGAATAGAGTGATTTCCATTCAATATAGCTTATAGCATAACACTTATTGAAAGTAATTTTTTTATTTACCACTGGTTCGGAAAATACCAGAGGAATATCCTGGGAAGAATCAGCAAGAAACCCAGCGGGATTTTTTAAACATACTTCACTTTATAATAATTTTGTACAATTTTTTTAAATGACTTTTAATAGGACCAGCATGATGGCGATCACCTCATTCCCAGGGGTTATTTTCATTCATGTTTCATTAATATTATAATAACCCTTTTTGTAGCATTTTTCTGTAATAAAACATATGAACTTATTTATTGACAAATTTTCTACATTTTCGGGGATTTTGCCGTAAGAGCGTATACAAATGCGCAGTGTAATGTAAAAAAATCACAAAAATGCCGCTGCTCCTCAATTATTTTTATTGAATAAAAGATAAACGAGCGCATAGACCACCATCTACCGTAAGTGGATGCTGTGGCTCATAGACATTGAAGACTAAGATGGAATGCCTCGTATTCAGTAAAAAGGGTCTCCGGTTCTCTACACTCACCATACGAAACAAAGGAGCGTTGAGCTACTATTTCACGCTGGTATTCTGTGAGAGCGTTGTCCTTCTGCGGTCGAGCCGTCCCATTCGTGCTACAACCATAATAAATCTGCAGCATGCCTCTACCACCTGTAACTGTTATGCCCTTACTTACTTTTATATAACGGAGACCAACCCAGAAACATTGCTTTGTCTTAAATGGCACTTGAGTAATCTAGAATCGAGAACGCTGACATGTTTTTCAAGATTTTTTTCTGTTGATCAAATCGGAATCACAGTCAATCGAGATTAAATATCCGTCTCTTTCGCGCGTCTATTGTTTCCTTGATTGAGCCGACCCATTTGTGTAACCATAGTACGGCTGCAGCATGGCCCTATCACGTAAAAAAATTTGAATGTATATAAAAAAACATCATCATCATTCGGTTTTCGCTGTTAAGTGCTAAATAAAGGTCCCCCATGTCACACTATATGCCAGTAGTTAAGAATAATACTTAAGAAGATATAATTAAGAAAATATAGCCTAGTATAGAGTAGGCGGTATTTTTTTTTTTATAGAACAAGTGTGCCTCAAGGAGGAATTCCTCTTTTCCAGTAAAAATGGTCTACTGTATACACTCACCATACGAAACACAGCAGTGTTAAGCTGCTATTTTACGCTGACATCCTGTGAGAGCGTGGTCCTTCCCCGGTCGAGCCGAACCATTCGTGCTACAACTATACTACTAATATCCCTGCAGCATGGCTCTACCACGTATAAATAGTTTAGTTTAGTTTAGTGTAAAGTTTGTTTGTAGTGTTTTTATTTTATTTTTATTATACCATTTTTATTAAATGATTCATTCATTCATTCATAATACACCTAGACCGGAGACGGGCTGCGATCGTCACTTTACATTTCAAGCGTAACGATAAAGATTAAAAAATATAATAAATAAATAAAATAATTTAATAAAAATAAAATTAAGGCAATTTTTACCTACAACTAACGAGATAATCTACAGTGATTTTTTAGGGCGTGCAAAAGAAAAGAATACTGATGAGCTATTTAAAAATATTGCTTTTGTCCATATTATGATTCTTTATCTAGACAGATAAGAACGATTTCCATTTATAATATTACGGGAAAGATTAGCAGTATACAAAGGCTGAATCTTAATGAAGTTCCATTATAAAGTAAGCGGAGATATTTCATCATAAGTCAAAGAGTTGTGGCAGCACGGCCGTAGCTGTCGACCGTTCGGCAATCGGCGGGAGCCCTAGGCTGACAGAGTCATAACAATTAAACGCCATTTTGTCAGTTATATATTTGGGCCAAGGAGGTTGTAAAATGTATGGAGTGCGCACTTCATACTAGAAAAACGTTCCTAAATCAGTGACCTTGAAATAAATGAAAGGCACCGAGTTAGGCGTTGCATTTCTTTCTAATAGAGTGTCCATGATACGATAATTTGAGGATATTATTAGTGTATACAGGATCACATTCTATGAATTAACGAATTAATTAATTATTAATTATAACATTGGAATTGTTATTGATGTTTATAGTTTGATTAATATAACATAATATGACAATGAAGATATTTATAATATTGTCAAATAATTCTATTTCTTTTTAATAATTTGTATTTATTCAATGATGTAATTCAGTTTTTATTCCTTAAAAAATAATCAATACATATTGTGATTACCCATAAAAATAAATACAATTATAATGTGTTGAATTTGTTACGAAAATGATCTTTGTATTACTGTTGTAATTTCTGTTGGTAATTCTAATAAATAAATAAATAAATCACGGAAAACTAAATGCGTATTTTTTCAATATGGAAAGTGCTGAATAGTGTTATATTAAACTCCGTTTAATATTTTGATTACATTATTGCTTCGCTACAGTATCAAACCTTACGGTAACTAGTGGCGGCGAAGCGTGGGTTGACACCCAGGGCGGTTTTCTATCAAGCACCCCCCAAAATAAAACAAAAAATGCTATACATGCTAACGGGACTTTATTTTGCTAAAATATTCTAACATATTATCAAAGTTTACTTTCATGTCATTGTCGATAGATAAAGTGGAAAGATTGGTTAGTCGAGCTTCGCTCATTGTGGACCTTAGTAAGATTTTATTACTTGAGTTTTGAAAAGCTTCCTTCACATGAAACTTAATAGTAAAATAATCTTAGACACAGCTCTAGATTCGGAACAGATTCAGAATAGCCCAATTTTACGAGAAAAGCTCCAATGAATTACATTGAACCGCCTTTTGGAAAGAAATGCTGGCAGCTTTGAAGTCGTAAAATCGCCAAAATTATATATCCTGCAGAAAAATCATCGTAGATTTTTGTTAGATTTTGAACTATTACACGAAGATCTTCATCTGGTGACGTTAGCAGAGTGTAAGGCTGAACAACACTAAATGTTACGAAAATATCATCCATTGCTCTGTAGCGATGGTCTAGTTCCTCGTAAAATATATCAAGACATTCTAACATAGCTCTCTGCAGCACCTCTGGCAATGTTAGTCCAGCATATCGGGTCATTTCTCCTGGTAAACGTTTTCGATATATCCTCATTCCTCTTGTTCCTTTAATCGAAATGTCCAAATTCTCACACTTTTTGTTACATAGAAAATAGCTTTTTCAACTAGTTGAATACGTTGGCTTTAAAGAAAAATTTTAGGGCTCTGATTTTTATCTCATACTTTTCCAGTGACAATCTAGATTATTATTATATTATTTGGGATTTTCTTTTGTGTCTGACTAACTTCTTTTAGGATTTTACACCAAAAAGAAAGATAGCATAAAAAACTGAAGTCATACAAAGCTGGCAATAGTGTAGATATTGCTTCTTTTCATCGACGATTTCTCTGTTGGTGCTGGGATCATATATATCTTCGAGTGTATATACTAGTTTTTTTTAATTATTCTGCAGTGGTTTAATAGCGTCATTATGAGCAATCTATCTTGTCTCTGAGAGTTTTTTGACGGATATGCCGTCACTTTTTATTAAAGTTTCCCATTGACGTGTGGATGATGAAAAGAACCTGTAATCTCTTTCTACTGTTCCGAAAAAAAGTTGAACTCGAATTAACGCTCCATAAGTGAGTGCACACCACATAGATTTAGCGAATGATTAGCACAAGGCGTTTTCTACGTGGTAGAGCCATGCTACAAGTAGTATAGAACATATAACATAAACACTCACGCCTGTCACCCAGAGGGGTAGGAAGGCTCACACCTCTCTCGCTTCCTCCACATCCATATACCTACGCATACACGCTAGTCGGTTAAAGGTACTCTTGATTTGGCCCATTTTCAATATATCGCCAATTGGGTCGATAAACTTTTGCCTAGGGCGTCCTTCCCGACTCAGCCGTTCACCTATGCAACATAAATTTGCTTTGTCACTCTTTCCTCATTCATTCTTTCTACATGACCAAACCACTGAAGCATTTCTTTCTTAATCCTGGTCACAACATCTTCTTGCAAACCACACTCCTCTCTTGTCACAAAATTTCTCACTCTGTAATTCAGATTCATCCCTAACATACTCCTTAATGACCGCATTTCTACAGCATTTATTCTACTCTCGTGCTTCTTCTGCCACACCCAACTTTCACTACCATACTTTAAAGTAGGGACTAACACAGCACTGTGAATTGCCATACGTGCCTTTTTGGACACATTCTGACTTCTCACAATAGTAATAGTATTATAGTTGTAGCACAAATGGGTCGGCTCGATCGGGGAAGGACCACGCACTCACAGAACACCCGCGTAAAATAGCAGCTCAACACTGATGTATTTCGTAAGGTGAGTGTGGAGAACCGGAGACCTTTTTAATGGAAAAAAGGCATTCCATCTTAGTCCTCACGGGTGACAATGCATCTGCATTTTGATTCGCAAACAACGATAGAAGTTGATGTCTATGGATCACATCAACCACTTATTATCCGGTGGACTATGTGCTCGTTTGTCACCCTATTCTATAAAAAAAAAACAATACATTCATTCAATTGACAACGTCAAATTTTAAAAAAGCATTGTCATCTATAGTGTAAAATGCACCTCCTAGTTTTTAGGGAAAGAACATTCGTGTATCAGAAACAGAAACAGAAACTTTTTCATTCAATATAGATTATAAATATTACTTATTGAACGTCACTCTTTTGTATAATTACCACTGGTTCGAAAAAAACCTCTGTCCTGGGACGTATCAGCAAGAAACCCAGCGGGACTTTTTTTTAAATAACAGCTTACAATCATGGATGTTACACAAATTAACAACACAACAAATTAGAAATAGCTTGGTAGCGATCACCTCATTTCCAGGGGTTATTATCATCCATAAATTCTTTAACATTATTATAACGCTTTTTATACAAACTTAGAGTATTAATATTTTTGAACATTGAGCAGGTTTAATTTTGTGTCTTTTCTGGAATTTAGTTGTAAAAGCGTATACATCGCCCCAAGAATGAATTACTCACTCGTTACAGTCGAGTAACTGGTGCTACTAGCTTGTGTCTGTTTCTAGTAGTTAGCCGGCCTAGTTCCTAGTGTTTATGGATGATAATAACCCCTAGAAATGAGGTGATCGCTACCAAGCTATTTCTAATTTAAAAAAGCTTTTAGAAAAATTTACTTCGCAAATATCCGCGTTATAAAATAAAATGATGTATCTTTCCTAGTATGAAGAGCACCTCCCGCCCTCCCTAAATTGCATGCACTATCCCCGTCACCACTAATCCCAGCACCGCTACTCCCAACACCACTACACTAGGCAAGACACACCACTGACGATAATACGACACATGTTTCGCCTCTACACGAGGCATCCTCAGGTGATATAGACTCTACGGTGGCTAACCGTTAAGTAAATTTTGTATGCGGCGAGCCAAAACAAGTGCCTTTTATGCCATTCCATTGTGTACAAAATTCCAGAAAAGATACAAAATTTGACCTGCTCAAAGTTCAAAAACATTAATAAACTAAGTTTGTATAAAAAGCGTTATTATAATATTAAAGAATTTATGGATGATAATAACCCCTGGAAATGAGGTGATCGCTACCAATCTATTTCTATTTTGTTGTGTTGTTAATTTGTGTAACAAACATGATTTTAAGCTGTTATTTAAAAAAAGTCCCGCTAGGTTTCTTGCTGGTTCTTCCCAGGACAGATGTTTCTTTTGGAACCAGTGGTAATTTAACAAAAGAGTGACTTTCAATAAGTATTATTTATAATCTATATTGAATAAAAAAGTTTCTGTTTCTGTAGTATTTACAGAATGAATACCACTTATTCTTGTAAAACTACTTTTATTTTTGTTGTACGTACACAACATTACATTTTCATAAATGTATTGAGAGGCCAAAGTTAATATATTAATTTCCTTAAATTTTTGCCGCAGCGACTCTACACTTTAAATCATGAAAATGCTCTTATGGCTCTCTTCTGTAAAACAAATATAATTTCAGTGTCAGCTGCGTGTCTCCATAGTAAAACACCATACAACATTATGCTATGGAAATAGCTAAAGTAAACTAGTTCAGCTGTTTCAACACTGATAAGACTTCTAAACTTTTTACAGCATATGCTGCAGAGCTAAGTCTGCTTGCTAATTTTGATATATGGGGGCTCCATTGAAGCTTGGCATCTAATGTGATTCCAAGAAAAATGGTGGTATCTAAAAGACTCAGTTTCTCTCCATTTAAAATTACATTAGTATTTAATTGTTTGACATTTGGAGTCACAAATTTCATACATTAAAGTATTTTAGTGTGTTTTTTTTGTGTAACTTAATAATAAGCTTAATTAAAATACAATATGGAATATACCAACTATGATTAGCGATAAAAAATGTAAGATTGTCCTTCTAGTATACGTCTAAATTATTACTTTAAGTCAATAACTGTTGGTAATGTTTTAATGTGTGTAAACATTTACCAATGTTAGAAAGAGATAAAATACCAAACTCGGTGCCTCTCTTTCTAAGAAAAATTAGGAACGTTTTCAATGTTTCAAGCGCTCACACCCTATATTATATTATAACCTCCTTGATTTTGGTTAAATATTTCCATTTTTTAATTACTTGTGCTTATGTATTATGCTTCATAAATATTTTGCAAGTAATCAATTATTAAAGATATAAATAAAAGAAACAACTATAGTTATATAATATAAAATGTATTTCAGAGATAAGTGTGAACGAACACCGTGACATCATGGAATTAGCGTTTTTTCGTACTGTCCACTTTGATCTGAAATATTAATGAATATGATGATATTAATACGAGCCGTGGTAGCTCAGACAGTTAGTACTCGCTGTAAGCTTCACAGTACTCGAGCAACCTGGGTTCGATCCCTGCCGGCACCAACGAAATTGTTAATTGCAATTTTAAGTGCTCGATTTACCATGTGCTCAGTGGTGAAGGAAAACATCGTGAGGAAACCTGCATGTCTGAGAAATAAGAAAAAATATATATTTCGAAGACATATGAAGTTCGCCAACACGCATTGGGGTAGCGCGGCGGACATTTCCTTGCCCTAAAAGCCTCTCAGAAATGAGAGGAGGCCTGTGCCCAGCAGTAGGATGTAAATAGGCTGCAACTTTATGATGATATTAATGAATATAATATGATAAAATATTAATATGAAAGGTAATAATTCCAAATTCAAATTTATAAATTAATATAGCTGGTACATTTGAGTTTTGAAAATAGTCATTCATTTGCTTTTTCATCATTATTCTTTTCTTTGGCGTCGCTTGTTACCGCACAACGAAAAACATGAAATATCGGTATATTTACGAGTACGAGTTCTACCGTGGCACCAGTGCTGCAGAAACAGCTAGAAGAATCCTTAATGATGTGTACGGCGCTGGTGTCGCAAAAGAGAGCACCGTAAGTTTTTGGTTTCAACGTTTTCGTTCTGAAAATTTTGACCATCAGAACCAGCCCCGTAGACAGCCGGAGACCAAAGAGGAAAATGAAGGATTTAGGGCTATTGTGGAAGTGGATCCATCACAAAGCACTTCAGAGATAGCTGCAGGCTTTACGATAAGTGATAAAACTGTATTAATCCACAATCTGGAAAGTAAAAAAACTTGAACGATGGATACCTCATGAATTGAGTGAATCGAACTTGCAAACACGCGTCGACTGCTGTGTTACTTTGCTCAATCGACACAAAAATGAAGGGATTTTAAATCGAATCATTACTTGTGATGAAAAGTGGATACAGTGCGATAATCGGAAGCGCTCGTCGCAATGGCTGAACCATAGAGACCCAGCCAAATCCTGCCCTAAACGAAAATTGATCGAAAAAGTTACTTGTGAGTGTTTGGTGGACTAGCGCTGGTGTCGTTCACTACAGCTTTCTTAAATCTAGGCAAACGTTACGACAGATATCCATTGTTAGCAACTGTAAACCATGAAGGAAGAACTAGCTGCTAAACAACCGAAATTGGTCAATCGCTCTAAGCCACTGCTGCTTCACGACAACGCAAATCCACATACTGCACAACAAACAACCACAAAATTAGTCGAGGTACAATTGGAATGTCTGCGACATCCACTGTACTCTCCGAACCTTGCTCCAATAGATTACCATTTTTTCCGGAATTTCGACAACTTCTTACAAGAAAAAAAATTCAACTCCAATGCGGCAGTCCAAACTGCCTTTAAGGAGTTTATTGATTCTTGCCCCCATGGTTTCTTAGTAAAGGGATCAATGAACTACCTATGAGATGGCAAAAGTGCAAAATATTTACTTAACGGTCAGCCACCGTAGAGTCTACATCACCTGAGGATGCCTCGTGTAGAGGCGAAACACGTGTCATATTGTCGTCAGTGGTGTGTCTTGCCTAGTGTAGTGGTGTTGGGAGTAGCGGTGCTGAGATTAGTGGTGACGGGGATAGTCCACGCAATTGAGGGAGGGCGGGAAGTGCTCTTCATACTAGGTAAGACACATCATTTTATTTTATAGCACGGATGTGTGTGAAGTAAATTTCTTAAAAGCTTTTTTAACAAAAAGTAAAAACCGAGTTCATATTGCTAAAAAATAAGTTATTTATTTGCTACCTTTAGGGGTGAAATTTTCTCTCCAAATTTATACATATAATTTTTTCACCCTTGAAGTATAAACTATTTATAAAATATAGAGTCATCAAAATTGGTTCACAATCTGCGAAGATATCGGATAACATATATACAAAAAATATACACTTGAATTGAGAACCTCCTCCTTTTTGGAGTCGTTTAGAAATTGGATTGGAGAAAAGGAGTGGTAGAGCCATGCTGCAGCTATATTAGTAGTATAGTTATAGCACGAATGGGTCGGCTCGACCGGGGAAGGACCACGCTCTCACAGAAAACCAGCGTAAAATAGCAGCTTAACGCTGCTGTGTTTCGTATTGTGAGTGTAGAGAACTGGAGACCCTTTTTACTGGCAAAGAGGCATTCCATCTTAGTCCTCACGGGTGACAACGCATCTGCATCTTGAGTCTTTGTTGAGGATGGATGTAGGTGCCTATGGGTCACAGTAACCACTTACCATCAGGTGGACTGTGTGCTTGTTTGTCATCCTATCCTATAAAAAAAGGAGTCCTCTACCACCCACATACCAAATGTTATACCAAACACATCAAATGTTGGGACGAATTTAGGTATCTCTGGACAAAGCGTTCTGGTGATTGCACAATCGTGATGATGATTGTCTCACAATTAAGAATACTTTTGAAGTAATAATTTAGAAATTAAACTACAGGTTTCATTCCAAAGTTCTTTTTAATTTCAAAGAACACTGCAAGATAGTTCGAATTCATTTCATTCTATACAGCGTGAAATAATTTGTTCGTTTCACAGAGCAGAGCAATTAATTCGAAATTCCACCCATTTCTACTTTATCTTCATAACGAAATGGATTTTGAAACACAATGAAAAGAAATTTTCTCAATACGAACAGAGTTTTGCTTTAAAACATATTTTTCAAATGTAGGTAATTACGTTTAAAAACATAAAGGTCCCGAAAACATTCTTTATATTTATGACGTTTGGGAATTTAAATAAAAATGTTAATATTTAACATGAGAAACAATAAATTGATCTTAGAATTTTAATTATATCGGATCTCTGGAGAGATATATCCGAGATTATAATAAATTATTAAACAAATACGGTAATAGATAAAATAATAGGTTACCGTTAGAGCTGAAGTCCACTGCTAAGCATAGGCCTCCCACATTGTTCGCCACATAGCGGGGATATTTGTCATAGTTGACAGGCGGGTTGGTAACCGCAGTTTTTATTTTTTATTTCAAGTGGTTCTTAGTAAGAGGCTGCTGCCTATCTCTTCGTTTGTTTCACTCTGTATCTTCTTACGACACCTACGGGACTAGTGGATGTTCTTTCAAGTACACCGCCACTACAAGGTCTAACAGTTCCAATAAATACTTACATAAAAGTGCGTTTATTTCGATAATCTTTTACATACTATAATCTTGATCACAAAATAATAATTAATCTAGAAATAATAAATAAATAACGCCAAAATTTGTCACTGTCAAAAGCTACGTATATTTATATTATTTTATTTTGTTATTTGGAGACCAATTTTGGCTTACAAATTTCAACAAAAAGATCAGAAAATATATAAGAGAGTTGTTATAATAATATTTTTTTGATTTCAGACATAATACTAATTAATAAAGGAAAATATTTCTGCTGCGCCGTTGACAACTGTCAAAGCGTAACGTCTACATACAATGTTTATCAATATGGAATAAATCCAGGGAAGTAATGTGATAATATTTCATTTATAGAGTAAAGTGCTTTTATTTCGGCCGTAAATGATTGTTTCAGGGAAAGATGCGGGATACAGTACATTTCAAATTAATATGAATATGTAATATAAAGACTTTTGAGTGTTGTAGAGATCTATTTTGATGAATATTTTTTTATGAATATCTCTGCTCCGCTACATTCACAGCCGGATTTCCTACAGTGTCAAAATTGTGCTGACGGTAGGCTGTTTAAAGGTAAAAGAGGATTAAATATACATATTAAGCGATGCCATAGTAAAAGTATTTCGGCTTCACAGTCTGCCGTAGAAATTCATAACTCTAGTAGCAATTGCTCTAATCACACATATATTTCCCTTTTTTCGGAGCAAAGAAGGATGCCCATTTTTCACCTGACTATGTATAGAAATGAAATAAATCTTAAAATTCAGCTAATTGAATTCTTAATTAAATATGCGTATCACAATGTTAAAAGAAACGCAGGATAAAAATATTTTTAATATTTATTTATGCTTATTCTACAAGGAAAAGGGGAGATCTCCCGCCGGGCAAGGTGTTCTGCCCGGGGAGCGGCCAACGCTCCGAGTGGTAGTTTGGAGCTATTCTATATATGCTGCTTTAACTTCGGAACTTTGTTAGTGCGATTTAGGCTTCGATGTGTTTCGTCTGTGGCGCGACGACAGCGCCGCCACATCACCCCCCTGCTCAGACCGATGGTCGATAGTGCAGTCTAGATGTCAACGAATTTGCAAGTGCCAGGGAATCTGTCTGCTGCCTTGTAAGTCTTCGGTGAGGCGAGAAGAAGGTGGTAAACTGCGAGAGTGCCGTGAAGCAGAGGCGAGCAGTAAGGCTCAGAGCCGTGCCGAACACTGTAGCGCAGAGAGTAGCTTGAAGGAACAGAAAGCATTAATATTCCAGTGCTGCGATGAACCTTTGTAAAGCAAGGTGGCTTACAGAATGTGACGACAGCAGACAATATCTGCTCGGGAGCGAATGAATGGGGTACCTGAGGAAAACGACGAAAGCTTGAAGTCGTAGTTTTCTTAAGGTTGTTGGTTGCGTGTTCATATCACGTTGGTTGGTCACCAGTGTGGGTGTTTAGAATGTCAATAAAAGTCACCACATATAATGCACAAAACGTTTATTGTCTACAAGTACAGAACATTTAAGAAGACGGTAGGGTACACAATGAAAACACAGGAAATACAATCTAACACAAACAATAGAATTTATACAACTCGAAATGCACCTCGTGACCACAATAATTATATAGACAAATACGATAGCCCGGACAAGCGCGAGAGTGGCGTGCGTTTTACGTTGGAAGCAGATGCGGACAGGCGGGGGGAACCCGCTCACGCGCAAGTTGGTTGAGGCGTGGCCGCTTGACCTAGATACGGTCGTGCCATATGTTTGACGAGTAGCTGTATGCTCACTCGCTGCGGCGAGTTGAAGTTCCAGGTTCGATATGCCTCCACACCACCATATTTTGAACGCATCTCAACCACCCTTTTTCTAAGACGTTCCATTTCACATACTTCGCATTTCGCTACTTGACTTAATTGAACTCTGTTTCTGAGTTTTAAACATTTATTTTATTTAATCGGTAAGTATTTCTCTATATTCTTATATATATTCCTTTTTATATATGTTCTTTATTACTTTTTCTATAGTACAGATTATTTGAAATAATATAATAATTAAATAAATAAACAATGCAGTATGTCATTGAGTGCACACGAGTGAAACGGATTTTTTTGACATTTAACAGTTCTACGATTGACATCGGCGCAGTCCTTCATTGTTTCCAAAAAAAATTAATCATTGGTTGTATTGGTGTCTCGTTGTGTATTGTCCCATTTTCTGTGTTTTTCATTGATCATATAGAATAGAAATATGTAGGGATACACAAGATTTTTCTCAGTATAATCTCAGAGGAAGTGGTGAAAGAACATTAATAAGAGATAGAAAAATTAAATATTTGGTAACGGCAAATCCTAACCTAAAGAGTAACATTAATATTTTTGGGCTTCGTAGCGTTTAAATCGTAAAAATGACTACATGACATTATTTTCTAAACTTACAAGAAGTTTTTCTACTATACCTTATAACTATACATAAACTTTAACTATCAGATTTTAAATGTATGAAAAGTGGGCATGGTTCTTTACAATTATTATCGTGATGTACCAGTGGTTAAAAGAATTCCTAGAGGTGCGAGGATGAAGCTTGCTAAAGCATTGTCATGCACTATTCAAAATTGTTTCACTAATAGTGAAAATAGTTGACAAAAGTAATTTACATTCGCGTATTCCCATTTTCATTTTGATAAAACAATAAATAAATCAATTACGTCTCAACTAAAAGAGACATCTTTTCAAAATTTAGATTACCCAATTAATACTCATTTATCTTGACCACGTCCTAAATTTGATTTAAAAAAAGTAGTTGAGTCGAAAGTAATGAATGGCGACTTAAAAAATGCATCCCGTATTTTATTCTCAGACGACATGCTGGCTCCTCGTAATGTCGAAACTCTTGAAAGCCTTCGTCAAAAGCATCCTTCGGTCAAACCTTCTCAGGGTTTACCGCTGCCTCCCAAGACTTCTATGCAACCTTTACAAGTTTCGGAAAAAGACATTTTAAAAGCAATTATGTCATTTTCGAATGGCTCTGCTGGCGGCATTGACGGAATTACGCCTCAACATCTTAAAGATCTTGTAAGCGCCTCTGCCGGTGACGCCGGCAGAGTACTTCTTAAAGACATTACAAAATTATGTAACTTTATGATTTCTGGTAATGTTAATCCAAATTTCATTCCATTCTTATATGGGGCAAGATTATTAATTTATATTATTAATTTATATTAAGAATGGAATGAAATATATATATAAGAACATCTGCATCAGAGTTTGTTAAAAATGTACGCACTGAATGTACCACCGCCTTACAGCCACCTCTAGTGCCAAAGCCTAGTTGAGTAGGCTGAAATTTGGTCTTAAGGTTAGAGATTATGTGCCTGCAAGCTAATTTTAAAGTTAAGCGTCGAAATGTGGAACCAACGGCAATAGGACGGATACCGTTAATATTAATTATATATATATATATATATATATATATATATATATATATATATATATATATATATATATATATATATATATATATAATTAATATGGTACATTCAGTGCGTACATTTTTAACAAACTCTGATGCAGATGTTCTTGTGAAGGTTGACCTAAGGAATGCTTTTAACTCTATCGATAGGGTAACCTTGCTGAAAGAAGTGGCTAACAATACCCCCGAAAATTATCATTACGTTTGGCAATGTTATAGTCAAAATACTAACTTGTTTTACGAAAACCATGTTATCGATTCTGCTGTCGGTGTTTAGCAGGGTGACCCACTGGGTCCAGCACATTTTAGTTTGGGAATTCAACCCTTTATTTCAAATTTCAAATCCAAGCTGAATGTCTGGTACCTAGACGACGGTACACTAGGAGATAGAGCAGATGACGTCCTCAGCGATCTTACTCATGTTTTTCGAAAGTATAAAAATATTTGTCTTGAACCAAATAGCAATAAATGTGAAATATTTTTTCCAATAATTTATCTACTTCTCACAGAGACACCTTAATTCAAAATTTTAATCATATTTGTCCAGGAATAAAACCTGTCAGTACGGAATCACTATACCTGCTAGGTGCCCCGTTGTTTTTCGATAGTATTAAAGTTTTTAGACCACGTTGATAAATTGTATAAATTAAACCCCCACATAGCTCTTACTATTTTAAAATATTGAATATAAAAGAAGTGTACCTAGATTTACATACTTACTCCGCTCGAGTCCAGCCTGGAAATGTTCGGGTATTTTACACGATATTGATAATAATCTTAAAATAGCTATAGAAAAAATTCTAAATTTAACTTTAAATACAACAGCGTGGACTTAAGCTAATTTACTTACTTTACCTATAAAATTTGCTGGCATTGGTGTGAGAAATCTTTCTAGCGTTGCATTGCCTGCTTTCCTTGCTTCCGTGCATAGTGTCAGTGACTTATGTAACATAATTTTAAATAATGATCTAGACCTATGCTTTGCTTTGGAGGCATGGCAGACATGGCAAACGCTCCGTCCCGGTGAAAATGTTCTACTTGAAGTTAACCAACAAAAACAGTGGGATATTCCGTTGGTACGGGGCGTGCAGAAAGATTTGTTTCATAATATCCATAGTGACCAAGATAAGGCACGCCTTCTAGCTGTTTTGACTAAGGAATCTAGTCACTGGTTAAACGCTTTACCATCGAGTAATCTCGGCTCATTACTTGATGGGGAAAGCTTTCGCATTGCCGTAGGAATCCGACTAGGAGCGACGATTGGTCAACCCCATCAGTGCCCCTGTGGTAGCAGCGTCGACAAGTTTGGGCTACACGGACTTTCATGTAAGAAAAGCGCTGGTATGTTTTCATGAAACAGTTCTTTGAACGATGTCATCCGAAGGGCTCTTGTCTCTATAAATGTTCCCTCGGTTTTAGAGACTTGTGGAATATTTAGATACGATGGCAAGAGACCCGACGGTATGACATTGGTCCCTTGGAAGAGAGGTAAAGCCCTAGTGTGGGATGCTACTTGCGTAGACACTCTGGCGGCCTCTCATCTCAGGGGTACCTTGTTTAGAGCCGGGGCGGCATCAGAGACAGCTGAACTGAGTAAGTGGCGCAAATATGAGTCTCTGAGAGATGACTACATATTTGTGCCATTTGCTGTAGAGACTATCGGTCCGTGGGGTCTACGTGCGGTGAAGTTCCTAAAGGAACTCCATCCGCGGCTGGTCGTTGCTGCTGGTGATAAGAGGGCTAGTTCTTTCCTCGCTCAAAGGCTAAGTATAGCCATTAAGCGGGGAAACGCAGCCAGCGTTCTTGGCACGATACCGCGGGTAGTAGGACTATATGATAATTAAGTTTCTAGTTTTAGTTTTTTTTTTAATTATCATAGTTTTTAATATTGTAGATAAAAATAAGTATTACGTAAACTTCATTAGATGTTAATAAAGTTTTATTTATAAATTTAAAGATCAAATATGGTATATAAATAAATAATTTTCAAATAAATAATTAAACATTGTATCTTAGTCCTTAGACGTATCAACGCATATGTACCCCACTTCGTTTGAAATTGGCTGTTGTCCATGGACAGCAGTAGCCAGTTACCATTAGGTAGACTGTGAGTTCATTTATCACTTCAGTTTCATAAAAAATATGATATATTATAATATGTCAATCAAAAGAACAAAATTTATGTAGATGAACTCCTTATACAAAATTGTACACGGTGCAAAATGTTGTGAGTGCTTGTTTATACTTAGTAAAACAGTGTTATTTACTAGGGTGTCACCATTTATACCTTTCCCAACTACTCCTATGATGACGATGACGATGCAGTAGCCAGGTGTTCCGACCACTGAGCTATTCGGTAAGTTTGTTTGTGAATATTTAGTTCAACATCACTGAGTAACTATGTAAGTCATAAATATTCTCAAAATGCAGAAAACCGACTACAGAATATTAGGAACATGATGAATATGCGACTAAGTTCGTGAATGCACAACTTGTTTAAGCTAAGCGATCACAAAGTTTCAAAGGCCAACTTGGTAATCTCTATCGGTATTCGTCCGCAGATTTATGCGTGTGCTGTATCTATAGTGAACCCTATTTCTGCAGACGACGCAGGATTTTTATTTGATATTTCGTGAAATAATACTTTTAGTTGATATTACAGTTTGTCGTGTAGCGACAATTAAAAAAAAAATATAGAACCTAACCTAAGTGCAACAAAACAACAAAAGTAGAGCCAGAAAACAATATATTTAAATTTATAAAAGGTATTTACAATTTTATAAAAAAATGATGTGAGGATGATGATGGATGAAGTGAGAATACAATTAGTTTTAAAAAAAAAATAAAGGTGAGAGAATAGGGGAATATAGCGTTGAAGTGGGGCCTAAAAGTCGAAGCGACACACGTTGCGTTTGTAGAAGTAGGTTTCTTAGCAGCGACGGCACGCAGCGCCTGAAGCCAGCACACGCCGTTTGCGCTTGTAGAATTAGGTTTCTTAGCAGCGACAGCGCGCAGCGCCTGGAGCCAGTACACGCAGCGTCCGGAGCCGGCGCACGTAGCGCCTGGAGAAGGGGCGCGAAACGCTTAGAGCCAGCAGTTGCAGCGCCCAAAGGTAGCGCCGGCGGTAGGTGCACTCGGCGCCTGGAGTAAGTAGTAGAAGTGCCCGGAGTAGTGTGGCCCCCGCGCTTGTAGTAGACTCGAAGCGACTTCCGAGGTAGATGGAGGCTTGTAGGATTCCGGAGTGGCGCGGCCCGAGTTTGAAGAAGGCTTCGCCGAAGACTTCACGTGTAAATGGAGGCTTGCAGGATCCCGGGGCAGTGCGGCCCCGGGATAAGGCCTTTAGGAGATACTTCTAATTCGCGAACTGAAGCGAGACTGCCTTTCTTCACCGATTGTTCGGCTTTTATACCTTTCTAGAGAGAACGGAAAAATTATTTAAATTATACGCAAATTTTTTGTAAATGGTCAAGAGAAAAGAGGATTTATGTGTAATTATCGAAATAGGAATAACAGGTCGGTAGCAAATTTGAATATAATTTCCATGGAAACGATATAAATAAGAAAGACAAAACATGTCAAATTTTTGTTTTTGGTTTATAATAAGAAAACTATAAGATTTAAGTGGAAAATGAGATATTATTGATATAGGAAAAAAGGTAGCGCAACTGCCCACACAAAGTCCAAGATTGTAGAGTTACGGAAAACTAGCTAAAAGATCGAAAAAAGGTAGACTCCATTGACACCAATTTAAAAGTGCTGATAATGTGAAAATACGAAGTAGAAATGATTTGTTATTGTGTTCTTATGGTTTAAAATCGTTACAGGATCCTATGGAAATAAAGGTGATGTAAAATATCCAGTTTTGAGGTGAATGCAGAAAATCGAAACAGAATGGAAAAATGAATTTAAAATAATGTAAAATGATACGTGAGTAGCATAACACTACATTTGAAAAGGTCCGAAGCAATAATTTAGAAGAAACTTTATTTTGACACATACAATCGACGCACGCTACAATAATAAAATTTATAACTTATATGAACGTAGATTAAAAAAAAATTGATTTTGTACGTTAAAAATACGCGAAAAAGTATATCACTCAGCAAATGAACATAAATCATAGCGTCAGTTTCTTTACTCATGTGTAGTTGCTAAGCCACTAAAGTATAAGTTGTGGCGCTATGGGCCACAGTTTTGCGCTCTCACCGAAAACCAGCGTGAAGTAGAGGTTTACCTCTGCGTTTCGCTTGGTGAGTGCAGGTGGCCGGAGGCCCTTTTTACTGGAAATGAGGCATTCCATCTTAGTCCTCACGGGTGACAACGCATCTACATTTTGATTAGTAACAGAGGATAGATGTAGATGTCTATGGGCCGCAGCAACCACTTACCATCAGGTGGTCTGTGTGCTCGTTTGTCACCCTTTTCCTATAAAAAAAAAAAGTTTTGAATTCTGCAGTGAACAAATATTTATATGGCCTGCAAATAATTGTCCCGGGTCTGATCCTTAGCAAATTTATGTATACAAACTGCCACGATAAACGAGAAAATTCTAAAGTTACGTTACGGGGTAACATACTATTTTTACTTAAAAAAAATGTTGTAGTTTTACCGCAACGCTGATTTTCAACAATAGTGAAAAATCTTGGAGGAGTACGGTTCTGAGAATAAATTAATATAGAGAAAAGTATAAAATCAAGCACATTCTTTTCTCGGAAATGTATCTCCAAGCCGGGAATGCATAGCCATCAAGCAAGTCCATACTTTCCTAAAAATACATAGAAAATAATGATTAATATTATAATTATAACTAATATTATTTAAAATTACTAAAATTTTAGTCCCATATGAGCATATTAAAATTATTAATTGCAATAAAATTTACTGCGTGATTTCCATGTACTTGTTTATATCTAAGCAAGCTAAAATTTAGAGGAAGTCTGAAGTCTGCCAACCTAACTGCAACAGAGCAGTGACCTCCACCTTTCCCTGAAACTTTCTCAGATTTTAATAGAGAACAGTACCGTGTAGTGGCAGTGCAAGAATATCCACTACCTCATACCGTAGTTAGTTATTATTTTTATTTTGTTTTTTATTTTATATTACTACACCTACGTCAAATTCTCACCACTCCATGGGTTGACTGTTAGAGAATGCATTAAGTCCGTCATCGATGTTCTTTTATATATTAAAGGAATGCATTAAAAAAAAATAAGTAAACAAAATATCGACAGAAGATGTTATACTAATCGAAAATACTGCAGACCGTTCCCATGAAAGTGGTTAGGAATGTTTCTTCATGAAAAAAGTGTAATTTTTCTTAGGACATTGGCAATAAGTGACCGACTACAGCAAAGTCTAAACAAAGAAGGCTACATGAGTATAGTTGAAGGCTATTATAATCGACATATCTTTTCTAAATTCATTGCTATGATCTAAAGAAAAAAACAGAATAAAACGATTTTTTTTATTTTCTTGACTTTATTTAAATTAAAATTTCCTTCTACAAATGTCTGTGTAAACTATTACTATTTTGAAATGAGATTCATCTGATCGAAGTAGAAAACGGGAAAGAAACTTCGTAGTTTTCCTCTTTATTGTTATTTTAATTGTAACGATACAATATTTAAGTTAAAGCCTATATACTAGTCTCACTACTTGGCACAGGCATCCTCCTATATCATAGTGAGTTATGGATCAAAACACAGCACAACATTGATGTTTCCTTCACCGCCGAGCACGCAGCAATCGAAATTACATTCAATAACTTCATTGGCGCTAAGAGCATCGAATTCAATATTTATTTATTTAATTATTATTTATTTTTTTAAATTCTTTATAAATAGGACAATAAAGGACAGACTTAATGCCTTTCGGCATTCTCTGCCGTCAACCCGCGGAGTGATGAGATTTTGTGGCAGGCGCAAAATCTATACAAATAGTGTATGTTAATATATAAACAAAACATGTTCAATATATTATTCATAACATAATAGAGGTATATACGCTATATATAATAATGAAATATAATATTAAAATCGCAAATAATAAAACATCTTAATATATATCATCTGTGCGCGTACTGTGAAATTTACCCAAAACTGACCTAACACAGCGTATTTAGAATAAATTAAACTTAGGTTGCTAGCCACAAAATTATATAAATAACATTATTTGCTTCTGCCAGTTTTCTTCGACCACTAAGCCAATGAGAACACAAATTTCGGGGCGTCGGGACGCCACCCTAAATGTTTTATGGCCGCATTTAAGAAGATCGAGGGAATTTTATAGCTGCTGCCACGCAATTATCGTAATTCATTATTGTGGTCACTTTCTGTAACCGCCCACTTGATTTAAACGATTTGTTATACAAACACAATATAGTTAAATTCTTCATTTGTGTTTTTTTTTTGTTTATTTGAAGCCAGTGTTTGACTACAATACAGTCTAGTCGTGAGTTGTGATGAAACCCTATTGGGTAAATCACAATGTCTTAACATAATTTTTATATGATAAGGAAGACAAACGAGCATACAGTTCAACTGATGATAAGTGGATGCTGTGGCCCATTGACACCTACATCTGTCCTTATTTGCGAATCAACATGCAGATGCGTTGTCAGCCGTGAGGACTAAGATGGAATGCCTCTTTTCCTGTAAAAAGGGTATCCGGTTCTCTACACCCACCATACGAAATACAGCAGAATTAAGCTGCTATTTTACGCTGGTATCCTGTGAGAGCGTGGTCTTTCCTCGGCGAGCCGTTTACATTTTATTCGTGTTCGTGTTCGTATACAGTTCATTCGTGCTACAACTATAAAACTACAACTATTGCCTACTCCTTTTTAAAAGGCCGGCAACGCATCTGCAATTCCCCTGGTTGCGGTTGTTCATGGGCGGCGGTAGTCACTTACCATCAGGTGAGCCGCATGCTCGTTTGCCCACTCTCCTATAAAAAAAAAAAAATATAAGCGTTTGAAGTCTTTATACAACTGTTAAGTACATATTTATAATTAAGATTAAACAAAAAATTTTAGGTCTTAGATATCGATATTTTTAACCAAATTATACATTTCTTTCAATTCTCTGTTTTATTGCCTTGTGTGCATATTATTGGCAGATTAACTACTGTGCTGTAAGCATAGGCTGAGACGGCGATCGCTTCTTTGTTTTGCTTAATATTAATTATATATATATTATTATTATATATTATTCACTAGTTTTAATAACCAGCTAGAAATTTGTACAATCTAGACAAATAAAAACACATAAAAAATAGCAGCGTTATGTTACATTCGAATTTTGTGCTCATAAACGATATCCCCGTTTGTTTATTTAAACATTAAAAATATCGTTTTGTTTCTAGAAATTGATTTGACTGAAAACTATTGAAGCTAATGAAATGAAATAGTTTATAATGCATTGTAAAATTTACGAAAACCTCAGAAAATTTATTAAAAAAACCCGTGAACAAATCAGCGGGCTTTATCTAAAGCTTTATCTAAATACACTAGAAGGGTTTAGAAAAACCCATTTCCAAGGTCAAACCTACAAAATTAACATAATAATATCTTAATGATAACTTAACGTTGAGATATGTTATTTCCATTTAGTTTAAACGATTGTAGACCTTAACTGTTACTGGGGCCGCCACGAATTGTGATTTGGATCCTCTTGTCCCTAGCATCATGGCCTCCCCGCATTAGCGGACTCAGTGGATACTTTACGCAGTGTAAGAGGCAGGGAATATAGGACAAATCTTAGTTACTTTAATGCTGTATAGATTTCAGATTATAAAACATGTTAGACATTTAGCTCTAGACAGCTCAATTTTAAAACCATTAGAGACTTAATATATTGTCTCGGCAATCCACCGGAATTATCCCCCGCCGCGACACGATTAACGTTTTGCTTTTGCTTTTGTTTAAAGTACAGCCTAAAATAGAGATTTTAAAAGAAGTGTTACGAAGTAACTTTGTGGTTTTATCATGAATCTATGTCACTAGAAGCAATAAACAAATTGTGTATATTTTTACTCAGTTTAATAATCGAGACAATAGCTAGGCGCAGATATGACTTATTGGTTACTATGTAGCGTGTAACGGGTTCGACCACTTGACCATTCAATATGTAATTTAACTAGTTTCGGTGTTCTTGTTTAAGATTTTTTTCAAACTTCGTGTATTATAAAAAGCCATAAAACAATGAACAAAATAATATTGACAAAATAATATCGTTTTGATTTTGATTATAAAATTAACACTTGGACGTAATTTCATATTAATATATAATATAATTCGAGTAACTATAGTATAATTTATTTAATTAATATAAGCAATCGCCTAGTGGTCGAAATCTGAACATAATTTATGTAATGTTTATGTTTGTTAATTTTTAATAAGTTGTATTTAACTTTCTGCATTGACATGCACTCCACAAGACTACTGAAAAAGTGATATTTGAATCTACACAAAATTATGGAGTAATTATTTGTTGGTAAAATTAAAAATTTGGCGAGTATTTCCATTCTGTGCGACTGTTTAACCACAGACTGTTATGTGCTTTACGTTGACATTATGAATGTTAACAAACGGCAGACGTATGTGTTTAACTTTGGCAGTGTAAACGTAAGCAATTAATGTTTTATATTTAACTTTCCACTTTGAAAATTATTAGTTTTCAAAAGTAGGAAATTTTACATTTCGATACAATATTGAGAATGCAAGTTTTCATCAGATCTCCGTGTTTAGAGGTCCTAGGAAGCCGTTCCGACTATCCCGCGTCCGGCTGTGTGTGTCTGTGTATGCTTGTAAATGGGCGACATGGCGTTCGAAAGTGTTAATTGGGACTTTGAGCTGATTAGGTTTTCAGGTCAATACGTCGAGCCATTTCAAAGATTTTCAAAGAATAAAAACAAAAAAAGAATATAAAAATTAAATAGATTTTCGAGCTAGAGAGAGAATAGATAAGCTGAAATTTCTAGGTATGGCCTGCAGGGTCAACCGTTATTGTAGGTGTCTTAAAAGGCAGAGTGAAACAAACCAGGAGTTGGGCAGTAACATCTTCGTAATAACATCAAGAGCATTAAAAACTAAGGTTCCCAACTCACTGCACGCCACTTGATAAACGTGTTAACTAAGGCAAATATCCCCCTGTGTGATAAACTCGGGGGAGGCCTATGTTCAGTAGTGGGCTTTTCATAGCCTATTAATATTAAAAACAATCAACAGCCTCGTTGGTATGGTGTTTGTTAACGCGGTTGCTGATTATAAGGTTGCGGCTTTGAATCCCGGGTTGGGTCCACAATTATTTATTGGATTTTTCTGTTGAGAAATCCTCAGTAGCAGCCCAGATTCTAAAAGATGGCGGTGTTTCGCCCCCGTGCCTCGGAAAACACGTAAAGCCGTTGGTCATGCACCCGATCTCTCTCCGATCGTGTCGGACGTCCCATCGGACTATGAGAGTAAATGAATAAGGAGTGCAACCATGCTTGCACATACACTGACGCATTATGATCATGTCATGCGCTCTCTGTCGAGTCTGGCCGCCGTGACCGAAATTCAGTCTGGGAGACATTATTAATCGATTATTATTGATATAATTTTAATCAAATGATAACAAAGACAAGTGTAAATTCTACACGTTTTGTCTTAAGGTTGATTTTAGATCTGTTAGTTGTCAAATTCACACATTATGTCGTATGTTTTATAGACCTTGGTGCCTCATATAAAAAAAACTATATTATTATAGCTCACGAAGAAATGTACTATAAAGTGCCCATCATTTTGAAGTCAACAAAGTTTGTGAATATACTGCTAACCGGGCTAGTGGCTCGCCATAAATTACATAGACGAGCAACCCAAAACAGATTCTCAAAACTATCTATTGCAATTCTAAGTTTCCATCTAACATGCATAATAATGAGTTATCATGAAATTAAAAAGTATAATTTTAGGAATATGAAAAGTTTGCTAATGGTACTACACCTTTTCAAATGAGAGTTTGGTTTTTAATAAATAGTAGATATATATGGGCTAAAGTATGCACCTACCACTAGGTGTACCGTGTGCTTGTTCAATCTTACTTGTAAAAAAAAGCTAGAAAATGCGGGAGTTTGTTCGTGTTTTGAACTGATTAATATTCAAATAACCTTTACTTTATAAGAAAATAAATCAGTTTGAAGGGAATAACGGTTCTCTCAGAAAGTGTGCTTCCATCCGAAAAAAGGTCAAACCCAAAACACTGCCAAATGTCTTGGAAAGATAAAAAAACGAAAAGGCAAGTAGGAATGTTAAAGTCTATTTTATAACTTTATTAGGTCACAAAGTTTTACTGCAAAATGTATTGAATTATTTTGCATCTTTGTTTACTTAGGTTTTTCTATTCATGGTCATTTTATATTATGTATTTCAACTCTATCAACAATAACATGCCTGACAATTAACACTGTATTCACTCAAAATTTTACAAATTTTAGTTAATAACTGATTCAGAAAGTAGATAATTTTTGCCACTGAGCGGTAAGACATACGTATTTTTATCTCAAATACTTGCCAAAATATAACGACAAAAATCTTTATTGAATGTTACGATTAGTCATTGAATGAACAAGTATTACCGTCGCATTTATAAGTCTGTTTCCCCTGTTAGATTGTCAGCTAAAGACAACAGTGTTTGTATCATTTTGCGTTATGCCATAGTAAACTGTTTCATAAGGACAAATAAATAAAATATATGAGATCAATATAGTGTTATCTTTTACTTAAAACTCTGTTACCATTAATTTCTTTTGCGCTAAATAATATCATCTCAAAATGCTACCCTATTTGTCCCCTCTCCTATAAAAATAAAACTAGTTTGAAATTTTTGTTCATTTTAGGTATTTGTTTAATGTAGTAGATACGTTATTACCGTAATTTTTTTGAGATAATATAATATTAGAGGTTCAAAATTGCAACGTTTTTTGAGTCAATACAGTGTTACATATCAGTCGCGATATTCATAACGTTGCGGTCAGGCTTCCGATAGATAGCGTCATAACTTTCTTACCGTTACCGTTGCAGCCTATTAAACTGAATATAGGCCTCCCCCACAGAGATACTTTTGAATCGTTGCCGGATTTTTTTTATATGATAAGGGTGACAAACGAGCATAGAATCCTCATATACACCACATATACATCTATCCTCGATTACGAATCAAAATGCAGATGCGTTGTCACCCGTAAGGACTAAGATGAACCTCGTTTCCAGTAAAAAGGGTCTCCGGTTTTCTTTTTTTTATAGGATAAGGGTGACAAACGAGCACACAGTCCACCTGATAGTAAGTGGTTGCTGTGGCCCATAGACATCTAAATTTATCCTCGATTACGAATCAAAATGCAGATGCGTTGTCACCCATGACAACTAAGCTGGAATGCCTCGTTTCCAGTAAAAAGGGTATCCGGTTGTCTACACTCACCATACTAAACACAGCAGCATTAAGCTGCTATTTTACGCCGGTATTCTGTGAGACCGTGGTCCTTCCCCGGTCGAACCGACCCATTCGTGTTACAACTGTACCAGAAATATAGCTGCAGCATGGCTCTACCACGTAGTACTAGTACGAATTAAATCAAAAAGTTAATATGCAATATTTTCAGAATGCGGGATGTGATTGGGCAATTTATTATAGGGTATGAATAATCTTAATGACGTGATCGTTACCAAGATATTTCTAATTTGTTTTGTGAAACATAAATGATTGTAAACTGTTATATTTTTTTTAATGTTCCGCTGGATTTCTTGCTGCTTATTTCCCGGACAGAGGTATTTTCTAACCATTGGTAAATTAAACATAAATTAATTGATAATTATTATAAATTCATAATTATTATTTATAATCTTTATTGAATAAAAAAGTTTTCGTTTCTTATAAAGGACTATAAACTACACGCAAAATCCAGAATTTATATTGAATAGGCAACACCAAACATAGCAGGTCAAGTTCTATAAACTTCGTTCAAGACTTATAACGCTCTGGCCTCTAACTGTCCCCGGCAGTCTCAACCCTATGCAACTTAAATTGACTTACGAAAGTTCTGGATGCAGACAAAACTGCGCAGGTTTTTTATTATATATCTTCTCTTGATTGAATAAATATGATTTGATATTTATTACCCACATCACACTTTATATCGTTAAATGAATATAAAAACGAAAAAAAAAATAACAAAGAAAGGAATGCGTCGATGGTTTGGTCATGTAGAAAGAATGAATGAGGAAAGAGTAACAAGACAAACTTATGTTGCAGAAGTGAAAGGGGCTATACGTTAATATATTGAAGACGGGCGTTTAAGCGAAAGTATATGGAAGCGAAGGAAACATGTGCCAGGTTCTTGCTATATGGAAGTCCGTAGTCTCCGCTTACCCCTCTGGGTGGCACGCGTGAGTTTTTATGTATTTATTTTTATGGATTATAAAAAAAAAACTATTATTGTTACACCGACCTCCATCCACTTGAACTAGAAAAATTTCATACAATACCTATTTTTGGCGGTAAGCAAGCAGTTTACTCTTTAGTGATAGAACGAGTATAATTACAGGTCGTGAGGTATTCTATTCCTCAGGAACCACAACACATGTGTAGCCCTCATTGTACAAGCTGGTTGCGGATATACATAAACTTCAATCTTAAAAAGTATACAAGTGAAACTTCTGAGATATTACATTAAATAAATCATGTTTTTAATTGTAGTTTATTTTTATAATGGTAATTAATTCATTTGTATAGTTAATTGATAATAAATAAATGACTTTGTACCAAAAACACATGGAATACTCTTCCCATCTCTGGGCCGAGGCTCCCCAGTGTCTTCTTTTTTTATATAGGATAGGGTGACAAACAAGCACACAGTCCATCTGATGGTAAGTGGTTGCTGTGACCCATAGATATCTACATTTATCCTCAATAAAGAATCAAAATGCAGATGCGTCTTCACCCGTGAGGACTAAAATTGAATGCATCTTTTTCAGTAAAATGGGTCTCCGGTTCTCTACACTCACCATACGAAACACAGCAGTGTCAAGCTGCCATTTTACGCTGGTATTCTGTGAGAGCGTGGTCCTTCCCCGGTCGAGCCGATCTATTCGTGCTACAACTATACTACTAATATAGCTGCAGCATGGCTCTAACACCTATTCCTTCCACTTGACCGCATCCAGCGCTGAGCGTCTCGAATCGTCGATGGCCGAGTCTTTTCCGATCTGCTCGATTCACTGGCGTTGCGAAGAGATGTTGCATCCCCTTGCATTTTCTATAGCATATACCACGGAGAGTGGTCTGAAGAATTGTTCAGATTAATCCTAGCCTCCAAATTCCACGAAAGCACGTCGCGGCATTTTTTTATAGGATAAAGGTGACAAACGAGCACTCAGTCCACCTGAGGGTAAGTGATTGCTGCGGCACATATACATCTACATCTATCCTCTATTACAAATCAAAATGTAGATGCGTTGTCACCCGTGAGGGCTTAGATGGAATGCCTCATTTCCAGTAAAAAGGGCCTCCGGTCACATGCACTCACAAAGCGAAACGCAGAGATAAAACTCTACTTCACACTGATTTTCTGTGAGGTCGTGGTACCACCCCTGTTCGAGCCGATCCATCCGTGCGACAGCAAAAGCTGCCGCGTGGCTCTACCACTGTTAAAATACTATATATAATGACATGATTTGCGATACCATCCACACCATCTGAATGCTTGGCGGTTCACCACTGTACGTTTCACTAGGAGTTTTTTTTCCTCGTACGCCCCTCTGTGGAATCGTTTATCACCGGCGATTTTTCCGGACTGATACGACTTAGGGACCTTCAAGAAAAGAGCTTACTCCTTTCTGAAAAGCCGGCAACGCACCTGCAATTCCCCTGGTATTGCAGTTGTTCATGGACGGCGGTAGTCACTTACAATCAGGTGAGCCGCATGCTCGTTTGCCTCCTATACTATATAAAAAAAATATTATTCTCAACATACAAATATTAAAATTTTAGCTTGACAGATTCTCTAGTTTTCAAATTTATTCTTGTCGTAAAAAGAGACAGACATACAAACGTTTTTAATATTGAATCATCCCTAAAATCAAAAATGAGAACAGAACCATTTTGAACTTGTGTTTAAAAAATGTAATATATGAAATGCAATATTGGCGACACGAGTAATTCTATTCTAATGATTTCTTATATTCACGCAAATAATACACATTAAATGAAACTATTTTTTACGGATTCTATTGCGTTTAATTTAACTATTTAATTTCCCGAATTAGCTTTGAGGACTGAGGTATTTGACATTCTCGATGTCATAGTTAGCCCAGTTACTTTCAATTTTTGAATATTAATTTAGTAACGGAGAACCTTTTAATAGGGGCGATGCATTCCACTTTATTTGGGGGTGGTGGCAACAACGCATCGGAGCTTTGATTTGATCCTTATTGTATATTTGATTAATATTATTAATTGAGAAAATTGTGTTTGTTCCTATTAATGCAAAACGCCTGGAGAGATTTAGAAGTAATATGGTAAAAAAACCTTCCATCCCTTTCTTATAAGAAGAATGCAGACTATTTATATAGAGAATTATTTACCCTTATAAACAATGAACTTAATAAAACATTCACTTCTAAAACATTCTCCATAAACAGTCGCAAGGCATTTAATGAGTGGGAGACAGTAGGAATTCATAAAAGCAGACGAAGGTTATATGACCTTTACCATGAAAGATTGTATAATCTTTCCGATGCTTTTAAAGAATATGTAAATAATTATTCTGAAATGTTTGCTCCACAGCGAAATCAATACATATTAGTGACAAAATTAAGACGGTTAAGAATAAAATTAAAATGACGTGGAGTATAATTAACAGTGAAACCGGTAAAGGGAAACCTCGTAACTCAAACTATCAATTAAAAATTAATAATGAATTGACTAAATCAAATCAAGAAGTTGCAGCGGTGTTTGAGAAATATTTCACTGATGTTCCCATCTTGACAACAGAGTCATTGAATACTTCTCCAACTGTCGCCGAGTCATTACTTTAACAGAATGTTAATACCTGTTTAAAAGAATTTAGATTTGAAAAAGTACTACCGCATACTATTGTAAAATACTTCAAAACCATTGATGTGAAGAAAACCGCAGATTTGTGGGGGATTTCCGTTACAGTGATTGCGACCATAATAGATTTAATTGCACCTCATCTTGCTATTATTTTTAATACTTGTATCGATTCTGGTGTATTTCCTGATTTAATGAAGTATAGGAAAGTAATAACCTTTATTTAAATCTGGTATTACATTGGAACCCGCTAATTATAGACCTATTTCTGTACTACCAACTCTAAGTAAAATTTTTGAAAAAATAATTTTGGTTCAATTGTTAATTTTTTTTAATACAAATAAATTACTTCATAAAAATCAATTTGGTTCTACAAGGGGTTGCTCGACGTCTGACGCCGGTGTTGGGCTTATGAAATATATTTTAATGCCTGGGAAAATTCACAAGATGCCTTAGGTATTTTCTGTGACCTTTCCAAGGCATTCGATTGTGTTCATCATGATACATTAATCAGGAAACTACAACATTACGGTGTAAAAAATTTGGCGCTTAGACTTATTACTTCATATAAGTAACAGAACTCAAACAGTCTTATTCCAAAAAAATGTTTTAGTACTGGGTTAAGTTTAGGAGTAAGAAGTCCAGGTTTGTTACAATATTCTAGTTAATACCAGCACTAAAACGTGTGCTTATTACAAAACGCAGACTACCCGAGGACCAGTTAATACCAACGTTAATATTATATTAAATATCATTCACAGATAAAAAACAAAAAATGACACTCTATCATTCGTTCATACAGGTTTCATTCAATGCAACGTTCGGTTTCATAAAATATTAATATTATTTTCACACTTAATTATGCTTAAATAATTATCCATCAATACAAAAACATATCATACATTGTTATTTGTTTACGTTAAAATCTATTGAACAAGCACGACATATACTTTTGACGCGCTTTTGATTATATCAAGTTGTTTTCAGTTTAACAACTCTAGCGTGAAACGTAGTGAATTACAGAGGTAACGCGAGCGCGGGATTCGAGACGTTCAAAATAGTTTATATTGCAGCCTTATAATAAGTAAATTAAATTATTAATAATTAATTAAGTACTTGCTATTACAGTTATATTTATATAATAATGGAACAAAAGAAAAAACGGGGTGAAAATTGGAGTTCTGAAGAAAAAGTTAGTGAAATATCGAAATTTATTTGTCAGTACGTACCAATACTCTTATCCTCCTATTATCCTTATTTCAACTAAAAGGAATGTTCTTATTATTATAGGAAATATTACGTTCACTTATTTCACAATCAGCACATATAATAGAGAATAAGTCGACAAAAACATCGGTATATATTCAAAAAATAAAAGAGTGGAAGAATATAACTAATAAGTAAGTACTTATCGCATTTGTTATGTGTACAAATAGGTACGGTATTGTTTACGTGATTTCGTATTTTTTTTTTAGATTTAATGAGATAACAGGTAAACGCCGATCAGATGGTGAATTGAAATTATCTTGGAAAAGAATGAAGTTGTGTGCTAAATCAAACTTATACACATATAGGAGGGAACAATCAAAGACCGGGGGTGGCGGAAAACCTCCATCACCTTCTCTTGAGGACTTGGAAATAATGTCCATTGCCCCTCACGACTTTATCGTTGAAGTTAATAATTATGATAGTGATGCAGTGGTAAATAAAATTACTTACATGTCTTACAAATTTAATTAAAATTAAAGAACTTTATTTTCCATTACTTTAGTACCTAGGTAGTGCTCTGAAATCTACTCTTAAAGCATACAATTTACAATCCAAAATTATTTTCCGAATATTCAAAATTTAATATACTTAGTAACAATTTAACATAAATTTCTTTATAATTAATTATATTCAAAATTGAAATGTCACAAATTAATATATAGTGGTCTACATAATATCATAACACACATGTTACTAGATTATCTACACAGTCCGATTATAATTTTCTATTTTTGTCTATTAGGTATTATAATTAATAATTTATTAAATTACCTTTTGTCTTGGATCATAATAATATTTCTACAACATAGAAAATACCTGATTCAATAAAGGGCAAAATAGAGGTGACAGGTGACAGGAAAACATGTTAATAAATGTTTTAACGATTTATTTTAGGATCCAGTGGCTGTGGCTACAACATCAAAAGAAGTTGCTGACCCTAAGCCTCGCCTTAATTTTGAAAAAACAGACACAGCTATAGTTAAAAATGTAGAAAATCCAGAACCCAATGTTGTATATGTGCAAGGTAAATAATACTGATTGAATATTTATTAAAAATATATTATTATTATAGTTACAATCATAGGCATACAAGTTTGTAAATATTATAAATGTTAATTTTCTAAAACTGTTATATTTATATTAATTTTTAGAGATAGATCCAACTACAGATACAGAAGAAAGTGCCAAAATGGTGAAAATAACCAACAATAAAGATATTATTACTAGGGGTATAACAAAAATTAAAAACAGGAAACTTAGCTTGCAAAATAGGTATGTTGAAAAAATTACATAGTCTGATACATTACATACTTTTTAAAATGTGAAAATTAGTATTTAAACACTGAAAATTGTTTCATGTTTTCAAATATTAAAAGCAAAGTTTAATATGAATTGATTTAAAAATAATTAAAAAATATTTCTTTAATTGGTGTACAAGGTTAAGTGCACTTTTATTACTCTAGAATACTTTGTAAATGTCTAAAATAACTACAAAACTTACATTAAGTATTCCATTTCATTTTACAGAAGAGAAGATGTACACCAAACAATTGTAAAAAGTAACACAGATTTTAAAAAAAGACAACTGGAAATGATGGAAGAGGAACATAAATACAATATTAAAATAGCTAACCTAAAAATTAGAAAATTAGAGTTACAAATATCTTTATTAGAAAGTCAGAAAAACAAAAGTTAAATAGCAGCTTAATGCTGCTGTGTTTATTATGGTGAGTTTATAGAACGAGAATAGAATAGAATGATTTTTATTAAATATAGATTATTACAGAATACTTATTGAAAGACATTTTTTATTTACCACTGGTTCGGAAAATACCTCAGTCCTGGGAAGAACTAGTAAGAAACCCAGTGGGACTTTTTTATAAACATATTTCTCTTAACAATAATTTTATTTGTACAATTTTTAAATGAATTTTAATAGAACCACCATGGTGGCGATCACCTCAATTCCAGTATTTCCAATATTTTCATTTATGTATTCTTTGATATTATAATAACCTTTTTATAAAATTTTTCTTTAATAAAACATTTAAACTTATTTATTGACAAATTTTGGATAAATTTTTGTACAAATTTTGTATGAGAGAGACCTCTTTTACAGGAAACGAGGCATTCCATCTTACTCCACACGGGTGACAACGCATCTGCATTTTGATTTGTAGTCGAGGATAGATGTGGACGTCTATGCACCACAGCAGTTACTTAACATCAGATGGACTGTGTGTGTGTGTGGTAGACTGTGTTTATCACCATTATCCTATAAAAAAAAAACTAAATATTTGAGACTATATCAGATACATGTTTGTAAATATCCTCATATATGAAACTATTATTTTCAGGTACTTAATTGCTGCAAATATTTGTACATCTTTTAATAATAATTAAAATAAATAATTATAATTAATATGCATTTTATTTACATAACAATGAAATATAATATACAATAGTAAAAAACTATAATAAAAAAAACTAAACCTATTTACTTAGTTATCATACAGTCCTACTCCCCGTGGACCCTTGCACCTCTGGAAAGGAAATCCGGCTGTGAATGTAGAGGAGGGACGATATTTATTAAAAAATCTAAACATATCTCTACAGCACTTAAATCTTTATATAATATAGCTTCATATTGATGTGGAATGTGCTGTACCCCGTATCTTTCCCTGAAACAATCATTTATAGCCTAAATAAAAGCATTTTGCTCAATAAATGAAATATTATCACAATACTCCCCTGAATTTATTTCATATTGGTGAATATGTAGTCGTTATTCTTTGACAGCTGACAACGGCTCTGCAGAAATATTTTCCTTTATAAATGGGTATTATGTCTGAAATCAAAAAGAAATATTATTATAATTGTCTTATACATTTATTGATCTTTAATGTAATTTTATAGCCAAAATTGGCCTCTGAATAACAAAATAAAATAAATTATATATACATAGATTTAGACAATTGAAAAAAATTTGACAATTTTATAAATATAATTATAAATTTTAATTATAAATAGTTATATAAATATGTAAAAAAAAATGTTTACCTACTGAAAATGAGTTTCAATAAACTGTCTTCTAATATTTCCCCTTATTGATGGTGTAACATATCTTTGTACTATAGGTTCAGATGAATATTGTTCAATGCTATCTCTCTCACCAGAAAACACATCTTCTCTCATGTCGATGGCCATATTGTGTAGTACAGCACATGCAACAATTGTTTTTTTGCTGTTTCAATATCTCCAAACATACCTCTTAATAGGCAACAAAACCGTTGCTTCCACAAACCAAAACATCTTTCCACTGTGTTCCTGGTACGGATATGGCTCCTATTATATCTTTCTTCTTGTGGTGTTGTGGGGTTCAGCAGCGGTGTAAATAGGTAAGGAGTACAAGGATAGCCACTGTCACCAAGTAATATTCCAGAGAATGCACCAGCCTCAAACCTCTGTTTTAGTCTACATTCTCGGAATATTCTGGAGTCATGTACACTACCACGCCACCTGGTAACAATGTCCATGATTTTCAGGTCAGCATCACAAACCACCTGTAAAATAAGAGCTCATTAGTACTTTATGTTTTTCTGGTTTATTTTAATATATATTTATTACCATAAGATAGTCAAACAAATTATTTTCTATTATGATAAAGTAAAGCTATTAAGAGACAATCACAGCTATTTAAAATATTTGTATATTACCTGTACATTAATTGAAGAAAATCCTTTTCTATTAATATATAACTGACCCCCATCAGCATTCACTTTCTTTACTCGTATGTGAGTACAGTCAATTGCGCCAATTACTGTAGGAAAATTAGCAATACTGCGAAATTTCCTAATGGTTTCCTGTTGTTCATTTAAAGTAGTAGGCATTTTAATAAATTCTCGGGAATTCCGTGACAAAATTTCCGCTACTTTTTTACATGTCCTACTGACTACTGGTTGAGACACACTATGTAAATTAGCTGTATCGTCTTGAATCTACGAATAAAACAATAATATGTATTATTTGGCTTTTTATCTAGCGTAATGTTAGGTACATTGACCCCACCAAGATTATAAACAGCACTTACTTCATGGCGAGCCCAGTTGCGTAATGCACAAACCACTTGAATTTCAGGACTCAATGGGCACCCTCGAGGGTCGTGCACTAAATCCTCACGTAAGGTACCCACTATTTTTTCTCCGAAACGTTTTGAGAACCTATACTTATACCTAAAATCTTCGTCACTCAATTCAAACGGATTCACACGATGTCGATGTCTATCAGGTCGCCGAGTGGTCTCCAGCATGTCCAAATCTTCTAAATCCATCAAGTCAATCATGTTAATATCCATTTTTAACGATTTTAATAACACCAAATGAAAACAACGCTCACCTCAAATTAAGAAGTACCGAAATTGAGGTTAGTATAGAGTACCACAAACTATATAGAAAGGTTAGTACCATAGCTAAACTAGGGGTCTCGAAAGATTAACTTTAATACCATAGATAATCCTTGAACCAGAGATAATCTTCGTTTTGTAATAACGTTTTTCTTAGTTTATGGTTTAAATATATTACTAACTCCAGTACTATATTAAGTCCGTGTTTTGGAATAAGGCGGAAAAAGTCGTCATCAATGGTAAATGTTCCTCCGGATCGGTAGTATCAATGGGCGTTCCTCAGGGCTCGATTTTTGGCCCATTCCTGTTCTAAATCTATATTAATGACTTACCTTATCTTGTAGGGGACAATCACGATATAGTATTATTTGCTGACGATACCTCTTTAATTTTCAAACTGAAACGGCAGTCAATTAAAATGACGATGTAAATAATGCACTATCGAAACTAGTACATTGGTTTAACGCCAACAATTTGCTCTTAAACGGCAATAAGACAAAATGTATTAAATTTACAATACCTAATGTAAAACATTCGAAAACCAATGTGCTCTCAAATGGGGAGGAGTTGAGTCTTGTGGATACCACTGTTTTTCTTGGTATTACTATTGACGCGAAACTTCAATGGGGCCCTCATATATCTAAATTAGTAAACAGACTTAGTTCTGCAGCATATGCTGTAAGAAAGATTAGAAGTCTCACAGATGTTGAGACAGCTAGGTTAGTGTATTTTAGTTACTTTCATAGCGTAATGTCTTATGGAATTTTGCTATGGGGTAATGCGACTGATATTGAAGCTATATTAGTTTTGCAAAAGAAAGCCGTACGTGCGATTTATAATCTAAATTGTAAAGAGTCCTTCAGAGAAAATTTAAAGAAATAAACATATTAACTTTGGCATCGAAATATATTTATGAAAATGTAATGTATGCACATAAAAACATAAATAGCTTTAATAAGAATAAGGATGTTCATACCTTAAACACTAGGAACAAACATAAGCTTGTAATGCCAGTTACTAGACTCCACAGAATCAGTAATTCATTTATGGGGCAATGTATACGCTTTTACAACAAAATCCCAGAACATGTTCAAGGTTTGTCAATAAACAAGTTTAAAAGTTTTATTAAAGAAAAACTGTACAAAATAGGTTATTATAATATCAAGGAATACATGAATGATAAAAATAATTCTATTCTATTCTATACTATTCTATTCTATTAAGCCATCTGGTGTGTGTGTGCTCGATTATCTTACGTGCTCTATGAAAAATACTTTGTATAGACGGTATAGATTTATGCGGTGTTTTTTTTTAACAAGCACCTCGCATTCAAGGAGTACGTAAGAAAATAAACTGTGTATGTATATTTATAAACGTATGTAAATATGTATCAAGTTCTCGGAGCTCGTAATTTACATAATTTAGTAAAGGATATGGCGGTTTATTCTACTTAGGGATGTAAATTAAAACGGATTAAATTTAGACATGGCTAATGAACATATTATTTGTACATCTTATTTTTGTTGTAATGAATTGCGAGCGTGTGTTTTAATTACCATCACTGAATTATTATAATTGGTAAAAAGAGACTTCTTAAGCTAGAAATTAAACAAATTTAGGTGTATATGAAAGTATGCACCTACACAAAAATTATAATAATACGAGTATTAACTGCTTCGGCAGTTTCTCGAAGTAGAACGCAAATTTGAATTTTGACAGTGTAAATATAAAATTCATTAATAACTCACCAATTATCTCATTAATACACAACAACTACCACATAAAAAATATTGCTTTTATAGTTTACTTGAATTCCTTGATTATAAACTGTGAGCCCTGTAAATTTTAATAATAGTTATTTACCTATGAAATTGCCGCACTGCAATACTGACCATGTCAATTCAAAATAATTTTTGTTTGGTTAAGTATTCTAGTATCAATATAAATTTATTTTAAATGAAACAATTCTTTTTTCAAAATTTGTCATGTGTCTATTGATTAGCGTTATGTTTTCATTGTATTTGAATCTTTTTCGTCATCTTGGATACATTAAAATTTCGAGTAGTTATCCGATGTACTTACTAGACTTTGCGCCTACAGAATTCTAATTTTTCCAAAAACTTCTTGGCGGGAAAGAAATTCAAATGAGGCAGTAGGAAATGCCTTTGAAGTATTTGTTGCCTCTTGTCTAGATGATTTCTTTAAAAAGGACATTAATAATCTGCCATTGCGTTGCCAAAAAGATGCGTCAATTGCATGGGTGATTACTTTGATTAATAGAAATAAAAATATAGAAAAAAATACGTTAACTTACGAGTATTTCATAAAAAACGGCAATTTCATAGAAAATGACCTATCTGTCATTTGTGTTATAGGCTGCACTAAAAGTATCGGGAATGGAATATTTCCACTGTTCCTGTCATATTAAAATCCTTTTAATTGAAAAGTCCTTGGTTTTTTAAAATTGGATACCATTTATATATTTAAAAAAACATTCTCGGTCTTGTCACAAGGTTTTGTCAAACTTGTTTAGTCGTTGAAAAATGGAATTGACTCGAGAAAATTCAAGAGCGATGATTTATTATGACTTTCGAAGTGGTTTAACACAAAAACAGTGTGTTGACTGGATGATTTCTGCATTTGGTGATGAAGCCCCATCCAAAATCACAATTTATCGCTGGTTTGCTGAATTTCAACGTGGACGTGTCAAGCTCAGTGATGATCCACGTCAAGGTCGTCCAAAAACTGCAGTCACCCAAGAAAACGTTGATGCTGTGCGTAAGCTGATTGAGGAAGATCGACATGTGACATACCGCAAAATTCAGGCAACTTTAAACATTGGCATGAGTCAAATACAAATAATCTTGCATGAACAATTAGGTGTAAAAAAGTTGTTTTCCCGATGGATACCGCATTCGCTCTGTGAAGAGAAAAAAGCGGCTCGCGTTACTTGGTGCGTCAGAACTCTCGAAAGATTCCAAGCAGGATCCTCAAATGCTGTATAAAACATCGTATCAGTTGACGAATCCTGGATATACGCGTAAGAACCCGAAACAAAAAACCAGTCACGAGCTTGGGTCTTCGCAAATGAGTTAAAGCCAACAAAATTGTTCGTTCACGGAATGTTGCAAAAAAATGGTGGCCACGTTTGTTTCCAAAACCGGCCATGTTACGACTATTGCTCTTGACGGACAAAGAACGGTTAATGCAGAATGGTATGCTAGCATTTGTTTGCCACAGGTCGTTTCTGAACTCCGTAAAGAGAACTGCAACCGTCGCATCATCCTCCATCACGACAATGCGAGTTCTCACACCGCACATAGAACAAAAGAGTTTTTAGAGCAAGAAAACATAGAATTATGAGACCATCCGCCGTACAGCCCCGACCTAAGCCCTAATAATTTTTATACTTTCCCTAAAATAAAGAATAAATTGCGTGAACAAAGATTTTCATCACCTGAAGTAGCTGTGGATGCCTACAAAATGACCATTTTGGAGACCCCAACTTCCGAATGGAATGATTGCTTCAATGATTGGTTCCATCGTATGGAAAAATATGTCAAATTTCGCGGAGAATACTTCGAAAAGCAATAAATACATTTTTAAATAGTAATGTTGTGTCACTTCCTTTATTCCCGAAATTTTCAGTGCCGCTAAAGTAAAAGTGGTTCATGTCATAATGTTTACCGCATGAATTTAATTTAACTTAAATATATCTAATATATGTTCACTTCTATAAGTATATTGTATGCATTTTTAAGAAGGAACATAAAATGTTAAATTTGTACACCGTTATTATAGGTAGAATAAGAGATTTAATAATTTTGTTAAGAATGTTTCTATACGTTATTCAAACAAAATAATGACCTTAATTTTAATAACTGAGCGCAAATCACATATCGAGTCTAGAGTTTGTAATTATTTTTTCGCACAAAACCATCATTATATAATGCGAACACGAGACATTTTGGTCTATAAATATAATATATGTTTTCAGCTTGACTACAGCGTCGCCACTCGTATCCTAGCATAGCTATTGTTTTGGCTAAACTCGCTATAGCTCGCTGCTATTTAGACCCTGCCTACCCCCTCGTGGATTACAGGGGTAACGTTATTTTAATTAATTAATATATGAATAAAAATCATTCAATGGAATATTTTTCATTCATAAAGATTATTGCATAATACTTATAGAAAATCCATTTTTCCCTGGAATCAAATCAAATTTAGCACTGGAAACCAGCAAGAAACCCAGCGGGATCATATATTTTTAATCAGATAAGAATATGAAATAAGGAAGAAAGTGAGGTACACCAAAAGCCACTTTACAGTTTATCGACGCCTAGTCTCAAATTTAATTACCGATTAAGGTTTTGTTGAGGAAAGAGTCTGCAAATTTTCAAGTATTTCCAAACTTAAGCAACCAAGTTTCTACCAACTGCGTCCAAGTTACTAATAAGCTGTGACCCGATAAATTCTCTCCGACAGTCTAAATGACCGATTATTCGAGATATTAACATATAGATATTATGTTGAGAGATTATTCTAACCGATTTTGGATTTTAATATAAAAATCAGTTCGAGAGTATGATAATGGAAAATAAAACAAACGGAATATACTTTGTTAATGTATTAAAAAAATACTTCGCGGAAAACTGAACACGTATAACCTACTTTCTGCGAGCTATTGGACAGTAATTCTTTTAATAATAAAAATTTCATCAATGTCATCATCATTACAGCACTTCAAAAGTTCTGATGAATATAGGCTTCTCCCGAGGAATACCACAGACCACAGTAAAGAGCCACCTGGCATCACTCGTCTATTTCTCATCTCGTCTATTGAGTTGTAGTGTCTCATCAACTATGGCCAGTCGCTTTAGGTTACTGATCCCTTGATTGTATTTATATTGATCGTTTCTGACTACCTCTTTGACTATTCTAGTAATCGCTTATGATCTTAAGCGATTACTAGAATATCCTGGTTTCGAATCCCAAGCCAGGCCAAAACTTAGTTATTAGGTTTTTTTTCTGTTAAGAAATTCTGACTAGAAGCCCAGATAAAGAAAGTTGGTGGTGTCTCACCTCCGTGCCTCGAAACGAAAAGTCGTTGGTCTTGCGCCTGATCTATCTTCATCCCATCGGACTATGAGAGTGACGGAATAGAGAATGCACCTGTACTCGCACATACACTTGGGCACTATATTCCTGTCCTGTGCAGATGTCTGTCTCGTTGAGACCGGCAGCCATGACCGAAATTCGGTCTGAAAGATATTATTATTATTATGGGGCATAAACGTGAGAGATATGTATATTAAATATAGTAAAATTATTAATTAAAAAGTACATAAATAAATAAAAGTCCAACCAGATGGACGCCCTCAGCAGGGCTATTATTGAATAAAAACTAGTTCTACGTATTTTATCGCGTTTAATTAACTTATTTTTATTTATTCCCGACGTTTAGTTCACGGTTACAGGGGACTGAGGTGACTGACGTCTCGATGTCAGAGTTAACCCGGAGTAACTTCAGCCTTTTTAATTATTAATTTTTGTCTGATCTACACAGAATGAACTTACTGTGTCTTGAAATCTTGCAGTGGTATGTTTGGTTTTAGTTTTAATTTTATTAATTACAGGATCCCAAGCAGGTGGTTATTCACTATTGGACGTAATGGAGCATTCAGTTTGTGTATTTTTGAGTCAGATCGATTCACCAACTTACAGATTGGCTCAACACCTAGCAAAAGTACTATCACCACTCAGAGGACACAAAAGAGCACACACTAAGGATTCATACCATTTTGTCAGTGAGATACAAAACCTATGTCTTACTGACAATGAAACTATGGCCAGTTTTGATTTTCAGTCTCTATTTACATGCCTAACTGTTGAAGACTGCATCTCAATTGTAACTAGGAAACTAGAGGAAAACAAGGTGGAAGGAAGAGTTTAACAAGCAAGTAGATGGATTTGCGATGGGCTCACCGGTATCTCCCATTGTTGCCGATATTTTCATGGAGGACTTTGAAGAGAAAGCCCTGTTTACTGCACCAGTAACTTCAAAGTTCTACAAACGGTACGTAGACGATACTTTCACAATTTTACCATCAGACAAAGTAACTGCATTTTTAGAACATCTTAATTCCATAAATTCTCTAATTTAATTTACTATGGAGTAAGAGGCAAATAAGTCTTTAGCTTTCCTAGCTGTCTTAGTAAATCGAAATCCTAATAACACCATAGGTCACACTGTGTATAGAAAAAAGACAAATACAAACCGATATTTAAACAGTGAATCCCACCATCATCCTTCACAGTTAGCTACCGTGGGCAAATCTTTGTAACAGAGAGCACGAGGAATCTATGACAGCAAACACCTGGCCGCCGAGCTTCAGCACGTCAAGCAGATTCTGCACGACAACAAGCTTCGGGTCCCGCGAATACGTCACAGTGACTGAGTGAAGCCGGCCACAGTCGAGCGTAAGCCTGCTGTACTGACGTATTATCCCCTGCCCGAAACTCTTCCCCGCTGCATTGGAAGAAGTTTTCAAGCTTCTGGACTTAAAAAGATACGGTGTTAACATCAACGGCGAGTACATCACACACCTTCAATTTGCCGATGATGTAGACCTTGTGACAGAATCGCTGGAGGACCTAAACAATATGCTTAATGACCTCAATAGTGTCTCCCAACGGATAGGTCTTAAGATGAACATGGACAAAACCAAATTCATGTTTAACGTCCATGTCACACCTATGCTGGTAGTTGTTGGGAGCACTAAGTTCGAAGTTGTTGACGAGTATGTTTACTTAGGACAAATACTCCGACTAGGTAAGTCCGACTTCGACTGAGAGGTCAATCGATGGATGAGCTCGGCTGGGCAGAGTTCGAAAGATTACGACACATCTTCTCGTCAGACATACTTCAAAATCTAAAAACTAGATTCTACAACCATTGAGTGTTGCCAGTGATGACCTATGGATCTGAGATGTAGTCCTTCACTGCTGGCCGTATGAGGAAGCTCAAAGTAGCTCAGCAAGATATGGAGAGGGCTTTGCTCGGCGTTTCTCTGCGTGATAGATTTAAAAACGAGGATATCCTCAGTAGAACCAGAGTAACCGGCATAGCCCAAAGATTTAGTATGCTGAAGCGACAATGGGCCGCCCATATAGCTCGAAGAACCAACAACCGATGGGGAAGAAAGGTTCTTGAGTTGCTCTTATAGGCAGACAAAGTGTAGCGCGTCCCCTCACTAGATGGAGTGACGATCTGGTAAGACATGCAGGAAGTCAATGGATGCAGGTGGCTCGGGACCGTGCTTTGTGGCAATCCTTTGGGGAGGCCTATGTTCAGCAGAAGACTTGTTAAGGGCTGTAATGTTGATGATGATAATAACCAGTCTGAGCTACAATCGACTCTATCGGTTGTCTAGCTTACTCGTTCAAGCACAGCGCGATAAATCTGTTAAAACCTAATCTTGAAATGTCTCACCGCCCTGATATTATTTCCGTACATCATAATATTAAATTTACAGACTCTTAGTAGAAGTAGTGCTATGCACAATGACGGCTCCTAGACTTTTTTTAATCCAATAAATTATTATAGCTCTTATATTTATGTATGAGTATTGTTTTGTAGCGATGAATAAAGTTTAATCTTGTGTACACTTAACGTCACTGAAAAGAATAAATTCCAATTAATATCGATTGAAAATTAGTTAAATCAAAAATTTAAGCTTCGCGATAGAAATAACTGCCGTTAGACATTACTGTCGAGCGATATGAAAAGAAAATGTAACAAAAGTGTCTCATTAAATTTGAAGGCGGAAATTTGAAGAAGCCGTTTATTCTCGGTATTATTTTACATAATAGTCTAATTAAGTAAGATATTTCCATTTATAGAATAGCAATTGCCTAAAATCAAACCATTACATTCACCCATTCATTGCAGGCTACAATAGTCCACTGGTGAACATACTCGTAGGCATTATCCATATTATTGCCTCATAGGGGGAATTTCGCCATAATGGCCACACTTAGAAGGCGGGTTGGCTACCACTGTTTTTCATTATTTTGAGTTGTTATTACAAATTTGCTGCTGCGAAAGGAAAACCCAAACAGGAAGTTTCAATTTCCCTCAGTCGCCTCTTTCAAAACCCATGAGACGATGTGGGGTAGTGGATATTCTTACACCGCCACTACATGGCTAACATTGATACACAATTTCAATACGTAATCTAAAAACTGTTTGAATTTAAATATATTATTAATGTCCTAGTAAAAACTTTGTCGTGTATTGGCGTTATGCTTGCGCGGTAGAGCCATGCTGCAGTTATATTAGTAGTATAGTTGTAGCACGAATGGGTTGGCTCGACCGGGGAAGGACCACGCTCTCACAGAATCATCATCATCATCATTACAGCCCTTCACAAGTCCACTGCTGAACATAGGCCTCCCCCAAAGAATGCCACAAAGCACGGTCCTGAGCCACCTGCATCCATCGACTTCCTGCATGTCTTACCAGGTCGTCACTCCATCTCGTGGGGGGACGCCCTACACTTTGCCTACCGGTACGAGGCTGCCACTCGAGAACCTTTCTTCCCCATCGGTTGTCGGTTCTTCGAGCTATATGGCCGGCCCATTGCCACTTCAGCTTACTAATCCGTTGGGCTATGTCGGTTATTCTGGTTCTACTGCGGATATCCTCATTCCCAAGTTTATCACGCAGAGAAACTCCGAGCATAGCCCTCTCCATAGCTCACTGAGCGACCTTGAGCTTCCTCATCCAGCCAGCAGTGAAGGACCACGTCTCAGTTCCGTATGTCATCACTGGCAACACGCACTGGGTGTACAGTCTCGTTTTCAAGGTTTGAGGTATACCTGACGAGAAGATGTGCCGTAATTTCCCGAACGCTGCCCAACCGAGTTAAATCCGTCGATTGACCTCTCGGTAGAATTTGGACTTACCTAGTCGGACTATTTGTCCCAGGTAAACATACTCAGCAACAACTTCGAGCTTAGTGTTCCCAACAACTACCGGCATAGGTGTGACATGGACATTAAACATGATCTTAGTTTTGTCCATGTTCATCTTAAGACCTATCCGTTGGGAAACACTACTGAGGTCATTGAGCATAGTGCTTAGGTCCTCCAGCGATACTGCCATAAGGACTATATCGTCGGCAAATCGAAGGTGAGTGATGTACTCGCCATTGATGTTGATACCGTATCCTTTCCAGTCCAGAAGCTTGAAAACGTCTTCCAATGCAGCGGTGAAGAGTTTCGGAGATATGACGTCACCCTGTCTTACACCTCTCTGCAATTGGATAGGTTTCGTACTCTGGTTCTGTACTCGGATAGCCATCGTAGCCCTACTGTACAAGCACTTCAACACTTCGATATACCGACAGTCAACTTGGCATCGCCGAAGGGACTGCAGCACCGCCCAAATTTCGACGGAATCAAAGGCTTTCTCATAGTCCACATACGCCAGACATAGTGGCAAATTGTACTCTTCGGACTTCTGTACAATTTGCCGAAGGGTATGTATGTGGTCTATGGTGCTAAAGCCCTTTCGGAAACCGGCTTGTTCGGGAGGCTGGAAGTCGTCAAGTCTGCGCGCGAGACGATTCGTAATGACTCTCGAAAACAGCACGTAGACGCGGCTCAGAAGGGAAATCGGTCTGTAGTTCTTCAAGAGAGCGTTGTCACCTTTCTTGAAGAACAAGACCACCGCACTTCTGCTCCACACCTCCGGTGTAATGCCACCATGGAGGACGGAATTAAAGAGCTTCTGAAGGACTTCAAGTACCGGTTTTCCACCCGCTTTCAGAAGCTCCGCTGTAATTCCATCCTCGCCTGGGGCTTTACCGTTTTTAAGGTGCTGGAGAGCCATTCTAATCTCGCTCAGACTGACGTCCGGGATATCTTCGGAATAGTGTCGGATGAGACTCGCTCTTGGATCGTTACTCACACTTGCGTGTGGCTCCAACGATGACATGTACAGCTGCCCATAGAACCTCTCAATCTCACTCAAAATCTCAGGTGTCCCGGAAACGATGCTGCCACATTCTGTCTTCAGCTTTGACAGTTGGCTCTTTCTGGCAGACAGATCTCTGGCAAAGACTTTGGAGCCTTGGTTCCGCTCGATTGCTTCTTCAATACGAGCTGTATTGAAGTTGCGTAAGTCCCGCCGCATGCATTTGGAGATCTGTCTGTTCAGATGCCTGTATGCTGTCATGTCTGTTGAAGAATGTAGCTTCATCTCCCGTCTAACAGCCATGAGATTAAGAGTGTGATCGGAGTGTTTTTGTGTTCTTCTGCGGCGGGTCTTGCAGAACTTAGCTCCGACCGCATGGACAGTTTCCACGAGCTTGTCATTCATATCGTCCACTTCATTGCAGTCTTCTAGGCACTGAAAACGGTTTTGTAACTTGAGCTGAAAAGTTTCGTGACTTTGGATTAGAGCACGAGGGGGACGGAGCGTTGACTTCATTAGACGAGACCTCTCCAACTTAACGTTTAGGTTCAGTGTGCCTCTAACCATTCGGTGATCGCTACCAGTTTTCACCCTCGCGATCACGGAGACATCACTCCACAGTTGTCGTCTGGTCATCATAATGAAGTCAATCTCATTTTTTGTCGAACCGTCGGGGCTCGACCAGGTCCACTTCCTGTGGGGCCGCTTCTGAAAGAAAGAGTTCATCATAAAGAGTGCCTCTTTCTCCATGAAGTCGGCCAGCTGCTGGCCCCTTGGGTTCCGTTGCCCTATTCCAAATTTCCCTACTTTCAGCTCACCGTTCTCTCTTGTGCCTAGTTTTGCATTAAAGTCTCCCATTAACACCGTATATTGGGTTTTGGAGGAATGCATGGCTCTAGAGATATCCTCATACATTTCCTCCACCTCCTCATCGGGGTGTGCCGAGGTTGGTGCGTAAGCCTGTATGACCTTCAGCGAATACCGTTTGGTGATTCTGAGTATAAGGTACGCAACCCTCGTCGACATACTCCCGATCTTTACAACGTTGTCAACGAGAGACTTGTGGACGATAAATCCGACACCTCCTTGGGACAGATGGTCGCCCTCCCGGTGATAGAGCAAGTTGCCGGATTCGAGAATTACCGTGTCCTCCCCCTCTCTTCGGACTTCGGATAATCATATAATATGCCAGCGCAACTTGTCTATCTCTTCTTCCAGCTCCACGATCTTCTCATCAGTCCTCAGGGTGCGTGTGTTGTACGTTGCCAGGTCGAGTCGTCTAAGGTGGCAACCGAACCTCCACCGGAGATTCTTAGCACCCCCTGCCCCGCCGTTACCATGGTCGCCACCGTAGCCAGGAATAGCGGGGCCGCCGGGCACTGGGGGCCGTTTCTTTGTTACTGTCATTCATAGGGGGGTATTTGCCATAGTTGCCACGCTTGGCGGGCGGGTTGGCAACCGCAGTTTTTTTTATTGTTAGTTTGTTGTTATCAAGAAGATGCTGCTGCCCATCTCCTGCCTGTTTCCCTTTGTCGCCTTTTACGACACCCACGGGAGGATATGGGGTAGTGGATATTCTTGACCGCCACTACACGGCTCTCACAGAATACCAGCGTAAAATAGCAGCATAACACTGCTGTGTTTTGTATGGTGAGTGTAGAGAACCAGAGACCCGTTTTGCTGGAAAAGAGGCATTCCATCTTAGTCCTCACGGGTGACAACTCATCTGCATTTTGATTCGCAAACAAGGATAGATGTAGATGGCTATGGGCCACAGCAAACACTTACCATCAGGTAGGTTGTGTGATCGTTTATCACCCTATCCAATAAAAAAAAATCTTCTACCCTATGACATCCCGTAGGTGTGTTAAGAGGCAACGTAAATAAACTAACAGATTGGCAGCGTCATCTTCTAGATAACAACTTAACAATTTAAAAAACCTGCAGGTGCCAACCCGCCTGCCAAGCGTGACTAATTTGCTGATAAAAGAAACATAACTTACAATAAGGAAACAGCGGAATTCTAATTTTTTTTTATGAAATTCATTATCATCACTACAGCTTCTCACAAGTCCACTGCTGAGCCTAAATCTTACAAGTCACGTTAATGAGCCACCAACTGAGCCATATACTTCCTACATCTCTTATCAGGTCGTCACTTTATCTAGCGCGGGGTCACTCTATACATCCTACAGTAGTCTTTTACCGGTAGCTCGAGACTTCCTTTCCGTTCTTCCAATATGGCTGACCCATTGCCACTTCAGTTTACTGATACGTTTAGCTATGTCGATTACTTTGGTTCTGCTGAGGATATCCTCATTTCTAGGTCTACTGACTAAGATCCGATAAATTAACAGCGTTGGATTGATCTTAAAATCTTCTTTAGAATCGTTGCAATTTGAAACTCGATGAAACTAAAAAGCGATACTAAAAAGAGAAACATATTATATATCTATAGGATCTTACCTGGGAGAGAATGAGATTGTATACAATATACAGTGATTTTTAACTTTTTTTAAGTTTTCACTTCTACCGTGTGAGAACTGCACAGTTTTTTTTTTTATCTTCTGAAGTATCTTCGCCTTTGTCTTTGAGAATTTTACTGATATAGCTATTTTAAAGACTATTATTAAAAATTGTACAGAAACTTATATTTCTTCATCTTCTTTAGAACAAAGCAAAAATATCTATTTGTCGTGGATTGATGGCGCCATTGTGCTACAAGCAGCGCCATCTAACAATTACCTTTGCGAATCAATATTATCGTTACCGGAAACGCAAGCGCGTCCCACCGCTTGGACACGATCGTCGGTAGAGGGGATGCAGCGAGGGCTAGAGAAGGAACTGAGTATTGTGGCAGTCGAGTTCGGACAGCCGGAGCGGACGCTCGCTACCGACGCACGTGTTTGTTTCCCGTGTACAACCACTAGTCTAAATAAAGTTATTTTGATTTAAATAATCTTTCGCTCGTGTGCCCACATTTGCGTAAAACCATGTCGGAGCGTGAAGGAAACCCGATGCTTCGCATCTCGGCCACCCATGATCCGACATCAGAAGTGGGATCTTCTGTTGTCATTTCCGACATCAGAAGTGGGATAAAGTCCCTGTTACTGCCCACCTGTTATAACCTTTGAATAGTGTGAGGGTTATTACGTTGGTGAAATACTATGATGTGCCTCGCGTGTTGTTTTTGTGTTCAATTTCTTAAATCAAGTTTGTTGTCGATTTACAATACTGACGAATCATTAAAGTGTAGAGTGAAAGTTTACAGTGAAATGTTTTAAGCCAAAAGTTAAATCATTTTGTTCGATTTATAATAAAAAGCTTTCATTATTTCTTAACGTACCCAAAATGGAGGTATTCTAAATGAGTTATAGTTTGTATTCAGTGGAAGCTTAACTTGCTCAAGTTATGCTATAATTTGATACACGAGATGTGATTTACATGGGCTAGTTTTAAAGTTCAAAATGTTTAAACAATGTACCGAAAACAAAATTGTTTAACTTTAACGTGCTATGAATTAAAAACACTAAGTAGTATTTTTGTGTTCTAATGTGTTGGTAAGTGTTACAGTTTACTCCGAGTATTACGTAGTCGACAAAATTTGGATTTAATGTTGAGGGTTTAGTGGAAGACGTGGTGCTGTGGCGCTCGCTCTTGAATGGAAGTGTACTGTCAATGTATGATGCCGCGGACACATTATTTGCCGCTTTTACCGATCACCATTTGATACATGAGAAAAGTAAATTTATCTTAAGGTTAATCTCTTTAAATAGTTGCGAAAAATGCTAGAAAACCAAATTATAACTGACGAAATTGAAGTAGAGCAAAGTAGTTCTGACATTGAAGAGAGTATTTAAGTTTACATGAGGATCGGATCGTACCAGAGGTTGTCGTGTAGCCGCAGCTCAGTATATGGTGCCTTGGAAAGGCAAATGGTGTCCCGAGAGTTGTACTGCATTTTTTAAAATTAAGTTCAGACTAAATCTTTTTAGTGTTTTCTTTTATGTTACAGCAGCACGTGTGATGTGACTGTGAGGCGAGTTTGTGCCTTGCCTAGTCGGAACGGACAGCCAGGTCTAGCTGTACCATGGCCTGGTTTCGGCAGACGCATATGCGCGTACACGCAGGCGCCATCCCGGAGCACGCGTATGCTGTACATGGCGGTGCCTCTGAAGTCTTACACAGTGTGTGCCCGGAAGTCGTACACTATGTGTGCGTAGAAGTGTACTCTGTATACGCGGAAGTAGTGTTCTCTGAACATGCATCAGGATTTGTCCTGGTAGGCGCTGTCCTGGTTCACGTTTGAACGTGGTTCACGTGGTTAACATGAGATCTCGCAAGTTTATGTATGTGTGAAATACTTCGTATGGAGATGTATCCATACTTGTTAAAACGAAGTGCTTTATTATAGTCGGCGGTATGAGAGCGTATTTCTATTTGAGGACCTCGTATGCGTGATGGATGAGAGGATAGGCAACTGTGTATGTTATCCTGATAATTAACAACTTGTTTCTCACGCAGATCACGATGACGACAACCCCGATGATGCCTGTGAACCCTCAGGTGCTCCTGCTGCTCCCGTTGACGCTTCGAGTGCGTGGTGCGGCGCAGCGTCTCGCTGGCCCTGGTGCGGCGCGACGGCTTGCTGTGCTGGCGCTTGCCTCATGACAGCTACCTATGGCGTGTGCTGTGTTCTTTTAGCTAGTTGAGCTTGCCTCATGGCAGCTAATTATGGTGTAAGCTGTTGCTTTCGTAGCCACGTGCGCTAGTCTTATGCCTGCCGCAGCGGCGAGCAGTGAGCGATGTGTTTACGTCTGCTCTATGAGCAATCACAGCGGTGTGCTGATGAATACTGGTGAGTCGTACCCATTTTATTACGATTCTGGTACCGAATGAGAGAGCCTCATCAAAGATTGTGTTGCGCCAATGTTTAGTGGCAAAAGTGTAAATAATATTGTAAATTTAACCGAAATCGGTCATTATAGTGTAGAAAGTACCCTACAAATACCCCCATGATCATGTGAGGAAGATCTCCGATCACCAAGTTACTCGAGAATTAGATATCATTGTTGATGACAGCGGTAGTGAGATCAAATCTGATAAAGGATGGCTTGTATACTCATACTCTAAAACTTTAGACCGCACCTCATGAGTAACATGTGGCGATGGGTCTGTAGGGAATCGTTGGTGCGATTTCTGTCTGTGTTGGAGCACAGCGCCCCTCATGTGTCGTAGCATATTTGGCGGCAGATATGTAGAGAATCGTTGGTGCGATTCTGGCATAATGTGGCGGCAGATGTGTAAAGAGTCGTTGGTGCGACTCTGACCTATGTTGGTGCGCGGAGCCCCTCACGTGTTGTAGCATGTTTGGCGGCGGATATGTGGAGAATCGTTGGTACGATTCTGGCATATGTGACGGCAGATATGTAAAGAATCGTTGGTGCGATTCTGGTCTGTGTTGGTGCAAAGAGCCCCTCATGTGTTGTAGCATGTTTGGCGGCGGATATGTGGAGAATCGTTGGTGCGATTCTGGCATATGTGACGGCAGATATGTAAAGAATCGTTGGTGCGATTCTGGCCTATGTTGGTGCACAGATTTCAATGAAAGTTTCACGAGTTGAGTATTCATTGCTTATGAATTATGGTAAAGAAGTGTAACTTGTTGATCGGACCTTTCACAATGAACCTTGTTGTGCAGGAAGCACTGTAAGAAGTCTTTATAACAGGGCATTGTCAATTATGACAGTAGACTATTGTACTTAGACTTAGGAGAAGTAAAGTACCATTTGGAATCGACTTATTTTTATAGGCAGGATAGCCGAGCTAAGTTATTCTCTGAGAATATTTTGTCCCCAGGCACTGCACCCGAGGACGGGTGCTAGTCAGGGATGGCGGTGTCGTGGATTGATGGCGCCATTGTGCTACAAGCAGCGCCATCTAACAATTACCTTTGCGAATCAATATTATCGTTACCGGAAACGCAAGCGCGTCCCACCGCTTGGACACGATCGTCGGTAGAGGGGATGCAGCGAGGGCTAGAGAAGGAACTGAGTATTGTGGCAGTCGAGTTCGGACAGCCGGAGCGGACGCTCGCTACCGAAGCACGTGTTTGTTTCCCGTGTACAACCACTAGTCTAAATAAAGTTATTTTGATTTAAATAATCTTTCGCTCGTGTGCCCACATTTACGTAAAACCATGTCTGAGCGTGAAGGAAACCCGATGCTTCGCATCTCGGCCACCCATGATCCGACATCAGAAGTGGGATCTTCTGTTATCATTTCCGACATATTGATATTGTATTTTACGCTGGTACTCTGTGAGAGCATAGTCCTTCCCCGGGTCGAGCTGATCCATTCGTATTGCAGCCACGACACACTGCAGCGGTGTATGTACCATGAAATCCATACGCAGAAAAATGTCATCGATTTTCTTATCTTGTGCATCCAAAGTATAGGTATAAAGTTACAGTAACGTTAAGTGTAACGTACCACTACCTGGCTTAGGCGTCCTTTAATTTCCGAGATGCTTTTAGGTCAAGGAAACATCCGCCGCGCTGCAATAATGCGTATTAGTGAACTTCATATGAATTTGAAATATTTTTTTCTCATTGGATTATTTCTCAATCATGCATTGCCTCAAGATCTTTTCCTTCACCGCCGATCACGTGATATATGAGCACATAAAATTTCAATTAACAACTTTATTTGTGCCAGCGGGGATCGAACCCGTGTATCTCTAGTACTGTGAAATTTACAGCGAGTGCTCAGTTCCTAAGCTACCACGGTTCAACATCCAAAACAAGAACCCAAAACTGTAAAACATGTTCTTTGAGTACTTAATACTTATAAATTATATTTATATTGGTGCAAAATATAATTTTTATTCGTGCGTATTCTCTCCTAAACAATGATTTTATCTTTATTTATTTATTTATTTATTTAGAAAACCAACAGCTCTTATGAATATACAATCTTAAACAAACTTTTTGACTTTTAAAGAAAGTATTTTCACACAATACCGGACAAATTCTACAAACTTCATCTATGTCTTAATCAAGCGGTGATCTTTCAAATTGCCGTCTACACTTTAGATCTCTGTGTAAAACTTTAATTAACTTAAGAAAGTCCTGGAGGCAGCAGGTTCTGGAAAATTTTACGAATTAATTTTCTGCGACTTTAGTTCTTTATTTGTAAGTTTAGTGCAATCAAAAATTGGAGGAATAAGAGAAAACTTTGTCTAAAGTATTCAAGCCAGTATTAAAAAAATCTAACAAAGTATATCGTTTGATAAAGTTATTATGGCCCTACAGGAAACCCTTTCAGAAATAAGGAAGGCTTGTAACCAGTATTGGGACTTTACCTATATTGTATGACCGCAGGGTGGGGTAACCAGAATCCATCACCCCATTATATCACATGGGTATCGTAAGAGACAACTATGGTACATATATTTCATAAAGCTTCGGACGCTGTACCATCGTATAACAATCTATATTACATCAGACGTAATACGAATCCTTAGACTAATAATGAGAGTTGTGAAATGTTTTTTTATAGGATAGGGTGACAAACGAGCACACAGTCCACATGCAGGTAAGTGGTTGCTGTGGCCCATAGACATCTACATCTATCCTCAATAAAGAATCAAAAATCAGATGCGTTATCACCTATGAGGACTAAGATGGAATGCCTCTTCTCCAGTAAAAAGGGTTTTCGGTTCTCTACACTCACCATACGAAACACAGCAGTGTAAAGCTGCTCTTTTACGCTGGTATTCTGTTATGCAGCTGTTATGGTAGCTGTCTTATACTGTTTTGTCAATGACGCGATTATGGCAGGACAGTATTTTATACAACGCATCTGCATTTTAATTCGCAAATGAAGATAGATGTAGATGTCTATGGGCCACATCAACTACTTACCATCATGTGGACTTCGTGCTCATTTGTCACGTTTATTCTATTAAAAAAAGGACTTTCCTGTCCGTCTGTCCATCGGCTCCGAGGCACAGTGCTTACCAATGAGTTGTAGCGCGAAGTGTCGCGGGTTCAAATGCCGCACGAATTAAGTATTTGTATGGCCTATAAAATAATCGTTCCGGGTTTGGATGATTATCCTTATGAAATTATAAAGATAAATGATTAAAATCCAAGTGTGGTGTAAACGTTTTCATTAAATAAAGAAATAAAAATAATAAGCCCACATAAGGTATAGTATTTTTATCTCACGACAGCTATTGGCGGGTTTGTCTTACTAGTAGTATTACTTACGTTGTTTTAGTGTACGTAAACTCGAGAGTCAAAAACAACTATCGAGTACCGTCAGTTTGGAAAATTAACAAAGGAAAGTTGTTTGCAGTGATGTAAGAAAATATTTAATGAGTCTTTTGCTAAGTGGAGGAATGAAACTCATCTGCCCTTCTGAGATAAACATCTATGCAATAGCTGACTGATCACAATGAGAAAAAGAAGAATAATTTGTCACTACTAAATCTAATGAAATAGTTACTTGGTCTTTTTCCATTAAAATTAAAAGAACTTAAACTAAGAATAGAATAGAATAGAATGATTTTTTATTCAATATTGATTATTACATAATACTTATTGAAAATCATTTTTTATTTACCACTGGTTCGGAAAAAAACCTCTGTCCTGGGAAGAACCAGCAAGAAATCCAGCGGGACTTTTTTTTAAACATAATTACATTTAACAATTATTTTGTTTATACAATCTTTAGTGAATTTTCATAGAACCAGGATGGTGCGATCACCAAGAGTGTAGAGAACCGAAGATCTTTTTTTACTGGTAGATGTCTATGGGCCACAGCATTCGCTTACCATCAGTTGAAAGAACAATGGCAGACTTTTATACATAAAATTAGTTAAGAAGGAATGGTAGCGTCTATATATCAAAAATTTCTTAAAATGTTGAGCTTAAATTAATAACTCTGTCAAAAAATTTTGTCCTGAGAAGGCGTCAAAAAAAGATATTTAGCTTTGAACCTTTTTAGGTTATGTCTTATGTCACTCGGAAAAAGTCATGCTTCCTGGTTGTTTGATGTTAGCTTAATACATAATACATTATTGAGAGTTTTTAGATTATTGTATCTCTGTTATATATTTTCATACTATAAATATATATTTCAGGCATGGCTCCAGGGCCTTCGTGCCATGGTGACATTCTCAGAAGGGCTAGAACCCAGAGCCGTAAAGAGAGTAAAAAAACAGTGACATTTTGTTTTAGCTAGTGTTGCCATAACCTTAAATGGAATTGTTACATAGTACTATGATTGAGATAATATATTATTGTAGGAAGTTCTTTGTCAGAGACTTATTGTCAACCATATCACTTTTATTTTTATTATTTTTTTTATAGGAGAGGGGGCAAACGAGCATGTTGCTCACCTGATGGTAAGTGACTACCGCCGCCTATGAACAACTGCAGCACCAGGGGAACCAGCAGAATTGCAGATGCTTTGCAGTTATTACTGATAGTATAGTTATTACTAATAATAACTTAATATAAAAATATTTTGTGTGTTGTGTTGGTAGTCTTACAAAGTGTATACGAAAATAATATGAATATACTAAATGGTAACACTTGAATAGAGTAAAATGATTTAAGTCCTTTGATATTCCCAAAAATGTTTGTTTTTTCCGTGGCTTTAATTAAAATACATTTTTATTTGAAAAATCATAGAAAAATAATAACACTCATTTTATATATAACTTATTTCTAGACGCGATAATTTTTGTCAGCTATTTTTCTGCCATTGTTCTTTGTGCTGGTTTCTTACCCTACTTTTTAAAAAATATGCTTGAGTGTCGTGGAACACTCGGTTAGAACGAAGTTCCTTTCGTAGTGTATTATTATTGATAAACGTATTATATTATTGATTAACAAATACAAATAAATGAATTACCAGCGTCTATTGAAATAAAGAGTCATTAAAAATAAAACTGTTGGTAAATCCAATTATGCATGCCCTAAGCGCATTAAAAAAATTACATATAATATGATTATACGGAATTTTTTAATGTACATTAAATACTCAAAAGTTTTAAGTAATAACCATATTATAATACATTCAATAATTTAAATAATATCCAATAATTTTATGTAAAAGTTCAGTTTAAAAAAAAATTGGAAAATCCAAAAGTGCACGACTCATAATGCTCATATGATCATCATATCATCATTCAGGTCACTTCATAAAGTCTTTTTATTTATGTTCTTTATTGCACACAAAATACTACACAACACGGCAAACTTAAATATACAAATGAATGTACAATTAGGTGGCCTTATCGCTAAACAGCAATCTCTTCCAAGCAAACCTTGGTGAAGGTGATAATTTTCATTTAAATATATAGAAGTATCCTACTTACTTTTCGTACGTACTACTATTATTTATTCTGTTCTTTTAAAATATTGTAATAAAAATCTCTGATTATTATAACAATCACTAGAACCAAATAGCATACATACTTATGTATGATATTTGGTTTTTGGAATACTTTGTATTTGTACAGCGATCTTTTTTACCCGCTGCAATCAACCGATACAATATCAACTCACGACGGCGTTTGTGGCCGAAGTAAGTCAGTGTCAGTAAAGTAGTCTGTTTAGGAAAATTAATTAGTATGAGGCTGCTAAAACACTGAAAATTTTATCATTTCGCAGCCGAAAAAAATTAATTACAACTAAACAAAAGAAAATTAAACTGCCATTTACATTCCTTGGCTTCCCACGTGATAGGTGAAGAGATTAAAAATAGATTGAGTTGAACAAAAGATATTTTCAAAAGTTATCGTGTTTGCCACTCCATGCGGACTTGATTAATCTACACCATAAGCTACTAAAACCACTTTTTTATGTAAAAATAGCAATTAATGGATTTAAAAAAAATATTAATAAGTTCAACAATCATTAATCTTTCTGGCAATGTGTTTTTACGTAATTTATATGTTCAATATGATTGTAAGATACGATTTATTGCGACAAAACGTTGGAATCTTGATTTTTAGACGCTAGTAGAACATACCTACGCGCGTTGCACGAAGAAAAACCATGCAAATAAAATAATATTTCTTTCATGGCAAGATAAGAAAAAATGCGAGGGAGATGCACATTATTCCATCTCGTTCCCTCATAGCCACCAAGGCCGTCTACACTACGTAAGAAGGGGTCGTGACGGAAAAATATTACAATTTTTTCTTGCCTAGCCCCCATACGCCAAGTTCGTACCGTCGGATAAGTAACTTTGTTCCAAAAAAATCCTGTCCAGACGAGCTTCTGCGCAAAAAAGGAATCAGAGCGTGCACTATTTTTTGCGGACCTACCATACCACTGGTCGTACCCATGGTGGTACCGAGGGTATGCTTTGAAGAAAAAGACGATATCACTGTAGAACTTCGACGTCGGTATGTAAACAAGAGCCGAACAGGAAAGTCATAATCTTATCTGGAATGTTTACGTCACCAAACTCCCATACTCAGTTAAAAGTTTGTCGGAATTGTCGGGAATACATCAGAAGGTTAACTTAAAAAAATTTATGAGTCGGATATTCAACTTGCTCTCTTGCTTACGCAATTAATCATTATCACCAATTAAACAGCGTACTGCACTTTATATTCAGTATGGGCAATTACAGTTCAACCATACCGTAATACGAGTATATCTCCGTCACAATCACACACTGGTGTAACGTGAAGGAAATAATTATGTGATACCACCAAAGTATACAAACCAACAGCAACACTACCGCTCTCAATGTAACACAGGGCAGCCTCTCAGCAATACAATCTTCCTTGCCTGCACCAGAAGGACCTCCACAACGGACAGAACCGGTTGCACTGAAATTTACACTGCACAAACGAGTGGGGGTTTCAATGTTATCCCGCCACCATCGATACGACGCTCCGCTAGAGTAACGCAACCTCTCGCTCATTTTCGATCCATTCGGTATTTCACAAACGCACCAACAAGTTTATTATGAAGGGGATAAAAATATAGTATACTGTTTATATGTTTTTAAATTTATAAATTTCACTTCGTTACTCGTATTCTGTTTAGGATTTCGTTTGGTAGGCACCACTTTCTTACTTTTTTTTCCCGCTAAATGCAGTACTTGCATTGATGTGTTCTAAATAAAAGGTCATATAGGCATATTGAGCGAATTTTAAACTGTGAGGCATTCTATCTTAATCCCCAGGGTGTTCAACGTATCTGTAGCCTTGTTTGTATAGAACTGACCGCAGGTATCCATTGATACATTTACCATCAGGTGGACTAAAATTTAGTTTATAGAGAGCCAGTATAATAAACTGTATTATAAACTGTGAGGCATCCCATCTTAATCCTCAGGGTTGTGAAAGCATCCGTAGTCTTCTATGTTTAAAGTTACCTGCAGTTGTCCATTAACTGCAGTAGCCATTTAACATCACATGTACTCTTAGTTAATTTATCATATTAGATTAAAAAAGTTGCAAATAATATTTCTCTAAAGCATAATTTCACTGGTTCTATCTATGTTAGTAAAACAGCACAGAATAATATGATTTTTTTCTTGACTAGCGTAAAGTCAGGCATAAAATTATACGAGTGGAATCTGTAAGTGGTATCGCAAGTGCTCTTGGTATCTGTATCGTTTAAATCGTTTGTTGATAGCAAGACACGCTGGAGGTTATGGCGCGTCCATTGAAACTAAAGTACTGTGTTTGTTTTAAGCGTTTAGTTGAAAGCTGCGACCTCCTGAAAATAATAAATTGTATTCTTCTAATATATAAAAAATAAGCTATTGGTAAATCCATGCTTGCCCTATGCGTACACAAGTTTTCACTAATAACCTTAATGTTATACTTGCAATTTTCCAATTTTTTTTATGTCATACTTCAATTTTAAATAATATTAAACTAACGCGCTTCGTTTAAATTAATACTAACCAATATTTCAGCCAATAGCGTAACAACAAAGTACATAAAATTAACATCGGCCACTAATGAATTCAGCCAATTATATGATGTTAAAATATAATTTCGTACAGTTTAATAAAAATAACAGTTTAAAGGATTTTAAAGGAAACAATTTATTTAATATGAAAATTTTCAACCACAATTTGATAAAATCTTGGATATAAGTTTGATTTTATAGTAAATATTTGTTACCATTCTCATTTTCAGATATGTGTAGCCTAAATTTTAATGAAATAAATCAAAACAATACATGTATTGAAAGAAATAAAGAACGTTTCCTTTCGAATAAAGAAAATGGCTTTGTAAACCGCAATTTAATCCATTCTATTAGTAAAGTCATTTAACGAACGAAAATTAATCGGTGGTACGTAAGGAAGACGTTTGATGGCATAAATAAATACAGCTAATATAAATCAGTATCGTCGTGGATTGTTTTGAATGGACTGGAATATGATAATTTTATTCAATATGGTTAATTTTATTATTTAACAAATTTGTTAATATTTTAACTGTCTATTTTAATAATTAAAATATATATTAACCATCTATACTCTACAGTATATTATCTATGGCCCGGAGTGAGGAAGGCAAAAGAGTATTTAGTAAAATAAGACATAAAAAATTACAAGCTCGGCACATCTAGTTCTCTTCGTCGAGGAGTTCCAGTAGCAATCATCAAAGTACACTTTCAAGTCACTTCGTCAAGTCCGTAGATAAAGTCTATTCATAACTAATAAATCGAGACCAAACTCGACACATCTAGTTCCCCTCGTCGATGAGTTCCAGTGGCAGCCTTCAAAGGCTCATCGGTGACCTTGATTTCGTTGAAACCAATCTTGTTAGTTTCGAGCACAGGCGCAGGCTAGTCAGTCTCTCAGTATTCTATAGAATGCATTTCGGTGAGTGTGCGCAGGAATTACACGCTTTAATTCCTCCCTCTGCTTTCCACCATCGGATAACCAGGCGATCGGCGCGTCTTCACCCCTTTGTTGTCGATATCATCGCATTAGAACCAAACGGTTTTCTTCGTTTTTTGTAATACGTACAGCAAAGGAGTGGAATAATTTTCCGGCGTCTATCTTTCTATCCGAATACAATCTGGACGTCGTCAAGGAAAAAGTGAATAGACTTTTTTTACGATAAGGCAGTGCGATTTACTATCTAGGGCTGCATCACCACTTACCACCAGGTGGGATTGTGGTTAAGCACTAACTTATAATAAGTAAAAAAAAAAATAACAATTTCAATGCTGCCGGCGGGGATCGAACTCGGGTTACTCGCGTACTCTGAAATTTACAGCGAGTGCTTAGACCCTAAGCTACCACGGCTTTCTCTCACTCTCACTCTCTGACTCTCAGTGATGCGCAAAAGTAATAGGCAGTATACCACTTAAATACTTATTACCTCTGTAGTCTAATCCTTTGCACTTGTAAGTACGCAGTTACGGAGTTGACGTCGGCAAAAATGTCTGCGGTCACCGTTTCGTCAAGGTCATTCAGGCTTCTTAGAGCCTTAATCAATATTCCAAATTTAAAACGATATATCCACAACTATTTCTTCTGCAGCAAGGCGCCGGGTACCAGCTAGTTATTAATAAAAGTGATAGTCACTCAATATAAACTTACAGGCATACTGGTGGAAATTCATCCTGATTACAACTCAAAATATAAAAAATGCGGTTGATGACCTGCCTGTCTGGTAAATGAGTTTATATATCTCCACTATAAGGCAATGTATGAAAGGCCTACGTTGCAGCAATGAACTTTTAAAAGGCTGTTATCAACGAAAATAATAAATGGTGAAACATTTATTTTATTTTAGTTAACACAATGTTGCATAACATATTTAATTTTTTTTTTAATACCAGATGAATCGACTAATAAATATTTTTATGTGTTGTTTACAGTAATTAATACTATTGTTATGATTATAACATGAGGCTTAAAATCGAGTTATAAACTATAATATACACATTTAAAAATATATTAAATACTACCTTAGATATACTGGAAAGTAAAATCCAATATAAAACACTATAATAAGTTTCGAAGGATGAAGAATTTACATGGTAGAGCCATGCTGCAGCTATTTTAATAAAATAGTTGTAGAACGAACGGGTCGGCTCGACTGGGGAAGGGCCACGCTCTCACAGAACACTAGCGTAAAAAAGCAGCTTGACGCTGCTGTCTTTCTTATGATGAGTGTAAATAACCGGAGACTAGTTTTACTTGACACAAGGCATACCTTTGTCCTCACGGGTGACAACGTATCTGAATTTTGATTCATAATCGAGGATCTCACAGAAAACCAGCGTAAAATAGCAGCTTAACACTGCCGTGTTTTGTATGGTGAGTGTAGAGAACCGGAGATCCTTTTTACTGGAAAAGAGGCATTCCATCTTAGTCCTCACGGGTGACAACGCATCTGCATTTTGATTCCCAAACGAGGATAGATGTAGATGTCTATGGGCCACAGCAACCACTTACCATCAGGCAGACTGTGTGCTCGTTTGTCACCCTATTCTATAAAAAAAGGATAGATATATAGGCCATAGCAACCATTTACCATCAGGTGGACTGTGTGCTCGTTTGTCACCATATCCTATAAAAAAAGGATAGATATATATCTATAGGCCATGCAACCATTTACAATCAGGTGGACTGTGTACTCGTTTGTCACACTTATACTATAAAAAAGAAATCTATGCATGTTCATGGCTCAGGACCTTTTTGTGGCATTACTTTTGAGAGGCCTATATTCAGCAGTAGACTTGTGTGATAATGATGACTCATAAAAGTGTAAAACAAGGGAGTTATTAGGCTGAATAGTCTAACGTTTGTCATCATTTGGCTCAAGTCAAAAGCTCAAGTCATTTGAAAAACTTTGTACAATAGCTCAGTTAAATTTGGGTAAATTATTGGTTACTAATCCAATTACGTGACAGTATTCAGCAAAAAAAAATATTTAAAAGGATTAATTCCCTTCATGTCACGTGTGCTTAGCATTTTTGTCTGAATTACCGTTGACTTTAAATTAAAAATAAATATCAAATAGAAGTTCTTCCTTGTGATAATTAAACCTGAGTACACGCCTCGTGATATCGCCTGTTGTGTATTTTGTCTAGTGTGGAGGTGTTGGGATTGGTGGTGACGGGGATAGTGCACACAAATGAGGGAGGGCGGGAAGTGCTCTTAAAACTAGGAAAAAAATATCATTTTAGTTTTTACTATCTTCGCTAGTTAATTTTTAACATCTTTCATTACTTCTTCCTTATTGAAAGCTTGTAGAAACCCAGATTTGGACATGGGTCCCTCCCGTTGTATAGAGGTAATGCATTAATCGCCACGCCAAACGATGTCGTACTGAGTATTTTACGTCTGATGTAAACGATGTCGTTATACCAACATCTATCAGAAAACATATACCTATTTTAATAGCATTTGCCAAAGTCACCCATTTTATATGTGTTAGAGCCATCCTTGAGCTATATCAAGGTACTAGCGTAAAATAGCAGCTCAATGCTGCTGCGTTTTGTATTATTGATGGATCGTTGTGGTGAGCTTAGAAAACCGGAGACCCTTTTTACTGAAAACGAGGCATTCCATCTTATTAGTCCTCAGGGGTGACAACGCATCTGCATTTTGATTCTTAATATAAATGTAGATATCTATGAACAGTACACAGACGGTATCCACTTACGATTATGTGCTTGTTGTCACCCTCATTCTGAAAAAAACGTGGAACATCAAAAATTGTGCAAAACTTATGCTGCTGTGTCGAACAGCCTGCCGCCTTTGACGCTGCTTTTTACCACCTGACTAAGTATTTTACGTCTGGCGTAAACGGGCTGATATGACATCATCTAGCAGACTATGTCTCTCTTGCCACCCTTTTTCTATATAAATATTTTTAAACTAGAAACACTTCGTCAAGAAGACATCAGATATTCGTCGAAAAGTAAATAATTCTGGTACTTTAACCCAACTAGATATCTATTGGATCAATACTAGAAAATTTTACAGTCGTCGCTGTGTCCAGGACTTTCTTAAGTCAATTAAAATTACACACCGAGATCGGACCATCGGGGACGATTATAAAGGTCACCGCTTAATTAGAGCTCGAGCGGAATTCGTAGAACTTTAACGTTTAAAATAACTAAGAGACTTGCTGAGTGGGACACACACTGCTCTATATACTGACACCACAAACATGCAGGTCCTAGATTTCAATTGCAGTTGGTGTCAATCTTAATAGTATTTTGCACACGCAGATTTATAGTCTTGATGTCTTAATATTTACAATGTATTTAGAGTATAAGTTCCGAAATGTTTAAATATGTACCGTCAAATAAATGTTTTAACTTCATCGTGTTATGAATTGGAAAAAAAATGTAAGTAGCCTGTTTGTATTCTAGTGTGTTGATAAGTGTATTAGTTTACTCCTAATAGTCAACGGCAAATCGGACATGGTCAGGTGCGCGGCCGTGCCTTGGTCAAATTGAGACTAGTTTGCTGCTATCTGCAAGCTAGCTCTTTCTTCCTTTCTTCCGACGGCCGTGGCCGTCGAGCACGTGGTGTGGCGCAGCAGCACGCTGGTGCGGGTGTGGGCGCAGCGGATCGCTGGCGCTGGTGTGGCGCAGCGACTCGCTGGCGTTTGGCGCGATGGCTCGCTGGAGCGAGAGCAGCGCGGCTGCTCGCTGGCGCGAGTACGGCGCGAATGCTTGCTGATGCGAGTACAGTGCGACGGCTTGCTGGCGCAAGTACGGCGCTACGGCTCGCTTGCGTGATTACCGCACGAGTACGACGCGACTCGCTGGCTGGTTGGGCTGTGTCTTCAGTATATAGCACGATCTGTGCTGTGTGCGCAGTGTTCCTCAGAGAACATTGTGTAATTTGTGATGTGCGTTAAACTACGTTAGGAAGCATTGTATAATAAAATCTGATTTGGACTATGTTTTCAATTCTATAAAAGCTTAGTTTATATGAAATGTATTTAAGAGTTCACTCATTGTGTGCTGTTGAATAAAAATTGGTAAAGATTTGAAAACAAGAGGCTATCGTTTCACGGTCAGAAAGGGCCGAGATGGGAACGTTACATTAAGCCAATAACGTTACTTTAGCCTCTACACGAGGTATGTGCTTGCCGACGAGATGTGTGTATGTAGTGAGTCGTTTTTCCGTATTTTTAGCTTTTTTTTTATAGAACAGGTTGACAAACAAGCACACAGTTCACCTGATGGTAAGTAGTTACTGTGGCCCATAGACATCTACATATATCCTCGTTCGCGAATCAAAACGCAGATGCGTTGCCAGCCGTGAGGACTAAGATGAAATGCCTCTTTTCCAGTAAAAAGTGTCCCCGGTTCTCTACACTCACCGTACGAAACACAGCAGTGTTAAGCTGCCATTTTACGCTGGTATTCTGTGAGAGCGTGGTCCTTCCCCGGTCCAGCCGACCAATTCGTGCTACAACTATACTACTAATATAGCTGCAGCATGGCTCTACGTATAAAATCTTAGCTTGCTTTTTTTCTTAATCAAATTAAGCTGCATTCACTAAAACATTGTAAAACTTTAGTTTCTTAATCTAGCTTTCTAATTACTCTTATATGAGTAATGAAAAGTTGGTAGATCGGTTTACTTACCCGCACACTAATTGTGACCATTTGGGTTGGACGTGCGATTCAGTGATGCCTCCGTCCTCACATTGGTAAGTGATCAAGGATCATGTGTCAAGGACATGCAATTCAGTGACGCCTTCGTCCGCCATAAATTAATGAGCTTATGTGTTTTTGACTAATGTGAAATATTTGATGGGACGTGCAATTCAGTGATGCCTCCATACTGATAGGGATGCCTGTAGTGAGGCAGACAGACATGTATTGGTCTATGATGAAAGTGTTGACGTGCGATTTATAGATGCCTCCGTCAACCTCATACAGCGGGGATGCCTTCTGTTAGAGTTGTTAACAGATCACTACACCGCCAACAACGCACCATGGGCCGATATGAAAACTGAGTAATTAAATAATAAGAGCTCTAATGGAGTCTAATGTTTATCTTATTGATTGCAGGTTATATGTGTAAATACTTGATAAGCTTAAGGCAAGCTTTTTTAAAATTTGTCTGATCCCGGTGCCTGGAAGCAGTGATGTGCTCTCATCTGATGACCTAGCCCCGATGTGCGGCGATCATCATGAGTACTGTGACGAGGACGATGCTATGTCAGGATAGGCAGATATAGGGAATAGTTTCTGTTGGGAGCGAGAGTAAAAAAAATATATAAAAAAAAAATACGATTAATATAGAACGGTAATCTGCCACCCGTTCTAGCAGTATAAAGTCTCTTGCAGGTGACTAAGACGGATCAGTCGGTAATTCAACGAGTCTCATGTCGTTATTATGCCCGTTGGGCTTAAACTACCTCTACATTGAGATTTTGCCTAAGTAAGACAAGTTATGTGGGCCTATTCGTTGTAGTAGTTCTTCTTGTGTAAGTCAGAAAGATCGTGTCCCTGTGTTACATTGAGATAAGTAGTATTGGTTTGCATTCTTTGGTGTTATCATGTAATAATCGTCCTTCACATTACATGCCAGGGACATATTACGGTTGGTCAAACTGTATGTGCTCTATACTAAGTGTGTACTGTAGTATGCCTTCTCATTCCTGATAATGATTTTATTGATATTAATTGCGTAAGCAAGAGAGCAAGTTAAACAACCGCTCTCACACTTTTATTATGTTTAACAATTCACCGTTAGAGTAAATTCTCATACGAGTAATATTTATTTTTTTATTTAGACAACTTTGAGAATAGTTCATCAGCTGTGGAATAATTTCTAACAATACTGTATTTCTTTTTAAAACATATTGTTATAATATGCAACTAAGGAAATCGTTCGGTGATCTTTACAAAAATATACTTAAAAGAATCAGGTGTTAGTTTGCAAGAGAACTGAAGATGTTATCATCCTAACGGTAGTAAATCTGTACTTGCTGTACCAAGGTACATGCTTCATATAACTGGCGGCTCATTTTTAGTAATATAGGAATATGACTCATAAAGGAGATGCCACGCTTCGCATGCGGGTTGGCAACCGCAGTTTTGTTATTACTCTAAGTTTTTATCATAAAAATACCGCAGTCTATCTACTGTTTCAGTACTCCCCCTTTCTCAATAAGCAAAATAAAAATGATATTTGAAAAGAGTTATACAAAATTATGATGATATTTAGCTGCTTATAATATATGTAAACTAAAGAGGATCATCCTCAGATGCACTCATGAAGATGGCACAAATATACATGCGTTACAACATAAAGTACAAGAAAAGATAAACAGATCGTTAGTAATTCGTCGCAAATATATGGTATGCATCTCCGATGAAGTTTTTCTCAAAAATGCTGTAAGCAACAACGGTTGCCACTTTACCAAAAGAAACTACTAACAAATACTTCGCTAGAGTAAAATCTTTGATCTTGATCTAGCCAGTGTTTTATAGACGTGTCAACATGGCCAATCCTGACATATGACCGTCCTCGGGGATATATATCCTCATGAATTCCTGTAATAAACACTATTAATCATCACTTCTTCCGCTCGTCTATCCTGACATGAATAGATACACTGTCCCTATATTTGGACATTCGCACACACATACACAAGGTGATTACGTTTGAATTCATGCAAACTAAGACTAGCTAAGGCGTCCTTTTGACCAGCCATCATGTAATATTTTCAAATTGCAAAAAAATGTATCAGAATCTTGACAAGTATAGAAAAAACGGACTCATGCAGACCACATTTTAGAAAACTTGGTATACTCACACTTACGTCTATTTATATTATTGAATATTGTAAGTTCATTAGAAAACATCCAAAACTATACGATCCTATAAACACAGTCAAAAGAAATAATCGAACTCAAAATAAATTGAATATTAAATTTATTTTTCAAAATTAAAATTATTATTATTATATATATATATATATATATATATATATATATATATATATATATAATTATTAATATGTATTAATTATTCACAACAGGTCCCCATACGACGGTAATTAAAATATATAATAATATTCCCAATAAACTCAAAAATATTGACAACACCAAGTCATTTATAAAGAAATTAAAGTCATTCTTAATCGATAAAAGTTATTATAATTTAAGTGAATTCTTTATAGATGCGAATAAATAGTAAATGTGTAATAATTATAGGGGGTGCTAAGAATCTCCGGTGGAGGTTCGGTTGCCACCTTAGACGACTCAACCTAGCAACGTACAACGCACGCACCCTGAGGACTGACGAGAAGATCGTGGAGCTGGAAGAAGAGATAGACAAGTTGCGCTGGCATATTATAGGATTATCCGAAGTCCGAAGAGAGGGGGAGGACACGGTAATCCTCGAATCCGGCAACTTGCTCTATCACCGGGAGGGCGACCATCTGTCCCAAGGAGGTGTCGGATTTATCGTCCACAAGTCTCTCGTTAACAACGTTGTAAAGATCGGGAGTGTGTCGACGAGGGTTGCGTACCTTATACTCAGAATCACCAAACGGTATTCGCTGAAGGTCATACAGGTTTACGCACTAACCTCGGCACACCCCGATGAGGAGGTGGAGGAAATGTATGAGGATATCTCTAGAGCCATGCATTCCTCCAAAACCCAATATACGGTGTTAATGGGAGACTTCAATGCAAAACTAGGCACAAGAGAGAACGGTGAGCTGAAAGTAGGGAAATTTGGAATAGGGCAACGGAACCCAAGGGGCCAGCAGCTGGCCGACTTCATGGAGAAAGAGGGACTCTTTATGATGAACTCTTTCTTCCAGAAGCGGCCCCACAGGAAGTGGACCTGGTCGAGCCCCGACGGTTCCACAAAAAATGAGATTGACTTCATTATGACGACCAGACGACAACTGTTCAGTGATGTCTCCGTGATCGCGAGGGTGAAAACTGGTAGCGATCACCGAATGGTTAGAGGCACACTGAACCTAAACGTTAAGTTGGAGAGGTCTCGTCTAATGAAGTCAACCCTCCGTCCCCCTCGTGCTCTGTTCCAAAGTCCCGAAACCTTTCACCTCGAGTTACAAAACCGTTTTCAGTGCCTGGAAGACTGCAATGAAGTGGACGATATGAATGACAAGCTCGTGGAAACTGTCCATGCGGTCGGAGCTAATTCTGCAAGACCCGCCGCAGAAGAACACAAAAACTCTCCGATCACACTCTTAATCTCATGGCTGTTAGACGGGAGATGAAGTTACATTCTTCAACAGACTTGACAGCATACAGGCATCTGAACAGACAGATCTCCAAATGCATGCGGCGGGACTTACGCAACTTCAATACAGCTCGTATTGAAGAAGCGATCGAGCGGAACCAAGGCTCCAAAGTCTTTGCCAGAGATCTGTCTGCCAGAAAGAGGCAACTGTCAAAGCTGAAGACAGAATGTCGCAGCATCGTTTCCGGGTCACCTGAGATTTTGATTGAGATTGAGAGGTTCTATGGGCAGCTGTACACATCATCGTTGGAGCCACACGCAAGTGTGAGTAACGATCCAAGAGCGAGTCTCATCCGACACTATTCCGAAGATATCCCGGATGTCAGTCTGAGCGAGATTAGGATGGCTCTCCAGCACCTTAAAAACGGTAAGGCCCCAGGCAAGGATGGAATTACAGCGGAGCTTCTGAAAGCGGGTGGAAGACCGGTACTTGAAGTCCTTCAGAAGCTCTTTAATTCCGTCCTCCATGGTGGCATTACACCGGAGGCGTGGAGCAGAAGTGCGGTGGTCTTGTTCTTCAAGAAAGGTGACAACGCTCTCTTGAAGAACTACAGACCGATTTCCCTTCTGAGCCGCGTCTACGTGCTGTTTTCGAGAGTCATTACGAATCGTCTCGCGCGCAGACTTGACGACTTCCAGCCTCCCGAACAAGCCGGTTTCCGAAAGGGCTTTAGCACCATAGACCACATACATACCCTTCGGCAAGTTGTACAGAAGTCCGAAGAGTACAATTTGCCACTATGTCTGGCGTATGTGGACTATGAGAAAGCCTTTGATTCCGTCGAAATTTGGGCGGTGCTGCAGTCCCTTCAGCGGTGCCAAGTTGACTGTCGGTATATCGAAGTGTTGAAGTGCTTGTACAGTAGGGCTACGATGGCTATCCGAGTACAGAACCAGAGTACGAAACCTATCCAATTGCAGAGAGGTGTAAGACAGGGTGACGTCATATCCCCGAAACTCTTCACCGCTGCATTGGAAGACGTTTTGAAACTTCTGGACTGGAAAGGATACGGTATTAACATCAATGGCGAGTACATCACTCACCTTCGATTTGCCGACGATATAGTCCTTATGGCAGAATCGCTGGAGGACCTAAACACTATGCTCAATGACCTCAATAGTGTTTCCCGACGGATAGGTCTTAAGATGAACATGGACAAAACAAAGATCATGTTTAATGTCCATGTCACACCTATGCCGGTAGTTGTTGGGAGCACTAAGCTCGAAGTTGTTGACGAGTATGTTTACTTGGGACAAATAGTCCGACTAGGTAAGTCCAACTTCGACCGAGAGGTCAATCGACGGATTCAACTCGGCTGGGCAGCGTTCGGGAAGCTACGACACATCTTCTCGTCAGACATACCTCAAAACCTTAAAACGAAATTGTACAACCAGTGCGTGTTGCCAGTGATGACTTACGGAACTGAGACGTGGTCCTTCACTGCTGGCCGTACGAGGAAGCTCAAGGTCGCTCAGCGAGCTATGGAGAGGGCTATGCTCGGAGTTTCTCTGCGTGATAAACTTAGGAATGAGGATATCCGCAGTAGAACCAGAATAACTGACATAGCCCAACGGATTAGTAAGCTGAAGTGGCAGTGGGCCGGCCATATAGCTCGAAGAACCGACAACCGATGGGGAAGAAAGGTACTCGAGTGGTAGCCTCGTACCGGTAGGCGAAGTGTAGGGCGTCCCCCCACGAGATGGAGTGACGACCTGGTAAGACATGCAGGAAGTCGATGGATGCAGGTGGCTCAGGACCGTGCTTTGTGGCATTCTTTGGGGGAGGCCTATGTTCAGCAGTGGACTTGTGAAGGGCTGTAATGATGATGATGATGATGATGAATAATTATAAAAAAAACTATATGTTGAACTAGAAAATGTTAAGAAATAAGTTAGTTGGTATTTAGTACGTAGTAGATAATATTTAGTATAATAAAATAAAAAAAATCTACCTTCTTATAAATTGCTATGCCCCTACGGAGCGTCACTTGATGTATCATATATTTCTTGTGGCATGCAAATTATATAAATAAATGAATATGACAACGTGGACCAGATAACTGGCCCTTTCCACTAAGCACACACAGCTCTTTGTACAGTTTGCACGGCACTATTCGAGGCATCGTTAGAGGATATACACTTTAACAAAATATACCCTATTGTAAATATACTAACATCCTCAATTATAAAATAATGGAAAGCGGGCGTGGAATGTGTCCTTACAACCAGATGCGCGCGGAATGGCCCGGTACGACATTGTCCCTTCGAACAACTTCACACAAATCCAACCCTCAACATCAAACGTTCATAAGCCTGGACCGAACGAATGTATCCCTTTAACCAGCTGCGTGCGGCATGGCCAGGTACATCGGTATACATGTCGAACCTTAAAATGTACCTCATGTAAATCATATGCCGTCAAAAACATAAATTGTAAAAAAAAACCAAGTCTCGCAGCTCAGTTCTTCTGCCGTAAAAAGTTGTCAGATCCATGTAATACCAAGTCGGTTAATTTATTCAGTCCTTACTTAAGGGTCCTTTTGTCTTAAGTTATTACGTAATTAGCTAACCTAACAACATCTTATAGTGACCATATCAATGTTAAAAATCTTTTATGTTTTAAATAAATAGATTGACTTGGCCATCGCATGAAAACACAATGTATCTCACAAGTAATACATATTATATTAAATTAGATTGTTTAGTGTAATATATATTGTAAATTCCCGTTTAAAGCAGTTACAGTTTTGAGATGAAAGAGAAGTGAGCGAAATTTAGTATTAATTGCTGCACTCTCAAAGCGAGCAATTTTGCGCTATTTAAAGTGAAATGAGTTTGAGATTTCTTTCCCTATTCTGTAAAATATATTACAAAGGTCCAAAGAAAATGCAGTTTAACGAACAAGTTAATCTAATTTCTTTGTTTCTTTTTCTAAAATATTAATGACAAGAACATTAAAATATATTCTTGTGATTCATGACCTTCATGAATATCCTGTACTTTAAGTGAACAATTTTTTTCAGTTGTATATGTTTATGTGCATCGTTTAGTGTAATATTGTTTATCCGAAACGTTATGAAATTTCGTATTTAGATAATATTTTAAATTCCAAATTATCTAGTAAATTTGAATTAATAATATGTACTTTTGCACCTACCATAATATGTCATATATTTGCTGCACGTAAAGCCATTCGTTCTGCGCCTAATCTCTCTCCTGTCGTGTCAATTGCCATTCCATCGGACTATGACAGTGAAGGAATAGAGAGTGCACCTGTGCTTACGCATTTAATTAAGCACTATAACCCTATCATGCGCAGATGGATAGTATTGTTGGAAGAACCTTGAACATATTTCCTGTAAAATATTCGATTACTTTGTGAAACTTTCCAATAACAAGGGACAACGAAACACAAATAATATTTTATACAAAAGCAAAATTCGTGGCGATTTTACATAAGTGTTTACATTAGAGACTAATTAATGGAGATACGTTTTCGGGGTTTTTAATATTAATTTCTGAAATGGAATAATCAAAATATTTCAAATAAAAATTGTAACTTGTGATGTTGCTAAAGGTTTATTTCAATTCATATGTTTATATACATTTTTTTCTTTTTGCTGGCGGCTTTTAATATAAACCGGTGTTGGAATATAAGTAGGTATGCCTTCTGACGGCTCCTTAATTTTTCTCAAGGCACTGACAGAGTATTTTTATAGCGTAAAGTTGACAAATGATCACACAATCCACCTGATAGTAGATAGTTTGGACATTTTGGATACTGCGACCCATAGAAATCTACACCTGTCTTTGACTTAAAATCAAAAAAAGGTCTCCGATTCTAGGGAACAACAGGGTAGGCAGTAACAACGCTACGATAATGTTGCTATAGATTATGTTGAGTTGGTGACCGTTTTGTTGGCAGCCCAATATTAAATAGTCGATTTTTTTTGTTTCTCCTACTGTGTTGAGTTGTAATAACGACTAAATATTGTATCACTCTTTCGTTCTTTCCAAAATTATAAAACTATCGTATGGCGAGTTTAGAGAACCGGGTGTCCGGTTTTCTACTGAATTCAAAAGGAGGAGGTACTCAATTCGACTGTATGTTATTTTTCTTTATGTGTGTTACCTCATAACTTTTTTTCTGGGTGAACCGATTATGATGATTCTTTTTTCATTTGAAAGCTGGTGCTTCTTGTGTGGTTCCATATATTTCATCAATTTGATCAAGGTTTGACCAATAGTTTTTGAGTTATTTTTAATAATTTTACGTGGTAGAGCCATGCTGCAGTTATATTAGTACTATAGTTGTAGCACGAATGGGTCGGCTCGACCGGGGAAGGACCACGGTCTTACAGAAAACCAGCGTAAAATAGCTTAACGCTGCTGTGTTTCGTATGGTGAGTGTAGAGAAACGCACCTGCATCTTTAATCTTTATTGAGGATAGATGTAGATGTCTCTAGTTCACAGTAACCACTTACCATCAGATGGACTGTGTGCTCGTTTGTCACCCTATCCTATAAAAATTATTGAAGTCGGTTGTACAAAATATTTAATTTTAAATTATTACTGAAAACGAGGCATTTCATCTTAGTACTAAGGGGTGGCAAATGCAGGTGCAATTTGATTCTTAATCGAGAATAAATGTAGATGTCTATGGGCCATGCTCCACTTACCTTCAGGTGGACTGTGTGCTTATTTGTCAACCTTCTTCTATTTAAAAAAAATAAGTATAATTTACCTTAAGTGATTAATTTATCTTCCTATTTCAAACAAAAGTAACTTTCTGTTTCCTTATAATTAAAAATAATTTTAAAATCATTACAAGGTGTGGTGAAAGCGCGAAGAATGGACGACACAACTTTAAATGCGTTAAGTAATTTAAGATACAGTCTCGGCCCACCGCCTTTACTACCTCTCACTGCGTTGCGATTAACATTTCGTGTCTTTCTACATAAATTTGCCCAGAACACACATAACATACATACATAATCTCGATCGATTCATTGGCACTGCGAAGAGATGTTGCATCCCTTTGCATTTTCTTTCGCATTTACCACGGGGAGTGCTCTGAGGAATTGTTCGGATTAATCCCAGCCGCCAAATTTCACGAACGCACATCGCGGCAGAACTCCCGATACCATCCACACCATCTGGATGATTGACGGTCCACCACTGTCCGATTTAGAAGATGTTTTCTTCCTCGCACGACTTCCTTGTGGAATCGATTACCATCAGCGATTTTTCCGGACCGATACGACTTAGAGACCTTCAAGAAAAGAGGTTACTCCTTTTTAAAAGGCCGGCAATGCATCTACGATTCCCCTGGTGTTGCAGTTGTTCATGGGCGGCGGTAGTCACTTACCAACATTTTTTTCTCTACGTTCGACACATTTAATCATAGGAAATCACAGGGTTTTGGTGACATGTTGTATAAATAAACCGACCAAACTTCATAATATCTAAAATATTTCCTTTTATCCAAACATTATTCTATTTATTTAGTCTCTGTGCAGTAAAAATGCGTCCGTTATTTCATTTCAGTATTAAAGTGCATTCTACACTGTCGATTGCAGCTGCGATGAAGTCCGTTTATAGTTCACTTGAGACACGGGATCTCCTGTGTTTATAGACTTCTTTATGAAAAAACATATTTTTACGTTCTATGCGATAGTGTTACTAGAATTATTTAGTGCAAAGTATTAAAAAAAAACATATTCGTCATCATCACTGCAGAATAACAGATCACATTTAAATAAAACTAATTTTACGGATTTTATCGCGTATATTAACTTATTTTACTTTCCCGACGTTTCAAGCACTTTACAGCACCCATGGTCACGGGGGGGACTGAGGTGTATGACGTCCCAATGTCATAGTTAACCACGGCTACCTCCAGATTAAAAATTATTAATTTTTGTTCCGATCTACGCAGTATGAACTTACAGTATCATGAAGTCTTGCAGTTGTATGCTTGGGTTGGGATTTAATTTTATTAATTATGGGATCCCAAGCAGATGGTAGCACCCAGCCATCTTCTCTATTGAAATTAGGATGTTTTTTGATTTCAATAGCCTCGCGAATCATCCTTGGAAGGAATCGGTGTTCTTTAGCGAGGATTTGTGGTCTATCAAATCTAATGTAGTGACGGGGGCGATCCTGTACGTGTTCACAGACTGCAGACTTCCCGGAGCGTCTATTCTTCACATCAGCTATGTGTTCTTTAACGCGGGTTTTTATGGATCTTTTAGTTTGTCCTATATAAGAGAGACCACATTCACAATCCAGCTTGTACACTCCTGCATCTTGCAGAGGAATATTACACTTGACTGATGGTAAAAACTGACTAATCTTCTTCGGCGGCTTGAAATATGTTTTAATGGAAGCACGCTTCAAGATGTAGCCAATCTTGTCAGTGACACCTCTGACATATGGCAGTACAGCAGGCACTCGCTCGACTGTGGCCGGCTTCACTTGTTCACTGTGACGTAGGCGCGGGACCCGAAGCTTATTGTCGTGCAAAACTTGCTTGACGTGTTGGAGCTCGGCGGCCAGGTGTTTACTGTCACAGATCCCTCGTGCTCTCTGAAACAAAGATTTACCCACGGTAGCTAACTGTGAAGGATGGTGGTGAGAATCACCGTTTAAATATCTATCTGTATGGGTCTTTTTTCTATACACAGTGTGGCTCAAGGTGTTATCAGGATTCCGAATTACTAACACATCTAGAAAAGCTAAAGAATTGTTTGCCTCTAACTCCATTGTGAACTGAATTTTAGAATTTAAGGAGTTAAGATGGTCTAAAAATGCAGTTACTTTATCTAAAGGTAGAATTGTGAAAGTGTCGTCTACGTACCGCTTGTAGAATCTTGGCTTTATGGGAGAAGTAAGCAGGGCTTTCTCCTCAAAGTCCTCCATGAATATATCGGCAACAATGGGAGATACAGGTGAGCCCATCGCCACACCATCTACTTGCTTGTAGAACTCCTCCTTCCACAATAGGTAGCCAGATGTAAGGCAGTGTCTGAGTAATACTGCATATTCTACGGGCATGTTATTTTCCTCTAGCCTTCTAGTAATAATTGAGATGCAGTCTTCAACAGGTAGGCATGTGAACAGAGACTGCACATCAAAACTCACCATAGTTTCATTGTCTGCCAGATGTAGGTCTTTAATCTCGCTGACAAAATGGTAGGAATCCTTTGTGTGTGCTCTTGTATGTCCCTTGAGCGGTGAGAGTATATTCGCTAAGTGTTGAGCCAATCTGTAAGTTGGTGAATCGATTTGGCTCACTATAGGACGTAGTGGAGCATTGGGCTTGTGTATTTTTGGTAACCCATACAACTTCGGTGGTTTAGCACACGTAGGTATTATCGATTTTACGTCTAGATTTAATTTTTCGGAGTGTTTCTTTATGAGTTCACTAGTTGTTTTGAGTGTGTTATTTGTTGGGTCATTTTTAACCTTTTTATACGTACTTGCATCCGACAAAAGTTCTTGTATTTTAGAATTATAATCTGACGTATCCATAACTACCGTGGCATTTCCCTTATCTGCGCGGAGAATCGTGAGTTCTGGTTTATTGCGTAGGTTAGTCAACGCTTTGAATTCGTCTTTAGGTAGATTCGGTTTTGGCGCTGAACTTCGACGTAACATAGACGAAATGTCTTGACGTATCGCTTCCAAATCCTCCTTTTGCATATTGTTTTTAAATAAACAGTCCTCGACACTACAGATAATTTGTTCGTACGGTAATTTTTTCGGTGTTATAGCAAAATTAAGACCTTTCGATAATACTCTAATTGTTGCATCATCCAGAGTTTGTTTTGACAGATTATAGACCGCGTTTAATCTATGATCCGCGTTCGTAGTCGACGGTTGCGTTTCGTTCTCACGTCGACACAGATGTTTGACATTTAATTTGGTCGTTAATTTTTGATATTTTATTATATGTTTGTTTTTGCATTCATTATATTTATTAATTTCTCGTTTATTTAACGTTTCGATGCAAACATTATAATCAAATGTCGTTAAAACTGCCTTTAAATCACTGAATGATGTGTCTATGGATTTGTTTATGGTATGTAGATCGGAGCGTTTTTGTTGGATTACCGTTCGTAACAACTTTTTACTTGCCTCATTTAAGATCTTAGCGCTTCCTCGAATGTCCTTTTTAGTGGATATTTTGACACACGTAGGGATGATATTATTATCACGGCAGCGTTTTAAAAAGTTTAATGCTGTTATATATCTTGCGCGCTTAGTCACGAGATCTTCTAATCGGCGAATTTTATTTGCAATTACCAGTCCGTACTGGTTCACATAATGATTTCTTATATTTACGCGAACACTACACATTTAAATAAAACTAATTTTACGGATTTTATCGCGTATATTAACTTATTTTACTTTCCCGACGTTTCAAGCACTTTACAGCACCCATGGTCACGGGGGGGACTGAGGTGTATGACGTCCCAATGTCATAGTTAACCACGGCTACCTCCAGATTAAAAATTATTAATTTTTGTTCCGATCTACGCAGTATGAACTTACAGTATCATGAAGTCTTGCAGTTGTATGCTTGGGTTGGGATTTAATTTTATTAATTATGGGATCCCAAGCAGATGGTAGCACCCAGCCATCTTCTCTATTGAAATTAGGATGTTTTTTGATTTCAATAGCCTCGCGAATCATCCTTGGAAGGAATCGGTGTTCTTTAGCGAGGATTTGTGGTCTATCAAATCTAATGTAGTGACGGGGGCGATCCTGTACGTGTTCACAGACTGCAGACTTCCCGGAGCGTCTATTCTTCACATCAGCTATGTGTTCTTTAACGCGGGTTTTTATGGATCTTTTAGTTTGTCCTATATAAGAGAGACCACATTCACAATCCAGCTTGTACACTCCTGCATCTTGCAGAGGAATATTACACTTGACTGATGGTAAAAACTGACTAATCTTCTTCGGCGGCTTGAAATATGTTTTAATGGAAGCACGCTTCAAGATGTAGCCAATCTTGTCAGTGACACCTCTGACATATGGCAGTACAGCAGGCACTCGCTCGACTGTGGCCGGCTTCACTTGTTCACTGTGACGTAGGCGCGGGACCCGAAGCTTATTGTCGTGCAAAACTTGCTTGACGTGTTGGAGCTCGGCGGCCAGGTGTTTACTGTCACAGATCCCTCGTGCTCTCTGAAACAAAGATTTACCCACGGTAGCTAACTGTGAAGGATGGTGGTGAGAATCACCGTTTAAATATCTATCTGTATGGGTCTTTTTTCTATACACAGTGTGGCTCAAGGTGTTATCAGGATTCCGAATTACTAACACATCTAGAAAAGCTAAAGAATTGTTTGCCTCTAACTCCATTGTGAACTGAATTTTAGAATTTAAGGAGTTAAGATGGTCTAAAAATGCAGTTACTTTATCTAAAGGTAGAATTGTGAAAGTGTCGTCTACGTACCGCTTGTAGAATCTTGGCTTTATGGGAGAAGTAAGCAGGGCTTTCTCCTCAAAGTCCTCCATGAATATATCGGCAACAATGGGAGATACAGGTGAGCCCATCGCCACACCATCTACTTGCTTGTAGAACTCCTCCTTCCACAATAGGTAGCCAGATGCTCCACTACGTCCTATAGTGAGCCAAATCGATTCACCAACTTACAGATTGGCTCAACACTTAGCGAATATACTCTCACCGCTCAAGGGACATACAAGAGCACACACAAAGGATTCCTACCATTTTGTCAGCGAGATTAAAGACCTACATCTGGCAGACAATGAAACTATGGTGAGTTTTGATGTGCAGTCTCTGTTCACATGCCTACCTGTTGAAGACTGCATCTCAATTATTACTAGAAGGCTAGAGGAAAATAACATGCCCGTAGAATATGCAGTATTACTCAGACACTGCCTTACATCTGGCTACCTATTGTGGAAGGAGGAGTTCTACAAGCAAGTAGATGGTGTGGCGATGGGCTCACCTGTATCTCCCATTGTTGCCGATATATTCATGGAGGACTTTGAGGAGAAAGCCCTGCTTACTTCTCCCATAAAGCCAAGATTCTACAAGCGGTACGTAGACGACACTTTCACAATTCTACCTTTAGATAAAGTAACTGCATTTTTAGACCATCTTAACTCCTTAAATTCTAAAATTCAGTTCACAATGGAGTTAGAGGCAAACAATTCTTTAGCTTTTCTAGATGTGTTAGTAATTCGGAATCCTGATAACACCTTGAGCCACACTGTGTATAGAAAAAAGACCCATACAGATAGATATTTAAACGGTGATTCTCACCACCATCCTTCACAGTTAGCTACCGTGGGTAAATCTTTGTTTCAGAGAGCACGAGGGATCTGTGACAGTAAACACCTGGCCGCCGAGCTCCAACACGTCAAGCAAGTTTTGCACGACAATAAGCTTCGGGTCCCGCGCCTACGTCACAGTGAACAAGTGAAGCCGGCCACAGTCGAGCGAGTGCCTGCTGTACTGCCATATGTCAGAGGTGTCACTGACAAGATTGGCTACATCTTGAAGCGTGCTTCCATTAAAACATATTTCAAGCCGCCGAAGAAGATTAGTCAGTTTTTACCATCAGTCAAGTGTAATATTCCTCTGCAAGATGCAGGAGTGTACAAGCTGGATTGTGAATGTGGTCTCTCTTATATAGGACAAACTAAAAGATCCATAAAAACCCGCGTTAAAGAACACATAGCTGATGTGAAGAATAGACGCTCCGGGAAGTCTGCAGTCTGTGAACACGTACAGGATCGCCCCCGTCACTACATTAGATTTGATAGACCACAAATCCTCGCTAAAGAACACCGATTCCTTCCAAGGATGATTCGCGAGGCTATTGAAATCAAAAAACATCCTAATTTCAATAGAGAAGATGGCTGGGTGCTACCATCTGCTTGGGATCCCATAATTAATAAAATTAAATCCCAACCCAAGCATACAACTGCAAGACTTCATGATACTGTAAGTTCATACTGCGTAGATCGGAACAAAAATTAATAATTTTTAATCTGGAGGTAGCCGTGGTTAACTATGACATTGGGACGTCATACACCTCAGTCCCCCCCGTGACCATGGGTGCTGTAAAGTGCTTGAAACGTCGGGAAAGTAAAATAAGTTAATATACGCGATAAAATCCGTAAAATTAGTTTTATTTAAATGTGTAGTGTTCGCGTAAATATAAGAAATCATTATAACAGATCACTGTATTACCACAAAATATATAATAAGTACAGACATACCTCAAAACCTTAAAACGAAATTGTACAACCAGTGCGTGTTGCCAGTGATGACTTACGGAACTGAGACGTGGTCCTTCACTGCTGGCCGTATGAGGAAGCTCAAGGTCGCTCAGCGAGCTATGGAGAGGGCTATGCTCGGAGTTTCTCTGCGTGATAAACTTAGGAATGAGGATATCCGCAGTAGAACCAGAGTGACCGACATAGCCCAACGGATTAGTAAGCTGAAGTGGCAGTGGGCCGGCCATATAGCTCGAAGAACCGACAACCGATGGGGAAGAAAGGTTCTCGAGTGGCAGCCTCGTACCGGTAGGCGAAGTGTAGGGCGTCCCCCCACGAGATGGAGTGACGACCTGGTAAGACATGCAGGAAGTCGATGGATGCAGGTGGCTCAGGACCGTGTTTTGTGGCATTCTTTGGGGGAGGCCTATGTTCAGCAGTGGACTTGAAGGGCTGTAATGATGATGATGATGATGATATAATAAGTACAGTAAATACGTAGTAAATACAGACAGCATATAGACAAAATAAAAAAAAATACAGACAGATTAGCCAATAAGTCGGAGTGGCGTGGAGGTGCTCCCGCCATTCATACGTGGAAGAACCGTGATGCAAATATATTAAGGTTGTATTATTTTACTTTAGTAAACTATTTAGTAATCTGTGGTATTATGTTTGGGTCCCGCAGAATACCAACTTGAAACAGCAGAATATTGCGGTTAAGTTGCGTATCGTGAATGTAGAATACCGGAGACACTATTCACTGAAAAGAAGATCATCATAGTCCTCAGATGTAGCAACACATCTGCATTTTTATTTTTAAACGATGATATTGGTTGCATGTTGCAGTCTATGGATTACAGTTACCACTTGCTATCGGGTGGACTATGTGCTCGCTTGTCACCATTATTGTATAAAAAAAAATTACAACCACACTAACATTTCCTCTTATATCGTGAAAATTATTTACATATGTATATACATTGTACAACCCAACCCAAACATTAGATGGCGAACAAATATATATTACGTGTGTAATTCAACCCTGAAAATAGCATCTGCACTATTAATTCATTTATGCGTACGTTTTCAAATACGTTCACAGCTTTCAGATTCGATATTTGTTTGCAAATTGCTACACCTTAACGACACTGTTTGTATAGAATTGGATTTCCAAATACCAAGTGAAAACATAACAGTTTTCTACAACTACTTTTCTTGCTTCCAGTTTATTAACTGTCTTCCAATTGATTCAATAAAACGGACGTGCGTTTGTTACGCGTTTTGTTACCTATAAATTCGCACAGAATAAAAATGTAAATGCCGGAAACGGCGATTGTAGAATAATAGAGTTAAAATTATTATAAAGAAAAACTGCGTTAAAATTTTTATGACGATATCATAATGGATCAATAACGCAATGTATAAGCATTTGTTTGTGGCGTTACAAGCCAGGGGTTCGAAATCCGCATAATAGAAGTGTTTTCATAGTCTAAAAATAGTTGTTCCGAGGTCCACGTGTAAATTTAACCGTTTGCTTGCATTTTTATTGACCAGGGATTAGAATTCCGCATGGAAGAAATATTTGTATGGCCCAAAAATAATTATTCCAGATCTGGATGTTTGTCTGTGTTTATATATATAAAAGACCTCTAAGGTATAGAAGAGCAGAATAACGAGTGGGTAACAAATATTTGTTGCTGTGTTCCAATGCATACATAATTCAATAGAATAAAATATTATTCACCGCTGATTCGATAAATACCTTAGCACTGGAAACCAGCAAGAAACATAAAGGGATTATATTTATTTAATAAGATGAGAATATGAAAGAGGTAAGAAAGTGAGGTACACCAAAAGCTACTTTAAAGTTTATCGACTCCTTGTATCAAATTTAATTAACGATTAAGCTTTTGTTAAAGGAAGAAGTCAGCAAATTTTCAAGTATTTCTAAACATAAGCAACCAAGTTTCTACCAACTGCGTCAGAGTTACTAATAAGCTGTGACCCGATAAATTCTCTTCGACAGTTTGCATGAGTTATTCTAACCAATTTTGTCGGTTTTTTTTAATATAAAAATTGCTTCGGGAATATAATAACGGAAAATAAAACAAACGGAATATACTTTGTTTATGTTTTTAAAAAAATTATTTCACAGAAAACTGAACACGTTTAACGGACTTTCTTGGCGGTGTTTCAACTCCGTGTCTCGGAACAAAGGTGAAACACCGCCAAGAAAGCTCGGTCGTGGAAGCTCACCGCGATAGCAATAGATCTGTTAAAATCTTATCTTCACGTGTCATGTCATGTGTCGCCCAGATATTTCCCTAAATCATAATGTTAAATATAAAGATTTTAGTAGATAGTAGTAGTAGTGCTATGCACAATGACAGCTCGTAGACTTGTTAGTGGCGCTGACAGAATACAGAATGTTGCAGCATAATGTTTCAATCCAATAAATTATTATAATATCTCGCATATTTTATAAAAAAAATAAAACTTTATTTCTTAATATATTGTGTACACTTAGCGTTACTGAAATGAATTAATTACAATTAAATCGATTGAAAATAAGTTAAACAAAAATTTGAGCGTCGCGATCGAAATAACCGCCGTTGGAGACTACTGATATCAAAAGAAAATGTAACAAGAGTGTATTATTATGTAAGTTAGAAAAGTATGGTATAAGAGAACTAACATTACAGTGGATAAAATCGTATTAGTCATCAAGAAAGCAGTGTGTGGAAATCGTAAGCCCTAACAAAAATAATTTTTTGACAAAATTTAGATCGCGAATAGTTATTAAAAACGCAGGCGTTCCTCAAGAAAGTGTTCTTGGGCTTTTTTGTTTATAATTTATATAAATGTATATACAATTTTAAGGTATTACTAATATTTTCTAAAATCTTATTCAAAAAGAGGATTTTTAGCTCAAAAAAAAGTGTATAAGAACCTTAATTAGAGCTAAATGGTATGAATCATGTAAGCCCTTATTTAAGGAGCTTAACATCCTAACTGTACCAGGAATGTATATATTTGAAGCAGGTATTCGTGTAAAAAGGAGTTGGTATATGTACAAGAAAGCGTGCGATGTATATTTGCGTAACACTAGAAAATCAGATATACTAGTTTTAGACCGAATACCGAAAACAGCTCGAGCTCAGCAAAAAAGCGATGCATCCGGGCCCGATACGCCATCCCTCCAGTTTCTTCCCCTTTCGCCCTATACTACGCTAGCAATGCGTTTATGTTCTTATTTTTGTCCAACGCATGCGGCGTACTCCACCAACGGCGGATGCCGCTCGCCGAGTCCGAGAGAACCCTGCCGGCACCAAGCCATCTGGTGGGGATGAAGGATGCGAGGGGCTGCTAGGTGATCGTGCAGCACCTCGCGCTCGGCTGGCGGCCCGCATGCTGTCGCGTCCAGCGCCAGCTCCAGACGCGGCCCGGCGACCCCAGGCAGCGGTCTATTTTTTCCATCATTCATAAATTGGGCGTCAATTAACGGGAGACGCCCAGGCCCGGCACCGTTTCATGATTTGGCCGTAAGCACAAACTGGCCCAAATTAGCATCCTAAATTCTGCCGAGGCACGGCGCTAACACCTAGGCAAGGCGCTGACTGACTCGTGGTCCGGTGCTGAGTCCTTTCGGCAGAGTCAACTACCTTTTGCATTTGGGCCTGGAGCGATCCGTCACGGAGTCTCAGTCGCCTCAGATGACCTGAGAGGCCGACAGAGATTTGTTCGTTCACAGAGCGACCACAGGAATAATTTCTGACGGCAGACCACACCACATGCAGTCACCTCGTGAGCCAGTTCCAGATATTTTGTTCGCTTATCTGTTTCGGCTTTCACGAGGTTCTGGTCATAAGGAATGGCAATGTCTACCAAAAATATCCTTGATTGCGCCCGGCATCAGCACAATATCAGGCTTATTCGCATGAATAGTTCTGTCTGTGATGATGGCTTGGTCCCAAAAGAGCCTGGCGCAGTCATTTTCGAGCACAGATTCCGGCAAGTACTTACTATATTATATTATTATTTTGGGGTATCTATAAAGTTTTCTCATCTGGTTGGGCAGTATAAATATATAATTGTAAATGAAAATGGTAAACATACATAAATATGAATAAAATAAAATAAATACATAAAAAATACATAAATATATAAAAACCCAACCAGATGGAAGCCCTCGGCAGGGGAGACCAGACGGCCGAGGGTTAGGGGGAAAGGGAAAGAAAACGGCGGACGATGCGGGCGGTATCGAGGAGCACCGCCTTCTGCATTTGAGCCTGGAGCGGTCCGTCACGGAGTCCCAGTCGCCTCAGATGACCCGGGAGGCTGACTGGGATTAACCCGTTCGCAGAAACGACCACAGGAATAATTTCGGCCGGCAAACCACCCCACATGCCGGTAACCTCGTGAGCCAGGTCCAGATATTTTGTCACCTTATCTGTTTCGGCTTTCACGAGGTTCTCGTCATAAGGAATGGTAATGTCGACCAAAAAGATCCTTGACTGTGCCCGGTCCATCAGCACAATATCAGGCTTATTCGCAAGAATAGTCCTGTCTGTGATGATGGCCCGGGCCCAGTAGAGCCTGGCGCGGTCATTTTCGAGCACGGCTTCCGGCAAGTACTTATAATACGGCAGTTTCCGATCCACTAGGCCGCATTTCAGAGCGAGCTCCTGGTGTAGAATCCTGGCTACTAGATTGTGTCTGTGCAAATACTCAGAGTTAGAAAGCGCCGAACAACCGGAGATGACATGCCTAAGTGACTCACCGGGATGGCGACAAGCTCGACAGATGTCGACGGCGCCATCCTTTAGGATGTATCTCCGATAATTTTTGGTCTTAATAACCTGATCCTGTATTGCACAGACAAAACCCTCGGTTTCCCCAAAGAGGTCACCGAAACGTAGCCAGTGAAGGGAGGCGACTGTGTCTACGAAAGGCTCATGTAGAGCCTTGTAGAACCTCCCGTGGAGCTCCTTCTCCTTCCATACGGCCTCCCGGTCGGAAATGCACTGTACTGCTGGGTCTTGCCATTGCTCGTTGGCTAAGGATAGAGGGGTCAGTCCTTTATCACAAGAAATAACGTCCCTATAGTATGGATCATCCGCTCTCGTCAGAAAGTAATTACGGAGGCTGCACACTTCGCGATTATGCATGGTAAGCGCGCTTAAAAAGCCGCGCCCACCATGCTTCCGCGGCAAGTACAGCCTCATTACTGACGATCTCGGATGATGCATCCTGTGGGACGTCATTATAGTGCGGACTTTTCTGTCCAAAGCGTTTAGTTCGGTCTGAGTCCACCTAAGTATGCCAAAGGTATACATGAGAAAAGGCATGACCCAACCGTTATATGCGTGCGTCTTATTCACACCGGACAAAAGGCTGTTAAGCACTTTGGTCAAGCGTGCATAAAACACATCGCAAACTGACTGTTTCATACCCGCCTCATCTACACCGATGTTCTGTGACATACCCAGGTATCGGTATGTTTCAGCCTCGGAAAGCGTCCTTATGTTGATGGGCATAGATAAATCTATGCCCTCAGAGTTAGCAACCCTACCCCTTTCGACATGGAGGACCGCACACTTATCCGTCCCCAGCTCCATTCTAATAGAATTGCTAAAATCACAAGTGATGTTTAGCAATTCCACAAGATGAGAGCGACTGGAGGCGAATAACTTGAGATCATCCATATAGAATAGGTGAGTCACTTTTGTACCTCCCCTCCGAAGCTGAAATCCCCTCCCGGAGCCCTCCAGTAAGGTACTGAGAGGGTTCAGAGAGAGGCAGAACCAGATTGGACTCAGACAATCGCCCTGGAAGATACCCCTTCTTATCCTTATGTGGTTCTCCGCAGCCGTCATCCGCTCGCCTAGATGACAAAGGATCGTACTCCACTGCCCCATACACTGCCCGAGGAAGTCTCTAACTGTACAGTCAACCTTGTACAGCTCGAGGACCCTCTTCAGCCATGTATGAGGCACCGAGTCGAATGCCTTTTTGTAGTCTATCCAGGCGGCGGATAGGTTCCGACGGTTGCGTTTAACCACTTTGCCAATGACCGCGTCAATGAGGAGTGGTTCCTTGGTTCCACGACCACCGCCCCGACATCCATTTTGAGCGCGCGACATCACCTGATTTGAGTTCAGGTGACGAGTGATTCTCGCGCTCAAAATGGATGTTAGTGTCTTATATATCGTGGGTAGACACGTGATGGGGCGGTATTTGCTCGGGTCTATGGTATCCCGGTCTTTAGGAACCAAGTGAGTGATCCCAGTAGTGAAGAGGCTCGGGAGCGACTTTTGGTCGAGAGCCTCTTGAAATTGTCGGGCGAGCACAGCGTGACACACTACGAACCCCTTCAGCCAGTAGTGATGCAGCCCGTCGAGCCCCGGACTTTTCCAGTTCGGGGCCCTTCGGACCGCATCAGCTACATCGTCCGGCGTTATAATGACGGGGTCCATGGGCGTAAGATTCGCACACTGACTCACCACAACTTCCATCCAAGGGCCCTCGCTGTGGTTTACGGGCTCTGACCACAGGCCGCGCCAGAATGCGACAGTGTCGGCCTGATTCGGTGCTTGGCCCGTTCCACGTACTTGGTCGCTCCAATGATTTATATAGCCTCTTCTGATCACTCTGGAAGAGACGATTCTGGTTGAACCGTGTCGACCTCTCGGTATATCGCCGAATCCGCTTCCCCCAAGCAGCGATTCTCTGCTTCAGGTCGTCTATGCGCTCCGTCAGTTTTTGCATTATATCCGGCTGGGACAAACTGATGTTTGTCCCAGCAAACGCCATCCTGACGGTGCGCACAATTCTCGGCCTATTATTGCCCGACCTGAAGCTTATCAGCCTGCCGATGAGGGCCCTTGCCTTTGCGATACGGTCCTCAATCCTTCTTCTCCAGGCTGGGATGGCGCTACTTTGTCTAGTAGCGCGTCCAGCCTTGGGAAGTTTGGCGCCAATAATACGGCAAACTGCCAGTGCGGCGCCAAAAAGAATTGAGTCCGTCTCGCAAAGGTCCCGGCTGGCTTCCAAATAGGTCACCAGCATTGGGTTGAGAGCCCTCACGACAGCCCGATTCCGCTTGCTTAGGGGTATGCGCGGGAGTCGCGGTCGATTTTCGAGAGGCGTACTGCGCGTTCCCACAATCGCCTCCTCCAATTTACTCCTCATCTGCTCTAGTTCTTGGGTGACCATTCCATCATCGCCTGAATCAACCAGAGCAGGGAGATCCATGGCGCCCTCTAAATGTAGCTGCTGGTCTGTGGCCTGAAGAGCCGCATCCCCAGCTATAGCCGGTTCATTCGATGAGGGAATAGCCTCACGTCGTAGTCGTTCGAGTTCGGCATCATCAAATATTTTCGAGCGTATGATGTACCGAACTCGGTCTGCCAGGTTTTGCATATTATATTACATATATTATTATTATTATTAAATTTTAAGGCTTTGTTTGAATTTCCTTTTGGTTGTTTTGAGAATTGTTAATGAGAAGCCGTTAATTCTCGGTATTATTTTACCTATTTAATTAAGTATAACATTTCCATTTATAGTATAGCAATTGTCTCAATACTAAACCATTCCATTCACACATTCATTGCAGCCATAGATTGTCTCATAGGAGAAATTTCGCCAAAGTTGCTACACTTGGCAGGTGGGCTTGCAACTGCAGTTTTTAATTATTTTGATTTTTTATTAGAAATATTCTGCTGCCAGAGACAAATTCAAACAGGAAATTTCAATTTACCTCTGTCGCCTCTTACGAAACCCGTGGGACGATGTGGAAACAGAAACAGAAACAGAAACAGAAACTTTTTTATTCAATATAGATTATAAATAATATGTACTTATTGAAAGTCACTCTTTTTTTATAATTACCACTGGTTTGAAAAAAAACCTCTGTCCTGGGAGGAACCAGCAAAAAACCCAGCGGGACTTTTTTTTTAAATAACAGCTTACAATCATGATGTTACACAAATTAACAAACAACAAATTTGAAATACTCGTAGCTTGGTAGCGATCATCTCATTTCCAGGGGTTATCATCATCCATAAATTCCTTAATATTATAATAACCTTTTTATACAAACTTAGTTTAATAAAGTTTTTGAACTTTGAGCAGGTCAAATTTTGTATATTTTCTGGAATTTTGTTGTAAAAGCGTATACATCGCCCCAAGAATGAATTACTGACTCGATGGATTCGAGAAACTAGTACTACTAGCTTGTGTCTGTTCCTAGTATTTACAGAATGAATATCACTTATTTTTGTAAAACTACTTTTATTTTTATGTACGTACATTACATTTTCATAGATGTATTGAGAGGCCAAAGTTAATATATTAATTTCCTTAAATTTTTGTCGCAGCGACTCTTAAGGCTTTAAATCATAAATTACTCTTATGGCCCTCTTCTGTAAAACAAATATAAATTCAGAGTCAGCTGCGTGTCCCCATAGCAAAATACCATACGACAATATGCTATGGAAATAGCTAAAGTAAACTAGTCTAGCTGTTTCAACATTAGTTAGAATTCTAATCTTTTTTACGGCATATGCTGCAGAACTAAGTCTGGTTGCTAGTTTTGATATATGGGGGCTACATTGAAGCTTCGCGTCTAGTGTGATTCCAAGAAAAACGGTGGTGCACAAGTCCACTGCTGATTCTAGGCCTTCCCAAGGAAAGTCACAAATCGTGTTCCTGAGCCACCGACTAAGCCATCGGCTTCCTGCATCTTTTACCAGATCGTTACTTAATCTAGTAGGAGGCACTCTATACTTCGTGCAGTAGTCTCATACCGGTAGTTCGAGACTGCCACTCAAGGACCCTTCTTCCCCATCGGTTGTCGGTCATTCGAGCTATATGGCCGAAAGTTGCCACTTCAGCTTACTGATATGTTTAGTATGTCGGTTACTCTGTTTCTACTGCGGATATCCTCATTTTTAGGTCTATTAGGTCTAATTAAGATCTGATAAATTAAGTGAGTTGGATTGCATTTTTTTTGTCTTCTGAAGTACTTTTGGCTTTGTCTTTGAGATGTTACACCTATGCGTGGTAGAATCATGGTGCAGCTATATTAGTAGTATATTTGTAGCACAGTTGGGTCGTCTCGACCGGAGAAGGAGCACGCTCTCAAAGAATACCAGCGTAAAAAAGCAGCTTAACTCTGCAGTTTTTCGTATGGGTGAATGTAGAGAACCGGAGACCCTTTTTACTGGAAAAGAGGCATTCTATCTTAGTCCTCACGGGTGACAACGCATCTGCAATTTGATTATTTATTAAGGATAGATGTAGATGTCTATGGTCGCAGCAACCACTTACCATCAGGTGGACTGTGTGCTCGTTTGTCACCCTATCCTATAAAAAATAAACATCTGAAAATTGTAGATAACCTTATATTTTTGATGTATTGATGTAAGTTTTTGATGCATTCATTGTAAGTTTACATTCCTGACAATTAAAGTACTCCTTATTGAGACAAACCAAAAATAGCTATTGACGTTGTATTTTACGCTTGTATTCTGTGAGAGCATGGTCCTTCCCCGATTCGAGCCGATCCTTTCGTGTTTCAGCCATGACACACTGCAACGGTGGTGGTACCGCGAAATTTATCACTAAGTATCACTAGTGTCGCGACAGCTAGATTAGTTTATTTCGGTTACTTCAGCCGCATTTCACCTTAGCAAAATGCCATAAGACATTATGCTATGGTGAAATGCGGCTGATTTAGAAACTATTTTTGTTTTGCAGAAGAGGGCCATAAGAGCTATTTACAACCTTAAACCGAGAGAGTCTCTTAGAGAAAATTTTAAGGAAATAAATATATTAACATTGGCCTCTCAGTGTATTAACGAAAACTTAATGTATGTTCACAAAAACAAAGATAGTTTTAGTAAAAAAAGTGACATACATTCTGTAAACAATAGGAATAAACACAAACTAGTAGTAACTTAGGTAACACACATAAATAAAACATACAGTCGAATTGAGTATCGTCTCCTTTTTGGAAGTCGGCAGAAAAAATGACTTTCAATAAGAATTACTTGTAATGAATATTGAATAAAAGATTATTCTATTCTATTATATCTTTCATCATTTATTTTAACCGATGTTTTCTTTCACCGGTGAGCACGTGGTAAATGAGCACTTAAAATTGCAATTAACAATTTCATTTGTGCCGGTGGAAATTGAACCTGTGTGTCTCGAGTAGTGTAACATTTACAGTGAACGCTTAGTACCTAAGCTTCAACGGTTCAACATCCAAGAACTCAAAACTGTAAAACATGTTTTTGAGCACTCCGTACTTCTTACTAAATTATGTTTTTAGTGGTGCGAAATGCAATTTTTATTCATGCGTATTCAACTCATAAACAAAGATTTAATCTTGAACAAACTTTTTGACTTTCAAAGAAGCAAGGTATTTTCACACAATAGCGGACAAATTTTACAAACTTCATCTATGTCTTTATCAAGCGGTGATCTTTCAAATTGCCGTCTACACTTTAGATCTCTGTGTACAACTTTAATTAACTTACGAAAGTTCTGGAGGCGGCAGGTTCTGGAAAATTTTAGGAATTAATTCTCTGGGACTTTAGTTCTTTACTTGTAAGTTGAGTGCATTTAAAATTAGAAGAATAAGAGAAAACTTTGTTAATAGGGTTCAGGCCAGTGTAAAAAAATCTAAATATATATATATGATTTGTATATATATATATATGATTTAGATATATATATATGATTTTCTCTCAGAAAAAAGGGAAGGCTTGTACTGCCACGAAACTTTACCTAAATAATATAGCCGTATGGTGGGGGGTAAGAGAATCCATCACACCATATTATCCCGTGGGTATCGTAAGAGGATACTCTGGAAAATTTCACAAAGCTTCAGACGTAATAATATCGTAAAACCATCATTTCATTTCCTCAGACGTAAACAGTTAGACTAATGATGAGAGACAGCGTCAAGTTAGGAAATGTCTGATACTTAATTAAACAATAATATACGTTACCCCCACACTATGATTTTCTCCTGTATCGTGGAGGCAGTTTACAAACACAAATTGCACAAGGAAAAACATCCAGACCCGGAAGAATTATTTGTGGGCCATACAAATACTTCTTCCGTGCGAGATTCGAACTCGCGGCCCCCAGCGCAGCAACTCATTGTTAAGCCCTTGCGCCACGGAGCCGTCCTGTACTGTTTCGCCAATGAAGTGTTTATGGTAGGACTTTCTTATCCGTCCCTCTTTTGGCTACGCGGCGCAGTACTTAGCGATGAGTTGCAGCGCTAAGGGCTACGGGTTCGAATCCCATACATTTAAAGTACCTGGCTTACAAATAATCGTTCCGGGTCTGGATGTTTATCCTTATGAAATTTTTGTACGTACACTGCCCCCAACGATACAGGAGAAAAATCCTAGTGTGGAGGTAACGTTTAAATGAAATAAATAGATAAAAATAAAAAGCCTACATAAGGTATGGTAAGCTTAGTAAGCTTATCATACCTTAGCAGCGGATTAGTAAGCTGAAGTGGCAATAAGCCGGCCATATAGCTCGAAGAACCAACAACCGATGGGGAAGAAAGGTTCTAGAGTGGCAGCCTCGTACCGGCAGGCGAAGTGTCCCCCCACTAGATGGAGTGACGACCTGGCAAGATATGCAGGAAGTCGATGTATGCAGGTGGCTCAGGACCGTGCTTTGTGGCATTTTTTGGGGGAGGCCTATGTTCAGCAGTGGACTTGTGAAGGGCTGTAATGATGATGATGAAGGTATGGTATTTCTATCTCACGACAGCTGTTGGCGGGTTAAGGTAAACGCACATTTGTCAGCGCAATACGTGCCGTATTTTATAAAATGCGTTAGGTATTCGAATATTGAAAGAAGCATGCTGACGACGTTATATAATGCGGCGCGTTCGGCGCGTGCTGACACTCAGTGTTGCCTAATATTGCCAACTTAGTGGATTTTTCACTAAAACTGGTGGTTTCGACTACGAATAGACGACTAGAATAAGATTTCAATTAGTGACAAGATTGTCACTCCACCATTAACCCACTTACACGTTTCGAGATTTATTTTTACCTCATTTTGGTAGTATTTACTTTTTTCTGTGTAGGTAACAATGAGTCGTCAGACAAGATATGCGGAAGACGATGTATTCATCAAATGCAAATATCTGAAAAGTCGTTTATCATGATCTAAGAAGTATTTATATAACGTATCATATTCTTCATACAACTGCCTTTTATAATTAATATTACGAATCAAGAAACTTATATTTCTTGATTCACAATGGTTTTAAAAGATTTTTTTCCATAATAATCCGAAAGATTCCGAGCGATCAATGTCACTGTACCGTTTCACACCAGTGGTTAGGAAAAACTGCAAAAGTTGGTGGCAATACGAAAGATTTGCGTGCGGTGTGTAAGTACTAATTAATGTGCGAGGCCCACAGTAAACGCGACTAATAAATGTACGTTCACCTTAAGACTCGCCTGCACTTCTGAGGCAATACATCTATATTATCACAATAAGAAAAAGAAGAAATTAACAATTTGTTTCTATACTTCATTTAATGAGACAGTTACGCACTTGATTTTTTTTTCTATAAAATTATAAGGTGCGCGTGCGCTTTACACCAAGAGTGTAGAGAACTGGAGACCCTCAGGCGTCACAACATATCTGTATATTGATTATTAATCAAGGATAAATGTAGATGTCTATGAGTAACAGCATTCACTTACCATCAGGTGAACTACTCGTTTATCACCCTAATTCTAAAAAAAAAACCTATCCAGACGGGTTCCTACATAGAAAAGGAGTCGTACCAACTATACGTAAGTTGGCATTCAATTTATACAGTTGATAAATCGCCTCAAATCAGACCGTGCTGTATCGTTACGGACCCACCATACCACTAGTCGTCGGCATGTTTTGGAAAAAAAAACTATACCACCGTAGAGCTCAGCTGGCGTAAGTACGTAAACAAGAACCGGATATGAAAAGTTATAATCATATCTAGCATGTTTACTTTTAATTTCACTGTTGTCTCTGTAAGTAAGACAGCACAGAATATTATGCTTCACATTTCCTTGGCTCGCGTAATGTCAGACATAAAATTATACGAGTGGAACCTATAAGTGGTATCGCAGGTGCTCTTCGTACCTGTATCGGTTAAATTGGTTGTTGATGGTAAGACACGTTTGAGAATATGGCGCGTGCATTGTAACTAAAGTAATGCATTTCTTTAAGTGTTTAGTTGAAAGCTGTGACTTCCTTAAAATAATAAACTATTAATAATAAAAGTGTTAAAGGCTGTTATAAACGAAAATAAAAAATTGTGAACATTTTATTTTATTTTAGTTAATACAATATTGTATAACATATTTAATAAGCAAATTGTTTTCATACCAGATAAAGCGTTTGATAATATTACTTTTATGTAATATACACAGTAATGCAATTAGCTTAATAGTATTGCTATTATTGTAACATGTTATGCCTTAAAATCGAGCTATAAACTATAATATACAAATTTAAAAATTATACGTTTTACTTCAAAATTAGCTTGCAGGCACGTAATCTCTAATCTTAAGACAAAATTTCAGCCTAATCAACTAGGCTTTGGCACTAGATGTGGCTGTGAGGCAGCGGTACATTCAGTGCGTACACTTTTAACAAACTCAGATGCAAATTTTATTGTGAAGGTTTATCTAAGGAATGATTTTCAGTATATCGATCGAATGATATCCCAAAATTTATTATTACGCTTGGCAATATTACAGTAAAAATACTAACTTGTTTTACGAAAACCACATTATCGATTCTGCTGTGTTCAGTAGGGTGACCCACTAGGTCAAGCACTTTTCAGTTTGGGAATTCAATCCATTATTTCAGCTTTGAAATCCAAGCTGAATGTCTGGTACGTGGATTACAGTAAACTGTGAGGTAGATCAGATGATGTCCTCAGTGATCTTACTCAGATTTTTCGAAATTGCAAAAATTTTGGCCTTGTACCAAATAGCAATAAATGTTAAATCCTGATAACACTACTGATCACACTGTGTATAGGAAAAAGACACATAACAAAAGATATTTAAATGGTGAATCGTACCACCTTCCATCACAGTTAGCTACCGTGGGAAAATCTTTGTTTCAGAGAGCACGAGGGATCTGTTACAGAAAACATCTAGCCGCCGAGCTTCAGCACGTCGAGCAAGTATTTCAAGACAACAAGCTTAGGGTCCCGCGCCTACGTCACAGTGACACAAGCTTCCATTAAAACATACTTCAAGCCACCGAAGAAGATTTGTCAATTTTACCATCCGTCAAGTGTCATATCCCTCTACAAAATGTAGGAGTGTACAAGCTGGATTGTGAATGTGGTCTCTCTTATATAGGATAAACAAAAATATCTATAAGAACCCGCGAGAAAGAACATATAGCTGACTTGAAGCACCTATGTCCCGGGAAATCTGCAGTGTGTGAACATGTTCAAGATCGTCCCCGCCATTACATTAGATTTGATAAACCACAAACCCTCGCAAAAGAACACTAATTCCTACCAAGGATGATTCGCGAGGCTATTAAAAACCATGCAATAAATCAAGATACTGTAACCTCATTCTGCGTAGATTGGACCAAAAATTAATATTCAAAAACTGAAGATAGCCAGGCAAACTATGACATCGGGACGTCAAACATCTCAGTACCCCCGTGACCATGGGTGCTGTAAAGTACCCGAATCGTCGGAATTTAAAAAAATGAAATTAAATGCGACAAAATCTGTAAAAATTAGTTTAATTTAATGTGTTGTCTTCAGGTATAAGAAATAATTATGTGAAATATTTTTTCCCAATAATTTGTCTAGTTCTAACAGAGATATTTTAATTCAACATTTAAATCATATTTCTCCAGGAATTAAAACTGTCAGTGCGCTATACCTGCAAGGTACCTCGTTGTTTTTTTATAGTATTAAATCTAAAATATAGTTTTTAAAACAAAATTTTATCAGTTTTATAACCACGTTGATAAATTGTATAACTTAAACCCCCACATTGCTCTTACTATTTTAAAATATTATCTCCTTGTACATATATTTACATACATACTCCGCTCGAGTGCAATCTGAAAATGTATGGATATTTTAAATGATATTGATAATAATCTTAAAATAGCTTTAGAAAAAATTCTAAATTTAACTTTAATAACAACAGGCTAGACTCAAGCTACTTTACCTATAAAATTTGGTGGTATTGGTGTGAGAAATCTTTCTGGCGTTGCATGAATGGATCGGCTCGACCCGGGAAGGACAACACTCTCAGAGAATACTACCGTAAAATAGCAGCTTAACGCTGCTGCGTGTCGTATGGTGAGTGTAGAGAATTGGAGACCCTTTTTACTGGACACGAGGCATACTATCTTAGTCCTCACGCGTGACACAAAGATTTGTAATCGATGATCTAGATGTAGATGTCTATGGACTACAGGAACCACTTACCGTCAGGTAGACTGTTTACTCGTTTGTGACCCTTATACTATGAAAAAAAAAGAAATCGATGAATGGTCGTGGCTTTTCGTGGCATTACTTAAGGGAGGCCTATATTCAGCAGTACAATTGTGAAGCGCTATAATGATCATTATTTGCCTAACTTTTTTAATTTTTTTAGCTGAAGTCAAAGGTCATTTGAATAACCATGTACAATAGCTAAAGTTGGGTAAATTATTGATTACTAATCCAGTTACGTGACAGGTATCACCAGTTATATTCAACTCAATATGACAAAAGTATTCAGTAAAGAACAAAAAATTCAAATAGATCAATTCCCTTTATGTCACGTGTGCTAAGCATTTAGACAAGAACTACAGACTGATTTTCCATCAGAGCCGCGTCTACGTGCTGTTTTCGAGTCATTACTAATCATCTCGCACGCAGACTCTTATCGGACACTATTCCGATGATATCCAGATGTCAGTCAGAGCGACATTACAATGGCTCTCCAGAACCTTAAACTTAAAACTTAAAACGGCAAGGCCCCATGCGAGGCTTGAATTACAGCGGAGCTTCTGAAAGCGTGTGAAAAACCTGTACTTGTAGTCCTCAAGAAGCTCTTTAATTACTACTACCGGAGGCGTGGAGCAGAAGTGTGGTAGTCTTGTTCTTTAAAAAAGGCGACAACGCTCTCTTGATGAACTAGACTGATTTCCCTTCTGAGTGCTGCCACTTCGACGTGCTGATTTCGAGAGTCATAACGAATCGTCTCACATGTAAACTTGACGACTTCCAGCCTCCCGAACAAGCCGGTTTCTGAAAAGGCTTTAGCACCATAAACCACATGCATACCTTTCGACAACTACTATACTATAGATATAATATACTATATCCATCTCGAGATGGTAGTATATATATACTACCATCTCGAGACGCCGAAGCCGCGAAGCCGGCCTTACTGTTTCCGGCTGATACTTCGTATCTCTCCTACCCGCGGTACAAATAGGAACACTCGCTTGTGCCTCGGGCTGGAGTTTGCGTATAAGTCAGAGAGGACATCTGTTCTCGACGCCTCCGCAGTCTTGAAGGTTCGGACCTGTCCGTCCTCTATAGGTCCCATAGCGGTAATGTCGAAACGGACCGACTCTTCGACCACGTCCAAATGGCTACAGATTCCTTGCTACAACACGTCCCATCCGCAGAGATCGTGATTCTTGGCGATTTTAACGCCCACCACGCCGAATGGCTCGGTTCTCGTTTAACCGATCGTCTCGTTTAAGCGGTCTTTCTTTGCATCCTACCCATGGGGGCGGGTTTGCTTCTTGCCAGATGATCCTAGCGCTGTTGCTGACTTTGTCACTGATGTGGTGCTACAGGGAATGGAACTATTTATTCGATCATCTGTGGTACCCATCGGAGGCAGATCTCAGCCTTGGTTTTGTCACTCCTTTAAGACTGCATTATGCAGTAAGCAGGAGTGTTATCAAGCCTGGGCTGCGGCTTCGGCGACTCGGGAAGTAACCACCAGCATACTTAAAAAGAAGTATAACTTCGCCTCCAGGTACTTCAAAAGTGTTATTGCCAAGGCAAAGTCAGAGCACATAGGTAGAATTGGCGAGAAACTAGTTTGCCTTCCTTCGGGAACCCGTGCGTTCTGGTCTCTCGCCAAGGCTGTCCAAGGGAATTTCTGTAAGCCATCACTACCATCTCTGCACAGGAAGGACAACTCACTGGCCCACGGCACAAAAGAGAAAGCCGACCTTTTAGGCTCCCTTTTTGCGTCCAACTCGACTGTTGATGACGGGGAGAACACACCGCCGACCATCCCGCGGTGTGAGTGATTCATGCCGGATGTGCGGTTCTCGCAGCGATCAGTCCGCAAAGCACTCCTCTCCCTGGACATCCACAAGTCGAGTGGGCCTGATAGAGTCCCCCTAATTGTGCTGAGGACGTATGCTCTAGAGTTGGCACCTCTTCTAACGCGTCTTTTCCGGTACTCCTACTCCCTAGGCGTAGTCCTGAAATCATGCAAGACAGCTTTTGTCCACCCGATCCCTAAATAAGGCGACCGCTCAGACCCGTCCAACTACAGGCCTATCGCCATCACCTCCTTGTTCTCGAATATAATGGAGTTCATTATTAACTGCCAGCCTATGCGGTACCTTGAGAAGCACCACCTGATTAGTGACTGCCAGTACGGTTTCCGTTGGCATCGCTCATCTGGTGATCTTCTTTTTTACCTAACATATAGATGGGCGCAGGCGATCGAATCCAAGGGGGAGGCATTGGCCGTTAGTTTGGACATTGCGAAGGCCTTCGATCGGGTTTGGCACAAAGCGCTTCTTTCGAAGCTCCCTTCCTATGGGCTTCTCGAGAAATTATGCAATTGGCTCACCAGCTTTCTTGCAGATTGGAGCATCAAGATCGTTGTAGATGGTTCATGCTCCGAATACAAGCCTATTAACGCTGGTGTTCCACAAGTCTGCATGCTATCACCAACGCTGTTTCTTCTGCATATCGCAATGTATATATATCTTCTGCATATATGGAAACCGGTAGCATTCATTGCTATGCGCATGACAGCACTGGTGATGCTCTATACACCGGCCGTGCCAATATTTCTCGGGAAAACGTCGCCGAGTACCGGAATATACTTGTTTCTGAAGTCGAGTCTTTGCTGAACAAAGTCTAGGATTGGGAGCGACTAAATATAGTCCAGTTTTACCCTCAGAAGGCAAAAGTTTGCGCGTTTACCGATAAAATGAACCTCTTTGTCGTATCTCCTCAGTTTCAAGGCACTACCCTTGTTGCCTCAGCCAGTATCGGAATCCTCGGCGTCGACATATCGAGTGACGTGCAGTTCCGTGGTCACTTGGAAGAGAAGGCCAAATTGGCCTCTAATAAGCTTGGCGTGCTCAGCAGAGCGGGACAGTATTTCATGCCAGCACAACTCCTTAATTTTACAAGGCGCAGGTTCGGCCTCACATGGAATACTGTTCCCATCTCTGGACTCCCCAGTGCTAGCTCCTTCCACTTGACCGCATCCAGTGCAGAGCGGCTCGAATCGCCGACGACCGAGTCATTTCCTATCGGCTCGAGTCATTGGCGCTGGGAAGAGATGTTGCATCTCTTTGCATTTTCTATTGCATTTACCACGGAAGTGCTCTGAGGAATTGTTCGGATTAATCCCAGCCGCCAAATTTCACGAACGCACATCGCGGCAGAACTTCCGATATCATCCACACCATCTGGATGATAGGCGGTCCACCACTGTGCGATTTAGAAGATTTTTTCTCCCTCGCACTACTTCCTTATGAAATAGTTTACCACCAGCGATATTTCCGGACCGATACGACTTGGGAACCTTCAAGAAAAGAGCCTATTCCTTTTAAAAAGGCTGGCAACGCATCTGCATTTCCCCTGGTTACCTTGATGTTGCAGTTGTTCATGGGCGGCGGTAGTCATCAGGTGAGTCGCATGCTCGTTTGCCCCCTCTCCTATAAAAACAGAAAAAAAAAATATACAGAAGTCCGACGAGTACAGTTTGCCACTATATCTGCTGTATGTGGACTATAAGAAAGCCTTTGATTCCGTCGAAATCTGGGCGGTGCTGCAGTTCCTTCAGCGGTGCTAATTTGACTGTCGGTATATCGAAGTGCTGATGTGTTTTTGCAGTAGGGCTACGATGGCTATCCGAATACCGAACCAGAATACGACAAGCTACTGGACTGGAAAGGATAGGGTATTAACATCAATGGTAAGCACATCACTCACCTTCAATTTTCTGACGATATAGTCCTTATGGCAGAATCGCTGGAGGACCTAAGCACTATGCTCAATGATCGCAATAGTGTCTCCCAATGGATAAGTCTTAAGATGAACATGGATAAAACAAAAGTCATGTGTAACATCCATGTCACACCTATGCCAGTATTTGTTGGTGACACTATGCTCGAAGTTATTGACGAGTATGTTTACCTGGGACAAATAGTCCGACTAGGTTAGTCCAACTTCTACTAAGAGGTCAATCGACGGATTCAATTAGCCAGGGTAGCGTTCGAGAAATTACGGCATATATTCTCGTCAGGTGCACCTCAAAACTTAAAAACTATACTACACAAACAGTGCGTGTTGCAAGTCATGACAGTCATCACTATGAGCTATGGAACCAAAACGTGGTCTTTCCCTGCTGGCCCTATGAGGAAGCTTAAGGTCGCTCAGCGAGCTAAGGAGAGGGCTGGTCAGGGTTTCTCGCGTGATAAACTTAGAAATGTGGATATCCGCAGTAGAACCAGAGTGACCAACATAGCCCAAAGGATTCGAAATCTGAAATGGCAATGCGCCGGCCATATAGCTCAAAGAACCGACAACCGCTGGGGAAAAAATGTTCTGGAGGGCCAGCCTCGTACCTGCGGATGAAGTGTAGGGCTAGATGGAGTGATGACCTGGTAACACATGCAGGAAGTAGATGGATACAGGTATCTCAGGACCGTGCTTTGTGGCATTCCTTGGGGGGAGGGGGGGCTTTGTTCGCAAGTGGACTTGTGAAAGGCTTTAATGATAATGATGATAATGCCGTTGACATTACAGTAAAAATAATATCAAATAGTTGTTCTTCCTTTAGATAATCAAACCCGAAAACACATCTCGTGTAATCTTCAGTTGTGTATCTTGCCTAGTGTAGGGGTTTTGGGACAGGCAAATCTAGGTAAGACATATCATTTTTTACGCGGATCTTAGCTAATTGGTTTTTAACATCTTTCACTATTTCTTCTTTATCGGCCTGTAAAAGCCCAGAGTTTCACAAGGGTCTCTTGTAGAGAGGTTATGCATCAATCGCCACACTTGCCACCGTCATCGTTCTCAGTATCTTACGTCGTGAACGAGATGGTTATAGCAACATCAATCAGAAACCACAATATACCTATTTTTGTAGCAAACCGTTTTTACTGAAAACGAGGCATGTCATCTTAGTCCTCAGGGGTGACAATGCATCTAATCGTAGATGTCTACGGGCAGTACACAGACAGTATCCACTTACCATCAAATGGATAAAGTGCTCATTGTCACTATTATTCTGAAAAAAAATACGTGAAATAGCGAAAATTGTGAAAACTTCTGGTGATGTGCCGATCCGCTTTGCTTCTTGCCATCGTTGTAATATTTTTTTATAGTATAGTGTGACAAACGAGCACACAGTCCACCTGATGGTAAGTGGTTGCTGTGGCTCATAGACATCTACATTTATCCTCGTTTGCGAATCAAAATGCAGATGCGTTGCTGCCCATGAGGACTAAGATGGAATGCCTCGTTTCCAGTAAAAAAAGGGTCTCCGGTTCTCTACACTCACCATACGAAACGAACGAAAAGTATTTTAAGTCTGGAGTAAACGTGATGATATGACATTATCTATTGGACTTCTTTCCTCTTTTGCCACCATTATTCTTTAAAAAAACACTTACGACATAGCAGTTTGATAGTAGGATCACTACAGCACTGAGAGGTCAGATATTCATCAAAGAGTAAATGATATTTTATACCAACTAGATATCTACTGAATCAATACTAGAAAATTTTACAGTAAATGCTGCGTCCAGGACTTTCTTAAGTCAATTAAAGTTGCACACCGAGATCGGACCATCGGGGACGATTATAAAGGTCACCGCTTAATTAGAGCTCGAGCGGAATTCGTAGAACTTTAACGTTTAAAATTACCAAGAAACTTGCTGAGTGGGACACACACTGCTCTATATACTGACACCACAAACATGCAGGTCCTAGATTTAAATTGCAGTTGGTGTCAATCTCAATAGTACTTTGCACACGCAGATTAATGGTGTTGAGGTATTTTTATTTACAATATTATATTTATTTTTGAAATATTTTATTACAGTATTCAACCAAGTAAATCGTTAGGAGATCTTTTTAATAAGATACTTAATAGAATCAGGCGTTAGTTTGCAAGAGAACTAAAGATGTTACGTAAATATGTGCGAATATGGACGTATGAAGTATGTACCAAGGTACATACTTCTTATAACTGGCGGCTCATTTTTAGGAATATAGGAATATGACTCATAGAGGGGTTATTTGACATGCTTCGCAAGCGGGTTGGCAACCACAGTTTTTTTTATTACTTTAAGTTATTATCATAAAAATGGCGCTGCCTATCTACTGTTTCAGTTTTCCTCAAATCTCAAAAAATATAATTATATAAATCATATTTGAAAAGAGTTATACTAAACTGCTTATGATATACATTTAACAGATAAATAAATTATACTAATATAAGTTATACAAACATGTATCTGTTCCAATCAGTTACAGCTTATTAACGTCCACTGCTGAGCAAAGTCCTCCTCTGTAGATTCCTTCATAGGGGGATATTTGACATAGTTGCCACCCTTGGCAATTGTGACAATGATATATGAAAAATATCAAAGTTCATCTGTTTAGACGTTTCAACGAAATATAATGTTTTTAAAAGATGCGAAAACGGCTTATGTCCAACATTATATATTATTATGTATTTTATCTATTTCAAACGCCTTTATAACTATCTACAATGCATTAATTCGTAGCAGTTTAGAATATGCCACAGTGATATGAAATCCTTCTTATAAAATACACATTGATTGAATCGAGCGTATTCAAAAAACTTCACTCAATTCATCGCTTATAAATTTCAAAACTGTCCATACTATACTGACTATAGATCTAGGCTTTCTCATCTCGGAATGAGTTCACTGGCAGACCGATGAAAACTTTTAGACCTAATGATGCTACATAAACATCTATATGGTAAGTTAATTTCACAAAGTTTATTGCAGCAAGTATGCCTTAAAATCCCCTATCATATCCCTAGACACCCAATTACCAATTTATTAAATATTCCCTTCAGTATAACCAATCTTGGTAAGTTTTCACCGTTAAATAGATGTATGCGAACTTATAACAGCTTAAACAATCATGACATCGACATCTTTAGCGACCCCGAACGTGTATTCAAAAGAAAATGTAAAGACTTACTATTACCTACCTTGCCCGATTAATGATTCTAAACTATTATTTATTGCAATTTTTTTTACTGGATGTGGTGCTTTTGCTCAATTAGTTTGATTTGTGTTTGTTTAGAGTTTATATGTATGTTGTTTAGTTTTTTTTTTTCATATAATGATGTTTACACCTGTAAAGACATATCCTTTGTCTAAAAAAATTGTATTTCGTTCGTAACAATGCATATTGATTTTGTCGATGGTGTATCTATCTAAATAAATAAATAAAAGAAGGAGATCAGAGCTTAATTGGTCTGGAATTCGTATTTTGCGGATGGTAAAATAGAGGATTAATAATTTGATGTAACTATTTAAATGACATTGTAGTTGTTACATAGTACCTGTGAAATTATTTACTTACTAACTATTTATTATTTATTTAATTATTACTGATAATAAAAAATACACCGATAAATAAGTAAAAAACCGACATCAACTAATAAAGAGTATAAAATTATTTCAGGTAATAACATCGGAAGTCAGGGCTTTAATTATTTGATATGTCGCAGCCAAGTACCTTAATTAGCTTTTCAGTTGACAGCCTAGACATTACATAGCAAATATACTATAAATTTTATACAACGAGGCAGTCCCTGGTCTGTTCCTAACTATGTGCTATGTGCTTTATTATGTAAAACCTACTGCCGCTGATATTAAAAGAATTTGTGCAACGTTTTACTAGACGCATCGGCTGAATCTCATTCAGACCGTTAATTAACAAGGCTAGGCTGTTAACTGAGAGGCTGATTAAACTAATTGGCTGCGACAGATACATTATGTCTTATTAGCTACTTTAGAAGCTATTATGTGAAAATTTATTTCATTTTAGTTTATTTTTACTTTTATCTATCAACAATTTCACATAAGTTACGAACTATAGAATAACAAAGATACACCATAAAACAACAAAGCAAACTGAATGTATATATAAAGTTCGTAAGCACCGTGCCCTACAAATCTTTATTTTTGACGTGATCTTTGCAAACTCAGAAGGGAAACGTTAATCGTCGCGCAGCGGGAGATAATCCCGGTGGAGGGTCGGGGCGATACTTTAGATCACTAATGGATTTAAAAATCAGCGACGAATTTGCTTAATATTTTGTTACGTGTTCTAGATTGATATATCAAAGGCCGATGTTTCAACTCTCAGATAAAATTTATCACAGGATAAAATACAACATACACAAATAACAGTTGCCTGAATAAAATACTTTAATTGTTTCACTTTTATATTCAGGCGGGTTATAATTTATTTGATGAATATCTTTTATCTGATAATTGAATTTTCTAATATAATATATAATATATGTTTTAATTTGTTTTAATATTTAAAATCTGTCTTTTTATCTAAACATAAAAACTAATATCGATAGCAGGGTGCAGACCTTGAACTCAAAGAGTAGTGGCTTAGAATTTCGCCATTTCACTACTGTCGTGAACCAGTCTTAACCCAAGCATTTTAAGCTTAGCAGGAGTAGCTAAAGGGAATATTAGTAATGATTATCATTGATAGTATTTTTAAGGACTATGTTTTAATAGAAGAGGGTGCGAACGAGCACGTGAGTCACATGATGGTAAGTATCGACCGCCACCCATGAACAACTGCAACACCAGAGTAATTGCAGGTGCGTTGCCGGCCGTCTTAAAAAGTGTTGACTCTTTTCTAAGAGACCCCTAAGTCGAATTGGTGCAGAAAAATCGCTGGTGGTAGTCGATTCCACAAGGAAGTTGTGCGAGGAACTTCTTGTAAATCGCAGTGGCGGACCGCCAATCATCCAGATGGTATGGATGGTATCGCGAGTTGTATCGCAACGTGCTATGGTGAAATTGAGCCAGAGTTAGTTCAAATAATAAACGAATTATTTAGAAAAAACGTACAGGCTTCTTCGAAATAGTGTGCCACGTGTGGTGTAGCTGAGATGGTGATCAACTTTTTCTGTATGTTTATGTATTCATTTAATAAAATATCCTAATCAATACTATTTTAGATATTAGTTACCTTTTGGATATCGCTAATATAAGCGGGTTTAAGCCTACCTACGGTTATAAATACATCTCTACCGGGCATTTTTATTAGGAAAACTTTTCCTTTTCGTTCTAAAATTTTTAATTGTTTCCCGTATGGAGGTTGTAATGATTTCCGTTCAAGGTCACTCCTAATAAAAACATGTACTGTTTTTTATTAGGAGTTACGCTACTACATTCTTATCAACTTCAATGTGTTTAATATTCGTCGCTAATAAAAAGTAGTTGTCTCACTCGCTAGGTGATTGTCACTATTGATTTTTGCACAAAAATTAGGCCTTTATGGTCCGTAAAAATTACCAAATCTTGACCTTCAATCATATTTCTGAAATATTTCTCTGCAAGATCAATAGCTACAAGTTATTTAGAGTAAGTGCTGTATTTCTGCTGAGATGTCAATAATTTTTTCGAAAAATATCCTAGTGGTGACCAAGAATTCGGTATTGCTTTAGCGTGCACCGGTGGACCATTATAATTATAATAATATATAATTTATTTAGTTCTAAACATAAACACAAATTAACATAACAAAATAAATTAATGGAATGGAACATTGGCGTCTACTCAGCACAAATGTTATAGAAACCACATGGTGGTAGCTATAACGCTGATTTCAAGTAAACACCAGAGACATAGGTGCAATAGAATAAAATTAGCTAATCACAGGCTCCAACATAAAAATAAAATACACTCTTATAAAATTTATAAATAATAATAAAAAAACTGTTAACATTTAGGAAAAAAAGGCACAATAATAAGCCATCGCACCAAAAAGCGTAACAAAAAGCATATGCAAGGCACAAGGCACACAATTAAATTTTTAACAAGGTACAAAAGTAAAATAAATGTATAACTAAGCAAGTATTTTTATAATATACAAACACAGTAGACTTCATAAGAAAGGTGTGATACATCGACACAGAATTATACTAACTTTGCAAATTTAAAAGATATTCTTTTAGTTTTACTTTAAAAGTGCGAAATGTTTTGCTGTTTTTGATCGGAGGTGGTATATTATTCCAAAACTTTGTGGCAGCATACCGAAAGCTACCAAGAAACGCAGCCGTTCTGTGTCTTGGGTACAACAAGCGAACAGTTTCCCGTGAGAAACGTTGCGAGAAACTGAGCTTCTCATATAAGTATTGAATATCTATATAAATATCGGTTGTTGATTTTGTAATATTTTATAAAGTAAACAATTGTAGTGAACCGATCTACGAGATTTCATGTTAATAAGTTTGCTCTGATTTAAAAACGGTGTCACGTGACCTCTATGAGAAATTTGAAAACAGAACCTAGCGCACGCATTTTGTACTCGTATAACGAGTTTGGTTTGCGCAAGCAAACACTCTCCCATGACAATATCAGCATAATTTAGCTTCGAGAGTATTAGTGACTCACAAAGTTGAACTCTTAATTCTTCACTTAGGTATTGCCGAATATTATATATTATTTTTAATCTGTAAAAACAATTTTTACTGTATGGGTACCATTAGTCGCTATATGGTAGTAAAAATAATTGGCGGACTGTGAGAACTTTACAGTTTTGGTATAGGTCTTTAGTGGGATAGAGAAATGGAAGAAAGTGACTCACTTTAAGAAGTCCTCGTTGGGCACGTTCTAATTTAAGTATATGTGTTTTGGAAGTACCGCCCCAAGCTGTTATGCAGTAGGTAATTAATGATTGGCAAAGTGACAAGTAGGTAGATTTTATTATTTTTTTATCTGCCACATGTCAAATATTTTTAAAAATATAGATCATTTTACGCAATCTATTAGTTAGAAGATTAATGTGTGCTTGAAAATTCAGGTTGTTATCAATTATTATACCTAAGTACTTTATTTCGTTTACTTTTTAGAGCGAAGTGCAAGAACAGTTAATAACATCATTATAATTTTGTCAGATATGTGCTTTTATATGGAAATTAGGAGAAATAGGAGTGTTAATTTTTTTAAATGTAAATGTCATATATTTTGTTTTAGAGACATTCAGCATTAATTTATTATGTGTTAGCCAGTTCACAATTAAATTGAAACCTTTTTGGGCATTCAGGTATACTTCTTCCCATGTATCACCGCTGAATAAAAGGGCAGTATCATCGGCATAAGAAACAAGCGTCCCATTTATCAATCTTGTCTGGCACATGCTGTTTATATAGGTCAAAAACAGGGTAGAACCCAAAATACAACCTTGTGTTACGCCACGGGAGACGGGAAGATCATCACTTAGCCAATTTCCTATTTTGACACATTGCGATCATTTAGTGAGATAACTTTCAAAAAATTTCAATTGTAATCCTCTGACGGCTATCTTGTTAAATTTTTTAATTTTTGGATTGGAATATTGGCGATCCAACAATATGCAATTTACAAGAAGTTTTCTTCCTCGCACAACTTTCTTATGGAATGGTCTACCACAAGCGAAAGCGATTTTTCCGCATCGATACGACTTAGGGACCTTTAATAAAAGAGCCTACTTTTTTTTAAAAGGCTGGCAACGCTTTTGCGATTCCTCTAGTGTTGCAGTTGTTTGTGGGCGGCGATCGACACTTATCGTCAGGTGAAACGTATTCTCGTTTACTCCCTCTTCTATAAAAACGTGAGCAATTTTTTTATTGTTATGTTGTATATATTGGTTTGTGTAATATTGTTTTTTCCGGAAACTACGTGAAATTTCGTATTTTGATAATGTTTTACTTTCCAAGTCATCAAGTTAATTCGGAGTAATACTATTTATTTCACACAAAGCAGTTGTTACGATACGAAGCACGCCATCGTTAAGCTGCTATTTTACGCTGGTATTCTGTGAGAGCGACGTCGTTCCCAGGTCGAGGCAACCCATTAGTGCTACAACTATACCAGTACCTTTCAAGGACAAAGGTTTTTCTCCGTCCCAGTGTCGTAATTTAAATTTAAATTTATTTAATTTTAATAATTATTATATATAATATACATTGAATAAAAAAGTTTCTGCTTCTGTTTCTACATTCTGTCTTTGATTAAGAATCAAAAATATTTTAGCGTTTTCACCAGTACGGTCTAAGTTGAAGTAAAAATGCTTTCTTGTTTTCTACACTCTGTAGTGAAGTGTCATGTGAAGTGTCGGTGAAGAAAACTGAGTAATTTGAAGTCTAGCAGTGGTATGCTTGAGTTTGGATTTAATTTTATTAAATATGTCATTACTGTAAGTAATGATGGAAGCACCCAGCCATTTGGCCTATTAAAATTAGAATTTCATTTTTATTTTCAATAGTCTCGCGAATCATCCTTAACGATAAGGCTTTGTGGTTTATCAAAACTCATATACTAACTAGAATGATCCTTAACATGTGGATATACTGCAGATTTCTCACTGCAGACTGTGGAAACGTCAGGAATTAAATAATATAAAATATAACGGACTGTAAGAAATAAATGCGATGAAATCAGTAAAATTACTTTTATTCCACGTGTATCATTTGCGTATATATAGGAAATCATTATAGCTGATATAATTATAACTAATATTTTACCTTATGCTTATTTACCACCGTTGCAGTCTATGAAAGTCCACTGCCAAACATAGGCCGCCCTCATGTAGTTTGTCTCATAAGGGGGATATTTTCCATAGTTGCCACGCTTGAAGAGCGGGTTGGCAACCGCAGTTTTTTTATTTTTAGTTGTTATTAGGAAGACGCTGCTGCCCATCTCCTGATTTGTTTCCCTCTTTCGCCTGTTACGACACCCACTGGAAGATATGGGGTAGTGGATATTCTTACACCGCCACTACACCTTAATTGTACCACATACTTGGCGAAAAATATCATGAGGAAACCTAAAAATTAAAAAGATTTCGAAGTCTTGAAACATTATCCACATGCACTAATATACCGCGGCGCACTTCAGCTTGCTTCAAAATTAGTGCGAACAGAATAAAAAATTAATAAGTTGGACATTTTAAAATTTTACCCAGAATCACACACGAATTCACGAAACCAAAAGTAAATATAAAAAAAAATGAGAAAAGAGTACCTTTATAATTAATGCCTTTCACAACTTACATAAGATCAAAGTTCGGTAAGAAAATGTTTTCAAACTGGCAAAATATTTAAAAACGTAAGAGGCTTAACATGCCGTAATATTGGACTTTGACCTTATTTCATTCAAAAGATTCGATTTTTTTTTTCGTAACACTTACCAATAACAAGGGAAAACGAAACACAAATATTTTTTATACAAAAGCAAAATTCATAGCGATTTTACATAAGCGTTTTCATTAGAGCCTAATTAATGGAATTACGTTTTCGAGAATTCTTAACATTAATTTAATAATCAAAAGACTTCAAATAAAAATTGTTACTTATGATGTTACTAAAGGTCCCTCATAAATGTGTTTTTATATTTTTTTTGCTGCTGCCTTTTATTTTAAGCTGGTGTTCGAATATATGTAGGTATGCCTTCTGACTGCTCGTGAATTTTGCCCAAGGACCCGACAGAGCTTTTCCGTAGGTGATAAACGATCACAGTGGCAGGTGGTAAGTGGATGTTATGGGTCTTTCCTCGATTAATCAGGTGGACTGTGTGCTTGACATACGAGCACACAGTCCACCTGATGATAGTTGGATGCTCGATCTATATCTACTCTCGATTAGGAATCAAAATACAGATGCGTTATCACCCTTTAGGACTAAGATGGAATGCCTTGTTTCCAGTGAAAAGAGTCTCCGGTTCCAGGGAATAACAGTGTAGGGAGTAACAATGCTGTAATAATATTGCTGTAGCTTATGGTAAGACGGTGACCATTTTCTTAGCAGTTACACTTTCATTTTTTCTACAATTAAAAAAAATTACCATAAAAATAATTATTCTTCATTTTGTGAAATAATGTAATAAATAATAAATCACCATGTCAGCATTTCTATTTTAGTATCTACCTGTTAGCGAAAAGTGTTGTTGAAATTACATATCTTCATGGGAACTCAATTATTTACTTAACAGCTGCCTCGGCAGGTGGGTGACGCGATGAGCTTCACACCGAATTCACTCCGGACTTTACAGTGTAAATATAAAATTTATTAAAAACTCAATTACAGCGCCACCTATCGTCGTTTACAAATCTTACGATTTCTTTGGTACATACCGTTACCTTACAGTTTATCATAAGTCCTCTGCTGAACGCTTTACAATATTTTTTTAATGAATAAGGTATAGGTATAAGGTATGAATAAACCAGCAGACAGTTAACCTGATGTTAAGTGTTTGCTGTTGTCCATAGACTGCTATTTTACGCAGGTATTCTGTGATAGCGCCGTCCTACCTCAATCGTGCTGACCCATACATGTTACAACCATAATATAGCTGTAGCGTGGGTCTACGACGAAAATACCATCTAATTTAATTTGTTATAGCAGCTTAATGCTACCCGATTTCGTGTGGAGAGTAAGTGTAGAGAACCGGAGACCTTTATTTACTGAAAATGAGGCATTAAATCATAGCCCTAGAGTGTGACGAAGGTGCATTTTGATTCTTAATCGATGATAAATGTAGATAGATGTAAATGGGTTTCTACGTCAGGTGTGTGCTCTTTTGTTAGCATTATTCTATTTAAAAAAAATTATGTAAAGTGCTTAATTTATCATCCTCTTTCGAACCAGTGATTTTCTGTTTCCTTAACATTAAAAATAAATTTAAAATCGTCACTAGGTACGATGAAAGCGCGGAAAAAGGACGAAACAACTTTAAATCCATCAGCAATTTAAAATACCGTCTCGGCCCACCGCACCGCCAGGACTACCTCCCACTGAGTTCCGATTAATATTTCGTTCCCTTCTACGCAAATTCTCCCAGAATAACAGTAAGGGGGGTACATAATCTGGAATAAATTATAAGGAAACTAAACTAGATATATGGGCGGATGAATCAAATATTTTTTTGCTATTTGTATTGTTTTATTTTAATTTAACTAAACTGTATATTTTATTAAAACCACATAAAACACTGTTCACATAAAACATTATTAATGGATTTTAATGTTAAGTTTAATGCATGATAAAATCCACAACAAGGGTTAATATGCATAGTTCAACAGTAAACAGTCTAAAGTGGAAAGGGATGTCTGTTTCTCAAGCTATATGGCTATATAGCATGAGAAACGGACAACCGAGGGGGGAAAAGGTTCTCGAGTGGCAGCCTTGTAATGGCCAGCTCAGTGTTGCGCGACTCTCCACTAGATATAGTGATGACCTGATGATATATAGAGTCGATGGATGTAAGTGGTTCAGAACCGTGCTTTGTAGCAATCCATAGGGGAATCCCGTGTTTGCACTGGTGATGATCTGTATGAACATGATGATGATAATGATGATAAATACTTTTAGATATTCAGATTGCACACATAGTTGCATTAGTATGTATTTACGTTTACCTTTACGTTACGTGATACTCCTGGATCGTATTATAGATCGAAATATTATCAGTAACATGTCGGTGATGGAAAAGCGCTAACGGTTGCTCTATACATTATAGTGTCCTCGGTATCGGTAAATATGTACTGACAAGACGGTATTTTGTCGGCTAGTAAAAAAATATTTTATATGTTTAGTAATAGCGTTAGATTATATCACAAATATAATAATATATATGCTATATATTTTTTTATAGGATAAGGGTGACAAACGAGCACACAGTCCACCTGATGGTAAGTGGTTGCTGCGGCGCATAGACATCTACATCTATCCTCTATTACAAATCAAAATGCAGATGCGTTTTCATCTGTGAGGACTAGGATGGAATGCCTCATTTCGAGTAAAAAGGGCCTCCGGCTACCTGCACTCACCAACCGAACCGCAGAGGTAAACCTCTACTACACCTCTACTATACGCTGTGAGGTCGTGGTACCATCCCAGTTCGAGCCGGCCCATCCGTGCGACAGCAAAAGCTGTCGCGTGACTCTTTTCTTTTCTACCACTGTTAAAATTAAATATAGACTGGAACGTTATTTTTTTTGGAAATTGGCCACAGGTGTCTATGGACTTCATTTGCCAATTACCATCGAGTGAACTGTATGTTCATCTTTTACTTCAGATTCATAAAAAAAACTATATAACATGTCAAAACAACTCTGCGGTGCCGATTAGGTGTGTTATCAGAATCAGTATCCAAATGTTGTACTATATCGCGCCTAATAAGTAACACTTTATTAACTCAATTTTTTTTTATATTTTAGTTATCATTACTATCATCATCATCGTCATTACAGCCCTTCACAAGACCACTGCTGAAGATAGGCCTCCCTCAAGGAATGCCATAAAGAACGGTCCTGATCCACCTGAATCCATTGACTTTCCGCATGTCTTACCAGGTCGTCACTCCATCCAGTGGCGTGTCGCCCTACACTTCGCCTACCGGTACGAGACTGCCAATCAAGAACCTTTTTCCCCATCGATTGTCGGTTCTTCAAGCTATATGGCCGTCCTTTTGCCACTTCAGCTTACTAATCCGTTGGGTTCCACTGCGGATATCCTCATTTTTAAGTTTATCACGCAGAGAAACTCCGAGCATAGCCCTTTCCATAGCTCGCTGAGCAACCTTGAGCTTCCTCATCCGGACAACAGTGAAGGAACACGTCTCAGTTCCATAAGTCATCACTGGCATCACGCACTGGTTATACAGTTTCGTTTTCAAGTTTTGAGGTATACCTGATAGGAAGATGTGTGGTAATTTCCGGAATGCTCCCCAGCCAAGTTGAATCCGTCGATTGACCTCTCGGTCGAAACTGGACTTACCAAGTAGGCCTATTTATCCTAAGTAAACATACTCGTCAAAAACTTCGAGCTTAGTGCTCCCAACAACTACCGGCATAGATGTGACATGGACGATACGGGATATAACCTTACCTTGTGTTACACCTCTCTGCAGTTGGATAGGTTTCGTACTCAGGTTCTGTACTCGGATAACCCTCGTATCCTCGACAGTCATCTTGGCACCGCTGAAAGGACTGCAGTACCGCCCAAATTTCGACAGAATCAAAGGCTTTCTCATAGTCTACATACGCAAGATATAGTGGCAAATGTACTCCTCTGTCTTCTATACAATTTGCCGAAGGAAACCGGCTTGTTAGAGAAGCTACAGCTACAATATTTTACTTAATAACTGATTAATAAAAAATATTGTTTTTCCTACAGTCTTGTAAGACAGACGTAGTTTTATCTCAAATACTTGCCAAAATATAACGACAAAATCTATATTGAATGTTACGATCAGTCATTGAATGAACAAGTATTAATGTTGAATTTTAATATAAGTTTGTTTCTCCTGCTAGGTTGTCAGCTAAAGACAACAGTGTTTGTATCATTTCGAGTTACGCCATCATAAATTGTTTCATAGGAATAAATAAATAAAATGTATGCAATTAATATAGTGTTATCTTTTACTTATTAGTCCGTTAAATGTGATTTCTTTTACGCAAAATAATATCATCTCAAATTGCTACTTCGAAATTATTGAATGATAACGTTTCAATTATTTCAACTCAAAATGACACTATATGGCTTTCAAAATATTTAGTATTTTATGCATGTACTAGCAAAATAAAGTGGTACTAAGAACAAAGACGAGGATAACGGCATACATATAAAAATCCTTTCAACCTTCTTTACACATTGTTAATGGACGCTGCAGCATATTATGGCACAACACGAATGTTTCGACTCTACCGGGAAACGCACTAGCACTTAAAACTGATGTTTCGTGTGGCACATGTAGATACCGTGTAGAGGAGACCCTTTTTACTGGAAGGGAGTCTTCTTCCTCAGGACTGACAACGTCTCAACATTTTGATTTTTATTCGGAAATAAATGTAGGTGTAATTGCACTCCAGCATCCAATTACCATCAATTGATAAAACTAGTGATAATATTTACGTTGACCCATAATTACTACGGACCAGAGAATCGTTAGACAGTCGGCAAATGTGTGAGCTTCTCTCATTTAATCTAATGGCTTTTCAGAATTTAGTTAATGCATCAGTTTTCTTTATGAGTGCACTTAGATAACTTCAAATTCAAAAGCACCGAATTGCATAGGAAAAACATAGAGCAACCATACTTTGCAAAACCAGCACATGAACAGCCATTCGATCATACGTCAACAGAGCTCCATAATTTGAAGCCCGCAGATAAAACTTTGGCTGATCCTAACGTTGATACAACATTAAGATTATATTTAACATTGCTTGATTGAAATAATTTAAAATTTAAAATTTTGTACAGCCGACTTCAATATAAGTTATTAAGAATAACTAAAATAACTCAAAAACTATTGGTCTGACCTTAATCAAATTCATATGGGACTACACGAGAAGTATCAGCTTTCATATAAAAAAAGAAGCATTGAAATCGGTCCATCCAGTAAAAAGTTATGAGGTAACACACATAAAAAAAACATACGCGTCGAATTGAGCACCGTCTCCTTTTTAGAAATCGGTAGAAAAAGTTAGTGGGAAAGATTTTTTCATAAAATAAAGGCGACAAATGGGCACACAGTCCACCTGATGGATGGTAAGTGGATACTGTGGCCCTAGATATTTACATCTATCCTCGATTAAGAATCAAAATGCAAATGTGTTTTCACCCCGGAGGACTACGATTATATGCCTATTTACCAATAAAAAGTTCAGTTTAAAATATGAAATATATAAATAATATATGAAATACGTAAACTCAATGTTAAATATTACTCTGCGTTTTTACTTTAGTACATTTTGTAAGAACAACGATTGCTCCAAACACAAATAATTCTATACAAAGTCGTCATTTCAGCAAATTCCAAGAAAAACTAGTAAAATATAAAAGAAAAAGGCCCGTTAACTTATTTTCTAACATAACTGGGATCTTGAAGATTATTGATAAAAATAAACAACGTGACATTATAAAGGACTCCAGTAATCAAATTAAACATAAGTACAAATATTCCAATAAATCGTATCCCTTTATTGGAATCATTTATCCAATAAAAGCATTCGTGATTCTAATATGCTTTTTATCTTGAGATTGACAAACAAGAATTAGAGTTTGTAAACAATTTTTAAGTTTACTTTGGACATTAATGACATAGAGATTTAAACTCTTATAAAAAAGACGAATATGTAGATGAATTTTTTGCAAATGATATGAAAGGTAAGCACACTAATCCATTTGAATTGAAACAAGACAATGTTACGTGAGTAATATCACCGATGCAATACCAAGAGTAAAATGTTACTACACAAAAGATAAAGGTAGCAGAGAATACATAATCGGAGCTAAGACTTTAACAAGGCTTTAAAACATTTTTAAAAACGGTTAAAATTATAAGTGACAACAAACTATTTCATACTGGATTCAATATTTCTTTTTTTATTCCTATGAAGTACAGGTGAAAACTTTTCATTAGTTATGAAAACAGTAACTATAGTTTATAGTTCAGAGTAAAAACTAAATACAAACTTAAACAACACGATTAAGTCATGAGCTATGATGATTCTTGTAAGAATAGTAGTATATATATATAATCGGTAGTCACTTACCATCAGGTGAGCCGCATGCTCGTTTGCCCCCTCTCCTATAAAAAAAAAAGAATACTAGTTCGTAGTCATAAAATTATTACAATTTCATTGGTTCTTAATATATTATTCAGGCATCCGGAAGTAGGTGAAATATGAATCTTTCTTACATAAAGTTGAACGTACAGTTCAAGTAAAAAGTGTTAAAAAGGCTTATTTAGAACCAAATTTTGATGATCATCATGTTGCGAAAATTTCAGCAGAGCAGAGAAAAAGATTGATAAGATAGAACAACTTCCTTGTTCAGGATAAAAATCCTCGTTGTATTGTAGTATATTATAGTTATTTGCTTTTGGTTTACGATTCCCCACTTCTTTGGTTCCACCACTTCTTCATTTGACATTTAGGTCAAAGACAGAGAACATACAGAAACGTGAGATAGTCACAAGGAACTGTGAATTCCGACTATTTGGAAATAATAGTTTATCCAGATAATAATTGCGGACAACAAAAATTATGTAACTAACAAATAAGTATCTTTTTATGTATCACTGTATTTTACCCAATTACTTAATTCCGTTTTAGAGCTTGAAAAAATACATAATTTGATTGTTCGATATGGTTTTACTTTCCTTTACTACTCACTAATATTTAGTTACTGTTAAATAAAAAACCGGCAATAACGTATCAAATCAATTTTAATAAATTTTACGTAACTCTGAATGGTCCTAGAAAAATGTAAAATATAAATGTTAAATCAAAAATATTGAGCATTATTGGCATATAATTGTCAAAACTTAAAGTCGATTTTAATTTTTATTATTTTTAGATTTATATTGCAAACTTTATTTCTTCATAAAAATGTACGATTAAAATTATATACATTTTTAAATATTTGAAACGCTATATATCGAAACAACTTTTTTTTAGTTAATACAGTGTTACATATCAGGCGCGATATGTATAAATAATTTTACTTCATATAACTCGATCATAAAAAATTATATTAAATTTAAATAACTCCTCGACCAATGCGGACGTAATACATACCTACATACAATTTGCTAATAATAATTTATTTTAATTTAATTTAATTTTCTAGTCAACTTTTTGGAAATAAAGTTATTTCGTTGAGTATGAATATGTTATGAAAATCAGTCTGATAACATAGTTAACGGGAATCACAGGGTTTTTGTTACATGTTGTATAACTATATGGACCAAACTTCATTACATCTAAAATATTTCCTTTCAACAAAATATTATTCTATTTATTTAGTCTCTGTGCAGTAACAATGCGTCCGTTATTTCATTTCAGTACTAAAGTGAATTCCACACTGTCGATTGCAGCTGCGATGCAGTTCCGTTTATAGTTCACTTGAGATACGTGATCTCCTCTATTTAGAGACTTCTTTGTGAAAAAAAAAAACATTTTCTTACGTCCTATACGATAGGATTATTTAGAACAAAGTATAACAGTTCTCTTTAGCTACGTTTAAAAAAAGTATCATCATCATCAACAACAGACTACAGTATCACCATAGAATAGATAGTACTACGTATAGACAGAACGGCCAATACGTCCAAGTTGGAGGGAGGGGGGGTGTGATCCCGCCATTATGCGTGGTGGAGCCACATTTGGGTATGCAGCTATATACATAGACATGTACCGCAAAATCAACTTGCAGCAGGGTGGAATTTGTGCTTGTTTGTCTTCCTTATTCTAAAAAAAACACACACTAAGATTTTCTCCAGTTGTTGTCAAACAATCCAACCCGCACATTTGTTAGTGGACCAAATATGTATTATGTGCATGTATGTATACTGTATACGAATCGTTAAATTGTACATCGTACTAATTTTAACATCGAACTGCATTTGTTTTCAAATACCTTTACTTTAACCAGCTTTCTTTTTATTATTATTCAAATTGTATGTCCAATGTATCGATATTTGTTTGCAGATTTGCTACACCTTAACAGTATCGTTCGTATAAAATTGGATTTCGGAATACCAAGTGAATACATAACAGTTTTCTACAACGAGTTTTCTTTCTTCCAGTTTCTTAACTGTATTTCAATTGATTCAATAAAACGGAAAACGCGTTTTGTGACCGATAAATTCACATAGATAAAAAATGTTATTGCAAGAAACTGCGTTAAAATAATAAACACAGCGCTACTGATACGTAATGACATCTTATGAAGATGTCATTACGTATCAGTAGCGCTGTGTTTGCTGTATTTGCTTGCGGCGTTACGAGTCAGGGGGTTCGAAACCCGCATGAAGGAAGTGTTTTGTGGCCTAATAATAAGTGATTTATGTATATATAAGTATGCAAAGTCTTCCGCGGTAAGATAAGATGATTTATTTGTTAGAATATAGTCGTAACCTATAGGTGTAGGTGCTAAATAATCCAAAATCCATTTGTATATTACTGTATTTATTTCCACTCGGTAACAACTACCTATTCGGACCGAGGCGAGGGGCTAACTGCCAGCCCGGCGTCGAACCGTTAAACCATGCTACATGTATTGCAACGTAAGCCCTTACAAGTTGTCATAAAATAATTCGGATTGCCGTTTCCAGTGTACAAAAATTTTTAGAGAGATTATGTTAGAATATAATAGAAAATCAAGACATTAATTATGATAGAATATAAATATATACTTGCAGCTATACTTAAGGAAGTTTAAATAGCATTTATATAAAAAAAAAAATGTCAATCAATTAATTCATTATATTTTTTCGTTATAAATTAAGTTATGATTAGTTTAAACAATTACAATTCAAGTGAAATTTATAATTTAGGAAGTAATTTATGGAGTAATAACATTCATTTAAAAGCAATTAAAATATTTTTTTAAAGATTCTTATATTATTTTTATTTGAAACCAACAGGCAATTTGTTGTAAACATGTGTTGCCATACAATATAGGTTTTTTTGAGTATAGTTGTATTATTTCCTTGGTTACACACAACTTATGAATTCTATGTTTCTACTAGTCTTAATTATAACATCGTTCTCTTTTTCAAATAAATTTATATTTTTGTGAACAAAGACACAAATGTTTAATGCTAGAATCGGCAATATTTTATGTTTGCGAAAATAGGGGAATACAACTTTCATATTGGTGTTCTCCGTATAAAGACCTTACACATTTTTTCTGCCCGCGAAAAGCTCCAAATAAATCGACAGAATTACCCCAAAATATTAAGCCGTAAAGTAGGATCGAAGAAACATATCCAGAAAGTGCGGCCTCTATCACAAACAGTAGGGGTGTGCGATGTCCACGGGCAAGTCGTATTGCTAGAAAAAAACCCGCTTACCACCGACACTAAGATGATATGTCTAGGACACATCGATTAACCACCAACGTATCATAGTAGCACGGTACTAAGACGTCATTAGCTAAAACTCCCCGTATCATAGCGCTATTGCACTAAGACATGGAGTTGAGTATGCTTCCTGCACTTAAAAGTACTTTCAAACACACTCACCCTAATCCGAAAGATAGCCGACGTATCATATAGCGATGCGCTAAGACGCCGCCCACAAACGGTAGGCGTGTGCGATGTCCACGGGCAAGTCGTATTGCTACAACAAACCCGCTTACCACCGGCACTAAGATGCTATGTCTAGGACACATCGGTTAGCGCGTCCAAGTTTACCTTGGTCTCGGACGCTGTGAAGCAATCTACACGCCACTATAATAATCCTTTTCAAGCCCCATTTCTTTCATATAATGTTTTTACATATTTGAGAATTTCCACATATTTGGTTTATTACATAGACCATACCATATTATGTCTTATATATATGGGACTTCAAGTCGTAACTCTGCTATCATAATGCTTATGCATTATAGAGACCTTCTATATTAATGCTTTTGTGTCATAGACCTTACTATCATAAGTCCCTAATATAGGACTAGTCATTGTGCAACATTAGTACTAGAAGTCGGTCAGCCGACTACCCCATTTATATGTACAACCTTGGCTGTGTCTCTGGAAACGCCCTCCTTATAAGGGAACATTACATAAACACCCTCATTAACTTAGAAATTTTTCGAGTAATACTAAAACACCTTCGTCAACTTAAAAAAATTTTGATCCATTTTTTCAATTATATTACAAATGTTATTTATTTTTATTATTGCAATATATTCGACTTGTACTTATATTATTTAATACATTTTGAATATTTTAAACAGAATTTTAATAAATTTAGAGATTTTTAAAGACAATTTTATGCGTTTACTACTAATACTAATACTATACTATACTAATACTATAATATTCAAAATTCCAAATGAATATATTTGAACTTTATACTTATTATTGCATTTTAATTGCTTAAAATATAATTTCTAAGGGTGGGTACACGTAACTTTTGTTTTATAACACGTCCACATTATGTAACATTGTTTTTCAACATTGCAACATATACCAATACTGTACACATTAGAATAACAATGCAATAAAACAATGTAATATGACATTGTCGTATAACATTGTCGTTTGTCGTTCTGCCGTTCGAGTTATATAACACGTTTTATAACAGTCAGCCATACAGAAATATGTTATTATAACATGTTATGTTTTATAATGTGTACGCACCGTAAGACATTTTAAAATATCTTTATTTTAAAGTTAATTATTATATATTAATAATAATTATGAGGCGTCACAATAGGTTATCAATATATGTCTTCCAATTACGGAACTTGTATATTGTTACGCCTTAAAAGGTCAACTTATTCGATGACGTTTTTCCCATATTCGATTTTAAGTGGTGCTTACTTATTATTATATGTCTGAGATGTTATCATTTTACTTTTTTCGATGTTAAATTGTAAATTATTATGCCTTAACAAATCTATTATTTTCTCTAAAATCCTATTTATTTCGTATTCGTAGTCAAGTTGTATTATTATTTTCAATATTAGTGGCTACGCCATAGGCATACAGCACATATTTGTATGTAGTTATGTTGGAAACATCTTTTATGTATATTATGAATAATAGAATTCCTAATATACTTCCTTGCACACCACACAGTAAATGCACTTCGCTTGGAGAAATTTAGAAGTAACATAGTGAAAAAACTTCCATCACTTTCATACCAAAATGATCCTCATTTTTTGTATGAACAATATTTAAGCTTATTCGCAATGAATTTAATAATACTTTTACTTCTAAAACTTTCTCCTTGAACAGTCGGAATTCATTCAATGAATGGGCGACAGTAGGAGTCCATATGAGCAGGCATAGGTTATATGATCTTTACCATGAAAGGTCATATAATCATAGCGTCGAATTTGGGGAATATGTAAAAAAATATTCAATAATATTTAAAAGAGTGTGGTCCATAGCCAAGTCTTTGCATTTGAGCAACAAAACTAAGACGGCTTCCAATAAAATTAAAATGACATGGAGTAAAATTAATAGCGAAATTGGTAAGATCAACTCTCGCAATTCAAATTACCAGTTAAGTGTTAACAACAAATTAACTGTATCAGATCAGGACGTAGCAATGGTTTTTGAGAAATATTTTACTGATATTCCGATCTTGACCACTAAGTCACTGAATTCTTCTCCTGCCGTCGCCGAATCATTACTTAAACAAATTGTAAATGCGTGTCATCTAAAGATATTGTAAAATATTTTAAAACTATTGATCTTAAGAAAACTGCGGATCTGTGGGGGATTTCCGTTAAAGTTATTGCGTCTATAATAGATACAATCGCGCCTCATTTAGCTATTATTTTTAATACAAGTATCGAATCTGGTGTGTTTCCTGATTTAATGAAGCATAGTAAAGTAATACCTTTATCTGGTAGTACATTAGACCCCGCCAATTTTAGACCTATTTCTGTACTAGCAACACTAAGTAAGATTTTTGAAAAAATTGTTCTTGACCAAATGTTAATTTTTTTTTTGAATATAAATAATTTACTTCAAAAAATCAATTTGTTTTCACAAGAGGTCGCTCGACAACTGATGCTGGTGTTGAGCTGATTAAATATATCTTTAATGCATGGGAAAATTCATAGGATGCTTTGGGTATATTTTGTGACCTATCCAAGGCCTTCGATTGTGTTCACCATGAAACATTAATCAGGAAACTTCAACACTACGGTGTAAGAAGTGACGCTCTTAAATTAATTATTACATATTTAAGTAAGAGAACGCAAAAAGTTGTCATTAATAATATGAGCTCTTCCGATTCGATGGTACAAATGGGCGTGCCTCAAGGCTCAATTCTCGGCCCCTTTCTGTTTCTTGTATACATTAATGACTTACCTTACATAGTAGGGGATAACCATGAATTAGTATTATTTGCAGATGACACTTCTTTAATTTCCAAAATAAGTCGACAATTGCTAAAATATGACGAAGTAAATAATGCTATATCTAAATTAGTAAATTGGTTCAATGTTAATAATTTGCATTTAAATGGCACTAAAACGAAGTGTGTGAAATTCATGACTCCAAATGTCAAACAATTAAATACTAATGTAATTTTAAATGGGGAGAAACTGAGTCTTGTACGAGTAGATAACACCATTTTTCTTGGAATCACACTAGACGCGAAGCTTCAATGGAGCCCCCATATATCAAAACTAGCAAGCAGACTTAGTTCTGCAGCATATGCTGTAAAAAAGATTAGAAGTCTTACCAGTTTTGAAACAGCTAGACTAGTTTACTTTAGCTATTTACATAGCATAATGTCGTATGGTATTTTGCTATGGGCACATGCAGCTGACAATGAAATTATATTTGTTTTACAGAAGAGGGCCATAAGAGCAATTTATGATTTAAAGCCTAAAGAGTCGCTGCGATAAAAATTTAAGGAAATTAATATATTAACTTTGGCCTCTCAATACATTTATTAAAATAAGTTACATAAAAATATAAGCAGTTTTACAAAAATAAGTGATATTCATTATGTAAATACTAGGAACAGACACAAGCTAGTAGTACCAGTTACTCGACACCATCGAGTCAGTAATTCATTCTTGGGGCGATGTATACGCTTTTACAACAAAATTCCAGAAAATATACAAAATTTGACCTGCTCAAAGTTCAAAAACTTTATTAAACTAAGTTTGTATAAAAAGGATTATTATGATATTAAGGAATTTATGGATGACAATAACCCCTGGAAATGAGGTGATCGCTACGAAGCTATTTCTAATTCGTTGTGTTGTTAATTTGTGTAACATCATGATTGTGAGCTGTTATTTAAAATAAAGTCCCGCTGGGTTTCTTGCTGGTTCTTCCCAGGACAGAGGTTTTTTCCGAACCAGTGGTAATGAAACAAAAGAGTGACTTTCAATAAGTATTATTTACAATCTATATTGAATAAAAAAGTTTATGTTCTGTTCTGTTTCTGTTCTGTTTCTTGCGGCACTCCGCATTAATTTTCGCGATATCGTGATCTATATTTTTTACGATGTCAAGAGTAGCTTGATACTCCAACGCACTGTTTATCGTTGACTTAGAGAATCTTCTATTAATTTTAGTGCATTACCTCTTATAACATATACCTGTTGAGTTTGTGTAACAACAATTCGTGTAAACAAACAACAAAGTCAAATGCCTTTTAAATATCAATGAAAATGGTTTTTTTTTTAAATAAAATGAGGGTGACAAACGAGCATACAGTTCACCTGATGGGAAGTGGTTGCTGTGGCCCATAGACATCTACATCTATCTTCGTTTGCGGATTAAAATGCAGATGCGTTTTCAGCCGTGAGGACTAAGATAGAATGCCTCTTTTTCAGTAAAAAGGGTCTCCGGTTCTCTACACTCACCATACGAAACACAGCAGCATTAAGCTGCTATTTTACGCTGGTATTCTGTGAGAGCGTGGTCCTTCCCCGGTCGAGCTGACCCATTGGTGCTATAATTATACTATTAATATAGCTGCAGCATTGCTTTACCACGTAAAATTTGGTTTTTTGTTGTTTAGGCGGGTTGTTATAAGTTTTACTAAGTTGAAACGTGCTAAATTCGTGGACCTGTTTTTGTAAGCCCATATTGCTCTGGTTTTTATATTTCATGTTTGGTAAAGAAGTTATAGATTCTGGTATGTATGGCATTTTTAAATGTTCTGGACCGATAACTGTTAATATCACTTTTATCACCTTTCTTGTATAGTGGTTTAAAGATAGAAAATTTTAGTCGAGTTGGGAATATGCCTTGAACAAAAGATATTTTTTTTATTCGCCAAGCTGCCTTACTTTTGTTGTTACAATGGAGTAGGTAGCGTGTATTGTCTTATTTCTGGGCTAGTATAGGTTCCCTTAAAATGAAGTAAGAGAAAATTCTAAAGTGGGAGTAAGGTTTAAAAGAGAACTAGATGTTGTATGATAAGTGTAAAACTTTCATAGTCATGGTTCGGAATTAACAAATGGAGTACCATATTACAACTGCAGCACAAATGGGTCAGGTTGACCAGGTAAGGATCACGTTGTCACAGAATATCAGCGTAAAATAGCAGCATCATGCTGCTGTATTTCATATAGTGAGTGACGAGAACCGGACACCCTTTTTACTAGTAACAAGTTATTCTATTTTAAAGTTCTCAGTTGTGACAACGAATTTGTGTTTTGATTCAGAATCGAGGGTGGATATAAATGTATATGAACTAGAGCATCCATTTACCATCAGGAGGACTGTGTGCTTGTTTGTCACCAATAATCTATAATAATATGCATTTATAAATCCACATCATAAAATATAATAATTTAATATATTATGTTTTTTTTTATATATCTGAATTGTGAATCCTGGCACTTTTCAAATATATATTGCACATGTGCAAACGTCTACACCCAAAACTATTATTTGTAAGCCATACAAAATAATTTTTTCATGCCGAATTTGAAATCGTTTCTCTATAAAACCTTCAAGATAAGTATTAAGATTGGTTCTCCGAAACAAAGTGAACTGAGTGAACTATAAATTTCGCAGATTAAAAATGTAACTGCGGGTACATCTGCGACAGAATATAGAGAGTCTCATAATGGGAAATTGGTCGCATTGTAACCGTTACATATTGAATTATTGGATATCGAACGCCGCCTAGTTATGATTCCCAAGGCTATCGTCGATACTTTGGCAAAAGCAGCGATATCGCAAACTTACTTTTGTGATCAAGTATATCATATTCGTGCTGGAACATTCAGATTGCAAGGATTTTTATCGAAAATTCAATTTGATAGGAACTATTCCTTGAATGAATTATGTATTGATAAATCTTTTGTTGTGCGTCGCCTCCCAAAACGCTCACTAGGTGGAGTGACGGCTGATGATGAAACTGAAGATGGCTTTGTACCGTATTTTGTGGTAATCCTTAAGGGGGCTGCATGTTTTGAGGTGGAAGGGCTGTAATGATAATAATGATGAAACCTTTTATTACTTGTTATAAAGTGGTTGCTTGTTGTAAAGTTGCTGGTCCTTGTGGGGCACAACAACTTTGTATTGATCTGTTTTAAGGGTCCGAGACTAGAATATGGCATATTTAAAACAAATTTACGACTAGTTAAGTCCAACTTCGACAGAGACTTGAATTTTAGGACTAAGGTGGAATGCCTCACCGCCTGAATTATAGAATATAATTAGAGCATTATCCATTACTCTTTAGACGTGCAGCTAGTGGAGGGACTACACGAAAAGTGCATCTCTGGATCAGCGATGGTTTCTCAAGCACATGGACATAGTGAATTGTCCCTATCTGCAACACTGTATGTAAAATGCATGTCCCCAGCTTATTGACTATTGCAGTCATAATATGATAATAATAGAGTATTTAATTAAAACATTAATTGTAATAATTATAATGTTAAAATATGAGTCCCGGACACTTAAAATTAAATAAATAAAAAAATAGTGGCTTTTTATACTCTTTATACTGGTATAAAGCAGTGCAAGCATCCCACTTCCTCTACTTATGGTACCTTCCACGTAAAGTATCGCAAGCCCAAAATCCGAACTTTACAGAGCGTTTTGAAGTTCAAAAGGACTGAAATGAGTGTCCTGCTGTTATAGAGGTACTGCAAAGAAATTTTACAAACATTTCTTATTTTTCATACTTTTTCATTTGTAGTAAAAGAGTATATTATTATATTTCACAAAATTCGTACAAAAGGAATGATTCTTTTTGCCTGTATCATCCGCGAATGTTTAATAACATTTAAATTATTTTTCTTATTTACCTTAAAATTTGTTTGTAGAGGAGATTAAACACGAAAATCAACATGAAATTTTATCGTTTGTATACTGCTTTATCAACGTGTATAATCTTATGTGATACATACTATTTTGGACAACGTAAGTTATCTTAAGACATCAATTTGTAACCATTATCCACGTTTAATGTCGTATGTATTACATACGATACAATATTACGACGTAATCTATGTTATCTAATTTACAAGACATTTAAGATTGAACTGAACCGATATAGTATAAGAACTAAGTAATTTATCATTACTTTTTATACTTTGGTTGATTCCAAAATCACGCTCAATTACGCTCTTGTTCTTCGTCGTATAGAAATATCTGAGCAACCTAGTTTTGCTCGGTTAGGAATAATTATATAATTTTCTCAGAACAATCTGTCATCTACATCATCATTATCATCATCATCGTCATTACAGCCTATCAAAAATTCATCAGTAGTGGAACTTACTTCTTTTTTAAATAATTACCATTACCTGGTGTTGTAGTTGTTCATGGGCGGCGGTTGAAACTTATCATCAAGTAAGCCGCATGCTCGCTTGCATTGTCTTCTTTAAAAAATGCGCCGTTTCCGATGAACTAAAACATATAAATAAATATTCATATATACAAAAATAATTCACATAAATTATAGAACACTTGAAATGGTTTTATTCTATCTTAATCGTCACGGGTGATACCGCATATGCATTTTGATTTGTAATCGAGGATAGATGTAGATGTCTATGGGCCGCAGCAACCACTTACCATCAGGTGTACAGGTGGACTGTGTGCTCGTTTGTTACCCTTATCTTATAAAAAAAATTGAAATTGAAAAAGAAACCGCGAAGCGGCACAGGTGTACAACGTCGCCAGCCTCGCTGTTGCTCGTACTTAATTGTTGCTTGCTTCCTGGGATATGTAACAGTGATTAGAATAAACAAACCAAGAACACTAACGTGCTTGTTTCGAATATTGCGACTGAGATTAAATACTCATTTGTGAACTTCAAATATAAAATTGTACGATTTGTTGGGTGTGACAGAGGCAGTAACTTTGAAGGCTGTATACTGATCACATCACCAGCCTATTGATTTAAAAAGCTACATTTTTTAATAAATTCATCGTTATTAATCTGCTAATATGCTTTAAGTGGTAGAGCCATGCTGCAGCTATATTAGTAGTATAGTTGTAGGACGAATGGGTCGGCTCAACCGGGGAAGGACCACGCTCTCACAGAATATCAGCGTAAAATAGCAGCTTGACACTGCTGTGTTTCGTATGATGAGTGTAGAACCGGAGACCCATCTTACTGGGAAAGAAGCATTCCATCTTAGTGCTCACGGGTGACGACGCATCTTCATTTTAATTCTTTGTTAAGGATAAATGTAGGCGTCTATGGGCCGCAGCAACCACTTACCATCAGGTGGACTGTGTGCTCGGTTGTCACCCTATCTTATATAAAAAAGTCAATTGTTCTATAATCCTGTCATAAATGAGAGGAGGCATGTGCCTTGAAGTGAGACGCATACAGGATGTAATGGCCCTGTAGTAACCACTTCCTGCGCGCATTTCAGAAGTGCGCTTGTGTAACTGCGATGGGTATTGATGCCAGCGGAAATCGCTCACAATCGACAATGATTATAAAAAAACAACGAAACAAAACGGCAAACGCAAAAAGAAAAGAAACTACGATATCCACCAGCTATATATATATACGATATCCACACATTCACTTCATCTCGTACTGACTAAGACTCCTTGGTATTTCACTAAAGATAAAGCACAAGTTTTAGTTTAAGAGATTAACTAAGCGACAGAGGGAAACTGAAACAGGAGATGGGCAGCATTTTCTTGATAACAACACACAATTATAAAAAAACTGCGGTTGCCAACCCGCCTACCAAGCGTGGCAACTACGACAACATCCCCCCTATGAGGCAATCTATGTGATGTATGTCCAACAGATTTTTATAAGCTGTAATAGATGGATGGATAGATGGTTTCACCTTCGTCGCATATTGCCAGGCCAAGGGAACGCTTTTGCATACTTCTGCCCCACCAGTTCCTCCTTCCCTTGGCAATCCTACCTCGGAAATAACTCCATCCCTTGTTATTCTTAGCTAAGGTGCACCTTTCTATATATACATGGGACTGTCAATTGAGTCTATTATTTTTTGGAAAGTTTTATTAATAGATATCGTTTTAATTTTTTTCTAAAACATTTGTAAGGTGTGTAATTTATTGTTGGATTATTTTTAAATTCAAATTAAATATTCTGTATGTTAATATATGATCAAGGTTCGGGACTTAATTAACAGTCTCTCTACAAACTGAGAATAAAATTTGAGTAAAATATTACAAGGGAATTAATAATATCGCGAGTCAGCTGAGTAAATAATATGTTCATTAAGAGAGCTTGAGGTTTTGTCGTTAAAATTTCACATTTAGACGGAATAAGCCTACTGATTCCGTATTGAATCACGCTAATTAAAACCACATGAATATAATATGATTCACTACAGGTAGACTTTTAAATAAGTCTATACAAAAGAAGAATGAGTTCTGGGTTTAAATCCAGTCGTATATTATAACATTTGCGCCTACGTTTATGTCGTGCAAATTTCTTGTCTAAATGTAATCTGGCGTACGCCGTGTAGCGGTGGCGTTAGAGAATCTAGTATCGCATATATCATCCCGTGTACGTAGGGAGAGGTGGAGTAAGTAAACTAAATCTGGAGATGTGCAGTAGCGCCTTTCTGATAACCAAGTGTATCTACGCAAAATTGGGGTATGTTTAGATGCGGACTGTGTTCAGCAATGAACTATGAAAGTTTGTAATAATTATGATGATGATGACAATGTGGGTGTCTTCGAGTCAAAAGTGAAAGGCTTTTGTTACACTATGACAGTGTGATTTACCATCTAGGGCTCCATTATCGTTTACCAGCTTGTAGTCAAGCATTGAAGGCTAAAGTTACATTGACGTGACGACGATAAAGTTCAGTATCCCATGACAATAAATTCTGTAAAGCATCCAAAATATAGGGAATTTAAAATCAGTTAAAATTCGTAAAACTATTTTTATCCAATATTTTAGTAGTAGCAGTTATTACGCCTGCAGGTGAAGTTGTTAATTAAGACGCTCATATGTTGGACCCCACCCAATATGCCTCTCTTTCCTTGTTTAGAATAGAAAATATTTCTTTGCGCTTTCATAACTTATATCGCGAACCTACATTATTCTTCAGTGAATACTTCTTCGGGATCAACAACAATTGTCTATCTAATAAAAGTTCATTGGGTGCCACTGTAAGTGAAAACGGTCAGAATTATTATAGACAGACATAAATTTAGACCAAAAAAAATATAAATATGAACATAAATTAACAATATAAAAATTAAATAAGGCGATCTTATTGCTAAACACGATTTCTTCTAGAAAAACTTTGGAATTATTTTAATTTTATTTATTTTTAATAATCAAACGTCACCTTTAAACTACTACTACTACTTTTTTACGTGGTAGAGCCATGCTACAGCTACATTAGTAGTAAAGTTGGAGCACGAATGGGTCGGCTCGACCGGGGAAGGACCACGCTCTCACAGAATACCAGCGTAAAATACCAGCTTAATACTGCTGTGTTTCGTATGGTGAGTGTAGAGAACCGGAGACCCTTTTTACTGGAAAAGAGGTATTCCATCTTAGTCTTCACGGTTGACAACGCATCTGCATTTTGATTCGCAAACGAAGATAGATGTAGATGTCTATGGGCAACAGCACCCACTTACCATCAGTTGGACTGTGTGCTCGCTTGTCACCCTTATCCTATAAAAAAAGTTTACCATACATAAATTTCATAAGGATAAACATCCAAACCGGGAAAAATTATTTGTAGGCCATACAAATACTGGTTCCGTACGGGATTCGAACCTAAAGTGGGAAACAGGATTGCAAGAGAACAAGAAACCTGTGTGTTTGCCGATACGAAACCAATATTTTGTTTATAGTCCACATAATATTAATACAATACAATACAATAACAGCACTCACGCCTGTTACCCAGAAGGGTAGGCAGAGACTACGGACTTTCATTTGGCGCGATCTTGACACACTTCTCTCGCCTCTTTTACATCCATATATTTACGCATACACGCTCGTCGGTTAAGGTTACTCCTAGTCTGGCCCATTTTCAATGTATCGCCGATTTGTTCGATAAATCTTCGTCTAGGGTGTCCCTTCCCGACTTTTCCGTTCACTTCTGAAACATAAATTTGCTTTGTCACTCTATCCTCGTTCATTCTTTCTACGTGACCAAACCACCGAAGCATTCCTTTTTTAATCCTAGTCATAACGTCATCTTGCAAACCACACTTTTCTCTTATCACACTATTTCTCACTCTATCATTCAGATTCAGCCCTAGCATACTCCGTAATGACCGTATTTCTACAGCCTTTATTCTACTCTCATGCTTCTTCTGCCATACCCAACTTTCACTACCATACATTAAAGTAGGGACTAACACACCATTATGAATTGCCATACGTGCCTTCTTTGACACATTCTGACTCTTCATAATAACGTGTAGAGCCCCATTAACTCTATTTCCTGCGTTCACTCGTCGTTCTATATCCTTGTTATATCTACCATCCCTGCTAAATAAACATCCCAAATATACAAACTCATCCACTTGCTCAATCAACTCCCCTTCTATTCTTATTTCACATAAAGTTTTACTTTCTTCTCTTTCAAAACCCATCACTTTCGTCTTACTTGCGTTCACTTTCAAACCTCTTTCTTTTAATGACCAGTTCATTAAATTAACCATCATTTGCAACTCGGCCGCCAACGATGCAAATATGACTTGATCATCAGCGTACAAAAGGCATTTGACAGTTAACTCACCCATTCTCAACCCACATTCTTCAACTTTCAAATTTTGCAAACAACTGTACATAAATAGGTTAAACAGCCACGGAGAAGCTACACAACCCTGTCTGACACCATTTTGAATGCCAAAACAGTCCGAGTAGGCCCCGTTGATCCTGACACAAGCTCTAGAGTCCCTATAAAGAAACTTTAATGCCTGTATCAGACCAGCGCTCAACCCAAATGAGGTCAGTGTTTGCCATAACACGTTCATGTCAACTCTGTCATAAGCCTTCTGCATGTCCATGAACGCACAAAAAACTTTCTGGTTTTTGGCCAAAAATTTCTCCGCAATCATGCGCATGAAAAGACTTGATCCGTACACCCCATCCCCTTTCTAAATCCAGCTTGCACATCCCAAATTTTCCATCAGTTTCTTCCATAACTCTTTCAATTAACACCTTAGCATACAGTTTACCCACAATGCTAAGCAAGCTGATACCATGGTAGTTTTCACAGTCCTGCTGCGACCCCTTTCCCTTATTTATTGGGACTATCACGGCTTTACACCAGTCTCCCGGTACCCGCTTCAGTTCCCAACATAAATTAAATAAGGTGTACAGCAGGCCTGCAACCACACCCTCACCAGCCCTTAGCATTTCGAGTGATACTCTATCATATCCGGCTGCCTTACCTGCTTTCATGCTTTTCATTGCTTTCATTATTTCATCTACACTTATCTCCCTACCTCTCTCCACTTCTTCCGGACTTTCTATTTCACTTACTTCAGACGACTCTTCACTCTTAAACACGCTTTCAAAGTATTCCTTCCATCTCTTTAAATTCGAAATTCGTCTCGTATAGCATTCATTCTCGGCTGTTTTGAATTTCCCCTGGCAGTTATTACGAGCTTCCAGAACATTTTAATATTTGCCTGGAAGTTACCAGATATTCTTTTATCATTCTTATCTATCCTTTCTTGCTTTTTCCTTTCAACAACTTATTTTACTCTATTATACCTCTAAAGTCTGCCTTTTTTCTTTCAATCTCATCATTCATACCGCCAGATAATATTATTATTAATAAATACTATAAAATGATTTATAAAAATAAATACATCACAACTGAACGTAGACCTCCCCCACATATTGCCTCGTAGGGGAATATGTCGTATTTGCCAAGTGTAGTGAGCGATTTTATTATTATTTTGAGTTGATATCATGATAACGATAGTTGGTTCCCTTACCGTATTTCTACAGCCTTTATTCTACTCTCATGCTTCTTCTGCCATACCCAACTTTCACTACCATACATTAAAGTAGGGACTAACACACCATTATGAATTGCCATACGTGCCTTCTTTGACACATTCTGACTCTTCTTAGACCATTATCCTCTTTTATTATGGGGTAATAGATTCTATCACGCTGCCAAGACGAAATAATCATCATTATATCATCATCTAAGACAACTCTCACCATCCGGGGTTACCCCTAAGTATTGCCAGTATGTAACATATCAAAATCGGTCAAGCTGTTTAGGAAGAGAAAAATTACGAACACATGCAGAACGGAATTATGTGCATATATGATATCGAACTAGGGCCGTTTAGTGGCGGTTGAGAATATCCACTACCCCATATCTTCCGGTGGGTGTCGTAAGAGGCGACAGTGGGAAACAGGCAGGAGATGGGCAGCAGCATCTTTCTGATAACAGATAAATTACAATAAAAAACTGCGGTTGCCAACCCACTCGCCAAGCGTGGCAACTATGGCAAATATCCCCAGTCCCCGGCGGCCCCGATATTCCTGGCTAGTACACTACTAGTACTACACAGTAACCACTTACCATCAGGTGGACTGTGTGCTCGTTTGTCACCCGATCATATAAAAGAAAAGTAGGGAAATTTGGAATAGGGCAACGGAACCCAAGGTGCCAGCAGCTGGCCGGAAAGAGGGACTCTTTATGATGAACTCTTTCTTCCAGAAGCGGCCCCACAGGAAGTGGACCTGGTCGAGCCCCGACGGTTTGACAAACAATGAGATTGACTTCATTATGACGACCACAAGACAACTGGTCAGTGATGTCTCCGTGAACGCGAGGGTGAAAACTGATAGCGATCACCAAATGGTTCGAGGCACACTGAAAATAAACATTAAGTTTGAGAGGTCTCGCCTAATGAAGTAAACGCTCCGTCCCCCTCATGCTCTATTCCAAAACCTTTCAGCTCGAGTTACAAAACCGTTTTTAGTGCCTAAGAGACTGCAATGAAGTGGACGATATGAATGACGAGCTCGTTGAAACTGTCAATGCGGTTGGAGCTAATTTCTGCAAGACCCACCGCAGAAGAACACAAAAACTCTCCGATTACACTCTTAATCTCATGGCTGTTAGACGGGAGATGAAGCTATAGTCTTTAACATATTTGACAGCATACAGGCAACTGTGATCTCCAAATGCATGCAGCGGGACTTAAGCAACTTCAATACAGCTTGTATTGAAGAAGCGATCGAGTGAAACCAGGGCTCCAAAGTCTTTGCCAGTGATCTGTCTGCCAGAAAGAGCCAACTTTCGAAGCTGAATACCGAATGTGGCAACATCGTTTCAGAGACACCTGAGATTTTGAGTGAGATTGTACATGTCATCGTTGGAGCCACACGCAAGTATGAGTGACGATCCAAGAACGAGTCTTATCCACACACATACACACACACACACACACACACACACACACACACACACACACACACACACACACACACACACACACACAAAGAGAGAGAGAGACACTATTGCGAAGATATCCTGGACGTCATTCTGAGCGAGATTTGAATGGCTCTTTAGCACCTTATAAACGGCAGGGCCTAAGGTGAGGATGGAATTACAGCGGAGCTTTTGAAAGCTGGTGGAAAACCGGTACTAAAAGTCTTTTAGAAGCTCTTTAATTCCGTCCGCCATGGTGGCACTGCTCCGGAGGTTTGGAGCAGATGTGCGTTTGTCTAGTTCTTCAAGAAAGGCGACAACGCACTCTTGAAAAACTACTGACCGATTTCCCTTCCGAGCCAGGTCTACGTGCTGTTTTCGAAAGTCATTACTAACGACGAATTCCAGCCTCCCCAACAAGCCGGTTTTCGAAAAGGCTTTAGTACCATAGATCACATACACACCCTTCGGCAAATTGTACAGAAGACAGAAGAGTACATAATCTGCCACTTTGCCTTGCGTATCTGGACTATGAATATCACCTTCGATTTGCCGATGATATAGTCCTTACGGCAGAATCGCTGGAGGACCTAAGCACTATGCTCAATGACCTCAATAGTGTCTTCCATCGGTCTTAAGATGAACATGGACAAAACAAAAATCATGTTTAACGTCCATGTCACACCTATGCCGGTATTTGTTGGGAGCACTAAGCTCGAAGTTGTTGACGAGTATGTTTACCTGGGACAAATAGTCTCACTAGGTAAGTCCAACTTCGACCGAGAGGTCAATCGACGGATTCAACTCGGCTGGGCAGCGTTCGAGAAACTACGACACATCTTCTCGTTAGATACTTCAAAACCTGCCAGCGGTGCGTGTTGCCAGTGATGTCTTACGGATCTGAGTCATGGTCCTTCACTGCTGGCCGTATGAGGAAGCTCAAGGTCACTCAGCGAGCTATGGAGAGGGCTATGCTCGTGGTTTCTCTGCGTGATAAACTTATCCGCAGTAGAACCAGAGTAACCGACATAGCCCAACGGTTTAGTAATCTGAAGTGGCAGTGGGCCGGCCATATAGCTCGAAGAACCGAAAACCAATGGAGAAGAAAGCTTCTTGAGTGGCAGCCTCGTACCGGTAGGCAAAGTGTAGAGTGACCCCCAACTAGATGGAATGACGACCTGGTAAGACATGCAGGAAGTCGATGGATGCAGGTGGCTCAGGACCGTGCTTTGTGACATTCCTTGGGGGAGGCCTATGTTCAGAAGTGGACTTGTGAAGGGCTGTAATGGTGATGATACTGAAAGGTTTTTATCTTCTAAACAGAGGGTATTGCAAGCAACTTTTGCCACCCTATAAAAAAAAGTTCAAGTCATACAAAAGCAGCACAGTTTGGGTCCCATCACGATATTATGAATGTATTAAGGAAGTTAACAGATTATTATTTATGGAAATTAAGACCAATCATTATAATATTTTTACATAACAAAAATAAACGAAGACACAGTCCACATGATGGTAAGTTGATGCTGTTGGCCATTGACATCTACATCTTCCCTCGATTAATAACCGAAATGCCGATGCGTTGTCATCCCTGAGGACTAAAATGGAAAGCTTCGTTTCCAGTAAAAATGGTCTCCAGTTCTCAGCATTAACAAAGAAAACATTATTCGACTATTTTACGCCGGTATTCTCTGTGAGCGTGGTCTTTCCCCGGTCAAGCCAACCCATTCATATAATATATGTAGCTACAGCATGGCCCTATCACTGTAATTTGCTGTGAAGTTTAGACAAAAATCTAGAAGTCCTTAGTTTCTGAAATCATGTAGAAGAGCACGAGAAAAGATAAACTTGTCCCGAGAAGGATTTGTCAGTACGTGACATTGTTAGGTTTTGTATTAAGTAGTTCATGATCAACGTAATTTGACAGTTTTCTCTAGAGATACAAAAACTTCTTGTACATCTTTCTTGCAAATATTTGGATTTTACAGACACCGCACAATTTTCATGTAATGACATACAATATGCTTTTTACTACCAATTTTCCTGCTCATCATCATCATCATCATCATGACAGCCCATCACAGGTCCACTGCTGGCCATAAATGCCTCCCCCAAGGAATACCACAAAGCATGTTTTACCAGGTCGTTACTCCATTTAGTGTCTATCTAATATTCCTGCTCGCCATCATCAAATGTTTCATCACGTTTTCTAATTTATTTTTCAATTAAATTTAATGGCTTTCTTGTACTTTTTTATTTTTTTTATTGATTTGCATAAATCGTCACGCTTGGCAGGCTTATGAAAACTGTACCACATCTTTTGATGCTATTTACCGTCATAGTTCTGAGTGTTTTACGCCTAAAATTCACTTCTGCATATTTTTGTTCATATCCATTGATTTTGCTTTAAATCGCAGTATACCTTTTTGCTTTAATAATATTTAAGGTTGGGTCCACATTTAATCATACTGACGTATCGTGTCTTTGTCGCATAGCACCAATTTGTACCATGATCGATAGACTTTTAGCAAAATTATACCACGTGATAAGATCATTTGATACGCCGTTATCTTACCGTATCGAAATACATTACGTTCCGCACCAAACCTCGTATGTAGAAAATCTCGTATCGGATACATATACCGCGATCGGTAGTATGGACGTATTTTGATACTGTATCACGATACGACGATGCCAAACTTCCCAATTCTTGCCGTTTTTCTTATGGTAATTAAAGAGGATATTACACGCTATTTGTGTGAATTGAAAGGTTTGGATGTAGATAAGATACGAGAATTGGAGGAAAGTTAATGACGTCTACATATAAGGCATTTATGCCAATACGTTGACATGCTACGATGTGGTAAAGTGTGGTCACGTTTTTTTACACTATGCTTCTAGTTATTTGAACTTGTTATTACACGACTGATCAAGATACGACAAGATCATCAAATGTAGACCCGGCTTAAAAATAATATGAAGTTGTTTATCGTGTATATTTTAATATGAGTATCAACTTGATGTTGTGTTCATTTTGCGCTCTACTGGAGCTGAAAGATGTAGACGAGTAAATCATTATGTTGTCTAACAATCAATGTTTTTAAATTACGGACGCCTTTGCAAAATAAAAAGAAGTGTTACAGTAAATACAAGCAAAAAATAATTTATAAAACATGGACCTCTGCTTGCTTACTATGAAATGTTTAACAATTTTTATTCTAATTTAACAAGAAAACCAGTAATTTGGGTATACTGGATGCGAAGATCTTATCGCTAGAACGCTCACGGTATATCATGGTATATGTACAGGAATTTCATCAGCGACATATGCGTCATTACAAATATTTAAGAAAGCCATTTTTTCACAACACTCGTGCGTCATACAAACAAAGTCCTTGTTGTATGACGCACATTGCGACTTTAAATTGCGTAAGAAATAATCCTTTTGCGGTAAATTTAAAAAGTTACTTACGCCCTATCTTATATCGACTACAACTTAATAAAAATTATTAAGGAAATGAGTGTAACTCGTGTGGTACGAGTACATACTACTTAAGAAGTATCAATTAATTAAAAATTTAAAATTTTGTGCAACCGACTTCAATATAAGTTATTAAGGATAACCCAAAAACAATTGGTTAGACCTTGACCAAATTTATATGGAACCACATGAAAATCCAGTTTTCAAAAAAAAATCATCAAAATCGGTTCGCCTAGAAAAAAGTTAAGAGGTAACACATAATGAAAGAAAAAGAAATACAGTCGAATTGAGTACTTTCTCCTTTTTTAAGTCGGTAGAAAATGAAATGGTTAGTTACCATTTCCTTAAGTTAGTTCATTCATGATCATGAGCCTTAGCAACTCAGGAGCTAAGCTTTCGGTGTAAATTTCACTGTAATACGTTAGTCACCTAGGGTCAATTCTTGCCAGCACAAATGAAATTATTAAATAGAATTATCCCCGTCCCCTCTAGATCAGGCGATCTCCTGATGATGCATCGTTTATAAGTGACGAAACTTGTGTCATATTGTCGATGATAGTGTGCATATCTTGTAGTGACGTTGAGATTAATACTTTGGTTTACAATGATAGAGACAGCACGAGACTTCACGGCATTTTATAATTTACTAGCATTTGAGTATTAAAGCATTAGCTAAATATTTTTACATGTTTAATAATTCATTTGTTACAAAAAAATTTAGATGATAGTACTCTGCTTTTGTGTAGGAGTCCGTCGGTGTAGGTAACATCTTCTTATCCATTTCTACTATTTAAATGCAGGGCTCGCACTGCCGTGTTTTAAATCTGAAGGGTAATTAGAGCCAGTATATTTATAGGCTGTGAGGTATGTTATCTTAGTCTTAAGAGGTGATATTATAAAAAAAAGTAATACTGGCCACAATCGTCCTCTGAAGAGCGGGTTGCAGAGACAAGAGGTGACAATTCCGGGACTGTTCATGTGGGCCTACAAACTTAGGCATCCACCCTACTTGACAACGTATCTATTCCTTTCCTTGTTTGAAGTTGGCTGCAGGTGTCCATGGTCAGCAGTCGCAATTTACCATAACATGGATAGTTAATCCGCTTTTCAAGTTTATAATAAATACATGGATATCGTAAGAGATATCGTATCATAAGATTCTTTCATAACAGTGACCAACAATTCACTTTATTAAGAGGATAATGTAGCGCAGCTGCGACTCGACTCACTTGGTCTTTTATCTCCTAGTTAATACGTGTTAAGGGCTCTAAATATGGCTTGAGTGCGCTCATTAGACGTTCAACGCTCATAAAGCTTTTATCTTACAAAAATTCACTTTTGTTTTCACTTGCACTATCTCAAAATATACGGACAAAATTGTGATATCCTCGATTAGGAATCGTTTGTGTGTGTGTGTGTGTGTGTGTGTGTGTGTGTGTGTGTGTGTGTGTGTGTGTTTCTGCGAATGCGAATGCGAAAATTACAACATTTACACATATGTTGTAAAAAGATCTTCCGTATATTTACAGTCCCTTTTCAGTAACCATTCATGTCCATGAATTTTACATGAACATTATTTAGCTTTTATTTTATAAAAAACAATAGATCTACAGCAGCATCTTTCTGATTACACCTCAATAATAATAATAACAAGCTGCTGTTGGCAATCCACCTCCAATCCGCCAGATGTGACAAGCATCGAAAATATCCCCGTATGAGGCAATATATAAGGTATGACTGTTTTAGCCGTGGACTTGAGACTGGCTGTAAAGATGATGATGGTGATGATGAATTCTTAAATGTTCTTATAACTTTTCGTAATTGTTAAAATAAAACTATTTGTATGCAAAAAAACGCTCTGACAAATTGCTTTATGCGTTAAGGCCTTTAAACAAAAATAATACATTAAGCACTGTAGCACATTATATAATAATATTTTGGGAAATTTTCAGCCGACAGTCGATGGGGATAATATCTCAATATACCTAAGCAGACAAAATAACTTAAGGTTTTCCGTACCTAAGGATCACTCTTCACTATTTCATCTATTCCATTAATAGTTCACATCAACAGATATGATACTAAAAAATTCGTCACATTTAGGTATCGAAATTCACTTCAAACCATTATTTAAACAAAAATACAGAAGCATTGATCAACCTTCGGTTAAGTTCCTGCCAAACTTCGGAATTGCGTTAGGATGCAGTATCAAAAAAACTGAAAACACAACAAAACCAGATCTAAAAATAGTGATGCCAACATATCTCGGTATCGGTAATTGAACTTAAAAAGTCGATTAACTTATATTAAAGCTTTTAGAAATTTTTTTTTTTACTTCGCAAATATCCGCGTTTAATTAATTATTTTATATATTTTTGGAAACTATTCCACTTCTGATGTAAGAAATTATTCGCAAAATTATTTTAATAAAAAATGTTACTCGTATTAAAATTTACACTGAAGGTTAAGTGTTAAAAATAAAAAAGTCTTGAAACGGATGTTCAACTCGCTCTCTTGCTTACGCAATTAATCATTATCAGAAATAAGACCGCCTACAGTACTAGACATTCAGTATAGAGCAAATACAGTTCAATCAACCGTAATATGTACCAGCCACAATCACACATTGGTGTAACGTGAAGGATATAATTACATGATAACACCAAAGAATTCAAAGTAATAGTAGCCTCTAAGCAACAACACCTTCCTTGCTTACACTAGAAGAACTGCTTCATGAATTTACACAAGAAGAACTACTTCACGAACAGAACCACATCACTTGTTGTTTAGGCCCAAAAAAGGTAATTTGTACGACATCCAATCACGTTCAACTTCGTGAATCGCCCGATATCGCGATAATCGCGGCGTAGTATTGATATCGAAAGAATTAATTTAGTTGTGTTTGTAACGCTGAACCGTGTGACTTACCAAGAGATCGCGTAAGTTCACTATTCGTCATTTGGTGATAAATGAATCCGGGACATTGAATGTTGAACTTTGTATTACTGTCCGTTACTGTGTCGAGTATCACGGATTCGATTCTACGATTAATGTGGAATTAGGCGAGTTTAAGTTAGTTAAAGCTACAATGAAGTTAATAAACTGAAATAGTGCCACGAAGAAAGAAATGGTCCAGCGGGGAAGCCTACTGGAGTTATGCAGCATTGTGGGGTAGCCTCGAAATCGGCCGCTGCCGGTCTCCTCAGCTGGGCCAGACCTCAGACACATACACATTACTAAACACTACTTTCTATGCACTTCTACACACCCACCTACGGCCTGACCGAGCCTTGGGCGGTCTTAGCTTTGGATACAGGTACGTATTATTTTTTTTTTAGCCTTCTCCCTTCAGTTTAGTATGATAGGAAATTCTTCCATATGGCCATTTGGGCCCGACCCGTGTCTGCCCGTCGAGCAGGCTGCTATTGGCCCCAGCCTGGGCGGCCTTTGCAGGGGCAGCTGCTGGCTGTAACACTTGTCTTACTTAGGCAGAATCTCAGTGTGGCAATAATATTTTAGCCCAACGGCATAATAACGACATGAGTCCCGTAGAATTACAGACTGATCCCTCTTAGTCGACTGCTCGATACTTTATACTGCTAAAACAAGTGGGCAAACGAGCTAAAATAATTTTACCTTCAATTCTTCTTCTCTATAATAATAACAATACGGCGAGAGCGGTTCCATTCTATAGGGACGTCATTTCTTATGATAAAGGACTTACCACTCTATCCTAAGCCAACGAACAATGGCAATACAGAGCATTTCCCAGTCAGCCTCTCGGGTCATCAGAGGCGACTGAGACTCCGTGACGGACCCCTCCAAGCTCAAATGCAGAAGGCGGTGCTCCTCGATACCGCCCGCATCATCCGCCGGTTTCTTTCCCTTTCCCCCTTACCCTCGGCCGTTTGGTCTCCCCTGCCGAGGGCTTCCATCTGCTTGAGTTTTTATTTATTTATGTATTTATTTAATTATGTTGATTTCTATGTATGTATATAATTTTCATTTACAATTATATATTTATACAGCCCAACCAGATGAGAAAACTTTGTAGATACCCCATAATAATAATTTCTTTATTTGCTTAAAACATGGTGGTACAATAAAATAAGTTCACGTGTTTTGCTTATAATTTGCATTCAAATTTAAGTTTATGTTACATACATTTCAGGTAACATTTATTTCAAAAAGGGTCAAATACATTCATTAAATCAATATCAACAAATCAATAATTATTAAAGGATAATGTCAGTAAATTCTTTAATGTCACACACTTTTACTTTAATAAGCCACTTATAGTCTCGATTTGAATAAATTCATTTTGAGGTTTTTAATGTCATTGGGGATTTTATTATATATCTCACACACACATTGTTAAACAACTTTTTCTGAATTTAGCAGATCTCGAAATGTCACTTAACACTAATCTATCCGGATTTCTTTTCAAGCGAGATTTTATATTTCTGGCTTTCTGGAAGAGCTCAATATGACTTTTGACAAAGCAACTCGTTTCAAAAATGTACAGTGCTGGCAACGGAAGTAAGCCTAGGCTCCAAAAAGATGCTCTACAGGACTCGCCCAGTGAAATACCATATATAGCTCTGATGTATTTCTTTTTTCGCTACAAATGCCATGTCATTGTTAGCGCAAAAAGTATGTCAAAATTATTGATATGTCATCTGCAAACAAGATACATTTATGACCAGACACTCTGGTTATGTCATTTAAGTATCTATAAACATAAGTGGACCTAGCAAACTTCCCTGAGGAATACCACACGTGTTATTTTTTTAGGGTCGAAAAACATGTTATCAATTCGCTATTTATGATTTTGTTAACAGTTACGCGCTGATACCGGTTCCTCAAGTAGGGTGATAGCCACTGTAGTGTAGATCCTCTTATTCTAATCGTTTCAAGTTAATTTAAGAGGTCGTGGTCTACAAAATCGAACGCTTTGCACAAGACAAATATAGACCTGTTCTTAGATAATCTTTATTTAATTATGTCAGTATGGTTTGCACAAGAGTAAATATTGCTAAAGTTGTCGACTTTTCTTTTTGGAAACCGAATTGATCTTTATTAATTATGTTGTATGTGTTGCAATAATTAAGCATTCGCCGTTGCATGCATTTCTAGAACACCTTCAGTAGAACAGGATCAGAACAGGTATAAGAGTAATTGGGCGATAATTGTAGACATCATTTTTTTACCTTTTTTATACAATGGATTGACGACTGATTGTTTTGATGCTTCTGAAAACGTACCAGATGAAAATGATAAATTAATTAAATACGTCAATACAGGCACTAGTTCGTAAGTACACATTTTAATTATTCTTGTACTGATTCCGTCAAAGCCATCTGAGTTGGTGTTGGACAAACCCATATTTTTTTTGTTCTTCGTTTTAAGTCGGAAAAAAAACATCGTGTTTGGTATAAGTTTGCTTTTAGCAGTTGTTTTTTGTGTCTTATTTGTCGTCAGATTTATTGTATTAGGCGATTAAATAAAATGGCCATTAAAAGCTGAGGCTATGTCACAATGATTTATCAATTCCTTTTTGTTTAAATTAATTGCAATTATAATATTGTCATTTTATACCACTAATTTCTTTTTTTATTACATTCCATGTCACTTTAGATTTTTTTTTATTTTTATTTATATATTTTCATGTGAAATCATTTTGGAGGTATTATACATTTTTTTAGCTCGCTGAGCGACCTTGAGCTTCCTCATACGGCCAGCAGTGAAGGACCACGTCTCAGTTCCGTAAGTCATCAGAGGAGAGGGAGAGGGCTATGCTCGGAGTTTCTCTGCGTGATAAACTTAGGAATGAGGATATCCGCAGTAGAACCGGAGTGACCGACATAGCCCAACGGATTAGTAAGCTGAAGTGGCAGTGGGCCGGCCATATAGCTCGAAGAACCGACAACCGATGGGGAAGAAAGGTTCTCGAGTGGCAGCCTCGTACCGGTAGGCGAAGTGTAGGGCGTCCCCCCACGAGATGTAGTGACGACCTGGTAAGACATGCAGGAAGTCGATGGATGCAGGTGGCTCAGGACCGTGTTTTGTGGCATTCTTTGGGGGAGGCCTATGTTCAGCAGTGGACTTGTGAAGGGCTGTAATGATGGTGATGATGATGATACATTTTTTTAATATTTTCGAGTAATTTATATACTTTCATTTATTGCTTGTTGTTTTATTTAATAATATTTTCACCTTAGTGACTGTTTAGTTTTACAGCTCGTTCTTAGACCTTTCATAATATAATCGTGTGTGTTTTATGAGTGTTGTTATACTTTAATTTTTATTAAAGGAAAACACAGACTGTAAAACATGCACAGTACTTCATGAAACTTGTTGAAGGCATAGTTCAGACTCATATCTGATCAAGAATATCAGACCAAGTTATGCTTTTCAGGCATTCCCTGTATTTGAAAATATTTTCGCAACTATAGTCCTTTTTAAGTACTGTGTGGGTTTTTGGTTTTTGTTTTTCTTTTTGCACAGGGAAAGATAATAATTGAGCCGAATAGTTGTCGGACAAGTATAAAGGTAGTAGCGTTAGCGTCTATAATCTTAATTAGCATGTGGTCTATGTATGAGTTTTTGCGTGTTGGTACATAAATATGTATTTTTAACCAACATAAATACGAAGTCATTTGTTGTTAAAAAAACTGTTCTTATGAAAATAAAACCTTTATATCTTAAAAGTCCGGACTTTTTAAAACCAATTCCTTAACCATTTCATTCTTTTAATTGCATTTTATCATTTTCATAATATGCTTTTATATGTGGACACCTTTGGGCGAAGTGTCAATGAACGGTGGGCATTCCCCTTTGACTAATCTTTGAAAAATAACCCTGTATAGACATAAATATAAATGGACTACCAATGAGGTGATACTTCTTGTCTCCGTTCAACTATTTTGGAAGTCTGCAGTATGTCATCAGATTGGATAAACCACAAATCTTCGCAAACAACTTCAATTCCTACCAAGAATGATTCGCGATGTTATTGAAATTAAAAATGATCGTAATATTAATAGAGAAGGTAGCTTAGTGTTACCTTCTTTATCTTCTTGGGATCCCATAATTACAGTGCTTAAACAGTGGTAGAGCTAAGCGGTAGCTTTTGCTGTCGCATGGATGGGCCAGCTCGAACCGGGATGGTACCACGCCCTCACAGAATACCAGCGTAAAGTAGAGGTTTACCTCTGCGTTGCGCTTGGTGAGTGTAGAGAACCGGAGGCCCGATTCCCCCCCCCCCCCCCCCCCCCCATCAACATGGTAGTGGAATTAAATAAAAGACTACCCCAGGAGGGTACCAGCACCCCTGGAGAATCCCTCGCTGAGCATCGCGCCTAATGCTGCTCGGGGCAAGGGGAGCAATACAACCAAGGCGACCCCTGTCACGCTATCCGTGAATTTTTGCAACATCAGGGGACTTCATTCCAACCTTAACGCTGTCCATTACCACCTAGAGACGGCGAAGCCGGCCTTGCTCTTTTTAACCGAGACTCAGGTGTCCTCTCTGTCTGATACTTCATATCTCTCCTACACGGGGTACGAATTGGAACACTCCTTTGTGCCCCGGGCTGGAGTTTGCGTATACGTCAGAGAGGACATCTGTTTTTGACGCCTCGGGAGTCTTGAAGGTACGGAACTGTCCATCCTATGGCTGCGCATAGACAGCGACGACCATCCCCGCGTCTACGGATGCCTCTATAGGTCCCATAGCGGTAATGCCGACACAAACCGACTCATAGACCACGTCCAAATGGCTGCAGACTCCGTGCTACGACAGGTTCCATCCGCAGAGATCGTGATACTTGGTGATTTTAACGCCCACCACGCTGAATGGCTTGGTTCTCGTTCAACCGATCATGCGGGTAGATATGTCTATGACTTTTCTTTGGCATATGGTCTAACACAACTGGTTACTTTGCCTACGCGGATCCCAGATGTGGAAGACCATGTACCTTCGCTGTTGGACCTTCTGCTGACCTCTCATCCGAACGGATATCAGGTGTCCGTCGATGCCCCTCTGGGCTCTTCGAACCATCGTCTGATCCGGAGTACGGTGCCACTCACGCTCCAATCGCAGTTGCGATCTGCAGCTTGCCGCCGTGTTTGGCACTATAGGTCAGCTGATTGGGACGGGATGCGGTCTTTTTTTGCATCGTACCCTTGGGGGCGGGTTTGCTTCTCGCCGGAAGATCCCAGCGCTGTTGCCGATTCTGATGCTGATGTGGTACTTCAGGGTATGGAACTTTTTATTCCATCCTCTGTGGTGCCCATCGGAGGCAGATCCCAGCCATGGTTTGGTCGCTCCTGTAAAATAGCATCACGCTATAAGCAGGAGTGCTACCGGGCCTGGGCTGACGCATCAAAGTCTCGGGATGTAAACACCAGCGCACTTAAAAAGAAGTATAATTCCGCCTCCAGGTCTTTCAAAAGCGTCATTGCTAAGGCAAGGTCTGAGCACATCGGCAGAATTGGCGAGAAACTAGTTCGCCTACCACTTCCACAAGGCTGCGTGCTATCACCAACGCTTTTTCTCCTGCATATCAATGATATGTTGCTAACTAGTAGCATTCATTGCTATGCAGACGACAGCACTGGTGATGCCTTATATACCGGCCGTGCCAATATTTCTCGGGAAAACGTCGCTGAGTACCGGGACAAACTTGTGTCTGAAGTCGAGTCTTTGCTTAACAAAGTCTCGGATTGGGACCGACTAAATCTAGTCCAGTTCAATCCCCAGAAGACACAAGTTTGCACGTTTACCGCTAAAAAGAACCCCTTTGTCGTATCTCCTCAGTTTCAAGGCACTCCCCATGCTGCCTCGGCTAGTATCGGAATCCTTGGCGTCGACATATCGAATAGTGTACAGTTTCGTGGTCACTTGGAAGGGAAGGCCAAATTGGCCTCTAAAAAGCTTGGCGTGCTCAGCAGAGCGAGACGGTATTTCATGCCGGCCCATCGCTTGCAACTTTACAAAGCGCAAGTTCGGCCCCACATGGAATACTGTTCTCATCTCTAGGCCGGGGCACCCCAGTGCCAGCTCCTTCCACTTGACCGCATCCAGCGCAGAGCGGTTCGAATTGTCGACGACCGAGTTCTTTCTGATCGGCTCGATACACTGGCACTGCGTAGAGATGTTGCATCTATTTGCATATATTATCGCATCTATCATGGGGAGTGCTCTGAGGAATTGTTCGGACTAATTCCAGCCGCTCAATTTCACCATCGCACATCGCGACAAAACTCGCGTTACCATCCATACCATCTGGATGATTGGCGGTCCACCACTGTGCGATTTAGAAGAAGTTTTCTCCCTCGCACAACTTCCTTGTGGAATCAATTACCACCAGCGAATTTTCCGGACCGATACGACTTAGGAACCTTCAAGAAAAGAGCTTACACCTTTCTAAAAGGCCGGCAACGCATCTGCAATTCCCCTGGTGTTGCGGTTGTTCATGGGTGGCGGTAGTCACTTACCATCAGGTGAGCCGCATGCTCGTTTGCCCCCTCTTCTATAAAAAAAAATTAATAAAATTACAACTATGCCCAAGCATACTACTGCAAGACTTCAAAACATAGCAACCTTATTTTGCGTAAATCGGATCAAAATTTATAATTGGAATTAAAAACTTAAGAAATGAATTGGGGGTGACTCAAACTTTAGGCCTAAACATCTAACATGGAGGTCATGGTTTAACAGGGGCAAAAATTTCTCATTACAGTCCTAGGGGTTCAAAATAACCAAAAACCAAAAAATTTAAAATTCTTATTTCGGCTATAACTCCGCCTCCTTCGGAGGATCTTACACAGCCTTTACTTCCCGCATCCCACTTGTTAAAAAGTAAAAGGTGTTGCGGGTTAACTATGACATCGGCACGTCAATTACCCCAGTTCCTAGTTCTACGAGTGCTGCAAAAAAAAAACTTCCTGAAAAATTTTGTATTCAATGTGATTCTGCCATTTTATTCAATTAAAATTCACGAACTTTGAACAAGCCTGCGGCCTGTGTACAAGTATATGCATATATCATTGAGTTTTCAGTTCTGTCGGCAGTCCTTATCGTCTCTGTTTTTTTTTAATTCTCTGTAGCCTCTTACGACACACACGGAACGATATGGTATAAGCGCTTGCTTTTAAATTGTATAGTATCTTTTTTCTTTATCATGATTGACACGTAAAATTCCACTCTTTGACATCTGTCGTTATACGATTATAGATTGCCCTAATTTTTAATCATGGCTGGCAAATTGATGATCGTAGAACCACATGTCTCACAACTTTGACACTGCTCCCTGTCTGCTTCCCGTCAAACATCTGAGTATTTTACGTTTAAGTGTAAACGAAATCATGTATAAAGAATGAATAGAAAAGAGTGCCAAAGCAAATAATTCAACGGCAGAGTTGGCAAGGAATGCCCTAGGCGAACGTTTATCGACTGAATTGATGACATATTGAAGATGGGCCAAATTAAAATTACCCTTAACCAACGAGCATATACCTACGTTTTCATATGCAAATGGATGTAAAGGAGGCGAGAGAGGTGTATCAAATGGAAGTCCGTAGTTTCTGGCTACCCCTCTGGGTGAGAGGAGTTTATGTTTTTGTTGTAAACGAGATGTCTACCGTGTAGCGGCGGTGTTAGAATATCCACGTGAGAGTTATGAAACAGGAGGTGGGCAGCATCATCTTCCTTATATTAACCTAAAATAATAAAAAGCTGCGATCTCCAACCCACCTGCCAAGCGTAACAAATATGGCAAATATCCTCACTATGAGGAAATTTAAGTGGAAGGTCTATGTTCGGCTGTGCATTTTTGTTAGGCTCTAAGAAATGGTTGAATACAACAAAAAAACACTACAAAATCTGATCTCGTCATTAGCGCTATATCAACTTAATGAAAGGATGTCAAATAGTCTGAGGAATGCGCCAGCTGTTTCTGACTTCAATAGGCAGTCTTCCAAGGAGAGCTCTTTTTTGTCACGAACAAAGATAGTTAATTTAATTTCGAAGCATCTGGAAGGTGCTACGATATTTGGTTTCACTTGAGAGCCTGGACAAATTGAAGTGATATGTATTATTTATTATTTATTAAATATAGTTTTTTTTATTTAACAAGTAGATAACAAAAAATCATAGACTAATAAATCGGTTTGTGGCATTCCCTGAGGTCTACGTTCAGCCCTATACTTATAAAGGGCTGTGATGATGATGATGGTGAACAGTATTCTGAAAAATGAGTTAACATTAACAATTGAAATCATAGTAAGTAGTTACTGCAGCTTACGCATACTTGCAGAAGACTTAAGCAAAAAATGTTATTGCATTTTCACTCCTGAGGAATAAGATCAAATAACTCACTGTCTGTCATTATAATAATGGTTCCCTTACAGTTATTCGGGAACAAAGCCATAGGTATACTATTTAACAAATAACATTTTTATTCTACAGTTCTAACGTGCTATTTCAAACACATGGAGCAACTGTTACGTAATTTCATATTCAATTGCTTGCATAAACGCCACTTTCAAAATAAACCAGAAGTAGTAAGAGAGGCTAAGTGTCTATTATTTGCAGACGACCTAAAATTGCTTTTAGCCATCAAGAGTGAGGATGATTGTAGCCACCTTCAGCAAGATATCGACCAAGTAGTAGAATGGAGTCACAAAAATAAGCTGCAGTTTAATATTTCAAAATGCTCTATTCTATCATTTAGTCGATCAAGGGCACCACTCCATTACAACTATAAGGTGGATGGCGAGCTAATGAAGAGGGAGGAATCAGTCCGGGATCTTGGGGTACAGATGGATGTCAAATTGACATTCCGGGAGCACGTATTGAACATATGTAAGAAATCTTATAAACGACTAGGATTTATCCTTCGCAGAGCAGTAAATTTTACCAACATAAAAGCCGTCTCAGTGCTGTATGATGCTCTAGTAAGGAGTCAACTGGAGTGTAACTCGGCAATATGGGCTCAACATGAAAATAAATACAGTCTTATGCTAGAACGCATTCAGAATAAATTCACGCGATTTGTATATGGGGTTTATCCCTTCTATCCCTTGATGTACCCAACCTTGTTTGTTTTGGGCATGGTTGGATACAACAAGTTGGAAACTAGGAGGGATCTAGCGCTGGTGACCTACATTTTAAAGGTGTTCCGTGGTTACATTAGCAACCCGGGTGTGCTGCAGTGGATAGGCTTACGCGTGCCTGATAGATATGTACAGCGGCGACGGCGCCCGAGCTTGTTCGCGGTGCCGCGCGGCAGGACTAAACTGGTACGCAACACCCCCCTCACGCGAACGATACACATACTAAATTTGGTTGCTGAGAAGTTGGACTTATTTTCATGTTCAAGAAGTGAGTTTGCAAAAGTGACATTATTCATAATATGTTATTCTCAAATTGAATTATACAATTGATTGTAATGTGTTGTTATTTAAATTAATTATTGTGTGTTGTAATTACTAATATTATTATCTTTTACCATTTAAATTATTACTTTATGCTTTATGATGTATTTCAATAACATATTTTAATTGTATTATTATTATGGGGTATTTGTATAGTTTTCTCATCTGGTTGGGCTGTATGAATATATAATTGTATTATTATTATTATTATTTTGAATTGAGATGCTACATTTATCGATTTAGGTTTTTCCCTGTAATGGTAGATGTTGGTAGGAAATATAAATAAATAAATAAATAAATTTTATAAAGTTTTCCATTGTTTCAAATACGTGACCGGAATCTATTACCCTGGCAATTTAATTATAAACATTAAATGGAACTCACTTGTCGAAAAATATTTTATTTCTAGTTGCTATAGAACTAAAATTTCGTATCATCTTGGTCGCACATTGTAAATTTTTACATTTAACACTTAAACTTTTCTAAATAGTCTTCACTGTATATTCAATCATTTTCTTTAACAACATAAAGGAGGCCTTTGTTGTCTTTTCACTTCTTTCTTCTCGAATAATTCATCAGTCATAATAATATACAGTAACATTGTCAAAATGTTATCTCAGATACCAATAGTTATTGAGAAAATTATTAGAATCAGTCCTTATTTTAGAAACAAAGGTCAGAGCTACGACTGCCGGTTCGGCTAGAAATGTTTATGTTACGATGAAATCGGTAGAAGGATTTAACGCAGTTTGGCAGAAAGCTGAGCAATCATAAATTAGCCGACAAAAATAATATAAAATAATAAGCTGTGCTGCTTTTGTTCAAATATTTCAACATTTCAATAAACTAATTAAAATCAAAATGAGATTACTGATTTCCACACATTTTGCACTGTACAAGTGCTTTCTAAAAAGATAACGAATTTAGAAGATATAGTGGTAGATCCCTTGCACACTGGGATTAATTATTCAGACCGGCATAGTGCTATACAACTACCAATGTGCTCAGCTTCGTTTCCGTCACAAATAAAACAAGTTAAATAAACGAAAATTGATCATGGAGTCTTAAACTCTAAATAGTAGCGATTTGCATAAAATAAGTAATTTTACAGTAGTAAAATGCCTCATGAAATATTATGCAATAGCGCTTGGGATGATACCTATTAAATAATGTAAAAATTTATTATTATGACACTTGAAGAAATAGTTTTTCTTTTTAATAGGAGAGAGAGAGAGAGAGAGCAATAAAATTAGGCGGTTCAACCCATTTGATATTTTCATTCAATCATTCACTTTCATTCATTGGTTACAGCAGTTTTACGTGGTAGAGCCATGCTGCAGCTATATTAGTAGTTAAGTTGTATTACGAATGGGTAGGCTCGACCGGGGAAGGACCACGCTCTCACAAAATACCAGCGTAAAGTAGCAGCTTTACCCTGCTGTGTTTCGTATGGTGAGTGTAGAGAACCGGATACCCTTTTTACTGGAAAAGAGGCATTCCATCTAGTCCTCATGGGTGACAACGCATATGCATTTTGATTCTTTATTGGGGATAGATATGCATATCTATGATTCAAAACAACCACTTGCCATCAGGTGGACTGTGTGCTAATTTGTCACCCTATCCTATAAAAAAAATTATATCTTAGTCCATCTCATAGACAACCTCATTAAGGGGTATTTGTCATAGTTTTTTATTTTTTACTTGTTTTATGGAAGACCCCGTGTAGTGGCGTGTAAGAATGCGTGTAAGAGGCGACAGAGGGAAACTGAGCCAGAGGATGGGCAGCAAACTGCGGTTGCCAACCCGCTCGCCAAGCGTGGCAACTATGGCAATATACCCGAAAGGTTAGAAAAAGACGGCCTTCAGTCCCCGGTGGCTCCGCAATTACTGGCAACGGTGGTGACCATGGTAACGGTGGGGCAGGGGGTGCTAAGACTCTCTGGTGGAGGTTCGGTTGCCACCTAAGAAGACTCGACCTGGCAACACACAACGCACGTACCCTGAGGACTGAGGAGAAGATCGTGGAGCTGGAAGAAGAGATAGACAAGTTACGCCAGGATATTTAAGGATTATCTGATGTCCAAAGAGAGGGGGAGGACACGATAAACCTCAAATCCGGCAACTTGTCCTATCACCGGGAGGATGAAAATCTGTCCCAAGGAGGTGACGGATTTATCGTCCACAAGCCTTTCGTTAACAACGTAGTAAAGATTGTGAATGTATCGAGTAGGGTTGCATACCTTATACTCGGAATCACCAAACGGTATTCGTTGAAGGTCATACAGGTTTACGCACCAACCTCGGCACATACCGATAAGGGGGTTGAGGATTTGTATGAGGATACCTCTAAAGCCATGCACTTATCCAAATGGAGCTTTGCGTTGAAGTCGCTAATGGGAGACTTCAACGCAAAGCTAGGGACAAGAGAGAATGGCGAGCTGAGGGTAGGTAAATTTGGCATAGGGCAGAGAAACCGAAGAGGCCAGCAGCTGACTGACTTCATGTAAAAAGAGGGGCTGTTTATGATGAACTGTTTCTTCCAGAAGCGGCCCCACAGGAAGCGGACCTGGTCGAGCCTTGTCGTTTCAAAAAAGTGTTTTAGTGATCGCGAGCGTGAAAACTGGTAATGATCATCGAATGGTTAAAGGCACACTAAAACTAAACATTAAGTTGGAGCAGTCTTGTCTAATGAAGTCAACGTTCCCCCCCTCGTGCTCTAATCCAAAGTCCCGAAACCTTTCAGCTCGAGTTACAAAACTGTTTTCAGTACCTAGAAAACTGCAATGCAGTGAACGATATGAATGATAAGCTCGTGGAAACTGTCCATGCGGTTTGAGCTAAGTTATGCAAGACCCAATCTCCAAATGCATGCTTCGGTAGATATGCAACTTTAATACTGCTCGTATTGAAGAAGCGATCGAGCGGAATCAGGACTCTGAAGTCTGCCTGAGATTTGTCTGCCAGAAAGAGCAAACGGTCAAAACTGTCACAACTGAAGACCGAATGTGGCAGCGTCGTTTCCGGGACACTTTAGATTTATTGTGTGAGATTGAGAGGTTCTATGGGCAGCTGTACATGTCGTCGTTAGAGCCACACGCAAGTGTGAGTAATGATCCAAGAGCGAGTCTTATCCGACACTATTCCGAAGATATCCCTGATGTCAGTCTGAGCGAGTTTAGAATGGCTCACCAGTACCTTAAAAACGGCAAGGCACTGGGTGAGGATGGAATTAAAGCGGAGCTTCTGAAAGCGGGTGGAAAACCGTACTTGAAGTCTTTCAGAAGCTCTATAATTCCATTCTCCATGTTCGCTCTACTCCGGAAGTGAGGAGTGGAAGTGGTTTTATTCCTCATGAAAGACGACAACGCTCTCTTGAAGAACTACAGCCCGATTTGCTTTCTGAGCCGCGTTTACTTGCTGTTTTCGAGAGTCATTACGATTCGACTAGCCTCCCGAACAAGTCATTTTCCGAAAAGGCTTAGTACCATTGACCACATACATACCCTTCGACAAATTGTACAGAAGTCCGAGGAGTACAATTTTTTATATGTCTTGAGTGAGTGGACTAAAAGAAAGCCTTTGATTCCTTTGAAATTTGGGCGGTGCTGCAGCGGTGCTAAGTTGACTTTTAGTATATCTAAGTGCTGAAGTGTTTGTACAGTAGGACTACGATGGCTTTCCGAGTACAGAACCAGACTATAAAGCCTATCCAACTGCAGAGAGGTGTAAGACAGGGTGACTATATGTCCCCGAAATTCTTCACCGCTGCATTGGAAGACGTTTTCAAGCTACTGAACCGGAAAGAATACGGTATTTTCATAAATAACGAGTACATCACTCACCTTCGATTTGCCGACGATGTAGTCCTTATGATAGAATCGCTGGAGGACCTAAGCACTATGCTCAATGACCACATAGTGACAATTACGAGACAAAACAAAGATCATGTTTAATGTCCATGTCACACCTATGCCGGTAGTTGTTGGGAGCACTTAGCTCGAAGTTGTTGACGAGTATATTTACCTGGGACAAATAGTCCGATTAGGTAAGTCCAACATCGACCGAGAGGTCAATCGACGGATTTAACTCGGTTGGGCAGCGTTTGAGAAATTACGGCACATCTTCTCATCAGGTATACCTAAAAACTTGAAAACGAGACTGTACAACCAGTGCATTTTGTCAGTGATGACCTATGGAACTGAGACGTGATCCTTCATTGCTGGCCGTATCAGGAAGCTCAAGGTCGCTCAGCGAGCTATGGAGAGGGCTATGCTCGGAGTTTCTCTGCGTGATAAAATTAGAAATGAGGATATCCGCAGTAGAACCAGAGTGACCGACATAGCCCAAGGAATTAGTAAGCTGAAGTGGCAATAGGCCTGCCATATAGCTCGAAGAACCCACAACCGATAGGGAAAAAAGGTTCTTGAGTGGCGGCCTCGTACCGGCGGACGAAGTGTAGGGCGTCCCCCTACTAGATGGAGGAACGACCTGGTAAAATATGCAGGAAGTCGATGGATACACGTGGTTCAGGACCGTGTTTTATGGTATTCCTTAGGAGAGGCCTATGTACAGCAGTGGACTTATGAAGGGCTGTGATGATGATGATGATGATGATGATGAAATATGCTGTTACCTATTTCCTACTTCGTTTCCCTCTGTCACGAAGATGCTGCTGCTTTACCATAGACTTTACGATTGTTAGGCGAGTTGGTAATTGCAGTTTTTATATTTTTTAGTTGTCATCAGAAAGAAGGTGTCTGTCTCTGTCTCTTTGTCACCTCTTACGTCATCCACCCTATTACATAATAATAATAATAATAATAAAGAGTTTTATGCAAAATGTTTTAATGAAAAAAATTAGAATTTTTTAGGTGCGAAGTTTATAAAGTTACAGCCTTTATACGTCTCACTGCTGGGCACAGGCCTCCTCTCATTTCTGAGAAGGTTTTAAGACAAGGAAATCTCCGTCACACTGCCTCAATGCGTGTTGGCGAACTTCACATGTTACGGCTCTCAGCTGCCCCGACAAAGTCGACTGTACTAGGGGCCATGAGTAGTACCTTCGACGAGCAATAAAGGGTTAGGGTCCAATGGCCTATGGATAATTATTATACTAGCTGGATAAACAAACATGAACTTACCTAGTTCCGGAGGTAGGGTCGACCACAGCGCCGTCAGGTGGTAGGTTAGGTGTATGTAAGTAGTGTGCGAAAGTGTGTATAAATCTAACCTGACATCTCCGTAATGATCCGAGAGCAGACCCACAGTTGCTGGTTTTCTCCAAAATGTGCGATCTCTCCAGTAGGCGTTCACCAATTGAAACCTTCTGATATTATTTCACTATATTAGTTTGTCAACTTTATTGTACATTTAATTAACTTCAAATTTAACTAAATCCACGTTAATCGAAATCAATCAAGTGACACATGATACAACTAAAGAACGGTCGGTCAAAGTTCAGTGTTCCATGTTCACTTAGCAACAAATTATAATCGAGCACACGCGATCTCCTCTCGAGTCACAAAGTTTAGCGTTCTCCCGACAAAGCAAAATCCTTCATACGATAATAAAAGGCCACACAAACAACAACTCGTCGGCGCAAATTAATGGCTATCAGTTAATTTAATCACTCAAAACTTAATACAAGCCTCTTGTCACGAAACGTACAAATTAGACAACTTAATGAGAGGCACGCGACCTACCGATTTATTCTTCTAGACGACTCCGACCGGCCGTCGCGTGACAATCTTCTAGACAGAGTCCTATCGAATCGGCGTACGCGCACAATAAACCACACGGGCCGCGCCCAACCAACTCAGCAGTCGCAAACAATACTAACTTCGCCCACGCGTCGAGCGACTGATTGCTCGGCCAAGAGACCCGCCCAGGAGAGGGGGCCGGATGACCTTTAAATTCCATCGGAACGAAAACGCCGTGAAGCGCGTATTAAATGCAGTTTTTAAATGTTTTAGATTAGGCCTACACCTACACATAATGCAAACCTACGTAAACAACCATAGTTTGCCCATTTCATTATTACTTCATTACGGCGAAGGGATTTGGGTGTAATAAGGTTTTCTTATTTTTATTTTTTTTTAGGTTTTTCTTTTAGTTAAGCCATTATACTGTGACGTATTAAAAATATTAATATGTTTACAATTAAGATATCAAAGAAAAGTTAAAGTTACAATTAGGTACTAGTAATTAAGTATTGTGGCGAACTTTTTTATAAGTTTGACAAACAAGCACACATATCACCTAATGCTAAGTGTGTAAGTGGATCATACACAAATATATGTATCATTAATGAAGAACATAGAGGTTTGACTCCAACTTCTCGTTTGTTCGCGCGGTTAGGTTTTAGAACTACTACGTATTATTCGGAATATGTATTATTGTATTTAAATATATGTTATATATATTTAAATATATATTTATTTTACATAATTTGTAATGAGGTTTGAAGTGATAAAATTTCTGAATTAAGACACTCTATTTCAGTCTCATAACAATTTTAAATGTTTTCCACCTCAATTGAATATAATTTAATTTTACTAATTAACTCTTGCTTTTCCTTACATACATTTGTATAATTTTTAATATTAATTTTAGTTTTAACTAATTTTTGCACTTTCCTAATATATTTATTAATTTTTATATATTTTTTTTAATTTCCTTCTGCTGCTTGTAATTCTTTCTGCTGTTCTTGATGTGGTAGAATCATCAGTCAAATCTATTATTGTGGAGGGTTGCAACGTTTTATGAAATTTACATTCTACGAGCTCCTCGAACAGACTCTGAGTTTTAAGTGCATGCAAGTTATCAATGTTTTGTTTAAATTGTGAAATTTGCTCATTAGCTTCAGTTAATTGTAATTTCAATGCAGCAATTAATCTGAGGGTTTCCTCATATTCTTTGCTGCATCGGTCAAACTCATCGACTGTCCTCTGGAGCTGATCCCTTTCCTTTAAAATATCTGTATAGTCTCTATGTAACTTAACCATATCACTTTTCAATTGAGTATTTTTCGAAATTATACTTATTATTTCCTTTTCGTTGTCATCCCTTTCTTTAAGTAACAGCTCACACTGCTCCCTGGATGCCCTCAGTTCTTGGAGCGCAAGATGGAGTTGGTTCTCCATCTGGCGTTACGAGTATTCATTTTACTATGTATTTTAAATAGTAAAATAAAACAAAGATGGAAAATCAAGGGAACAGAGTAAGCAAATATCCAATTATAGGACTCTAATTACAGATCTCAAATTAAATTATCAAGAAAACAATTCAAAATGAAATCCGAAAATAACAACACTTAAGAGATATATCGTAAATATTAAAAGGGATAACAAGAATTACAGTAACTTTTAAACGATGTTCGTTACCTGCTGTCACTTTAAGTTGAGAGGCACTAAAAATTTATTTCTTTAAATATTTACCACTTTTATTTATTACACAATAAAATTTGTTCGTAATTAACAACTATTACTTAAATTTGAGGTGGAAATGATCAATTACAATAATTATTTTTACGAAATTATTTGGGAGCCCAATTTTTTAACTATTTGTCACCGGGGTTGCCACAGAGTAAGAGTAACATATGTTGTGTATGTATGTACCTACTATGTATACATTATATTTTAATATAAATTACACTTTATTTATGTTTCACATCTGCCTACAATTGTCTTTGGCACCCAGGGTTGACTGGCAGAGAATACCATATGGCATTAAGTCCGCCCTATGTACCATTTACCTTAAGGTGTTACAATTAAGTTTTTAAATAAATAAATAAATATATTCAAAAGATCGATATAAAAGTCCGCGATGATATGGGGGCACGGCAGTGCCCCCGCCAAGTCGAGCATAAAAGCGGCACGGCCGTACCATCCTTTTCTCGAAGCAGTTTAGGCCATTTTCGAAACCCTATAACTTCTTTGTGGATAAAGTTAGAAGCCTAAATTTTTAGTTACCAAGTAGTCATTGTATAAGCTCAATATATTTCCAATTTTATTAAATTTTAATCAGTAGTTTAAGAATTATAACTAGTCAAAATTTGTTAATATTGTCACTCACTGACTGACCGATCATCAAAACTCTAAGGAACTTCTAGCAGACATACAATCTTCAAATTTGGAATAAAACTATTGTTTAGTATATAAATCAAGAAAAAATTAAAATATTTTGCAATTTCGGTCCAGTTTTCGAGGTACACCAACTGCATAAATAACTTTGTAATCCCATATAAATATATAGGATTACAAAGTTACATTTGCAGGGAATAAATCAGTGTACCTTTATATGTGTAATATAATGGAATAATAGGTGTATATAGGTACCAAGATTTAACTATCTACAAAAAGAAATGAGATGCCATCAAAAACATAACTTGTAAAAAAAAACCTTCTTCTTTTTTTTTATAGAAGAGGGGGCAAACGAGCATGCGGCTCACCTGATGGTAAGTGACTACCGCCGCCCATGAACAACTGCAACACCAGGGGAATTGCAGATGCGTTGCCGGCCTTTTAGAAAGGTGTAAGCTCTTTTCTTGAAGGTTCCTAAGTCGTATCGGTCCGGAAAATTCGCTGGTGGTAATTGATTCCACAAAGAAGTTGTGCGAGGGAGAAAACTTCTTCTAAATCGCACAGTGGTGGACCGCCAATCATCCAGATGGTATGGATGGTAACGCGAGTTTTGTCGCGATGTGCGATGGTGAAATTGAGCGGCTGGAATTAGTCCGAACAATTCCTCAGAGCACTCCCCGTGATAGATGCGATAAAATACGCAAAGAGATGCAACATCTCTACGCAGTGCCAGTGTATCGAGCCGATCAGAAAGAACTCGGTCGTCGACGCTCTGCTCTGCGCTGGATGTGGTCAAGTGGAAGGAGCTGGCACTGGGGTGCCCCGGCCCAGAGATGAGAACAGTATTCCATGTGGGGCCGAACTTGCGCTTTGTAAAGTTGCAAGCGATGTGCCGGCATGAAATACTGTCTCGCTCTGCTGAGCACGCCAAGCTTTTTGGAGGCCTATTTGGCCTTCCCTTCCAAGTGACCACGAAACCTCACACTATTCGATATGTCGACGCCAAGGATTCCGATACTAGCTGAGGCAGCAAGGGGAGTGCCTTGAAACTGAGGAGATACGACAAAGGGGTTCTTTTTAGCGGTAAACGCGCAAACTTGTGTCTTCTGGGGATTGAACTGGACTAGATTTAGTCGGCCCCAATCCGAGACTTTGTTAAGCAAAGACTCGACTTCAGACACAAGTTTGTCCCGGTACTCAGCGACGTTTTCTCGAGAAATATTGACACGGCCGGTATATAAGGCATCACCAGTGCTGTCGTCCGCATAGCAATGAATGCTACCAGTTAGCAACATATCATTGATATGCAGGAGAAACAGCGTTGGTGATAGCATGCAGCCTTGTGGAACACCAGCGTTGATAGGCTTGAAATCAGAGCATGCACCGTCTACTACGACCTTGATACTCCGATCAGCAAGGAAACTGGTGATCCATTTGCAAAATTTCTCGGGAAGCCCATAGGAAGGAAGCTTCGAAAGAAGCGCTTTGTGCCAGACCCGATCGAAGGCCTTCGCTATGTCCAAACTAACGGCCAATATCTCCCCCTTGGACTCTACTGCCTCCGCCCATCTATGAGTCAAATAGACTAGAAGATCACCAGCCGATCGACCTCGACGAAAACCGTACTGGCGGTCACTATTCAGCTGGTGATCCTCAAGGTACCTCATGAGCTGGCAGTTTATAATGGATTCCATTATTTTGGAGAACAAGGAGGTGATGGCAATAGGCCTGTAGTTGGACGGGTCTGAGCGGTCGCCTTTTTTAGGGATCGGGTGGACCAAAGCTGTCTTCCATGAATTCGGGACTACGCCTTGGGAGTAGGAGTACCGGAAAAGACGCGTTAAAACCGGTGCCAACTCCGGAGCACACGTCTTCAGCACAATGGGAGGGACGCCATCGGGCCCACTCGACTTGCTGACGTCCAGGGAGAAGAGTGCTTTGCGAACCGAGTGCTGTGTAAATCGCACATCCGGCATGGAGCACTCACATCGCTGGATGGTCCGCGGTGTATTCCCCCCGTCATCTAGAGTCGAGTTGGACGCAAAAAGAGAGCTCAACAGATCGGCTTTCGACTTTGCGGCATGGGCCAGTGAGTCGTCCTCCCTGTGCAGAGATGGAAGAGATGGGTGACAGAAATTCCTTTGGACAGCCTTGGCGAGAGACCAGAATGCACGGGTTCTCGAAGGAAGGCGAACTAGCTTCTCGCCAATTCTGCCGATGTGCTCAGACCTTGCCTTAGCAATGACGCTTTTGAAGGACCTGGAGGCGGAATTATACTTCTTTTTAAGTGCGCTGGTGTTTACATCCCGAGACGTTGATGCGTCAGCCCAGGCCCGGTAGCACTCCTGCTTATAGCGTGATGCTATTTTACAGGAGCGACCAAACCATGGCTGGGATCTGCCTCCGATGGGCACCACAGAGGATGGAATAAAAAGTTCCATACCCTGAAGTACCACATCAGCAACAGAATCGGCAACAACGCTGGGATCTTCCGGCGAGAAGCAAACCCGCCCCCAAGTGTAGGATGCAAAAAAAGACCGCATCCCGTCCCAATCAGCTGACCTATAGTGCCAAACACGGCGGCAAGCTGCAGATCGCGACTGCGATTGGAGCGTGAGTGGCACCGTACTCCGGATCAGACAATGGTCCGAAGAGCCCAGAGGGGCATCGACGGAGACCTGATATCCGTCCGGATGAGAGGTTAGCAGAAGGTCCAACAGAGAAGGTACATGGTCTTCCACATCTGGGATCCGCGTAGGCGAAGTAACCAGTTGTGTTAGACCATATGCCAAACCAAAGTCATAGACAGATCTACCCGCATGATCGGTTAAACTAGAACCAAGCCATTCAGCGTGGTGGGCGTTAAAAAAACCGAGTATCACGATCTCTGCGGATGGGACCTGTTGTAACACGGAGTCTGCAGCCATTTGGACGTGGTCGATGAGTCGGTCTGTGTCGGCATTACCGCTATGGGACCTATAGAGGCACCCGTAGACGCGGGGATGGTCGTCGCTGTCTACGCGCAGCCATAGGATGGACAGGTCCGTACCTTCAAGGCTGCCGAGGCGTCGAAAACAGATGTCCTCTCTGACGTATACACAAACTCCAGCCCGGGGCACAAAGGAGTGTTCCAATTTGTATCCCTGGTAGGAGAGATATGAAGTATCAGCCGGAGAGGACACCTGAGTCTCGGTTAAAAAGAGTATGGCCGGCTTCGCCGTCTCTAGATGGTAATGGATAGCGTTAAGGTTGGAATGAAGTCCCCTGATGTTGCAAAAATTCACGGATAGCGTGACAGGGGTCGCCTTGGTTGCATTGCTCCGCTTGCCCCGAGCAGCATTAGTCGCGAGCGGAATTTCGCCCCCCCCAGAATACGCGGGGCAGCTTGAGCACGCATGCTCAGGAGTGAAGTAGTTTGGTCGTGGATGCTCAGCGAGGGATTCTCCAGGGGTGCTGGTACCCTCTTGGGGTAGTCTTTTATTTAATTCCACTACCATGTTGATAAGGGGGGGGGGGGGGGGATTGGGCCTCCGGCCACCTGCACTCACCAAGCGCAACGCAGAGGTAAACCTCTACTTCACGCTGGTATTTATTAAGTCGGTTAATTTATTCAGTCCCTACTTAAAGGTGCATCTGTCTTAAGTTATTACATAATTAGCTAACCTAACAACATCTTGTAGTAATCATATCAATATTAAAAATCTTTTATGTTTTAAATAAATAAATTGACTTGGCAATCGCACGAAACGATCTAAGTTAATATAATATATATTACTTGAGAGATACCTTGCATTTTCATGCGATGGCCAAGTCAATCTTTTTAGTAAAAATATAAAAGAATTTTATTATTAATTTGGTCACTATAAGATGTTGTTACATTAGCTAATTACGTAATAACCTAAGGCAGATGGACCCTAAACTAGGGACTGAATAAGTTAACCGACTTGGTATTACATGGATCTCACAAATTTTTACGGTAGAATAACTGAGTTGCGAGACTTGGTTTTTTTTACAAGTTATGTTTTTGATGGCATATATATTTATCTCCTAAGGGTAACCCACAGAATTCACGTTTATCTTTTACATATTACAAAAAAGTGTGTTTTATATACCAAGCTATTTTATACAATACAGTAGTATTCCTTATCCATTTAAATACATTACATACGTTATATATTTCATAAAGATCAAAAGTCCTCGTAACAGCGTTTCATTAAAATGAATATCTTAGAACATATCATTAGAGATTTAAAAAGCGGAGGCACAGCGGCTGGCTGGCCGTACGTTTCGTAATGGTTGGGAGCGGTCGGCGGGCGCGAGGTGTGCCGTGAGCCTCGTATGGAGAGTTGGCCGCTCCCCGGGCAGAACACCTTGTCCAGCGGGAGACCTCCCGTTTTCCTTTCACGGCCATAGGTAATACAAGTATTAAAGCCCCGACTTCTTAAGCTGTTATGGCTTAGCTTTTCATTTCATCCTTTACATTCCGCTTGCGCTGTCGTCCCCGTGCTGTCGTGAACTTGCGGGGTCCGCTAGCTGACCGAGCACCCGTCCCCTTACGGGGTTTCCTCGTTCAGTTCAGTCGAGGAATAGAACGTCAGTCCCGTCCCGCCGCAGCTAGCGCCGCCGCCCCCGTGACGTTGAGTTTGCTGTCCACGCTTACCGTCCCCGTACGGTGGGTGCCCTCCCGCCTCCGCTAGCGCCGCCGCCCCCGTGCGGTCGTGTTGGCGGTCCACACTCACCGGCCCCGTACGGTGAGTGCCTCCCCGTCTCCGCTAGCGCCACCGCCCTCGTGCGGTTTCGTTAGCCGATCGTGCTCACCGTCACACTCACTCCTCTGGCACCGTCGCCCCCGTGTGGCTGTGTTAGTTGACCCGCCCTCATGTCCCAGTACGGTTGTGCCCCGCACCCCCCTTCCCTAAGGGGTCGCTTCCTCTGCGGCGAAGAGGCCATACAGGCCAGAGCCAGTCCCACAGGTGGTGTTTAGTGGGTAGGCACTTCTTAGTGAGTCCCACATAACCACGCAGCCGGCCGCGTGTTGTGCTATAAGCATGCACCACCTCCCTCCCCCGTTTCCGGAGGGTAGCCTTGTTATGAGCGCAAAAAAAAATCGCGCGTCGCCCTGTAGGATTGTTAAATTCGTAGTGATCGCACGCGTCTATCGGTGTTCTCCAGCCAGTAATATAAAAATAAAATTTGTTTTACAGCGCGACGCTATACACAAGTCAGTGCGACTTTCAGTACGTTATTGTATAAATAAGATTAAAAACTTTTTCTTTTCGACCATCGAATTTACCATTTCAATTTTAGCGCCTTCAATTTCCGGTAAAGCTATCTTTTGCAATGATCATTATTAAGTCACAGGGTCAAACATTCAACATTGCAGTTGCAGGCTTAGATTTGAGCGTTGAGTGTTTCTCACACAAACAGTTATATGTCGCGTTTCCGCGAATAACCTCTAAAGAAAACATGTTTGCCGCATGAAAAATCAGCTGTAAATATTGTATACAAAGATATCCTGTAGTATAGATAAATCATAATATTATTAATCACTTATAGCCGTGCGAAGCCGAGGCAGGTCGCTTGTTACATGTAAAATAAATTTAAGGTTCTGACTTTTACGTATTAATAGGCAGTATGAAAAACTGTCGAACTTGTTTGTTGTCATTATTTTTATGTCTACCACTTAAAGACAAAGTAAATTTGGATATTAAGATATCTAAAACAAGTCTTCAAAGAAACTCGACGCGATTCTAGATATTTCAGAATAAAACTATAATTAATTCTATAAGCACAGACCAAGTCTTGATTAGCAGTGATCTCTTAAATTGTCTCCGACGACGCTCCGAAGCCTGCGTGCAAATTTAATTGACTTAGGAAAGTCCTGGACGCGTGGAGTAGAGACTAGAAAATTTTAAGGAATTACTGCAATTAATGAAAATGGATTTAAGATTCAGCTGAAGTTCACCTATTGTGAAGTAATTAAAGATTTAAAATGTTTTCAAAATGTTATATAATATACTCGTATTTAATAAAATAAAATACCAGCTGACCCGGCGACCTTCGTACCGCCTAACAGTCGATCTATTAACTTTTTTTTAACACTTATTCCGCCATTCGGGACACTGGGTCAGCTAGTAAGATAAAAAAAGAAAAAAGAAAGTTGATAAGTCAAGAATTACATTATGTCAAAAAATAAAAATTATAATTGTTTTGCCTTTCCGGAACCCCTCCACTAATACTTAAACTTTATGGTATGGTATTAAAGTTCAAATTGACTTTTAAGTATTTACGATCTTTTGTATGGAAATATAGAAAAGTGTTGTTTTTATAATTTTTCAGGCAATTTTTTAAATTTTTCTCTGCGTAAGAGCCATCTCCGTACTTCAACGAATATTATAAAAAAAAAGAATTAACGAAATCAGTTCAGCTGCTCTCGAGATTTGCGCTTAGCAACACTTCAGCGATTCATTTTTATATTATAGATTACATCTTTGAATCATAAAGCCGGCCTATTGCCACTTATCTTACTGATTTGTCTGTAATATCCTGGTCTATAGAAACCAAATAAGTGATCGCAGTAATGAAAAGGCTGGTTCAGAGCCTCTTGAAACTGTCGGGCGAGCACAGTGTGACATACCACGAACTCCGTCAGCTAATAGTGATGCAGCCAGTCGAGTCCACCTTTTTCAGTTCGGGGTACTTCGTACCGCTTCAGCTACATCACCCGGCGTTATGATGACGGAGTCCATGGGCGTAATATTCGCACATTGACCCACCACAACTTCCGTAGAAGGGCCCACGCTTTGGTTTACGGACTGACCACAGGCCGAATACGACAGTATCGGCCTGATTTGGTGCTGGGTCCGTTCCACGTAATATTGGTAGCTCCAGTGACTTACCGAGCCTCTTCTGATCACTTTCTTGTTGAACCGCCTCGACCTCTCAGTGTATCGCCTAATCCGCTTCCCCCAAGCAGCAATGTTTTGCTTCAGATTGTCTATGCACTTCCGGCTGAGACAAACTGATATGTACGCACAACTATCGTTCTATTATTACCCGACCTGAAGCTTGTCAGTCTGTCGATGAGGGTTCTTGCCTTTGCGATATGGTTCTCTATACTTTTTCTCCAGTTTCGGATAGCTCTACTTTAACCAACTCTGGGAAGCTTGGCCAATGATACGGCAAACTGTCAGTGTGGCGCCAAAAAGAATTGAGTCCGTCTCACAGAGGTCCCGGCTGGCTTCCAAACAGGTCACCAGCATTGGGTTTAGAGCCCCCACGACAGCACCATTCTGCTTGCTTAGGGTTATGCGGGGAAGTCACGGTCGATTTTTGAGAGGTGTACTGCGCGTTCCCTTAATCGCCTCTTCCAATATACTCCTCATTTGCTTAAGTTCTAGTTCCTTGGAGACTGTTTCATCATCCTCTGAATCAACAATAACTGCGACATCCACGTGTGCTGGTTGCTCTGCAACTTGTAGCGCCGCACCCCTGCCGTAATACTTTCATCCGATAATGGCACAGTCTCACGTTGTAGCCGTTCGTGTTCGAGTCCGCCAGGTTTTGCGCGGTGACGGTTATAGATAGCTTTAGCTCAGCAATAAAGCGATGCATCCTAGCCCAGTACGCAAAACCTCCAATTTCTCCCCCTTTTACCCTAAAATACGCTCGCAATGCGTTCGAGTTCATGGCTTTCGTCTAACCTATGTAGCGCACACCACCATCGGTTGGTGCCCCTTGCCGAGTCCTAGAGGAACCTGCCGCTGCCAAGTCATCTGGTAAGTATGATGGATGGCGAGGTGCCACTGGGCGGTCGTGCAGCACCTCGCGCTGGACTGTCGGCACGCATGCTGTCACGTTCAACGCCAGCTCCAGACGCTCTCTGGCGACCTCCAGGCAGCCTACCCCTACCCTATGAGCATTCCTTTATGTACCATCATCCATTTCATGGGCGTCAATTATCAGGAGACGCCTAGACCCGGCACTGTTTCATGGTTCGGCCATATGCACAAGCCTTTGCACCTTCAATTTTGCCGAGGCACGGTGATAATACCATGGAAAGGTGCTAACTGACGTCAGCGGGTGATGATCGTCACTTCCCTACGCTTTGTTATTGGTATTATTATTTTTAAATACTCGTACTTTGTAATTGTAGTAGGTTAGGTGGCTTTAGTTATTATAATTTTTTAATTTCTTTTGTTTCTTGTATTTAATTGTATTTGTATTGTAGGTGGTGATGGTTCATAATAAAATATAGTTTTAAGAGCGTATAGTCGCCAAAAACTTATTGCGTGACATTTTTAACAATAAACATATCTTTGTGTGAATAAATAAATTTTAATAATTTAAAATTTCCTTAATTATTAAGGATAACTCAAAAACTATTGGTCAAACCTTGACCAAATTTATATGGGATCACATTGAAAGCACTGGCTTTCAAATGAAAAAAGAGTCAACAAAATCGATTTACTCAGAAAAAAGTTATGAAGTTTTAACACACATTAAAATAAAACATACAGTGGAATTGAATACCGTCTCCTTTTTGAAGTCGGTAGAAAAAGAGACCCATACTACTGGTAACGAAGAATTCTATTTTATCCTTAGGATGACAACATCTACCTTTTGATTCCAAAACGAAGATAGATGAATGTGCCTATGGGCCGCAGCATCTACTTATCATCAGGTGGACTGTATGCTCGTTTGTTTCCCATATTCTATAAAAAATGCTACGGTCATAGATTAATGATAAGTCACCTCAGTCACTTATCATTAATCTATGGCTAAGGTATTCTTAAAGAATAAAAAACAACAACTTAAATGGGACGTTTAATGTGAGGGTAGAACCGAATTCCACTCACACGCATTGTTTGATGTTGTACTTAATATGCATGAAAACACGTGAAAGCAATTTACTTAAAATTGCTCGCCTCTTACGTAAAAAAATATTTTAGTATTTCAGGTATTCAGCGGAATCGCGAAACATTAAATATTCATAGAGATTAAGTTAAAATACTCTATGCAAAAAGCGAGCCGCTTTCCACGACTAGATACAGCCAAGCGTACCACAAATCCCGGCTTTGGATAATTAGTTCGGTTCTCTTTTGATTAACTTTGATACTCGTTAAATTTACTTACAAGGTGGTTGTGAATTAGTTTAATTGAGATTAGAATTTCAAATCTCTTGCTTTAAATTTCATCATGTGATTGTATTCGCAACATCTTTAGGTAGTTTATAAAGTTACCAAACACTTACAACCTAACTCATAAAATTGAGGTCAATTTAAAAAATGCTTAAAGTTGCTCTCTCTTTCTCTCTCTCTCTCTCTCTTTAATAAACTATAATAGAAAGATACAGGTATATAGACAATTAATAGTTTATTTATGAAAGCGATAAACAAAGGATAAAAGTAAAGCTGTTAGTATTTATATTATTATATATTTATATATTCGCCGATGGTTACCAACCCGTCTGCCAAGCGTGGCAACTATGGCAAAATCTCCCTCCCCTATGATGAATTCAATGAGGGAGGTTTATCTTAAGCATTGAACTTATGATAATGTAATGCTATAATGATGAATACTTACTTTCTTACTTCTTACTCTTTTTAAAAACCGCGAGTACAGTGATATACGCCTTGTAATAAGGCGAAAGAAAATCCACCACCTCATGTTATCACCCCCTGAGTGTCGTAGAGATGACAAAGGGAAATGAAATAAGATAATCGTAGCAGCATGTGCCTGACAAGTACTAAAAATAATAAAAAAATTGCGGATACGAACCGCATTGCCAAGTGTAGCAAATAGTGTAGACTTATGTTCTGGTTGACTTTTGCAAGGTTGTAATGATGCTTTTGATGAATCTATCTATGTTTAAAAACCCATTGCCATGGGAGTTGCTTCTAATAAGAGTCGCCAATCTATCAACCCCATCAGTGTCCTTCCAGAAACGACGTTAGTTCTAGTATGTATAATAACGAATAATGGTATGAGTAAATATAATATGACAATAAAAGACATCAACATATAGAAATAAACAACTATTTATTACTGCAGCATTATTATTAATACAATACGTGGAAGAGCCACGCTGCAGCCATATTATGGTTGAAGCACAGAATATAATACAAGCGTAAAAAAGAAGCTTCATTCTGCTGTGTTTTCTCTTATGGTGTAAGTGTAGAGAATCAGAGAACCTTTTCTGCCGACTTTAAAAAGCAGACGGTACTCAATACGACTGTATGTTTTTTTAAGTGTGTTACCTCATAACTTTTTACTAAGTAAATAAATTTCGATGATAATTTTTTTATTCGAGAGCTGGTACTTCACATGTGGTCTCTTATGAATTTGATCAAGGTCAGACCAATAGCTTTTGAGTTATTCTTAATAATTTATATTGAAGTCGGCTGTACAAAATGATTACGGAAAACGCTGCATTTCGTCTTCTACCTTGTCATCAGGGATGACAAAGCATCTGCACTTTGTTTTTTAATCAAGGATGGATGTAGATGTCTATGGGCCACAGACCCACTTACCATCAAATCGACTGTGCGCTAGCTTGTCATCCTCATTTTATAAAAAAAATATTAATATCGACCAAACAATCAAGAAATGGCGTGTTGTGCTTTAAGGTCGGCACAGCACATGTCGGCACCATAGCAACGCCGTCAACACAACAAGATGTCGTCTAATAATATTGTAAAATGCAATCAGTGTAATTTAGTAGTGAGTAATATATTAGCTTTTGTTCAGAATAAAGTAGACGTTATGAATGAGGAAAGTTTAGTGCGTATATGTATGACTTATCTTTTTCTGCGGAAGAAATTGAAAATGCAAAGAGATTACTATTAGAATCAGTGCCTACCTCAAAGAAAAAGATAAATCGAAAGAAGAATGGCCGCTCGAAGAGAGATTTATTTGATGTTGTAAATCTTTTTAAAGAGACTGATCCGGATTTAATTCCTACTTTTGTTGCAAGAGACTTACAGAAACTACCTCCTGTCGATTTTGACCATATTGATCCGACAAAACTGTTAAAAGATTTGATTGTCACGCAAATGAGTTGAGGACAATAAAGCAATCGTATGTAACTGAAGAAAAGTTAAATGAAGTTAAAGATGAGCTTACTAATTTGAAAAATGCATCTTTCATGAATAATAACTTTGACTGTCATGTTAATAGAAAGAGAGGTGGAAGCATATTATCATATAGTTATTTTTTGGATAGCGGGCCTGCCGGTCTATCACCCATTTCGGATGAGGAGAAAAATACAACGCATAGTCAAGTCGAGCGTAATGAGTGCCTGTCGAGAGCTACTTGTGTCGATGCGAGGGAACTAGCGGAGCCCCCCTCGCATGAACACGCATCCGCCCTGGAGACCCCCACCCCGATCGACCAAGCGCAAGTGACTAAGTACATGGAAGAGGCTAGCAATACTGTTTTAAGCGTGAGCATACGATCGACTACGCTAGCGCCTGAGTCAGTGATTCGAGCGGATGGCGTTACAGATACGCATCATCAAGTGATGTCTACGCTAACAGGCGCTGCTAATACTTTTGCTAATACCTTTGCGTATGTAATAAATACAGGGAAGCAATGGAAAGCTGAGAAGCCGAAAGAGCAGTGGGTGTTAGTTCAACAAAAGAAATTTAAAAATCACTATAACACATTGGAAGGCAAAGCGCGAAATATAGGTAACGAAAAGTTTAAAGTTGCATCTATACAGGTACCACTGTTTATCAATAATGTTGACCAAAGTACATCAGAGAGGGATATTGTTGATTAAATATTAGAAAAGACTCATGTTCGTGTCACTTTGCAAAAGATTAAACCGAAGTTGCAGAGGCAGTACAGTTGTTATAAGATGCAAGTACCTAGTACCAAGCTCTCGCTGTTTCTGGAAGAAACTTTATGGCCTGAGGGTATAACGGTCAGAAAGTTTTTTGAATTTAAGAACAAAGTAAATGGATTGTAGAAAAGACAAGAGAATAAATCAAACTAAGTTTGTGATTTTTAACTGCTATTCAGTTAAGAGCTCCGTCGAATACGTTCGAACATTGTGTCGATCGGCAGACTTTTTAGCCTTACAAGAAACATGGCTATTACCGGACGACATTCCATACTTAAGGGAAATAGATCAGCATTTTGTGTATACTGGGAAATCTTCTGTGGATACTACATCGGGTATGCTGAAGGGCAGACCGTATGGCGGCGTGGCTCTTTTTTGGCGTAAAAGTATTTTCCCATCGATTTCGGTCGTTAGACTGTGATAGTGAGCGTATAATGGCTGTAAAGGTAATGTTAGATGATCGTGAATTATTGGTGATGTCGGTGTATATGCCAACGGATAGACCTGACAATTTTGATGCATTTGTAAATTGCCTCGGTGAGATTAGTGCTATCATAGAGACGTGTAGTAAAGATACAGTGTACATACGAGGCGATTTTAACGCTGATCCAGGCTCTTTGTTTGGCGACGAGCTTTTGAAGTTCTGTTGTGAACAAAGGTGGACTTGTGCAGACTTAGAATGTTTGGGTAGGATTCAGGTACATATACTTTCCTTAGTAATGCTTATGGTACTACGTCATGGTTGAATCATGTAAGCACTACTGAAGTCGCAAATGATACTATTCTGGGTGCAAATATACGATATGAGGTGTTATGTTCCGATCATTTCGCAGTCGAATTGTTATGAGACCTTAATATTTGGTACCTAAAGTACAATTAAGAGCCTCAGTGCCGGATAGAGCTGTCTGGGGTGAAAGATATAGAGAGTAGGTAGATAGGTATCTACACATCTGCTCAGCTATGTGTAGATACCTATCTACTTGTATGATGTCGATTTTCCTTGTGACTTTCAAGATTGCGCAGATAGAATGTGTGATAATATAGAACATTGAAAAATTATTAATAAACTTTATTATAATGTAGTAAGCGTACTCAGAGAAGCTGCAGTAGAATGTTCTAAACAATGTATAATTATAAACAAGAAGAAAAGGTATGTGACAGGCTGGAACAAACACTGCAAAAAGGCACATGAGGAGGCTAGGCTTCGGTTCCATGAGTGAGTCGCTCAAGGTAAAACTACATCTGGTCAAGTATATGAACAAATGCGAGACTTGCGAAGTTTATTTAAATGCCGGGTCAAGTAGTGTAAGAATAATAAAACTCAGATAAAAGTGGACATTCTTGCATCACAACATGCCACAAAAGACTTTATTAAATTTTGGAAGGAGACCAATAAGTTGAATCCAAAGCTGAGTGTTCCAGTGAGTATAGAGGGGGTTAGTGACGCCAAGCAAGTTGCCAATTTATTCAGGGAGCATTTCAGGGTGCATTCTACATTGGGATCTATGAAGACCGCGACAGAGATAGGAGATACTTGTTTGGTGAAACCGGTTGTTCGATTCACTGCGAAACAGGTTGCTCAGGTAGTGAGAAACATGAAGCGAGGAAAATCCCCTGGCCATGACTTACTCAGCATAGAACACTTACAGAATGCAGGTGACCATATGTCGAGAGTGCTCGCCATGTTGTTTACTTTCTGCATGAGCCATTTTTACCTGCCTGAAGCTATGATGTAAACGGTAGTTGTTCCTATAATAAAGAACAAGACGGGGGACGCGTCCAAATTAAGTAATTACAGGCCTATTTCACTCGCAACAGTCATTGCTAAGGTGCTGGATGGTCTCATTGATATTCAATTAAGACAACATCTACAGTTCCATGATGCACAGTTTGAATTTCGCCCCGGTTTATCAACCGAAATGGCTATATTGAATCTCAAGCATACCGTCCAGTTACACTGACAGAAGCACACCTGTCTATGCCTGCTTCTTGGATCTATCTAAAGTATTTGACTTAGTCGCATATGACAGGTTATGGCAAAAGTTGTTGAGTGATACGGACCTTCCCTCTGAGTATATAAGCCTCCTGAAGTACTGGTATGGGAATCAGCGCAATTTTGTGCGGTGGTCGGGGTCACTATTAGACGAGTACAGATTGGAGTGTGGTGTAAGGCAAGGCGGGTTAACATCGCCGAACCTCTTCAACCTGTACATTGACGGTCTGATCCGTGAGCTTAGCGGCGCTGGTGTTGGATGTTCGATTGATGGCGTTCTTGTCAACAATATCAGTTATGCAGACGATATGGTGCTGCTGAGTCCATCGATCAGCGCCCTTCGAAAATCAATTTCGATCTGCGAGCCTTATGCGGAGGCCCATGCGTTGAGATACAACGCCATCAAAAGCGAGCTCATGGTGTTTAAGGCAGGATCAAAAACTTACACTGTCCCACCAGTCACGCTAAATGGCAGTTTCCTGAAAAAAGTCTCGCAGTTCAAATATTTGGGCAACTGGCTCACTGAGACGCTTTTAGACGATATTGATATAGATATCGGATATAGGAGCGTAGGGCGTTGTCTGTTCGGGCAAATATTTTAGCACGTAGGTTTGCGCGCTGTACTGCAGAAGTAAAGGCTCCGTTGTGCAGATCATTCTGCCAATCATTTTACACGTGCAGCCTATGGGTCATCAAGTATAAAAAAAATCTTACGACGCCCTACGCATTCTATACAGTAACGCCTTCAGAGCACTGATGAAGCTGCGACGCTACTGTAGCACATCGGGAATGTTTGTGGATGCAAATATAGACGGATTCGCAACGATCATTCGGAAGAGAGTAGCGTCCCTGATGCGCCGCATATGGGGCGGCTCAAATGGCTACATGCAGCTGTTTGCCTGGCGGATGGATCTTGCCCTATAATGCGACACTGGACCAGGCTAAGCAGAGCACTCCGGATCTAAACCTAAATTTAGATTACGTTAGAGCTGTGTATCTGTTTTGTTGTGTTTGTGCATTTTATTTGAATTTAAGTAATTGTAATAATAATTTAATTTTAATGATTTTTTTTAATGTAATTCATATAAAATTGACGTCAAAACTTAGATTTAATATTTTAATTTCGATGTGTATTTATGAATATGGACTAGTTCTGAAATAAATGATTTTTAATTTTAATTTTAATTTTTTTTTTAAGTTGCTCGTTACTGTTTGGACATTAAAATTTCCGAGTTGTTTAATTGTAAGTCAATGGCGTATCGTTAATGTGTATATATTAATGCATATGTTACATTATAATTATTATAATAAAATAATTTTTATACCCTTTGAACAAAAGCATAAAATTGTGTATTACCACTAAATACTTAATTTTAGAAGAAATAAAAATTATTTCATTATTAATATTGGAATTTTAAATATTTGGACTATATTCTATTTAATTTATTTCATTTCTCCTGTAGTGGATGTGAGCTATAGTGTAGTGTAACTTAGGGGCTAGGCGCTCGACGAAGATTTCACAGTACGCGAGGAACGCAGATTCAATTCCAGCCCCCGTGCAAGATTTCTGGTAACCCGCCGACCACTACGCTTTTTTAAAGGAAAATCCTCTTCTTTATACGTGAAAGAGTTACACTGCAGCTATATTCTGGTTGTAGCACGAATGGGATGGCTGGACCGGGGAAGGACCACACTCTCACAGAATATCAGCGTAAAGTAGCAGCTAATGCTGCTTTGTTTCATATAGTGAGTGAAGAGAACCAGAAATCCTTTTTACTGGAAACGTATCCATCTTAGTCATTAGGTGGAATGTGTGCTCGTTTGTCACCCCAATTCTATAATAAAATCCAACCTACTGCCGGAAATACCCATGTTCAGCCCTGGACTTTTACGGGTTGATGATGATGATATAATTATAGCGCGTATATTTTGTTGGCAATTCTTTTCATTTGTATCGTTACCTTTACAGTCTATCAATGCCCACTGCTGATCATAGGCCTCCCCCATAGATTGCCTTATATAGAGGGCATAATTTTCAATATATATATAGAGTTTCTTATTTTAAATCGTTATTAGGAAGACGCTGCTGCCCATCGCTTGATTTTTTTCCCTTTGTCGCCTATTACGACACCCACGGGATGATATGGGTTAGTGGATATTCTTACACCGCCACTACACGGAATTTTTTGTTTGTAATATATTGAAAAAATGAATTAAGTAGTTTTCCCCGAATATCACGCGATCAAAGGTTGTGATCCCTTAGTTTTAAGATTTAAAGTTGTCTATAGACTCTTGTTACATGATGCAGAAAATTTCAAAGAAAATCGATAAAACAAAGGAGTAGAATCGGTTGCCAGCATCTATCTTTTCATCCGATTACTAGATGTGTTCAAGGCAAGAGTGAATAGGTTTTGTTGTTAAGTCAATGCGCTTCACCGTCTTCGGCTGCATCACCACTTACCATCAGGTGGTTGGCAGTTTAGTTCTAGCTTCAAATAATAAAGGAACATACCAAGATTATTTCTGTCACTTTTTCAGAGACTAATTCACGTAGATTTTTAACTATTTATAAGCCACTGTTGTACTACTAATCCACCAGATAGAAAGTGATTCATAAATTCTTGATTACTATGTATCCTTATTATTCAAAAGTAAAGTAAATTTTACTAAAACTATTCTCTTCCCATACGTCATTCAACAAACACTCACTTATTAGCCATTAACATAAACGTGCCGACACATTACAAGAGAAGCTTTAATACCAACTTAACGAAGTCCTTAACACAACTACGCGCATAATTTTCCTAAAGAAATTATCCTGCATCAAACTTATGCGTCAATTTTAAACTTGTGTTACATTTTACATAGAAAAAAAGATGCGTGAGTTTCGTGGAACACTCGGTGGGAACGAAGTTCCTTACATAGTATATTATTGTTGATAAACGTAAGTATTATATTATTGATTAACATAACAAATACAAATAAATGAATTACTAGCGTATATTAAAATGAAGCATCATTTGAAATAAAATAATATTTCTTTCATGACAAGATAAGAAAAAGTGCGTGGGAGATGGATATTATTTCATCTCACTTCCTTATTTCGCCTCCAAGGCCGTCTACACTATAACACAAGGGGTAGTGACGAAAAAATCTTACACTTTTTGTCGTCTAGCTCCCATCCGCCAAACCCGTACCGTCCGATAAGGAAATTCGTTCCAATAAAACAGTTTTTTATGTATAGTTATTTCGTTCAATACCGTGCTGTGGCAGTAATATACACTAACCTATATCATTCTGTGAGTATAGTAAGAGACGACAGAGGGAAGCTGAAGAAAGAGATACCGGTAGCATCTTCCTTTTTATTTTTATTCAGCTGATATCAGGAAGATATTTCTGCCCATCTCTTGGTTCAGCTTCCCTCTCTCTCTCGTTTACATTTTTTTCAAAGCTTGGCAATGCTCCTGCAATTCTCCTGGCGTTGCAGTTTTCATATAAGCCTCATGCTTGTTTGCCCCCACTTATATAGCAAAAAAACTTGTATAATGTGATTGTCAATCCGGCCGCTAATCGTGACGATTATGAGAAATCATTTCATAGAAGAAAACCCATCTAAAGCAGTGGACTTTTCTAGCTAATAAAGAAGAAGAAGAAATATGTATTAATGCACTGCCAATTTCTGTGGAAAACATATTGCATAAATAGTATGATGCCAAAATCTAAAGTTCTATCAAATCGTCCCTATAGTTTTATTTTCCTAAAAACAATTCTACACGGTAATAAAATAAACATGATAAAACATTGCTTACATTCAACTTTTGGGTGTGGTAATATGAATGCGAAGAAGATTCCATTTGAGAAACTTCCTTCTCCATTGGTCGTTAGTTCTTCAAGTTATATGGCCGACCCATTGCCACTTCAGCTTACTTATGCTATGCCATTTTTCCATAAAAAACCAGCAGTTTTATAGATAAGTACCTGATGAAAAGTATTTTCACGATTCGTCAAAAATTTCTAGTATAGATATAACGACTTTCAAACAAAACAACGTATGAACCTTTCATACCCGTGCCACTACGGTTGTAAATAAATAGAGGAACATTTCCATATCATAACAGATAACTTTAAGGGTACATCTTAACACAATTTGCATTATACGCAACCCTCGTGCTTGATCCCGCCCAAGGGCAGGTACCCACTACAGTGATACGTATAAAAAGAGTAAGTAATGTTATTTTGGGTAGAAAACTAAATTTCAAATGTAACGGCTTACGGTTATTTTTTTATGGAATAAGAATGGCAAACGAGCACAGTCAGATAATGGTAAGGGGATACTTTGGTCCATAGACATCTATATTTATCATCGATTGAGAATCAAAATGCAGATGCCTTGTCACCCCTAAAGACAAAGATGGAATGCCTCGTTACCAGTAAAACAGGTCTCCGGTTCTCTTCACTCACCATACGAAACCCACCAGCACAAAGCTCATATTTTACGCTAGTATTCTGTGAGAACACTCTCACTGAATATAAACGGTTAATACCAATACTACTAGGTCCTATCGCGATCAAGGCGGCCCATTCACACGCATTGGTTTTAGGAAACCGTCGAGTATTATCGTGTGAAGAGAATTCTTTAGTATATAATAAACATGTTTTTAATCTAATTACTTTTCAGTGTTGCCAGTATAAAAAAATCTTTTTACACACGTCGGGCTCAAGCCTGTGTACCAACCTTGCGGGGGCGGACTGGTGGAGAGCTTGTTGTCCTTGGAGGCCGTAGTCTTTTCCGCAACCCCGTTTCCGGTCAGCTGGACGGACGAGCCAGCTATAGAGATGGACTGGCTTGTCGGGATTTGAATCCCGGCGGGGAGGGAACATGTTCGTTCTAAAACCATACTATAGCTTCAGCGTGCCTCTGCACGTATGACCTAGCTATGCTTTTGACAAATTACTGATTGACGAGTTCATCATACCTAGCTCGGAACAAATGTTTGTATGTAACACTTGTTCCGCGTTTGAATGTTTGTCCATTTGCAACTGATACATGTAAAACATATTCACGATATAATAGAATAGCCGAATGATTATTTTTAAACTGAGCGAAAATATAATACTATATATCCATGTTAGATCAGTATTTTTATAAAGGGTTGATTTTTCTATTGTCAAATAAATGTTATCCATCTAACAAATAATCTGACTGAATATAATATTGAAACAATTGAACTGTTTTATTCATAAAATTGTAATGTTTTAAGCTATGAATAAATATTAACTGAGGATTTTAAAATATGCGCTAAATAAGAATAATTACAGATTTTAACAACTTTTGAATTTTTATTTACGACGTTACTTAAGTTCGGCAAATTATACAAAGGGCCGAACAAGGTTCGGCGCCTGCTCATAGGGCAAAGAGCACACAAGACTGGCTGGCGGCCCGTGAAATCGACTTAATCCGGCACGAAGACTGGCCCTCCTCCAGTCCAGATTTGAATCCGTTAGATTACAAGATATGGCAACACTTGGAGGAAAAGGCGTGCTCAAAGCTTCATCCCAATTTGGAGTCACTCAAGACATCCTTGATTAAGCCAGCCGCCGATATTGACATGGACAATTTGTCACTATGTCTAGCGTATGTGGACTATGAGAAGGCCTTAGATTCCGTCGAAATTTTGGCGGTGCTGCAGTCCCTTCAGCGGTTCCAAGTAGACTGTCGGTATATCGAAGTGCTGAAGTGCTCGTACAGTAGGGCTACGATGGCTATCCGAGTACAGAACCAGAGTACGAAACCAATCCAATTGCAGAGAGGTGTAAGACAGGGTGACGTTATATCCTCAAAATTCTTCACCGCTACATTGGAAGACGTTTTCAAGCTTCTGGACTGGAAAGGATACGGTATTAACATCAATGGCGAATACATCTCTCACCTTCGATTTGCCGACGATATAGTCCTTATGGCAGAATCGCTGTAGGACCTAAGCACTATGCTCAATGACCTCAATAGTGTTTCCCAACGGATAGGTCATAAGATGAACATGGACAAAACAAAGATCACGTTTAATGTCCATGTCACACCTATTCCGGTAGTTGTTTGGAGCACTAAGCTCGAAGTTGTTGACTAGTATGTTTACCTGGGACATATAGTCAGACTAGGTAAATCCAACTTCGACCGAGAGGTCGATCCACGGATTCAACTCGGTTGGGCAGCGTTCGGGAAATTACGGCTCATCTTCTCATCAGGTATATCTCAAAACTTGAAAACGAGACTGTACAACCAGAGCGGGTTGCCAGAGATGACATATGGAACTGAGACGTGGTCCTTCACTGCTGGCTGGATGGGGAAGCTTAAGGTCGCTCAGCGAGCTATGGAGAGGGCTATGCTCGGAGTTTCTCTGCGTGATATACTTAGATATGAGGATTTATGTGGTAGAGTCATGCTGCAGCTATATTAATAGTATAGTTGTAGCACGAAAGGGTCGGCCCGGCCTGGGAAGGACCACGCTCTCACAGAAAACTAGCGTAAAATAGCAGCTTAACGCTGCTGTGTTTCGTATGGTGAGTGTAGAGAACCGAAGACCCCTTTTACTGGCAAATAGGCATTCCATCTTAGTCCTCACGGGTGACAACGCATCTGCATCTTGAGTCTTTATTGAGTATAGATGTAGATGTCTATGGGTCACAGTAACCACTTACCATCAGGTGGGCTGTGTGCTCGTTTTTCACGCTATCCTATAAAAAAATATCCGCAGTAGAACCAGAGTGACCGACATAGCCCAACGGATTAGTAAGCTGAAGCGGCAATGGGCCGGCCATATAGCTCGAAGAACCGACAAGCGATGGGGAAAAAATGTTCTCGAGTGGCGGCCTCGTACCGGCGGACGAAATGTAGGGCGTCCCCCCACTAAATGGAGTGACGACCTGGTAAGATATGCAGGAAATCGATGGATGCAGGTGGTTCAGGACCGTGCTTTGTAGCATTCCTCGGGGGAGGCCTATGTTCAGCAGTGGACTTGTGAAGGGCTGTAATGATGATGATGATGATGCCAGCTTGGAAGTGGCCATCTCATTCCCGGGGTTTGTTATCAATCATATTATAATAACCCTTTTTATACAGTTTTTAACATTTGTCTAAATATTGAACCTTGGTAATAGAGGGACTTTGTATATTTTATGGGACTTGGTTATAATAGCGTATAATTGCCCTAGGAATAAATCACTGACTCTGTGGAGTCGAGGGACGGGTATCACTAGCTTTTGCTTGCTCCTAGTAGTTACAGAGTGTATATCAATTTTTTACTAAAACTACTTTTGTTTTTGTGAACATACATAAAATTTTCGTAAATATGCTGAGAGGCCAAATGTAATATATTTATTTCTTTAAATTTTTAACTAAGAGACTCTTTCGGTTTGAAATTGTAAATAGCTCTTATGGCCCTCTTCTACAAAACAAAACTAGTTTCTAAATCAGCCGCATTTCCTCACAGCAAAATCCCATAAGACTTCATGCTATGGAAATAACTGAAATTAACTAATCTAGCTGTCTCGACACTGGTGATATCTTTAATCTTTTTTACAGCATAAGCTGCAGAGCTTAGTTTGCTTGCTAGTTTGGTTATGTGGAGGCCCCATTAAAGCTTTGCATCGAGAGTGACGCCAAGAAAATAGAGGATTCAAGAGGGCTCAGTACTTCCCTATTTAAAAACATATTGGTATTCAAATTTTTAACATTCATTGTAGTAAATTTGATACATTTAATTTTATTTCCGTTTAAATGTAGATTATTAACGTTAAACCAACGCATTAATTTTAATATAGCATTATTCACATCATCACATTTAAATAATGATGTTTTAGTTTATATATCAAGAAGTATCATCAACAAATAATATATCTTGATTATCTCCTACAAGGGAAAGGTAAGTCATTAATATACACTAAAAATAGGAACGGGCCATTTATCGAACCTTGGAGACACCCATTTTTATGGACGACTTGGAAGAACTTTTACCATTGATAATGACTTTCTACATTCTATTACTTAAATATGAAATAATAAGCCTAAGCGCTGTGTTCTTGAGACCATAATACTGTAGCTTCTTGATTAATTTCTCATGGTGAAGACAGTCTAAGGCCTTGGAAAGGTCACAAAATACACAAAAGCAACCTCTGAATTCTTCCATGCTCAACTCCAGCGTCGGTAGTCAAGCTACCCCTTGTAAAACCAAATTGATTTTTATGAAGCAATTTATTTATATTAAAAAAATAATTTCTAAAATATTGTTTTATAAAATTAACTTAATGTTGGTAGTAAAGAAATAGGTATAAAATTGGTAGGGTCTAATGTACTACCAGATTTAAATAAAGGTATGACTTTAATAAAGGGAGTCTTGTATGTCTGAGGAATAAAAATATTTCGAAGAATTGTAAAGTGAAGGCAAGGCGCTCTAAAGTAACGTAGCGAGTTAATTGATCCATAACTCTTTCAGTATTAAGAACCCCTCTTGGTGCTTGTTTACCATGTCTGGTCAACCCATTTAAACTTTTTTTATTTGGAGTAGGTACGGATAAGTTTAGCGCTTCGATTTTTTAGTTTTAAGTGTCATGAGACGACATTGACTGCTGTGATGTCAAATGTCACTCTCGCTTCATATCCACTACAAGTCTCCATACATTGAAACCACCGTGGTTTGTATCGGTCTTTATTTATCAATGAAGGGAGAAAAGTCTTTCTCTAATAACGAATATTGGCGCTATGAAAGCGCTTATGTGAACACAGGAACCGCACGAACGTGATATGTTTTAATAATGCTAGAAGGCTTAAAGCGAGTCTAGATGCCTTTATGAATACGAGTTTCAGTATTTTACTCGACCGGAGCAGTATCACCTCTTAGAATAGCAGCGTAAAATAGAAGCTTCATACACGTGTTTAGTACATATGGTGATAGTAAAGAACCAGATAACCCTTTTACTGGCAACGAAGCGTTACGTCTTAGTTGCCACGGATGAAAACGCCTGACCAGCAGAAATCTTAATCGACGGTAAATAAAGACAGGCCACAGCATTACACCAAACAACTTTTTTTTGGATGAAAGTTTTTTGGAGATATCCTTTTTATTTTAAACTGTTTTTGAAATAATCTTATAAATCAGTTTTACACACATTAAATGAATGATAAAACTTTAAGATTTAGAAAATTAACTGTAGGCCCCTTAAATATTTGTTCAGTGCAGAATTCGAATCCGCGGCCCGTAGCACTGAGACCAAACGGTTAGCCACTGCGCTACGGAGCAGTTGGTATATTCATACTTAATTCGCTGGGCTGGCATTTAGGCGATTACTGAGCTAATAATTTCAATTTTAGTACAATGTTTTCTCATATTTACACGAATACTACACATCAAATAAAACTAATGGATTCTATCGCGTTTAACTTAACTGGTTTTTACTTGTTTATAACTTCCAAAGTTTCGCGTGCTTTGTACGACACGGATCGTGGGCGGACTGGTGACTACGAGTAAGGTTCAATTTTGGTACTTAGTTTTAGTAATAGGTGCAACTCTGCATGGTAGGGTGATAAATGCATACATAAAAGACGATATAATATCATGACCAGGAATAATAAAATTATAGGTTAAGGGATTTTAACCCGAACCGGGAATCGAATCCAGAATAGTGAGAAGTCGCGCCTACGAACATTAGACTAATTAAAAAAACTATCTTATTGAATACCCCAACCTATATCGATGTCTATTCAAGATGGAAAACCTATTTAATCTTAGGTCACGGTTTTTATCTGTGAAATATTTCTCATTTTATTGATTGCGCTGCCAAGTAGCTTTGACATCGATTGTTGTAACACTAAAGTTATTTTACCAAAATATAATATTATATGTTCCTAAATCGCATGAATAATTCAGTGAATTTGACCGCCAACGGCTCTTGCATAACACAATATAAATGTTAACAGATTTTACACAGTTGCAATTTTGAATCTATACGTAGTAGAGCTATGCTGCAGTTATACTAATTGTATAGTTGTAGCACGAATAGGCCGGCTAGACCGGAGAAGGACCACGCTCTTATAGAATACCAGCGTAAAATAGTAGCATAACACTGCTGTGTTTCGTAAGTTGAGTGTAGAGTACCGGAGACCCTTCTTACTGGAGAAGAGAAATCCCACCTTAGTGCTCACGGCTGACAACGCATCTGCATTTTGATTCGCAAACGAGGATAGATGTAGATGTCTATAGGCAGCAACCATTTACCATAAGGTGGACTATGTGCTCGTTTGTCAGCCTTATCCTACAAAAATGTTATTGAATATTATCAACAAAACTGTATATTTTATTTATACACATAGTTCGCCGAGTAGTACCGGCGTAAAATAATTCAGCATGGGGTGCCCATCATCTCGTTGTTGAACTGAAACAGGAAGTGGACAGCAACATCTTTCTGATAAGTTCTTTATATAGTATTGTTAGGAAAGAGGGTAAAATAATAAAAGAAAATAAGAAATATTGAAGGGGGAACAATAATCTCCCACTTGATTTAGCAGTATTAAGTATCACGCAATCGACTAAGAGGGATCGATCAATCTGTAATTCTACGAGTCTCATATCGTTATTATGCCCGTTGGGCTAAAAAATTACTTCTACACTGAGATTATGCCCAAATAAGACAAGTGATGCGGTTCTATTCGTGTAGTTGTTCTTCTAGTATAAGCAAGGAAGATCGTGTTGCTGAGAGGCTGCTCAGTGTTACATCGAAAGGAGTAGTGTAGATGTTGCTTTACATACTTTGGTGTTGTCATGTAATTGTGTCCTACACGTTACTCCAATGTGTGATTGTGCCGGGTACGTATGCGGTTGGTTGAACTGTATTTGCTCTATACTGAATGTGTAGTGCTGTACGCTGTATTATTCCTGATAATGAAAAAATCAATTGTGTAAGCAACAGAGCAAGTTGAACATCCGCTCTCACACTTTTATTATTTTTAACAATTAACCTTCAGAGTAAATTCTAATACGAGTAACATTCTTTTATTTAAATCATTTTGAGAATAATTTTTAATATCAGAAGTGGAATAGTTTGTAAAAGTATATAAATACTCAATATAAAGCATTAGATTTTGATAGGATGTAAATGATGGATGATGATGATGATGATGATATGTAGTTTGGCGTGTATGTATCTTACAAATAAAGTGGCATAAGTATCGATTATGTTGAATACCCCAATTTAAAGTAATGGATCACTTTAATCTATTAAAATCACGTATACATTTATCCATTACCATTATAACCATGCAGAAATATGCTTCTTCCCGTCTCCTGGTTCCGTTTCCCTCTGACGCTTCTTACGACACCCACGGGATGATACGGGGTGGTGGATATTATTACACCGCCACGACGCGTTTTATAAATTTATAAATTTTTTTGGAAATTTTAATGGAATAAAGTAATCACTGATGACAAATTTTTTCGGAAAATTTCTTGTACCTTTATGCTTATGGAATCGAATTCTATTACATTTAAAATTGCTTATAATTTCTCCTAACTTTTACGTTATTATAATGAGCGCTTATATTAAATTCAAATTGATATTTTCGTTCTTTTCGCGAATAATAAGACATAAAACCGACATCGGAAGCTGGCTGCGCTCAACGTCCGGCCAATAATCACTTCCTTCATTATTACAAATTGCAAAGCTAAAAACGGTACAGTTCGCGAAGGAGTGTGCTTAATCAACTCTGCCATATATTACACTCCCGGAATAGTAAATGTAGGTAGATTGAAATTTTCGCAAAATATATTTTTTGCACTGTAATGGCGGCGTAGAGCCGTGGTAGCTCAGATGGTTAGCGCTCGCTATAAGTTTCATAGTACGCGAGCAACCCGGGTGCGATGCCCGCCGGCACCAATGAATGCGTCTTTAGTACAAAAATTATAAGGGGTCAAACACACCAACCTGAAACAATTACTTGTAGGCCATAGAAATACGTGTTACGTGCGCGAATAGAATGTGTAACTGGCAGTTAAATGTTTAGACACTGCACTCGGAGCCATATTATGAATAGTAAAATTCCCTTAAAGTTTACATAAGCAGGCTAAAATTTCCCCATTATATGACATTGGCAAAAATACTAATCGTACAGGTTTATAACCAAAGAAACCAGTGTTAATATTACGATGTTTGTACAACCGACTTCAATATAAACAAAACGAGAACTTCATCAATGTAGTCGAAGTCAATTAATACGCATTATTAAGGATAACTCACAATTGATTTGTGAGATGTTGAACAAATTTAAATGGAACAACATAAAAAGCACCAGCTTTCATATAAAGCATCATCAAAATCAGTTAACCTAGAAAAAAGTTTTGATGTAAAACACATATAAAAAAATAATATACAATTTAATTGAGCTCCTCCGTCTTTTTTTTTGAAGTTGGTTGAAAAACTGCAGTTGCCAAGCATGGAAACTATGGCTAAATCCCCTATAAGACAATCTATAGGAAGGCCTATGTTCAGCAATGGAATTTTAAATGCTATAATGGTAATGGAATACAAGATTAAAATTCCAGTCCTGAGCATTGGTTTTCCCTCATAGATTGCTACTAAGTACGGTCCTGAGCCGTCTGCATCCATCGCTTACCTGCTTGTTACACCAAGTTGTCACACCCATCATAGAGGCTACTCGAGGACCTGTCTTCCCCATCGGATGTCCTTTCCACGGGCTGAAGTGATATTAAGCCTAGCCATAGGCTTAATATCACTTCCTGATCCGTTAGGCTATGAAATTTATGAAAATTGTATCAACATGTGGTAGCGGAATAGTGCAGTCGCGTTCGTTGACTATGGATAAAGGCAGAAAAATATCATAGCTACTGATAGCGATATTATGATCACGGTGTCATATGTGAAAATGTAACAATTTCAATGGTGCCGGCGGGAATCGCTCCTAGCGCACTGTGGAAGTTACGGCGAGTGTTTAGTGGATGCTCTTACACCGCTACTATATGTTTATTTTCCTCTGCCACAATCAGTTAGCAGCAATACGCTCAGTTGCGCGAAGTTGTTGACGAGTATGTTTACCCATGACCTAATTATACGACAAGGTAAGTTCAACTTTGGTTCATCTCTTACCAGCCCTTATAATTGCAAGATGTAAAGTATTCCTACTTAGTTCAAAGTTTTATAAAAAAATATTTCAAGATAAAAAAATTGAAGCGATAGTTAACTACATACTAAATAATCCCACTATATTATCCAATATCCAAATATATTATCCAAATCAATACATATTATCCAAATGAATATTCAATATATTGGGAATTTCAATCAGTTAAAATTAAACGTGATAAAATTCGTGAAATTAGTTTTAACCAATCTTTTCTTTTTTCATTGTCTGACCACTGCCTTTTATTACGCACGCAGGTGAAGTTGGTAATTAGGATGGCAATATGTTGGACCCCAATATTTCTCTGTTTTCTAACGACCTCAAAAAGAAGTAGATACTCAATTCGACTGTAAGTTTTTTTTTATTTGAAAGCTGGTGCTTGTCAAATGGTCCCATATAAATTTGATCAAAGTCTGACCAATAGTTTTTGAGTTATTCTTAATAATTTAAATTTGTGTAAAGTAGGTAGTACAAAATTTTTAATTTTTAATTATCTGGTTTAGAACTGAAAATATTTATCTGCACTTTCAAGACAAATATTCCGAATATTATTTTTCACCGAGCACGTTTTCGGGATCAACAACAAATCATTATCTAATAAAAGATCATTTATGTTGTAAACGAGATGTCTAACCGTGTAGTGGCGGTGTTTATATATCCACTTGACGGATATGAAACAGGAGATTGGTAGCATCAAATTCCTTATAACAACTTAAAATAACAAAAACTGCGATTGCCAAACTGCCTGCCAAGCGTAACAAATATGAATATCCTCCTTATAAGGGAATCTACGTGGACGGCATATCTTCATATGTGGACTTTTGATAGACTGTAATGAATGGATAAACACAACAAAGAAACACTACAAAATAAATATCATATCTTATAAAACAACTTTTGGAGTTCTGATCTCATCGTCAGTGCTATATCAAATTAATGAAAAGGTGTCAAATAGTATGAGGAATACGCCAGCTGTTTTTGACTTCAATAGACATTCTTCCAAGGAGAGCTCCTTTTAGTCACGAACAATGATAGTTAATTTAATTTCGAAGCATCTGAAAGGCGCTACGACATTCCAATTCACTTGAAAGCCTGGAGAAATTGAAGTGATTTGTATTATTTATTATTTTTAAATATAGTTCATTTTATATTTAAGTAGTAGATAACAAAAACATAGAGAGTAATAAACAATTTTTAATGATATTAGGAAGTCGATAGATTAGAAAGAAACGAGTATGTGGTTTGGGGAGGTCTACGTTCAGCAGTACACTTATGAATGGCTGTGATAATGATGATGATGGGGAACAGTATTGTGACAAATGTGTTGACGATAACAACTCACATCATGGTAAGTAGTTACTGCAGCTTACGTATATTAGCAGCAGATTTGATCAAAAAACGTCAATGCATTTTCACTCCCGAGGACTACGATCAAATAACTCATTGCCTGTCATTATAATAATGATTTACCTACAGTTACTTGGAAAGAAAGCAATAGGTATACTATTTAACAAATAACATTTTTATTCTACAGTTCAAACGTGCTATTTCAAACACATGGAGCGACTGTTACGTAATTTCATATTCAATTGCTTGCATAAACGCCACTTTCAAAATAAACTCCCCCATTTTATAGATTTTTCCATTGTTTCAAATACGTGACCGGAATCTATAACCCTGGCAATTTAATTATAAACATTAAATGAAACTCATTTGTTAAAAAATATTTTAATTAAAAATAACAAAAAGGAAGACATGGAAATAACGATGATCCGGGAAGGAATTTAAAACTTTATTGCTGAAAAATATCTTGATAAAAGTTTGCACTAAAAATGTAATATAATGCGACATAACTAAAATTAAAAAAAAAAAACACTAAAACATGATAGATTTGTCACAAATGTACGAATAAGTGCATAGGCATTAACTCGTTCTAACTTACTTATATATAAAGTAAATTTTTTACGTACAGGGTTATTATTAATGTACAATAAAACTCATAGGCTGTTATTCCTATCTTTAGAACCAACAATTTTTGTTCTAAGACAAAAATTAAAGAGTTGATTGCTTTCTTGAAAATTTTGCATTTTGAACTACCTACTTTACGTACAGGGTTACTATTAATGTACAATAAAACTCTTAGGCTGTTATTCCTATCTTTAGAACGAACAATTTCTGTTCTAAGACAAAAATTAAAGAGTTGATTGCTTTCTTGGAAATTCTGCGTTTTGAACTACCACCTTGCCGTACATATGTACTCACGCGGCGTTGCAGAACTTTACCAATGAATATGTTGTCGCGCAGACCCATTGACTAACAATGGATGACGCAGCGCGAAATCGCCGTTCATCAATGGCGCTATCTTTTATCTAAATATATTTTTCGCTCGGTTTAGCAATGTCTCATACACCAGCTTAATTTGTTATTGTTTTTGTCATTCTTTTTTACAGAGTAATATCAAGTATAGAGAAGTATATATTATTATTATTTTGTATGAAACATTAATAAGCGTATATTAATACGTCGTAGAACTAAAGTCGTTTGTTTTAAAGAAAATAGTAAAGAGTTCGAAAGTAACTATTGTCTGAGAACTTTTTGATATACTCGTACTGTAATTAATCCCTTAATCGTTGGTGCGTCCGTTAGTGATCGTGTAACATCAGAATAATTTGATCGATTGAAGACATATTCTCGCAATTTATATTTATTTTATTGAATAAGGACGACAAACGTCCACCTTATGTTAAATAAATGCTGTGGCCCATAGACAACTACATTTCTCCCCCATTAAGGATCAAAGTGCAGATGCGTTGTCACCTCTGAGGACGAAGATAGAGTATCTCGTTTTCATTAGAAAAGTTCTCCGGTTCTCTACACTCACCTCACGAAACACAGCAGCATTAAGCTGCTATTTTACGCTGGTGTTCTGTGAGATCGTCGTCTTATACCGGTCGGATCGTGATCCTAAACCGGTCAAGTCGACCCGTTCGTGCTTCATTCATATTATACTCGTAGCTGCAGCGTGGGTCCATGAAATAAAATAGATGTATTGTGTAAGAAATCCGCAGATTAAAAGAATTACTCAAAGTAATGAAATCCAAAATAATGTAAGTGGAAGCTTATCGCATTCATCCAACATTTCTAAATAGTCTTTATCATCATCATTACAGCCCTTCACAAGTCTACTGCTGAACATAGGCCTCCCCCAAGGAATGCCACAAATCACGGGACTGAGCCATCTGCATCCTGATAAGTTGTAATGCAGACTGCATATCTTACCAGGTCGTCACTCCATCTAGTGAAGGGACGCCCTACACTTCGTCCGCCGGTACGAGGCCGCCACCTGAGAAACTTTTTTCCACATCGGGTGTCGGTTCTTCGAGCTATATGGCCGGCCCATTGCCACTTCAGTTTACTAATCCGATGGGCTATGTCAGTCACTCTGGTTCTACTGCGGATATCCTCATTTCTAAGTTAATCACGCAGAAAAACTCCGAGCATAGCCCTCTCCATAGCGACCTTGAGCTTCCTCATACGGCCAGGAGTGAAGGACCACATCTCAGTTCCATAGGTCATCACTGGCAACACTCACTGGTTGTACAGTCTCGTTTTCAAGTGTTGAGGTATACCTGACGAGAAGATGTGCCGTAATTGCCCGAACGCTGCCCAACCGAGTTTAATCCGCCGATTGACCTCTCGGTCGAAGTTGGACTTACCTAGTCAGACTATTTGTCCCAGGTAAACAATCTCGTCAACAACTTCGAGCTTAGAGCTCCCAATAACTACCGGCATAGGTGTGACATGGACATTAAACATGATCTTTGTTTTGTCCATGTTCATCTTAAGACCTATCCGTTGGGAGAAACTATTGAAGTCATTGAGCATAGTGCTTAGGTCCTCCACCGATTCTGCCATAAGGACTATGTCGTCGGCAAATCGAAGGTGAGTGATGTACTCACCATTGATGTTAATATCGTATCCTTTCCAGTCCAGAAGCTTGAAAACGTCTTCAAATGCAGCGGTGAAGAGTTTCGGGGATATAACGTCACCCTGTCTTACATCTCTCTGCAATCGGATAGGATTCGTACTCAGGTTCTGTACTCGGATAGCCATTGTAGCCCTACTGTACAAGCACATCAGCAATTCAATATACCGACAGTCAACTTGGCACCACTGAACTTGGACTGCAGCACCGCTCAAATTTCGACGGACTCAAAGGCTTTCTCATAGTTCACATACGTCAGACATTGTGGCAAATTGTACTCCTCGGACTTCTGTACAATTTGCCGAAGGGTATGTATGTGGTCTATGGTACTAAAGCCTTTTCGGAAACTGGCTTGTTCGGAAGCCTGGAAGTCGTCAAGTCTGCGCGCGAGATGATTCGTAATGACTCTCGAAAACAGCAGTAGACGCGGCTCAGAAGGGAAATCGGTCTGTAGTTCTTCAAAAGAGCGTAGTCACTTTTCTTGAAGAACAAGACCACCGCACTTCTGCTCCACGCCTCCGGTGTAATGCCATGGAGGACGGAATTAAAGAGCTTCTAAAGGACTTCAAGTACCGGTTTTCCACGCGCTTTCAGAAGCTTCGCTGTAATTCCATCCTCGTCTGGGGCCTTGCCGTTTTTGAGGAGCTGGAGAGCCATTCTAATCTCGCTCAGACAGACGTCCGGGATATCATCGAAATAGTGTCAGATAAGACTCGCTCTTGGATCGTTACTCACACTTACGTGTGGCTCCAACGATGATGTGTACAGTTGCCTATAGAACCTCTCAATCTCACTCAAAATCTCAATTGTCCCGAACACGACGCTGACACACTCGGTCTTTAGCTTCGACAGTTGGTTCTTTCTGGCAGACAGATCTCTATCAAAGATTTTGGAGCCCTGGTTTCGCTCGATCGCTTCTTCATTATGAGCAGTATTGAAGTTGCGTAAGTCCCGCCGCATGCATTTGGAGATCTTTCTGTTCAGTTTCCTGTATGCTGTCAAATCTTTTTTTTATAGGATCGATTTTTTTTAGAGTGACAAACGAGCACACAGTCCACCTGATGGTAAGTGGTTGCTGTGGCCTATAGACATCTACATCTATCTTCGATTAAGGATCAAAATGCAGATGCGTTGTCACCCGTAAAGACTAAGATGGAATGCCTCGTTTCCAGTAAAAAGGGTCTCCGATTGTCTACGTTCACCATACGAAATACAGCAGCGTTAAGCTGCTATTTTACGCTGGTATTCTGTGAGAGCGTGGTCCTTCCCCAGTCAAACCGACCCATTCGTGCTACAACCATAATATAGCTGCAGCATGGCTCTACCACGTATAAAAAATCTGCTGAAGACTGCAGCTTCATATCCCGTATAACAACCATGAGATTAAGACTGTGATCGGAGAGTTTTTGTGTTCTTCTGCGGCGGGTCTTGCAAAACTTAGTTCCGACTGCATGGATAATTTCCACGAGCTTGTCATTCATATCGTCTACTGCATTGCAATCTTCTAGGCACTGAAAAAGTTTTCGTAGCTCGACCTGAAAGGTTTCGGGACTTTGGATTAGAGCACGAGGGGGAAGGAGCGTTGACTTCATTAGACGTGACCTCTCCAACTTAACGTTTAGGTTCAGTGTGCCTCTCACCTTGCGGTGATCGCTGTCGGTTTTCTCCCTCGCGATCACTGAGAGATCGCTGAACAGTTGTCAACTCGTCGTCATAATGAATTCAATCTCATTTTTTGTCGAACCGTCGGGGCTCGACCAGGTCCACTTCCTGTGTAGCCGCTTCTGGAAGCAAGAGTTCATCATAAAGAGTCTCTCTTTCTCCATGAAGTCGGCCAGCTGCTTGACCCTTGGGTTCCGTTTCCCTATTCCGAATTTCCCTTCTTTCAGCTCACCGTTCTTTCTTGTGCCTAGTTTTGCGTTGAAGTCTCCCACTAACACCGTATAGTGGGTTTTGGAGGAATGCATGGCTCTAGTGATATACTCATACATTTCCTCCACCTCCTCATCGGGGTGTGCCGAGGTTGTTGCGTAAACCTGTGTGACCTTCAGCGAATACCGTTTGGTGATTCTGAGTATAAGGTACGCAACCCTCGTCGAAACACTCCCAATCTTTACAACGTTGTTAATGAGAGACTTGTGGACGATAAATCCGACACCTCCTTGGGACAAATGGTCGCCCTACCGGTGATAGAACAAGTTGCCGGATTCGAGGATTATCGTGTCCTCCCCCTCTCTTCGTACCTCAGATAATCCTACGATATTCCAGCGCAACTTGTCTATCTGTACAAATCGTCTATGTAAATAGTCTTCATTGTATACATAATAATGTTCATTAACAACATAAAGAAGACCATTTTTGTGTTTTTTATCAATCAAAATAATATACAAATCTCATTTTCAAAATCTTAACCATGATACCAATTGTTTTAAGAAATTTATTAGAATCAGACGTTTCACTAATTAAATAGCTAGGATCCACGTAATAATTTTATTACTTGTAACGCGGATTTGATTTCTTAATAAAATATTGAGAAATCAAACTTATCATATCACTTAAAAGTGAAGTCAGAGCTACGATTGCCGTGCCTGTTAGTAATTTTTGGCAGAACGCTGAGCAATCACAACATAGCCGATAACAATATTATAAAATAATAATTCTTATTATTCTTCTAATATTACAATATTTGAAAAATCTAATTCAAATCCAAACGTGCTTGTCATCCTTCACATATTTTGCAGCGTGCAAGTACTTTCTAAAAAGATAACGAATTAAGAGGATGTAGCGGTAGATCCCTTGCACACTGGGATTAATTATTCAGACGGGCATAGCGCTATACATCTTCCATGTGCTCAGCTTTGTTTCCGTCACGAATAAAACAAGTTAAATAAACGAAGATTGATCATGAAGACTTAAACTCTCGCGCTATACATAAAATAAATAATATTACTGTTGCAGAAATACGTCATGAGTTATAATGCAATGTCACTTGGGATGCAACAGCTTTGAATAAAACAAATAGATGTATTACTTCAAGAATGAATTTTTCATTTTTAAAGGAGAGGCAGTGATAAAATTAGTCAGTTCATCCCATTTGATATTCAATCATTTATTCATTTTTATTCATTACTTAAAGCCTTTTAAAGTCCATCTCATAGATTGCCTCATAAGGTAGGTATTTGCCTTAGTTTTTATATTTTTTACTTGAACTTGGAAGACGTTGCAGACCATCTCCTACTTTATTTCATTTTGTCGCAAAGATGGTGGTGGGCACTACAGTTTCCCTCTTTCGCCTCTTACGATACCCACTGGACGATATGGGTTAGTGGATATTCTTACAACACCACTACATGTTAAATCGTTACAGCCTACAAAAGTCCACTCCTGAACGTAGGCCTCCACTTTCTACACTTGTCATGCGGGTTAAAAATCGCAGTTATTTTTTAAATTTTTATTGGGAAGATTGCCCATCTCCTGTTTCAATATCCCTCTGTCGCCTCTTACAACATCCACGGGACGATATGGGATAGTGATGGAGTTACACCGCCACTACCAATGTTCTAATTAGACTGAACAAGCCGCAGATCAGGATAGTAACAAGTGCTACGTAGGTCACTCAATAAGTTTTGAGATGCTCGAAATTTAAAAATGGAACGCACCCGTGTTATATGTTTCTAAAAATCAAATTTATTTAAAAAAGGAACTCCATAAGCCAATTGCTCAATATTAAAAAAAAAAGTTCTGTTAAATTTATTTTTACAGGTCGGAAATTGCTTCTGCGTAGGCAGCCACTGCTTCTTCGGCAATTGAAAAAAACTTGCCTTTTATTTTTTATTTGACTCTTGGGAACAAAAAGAAATCACAAGGAGCTTATTCGGCGCTGTAAGGTGGGTGACTTAGAGTTTCGACACCAGATTCCTCAATAAATGCTTTTGTGGTAAGGGAGGTATGTGAAAAGGCGTTATCGTGATGCAGCATGATTCCCGAAGCCCGGTCTTTTGTCTTCTCTCCCGCATAGCTTGAAAAGTTTTGGGTAATGCAAATGTAGTATACTATTTATAGTTGACTGACCTACAGTTTTCCAGCATTGACGTCGACAAATGTCCGCTCCGCCAAAAAAAAAAAAACTAGCCACCATTTTTTGCCGACGTTGCGAGGTCTTTGTAGTTTTGTCGGTAACTGTCGTTCTGAGTAGACCCATACCGATGATGTCCTTTTATTTTCCGGATTATATTGATAGATTCATGTCTCGCCACCAGTAACGATTTCTGAAACACGCCTAGATACCCCGTTTTCAAAGCGTAAACGTATTTCATGGCACCAATCCACACAAGTCTGTTTTTCGCTTTCGGAGAGCAAACGAGGGATCCATCGACAACAAAGCTTCTTAGCTCTTATATAAAATAATATTGCTATATCTTTAACTAATATCATGTTATTAAAGTTTTAAGAAACCAAGATTTATTATAAGCAGTACGTGTTTAGTAATGTCTGTGTTCTTGCCGCGGGGAAGGGGGGCAAGCGGTATAGCGCGCATGCGTAGGAGAGAGAAAGTCTCTTCTATCTGTGCCTCATGATAAAGATAGGACTAACCATGCATTATTTGGGCGAGCGACCTGATGCTGTTCAGTTGTACCTTGATCAATTGCTCCCCGTAGCTTTCTACGTAGTTTTCTTTTTCTCAGTAAATTTTCATCGTTAAGTAACTAATTTTCATATATTTCGTTTCCTAACAGTCGTTTTTAGATATTTACTTTACTAATATATATATATATATATATATATATATATATATATATAACAAAGTTTTCTATATATATATATATATATATACAAAACTATGTTAATATATCAAGCAACGCAGACGAGGTCGCGGGTATCAGATAGTTCTAGAATAAAACTAGTTAATACTATAAACACATACCAAGTGTCGATTAAGCAGTGATCTCTTAAATTTTCCCCGACAACGCTACGAAGACTGCGTGCAACTTTAATTGACTTAGGAAAGTCCTGGACGCAGTGGAGACTGGAAAATTTATCTAATTGCTGCAATAAAAGAAAATGGCCTTAAGATTAAGCTGAGTTTCACCTATTGTGACGTAATAAAAATTTACAAATGTCTTCAAAATTTTATACTTTAGCTTACTCGGCTAGAGTGTCAGTTACTGCTGTTTTTCTGCGGATATCGTCATTACGGATTTAATCCCGTAGAAAAAATTGTATACAGTCTAAAATGCTCCACTACACTAGGAAAGACACACCACCATCGATAATATGACACGTGTTTCGCTTCTAAATGAGGTATCCTCAGGTGAAGTGGCCTCTGCGATTACTAGCCGCCAAGTCAACCGGTCTTGGCGGTCAACCACATCATTTGGTATTATTACGCGGATCTTATTTAATTAATCTTTATCATCTTAAATTACTTAGTTTGTACCCTAAAAAGGCACTAAGTATGTATAAATTCGTACGTCAGTTTACTTGTTTGTCTTGCATGTGAATTCGTATATATATTATTATAGAGAGAGAGAGAGAGAGAGAGAGAGAGACTCAATTTATAAGTGGTCAACATATATCTTCTATAACAGTTTAGTTAATGGGGACGCACTTTTACGTTGAAGTTAATTTTTGTAGTTTACGACTATATACTTCTCGCTATTTTTAATTTAGGTTGAGTAACGAACATTAGTTGTTTGTGTGTGGTATTTTTAAAATAATAATAAGCTGACAAGGTAAAACAGCCATCAAAAAATCCGACTGCATGGAAAAGTTTACTGAAATGAGGATAATTTTACACCCATCTCACTTCTACAACTAATCCGAATCTAACAATACCCCATATGTTTAAATCCATGAAGCAGTCTAAGATTCAGAGCGCGCCAAAGAAATAAACATACATACGTACATATGTACATTCGAAAAACATCACTCCCCTTTTGGGGCGGATGGGTAAAAACACACCCACTCAAATGGGATGTGTATAGTGAGGGTAGAACCAAATCCCACTCACACGCATTGTTTGATGTTGTAGAGCTAAACTGCTATCCCACCTGATGTTAAGCGATGATGAAAACGCACTGACTTAACAAAAAACTATTCACTCTTGCCTTGAAATCATTCTATTGTACTTGGATGAGAAGACAGATGTTGGCAACTTATTCTAATCCTTTGCTTTTTCGATTTTCTTTGCTATTTTCTGAATTATGTAATAAGAGTGTCTAAACAACATTAAATCTTAAAACTAACAGGCACCGACCTTAGCTCACGTAATATTCGGGAAAAACTATTTAAATAATTTTCTAAATTTCCCCGTGTAGTGGCGGGTAGGAATACTCACTACCCCATATCTTCTTGTGGGTGTTGTAAAAGGCGACACAGAGAAACTGAGGCAGAGGATGGGCAGCAGCATCTTTCTGATCTTGAACAGCAATTCAACAATAAAAAAAACTGCGGTTGCCAACCCGCTCGCCAAGCGTGGCAACTATGGCAATATACCTCCCCCCATCATAAAAAATACAAAAAGACGGTCCCCAGTGCCCGGCGGCATTCCTGGATACGGTGGCGACCATGGTAACGACGGGGCAGGGGTGCTAAGAATTTTGTTTAAGAAGTTGCGCTGGAATATTATAGGACAATCCGAGGTCCGAAAAAAGGGGGAGGACACGGTAATCCTCGAATTAATGGCAACTTGTTCTATCACCGGGAGGGCGACCATCTGTCCCAAGGAGGTGTCGGATTTATCGTCCACAAGTCTCTAGTAAGTCACAAGTCAAGTCTAAGTAAAGATTGGGAGTGTGTCGACTAGCGTTGCGTACCTTATACTCAGAATCACCAAACGGTATTCGCTGAAGGTCATACAGGTTTATACACCAACCTCGGCAAACTCCGATGAGGAGGTGAAAGAAATGTATGAGGATATTTCTAGAGCCATGCATTCCTCCAAAACCCAATATACGGTGTTCATGGAAGACTTCAGCGCAAAACTAGGCACAAGATAGAACGGTGAGCTGAAAGAAGGGAAATTCAGAATAGAGCAACGGAACCCAAGGGGCCAGCAGCTGGCCGGCTTCATGGAGAAAGAGGGATTCTTTATAATAAACTCTTTCTTCCAGAAGCGGCCCCACAGGAAAAGGACATCGTTGTCAAGCCCCGACAATTCGACAAAAAATGAGATTAACTTCATTATGACGACCAGACGATAAATGTTCAGTGATGTCTCAGTGATCGCGAGGTTGAAAACCGGCAGCGATTACCGAATTATGAAAGGTATACTGAACCTTAACGTTAAGTTGTAGAGGTCTTGTCTAATGAAGTCAACGCTCCGTCACCCTCGTGCTCTTATTCAAAGTCCCGAAACCTTTCAGCTCGAGCTACGAAAGAGTTTTCAATGCCTAAAGGATTGCAATGCAGGGGACGATATAAATGATAAGCTCGTGGAAACTGTCCATGCGGTCGTAGCTAAGTTTTGCAAGACCCGTCGCAGAAGAACATAAAAACTATCCGATCACACCCCTAATCTCACGGCTGTTACACGGAATACTAAGCTGTAGTCTTCAGTAGATTTGACAGCATATAGGCAACTGAATAGACACATCTCCAAATGCAAGCGACGGGACTTACGCAACTTTAATACAGCTCCTATTGAAGAAGCTATCGAGCGGAACAAGGGCTCCAAAGTCTTTGCTAGAGATCTGTCTGCCAGAAAGGGCCTACTGTCGAAGCTGAAGACCGAGTGTGGCAGCGTCGTTTTCGGGATACCTGAGATTTTGAGTGAGATTGAGAGTTTCTATGGGCAGTTGTACACATCATCGATGGAGCCACACGTAATTGTGAATAACGATCCAAGAGCGAGTCTTATCCGACACTGTTCCGATGATATCCCGGACGTCAGTCTGAGCGAGATTAGAATGGCTCTCCAGCACCTTAAAAACGGCAAGGCCCCAGGCGAGTATGGAATCATAGCGGAGCTTCTGAAAGTGGGTGGAAAACCGATACTTGAAGTCCTCTTTAATTCCGATCTCCATGTTGGCATTACACCGGAGGCGTGGAGCAGAAGTGCGGTGGTCTTGTTCTTCAAGAAAGATGACAACGCTCTCTTGAAGAACAACAGACCGATTTCCCTTCTGAGCTGCGTCTACGTACTGTTTTCGAGAGTTATTACGAATCATCTCGCGCGCAGACTTGACAACTTCCAATCTGCCGAACAAGCCGGTTTTCGAAAAGGCTTTAGCACTATAGACCACATAAATACCCTTCGGATAATTGTACAGAGGCCCGAGGAGTACAATTTGCCACTATTTCTGGCGTATGTGGACTATGAGAAAGCCTTTGATTCCGTCGAAATTTGGGTGGTACTGCAGTCCCTTCAGCGATGCCATTTGACTGTAGGTATATCGAAGTGCTGAAGTGCTTGTACAGTAGGGCTATGATGGCTATCCGAGTACAGAACCAGAGTGCGAAACCTATCGAATTGCAGAGAGGTGTAAGACAGGGTGACGTTATATCCCCGCAACTCTTCACCGCTGCATTGGAAGACGTTTTCAAGCTTCTGGACCGGAAAGGATACGGTAATAAAATCAATGGCGAGTATATTACTCACCTCCGATTTGCCGACGATATAGTACTTATGGCAGTATCGCTGGAAGACCTAAGCACTATGCTCAATAACGTCAATAGTGTTTCCCAACGGATAGGTCTTAAGATGAACATGGACAAAACAACGATCATGTTTAATGTCCATGTCACACCTATACCGGGTATGTTTACCTGGGACAAATAGTCTGATTAGGTAAGTCCAACTTCGACCGAGAGGTCAATCGACGGATTTAACTCGTTTGGGCAGCGTTCGGGAAATTACATCACATCTTCTAGTCAGGTTTACCTTAAAACTTGAAAAGGAGACTGTACAACCAGTGCGTGTTGCCAGTGATGACCTATGGAACTGAGACGTTGTCCTTGACTGCTGGCCAGATGAGGAAGCTCAAGGTCGCTCAGCGAGCTATGGAGAGGGCTATGCTTGGTGTTTCTCTGCGTGATAAACTTACAAATGTATATATCGGCAGTAGAACCAGAGTGACCGACATAGCCCAACGGATTTGTAAGATGAATTGGTGGCAATGGGCCGGCCATATAGCTCGAAGATCTGACAACCGATGGGGAAAAAAGGATCCCAGTGGCGGCCTCGTACCGACGGGCGAAGTGTAGGGGGTCCCACCACTAGAACGAGTAACGACTTGGTAAGATATGCAGGAAGTCGATGGATGCAGGTGGCTCAGGACCGTGCTTTGTAGCATTCCTTGGGGGAGATCCATGTTCAGCAGTGGACTTGTGAAGTAATGATGATGATGATGACATATTATACCCACAGAAAAAAATGTCACACGATGTGAAAAGAGCCAACTCGTTTTTAAAAGGCCAGCAACGCATCTGCAATTCCCCTGGTGTTGCAGTTGTTCATGCGCGGCGGGGTTCATGAGATTGTAAAGGGTTGTAGTGAGTAGTGAGTTTGAATTTTCTAAATACAATTATAATAAACGAAAGAAACTGTGTAGTGGCGGTGTTATAATATTCACTACCCCATATCATCCCGTAGTTGTCGTAAGAGGCGATAGGGGGAAAAAATTAGGACAGCAGCGTCTTCCTAATAACGACTTAAAATAAAAAAAAACTGCAGTTGCCAACCCTCTTTGCAAGCGTGGAAACTACGGCCATTATCCTGCCTATGGGGAAATCTATGGGGGAGCCCTACGTTCAGCAGTGGGCTTTGATAGACTGTAAAGATAACAGTACAAATGAAAAGAATTGCCAACAAAAAATACGCGCTATAATTAAATCATCATCCTCAACCCGTAAAAGATCAGGGGTGAACATGAGCTTCTTCTGTTATAGGTTGGATATTTTTATAGAATAAGTCTGGCAAACGAGCATACATTCAACTTGATGGTAAATGGATGCTGCGGCCTATAGACATCTACATTTATTCTCAATGAAGAAATAAAATAAAGATCCGTTGTCACCCCTGATGACTTAGATAGAATTCCTCGTTTCCAGTTAAAGGATTTCCGTTTTTCCTTACTTACTCTATGAAACATAGCAGCATCAGCTGTTATTTTACGCTGATATTTTGTATGGGCATTGTCCTTCCCCGGTCCAGCGTGGCTCTATAATGTTTAAAAATAGGATAAGTAGGATTTTCCTTAACTAAGCTTGGAGGTCGGCGGGTTACCAGAAGTCTTGCACGAGGGCGGGAATTGCATCTGCGTTGTTCGCGTACTGTGAAATCTACGGCAAGCGCCTAGCCCCTGAGCTACCATTGCTCACATTTACCATAGAAGAAATTAAAGAAATTAATTAGAATATAGTCCACACATTAAAATTTAAATAATAGTAATGAATTTTTAAAATTTATTTCTTCTTTACAATTATATTTTAAGTGCTATTGTACAATATTATGCCTTTGTGAAGCGTACATAAAAATGATTTATTATAATTATTATAATGTAAAATATGTATTAATATTCGCCCCAAAACAACGTATATGACAAATAATGAATTATCGAATTTACAATGACAACATAATGACACGTCAGCTTACGATTAAACAACTTGGAAATTTTAATATCCAAACAGTGACGAGCAACGTAAATTATTATAAACACAACACGCAATGATATGTACAGTAACAGTAAAGCCGTTTCTAGATTGGTCGGTTGATATTTATCAATTTTTTATAGAATAAGGATGACAGCTCAGCACACAGTCTACCTGATGGTAAGTGGGTTTGTGATCTGTAGACATCTACATCTAGCCTCGATTAAGTATCAAAGTGCAGATGCGTTGTAACCCCTAACGACAAAATAGGAGGTAGATTGCTGCGTTTCTTGTAAAAGGGTCTACGGTCCTCTACACTGAACATACGAAACAAAACAGCAAGAAGCTTCTATTTAACGCTAGTATTCATCCATAATATAGCTACATCGTGGCTCTACCACGTACTGTTTTAATAATATTATCCTTCAGTAATAAATAGTTGTTTATTTCTAGGCGTGTAAGTCATTCATTATAATATCATTGTAATATTATATTTATTCTTAACATTCGTCGTACTTATACATTCTAGAACTTCACTTATTAAAAAATTGTCAACATTTTATACGCTAACATCGTTACTGGAAGTATACTAATGTGGTTGATAGATCGGTGACTGTTATCGAAAATAATTTCCATGGCAATTGATTTTTTCACACAGATTCACCAACGGCATCATTACAGCCTATCAAAAGTCCACCAGAACATAGACCTACCCGATATTTGTTGCACGTGAGAAGTTGATTGGTAACTGCAGTTTCTTTTTTGTTATTTTGAGTTCATATCAGGAAGATGCTGATGCCCATTATCTTATTTCATTTCCCTCTGTCACCTCTACAAGACACAGGGGGTGATATGAGGTGGTAGATTCTTTTTCCACTCATAACAAGACGTATATCACCTTGATCTTTGCAGCATTACATTCTCAAAAGTTAAATGCTTAAATATAAGCCTCCCACATGGAATTCCTCATAGGGGAGATTTAGCCATATTTGCCATGCTTGTTAGGCGGGTTGGTAATCGCTTTTTGTAGTATTTTGAGTTGTTATTAATAAAATGCTGCTCATTTCTTGTTCATTGTAGGCATAGTGGATCGTTAACTTAGGTGGTATTTGTTAAATTAATCTCTATGAATATTTAATGTTTCGCGATTCCGTTGAACACGTGAAATACTAAAATATTTTTTCACGTAAGAGGCGAGCAATTTTAAGTAAATTGCTTTCACGTGTTTTCATGCATGTTAAGTACAACATCAAACAATGCGTGTGAGTGGGACTCGGTTCTACCCTCACTATACACATCCCATTTGAGTGTGTGTGTTTTTACCCGTCCGCCCCAAAAGGGGAGTGATATTTTTCGAATGTACATATATATATTAGAGAGAAATTATCACATTTTCGACTTCAAGTCAATTTTATTCAAGGCTTGCACAATGAATAATCATTTATCAGAAACCATTAGATTTTTTTGACATTTTCCAACATCGTCTCTTACGATACCTACGGGTCCAAATGAGGTATATTCATAAGTTAATATAATTTTTATCGGGATAAACAATAGGACTCAATTTAAGGGTTGTCAGCATATATCTGTTATAACAGTTTAGTTAATGGGGACGCACTTTTACGTTGAAGTTATTTTTTGTGGTTTACGACTATATACTCCTTCTCGCTATTTTTACTTTAGGTTGAGTAACGAACATTAGTTATTTGTGTGTGGTATTTTTAAAACAATAATAAGCTGAAAAGGTAAAAGAGTCATTAAAAAATCCGACTGCATGGAAAAGTTTACTGAAATGAGGAAAATTTTACATATGTTAAAACATATGTCAAATATAACATATGTTTAAACCCATGAAGCAGTTTAGGATTCAGAGCGTGCTAAAGAAATAAACACATACGTACATACATTCGAAAAACCTTACTCCCCTACTGGGGCGGACTGGTAAAAACACACACTCAAATGGGATGTGTATATTGAGGGTAGAATCGAATCCCACTCACACGCATTGTTTGATGTTGTAATTCTGCGTGAAAAGATGTGAAGCAATTTATTTTAAAAAGTTTAATAAGTAAAGTTCTAGAATGTATAAGTACAACGAATGGTAAGAATAAATATAATACAATGTAAGACATATACGCCTAGAAATAAACAACTATTTGTTACTGAAGCATAATATTATTAAAACAGTACGTGGTAGAGCCACGATGTAGCTATATTATGGTTGAAGCACAGAATACTAGCGTTAAATAAAAGCTTCATGCTGCTTTGTTTCGTATGATGAGTATAGAGAACCGGAGACCCTTTTGACAGGAAACGCAGCAAGCTATCTTCTATCTTGTCGTCAGGGGTTACCATGCATCTGCACTTTAATACTTAATCGAGGCTAGATGTAGATGTCTACAGACCACAAACCCACTTACCATTAGGTAACCCGTGTGCTGAGCTGTCATCCTTATTCTATAAAAATTGATAAATATCAACTGACCAATCTAGAATCGGCTTTACTGTTACTGTATATATCATTGCGTGCTGTGTTTATAATAATTTATATTGCTCGTGACTGTTTGGATATTAAAATTTCCGAGTTGTCTAATCTTAAGTCACTGGCGTGTCATTAGGTTATCATTGTAAATTGGATAATTCATTATTTGTCATATACGTTGTTTTGGAGCGAATATTAATACATATTTTACATTATAATAATTATAATAAATCATATTTATTTAGCTTCTCAAAGGTATATACATTACCACTTAAAATTTAATTGTAAAGGGGAAATAAATTTAAAAAATGTATTACTATTATTTAAATTTATAATGTGTGGCCTATATTCTATTTAATTTCTTTAATTTCTTCTATGATGAATGTGAGCTATGGTAGCTTAGGGGCTAGCCGCTAGCCGTAGATTTCACAGTACGCGAGCAACGCAGATTCAATTGTAACCCTCGTGCAAGACTTCTGGTAACCCGCTGACCGCCAAGCTTGGTTAAGGAAAATCCTACTTATCCTATTTTTTATACGTGATAGAACCACGCTGGACCGGGGAAGGACGATGCCCTTACAAAATATTAGCGTTAAATAGCAGCTGATGCTTCTGTGTTTCATATTTTTTAGGAATTATATTCAGTATTATTCTATAAAAAATATCCAACCTATTACACAAGAGGCTCATAATAATAATAATAATATGGCGTAGGGAAGTGACGACCCCATCGCCCGCTGACGTAACAGTTATGTGACAAAACTGCTACGTCAGCGAAGTCAGTCAGCACCTTGCCAAGAGGTGTTAGCGCCGTGCCTCGGCAAAATTGAAGGTGCAAAGGCCCGCTTGTGCACATGGCCTCACCATGAAACGGTGCCGGGTTTGGGCGTCTCCCGTTAATTGACGCCCAGTAAATGGATGATAGAATTAAGAAGATTGCGCAAAGGGCCGCTACCTGGAGGTCGCCAGGGCGCGTCTGGAGCTGGCGCTGGACGCGACAGCATGCGAACCGCCAGCTGAGTGCAAGGAGCTGAACGACCACCCAGCAGCCCCTCGCATCCATCATACCCACCAGCTGGCTTGGTGTTTGCAGGGCCTTCGCGGGCCCAGCAATTAGCACCCGATACTGGTGGAGTACGCCGCATGCGTTGGTCAATGAAGATGAACAGCAACGCATTGCGGGCGTATTTTAGGGCGAAGGGGGGAGAAAGTGGAGGTTTTGCGTATCGGGCTAGGATACATCGACTTTTTGCTGAGCTGGAGCCATCTATAACCGTCACCGAGCAAAACCTGGCAGACCGAGTTCGGTATATCTTGCGCTCAAACATATTTGATAGCACCAAACTCAAACGGCTACGATGTGAGGCTGTACCCTAATCGAATAAAAATGCTACAGCTGAGGATGCAGCGCCACAAGTTGCAGAGCAACCAGCACACGTGGATGCCGCCGTGAATCTTTCAGTTGTGGTTGGTTCAGACGATGATGGAACAGTCGCCCAGGAACTAAAACTAGAGCAAATGAGGAGTACATTGGAAGAGGCTATTTTGGAAACGCGCAGTACACCTCTCGAAAATTGACCGCGACTTCCCCGCATACCCTTAAGCAAGCGGAATCGGGCTGTCGTGAGGACTCTCAACCCAATGCTGGTGACCTATTTGGAAGCCAGCCGGGACCTTTGCGAGACGGACTCAATTCTCTTTGGCGCCGCACTGGCAGTTTGCCGTATTATTGGTGCCAAACGGTAGACTGACAAGCTTTAGGTCGGGCAATAATAGGCCGATAATTGTGCGCACCGTCAGGATGGCGTTTGCTGGGACAAACATCAGTTTGTTCCAGTCGGATATAACGCAAAAACTGACGGAGCGAAAACTGATGAAGCAGAGAATCGCTGCTTAGGGGAAGCGGATTCGGCGATATACCGACAGGTCGACACGGTTCAACCAGAATCGTCTAGTCCAGAGTGATCAGAAGAGGCTTTATGAACCATTTAAGCGGCCAATGATACGTGGAACGGGCCCAGCACCGAATCAGACTGACACTGTAGCATTTTGCGGCCTGTGGTCAGAGCCCGTAAACCACAGCGAGGGCCCTTGGACGAAAGTTGTGGAGAGTCAGTGTGCAAATGTTACGCCCATGGACCTCGTCATCATAACGCCGGATGACGTAGGGCCCCGAACTGGAAAAGTCCGGGGCTCGACGGACTGCATCAATACTGGCTGAAGGGGTTCGTGGTGTGTCACGCTGTGCTCGCCTGACATTTTCAAGTGACTCTCGACCAAAAGTCGCTTCCGAGCCTCTTCACTACTGGGATCACTCATTTGGTTCCTAAAGACCGGGATTCCACAGACCCGAGCAAATACCGCCCCATTACGTGTCTGTCTACCCACCATATATAAGACACTGACATCCATTTTAAGTACGCGAATCATTTGTCACCTGGATTTAAACCAGGTGATGTCGCGTGTTCATAATGGATGCCGGTGCGGTGGTCGTGGATTCAAGAAACCACTTCTCATTGACGCGGTCATTGGCAAAGTGGTTAAACGCAACCGTCGGAACTTCTCCGCCGCTTGGATAGACTATAGAAAGGCATTCGACTCGGTGCCCCATACATGGCTAAAGAGGGTCCCCGAGCTGTACAAGGTTGATTGTACAGTTAGAGACTTCCTCGGGCAATGTATGGGGTAGTAGAGTATAGTCTTTTGTCATCTAGGCGAGCAGATGACGGATGCGGAAAGCCGCATAAGGATAAGAAGGGGTATCTTCCAGGGCGATTGTTTAAGTCCAATCTGGTTTGCCTCTCCCTGAACCCTCTTAGTACCTTACTAGGAGACTCCGGTAGGGGATTTCGGCTTCGGAAGGGAGGGACAAAAGTGACCCACCTTTTCTATATGCATGATCTCAAGTTATTCGCCCTTCAGTCGCTCCCATCTTATGGAGCTACTAAACATCACTTGTGATTTTAGTAGTTTTATTAGAATGGAGCTGGGGACGGATAAGTGTGCGGTCCTCCATGTTGAAAGGGGACTGGTTGCTAACTCTGAGGGCATAGACGTATCTATGATCATCAACATAAGGACCTTTTCAGAGGCTGAAACACCGATACCTGGGTATGTGAGCCTTTCGTAGACACAGTCGCCTCCCTCCACTAGCTACGTTTCGGTGACCTCTTTAGGGAAACTCGAAAATGACCGCGCTAGGCTCTACTGGGACCGGGCCATCATCACAGACAGGACTATTCTTGCGAATTTTTTGAATTGTGCTAATGGACTGGGCACAGTCAAGGATATTTTGGTCGACGTTACCATTCCTTATGACGAGAACCTCGTGAAAGCCGCAACATATAAGCTAACAAAATATCTGGACCTGGCTCACGAGGTGACCGACATGTGGGGTGGATTACCGGCCGAAATTATACCTGTAGTCATCTCTGCGAACGGGTTAATCCCAGTCAGCCTCTTGGGTCATCTGAGGCCACTGGGACTCCGTGACGGTCCGCTCCATGCTCAAATGCAGAAGGCGGTGCTCCTCGATACCGCCCACATCGTCCGCCGGTTTCTTTCCCTTTCCCCCTAACCCTCGGCCGTTTGGTCTCCCCTGCCAAGGGCTTCCATCTGGTTGGGTTTTTATATATTTATGTATTTTTAGGTATTTATTTTATTTTATTGATATTTATGCACGTTTACCATGTTTATTTACAATTATATATTTATAATGCCCAACCAGATGAGAAAACTATAGATACTACACAATAATAATAAAGTAAAAAATTGGTAAATCCACATGGGCATGCCTTAAGCGCATTAAAAAAATTACGTTTGACATGATTATACTGAATTTTTTAAAGTAGTTTAAATACATTTCGACAGCACTATCGGCTTCAACACTCTCGAAAACCATGAAAATGACACCCATGATGAAAAAATTGGTACCTACTTCCGCCGTCATCTTGGATTTACATTTTGACAGCACTATCGGCTTCAACACCCTCGAAACCCATGAAAATGACACCCATGATAAAAAATTGATACCTATTGCAGCTGCCACCTTGGACTTACATTTCGACAGAACTATCGGATTCAACACCTTCGAAAACCATGAAAATGTCACTCATGACAAAAAAATGATACTCCTTACTTTTAGTACGTACTACTATTATTTATTCTGTACTTTTAAAATATTGTAATAAAAAAAAATCTCTCATTATTATTATAATCAAATATTAAAGAAAATTGGTTATTCGAATATTGTGTATTTGTACAGCGATCTTATTGAGGCGCTGCAAACAACCGAAACAATGTACACTCTCGACGGCGACTGACGCCGAACTGAGTGAGTGAGTAAAGTACTCCGTGGCTGTAGCTCAGAGTGCGGCTTTCGCCTATTTACAGAAATAACTTACATACAAGGCTACCAAATCAACGAAAATTTAGCCATTTTGGAGTCGAAAAAATTAATTATAGTTAAACAAAAGAAAATTACACTGCCATTTACATTCAGTGGCTTCCCACATGATAGATGAAGAGATAAAAATAGATTGAGTTAAACAATTGATATTTTTAAAAGTTACCGTGTTTACAAGCCTTGCGGACTTGATAAATCCACACCATAAGCCACTTAAACCCCTTTTTTATTTAAAAATAGCAATTAATCGATTAAAAAAATATTAATAAGTTCAAAAATCATTTATCTTTCTAACAATGTGCTTTTTATATCATTTATATGTATAATATGATTACTAGATACGATTTCATTTGATAAAACGTTGGAATCTAAATTTTAGGCGATAGTAGAACATACCTTGCGCTTTCGCTTAAGGCATGCAATAATTCTTTATTATCAAAAATAAATCACAAGAAATTTTATGAAGTCTCTGACTCCTAAACTAGACGAGTCTGTAACTATTCATCATCATCATCATCATCACAGCCTTTCATAAGTCCACTGCTGAACATAGGCCTCCCCCAAGGAATGCCACAAAGCACGGTCCTGAGCCACCTGCATCCATCGACTTCCTGCATGCCTTACCAGGTCGTCACTCCATCTCGTGGGGGGGTCGCCCAACACTTCGCCTACCGGTACGAGGCTGCCACTCGAGAAACTTTCTTTCCCATCGGTTATCGGTTCTTCGAGCTATATAGCCGGCCCACTGCCACTTCAGCTTACTAATCCGTTGGGCTATGTCGGTTACTCTAGTTCTACTGTGGATATCCTCATTTCTAAGTTTATCACGCAGAGAAACTCCGAGCATAGCCCTTTCCATAGCTCGCTGAGCGACCTTGAGCTTCCTCATACGGCCAGCTGTGAAGGACCACGTCTCAGTTCCGTAAGTCATCACTGGCAACACGCACTGGCTGTACAATTTCGTTTTAAGGTTTTGAGGTATGTCTGACGAGAAAATGTGTCGTAGCTTCCCGAACGCTACCCAACCGAGTTGAATCCGTCGATTGACCTCTCGGTCGAAGTTGGACTTACCAAGTCGGACTATTTGTCCCAGGTAAACATACTAGTCAACAACTTCGAGCTTAGTGCTCCCAACAGCTACCGGCATAGGTGTGACATGGACATTAAACATAATCTTTATTTTGTCCATGTTCATCTTAAGACCTATCCGTTGGGAGACACTATTGAGGTCATTGAGCATAGTGCTTAGGTCCTCCTGCGATTCTGCCATAAGGACTATATCGTCGGCAAATTGAAGGTGAGTGATGTACTCGCCATTGATATTGATACCGTATCCTTTCCAGTCCAGAAGCTTGAAAACGTCTTCCAATGCAGCGGTGAAGAGTTTCGGGGATATGACGTCACCCTGTCTTACACCTCTCTGCAATTGGATAGGTTTCGTACTCTGGTTCTGTACTCGGATAGCCATCGTAGCTCTACTGTACAAACACTTCAACACTTCGATATACCGACAGTCAACTTGGCATCGCTGAAGGGACTGCAGCACCGCCCAAATTTCGACGGAATCAAAGGCTTTCTCATAGTCCACATACGCCAGACATAGTGGCAAATTGTACTTTTCGGACTTCTGTACAATTTGCCGAAGGGTATGTATGTGGTCTATGGTGCTAAAGCCCTTTCGGAAATCGACTTGTTTGGGAGGCTGGAAGTCGTCAAGTCTGCGCGCGAGACGATTCGTAATGACTCTCGAAAACAGCACGTAGACGCGGCTCAGAAGGGAAATCGGTCTGTAGTTCTTCAAGAGAGCGTTGTCACCTTTCATGAAGAACAAGACCACCGCACTTCTGCTGCACGCCTCCGGTGTAATACAACCATGGAGGGCGGCATTTAAGAGCTTCTGAAGGACTTCAAGTACCGTTCTTCCACCCGCTTTCAGAAGCTCCGCTGTAATTCCATCCTCGCCTGGAGCCTTACCATTTTTAAAGTGCTGGAGAGTCATTCTAATCTCGCTCAGACTAACGTCCGGGATATCTTCGGAATAGTGTCGGATGAGACTCGATCTTGGATCGTTACTCACACTTGCGTGTGGCTCCAACGATGATGTGTACAGCTGGCCATAGAACCTCTCAATCTCACTCAAAATCTCAGGTGTCCCGGAAACGATGCTGCCACATTCTGTCTTCAGCTTTGACAGTTGGCACTTTCTGGCAGGCAGATCTCTGGCAAAGACTTTGGAGCCTTGGTTCCGCTCGGTCGCTTCTTCAATACGAGCTGTATTGAAGTTGCGTAAGTTCCGCCGCATGCATTTGGAGATCTGTCAGTTCAGATGACTGTATGCTGTCAAGTCTGTTAAAGAATGTAGCTTCATCTCCCGTCTAACAGCCATGAGATTAAGAGTGTGATCGGAGAGTTTTTGTGTTCTTCTGCGGCGGGTCTTGCAGAACTTAGCTCCGACCGCATGGACAGTTTCCACGAGCTCGTCATTCATACCGTCCACTTCATGCAGTCTTCTAGGCACTGAAAACGGTTTTGTAACTCGAGCTGAAAGGTTTCGGGACTTTGGAACAGAGCACGAGGGGACGGAGCGTTGACTTCATTAGACGAGACCTCTCCAACTTAACGTTTAGGTTCAGTGTGCCTCTAACCATTCGGTGATCGCTACCAATTTTCACCCTCGCGATCACGGAGACATCACTGAACAGTTGTCATCTGGTCGTCATAATGAAGTCAATCTCATTTTTTGTCGAACCGTCGGGGCTCGACCAGATCCACTTCCTGTGGGGCCGCTTCTGGAAAAAAGAGTTCATTATAAAGAGTCCCTCTTTCTCCATGAAGTCGGCCAGCTGCTGGCCCATTGGGTTCCGTAGCCCTGTTCCAAATTTCCCTAATTTTAGCTCACCGTACTCTCTTGTGCCTAGTTTTGCATAGAAGTCTCCCATTAACACCGTATATTGGGTTTTGGAGGAATGCATGGCTCTAGAGATATCCTCATACATTGCCTCCACCTCCTCATCGGGATGTGCCGAGGTTGGTGTGTAAACCTGTATGACCTTCAGCGAATACCGTTTGGTGATTCTGAGTATAAGGTACGCAACCCTCGTCGACACACTCCCGATCTTTACAACGTTGTTAACGAGAGACTTGTGAACGATTAATCCGACACCTCCTTGGGACAGATGGTCGCCCTCCCGGTGATAGAGCAAGTTGCCGGATTCGAGGATTACCGTTTGGTGATTCTGAGTATAAGGTACGCAACCCTCGTCGACACACTCCCGATCTTTACAATGTTGTTAACGAGAGACTTGTGAACGATTAATCCGACACCTCCTTGGGACAGATGGTCGCCCTCCCGGTGATAGAGCAAGTTGCCGGATTCGAGGATTACCGTGTCTATCTCTTCTTACAGCTCCACGATCTTCTCGTCAGTCCTCAGGGTGCGTGCGTTGTACGTTGCCAGGTCGAGTCGTCTAAGGTGGCAACCGAACCTCCACCGGAGATTCTTAGCACCCCCTGCCCCGCCGTTACCATGGTCGCCACCGTAGCCAGGAATAGCGGGGCCGCCGGGGACTGGGGGCCGTCTGTTTGTTGCTTTAATCATTGGGGGGTATTTGCCATAGTTGACACGCTTGGCGAGCGGGTTGGCAACCGCAGTTTTTTATTGTAATTTTGGCTATTATCAGGAAGATGTTGCAGCTCATCTCCTGACTGTTTCCCTTTGTCGCATTTTACGATACCCACGGGAGGATATGGGGTAGTGGATATTCTTGACCGCAACTACACGGCACTGTATCTATTATATTATATTATATATTAGGAAGTAGCGGCCTCTACCAGAGTTGTAACACAGGTAATACTAAAACAACTATGCATGGTTTCATTGTTATAGTAGAAAAAAAAGAAAAGTAAACAATTTTACAAATTTAACAAATTTACAAAATCAAATCAAGAAATAATAAATATTGTAATTATAATAAAGTATAGAATACTATGTGTTTTATTTAATACTAAACATCTATACTATACATATATTTAATATACATATATTCAAGACGAGCACACACATATATTTGTGTATATATACATACATATATACACATATATATATAAATTATATATAAATATTAAATATATATATATACATGTACATAAATATAATACATAAATTATGCATTAACATAAACGAAACGTTAACATTAATTTTCCGTTAACATTAAAATTAATTACTTCCCTGTTTTTGTTTATTTATTTATTTTGAAATTATAAATTAAATTAATATATTTAATTAATAAATTTTCTGTATTATTGTAATCTAACGACAACAACCAATCACGAACTCTAATTTTACTAAACTCTATTTTTATTAAAGAAATTTAGAATTTTGTTGAGTTTGTTATAGAGTACTAAACAGTGTGGCATCTAAACAGTGCCAGTAAACGTACTGGCACTGTTTAGATGTCGTAAAAAACGTAGAATACCCCGTTGGGTATTCTACGTTTTTTACGACAGATCTCAGGGTCGTAGGGAGTGCGATCGTGTTGCTTGGTGATCAAATTTTGAACGTATATTTGCCTGACAGACAGCAACTTGCATTCGCTGTATAATAATTTTGTTGAGTATCTATAAGGTTTAAAAGTCAAAGTTTTTAGTATACATCTTTGTGCTCTTTCGAGCTTAGTTAAAACACTTTTGTACGATCCTCCCCAGACACTTATGCAATAGCCTATAATTGATTGTGCTAAAGTAAAGTATACTGTGCGCAATAAATCAAAATCAGCAATGTGTCTTAGCTTTTTAAATGTCCAAATAAGTATACGAGTCCGGGATGAAATAAGATCAATGTGTGATGTGTGAATGAAATGGCTCATGATCCCCCCTGGTCTTTTACGGGTTGACGACGATGTTGTTATTATAGCGCGTATTTTTTGTTGGCAATTCTTTTCATTTTTACCGTTGCCGTTACATTTTATCAAAGCCCGCTGCTAAACATAGGCCTCCCCATAGATTGCCTCATAGGGAGCATAATTGCCGTGGATGCTACGCTTGGCAAGCGGGTTGGCAACCGCATTTTTTTATTTTAAAAAAGACGCTGCTGCCCATCTCCTAATTTGTTTCCCTCTGCTGCCTCTTACGACGCCCACGGGATGAAATGGGATAATGGATATTCTTACACCGCCACTACATGGCGTGATTTTTTTTAATAGGAGAGGGGGCAAACAAGCATGCGGCTCACCTGATGGTAAGTGACTACCGCCGCCCATGAACAACCGCAATAACAGGGGAACCAGAGGAATTGCAGATGCGTTGCCGGCCTTTTAAAAAGGAGTAGGCTCTTTTCTTGAAAGTCCCTAAGTCGTATCGGTCCTAAAAAATCGCTGATGGTAATCGATTCCACAAGGAAGTCGTGCGAGGAAGAAAACATCTTCTAAATCGCACAGTGGTGGACCGCCAATCGTTCGTGAAATTTGGCGGCTGGGATTAATCCGAACAATTCCTCAGAGCACTCCCAGTGGTAGATGCGAAAGAAAATGCAAAGAGATGCAACATCTCTTCGCAGTGCCAATGAATCGAGCCAATCGGAAAGGACTCGGTCGTTGACGATTCGAGCCGCTCTGCGCTGGATGCGGTCAAGTGGAAAGAGCTGGCACTGGGGAGCCCCTGCCCAGAGATGGAGACAGTGTTCCATGTGAGGCCGAACCTGCGCCTTGTAAAGTTGCAGGCGGTGTGCCGGCATGAAATACTGTCCCGCTCTGCTGAGCACGCCAAGCTTTTTAGAGGCCAATTTGGCCTTCTCTTCCAAGTGACCACGAAACTGCACGTCACTCGACGTCTTTCGTTTGTTATATTTATATTTAGAAAATTAATTAAGTAGTTTCCCCCGAATATTACGTGATCTAAGGTCGGGGCCTGTTAGTGTTAAGATTTAAAGTTGTAGACACTCTTATTAAATAATTCAGAAAATACCCAAAAAAATCGAAAAATCAAAGGATTAGAATAAGTTGCCAACATCTGTCTTCTCATCCGAGTACAATAGAATGATTTCAAGGCAAGAGTGAATAGTTTTTTTGTCAGTCAGTGCGCTTCACCGTCTTCGTTTGCATCACCGCTTAACATCAGATGGAATAGCAGTTTAGCTCTGGCTTAAAATAATAAAAAAAGATACAGAGGTTATTTCTGTCACTTTTTCAGAGACTAATTCACGTAGATTTTGTAATTATTTATAAGTCACTGTTTTACTACTAATCCACTAGATAGTAAGTGATTATTATAATATTTTTCCTTACTATTTATCCTTCTTATTCAAAAGCAGAAAATGTTGTACTAAAACTATTGTCTTCCCATACGTCATTCAACTAACACCCCCTTATTAGCCATTAACATAAACGTGCCGACACATTACAAGAGAAGCTTTAATACTATCTTAACGAAGTCCTTAACACAACGACGAGCATAATTTTCACAAAGAAAATATCCGGTGTCAAATTCGTGCGTCAATATTAAGTTTGTGTTACGTATTATATGTAAAATAAAATATTTTTTAAGCATAGTTGTGTCGTTCACTAGCATGTAGTGGCAGTAATATACACTTCCCCATATCATCCTGTGGGTTTCGTAGGAGACGACAGAGGAAGCTGAACCAAGAGATGGGCGGTAGCATCTTCCTGGTAACAGCTGAATAAAAAAAACTGCAGTTGCTAACCCGCTTGGCAAGCATGGCGACTATGTCAAATTTCCGTGGTATTATTTAGATATGGGTGTATATGTTTATTTTTTTATGTAACTTGTAACCGTCTTGTGTAAAGATTAAATAAACAAGTAAATAAATAATTATCCCTCCTACAAGGTAGTCTATGGGGGATATCTATATTCAGCTGTCGGGTCTAGTCCGGTCCTCTCGCAGAAGATCTCCAGCCTGACGAGGTCATGAGGGGGATGACATGAGTCGTCGCCTCGGTCTGCATGCCGACATGCTGAGGCGACGACTAATCATCCCTCCTGTATATATTGTATTGCCACAACATACATGTCTCTAGAACAGAAAACTGTTAATGTTTGTGTACAGATATCTTTAGTAGTGTAAATACACGCTCTAGGCTTGTCGTGTTCAGAGCTGTAAAATAGGTTACCTTTTAGGTTGTTTAAAGTTACTGCTTTAATACGTCCAGTGAAACGTGCAGTGGCTGGGAACAGGCCTCCCCTCATTTCTGAGAGGGTTTTAAGGCAAGGAATTGTCCACCGCGCTGCCCCAATGTGTGTTCGCGAACTTCACATGTCTTCGAAATAATTTTTCCTTATTCCTCAGACACGCGGGTTTCCTCACGATGTTTTCCTTCACGGCCGAGTACGGGGTAAATCAGTACTTAAAGTATCAACTAACAATTTCATTGGTGCCGGCGGGGATCGAACCAGGTTTGCTCGCGTACTGTGAAATTTACAGCCAGCGTTAACCATCTGAGCTACCACGGCTCTTTAGGTTGTTTAGGCCTTTGATTTTACCAGCGCCAACCCACGGCTACTGGACTAAGGCCATGGCCGTCCTTTGAGCCTCCAACTACTTGCGTAATTGAACCGATGCAGTTTCACTGTGGTGGAGGTTCGTCTGCACTAGGCTAGTTTTGAACGAAGGGCACGTCATCATTGATCGCTTCCTCCCCGTACCCGCCCAAAAATAAGCCTTCCAGTAGATCTCGGGTTTCATTGTCAGCTACCGAGTCGGAAGTGGCCGGCAAAATGCAGTCCTTTTCGTCACTCAGTGAGCTGTCGCTGAGCCCGATTTCTACTGGGGGCTTCGGCTCAGTTGTGCAGGCCCTTTTTTCACTGGACTTGGCATCTAGTGATTCCGCTGTACCGGTAAGCATGGCCATGGTACCCATGACTTCCGGGTTGTTATCTTTGTTTAGTGGAGTGTCAAAAAATTTACCTCCACGACCATGGAATTTTCGTACACCACCCCACATACACATGCGAAACGGCGTCCGGCTTTCATCAGGGTCTGGATATGATTCTCCGTCACCGAAACATCGAGGAACCACCCGTCTGTCTGCTTATTAGCCTTGAGTAGCAGCCAATCTCTGATGTTAACCCAGCGATTCTGGTACGCCAGCACACGCCCGATGTCGCGTGACTCTTTCCAGGCTCCACCAAGGATACCAAATTTGACTATTTGTGGTATCTCCGACTGTTTCTTAATGATAAGCGAGGTGTTGGATTTAAGCTAGGGGGTAGCAATATTCCCCTTCAACCAATCCAGAGTCTTCTGATCGTCGCACCACAGCTTCAGGACACCCTCCATGTAACATACCCTCTAAAAGCTGGGCCCGACGGATCAGGGTCCTGGCTACTCCAGGTCTAGCTGATCATCTTTCTCTGTATTGCCAAGAGGATGTCGTCAGCTACTTCCTTCTTTATGTGGCCTAAACGCATATTAAGGCCACATCCAAATCTGCTTTAGCAGCGGAAGCGTAGCTGGTTCTTGTAGCCTTTGGTTGCTGTTCGAGTCGCACTTTTTGTGCTGGCCTCTCGGTGAAGTGGACTCTCCCAGCATCCTTTTGGCTGCCCTTTCCTTCTTCCCAGGATGCTTGATTGTTCGCTGCTTCCTGACGGATATCTTAGAGCTGATCTCCACTGCCGTGACTTCCACTTGGGCTGGATTTTTGTCATTCCTAGTTTTAGCGCGGCTATTGGATCTAGCCTCGCGTACCTTGGTCGCAGTAGCTTGCCCAGCCTCCTTGGTTTTGGTTTTATAAACAGCCAGCGCGGCTCTTTCTCTGGTGCCTTTTTCCCGCTGCATGTTCTTCTTCTTCTTGGCCTTTACACCCTCCTGATGGTCCGCCAGGTCGGCAAATCGTCAGATAAAAGTTATCCATCAAACAAATAACCTGACTGAATGTAAAACTGAAACAATTGAAACATTTTATTCATACAATTGTAATGTTATATCCTATGAATAAATGATATCTGAGGAATTTCAAATATACCCTAAATAAGATTTTTTTTAAATAGAATAAGGGTGACAAACGAGCATACAGTCCACCTGGTTGTAAGTGATTGCTGTGGCCCATAGACATCTACATCTATTTTAGTTTACGAATCAAAATGTAGATGCGTTGTCACCCATGAATACCGAGATGGAATTGCTCTTTTTTAGTAAAAAAGGTCTCCGGTTCTCTACACTCACCATGCGAAATACAGCAGCATTAAGCTGCTATTTCACGCTGGTATTCTGTGAGACCGTGGCCCTTCCTCAGTCGATCCGAACCATTAGTGCTACAACTATTTACATTTTATTATGTGTGACATTTAGTTTACGACATTTTGGTAACCATAGTCACGAGAAAAATATAACATTTTTACATTATTGTTTCATAAATCCACCATACTGTACCGTTATAACTCATTCCTGCTGAACACTCTCCCAGAGGTTACCTAATACTACTATATTAGAGATTACTACTTACCGCCAGGCGAAGCAACATGTCGGATACCCCCTGATTCTTCGTAATTGTCTCGCATGGCAAGCGGGTTGGCAACCGCTGGTTTTGTGTTTGTGTGTAGTTGTGAATAGGAAGACGCTGCTACCCATCTTCTTGTTGGTTTTCCTCAGTTGTCTCTCACGACACCCACGGGATGATATGGGGTAGTGGTTATTCTTACAACGCCACTAGGTAGGAATCGCCTTAATCGTCACACTTGGCAGGATATAGACTGGTACTGATACTGGTACGATTAAAGTACTTGGTACTTGGTACCAATACGACGCATACAACTTTGACCGTATCTGTCACCGTTCTGGTGCTGTTAACAATATGTTACGTGTGCTGTAAACAAGATGGTTAAAATGTCATCTATCTGAAGCCATAACATTTTTCACAGTTGCTTCTTACGACACCCACGGGACGAAATGAGGTGATAGATTTTTAAATTGCCACTACACAGCAAATTATGATTATAAGATAGTATACTTTAAATAAATAATCCCGTTGAGTTTCACTCCTTTTTTCTATGATAGAGGTGTGTAGTGTTCCACACCGAATTACGGTTAAGGCAGCCAGTCTCAAAGAAGATTAGCCATCTACGCAGGACAGGCTATAATCATCTTTATTCCCTCACGCTATTAATCTAATAGAACGGAAATCAGACACGACGGACGAGATATCGGCGCATGAACAACGGCTTTACATGCTTTCCAAGGCACGGGGGTGAAACACTAACAACGTCCTGACTCCGAGTTGCTACTGCGATTTTCTTGATATTAAAACCCAATAACTGATTTTGATCAGAAGTGAGATTCGAATCCAGAACCACTTAATGAGTAGTCACGCCTAGGGACACTAGACCAATTAAAATTACAGTCTTATTGAATACTTCGATTAAAAATGTAAAACCAATTTAATCCTTTGTCGCATTTTTACCTTAAAAATATTCCTTATTTTATTGCTTGCGCTGTCAAAAAGCATTGACGTCGACTGCTGAAACAATTTATTTTATTAAAACATATTTCTAGTTTATAAACCGTATGAATAATTCTGTGAATTTGACCGCCAATGGCTCTTGCCTAACACTATCTAAATGTAAAAAGATTTTACACTGTATGCAATTTTAAATCTAGATATTATCGAATATAATTAACAAAAATTTATATTTTATAAATACACGTAATTCGCCAAGTAGTGCTCGCGTAAAAGAATCCAGCATCATCACGTTGTTGTACTGAAACAGGAGGTGAGCAGCAGCACCTTTCTCATGAGATCTTAAAAATGATGATGATGATGGTTCGTAGTTTGGCGTGTGTGTATCTTGTAAATAGGGCGTCGTAAGAATCGATTATGTTGAATTACCCAATTTAAACTAATAGATCACTTTAATCTATCAATATTACGTATACATTTATCCATTACCATAACGACCACGCTGAAATATGCTACTGTCCCTCTCCTGGTTCCGTTTTGATCTGCCACCTCTTACGAGACCCACGGGATGATATGGGGTGGCGAATATTCTTACAACGCCTCTACACGGCTTATAAATTTGTCAGAGCATCTATAAAATACCCAGCTGGATCGAGGTGGAATTGAAGGTACATCGAGAAATCCCCGCTTGTTTGTGTGGTATAAAGTTATTATGTTAGTGCATTTGTAGGTGTCGTGTGCGAGAGATTCCGCTCAAGTCATTCTACGAGTGTAGTCATTCTATTAGTGATAGTGTCGTGGTTCGGTTCGTTGTTGTAATTCTTCTAGTGCCGGCAAGGAGACTTGGTGTTGCTGAGGGGCTGCCCTGTTTGTTGCATGTTGTTTCATTGAGATAAGTAGTGTTGCTGTTGGTTTGCATAATTTGGTGTTATCATGTCATTACGTACCTAACGTTACACTGGTGTGTGATTGTGGCGGAGACATGTTACGGTGTGGTCGATCTATAATTTCACTATACTGAATGTATAGTGCATTACGTTGTCTTATTGCTGATAATGATTAATTGCGTAAGCAAGAGAGCAAGTTGAACATCCGCTCTCACACTTTTATTATTTTTAACAATTAACGCCATCCTGATGTATTTCCGAGATCAAAATTGGGCTCCCCTGTTTAAATCTTCGACAAATTTATAAATAAATTTTAATTTTGATAGAATAAAGTACTCACTGATGACAAATTTTTTCGGCAACTTTCTTATACCTGTATGGTTACGGAATTGAATTCTATTACGTTTATAATTGCTTATTATCTCTCGTAATTTTTCCGTTATTATAATGAACGCTTATAATATATCCAAATGATATTTTCATTCTATTCGAGAATAATACGTCGACGTCACATAAAACCGGTATCGGAAACTGGCTGCGCTCAGCGTCCGCCCAATAATCACTTCCTTCATTATTACAAGTAGCGAAGCTAAAAGCGGAACAGTTCGCGAAGGAGTGTGATTTATCAACTCTGCCATATATTTCACTCCCGGAATAGTAAATGTAGGTAGATTGAAATTTTTGCAAAAGCTAACTTTTGCACGGTAATGACGGCGTAAGGCAATAAAATACCCTACACAATATCGTATCGTAAGAGGTTAGAGGAGAAAACGAAACATGGAATGGGCAGTAGTATCTTCCTGACAATAACTCAATAGTAAACTACACGGTAATTGATAATTTCTCAAAACATTTTATTAATCGACGTCTTGCAATCGTCGTTTCTCTAGCGCTCACTTGACCTTCATACAAATAATTCGAAATTTAAATTGTTGATAATTTTTTTGGATAAATACGTAGTAATGAAACTAATTTTTATTTACCTTTATTTAAAAAAAAATATTGCCCTTGACCTGACCTAATATATACTCTTTGGCTTGGCCTGATATTCTATTAATTTATTTGAAAATTGTCACAAATCTGGTTTCATCTATGAACAAAGCTTTTTCATCTTCTCCATCAGCCCGTAAATATCTAGCGCTAGTCAGGGGCTTCTTTCAATGTGAGGTGGATTTGCCTTAATCACCACGCTTGGAAGGCGGGTTAATTGTCGTAATACCAGATGTTAAATGGCCTTAACGCTGCTGCTAACCGTCGGTCCAGGTGTTTTACGCCTGGCGTAAACGAGACGTCATTTGTATTTTATAAAAAATAAGTTAATTAAATAAAATAACTTTTAATATATGATTCCTCAAAGGCATTATATTATTAATCTTAATCAATTAAATATAATTTATTTATTAAGCATCACTGATTCAATATTTCAAATACAAGTAATTTAAAATTTAAGATGAAGCACTTTACACGAAACCGCCAAAGTAAACTGAAGTTTTGTATTTGTTACATTAAGGCTTCAAGAAATAACTCGGCTAAAGCAAAAGGATAACGTCGTTATAATTAATCTTAATTACGTCTTAAAGCTGAGCCACGCCTTTTCCAGATCTAAAGAACGAGTTTCATAACGGAGCTCTTTACTTAAATTAAAGATGACTTTAATTTTGTCAAAAATAAAATATATTAAAATTTTTATTTGATTTAACAGTGCACTTATATACACACTATTTCGCACAGAATTTGCAGCCATGTAATTAAACAACAGATGTAATTCGTCTGTCGCCTGTATCGATATAGAAAAGCTTGAGTGCAAATTACTTTTAGTTCTTCCTTTTAAGGTACTTGAAAGGAAATAATAACACGTAACTAACGTAAAGATTCTCAAGTTTCTTGAGTGGTAGCCTCATGCCGATAAGTGTAGGGCTCCGAACTATCTGAAGTTACTATCTACTAAGATATGCATTAATACGATATATGCAAGTGACTCAAAATCATCTTATATGACATTCCTTAGGCCTATATTTAGTAGTACACCTGTAAGACGCTGTAATGACGATTATTATGAATTTCTAATATAATTCTTGTCAATCTCTACAACATTTCAAGTACCGTAAATATATGAACGTATTTTGGATTACAAAATATCTTACCAGAGCAGATGTGAGAAAAGCTTTCGTTCTATTCTTAAGGCGAAGAAGGATAAAATTTATCTTCATTTTATGTCGGTGGCGCTCGTTCCAAAATGCCTCGCAGATTGGTATGTCATGTTTGTATGCATGAGTTCGCTGCACTCAATTATCATACAAAACGTGTCACAGTTCAGGCTTCTACTGTTGTTGTCGAATGTGTTAAATTTTCCGGAAAACCGTTTTCACTAAATGTGTCAGGAAGACATTTTAAAAAATTTAAAATCAATAAAATAAGATTGTGAGAATAAATAAATGGTGGTTTAAGAATATCCATTATTCCATATCATTTTACTTTTAATAAATACTAAAAGCGACTTCAGATTTTAAAAGTAATTAAATAATTTTCACATTATAGCTTCTTAAGAAAGGGTTTAATTATTTGATACACTGCCTTGGTACCGTTTTCGGAATGAGATTTTTTTTTTATTTATTGTGTCGGTTGACATTTTACGAAAAATTTTATTATATTACTTTATTTTTTAAATCCCTTCACGGAGGCGTTTTTCGTTTAAAAATTATAAGGGGTCAAACACACCGACCCGAAACAATTACTTGTAGGCCATAGAAATACGCGTTACGTGCGCGAATGAAATGTGTAATTGGCTGTTAAGGGCTTAAGTGCAGTTGAAATGCCTAAATTCTCGGATATTTAAGTAAAAAATCACAATAACTGTTCATTTAATCCACAAAGAAAAAAAAACAGGGTAACAGAAGAGGATTTAATAAATGATTTTAATTGAACAAAATTGTATGCTTGTAAACCGCTTATTAAGTGGCGAAGCTTGCGAAGTCACTTATTGATTTCACGATGTCTGTCCGTCTGTCCGTCTATCCGTCTGTCCCACGATTATCTCGAGAACGGTTTTGAATTTTCAAATTCTGTTTTCAGCAATCAATTACTGATCACCCAGGCATCTGAACCTCCTATTTTGAAACTGATTGCTCAACGGCAACCGTTAGAAACCGCTACAAAGCTGATTGCTTCGCCACTTTGCTATGCTGTTTGCTTGCTAGGTTTATTAGAAAAGAAAATCCCCAAAAAGTACCTATCTTTGTCATATTTTGCTAAATTTTTCCAAAACGGCACAAGTTTTTAAATAGTTTTTACACTAAAAAAAAGGTCTTAAAATATAAATATTTTTAATTGAGAGTTTTATTTTTATTCTCCGTTTTACTCGAGAAAATATATTTTTCCCCGAAATTGAATATATTCGCGCAGCGTGCATGCTCCGTCGCCCTATAATCACCCGCGAGCTCTGTTGCAGTCCGTTTTCGGACATCGTCGAGAGTGGACCGCGCGTCGGTGTTGGAGCGACTTCGTTCAAATATATTTTAGTTTTTTAAAAGTTTATACACAATTTTAAATATTTTTATTACTAGAAATATTTAATTTAGTTAATATCAGTACACTGGTAACTGTGTTTTCTAAATAAATTAATTTTTAAAGTGCCCAGAGAAGAATAAATATTCGCGGCGACGTTGATTTGTGAAATTGAAAAATGCATTTTTATATAATTTGGATGTGGAACGACCAACATGCTCTCGTTACTAAGATTTCGATAGTTTTTAATACATATGTAATTTTATTGTTGCATATTTTCATTAATTAGGTGATACTGAATTTTATAATTATGTATTACAATTAACGATGTTTTAATGAGTATAATGGAATATTATTGGGCAGGAAAATATAGATACAAATTAGGTAATAAATTTAAGTAAATTATTATCAAATTAAATCAAACAATTTAAATAGCTAAAAAATGGTGCTTTGGGAAGCACCATTTTTGCTATATAAAGACATTCTTGAGTTTTGGGTTTATGGTTTTTAATGTTAGACAAGTTATTATCTAAAAAATGTAAAAAAAAAATTAAATTGGAGAGGGATTTCTATGCGTGATAAAGTTAGAAATGAAGATATTCGCAGTAGAACTAGAGTAACTAACATAGCCCAACGAATTATTAAAGTGAAATGGCAAAAGGCTGGCTATATAACTTGGAAAACCAATAAACAATAGGAAGAAAGGTTCTCGAGTGGCAAGTGAACCGCTAAGCGAAGTGCAGGGCAGCCTCCTACTATGTACCCCCTCCCACTATGTGTCCCACGTGTGCCTGCTGTATTACCATATGTCAGAGGTGTCACAGACAAGATTGGCTACGTCTTGAAGCGAGCTTCTATTAGAACATTCTTCAAACCGCCGAAGAAGATTAGTCAGTTCTTACCATCTGTCAAGTGCAATATACCTCTACAAGATGCAGGAGTGTACAAGCTTGATTGTGAATGTGGTTTCTCATTTATAGGGCAAACAAAACGATCAATAAAAACCCGCGTAAAAGAACACATAGCTGACGTGAAGCACCAACGTTCCGGAAAGTCTGCAGTTTGAGATCATATCCTAGACGGCCCCCAATGTAATGACATTAGATTTGATAAACCACAAATTCTCGCGAAAGAACATCGATTCCTGCCAAGGGTGATACGTGAGGCTATTGAAATTAAAAAACATCTTAATTTCAATAGAGAGGGAGGCTGGGTACTACCACTTGCTTGGGATTCTGTAATTCATAAAATTAAAACTAAGCCCAAGCATACCACTGCAAGACTTCAAGACACAGTTAGTTCATTCTGCGTAGATCGGACCAAAATTATTAATTAAAAAACCTGAAGGTACTCCGGGTTAATTCTGACATCGAGACGTCAATCACCTCAGTCCCCCGTGACCACGGTTGCTGGAAAGCAACCGTAACGTCGGGAATATAAAATAAGTTAATTAAACGCGATAAAATCCGTAAAAGTAGTTTCATTCAATGTGTAGTGTTCGCGTAAAGCTATGGCTTGATATTTACCTACCTAAATAATTACAGACACTTAGCGCTGTCCGGCGGGGTCATACGGAAAGCATAAGAGTGCATAGTACTTTATTTTTTATTTTTTGATACTTAAATGCTGAAATAAAAGCGTTTTTCATGCTATTAATTATAACTATGATACAAGTATATGTTTAACGTGCAATCATTAGTGACTTTATTAAAATATTGTTTCTAGTGATAATATTGTTGCTTAAGATTATGGTTATGATTACATACCTGTGAGAAAATATTTTTGTAGGATGCCATCATTTAGTGTTTCTTCTTTCATATTATTCCCAACTAATACCACATAGATACATGACTCTTATGGTGATAACAATACTTTTTAAAAAAAAATTCGGACATTCTTTGTACTAGATCCAGTTAGTTCATTCATGTAATCTATGTTAATTATTATTAGTCTATCAATGACAGTGTGAACGTCCGTGCGTCACTTAATTCACAGGCCCACTGAAAACCAGCGCTGTAGTCTCGTATCGACTGCGGCATTAAGCTGAGTGCGGTCTGTTTGCCGTGTACGCCACACACACTTGTGTGCGTAAAATGTGTGATGTGTTTAATATTTTTTTTTGTTTTGTATTCTTCTTTTTTTCTTTTTTTTTTCTTTTTACTATCTATGTATTTTTTATGTTTATGGTTTAAATGTACATGTGGCGTATTTGAGCAATAAATGTTTTCTTTCTTCTTTCTTTCTTTAAATATAAGAAATCAATCAAGAAATTAAAAAAAATACAAACTTATCCAAAATACCATATGCGTTACAAAAAATATAACAAATAAAAAAATAATGAGATGGCGTCAGTTTTTAAGTAGATATAACAAAAATAAACAAAAAACTAAATTTCAACAAAGTTCAGGATCTAATTGACCATAATATACAGCTGACACTTAATAACGCTCTTAGAAGCCACGCTTTGTATACAATAATTCTGTGAAAAATGGTGTACACAAGGTAATTAAAAACAGACAAAATCTTTCTTTTCAAATTTCCGCAGAGTTGTAAGTAGAAGGCCAAATAGGTCATGTGTCAATTTCAATTAAATATATTTTATATGAATTGATCTTGACAACGTTTCGTATATTAACCATTGGTAAAAATAAAAACAGGAATTTTACAATTGTGTTTACAAGAAATACTATCAGTTGAACCTTGCAGCTTGTTTATTATTCTTATTATAAAATTATATATTATTAATAAATAATACTCATAATATTTTATATTATTTTTTATTTTACTCTATCTGAAACGTTCTTCGCTCTATAGACAATGTGGCGTATTAAATGACTAACAATCTCTAGAACATTTTATTTAGACACAAAGATGTTTTACGTTTTTATGGCCTCCACATGATATTTTTGTCAGCATTAGGTACCCTTCTGTATCTAAAACGAATATGAATATTGATATAAAAGTAAAGTAACAGGCTATACAAGTCCTTCTACTGGGCACATGATTCTTCTTATTTCTGAGAGGGTTTTAGGGCAACGAAATTTCCGCCGCGCTGCCCCAATGCGTGTTGGCGAATTACAATTACAAATTTCATTGGTGCTGCCGGGGATAAAACCCGAGCAAAAGTTACTGCGAACGCTTAGACCCAGAGCTACTAATACGACAAAAAATAAATGCGATTCAACAAGTATAATAAAAACTCTTACGTACTTAAAACTTAAACATTTGGTAGCTCGTGATGCCTACAGCAGACGCAGCAGATACGAAGCTACAGCAGCAAACCGTGCAATGTAATTGAAGATGTTTAACCGCGACATAATTCTCAGTGATGTGCAAGCATATTAGACAATATATCACTTTCATACTTGTCACCTCTACGGTCTAATTATCTTTGCACTTTTCTAAGTAATACAGAAAGTAGTCGCTAGACTGTGTTGACGTCGGTTAAATCTCTGCGATCGCCGTTTCGTCAAGGTCATTCAGGCTTCTTAAACCCAAAAATGTTTCGACACCACTCGAAGCCGTATTACGAATAATAAAATTCCCTTAAAATATACATAAGCAGGCTAAAAATTCCCCATTATATCAGTTTATAACCCATAAAGTAACACGGGCCGCCGATGTATATGTTTATAACCAAATAAATCAGTGATAAAATTAAAATGTTGACAACCGACTTCAATATAAACATAACGAGAACTTCAACAATGTAGCCGAAGTCAATTAAATACGCATTATTAAGGATAACTCACATGAAAAGCACCAGTTTGCAAATAAAAAAAAATAATAATCAAAATGGGTTCAACTAGAAAAAGTTGTTATGTAAACCTCATACCTTTTTTCTAGGTGAACCGAATTATATTATATTATATATATATATGTATATATATATATATATATATATATATATATATATATATATATATATATATATATATATGAAAGGCTCCAACAGACAGGAGTTAGTCATTCATTCATCGACGTTCTACCCTGTGAAACTAAAATCACACCACGTTGGGAGAACAAAGAGGACGTGACCCCCGTGAAGGAGTGTCACACAAGAACGTCTGTTACCCTTTCTGAAAGAAAGGTTAGACGTCCCGGTCCTGTCGTCCCTTAAGTGGACTGCATATTTTCCTCTTGTTATTAGAAGGTGCAGTAGGAAATAACAATGATTTTATCTTCATAATTTCCACATAAGAGTGCAACATTGAAACTATTACTACTTTCCTATCACTTCCCTATTGCCTTTTTCTTTCTTGCTTTAAACTATAAAACTAGTAGCTGGTCCCGAACAAATTTCTAAATTACCAGTTTACTATCCTAGTCGCGAGCATACGCGAAAGAAAACCGCGCACATATCTTAACATTGATTTTCACCATTGCACTCTTGTATTTAACCCCATATCTTTATTTCTATAAAACATATGGTAACACAATTTTATTAATAGAAAACATACAAAGTCTTATCATTATGATATATCTTACATCGTTATCACATAATAATATATTAAGATATTCAACAAAATACACCTATTTTACAGAACATTTTCAAAGTTAGAAAGCTTAAATATCTAACATGCATGGTTAAAATAACAATATTGATCAATAAAATGTATACCTCAATTATTGTAATAGTTTAGTTCACAATTTAAAAGTATTTTACACATTAATTCAACTTTAATTTTCAGGTATAAACCTGTTATTATTTCACTATTTTAAGTACAAATTTAGGCACTTTTAACACAGCACTGATTTTTTAACACATAATAATACTGAAACATTTATTACTTATTTCTACTCACTCTCACTTTACAGAAATTTTGACAAATTAATAAAGTTATTTTTTTTATTTTTCATTATTTGAACCCCGTTTAGATCCAATACAACATGAACAACCAATTCCTACAGGACCCTTATCAGTAGGAGGCTAGTGTTTTCTTTGTCTAAATTAGAACCATCTCTGTTAATTATGAAACATTATTTATTTACATATGCTATTCTTATCTAGCCATAATAAATCTTATCTCTTATCACAAGAGCAAAATATATTTTCATCTAAAATAAGTGTCTAATTTAACAAAAAACCCTTATTCGTATTGCATAGCCGATCACTATGTAACACATGACTCTAAATTAATTTAAAACAAACTTTTATGGAATTACCTCTCGACCGAGGAATCGAACCTCGAACTATCGTTCGACATTATATTGAATATATTTAATTTTAAAATAGATACCTTACAATTTAATAGCAATTACTTCAAAACACGAAATTTTTTTTATGAAACTAAAAATGATAAACTATTTTTAAGCGTGTCGCCAACAATATACTCGTACGATTGAAGGAACTCAATTCGTTCTTTTTCGAAGGTGGTAAAAACTGCAATGGCCAAGCGCGGAAATTGTGGTATCAGACAATCTATTGGAAGGCCTATTTTCAGCAGTGGAATTTTATAGGCTAAAATGGTAATGGAAAATAAGATTGAAATTCCAGTCCTGGACATTGGATTTCCCTCAAAGATTGCCACAAAGTACGGCCCTGAGCCACCTGCATCCATCGCTTACCTGCTTGTTGCATCAAGGCGTCACACCCATCATGGATTCATGGCGGGTTGCCCAACACTGCGCTTGATAGTAAGAGGCTACTCGAGAATTTTTCTTACACATAGGATGTCCGTTTCTTCGATCTAGCTATGAAATGTATGAAAATTGGTATCGCCATGTGGTAGCGGAGTAAGAGAGCCCTGCAGTGGCTGTCGTCGACTATGGATAAAGGCAGTAAAATATCATGGTTACCGATGGCAACATATTGATCACGGACGTGTTGATGTCAAAATGTAACAATTTCAATAGTGCTGACGTAAATTAACAGAAATTTACACTTTTGCTATTTTACCCTAAAACCCTCTCACAAACAAAAGGGAACCAGCCGTGGGAGGTATGCTGTACGAAAATTAAATATCAATTCAAAATCTGTCTATCATCTAAGTGATAGCTCTAAGACATGAATAGTTAAAACCATGTATAGCCTCTAAGTGATAGCTCTAATGGTTCAAAGCCTGCTGAGGTTTGTGCCCAGTTCTACCCCATCTTAATATCTTCCCTTTATTGGTAGCGCTCTATATGTCAATTCATAACCTGTCTATCATCTACGTGATATCTCTAAGGCCTGAACTAAATCCATGTATATTCTCGAAGTGATAGCTGTATATATTATTTGTATAACACATTGCTAGATATGCTTTCCAACAGTCAAGAGTCTACAGTGATTGCTTCTACATCCCTGCACCGCATAATGTCTACCAGAAAATCTTTCCTAACAAAATGTTGATGGCGTTTTGGAATGAGTGTTTTCCTTTTCTATTTTTGCAATAAGTACTGTCCAAAATTACCTACATGCGAAAAGCGAAAATAATCTCGCAAAATGACTATGATAAATGGCGACTGCCAATCCAAATGCGCAAAAGACGAATTGAACACGAAAGTATAAAAAATATATAAAATATATCACTTAAAAATTATCGACATATCTGTGGTTCCCCCCAACCAACATTTATTGGTTAAAATTCATAATTATTGTAATGCAATTTATTAAATATTATGCGAGTGACTAATACTAGTACACTTACCAAAATAGTGAATTTTCTTTGATAAATAATTATACTTGTTATGAAATATTTCGATATACAGTTCATCTGATTTTATTGCTGCTATTTTACGCTGATATTCTGTGAGAGCGTGGTTCTTTGCTCTGTCTTTATAAGAAGAATAATTATTATAATAACAATATAGCGTACATACATACATAGCATACATAAACACTCACGCCTGTCACCCAGAGGCAGAGATTATGGACTTCCATTTGGCACGATCCTGACACACCTCTCTCGCTTCCTCCACATCCATATACCTACGCATACACGCTCGTCGGTTAAAGGTACTCTTGATTTGGCGTACACTGTATGATAATTTAAGTTTTTAGTTTTGTTTTTTTATTATGATTATAAATATTTATTTATTTATTTCATAATTATAACATCATTACAGTTATATTAACCAATGCGATGCTATAACTAACCTAAATGTAAGAAAACTGCTGACTTATAAATAATGACTATAAAATAATGAATAATGAATAATAATATTAACATGATTATAAAATAAAATACTAATTAAAAAAATTACAATTTTAAACGCATTTGTATGCTGCAATTGTGAACTTCGTCTGACTACATTTAAATATGTCAATATCCTGTGAGATGATATTAACGTAGTATATGGCATATTATATACTAGCGATCCAACCCGAATTAGATTTCCAGATCGACAACAGCTCCACCTACCGATTGCAATCGCCAATCTAAAACATTTAGGTAACCGCCCAAACATACACAAAAAAAATCATCACAATCGGTCGAGCCAATTTCGAACTTTACCGAGACTAACAGACAGCAATTGATTCTTATATATAGATTTAATGTTATGTAAATAAATTAAAATGATTACCATTAATCATGACTTAATCTATTAAGAAATCTACAGTATTAAAATCTAGCCCAAGGTAATGGCTAAACTTGTAAAAGAATTTGGCGGATTCTATGATATACAAATTTTACTAAAATCAGGTCAGTCTTAAATAAAAGTGAATTCCAATAAAAGGATAAATGCTGAAGCTTTAGCCCAAAGTCAATAACGAATCAGTTAGTAGTTCCAAGTAAGTATCTTAGGATAAATCAATAAGATTTGCTTTTAGTTTGAACGTTAATGTGATGTGCGATTTAGACAAAATCTGTGTTGATTTTCTAGTAAAAAGCTTGCTGTCTTGCAATACTTTTTAGACGTGCTGAAGCTCGGCGGCCTGATGTTTTCTGTCACATTACTGTATTTATTTATCTTCATTCCACACTAATTTAAGCTATATTTTGAAATAGTTAACTCTGTCTTTGGATGGAAGAGCAAATATTTTCATAGAAGTAAGGGTATTTATGGTAAATATATTATGTTATATAATAAATAATTATATATTTATGTACCTATGTGTATATGTGTATGTGTAAATCAAAATATTTATTTATTTAACTACAGCAGTTTTTAATTCAATTATAGTAATTAATAATTTCGAAAGGCACATGAGAATAAACTGTGCTAAAAGAAAAAATACAAATTATATATCATTACTTTCTCAAAATCGTAAGCAAGCTGACAACACATTCCAACTATCCGCAAATATATCATGGACGGGTGCAGCCCTCACAAGAGCGTTGATTGCGCTGTGCATTCGACATAGTGGGATATGAGAGCGTGACAGCGTGAGTGATGACGCCGCCGCGAATAATCTAAGCCGGTGAGATGGCCTATGTTGCAAGTAGTGGTCAGGCACATAGATCTTACATAAGGTATTGTGAAGTTCTGGGGTATTAAAGCGCTTGAAACAAAAATAACGAACTTCTGAATAAAAATAAGAACCTGGAACTGGTCATGTGTCGAGGCCCAAATGCAGGAAAAGTGGCTTTGCAGTAACCTCAAGACACCATAAAATCAGTTGCAACCAAGATTAAGGTTGCATTCGAAGCCGTGAATTCCACGCGTAGCGTGCCAATTCGTAAGGATCATCCATGTTCTCTTCTAGTGGAACTAAAAACTACCGAAACCTGCGAACAATGGGTTTCAGCGGCTAAGCAGCTATCTCCCACGGTTGGTGACGTTGTACCTAACACATACATAAACACTCACGCCTGTCACCCAGAGAGGTAGGCAGAGACTACGGACTTCCATTTTGCGCGATTCTGACACACCTCTCTCGCCTCTTTTACATCCATATATCTACGCATACACGCTCGTCGGTTAAGGGTACTCCTAATCTGGCCCATTTTTAATGTATCGCTGATTTGGTCGATAAACCTTCGTCTAGGGCGTCCTTTCCCGACCCTGCCGTTCACATTACACGAAATGGCTAAGAATCGAATTTTTGTTCGTAAAGGACTCACTACGCACAGCAAAATGGTATTGTATATTACAAAGAAAAATTTCCGTCCAACATTTGAATTTATATGGTGTAAAAATGGTAAAGATTTTGCAAGGAAAACAAAGGCAAGTAAAGTGCATCTGATTAGATCGATTTCTAAAATTGTAACATTAACTAAATAAAGTGCCTTGTGCAATTTATGTTTGTAAACTGCCCCCACAATACCAGAGAAAATCCTAATGTGGAGTTTATGGTTAAAAAAAGAAAGAAAAATAAAGAAAATAATTTAGAAAGCAATTCAGTGTCATTTTTCACTATTCTAAAATCGTTCACCCATAGAATTACTATTTTTAGGTCCTCGGCACTTGTTGTTTCACTAAAATAAACTAATGATTTAAGGCGCAGGTTGAGCAAAATATCGCGCTAGTCGTTATTTGTGCGGTTTTTAGGAGCTATCTACTTTTTATTTAAAAGATATATCAACAAATAAAAAACACATTATATTTCTACATAATCTTGATTATATAAAAGCTATATCCAATTTTTTTAAAAGGAATAAATATTAATATAATCTCCTTACAACGAAACCACATAATGTGTAACTATTATTGATAACATTTGGATAGGCAATTTATTAATGAACATTTTTATAGTAAATTTTTGTTTCAAAAGACCAAAATTTGATTTTATTAAGAAATTATTTTAAAATCTGGGCATATTCACTCCTCACGGGCTTGCTGAAGTCAGTGAGCCCTGAGCTCTTCGACGTGAAGCCCGTGTCGTTAGAGCGTCGACCAGCGCATACACTCACGTCATATCAGTCGATAATAATATTACTTATTAGGTTATTTATAGGTAGTATTATTTGTTTGTTTTGGGTATAATTTTTCGTATTAGTTATACATATATTTGTTGTGTTTTTTACTGCGCGATGAAGCTTTTTGCGTGTATTTTCTTTGAAGTAAATGCAAATAAAAAAATGAAGCACCATTAGCATGTAATGTTCGAATCCATAATTAAAATTTCGACAAATATTATAATTTACACTATAAAAGGCTAATTCAATATTATCACCCAACCACAATATCTTATTAAGTATAGTACTGCCTCGTTGGTCTAGTGGTTGTAGTAGTGCGACTGCTGATCATGAGGTCCCGGGTTCGAAACCTGGGTCGGGCAAAAAGTCAGTTATGAGTTTTTCATTTATGTTCTAAGATATAATTAGTATTACTAAGTTATAGTTTTTTGTTAAAATATAGTATATTATTTATTGCTTGTTTTTTTTTTTCAAAAAATAATTGAGTACATAAGGTGTTCTATACTTATAATTTGGTAAAAAGTATCTAAGTAGGTACTAATATACCTACTTTTTACTATTAACTAAACATTTTTAAAACTAAATTTAACTAAAAAGACTAAACTGACCATTTATTTTTAACTCAAAACAGGACATGGGTTTATTTATACTCTAAAAACTATAACTTTATACAATTAGTGTTCACTGTAAAATTATATTCGGTATAGACGGTAATTATTAAATGCAACATATTTTTTTTAAATTATTAATTACATTTGTCAGTGGATTAAATTTGCTTTAATAAAGTTGGTGATGATTTTAAATAAGAATAAAATTCTGCTCAAGTTTTTTTATTGTTATCTTTGTTAACAACATCGCCTTTAGAACTCTGGAATCGTAAGTGTTTCTTTCAGACGTCCACAATTTATTCAAAATAAAAAAATACTCTTTCTACCGGAGCATTCGTACCAGGTAGATATGAAATATATTCGATTAAAAAAATTATGTTGAAGATTGTTGACTTTGAATACTTCCATCCAAAGAGTAACGGGACAATTTTGTGCCCCGGAGCTTTGCTGAGGACAATGGGACAGGTGACCGAGAAAAGGGACAGTCCCGTTCAAAACGGGACGTATGGTCACTTTAGCTATAACCCGGCGACGGCTCCGTGGCGCAGTGGCTTAGCAATCAGTTGTTGCTCTGGGGGCCACGGGTTCGAATCTCGCATGGAACAAGTATTTGTATGGCCTACAAATAATTGTTCCGGGTCTGGATGTTTGTCCTTGTGCAATTTATGTTTGTAAACTGCCTCCACGACACAGGAGAAAATCCTAGTGTGGGGGTAACGTTTTTTTACAATTGAAATTGAAAGATTGAACCCTTATACTTCTTGTTGATTTTTGTATTACCTTTATTAAAGTTACCCTTATGTATAAATAAATATAATTACGTATGTAGAAATAAAATTGATTTTCATCCTCATCGATCATTGGGGCGAGGATAATGACTGCCAGCATAAGTAATAAGCAGGCTAAGTTACAAGGTGCTCAGTTCAAAAATTTGTAGGTAGGTATGTTACTTTTCAATACGTGACACGTAAAAGTTAACAATAATCAAAAACACATCTACGAAACATCCTATTTATTTATTTATTCTATATTGCACCAAATATTTGTACAAAAGGTGAGCTATCAATTACAATTACTAAAATATGACGAAGTAAATAATGCTATATCTAAATTAGTAAATTGGTTCGATGTTAATAATTTGCATTTAAATGGCACTAAAACAAAATGTATGAAATTCGTGACTCCAAATGTCAAACAATTAAATACTAATGTAATTTTAAATGGGGAGAAACTGAGTCTTGTAGATACCACCATTTTTCTTGGAATCACACTAGACGCGAAGCTTCAATGGAGCCCCCATATATCAAAACTAGCAAGCAGACTTAGTTCTGCAGCATATGCTGTAAAAAAGATTAGAAGTCTAACCAGTGTTGAAACAGCTAGACTAGTTTACTTCAGCTACTTCCATAGCATAATGTCGTATGGTATTTTGCTATGGGGACACGCAGCTGACACTGAAATTATATTTGTTTTGCAAAAGAGGGCCATAAGAGCAATTTATGATTTAAAGCCTAAAGAGTCGCTGCGACAAAAATTTAAGGAAATTAATATATTAACTTTGGCCTCTCAATACATTTATGAAAATGTAATGTACGTACACAAAAATAAAAGTAGTTTTACAAAAATAAGTGATATTCATTCTGTAAATACTAGGAACAGACACAAGCTAGTAGTACCAGTTACTCGACTCCATCGAGTCAGTAATTCATTCTTGGGGCGATGTATACGCTTTTACAACAAAATTCCAGAAAATATACAAACAGGTCACTGTTCAAAGTTCAAAAACTTTATTAAACTAAGTTTGTATAAAAAGGGTTATTATAATATTAAGGAATTTATGGATGATAATAACCCCTAGAAATGAGGTGATCGCTACCAAGCTATTTCTAATTTGTTGTGTTGTTAATTTGTGTAACATCATGATTGTAAGCTGTTATTTTAAAAAAAAAGTCCCGCTGGGTTTCTTGCTGGTTCTTCCCAGGACAGAGGTTTTTTCCGAACCAGTGGTAATCAAACAAAAGAGTGACTTTCAATAAGTATTATTTATAATCTATATTGAATAAAAAAGTTTCTGTTTCTGTTTCTATTTCTGTATCTATTTATTTACCAATAGTGAATAGGTATCTTTTAAACTCACAATTTTCAATGCTTCATTTTTAATATATAATTAATTATAAAATTTCATAATTAGATAATATATGAAAATACATAATTCTAATATAATGCAACTAATATACCACATAAAAAATTAAAATACATTTATCGTTGTACGCCGTGTATTTCCATAAATTAGTTTATTGATGTTGAAAAAATAATACTACGTTCTTTTACCTACAATAGGTGGCGTCTTACATATTTCATATTAAGCAATATATTGAAGCGAGCGGCGCGCCGCCGGCAAATGCTCAAGGTCGTTCGCATGGAGTAGCCCCTTAATAAGTCATCATAAAAAAAGTCAAGAGGCGTCAAATCAGGTGATCTGGGAGGTCAATGCGCTGGCTACCGCGACCTTTATAAGGTACTCCAAACTCTGTATTTGTAAAGACTTTAATATACTTGAAATAAGGTTCAATTATGTTTATTTTGTACTGAATGAGGGAATTTGTATTAATACAAATAAAACTGCACTTTTAAATGTCTTATTGCCTTGAGTTACGGTCCATTTCAGTTTGTTTTGACTATACAGGTTTAGTGTGACTGTAAATTACGTAGTTTAAATTTTTTTTGGCATAAAAAATTACCTATATTAAAAATGATAGAAATCGATTCAGTAAACGATTCTGAACAAACTACTTTCTCAAAGTGTGTTGATTATGTTACGTGCTGTATATATAAACTGTAAATGAAAGATAAATGCTCTTCCGGCATGTACGTTTCGGTTTCTAAACTGCGTTTTAAATCTGCCACCAATGACGTCTCTGTCTTTTTTATACCCGGTTTTGATTCATTACAATAAAACAAGCACATGTCACTGCTACATTCTGAGCTACCACAGAGATGGATTCTGGGCCCATGTCTGAACTGAAGGAGAGCTGGTGACTGAATCACAATAAAAATATACGAGGAATGGAAGATTTGGATACGAGTGTCGTAGGAAAAAAAGCGTCTACATATGACGACACGCGTTGGACTCGCTGACAAGATACAGTATCGTAAGTGTGGACGTCGTTTATGACATGGCTCTGGTATGACAAGGTGAGATACACAATATGGTCGAAATGAGCATTCACAAATACTCGATACAATATATAAAAATACGCCTGATTTTAAAATTTATGATGACACCAGTGTGATACAAGTGTGGACCCAGCTTAATACAGAAAGGTTTACTCGTGTTTGTTATATATTACGTTTTAAAACTTAGACACTACGTTCAATTCCATAGAATAGAATTAGACGCAATATAAAGAATCCAAACAAAGTTAAACTGTTGATGTTACTCAATTTAGTGTAGTGTTTATTACTATCGTTAGAGAAATTGTAATAACAGTTAAAATAACGGGCAATATAAAGCCGCTTATAACTTTCTCTATAACTATTATACCGAAGTAACACAATGTTGTAACAATGAGGTCAACGATCAATGAACAAAGGTCGAACAAAAGGCTTTATAGAGCTTACTCAGAGATAAGCCTATATTGTGAACAGCGGCTATTGACTAAGAACGAATGAAGATGATCTATATTCCTCTCTATACATACAAATAAAATTAAAGTTGATGTCTTTAATATCAAAAAAGACTGCCTTTAAAAGATCTGAAGGGGTTTATTCGCATGCATTTATAATATGTTAATATTTTTAAAATTTTTGTCTGTCTGTGTGTCCAGTTGAATCTTCGGAATGGCTGAACTGATTGTAATGAAACTTCACAAATAGATAGAGATAGAAAGAGCAATACCAGAAATCATGTAGGTCGTATTTTAATCGAAAAATATGAGCTTTTTTTTTGGTTGAGAAAATTTAAATTTGAATAAAAAAAATTTGATGATAAATAATCTAAAATCTAAATAACGCCACATTAATAGATCTTACCAAATACGAGGAAGTCGCTAGTAATATCAATATCATTTAATTAATACAGGTACTTTAAAAAAAATATTTTATTCTTAGTATACTGTATGGATTACGAATGCAAAATAGACGATGGCTTGGAAATGGTCTTATGTCCCCGCGAGAGCACTGCGATGGGTACTGCGTCAGATAATACCGCCCCCGGGATTTGGTGAACAGTATAGCGATAGACTCCCGGTTTAAAAAAATTACCATTACCCGTTACATACTATCAAAGTCCAATGTTGAACATGGGCGTCCCCATTGGTTGCCTCATTTTTTTATAGGATTAGAGTGACTAACGAGCATACAGTCCATCTTATGGTAAGTGGTTGCTGTGACCCATATACTTCTACATCTGTCTTCGTTTGCGAATTAAAATGCAGATGCATTGTCACCCGTGAGGCCTAAGATTGAATGCCTCGCAACCAGTAAAAAGGGTTTACGTTTTCCTACACTCACCATACGAAACACAGCAGCATTAAACTGTTATTTTACGCTGGTATTCTTTGAGAGCGTGGTTATTCCCTGGTCGAGCCGACGCATTCGTACTACAACTATACAACTAATATAGCTGCAGCATGGCTCTACCACGTAAAAAAATGATGCTGCCTATCTTCTCGTTTCTTTCGCTCTGACGTCTCTTACGACACATACGGGACGATATGGAGTATTATTACATTGCCAGAACACGGTAAAATAAATTACTTTTTTTTTATAGGATAAGGGTGACAAACGAGCACACAGTCCACCTGATGGTAAGTGGTTGCTGCGGCCCATAGACATCTACATCTATACTCTATAACAAATCAAAATGCAGATGCGTTGTCACCCGTGAGGACTAAGATGGAATGCCTCATTTCCAGTAAAAAAGGCCTCCGGCCACCTGCACTCACCAAGCGAAACGCAGAGGTAAACCTCTACTTCACGCTGGTTTTCTGTGAGGTCGTGGTACTACCCCGGTTCGAGCCGGCCCATCCGTGCGACAGCAAAAGCGGCCGCGTGGCTCTACCACTGTTAAAACTACTAACTAACTACTCTAAAGCGATGGGTATTTTTAAGGATTACCACTCGTTTAAAAGGCCTAAAGTGTAAGTTGCGTTTAGACAAATGTATCGTGAGGAAACCTTTCTGTAAAAGGAGCAACGATCTGCTACCTAGCGGGCGAGAGCAACAGAATATGTAAAGACTAAGAAAATGCGTAATCATTGTCGTGAGCCATTACTAACACAAGCATTTTTAGCTTACCATGACTGGTTAAAAGGAATATTAGTAATGTTAATTACATTGCTAATATTTTTTTAAATAATAATAATTTTGTGACAGGAGACTGAAGAGATAACATTGACCTATTCATTTCACATTTTCATACCTTATTCTAGTAACATAAAAGTACCATTAACTTAAAAATATGGAAGCACAACTACACAGAAAGTAAATTGAAAAAAGTACGCCTGTTTCTTTTTTTATACATTCAACTGGAATGTACTTGTGTGGTGAAGTTCTGTCAGCTGCACAGTGGTATACTCCATGCATATCGTACTGCATGAACATGTATTCAAAGCTTTTCGACCTATTTTCATGCATTCAGATCGAGACCCTATACAGAAAGGCTTTTTTATTATGATTTTATGAATTTGTACGTTTGTGTAGGACCTTATTTAAAAAAAATAAATAATAGAATAGAATATTTTTTATTCAATATGGACTGTTACATTTTTCGCTTCGAAAAATACCTCTGTCCTGGGAAGAATCAGCAACAAACACAGTTTGCTCTGCTTTTTTCTTCGCTTAAGAACATTTTGCATACTAAAAGAAATGTCAGTAAAGTCTCAGATAGATGGCGAATACATCTCACTTACGCCAATGAGGGAATCTACGATGTGTGCCACTTCGGAATAAGGTGAAATATTTGACAGATTTTATAGCGGTGATAGTTAATTTGTTCTTAAAATGTATGGATTAATGTTTCCTTCTGAAATAGTAGTTAACAATATATTAATTGGATTAGAAATGAATAAACCAAACTACGAATATTCATTGACGTAGAAAAATTCCAAAATGTGTAAAAATAAAAGCGCAAACTACTGAAGCATGTTTTGTTATTTGCATACTCTAGAAATAGATAATCTTTATTTAAAACACAATTTATCACTTATAATGATATTGTAACAAGTTTAATAAAAAAACACATAGCTTATGTGAACCATCGACGCAGTCTGTGAACACGTCAGGATCACCCCCGTCACTACATCAGATTTGATAGAACACAAACCCCCGCTAAAAATACCGATTCCTTCCATCTCTCTTTCGCTAAAGATGGTTGGGCGCTACCATCTGCTTGGTATCCTAAAAGTAGTAAAACTAAACCCCAACCCAAGCATACAAATGCAATACTTCAAGATAATATAAGCTTATTTTACGTAGATTGGTTCAAAAAATCATAATTTAAATTGAAATTAGCCGTGATTAACTACATCGCCCATGGTCACGGGTGGGACGGCGAACACCTCAGTCCCACCCATGATCATGGGCGCTGTAAATTACTCGAAACGTCGGAAATATTATTTTATATTTTATATTTACCGTACCGTGTAGTGGCGGTCAAGAATACCACTACCCCATATCCTCCCGTGGGTGTCGTAAAAGGCGACAAAGGGAAACAGGCAGGAGATGGGCAGCAGCATCTTCCTGATAATAGTCAAAATTATAATAAAAAAACTGCGGTTGCCAACCCGCTCGCCAAGCGTGGCAACTATGGCAAATACCCCCCAATGAATGTAACAAAGAGACGGCCCCCAGTCCCCGGCGGCCCCGCTATTCCTGGCTACGGTGGCGACCATGGTAACGGCGGGGCAGGGGGTGCTAAGAATCTCCGGTGGAGGTTCGGTTGCCACCTTAGACGACTCGACCTGGCAACGTACAACGCACGCACCCTGAGGACTGACGAGAAGAACGTGGAGCTGGAAGAAGAGATAGACAAGTTGCGCTGGCATATTATAGGATTATCCGAAGTCCGAAGAGAGGGGGAGGACACGGTAATCCTCGAATCCGGCAACTTGCTCTATCACCGGGAGGGCGACCATCTGTCCCAAGGAGGTGTCGGATTTATCGTCCACAAGTCTCTCGTTAACAACGTTGTAAAGATCGGGAGTGTGTCGACGAGGGTTGCGTACCTTATACTCAGAATCACCAAACGGTATTCGCTGAAGGTCATACAGGTTTACGCACCAACCTCGGCACACCCCGATGGGGAGGTGGAGGAAATGTATGAGGATATCTCTAGAGCCATGCATTCCTCCAAAACCCAATATACGGTGTTAATGGGAGACTTCAATGCAAAACTAGGCACAAGAGAGAACGGTGAGCTGCAAGTAGGGAAATTTGGAATAGGGCAACGGAACCCAAGGGGCCAGCAGCTGGCCGACTTCATGGAGAAAGAGGGACTCTTTATGATGAACTCTTTCTTCCAGAAGCGGCCCCACAGGAAGTGGACCTGGTCGAGCCCCGACGGTTCGACAAAAAATGAGATTGACTTCATTATGACGACCAGACGACAACTGTTCAGTGATGTCTCCGTGATCGCGAGGGTGAAAACTGGTAGCGATCACCGAATGGTTAGAGGCACACTGAACCTAAACGTTAAGTTGGAGAGGTCTCGTCTAATGAAGTCAACGCTCCGTCCCCCTCGTGCTCTGTTGCAAAGTCCCGAAACCTTTCAGCTCGAGTTACAAAACCGTTTTCAGTGCCTAGAAGACTGCAATGAAGTGGACGATATGAATGACAAGCTCGTGGAAACTGTCCATGCGGTCGGAGCTAAGTTCTGCAAGACCCGCCGCAGAAGAACACAAAAACTCTCCGATAACACTCTTAATCTCATGGCTGTTAGACGGGAGATGAAGCTACATTCTTCAACAGACTTGACAGCATACAGGCATCTGAACAGACAGATCTCCAAATGCATGCGGCGGGACTTACGCAACTTCAATACAGCTCGTATTGAAGAAGCGATCGAGCGGAACCAAGGCTCCAAAGTCTTTGCCAGAGATCTGTCTGCCAGAAAGAGCCACCTGTCAAAGCTGAAGACAGAATGTGGCAGCATCGTTTCCGGGACACCTGAGATTTTGAGTGAGATTGAGAGGTTCTATGGGCAGCTGTACACGTCATCGTTGGAGCCACACGCAAGTGTGAGTAACGATCCAAGAGCGAGTCTCATCCGACACTATTCCGAAGATATCCCGGACGTCAGTCTGAGCGAGATTAGAATGGCTCTCCAGCACCTTAAAAACGGTAAGGCCCCAGGCGAGGATGGAATTACAGCGGAGCTTCTGAAAGCGGGTGGAAGACCGGTACTTGAAGTCCTTCAGAAGCTCTTTAATTCCGTCCTCCATGGTGGCATTACACCGGAGGCGTGGAGCAGAAATGCGGTGGTCTTGTTCTTCAAGAAAGGTGACAACGCTCTCTTGAAGAACTACATACCGATTTCCCTTCTGAGCCGCGTCTACGTGCTGTTTTCGAGTCATTACGAATCGTCTCGCGCGCAGACTTGACGACTTCCAGCCTCCCGAACAAGCCGGTTTCCGAAAGGGCTTTAGCACCATAGACCACATACATACCCTTCGGCAAATTGTACAGAAGTCCGAAGAGTACAATTTGCCACTATGTCTGGCGTATGTGGACTATGAGAAAGCCTTTGATTCCGTCGAAATTTGGGCGGTGCTGCAGTCCCTTCAGCGGTGCCAAGTTGACTGTCGGTATATCGAAGTGTTGAAGTGCTTGTACAGTAGGGCTACGATGGCTATCCGAGTACAGAACCAGAGTACGAAACCTATCCAATTGCAGAGAGGTGTAAGACAGGGTGACGTCATATCCCCGAAACTCTTCACCGCTGCATTGGAAGACGTTTTCAAGCTTCTGGACTGGAAAGGATACGGTATCAACATCAATGGCGAGTACATCACTCACCTTCGATTTGCCGACGATATAGTCCTTATGGCAGAATCGCTGAAAGACCTAAGCTCTATGCTCAATAACCTCAATGGTGTTTCCCAACGGATAGGTCTTAAGATGAACATGGATAAAACAAAGATCATGTTCAATGTCCATGTCACACCTATGCCGGTAGTTGTTGGGAGCACTAAGCTCGATGTTGTTGACAATTATGTTTACCTGGGACAAATAGTCCGACTAGGTAAGTCCAACTTCGACCGAGAGGTCAATCGACGGATTCAACTCGGCTGGGCAGCGTTCGGGAAGCTACGACACATTTTCTCGTCAGGCATACCTCAAAACCTGAAAACGAAATTATACAACCAGTGCGTGTTGCCAGTGATGACTTATGGAACTGAGACGTGGTCCTTCACTACTGGCCGTATGAGGAAGCTCAAGGTCGCTCAGCGAGCTATGGAGAGGGCTGTGCTCGGAGTTTCTCTGCGTGATAAACTTAGGAATGAGGATATCCGCAGTAGAACCAGAGTAACCGACATAGCCCAACGGATTAGTAAGCTGAAGTGGCAGTGGGCCGGCCATATAACTCGAAGAACCGACAACCGATGGGGAAGAAAGGTTCTCGAGTGGCAGCCTCGTACCGGTAGGCGAAGTGTAGGGCGTCCCCCCACGAGATGGAGTGACGACCTGGTAAGACATGCAGGAAGTCGATGGATGCAGGTGGCTCAGGACCGTGCTTTGTGGCATTCTTTGGGGGAGGCCTATGTTCAGCAGTGGACTTGTGAAGGGCTGTAATGATGATGATGATGATTTACCGTTAATATACGCGATAAAATCCGAAAAATTTAGTTACTGAGAAAGTCTATGGGGAGACCTGTGCTCAGAGATTTTTTGATAGGCTGTAATGATGAATGAATGAATAGATCAGTAATATCTTAAAACCATCAAGCTTAAGAAGTAATAATATTAAGCTTGATGATTTCAAGCATCGGAATAAAAAGAGGTAAGTTAAGTAATCCCAACAAGAGAATCCTGTAAGTGAATATTCAAAAATCTTTGTTTACTAACATTACCATTGTTATAAATTTTTGAGATACATAAATTTGTAAAGCAGCATACAGATTTATATAAATGTCCTCTGATGTTAATCAAAGGCTTAAAAGAAATCCGAATAGGTTAATTTAAAACGAAGTCCCGAAGTGAACTAAATATAGTAAACTGCTGTTTATAAATATGTGTACGTATACACAACAAAATACCCGAAATTAATTACGCCGATGATCAAGTCATATTTGCATCGTCGGCGGCCGAGTTGCAAATGATGGTTACTTTAATGAATTGGTCATTGAAAGAAAGGGGTATGAAAGTGAACGCAAGTAAGACGAAAGTGATAGTTTTTGAAAGAGAAGAAAGTAAAACTTTATGTGAAATAAGAATAGAAGGGGAGTTGATTGAGCAAGTGGATGAGTTTGTATATTTGGGATGTTTATTTAGCAGGGATGTTAGATATGATAAGGATATAGAACGACGAGTGAACGCAGGAAATAGAGTGAATGGGGCTCTACACGCTATTGTGAGGAGTCAGAATGTGTCAACTAAGGCACGTATGGCAATTCATAATGCTGTGTTAGTACCCACTTTAATGTATGGTAGTGAAAGTTGGGTCTGGCAGAAGAAGCATGAGAGTAGAATAAATGCTGTAGAAATGCGTTCCTTAAGGAGTATGCTAGGGCTGAATCTGAATGATAGGGTGAGAAATAGTGTAATAAGAGAAAAGTGTGGTTTGCAAGATGACGTTGTGACAAGGATTAAGAAAGGAATGCTTCGGTGGTTTGGTCACGTAGAAAGAATGAACGAGGAAAGAGTGACAAAGCAAATTTATGTTGCAGAAGTGAACGGCAGGGTCGGGAAGGGACGCCCTAGACGAAGGTTTATCGACCAAATCGGCGATACATTAAAAATGGGCCAGATTAGGAGTACCCTTAACCGACGAGCGTGTATGCGTAGATATATGGATGTAAAAGAGGCGAGAGTGGTGTGTCAGGATCGCGCCAAATGGAAGTCCGTAGTCTCTGCCTACCCCTCTGGGTGACAGGCGTGAGTGTTTATGTATGTATGTATGTATGTATTATATTATAAATTTGTTTAAAAAGAGAATTTACCATGGGTTAGTTAACGAAAATTTTTATGATATTAATTAATTTCTGATATTGTAATCTACATTCTGACTTTGTAAGGATGTTACCACACCAATAGAGCTCTCTTCAGTTGATGACATCGATCGATGGTGAAATGGATTAGTCGACGTCGATCGAGCTGCTTGATATTCGAGAACCCGCTCCGTCGACCGATATTTAAAACGGTCGCAACCAGAGTCTTTTGAATTTACATCTTCGTAATAATAATACGATCAAAAGCTTACTGGCCAGGATCATTATACCTATATTTCACAGTACGTAAACCGAGCGCTGACTTACTACGAACTTGGCGGCGAAGTAAAACATAGTTAAAACGTGCATGTATGCATAATTAAAAAAAAATATCTTGAAGATACGTGGAGTCAGCCAACACGCTTTGGGGCAGCGTAGAATAACATTTCCTTGACCTTAGTCCTTCTCAGAAACGAGAGGAGGCATATGTTAAGGACAGAGTAGGTCGTTATATGCTATATAGTAATCCAATCCTAACTATAGTGATAGATTCTATTTAGCCGTCATCACCCGGTATTCAATGAGAGGCTATGTTACAGTTGCAGCCCGTAGGCGCGGTGAGAACCGTAGCTTATTCTTAATTTTAAGTTGTTATTAGGCAGACGCTGCTGCTTACGAATCTCCTGGTTCAATTTTCCTTTTTAGCCTCTCACGATACCCACGTGATGATTGGATAGTGGATATTCTTACCCTTTACACAATTCTTACATGGTAGGAGAAATTTTATGAACATTAAATAGTTTTATTGCATGGTAGATTATAATATAACGAAGTTAAAACCTACTAGTTATAATTTATAACTTAACTAAAGCAATGTAACCGGAAATTAAAACATTCCCAATGGCGCAATTTAAGCGAACGTTAATAATACTAAGTGCTAAGAGGATAATACTCGCAGATATTCACGCTCGTTAACTCGAGCTAGGAAAAAACCCAAATGACCAGCTAGATGGGGCTCTCATATTTTTACAATATAATGCATTTTCACTGTAACTCGTATGAAAAGCTGAAATAATTAAAGTTCATTTTGCTCTATTTTTTTTTTCGTTTTTGTACCATATTAAAAAAAATTGCATGCTCTGACCATTGAACACCTACACCTATCCTCGATTAAAAATCAAAATGCAGATGCGTCGTCGCTCTTGAGGACTTAGATGGACTGCCTCATTGCCACAGCACACAGAATTCACTTATCATCGCCTAATGATCTGCCAGCGTCTGTCCGAACGAATACAATCTGGGTGTTTTCGAAGCAAGATTTTTAGAGCAGTGGTTCTTAACCTTTTAGGCATGAGGGACCATTTAACCGATTTTTTTATCTTGTCATAGACCACCATCTTTTAAATATGATATAATAGAAAGGTTAATTTTTGAGTTTGTTCTATAAATAAAACACATACAAAAAAATGTCGAAAGGGGTGTCATTGTGCACCCCTTTTTAAGGTTTACTATTATATAACGTTAATTAACAACAAATTGTTTTGTATAACGTATCTGTATTATATTTATGCATACGTAATCTCCAGGAAAGTTGTATACTTTTCTAAATGTGAGAGAATTATATGATGCCTTTGCGGGTCCCTTTGGGTGCCTCTAGGGACCACCAGCACTTCACGGACCACCGGTTAGGAACCACTGATCTAGGGCTTCACAACCACTTACCACCAGGTGGGATTGTGATCAAGCGCTGACTTATAAAAAAGTAAAAAAAAACTCAAAGATGTACCATGACACACATTTACTTAAAATAATACATATTTTATTTAAAAAAGAAAGGTCCATTAAAGTCGCATTACTAGAAAATACGTTAAACGTGTGAGAGCCATGCTGGTGCTACATTCATTGTATAGTTGTCAAGAATGGGTCATTTCGACCAGGGAAGGGCTACGCTCTCACAGAATACCAGCGTAAAATAGCAACTTAATACTGCTGTGTTTCGTAGGCGAGTGTAGAGTACCGGAGACAATTTTTACTGAAAAAAAAGCATTCCATCTTAGTCCTCACGGCTGACAACGCATCTGCATGTTGATTCGCAAACGAGAATAGATGTAGTCTATGGGCCACAGCAACCACTTACCATCAGGTGAACTGTGTGCTCGCTTGTCACCACTCTTATCCTATAAAAAATCCAAACAGAACTGTCTACCGTTAAAGACACAAAACGCTTTTTGTATTAGATTGATAATTCATTGCAGCCTATAAACTTCACTGCTAAATATAGGTCTCCCCCTAATGTTCCCTCGTGGGGAGGATTTTGCCACAGTTATCATGCTTGGCAGGTAGCACTTTAGATGGTAGAAAAACACTTTGAACAGTTTATTGGTGACCGTTTTTCTCTGATACCAATCCGAGTATCTTTACGGTTCGGCTACTTATATTACATCATTTAACATCAGGCGGTATAGTAGTAAATCACTGGCTGAAATAATTGAAAAACTAATCTGCAAAAGTATGATTATAATCTGTTAATATTTCTAGACTTAATAAAAAGACGTACGATGTCCTGCTTTCTGCTGTACATTATAATATAATAGCATTTATAATAGCATTATAAATTTTAAGCATGCAGAGGAAAATGTATCTTTTGTGGAACGTCGACAAGAGATAATGCGGATTGCGAGAATAACTTAACAGAATGGAAGTGAAATGAATGTATATTTAATGCACTAAACAGCTTTTTGAATTATGTCCCTTCTCATCTTTCATTATTTTTGATTTCATTTATACATTTTTGGCTGTTTCTTGAACCTCAGTGTCCACGAAGAAGGTTTTCGTATGTTTTCTGTACGTACATTCTTTCTTCTAAACGAAATTACGATTTTTGTAGAGGTATATTCATTTTTGATTTCGAAATTTTATAGGCATGTAATTATGAAAATATTAGCACTGCGCACCCAAAATATAATGTTTAAGTGCTTCTTTTAAGCTCAATTTTACAAACTGTCATCTTATCAATTTGTATATTATATGTATATATCTGAGGGCACTGCAGTGACCCCGCATAGCAAAAAAGGAAAAAGGGGCACGGCCGTACCATCCTTTTCTCGAAGCAGTTCAGGTCATATTCAACCCCCTATAACTTCGTTGTGGATAAAACTAAAAGCCTGAATTTTCAATAACCAGATAGACATTGAATAAACACGCTATATTTCACATTAAACTCAATTTTAATCAATAGCAGAAGAATTATAACTAGTCAAAGTTTCTTAATTTTGTCACTCACTTACCGACTGAGCGATTACCAAACTGTAAGGTACTTTAAATATAGAATACAATTAGTGTATAGTGTATGACCCAAGGAAATGCATAAATATTTTGTGATTTCGGTCCAGTTTTCTAGATACACCAACTCCATAATTTTGCAGTGAATGAATTAGCGTACGTGTATATGTATAATATAATGGAATAAGAGATGTAAGTATATACATAGGTGTCCTACGTGGTAAAGCCATGTTGCAGCTATATATTTCTGGTATAGTTGTAGCACGAATGGGTCGGCTCGACCGGGTAAGGACGACGCTCTCACAGAATACCAGTGAAAAATAGCGGCTTAATGCTGCTGTGTTTCGTATGGTGAGTGTAGAGAACCGGAGACTCTTTTTGCTGAAAGCGAGGCATTCCATTTTGGTCCTCACGGGTGGCAACGCATCTGCATTTTGAATCGTAATATAGGATAGATGTAGATGGCTATGGGCCACAGCATCCACTTACCATCGGATGGACTGTGTGCTTGTTTGTGACCATTATCCTATGAAAAAGGTACCTAGATATAATTATGTTCAAAGGTAACTTGTAAAATGGTCAACGGAATGAAAAAGTAAGAATGGGACATATCTTATGAATTTGTACCAAAATCCCGCAAAGTATTAAATGTAGTCTAAATTGCCCAAAATCCGTAGTTGGTATTCAAGAAGGAAATGGTACCGTAAAGGAAAAAAAGTTGGACTATCTACAAAAAGAAATGAGATGCCATCAAAAACAAAACTTGTAAAAAAAAACAAGTCTCACAACTCATTTCTTCTACCGTAACAGTTGTGAGGTCCATGTAGTACCAAGTCGGTTAATTTATTCAGTCCCTACTTAAGGGCCCTTCTGTCTCAAGTTATTACGTAATAAGCTAACCTAACAACATTTTATAGTGACCTTATCAATATTAAAAATATTTTATGTTTTTAATACATAAATTGACTTGGCAATCGCACTAACAATCTAATTTAATATAATATGTATTACTTGTGAGATACATTTGTTTACTTTTTTAAATGAGGCTGACAAGCGAGCACACAGTCCTCCTGATGTTGAGTTGATGCTGTGGCCCATAGGTACATCTATCCTCGATTAGGAATAAAAATACAGACGCCTTGCTGCCCCTGAGGACTAAAATGGAATCCCTCGTTTCCAGTAAAAACAAGATCCTTTTGTTTTCGCTTTTGTTTCTTATGGTGGGTGTAGAACTCACCATAAGAAACATGGCTTTCACGTTGCTTTTCACAAGTCTGATATGTCACGCTGGTATTCTGTGAGAGCGTGGTCCTACTCCAGTCGAGCGTGGTTCAAAGAACATTTGAAACTGACAACAAATTATTGATTTAAAAATTGAGGTTTCTAAAACTTGTCTCACCCAAAAATTATTCATAAAATAAATGTTAATATAGTAAGTGTGAATAAAAGCTTCAATTAATTATAATAGCCAAGATTAATATTACTTCGGTGGTGTTAAAATATTAATATTTCTTTTTACTTTCTAAGTGTTTTCCGCAACTTGCGCATTGTTAAATTATTTCTTAAGTCGCTGCGGAAGGCGCGGTTTTCCTTTAATCTGCTTTTATTTATTAAATAAAGTAACTAAGCTTTCTCTATTTTTCATATAACTTTTGTCAAAGGAGCTTTTACAGTCTACCTGATAATGAAGTAAACTGGCTCGAGCCAATAGACACCTGCAACCTATTTCAAACGAAAATGGCTACAGATGCGTTGTCAGCTCTGAGGTATAAGATAGAATGTTTCACAGCCTGTTATGATACTGTGTTTCTATACTTTTCAAACCAGATTACAGCAGTGCACAAACTGATATCCAATGAAGTCCATTGATTTTGATATCCAATGAAGTCCATTGATTTAGAAATAGGCAGCAGCATCTTCCTGACAACTCGAAAATAATAAATAACTGCGGTTGTCAAACCTGTCAAATGTGGCAATTATGACAAATGGCGGACATCGTTTTATTATTCAATTTATGGGGAAGATCAATGTTCTGCTGAGGGCTTTGACAGGTTGTAATAAATGGACCAATTGTTGACATTTCAATTTGCATTTAATTGATATAACTTATAAATAATTATTTTTTTCTAATGCTGTACAACAGGTTAATAGAATGTAAATAAATATAAGTATTTTTTTTATAGGATCGAGTGACAAACGAGCACACAGACTACCTGATGGTAAGTGGTTGCTGTGACCCCTAGACATCTACATCTAACTAAGATGGAACCCGACTAAGATGGAATGACTCTTATCCAGTAAAAAGGGTCTCCGGTTCTCTATACTCACCATACGAAACACAGCAGTATTATGTTTCTATTTTACGCTGGTGTTTTGAGAGAGAGTGGTCCTTCCCCGGTCGAGCCGACCCATTCGTGCTACAATTATACTACTAATATAGCTGCAGCATGGCTCTACCACGTATAAAAGTAAATTGGTATTAACTTAGAAATTAATTTGCCCATTACTGTCCCTTACGGACATTTGACTGGACTTAAGTGGAATAAGCAGTGTAGTGGCGGTCAAGAATATCCACTACCCCATATCCTCCCGTGGGTGTCGTAAAAGGCGACAAAGGAAAACAGGCAGGAGATGGACAGCAGCACCTTCCTGATAGTAGCCGAAATTATAATAAAAAAAACTGCGGTTGCCAACCCGCTCGCCAAGCGTGGCAACTATGGCAAACACCCCCCTATGAAGAGAGTAACAAAGAGACGGACCCCAGTCCCCTGTGGCTCCGCTATTCCTGGCTACGGTGGCGACCATGGTAATGGCGGGGCAGGGGGTGCTAAGAATCTCCGGTGGAGGTTCGGTTGCCACCTTAGACGACTCGACCTGGCAACGTACAACGTACGCACCCTGAGGACTGACGGGAAAATTGTGGAGCTTGAAGAAGAGATAGACAAGTTACGCTGGCATATTATAGGGTTATCCGAAGTACGAAGAGAGAAGGAGGACACGGTAATCCTAAAATCCGGCAACTTGCTCTATCACCGGGAGGGCGACCATCTGTCCCAAGGAGGTGTCGGATTTATCGGCCACAAGTCTCTCGTTAATAACGTTGTAAATAAAGATCGAGAGTGTGTCGACGAGGGTTGCGTACCATATACTCAGAATCACCAAACGGTATTCGCTGAAGGTTATACAGGTTTACGCACCAACCTCGGCACACCCCCATGAGGAGGTGAAGGAAATGTATGAGGATATCTCTAGAGCCATGCATTCCTCCAAAACCCAATATACGGTGTTAATGGGAGACTTCAATGCAAAACTAGGCACAAGAGAGAACGGTGAGCTGAAAGTAGGGAAATTTGGAATAGGGCAACGGAACCCAAGGGGCCAGCAGCTGGCCGACTTCATGGAGAAAGAGGGACTCTTTATGATGAACTCTTTCTTCAAGAAGCGGCCCCACAGAAAGTGGACCTGGTCGAGCGCCGACGGTTCGAAAAAAAAATGAGATTGACTTCATTATGACGACCAGACGACAACTGTTCAGTGATGTCTCCGTGATCGCGAGGGTGAAAACTGGTGGCGACAGCCGAATGGTTAGAGGCACACTGAACCTAAACGTTAAGTTGGAGAAGTCTCGTCTAATGAAGTCAACGCTCCGTCCCCATCGTGCTCTGATCCAAAGTCGTGAAACCTTTCAGCTCGAGTTACAAAACCGTTTTCAGTGCCTAGAAAACTGCAATGAAGTGGACGATATGAATGACAAGCTCGTGGAAACTGTCCATCCGGTCGGAGCAAAGTTCTGCAAGACCCACCGCAGAAGAACACAAAAACTCTCTGATCACACTCTTAATGTCATGGCTATTAGATAGACTTCTTCAACAGCATACAGGCAACTGAACAGGCAGATCTCCAAATGAATGTGGCGGGACTTACGCAACTTTAATACAGCTTGTATTGAAGAAGCGATTGAGCGAAACCAAGGCTCCAAAGTCTTTGCCAGAGATCTGTCTGCCAGAAAGAGCCAACTGTCAAAGCTGAGGACCGAGTGTGGCAGCATCGTTTCTGGGGCACGTGAGATTCTGAGTGAGATTAATAGGTTCTATGGGCAGCTGTATACGTCATCATTGGAGCCTCACGAAAGTGTGAGTAACGATCCAAGAGCTAGTCTTCTCCGACACTATTCCGAAGATATCCCGGACGTCAGTCTGAGCGAGATTAGAATGGCTCTCCAGCATCTAAAAAAGGGCAAGGCCCCAGGCGAGGATGCAATTACAGCGGAGCTTCTGATAGTGGGTGGAAAACCGGTACTTGAAGTCCTTCAGAAGCTCTTTAATTCCGTCCTCCATGGTGACATTACACCGGAGGCGTGGAGCAGAAGTGCGGTGGTCTTGTTTTTCAAGAAACGTGACAACGCTCTCTTGAAGAATTACAGACCGATTTCCCTTCTGAGCCGCGTCTACGTGCTGTTTTCGAGAGTCATTACGAATCGTCTTGCGCGCAGACTTGACGACTTCCAGCCTCCCGAACTAGCCGGTTTCCGAAATGGCTTTAGCACCATAGACCACATACACACCCTGCGGCAAGATGTACAGAAGTCCAAGGAGTACAATTTGCCACTATGTCGACTATGAGAAAGCCTTTGATTCGGTCGAAATTTGGGCGGTGCTGCTATCTAAGTGCTGAAGTGCTTGTACAGTAGGGCTACGATGGCTATCAAATATATGCTGTCAAATCTGTTGATAGATGTAGCTTCATATCCCGTCTAACAGTCATGAGATTAAGATTGTGATCGGAGAGTTTTTGTGTTCTTCTTCGGCGGGTCTTGCAGAACTTAGCTCCGACCCCATGAACAGTTTCCACGAGCTTGTCATTTATATCGTCCACTTCATTGCAGTCTTCTAGGCACTGAAAACGGTTTTGTAACTCGGGCTGAAAAGTTTTGGGACTTTAGAACAGAGCATGAGGGGGACGGATCGTTGACTTCATTAGACGTGACCTCTCCTACTTAACTTTTAGGTTCAGTTTGCCTCTAACCATTTGGTAATCGCTACCAGTTTTCACCCTCGCGATCACGGAGACATCACTGAACAGTTGTCATCTGGTCATCATAATGAAGTCAATCTCATTTTTGTCGAACCATCGGAGCTTGACTAGGTCCACTTCCTGTGGGGCCGCTTCTGGAAGAAAGAGTTCATCATAAAGAGTCCCTCTTTCTCAATGAAATCGGCCATCTGCTGGTCCCTTGGGTTCCGTTGCCCTATTCCAAATTGCCCCACTTTCAGCTCACCGTTCTCTCTTGTGCCTAGTTTGGCATTGAAGGTTCCCATTAACACCGTATAGTGGGTTTTGGAGGAATGCATGGCTCTAAAGATATCCTTATACATTTCTTCCACCTCCTCATCGGGGTGTGCCGAGGTTGGTGCGCTAACCTGTATGACCTTCAGCGAATACCGTTTGGTGATTCTGAGTATAAGGTACGCAACCCTCGTCGACACACTCTGAATCTTTACAACGTTGTTAACGAGAGACTTATGGATGATAAATTCGACACCTCCTTGGGACAGATGGTCGCCCTCCTGAAAAAGCAAGTTGCCGGATTCGAGGATTACCGTGTCCTCCCCCTCTCTTCGGACTTAGGATAATCCTATAATATGCCAGCGTAACTTGTCTATCTCTTCTTCCAGCTCCACGATCTTCTCGTCAGTCCTCAGGGTGCGTGCGTTGTATGTTGCAAGGTCGAGTCGTCGTAGGTGGCAACCGAACCTCCACCGGAGATTCTTAGCACTCCCTGCCCCGCCGTTACCATGGTCGCCACCGTAGCCAGGAATAGCTGGGCCGCCGGGGACTGGGGGCCGTTTATTTGTTACATTCATTCATAGGGGGTATTTGCCATAGTTGCCAAGCTTGGCGAGCGGGTTGGCAACCGCAGTTTTTTTAATGTATTTTTGCTGTTATCAGGAAGATGCTGCTGCCCATCCTCTGCCTCAGTTTCTGTCGTCTCTTACGACACCCACGGGAACATATGGGGTAGTGGATATTCTTAACCGCCACTACACGGCATGTATATATGTGTATATATATATATATATATATATATATAAATATACTGACAAACATAGCAAACTGTAGCTAATATCCGCCTATGAGGCAATCTTAGGGGAGGCCTATGTTCAACTGTGACCTTTTTATAAATTGTAATATAATGAATGTGTATATATATATACACATTCATTATATAATGAATGTGTGTATCGGTCGATTCGAAATACTTTTTTTAAATAAGGCTGACAAGCGAGCACACAGTCCTCCTGATGGTAACTTAATGCTGTGGCCCATAGGCACATCTATTCACGATCAAGAATAATAAGACAGACGCGTTGCTGCTCTTGAGTACTAAAATGGAATCCCTCGTTTCCAGTAAAAACCATACCCTTTTGTTTTCGATTCTCTACGCCCACCATAAGAAACATGGCTTTCACGTTACTTTTCACAATTCTGCTATTTCACGCTGATATTCTGTGAGAGCGTGTTCTTACTCCAGTCGAGCGTGGTTCAAAGAAAATTTGTAACTAACACAAATTTATTTACTTAAAAATTAAGGTTTTTAACAATTGTCTCGCCCAGACGTTATTCATAAAATAAATGTTAATGTTATAAATGTGAATAAAAGCTTTAATTAATTATCATAGCCAAGACTAATATAACTTCAGTGGTGTTAAAATTTTAATACTTCTTTACTTTCTAAGCTTTTTATCTCGGATCTTTGTTTTATTTTAAAGTAGCAAATCCGCAACTTGCGCATCGTTAAATTATTTCTTAAGTCGCTGCGGAAGGTGCGGTTTTCCTTTAATATATTTTAATTTATTAAATAAAGTAAATAAGCTTTCTCTATCTTTTTTCATATAACTATTGTCAAAGGAACTTTTACAGTCTACCTGAAGGTGAAGTAAACGAGCCAATAGACACCTGCAACCTATTTCAATCGAAAATGGCTACAAATGCGTTGTCAGCTCTGAGGTATAAGATAGAATGTTTCACAGTTATGATACTGTCTCTCTCTACTCTTAAAACCAGATTACAGCAGTGCACACACTGATATCCAATGAAATCCATTGATTTAGAGATGGACAGCAGTATCTTCCTGACAACAATTCGAAAATAATAAATAACTGCGGTTGTCAAACCTCCTGTCAAATGTGGTAATTATAAAAATGGTGGATCTTATTAGTCAATTTATGGGGAAGATCAATGTTCTGCTGAGGGCTTTGACAGGCCGTAATAGATGGACCAATTGTTGACATTTGAATTTGCATTTAATTGACATAAATTATAAATTAATAATATATTCTTTTGTAATACTGTGCAACAGGTTAATAAAATGTAAATAAATCTTAGTAAATTGGTATTAACTTAATTTTTTTATAGAATAAGGGTGACAAACTATCACACAAGTGCGTGATGGTAATTGGTTGCTGTGGTCTACAGACATCTACATCTATCCTCGATTACGAATCAAAATGCAGATGCGTTTTCACCCGTGAGGAATAAGATGCCTCTATACGAAAGACAGCAGCATTAAGCTACTATTTTACGCTGGCATTTTGTGAGAGCGTGTTCCTTCCCCGGTCGAGCCAACCCATTCGTGCTACAAGTATGCTACTATTATAGCTTCAGCATGGCTATACCACGTACAGAATACTACTTAGAAATTAATTTACCCATTATTGCTCCTCCCGGACATTTGACTGGACTTGAGTGGAATAGATTAAGTTTGAATACAATTAAATAGATAAGAATAGGATAAAATGGGATAGAATGGGATGGAATGGGATGTAATAGGATGGAATAGGATGGAATAATAGAATGGCATGTTTTTATTCAATACAGATTACAAGAACACTTATTGAAAGTAATATATGTTTTATATCTCTGGTTTAGAAAATCTCTGTCCTGGGAAAAACTATCAAAGACACCCAGTGGAATTTTTAAAAGATATATGGCCAAATACTCAAATGCTACACAATCTCAAGATGCCTTAAATCTCGTGGTGTCAAAGTCGATTTGACTTAAAGTGATAGAGACAGCACGAGACTTAACGGCAACTTAAGGCTTTAACTAGCCTGAATGACCTTGACGAAACGGCGATCGCAGAGATTTTAGCCGATGTCAACACCCTCTAGCAACTACGTTCTGTATTACTTATAAAAGTGCAAAGATTAATAGACTGCAGAGATGACAATTATATAAGTGACATACTTATATAAGTGATATACATGCTTGCGCATCACTGAGAATTATGTCGCGGTTACGCATCTTCAATTATATTGCACGGTGTGGTGCTGTAACTTTGTCTGGTAGGTATCACGAGCTATCAAGTGTTCAAGTTTCAAGTACGTAAGAATTTTTATTATATATGTTAAATCGTATTTATTTGTGTCGTATTAAAAATATGTCGTCAAAGCGTTCGCTGTAAATTTTCCCGGGTTTGATCCCCGACAGCACGAATGAAATTTGTAATTGCAATTTTCGCCAACACGCATTGGGGAAGCACGGCGGGCATTTCCTTGACCTAAAACCCTCTCAGAAATAAAAAAGAGTCCTGTGCCCAGTAGAGGGACTTGTATAGCCTATTACTTTACTTTGTAGCAATATTTATATTCGTTTCAGATATAGAAGGGTACCTTATGCTGACAAAAATATAATGTGGAGGCGACGAAAACGTAAAACGTCTTTGTACCTAGATAAAACGTTCGAAAGATTGTCAGTCATGTCATACGCCACATTTTCTTTAGAGCGTAGAACATTGCAGATAGGGCAAAATAAAAAATAATCCAATATATTATGGGAACTATTTATAATAATGAACAAGCTGCAAGGTTCAACTAATAATGTTTTTTGTAAACACAATCGTAAAATTTCTGTTTTAATTTTTACCAATGGTTAATTGATGAAACGTAGTCAAGATAACTTCATATAAAATATATTTAATTAAAATTGACACGTGACCTATTTGGATTTCTACTTACAACTCGGCGGAAATTTAAAAGAAGATTTTGTCTTTTCACACAAGTATTGTTTACAACTGGCGTGGTTTCAAAAAGCGTGTCAGCGGTATATAATCAATTAAATACTGAACTTTATTGAAATTTATTTTTTTATTTATTTATGTTATATCTTCTTAAAAACTGACGCCATCTCACTATTTTATTATTTGTTTTTTTTTTGTACGCGTAAGGATAAATTAGACTAAGTTAGATTAACTTGGATAATTTTATATTTTTTTTAATTTTATCACAAAATTTCCGCAATAAATTATTACCTTTTCTACAGTGATTCTCTCCTCTTAGTTTCGGCGTGACTGTAGGATGTTATAGTGAGTCACCGTCAGTTACTAAGCGGCCAGAAATCATTATACGTATGTATAGACATACATATATACATTTTTTGATTTTAATATTTATGTTTTTTGAATTTTGATTGATATTTTGAAGCCTGGTAAAATTACTTTTTTCCATACCAATTGATGGGCCTGAGTATAATGCCAGTTATGCTCTTTGGCTGAAGTTATTTTTTATTTTATGCTCAATTGCAGACAAAACAATATTGATTGCGCATTGCTAAAAAAAATTTTACCTCTTCTTCTTCTAATAATAACTCCTGCACCTAACACGGCAGAATAGTTATTATTATCTATAAAACTATTTGGAAAAACAGTTTTTGTAAACAGTTATGAGTGTAACATTTTATCAGCGGCTTTGTTTATAGTGCCTTGAGCAACACTTTGCCGGTTTCTGTACAGAAAATGATGCTGGCTTTGCAAATACGGAGGGCCGCTACCATTGAATATAATTCCCGCTATGTTACACTTATTTACATAGAAACTTTAATTATCATTTGCATAAAATTCTAAATAGCACTTTTTACACAAGAAAGTAAACTTTTAGATCAGTCCATTTTGTTTTTCACTAATTAAGTAAAAAGTAAAACAAACCAATAGGGCCGGGAATTAAAATTTCTTGCAACTTTTTATAGAAAAGCATGACCTTATCATAATATAAAAGTCAATCATTTAGCCATGTGATAAAACTTTTAAGTGTGCCAGTCAAACATTAATGATGATATTCGGGTCATTATACTGGAAATAGTCTTTTAAATATTTTGTAGTACAATTGATAATCTTCAGTATGATTGACCGTGTATATGACTTTTATAAGTCTATGTTATTTTTGATGAAAATTATTATTGCAGATAAAAGCCCTTTCACATTTATTTTAGTCTCGAATTAAAAAAAAATTAATTCATTGAACTTTTTTAAGATTTTGTTGCATCTCTACTGGTAAAAAAACACACACACACACACATATATATATATATATATATATATATATATATATATATATATATATATATATATATATTAATAATTATAATATATATATATATATATATATATATATATATATATAAATATATATATTATAGTTCTTGATGAAAATAATGTATGCGCGTTACATCGCATCCTATCAAGAATTTCTAATGTAATTCTTGGTGTAAAGCTAAGACGTGATAATAACTGTAAACAATAGAATAACAAAATAATGAAAACATTTACATTTACATACAAAACATTTACAAAAATACTTGCTTTATAACCTTATAAATATTATTTGACCGTAATAAAATAAAACAAGGTAGTCTTGGGCATGAAAGTAAAAATAAATATTTTCGATTATTTTTGGAATATCTAACAGCCGGATCAGCGGGCGATTCTGATCCATCTAAAGATGCTAAATTTCAGCAAGCACTGTCAAATTCAATAGGAGTGACAGAAAAACGGTTCTTAATATAGAAAGGTAAATAAATTATTTAACCTATAAAGTAAAATCACTTTATTACAAATCAAAATAGCCCAATAGCTTTATTAACATGAGACACATAATTGTACGAGTGCTTACAATACTTAACATTATTTTACTGAAATCTCAGAAAGTTTTTTTTTAAATAGAATAAGGGTGACAAACGAGCACACAGTCCACCTGATGGTAAGTGGTTGCTACGGCCCATACACATCTACATCTATCCTCGATTACGTATCAAAATGTAGATGCGTTGTCACCCGTGAGGACTAAGATGTAATGCCTCGTTTTCAGTAAAAAGGTCCTCCGGTTCTCTACACTCACCATACGAAACACAGCAGGGTTAAACTGCTATTTTACATGTTATTCCGTGAGAGCGTGGCCCTTCCCCGGTCGAGCCGACCCATTCGTGCTACAACTATACCTAATAAATATAGCTGTAGCATGGTTCTACCACGTAAAAAAAAATTGACGTTGAAAATTTAAGTATTTTTAGAAGCAACTTTGCAATTATTTTCTATTGAGTTTGTGGAATCGTGTTTTGCAAACCGCCACCTGAAATACGTACAATTTTTTTTCGATAATGACGTGAAATTACAAAACCATCCCCATGCATTTCAATGTGGCTCTATTCAGCCTCTTAATATGAACATACCTCGGATTTCAGAGATATTGGAAGATATTATATTATTACTGTTCCGTGTGAGGCAACCTTTATACTTATATACATATTCTCATCATATTTTTATGGTTGGTTAGAATAATTATATCTAAATGCAAACTTTCACAGGGTAATTTTTTTTTTACTATTTTTACCCAGCAAGTAGTAAAGCAACTACAATCCCATCGGTAAATGGTTATGTAGTCTAAGATGGTGAATTGCACTGACTTAACAAAAACCTATTCACTCTTGCCTAATAGTACTAGGTAAGTATTATTTGCGACCTATTTGTGTGTGTTTGTGTGCGTGCGTGCTTGCGCGCGTGTGCGTGTGTGTGTGTGTGTGTATGTGTGAAGAAAAGCGTATGAGAATACGTGAAGAGAATAAATGTTGAGTACTAATTCGCTTACCTGTACGAGGTTGCCACTCGAGGACCTTTCTTCCTATTTTTTATGTTTTCCAAGTTATATAGCTAGCCCATTGCCATTTCACTGTAATATTCCGTTGAGCTATGTCAGTTACTCTGGTTCTAATGCAAATACCTTCATTTCTAACTTTATTACGTAGAGAAACCCCTCTCCAATTTAAAATTTTTACATTTTTTAGATGATAGTTTGTCTAACAAAAAACAAAACCATAAACCCAAGAATGTCTTTATATAGTTATATATACTTAGGTAAGCACCATTCTTTTATTTATTTAAATTGTTTGATTTAATTTGATAACAGTGTACCTAAATGTAACTATCTGTATCTTTATTTCTCTTCCCAATAATATTTTATAAAGTCATACTTATAAAAACAGCGTTTTATTGTAATACATAATTATAAAATTCATTATCAACTAATTAATAAAAATATGCAATAATAAAATTACATAGGTATTTAAAACTATCGCAATCTAAGTAACGAGAGCATGTTCGTCGTTCCACATCTAAATTATATAAAAATGCATTTTTCAATTTCACTAATCAACGTCGCCGCAAAAATTTTTTCTTCTTTGGGCACTTTAAAAATTCATTTATTTAGAAAATAATATTTACAGTTACCAGTGTACAGATATTAACTAAATTAAGTATTTCTAGTCATAAATATATATATAATTGAGTATAAACTTTTAAAAAACTAATATATATTTGAACGAAGTCGCTCCAACACCGACGTGCGGTCCACCCTCGACGATGTCCGAAAACGGACTGTGACAGAGCTTACATGGCGACGGAGCATGCGCGCTCGCGTAAATATATTCAATTTCAGGGAAAAATGATATATTCTCTTATAAAACGGGTAATAAAAATAAAACTCTCAATTAAAAATATTAATATTTTTAAGACCTTTTTTTTAGTGTAAGAACTATTTAAAAAGCTTGTGCCGTTTTGGAGAAATTTTAAAAACAAAGATAGGTACTCTTTGGGGATTTTTTTCTAATAAGGGGTTGACAAAAATACAATTTTGTTAAATTAAAAACATTTACCAAATCTTCTTCTGTTACTCTGTATTTTTTGTTTGTGGATTAAATGAACAGTTATTGAGATTTTTTTACTTAAATATCCTAGATTTAGGCATTTCAACCACTGTTAAGGCCTTAAAATTGAGCAGCGTTTGAGTATTTGGGCGTAATTTGCAATAATAATAATAATAATAAATTTATTTATTGAATAAAACCATATTGACACTACAAAGTTGAAGCCTTCAAGGATTCAGTTCCTTCCCATATCCACAAAGTTACAATAACAAAATGGCTTTTTAGCTTATCACAAATCAGAAAATCAGAACAACGTAACAAAATACAATAAGATTTTACAAATTAAAGAAAAATATTTTTTTTTTAAATATTAATGCGTATATGTGTTGCACCTATGATGCGTATATGTTGTGCGTGCGTAAAAAGGTAACAAAAAAAATACAAATTAAAGGAAAATAAAAACCAAAAATATGCATGCGTATGTGTGTTACATCTATGATGCATACATGTTGTGCGTATGTAACAAGGTAACAAAGTAAATAAAATTTTTACAAATTAAAATTAAATATGCATCCGTACGTTTGTTGCATCTATGATGCGTACGCGTTTTGCGTGTGTTTGTGTACATATGTGTGTGTGTGTGTGTGTGTGTGTTTGTTTGTGTTGTGTGTGCGGGTGAGTGTGTGTGTGTGTGTGTTTTTATTTTACTCGATAAGAAATGACTCGTACTATTGAGTTATTTTTAATAGATTTTCCGTCTCGTTGTATTTCAACTTACGTAACCTTAATAAAACTTTGGATTTTAGTTGGTACATAGATAGGTTTCTCAATTTATTATTTACACTAAAGTAATTGTAAAGTCTTGGTGCCTGAAATTGATAATGCTGTCGAGCAATCAAATAAAATATTTTGCACTACAGAATACCTACATAATGCACATCACTATTTCTAGTTAAACAATTTTTGTTTTTGTGTTCATACATACATTAAATTTCGTAAATATACTAGATTTCCGACTAAATTAAAAAATCCAAGAAATTAAAAAAAAATCATTGGACAGAAGAGTTCATCTTTGTTCAGTTTTAAAAACACAATGCCTAGTCTAGCTTCAATGTTTTTAAACATTTACGAATGAAACGGTTCTCGGTTAGACAATTACTTGATCACAAATTCTGTTTCAATTCAATGAATTTCCTTAAACAAAGCAATCGATTGAAAAATTTAATTCATTCATGGAGTTAATAACTTTTTCTTTTGTGCACGCCTTCTGTTTAAAATCTTGTAACAGTTGTTAAATGATAAAAAAAATTTAAATTTATTCTGTCTTTGCGATTGTGAATTTTAGTTTTCTATACGATATATAGTTTTTTACGGCCAACTTCAGAGCAGTAAACAAAAACAATGAAACGCTGTGTACATTTTCAGGGATCCAAAAACTAAGTTCAAAGAATACTCAATTCATCGTAGCACCTGAACTCACGAACACAATGCATCTAAAAGGAATAAAAAGGAGAAAATAAAGATGTGCGCGTGAGAGCGTATCAAGAAGTTTAGTATGGTTTCGACATCATTTAAGATGTATGCAGCGCTCCGTCTATTTTTCTTTTTGGGACTGACATGCAATTATGTATTTTTTTTAATTATAATATCAAGGAATTCATGAATGAAAATAACCCCTGGGAATTTCCTCATTTAAAAATTGTACATATTTTCCGAACCAGTGGTAAATAAAAAAATGACTTGCAATAAGTAATATGTAATAATCAATATTGAATAAAAATCATTCTATTCTATTCTATTCATTTCCCTACGTAAAACGAAAAAAGTATCTCACGATCTGCAACTGCGTTTACGACCACTAGATGAACGAGGCAGTCATAGTAATATTAAATTAATAATGATATTTTAAGTTGTTGAAGATGATCTCTAGACAGATTTAATAGTTTCGATTCAAAGTATTTTACGAAACACTACAAATTTTATATTTGCTTTCGTTTAGCGCGGAATAAATTTTTAACTTGAAAGACACATAAAAATATCAAATTAACAGTTTATGAAGAGCTTAATGGATTCTTTAATAACTTTGCCTGTAAAAATTTTCAAAAAGTTTTTAGCTTTAAATTTTATCATAAAAACTTTTAAGACATTATGAAAAATGATGTAGGTACATCGTATATATATGTACATATGAGTAATATACACAGCACATGAATAAGCAATATTCATTTACCCTACAATAATTTTGATGATTTTGGTATAATAGCGGAGTCATTTACAAATAGAATAAAATATTTTTATCAATATATTAGATTGTTTCTTATTGAATCAATGTTTTAATTTAACACTCGTTCTCAAAATAGCTCTGTGCTCTTTATAGCGGACGGCGAAGGAGGCCGCCGCCCTGTCGCCCCTTCATACCCTGTTGCGCCCCGCGCACCCCGCACACCGGCAGCAGATCACGCGATGTCGCCGACCAATCAGCGCGCGGCATCGCCTTACGACGCTACTCGCATACCGAGACGCTTTCTTGCGGGATATAAGAAGGGCGTTTTGGTCTGTGAGGCGTTCATTTCGACGGTTCATTTCGGAAGCGGCACTCGAAGAGAAGAAACAGCAAGAAACGTCAAGAAGAATCAAGACTCCATAGAAGAGTGAAGGCCCCTCTCTGTATATATAGTTGTATATAGTTAATAGTGCCGCACTGTAAATACTTGAATACAGTATAGTTTTACAGTACCATCTTTTCTTTGAGTAGTCCCCTAGCGTAGTCAGTCATACAGTCCACTTGCAATAGTAAATTCATACAGTCCATTACAATCCATTATACTCTTATTTAAGTACTTATACTTAAACCTTAGTTCTAGTATTCGTTTAGACTAGCCGCCGTGACCAAAAGTCGGTATTTATTACTTTTGTTGTAAAAGTGCATATTGCAATCTTGCAATAACGTTGACGATTTATATTGAAATGCAAGCAAACTTGCAATCTTACGAGCCTTGCGGGATGCACCATATTCGTATTCATCCATTCTTTTGTGTCAACGGTAGATCAATATATCGTCGACACAAAAGAAGTGTTACCTTTTTTTCATTCTATTATTTGAATAATAGAATGAAAGCATAGAATTCATTACGATTGGAATTCATGTTTATTTTTTTGCGTGGAACTCTAACTATTTTTCCATATATTATTATAGTGGACTAATAGCTAATGTTATATGAAGTAACTTCATATAACATTAGCTATTTGGTAGTGAAAGTCCTGTCAAAATCGGTCCAGGCGTTTCGGAGATTATCTGGAACAAACAGACAGACAGACGGACAGATAAAAATTGTAAAAATTATTATTTTGTAACAAGTACCGTAAACTTTTATATGCATTTAGTATAAAACTAATATTTTGACATTACAGACTTCGATTTTATTAATTTGTATGTACAGAAGACAAGTTTTATCACAATTATTATACCATATGTTGTAGTTTCTATTTCATTGTATCTCATCTCATTTCATCTCAAAGATTTGAAATTAAGTTCCACTCTATGTACATCACACTACTGGGCACGGGACTTGGCTAATTTCGAAGACGAAGCAGTTACTACAATGCGCTGTGTTGGCAGAATTCTCATGTCTTTTAAACATATTTTGTCAAACGTGCAGGGTTCAAGCACATAAAATTGCAGATGCCGGCGGGGATCGAATTTACATTGCTAGCGTTCAGTGAAATTTCAAGCAAACACCTAGCCTCCAAGCTACCACAACCCTGGAGCTCACAGACTGTGAAAGCACAGAAATCACTCAAAGCTTAAACATCAGTGAGCGATTGACTGACTTCTTGAAATATTACATTGATATTAATGAAGCAATTTATTTACTATGCTATTGCTTTGTGTAAGTAACAATAAAACTGCATTGCTAAACCGATTGCCAAGCCTGGCATCTATGGCAAATATCGCCTATATGATATTTATGAATTTATGCAGAAAGCTTATTTTCAACGTGGACATTTGATGGGATGTAATTATGATTATGATGATTACTTACTTACTTACTTATCTTCACGCACAATCCCTGACGGGGTAGCCAGAGGGAACAGATCGCCAAGTGTCACGATCCTTACATACCTCTTTCGCTTCTTTCAGATTCATTATCTTCTTCATACATGCACGTCTATGTATCCGAGTACTCTTGACCCTCCCCTCTTCGAGCAATTTGCTCAGATGGTCTTCGAAAGTTAGCCTCGGTCTACCTCGACACCTTTTAATATTAACTTTGGCGCTATATATTTTCTTCACCATTCGGTCTTCACTCATTCGCTCAACGTGCCCAAACCATCGAAGCACGCACTTATCAATTTTTGTGATAAGGTCATCTTTCAAACCTGCCATATTGCGAATATCTTCGTTTCGCTTTCGGTCGGCCATGGTAACGCCGCACATTTTACGAAGAGACCGCATCTCCACTGCATTCAACTTGCTTTTGTGCTTCTTCTGGCATACCCAGGTTTCGCTGCCATATAACAAAGTCGGTACCAACACTGCGTTATGTATTGCAAGGTGTGCACTCTTCACTACGCCTTGTCTTTTGACTAACGCAGTCAGGCCACCATTGACTTTTTTCCCGGCAGTGACACGCCTGTCCACATCTAAATCACATCTTCCATCCCGGCTAAAAGCACTCCCCAAGTATACAATTTCATTTACCTGTTCTAGACATTCCTGATTTATCCATATTTCACACTTCGTTCTCTCTTCGTCTTGTGATGATGATATAGATATTTAGCATTGTTGCCGTTTTAAAACGATGGAAGCTTTTTTACTATGTTACGAGTACTTCTAAACCATTACAAACTTTTTGCATTAATTGAACATACGTAAGTCTTTTTTACAATATTTTTGTGAATAGGTTGTTTTTACTTGTCTAAATAACACTTTTAAATTTATTTTACAACTGTACAACATTTTGCAGTCGTTAAAAATTTCAAACTAATATTTTAAGTATATAATCTTCCGAAAAATATTGCACGTAACTTTTATTTTATGATCTGTAATTTTTCGCTGAATACGCAGTATGATATATGATATTTGATGCGGTTTATAAAGTTTAGTCGTGTTTAACCACAGATGGATTACAGCAATTGAGCCTAACGCAACGAATAAGAATAGAATAAGAAAAATATACAGTTAAAAAAAATACAATACATATAACGACAGATCAAAAGCCACAAATAAATTAAAGATAAAAGTTATCGAAAGACTTTTTTTTTACGACTAATTGATTGAGAGATCTAAATTCAATTATGTAAAGTCATTACACGGTCAATAAATTTCAGTTTATTTTGAGCATAAGGGCGACATCAAATGCAAATTGAAGTCAATCAAATTGTAGACCGAGGCAATGATGTATGAAAAAGGTTTTTTCATTAAATGAACTAGAAAAGGGTTCTTGAAATTTGTCTACGAAACGAACAGTCCTTGACAAATTATTTGATTCATCATAATTATACTAATGATTATTACAACCATTGACCTCTATATATGGACTGGCTATACACCATGACATAATGAGGTGATTATTTTTTCATTTCGCCAGAAGTGAACGTCCACGGAACTAATGATAGAGATAAAACTGTGTGACAAAATATATCGATAAAAATCCTATACTCAGGCCTACCCGTTACATCCATTCTCTTTATGTATCATATTATTATAATGCCATACATAAACTAATACCCAGACACTAGACGCGAGCTTACAACTCATACCTCATGTATAACCAAGATCGATGCTGCGTTGGTTTGTCTACGTTTTTATTCGTAACTACAGAACGGATTTTTTTCCGGGTTTAAACATTGGGTATGTTGGTATATTCGCGAGGCTTAAATATTCAATTAGTACTGGAAAATATTCAACTATTAAAAATAAAAATAATAAACATAATTTTCAATGAATTTTTATTTTTTTTCATTCAGTTAAATCATAAAAAAGAAATCAGCTGTTAAATAAGCTGCTATATAATAATAATAATAGTTAGTTAGTTTCTTTCCCTTCCCCCTAACCCGCGGCCGTTTGGTCTCCCCTGCCGAGAGCTTCTATCTGGTTGGGTTTTTATTTATTTTTGTATTTATTTTATTTTGTTGATATTTATGTAAGTATGTTTATCATTTTCATTTACAATTATATATTTTTACAGCCCAACCAGATGAAAAAACTATATAGATACCCCTCATAATAATAAACTTAATTTCAGACAAAGGTCCATAAATTGGTTAGTAACATTACATTTTTTTTATATTTATTGATAGTAAAAATTGCTTAAACTAAAAAAAAATATCATACAATTAAAAAAAAGAACAATATCCGAAATTACTAAAATTACTTATTTTAACATTACATTTTAAATTATTTACTACGATTTAACATTTTAACACTTATGCATGTGCAGGCCAATCCAGTGTTTTAAAAGCGGAGAGTCCCACCTATCGGCCAAAGCGCTTAGGATGCTATTTGAAGAGTCCCTAATACGAAAAAGAAGCGAGGCGCATCTCTTTCGCATTATATCATAAAAGTCGTCCGTACGTGCATCCGCGAACATAGTAGATGCACTACAGTGACGAGCTAGTTCCATCAAAATCCTAAACACATTGTTATATTGAACGCGCAGTGCACTATACGTCCGCTGCGTGTACCCAACCCACACGCTACACGTATAAAAGGTTTGACAGTACGCTTTGAAGAGCATTACTTTAACCTGTCTAGTGGACTTAGCGAATCTGCGCGTCAGCATGTTGCAACGGACTGCCAGTTCTCTGCGTTCTATCTCAATATCGCAGTCATCGCTCATGTTTTCTGTGAGCCAGTGCCCTAGATACTTAAACTTAGATACTCTTTTTATAACTGTCCCACATAAATTTACAGGCGGTACGTTAGCACTTCTCTTAGCATCTGCCCCAAAAATCATTAGCTCACTCTTTTTGGCGTTGTATATAAGCCCATAAGTACTAGCATATGTTTCACAAATTTTCACTAATTGATGGGCTCAACAACACCATATCGTCCGCGTAACTTATGTTATTTATATTGACTCCGTCTATTGAACATCCAATACCAATGCTGTTGAGCTCAGCGATCAACCTGTTAATATATAAATTGCATATGGTAGGAGAGCTTAATCTGCCTTGCCTTACCCCACACTCAAAGCCATATTCGTCTGACATACCAGTGTCCCATCTAACGTAATTAGTTTGATGTGAATACCAAAATTGGAACAGAGAAATAATCTCATCAGGTATGTCACTCTCTTCTCGCAGTTTTTGCCATAACACCTTATAAGACACCTAGTCGAATGCTCTGTATAAATCCAAGAATAATGCATAGACAGGGGTTTTTCTGGTCTTGTAGTACTTGAACGTCTGCTTGAGACAGAAAATTGCACTTTCTGTTGATATTTTTGGTCGAAAACCAAATTGTGTGTCATGCAAGGAGATGTGTTTTTGCAGATATTTATCAAGCAAACTGTCAAGCACTTTTGAGATTACAGTAGCCAATGATATCGGCCTGTAATTAGACACGTCTGCTGCGTCCCCTGTTTTATTTTTTATAATTGGTACTACTAACGTCTTCATAAGGTTTGCTGGCAAATACATATGCGATAAACAAAGATTAAAAAACAATGCCCAACCCTGGGTAAATGAACACCTGCATATATCAAAGGCTCAATACTGAGCCTGTCGTGACCTGGAGATTTTCTACGCTTCATATCTTTAATAACATCATCCATTTGCTTTGCTGTGTTCCTTACACTGATTGCCGTTTGCTGAAATTACCCATCTATCGATTGTGCTGAGAGGCCCAGGGGAGATATAACCTTAAAATAATTTTTGCAAAGATTTACTATCTCACCCTCTCCACTCACACCTGAGACACTAGCAGGGAGGCTCGGCTGATGGTTTAAACTACTAGTATGCTTCCAAAAGTTCTTTAAAATTTCCTTTAGCATGACACGATGCCATTTTATCCATTTTCATTTGCTCTACATTATCTTGGCACCATATTAACTTAGCTTCGAAATTACGTCATGTTTTACATATATTATTGTATACTTTTCCGGTGCAAGCTTTACTACACATTTGCCAGATTTGATATGCTAAACGAGCCTCTCTGTGCGCGTCTCTGACATACCTATTCCAGCCAATCACATATTTCTTATGATTTTTATGTACGTAAGATCGTTCAGCTGCCTCACTAAGAACTCTTACAATTTTACAGTACATTTCATCTAAAATTATATTCGTTAACGCCTCGTCTGTGTTTACTATGTAGTCGCGTCTTGACGTGGCCAATTCACGAGTGTTCGAAGCTCATAAAACAAAAAGTTTCTTGAGCATACCATAGCTGGCAGCACTATCTCTAGTCATTGTGTTTTTTCGTGCCACAACGACGAGTAGTATTCCGCCATTTTGTATTAACTAAAAATAGTTAAAAATTCTGTAATACACAATGGCAAGGAAAAGAATATTGTTGGAAAAGCTCATTAATCTTTTGGGAGATTCGGACGAAGGTAATATACTTTACATTTCTTATTTTTTCAGATTGTTTTGTTTTTACCGTTTTCACTAAAAGCGTCATCAAAAGTTTTATGACTATCGGAAAATAAATAAATCTCGATAAAACTTGCGGTACCACGAGCGGGTACACGAGTTATTTAATTGTTGTCATATTTACCAGTGTTTGGCGATAGAACGAGCGTCTATACATAAACATGGTACCAACAATGTCGACAATTTATGAGATCACATAATATAGCCCCTGTTTAGTGTTTTGCGATAGAACGAGCGTCTATACATAAACACAGTAAAAACTAATTTTCTTGCGGTGCCACGAGCGGGTACACGAGAATATTCCTAAAATATAAGGGGCCTTTTTTGCAGAAAAACAAAAATTTGTACTTAATTTTGGTTAAGGAAGATGTTTTTTAGTATAGTCTGTCATAAGTCTTTTGTTTTTTTCACAACATCACAACTTTTCAGTTGACAAACCACGGAAAAGACGGGTGATCGACAGTGACTCTGATACTGAAAACGAAAGCCAAACGAAGAGAAAAAGAATAATTGTACAAAGTGATAGTGAGGAAGAAAATAATGAAAGCATGTCCCCAAATGTTCTGCAACTCTTAGGGGAAGAACCAAAATATGAAAATATCTTGGAAATCCATATAGATATCGCAAACATTTGGAATAACATTGTCACTAATGGGTTAGATAAAGAAAGTAAAGACAAGATTAATAAAAAGATACCTACACTTAAAAACTGTGACATAACTGCACCAAGTCTTAACTCTGAAATATTAGCAACATTATCCGCAAGTGCAAAAACTAGAGACGAGAGACTTAAGGAAAAACAGAATCAAATTGGTTACATTATAGCAAATTTGAACTGTGTCTTAAAATCATTGCTTGTTAAAAATGATTCGAACAAAGAAGAAATAGAAAAAATTAGTGATAGCCTCCGTCTCCTTTGTGACCTTCAATTCATGGAGTCAGAAACCCGAAGGGCTGTGATATTACCAGGACTCAATAAAAGCATTAAAAACAGCTTAGAAAAATGTAAAGCATCAGATGGTTTGCTCTTTGGTAAAAATCTTTCTGAAACCATAAAAGAAAGTAAAAGTATTGAACGGTCTTCAAGGGATTTGAAGAAAGCTTCAGAAAAGCCTAATGCCCCTATTAACAATCCTTTAAACTCCTGGGGCCCGTCCACATCATCGAAGAGGAAACCACATCAGGGCGGGCAATACCAGCATTACCATCCTCGCCATTCTTCTCAGAGAGCTCATCGCTCTGCAATGACACAAGCTCAAAACCGGCCAATGCGAGGCAAACCAAAGCAGTGGAACAGGAAAAAAGATTAGAGGTATGCAGTGCAGCAAAGTTACCATTGTTTTTTAATAATTGGCTAAATATTTGCAAAAGCAATACCATTTTAGGGTGGGTTAAAGATGGTTATAAAATACCTCTATTACACCATGTAAATCAATCTAACCCCCCCTTAAATAACTCCTTTAATAGGTCAGAAATTACTATTATTAAAAAATGTATAAAACATTTGATGAATATAGGTGCTGTAAAAATATGCATTCCTATTAAAGAACAATATCTTTCAAAAATCTTTGTAGTTTCTAAACCAGATGGATCTTATCGCTTTATTTTAAATCTGAAATCTTTTAATAAACATGTTGAAACTCACCATTTTAAATTAGAGGACATAAGAACTGCCTTAAAATTAATTTCACACAATTCTTATATGGCAAATATTGATCTGAAAGATGCATATTTTTGTTTACCAATACACAGTACTTCTTGTAAGTTCTTGAGGTTTTATTTTAGCAACAAATTATATGAATTTCAAGTGCTTCCTTTTGGACTGTCATCAGCTCCTTATGTTTTTACCAAATTAATGAAACCCATTGTTACATACCTAAGAAAACAAGGTTTTTCATCGGTTAATTATTTAGATGATTTTTTATGTATTGAAAATTCATTTGAAAAGTGTGAACAAAATGTCAAAGCCACCTGTAAATTACTGGAATCTTTAGGTTTTATTATTAATTATAATAAAAGTAAACTCATACCAGAGAAAAATTGCAAATTCCTCGGCTTTATACTAGATTCAGAAAACTATGTGTTGGGTATACCAGAAGTCAAAAGAAATGATCTTTATAAAAAACTAAAAACATTCTGTAAAGCTAAGACATGTACTATACGTTGTTTTGCTTCTTTGATAGGTAGCTTAATTGCAGTGTGTCCTGCCATTCCTTATGGCATGTTGTACACAAAAAGACTAGAACGTTTAAAATTTTTGGCCCTTCAGGCAAATAAAGGAAATTATGATAGCAAATTGGTTTTAGGAAGTGACATCATAGAAGATTTTACTTGGTGGGAAAATCATATACACATATCCACAAATCCCATTAGAGAGGCTAAGTATAAAAAGGAAATATTTACCGATGCCTCCTTAACAGGATGGGGGGTGGTCTGCAATAATGAAAAGCTTCATGGTTATTGGAATAACAAGGATAAAAAGCATCATATAAATTATTTAGAGCTTAAAGCTATATATTTTGCCTTACAGTGTTTGTGTAAAGACCTAAGAGATTGTCAAATTTTGTTACGCTGTGATAACACCACAGCAATTTCTTATATAAATCGAATGGGTGGGATACAATACCCACATTTAAATAACTTAGCTAGAAAAATTTGGCAGTTTTGTGAAAATAAAAATATATTTATTTTTGCATCATATATCCCTTCCACAGAAAATTATCTTGCAGATAGAGAATCTAGGAAAATAAATGAAAGCACCGAATGGGAACTTCATGGCCATGCATATAAAGAAATTATTGCTAGACTAGGTTCTCCGTGTATAGATCTTTTTGCATCAAGAATAAATACAAAATGTAAATTGTTTGTGTCATGGCATATGGAACCAAACTGTTGGGCTGTTGATGCATTTACCATTTCATGGAAAAATCTATATTTTTATGCATTTCCACCTTTTTCTCTCATATTAAAATGCTTAAGAAAAATAGAAGATGACAATGCAATAGGAATTATAGTGGTTCCGAACTGGCCATCGCAACCTTGGTTTCCATTATTTAAATCCATGGTTAAATCAGAAATGATCCTTTTTCACCCTCACAAATATTTATTATTATCTCCTTTCAGGAGCTGTCATCCACTTCACCAGAGCCTTACATTAGTTGCAGCCATTGTATCAAAAACATGTATTTAAAGAAGGGCTATTCTGAAAAGAGTATTTCTATTATAATAAGTTCCTTATCTAAAAACACTTTGAAACAATATGATTCCTCTCTAAGACAATGGTGGAATTTTTGCCAAAATAACATTAAAGATCCATATAAAAAGGATATACCAAGTATTTTATCGTTTCTTACTGAAAAATTTGAAAGTGGAAGTGCTTATAGTACCATTAATTCTGTTAGATCCGCATTATCACTGTTATTTAATTGTGATTTGGGTAATCATAAAGACATAAAGAGGTTTTTTGATGGTTTATACAAAATAAGACCAAACAAACCAAAATATGAAGAAACGTGGGATCCAGCCCAAGTCTTAGAATATTTAGCCAATTTTTATCCCAATATTAATTTATCTTTAGAAGTATTAACAAAGAAGTTGGTTATGTTATTAATGTTAGTTACTGCTCAGAGACTGCAAACTATGGTTTTAATTAAAATAGAAAATATCAAAATTGAATCATCCGGTGTAAAAATTAGAATCCCAGATTTGATTAAAACGTCAAGAAAAAATAAATTTCAACCATTACTCCATATACCTTTTTTCACAGATAATGTATGTATATGTCCAGCACAAACCTTAATAGACTATTTACAAAGAACGATTGAACTTCGTCTGTCTGTTCAAAACTTGTTTATAAATTTTAAAAAACCTCACAATTCAGCATCAACACATACTTTAGCTAGATGGATCAAGGATATTTTGTCAAAATCTGGCATAGATACCTCATTATTTACCGCTCATAGTACTAGACATGCCTCAACATCTTTAGCAAATCGCAGTGGTATTAATATTGACCATATCAGAAAAACTGCCGGTTGGACTAATAGATCTAGCACGTTTGCAAAATTTTATAATAAGCCTATAATTGATCAAAATAATTTTAGTACTTGTATACTAGCTAGTATAAGTAAGTAAAATGTTACTTTAAACCTTAGTTTTATCAACACTGATTTTTTGTTTTTGTCTGTTATATTTCATTAAATAATTAAACAAATTACTGCAATTTCATTCTTTAAACATCTACATAGTAAACACAGACGAGGCGTTAACGAATATAATTAAGTGATCAAAGTAACTTACCTGTAAGTGAACTTCGATCATAATTATATGAAGTTAACGCCTCGTCTGTGTACAACCCTCCCCTATATAATGTGAATATATAGCCCCACCCATTAATTGCTATGTTTAATTATTTTGTTTTTATTCTTTGAACTCAATGACTAGAGATAGTGCTGCCAGCTATGGTATGCTCAAGAAACTTTTTGTTTTATGAGCTTCGAACACTCGTGAATTGGCCACGTCAAGACGCGACTACATAGTAAACACAGACGAGGCGTTAACTTCATATAATTATGATCGAAGTTCACTTACAGGTAAGTTACTTTGATCACTTAATTAGCTTATGAATAGGATCTGTACACATTTAATCACAACACTTCGCAAATTGCTGCGGAAAGTCTATGTCTTTCAATTTCGTATTGCATATCTGCCTATACATATTTATTTGACTATCATTTCTTTTACCCCATGTTATCTTATTTACATAAATTTCATTATTAATTACACTGTTACTTCTAAACAAGCTTATGATGCACTCAATTTGCATTGGATAGTGATCAGAATAATATGCACTAATATAATACTTTTGCTCCGACATCTAAAGTCTTAGCCACTTCCGTAACAACCAATGGTCAAGCCACCTCTGACTACCATGTACCTCACTAACAAACGTATATGTGTCTAATGGAAGCATGTTCATATCCACGCAGGACCACAAACATTCTGAACAAAAGCTTAATAATTCATTACCAAAAAGCGTACCTGGATGCGCATTAAAATCCCCTAAAATGAAAACATTTTCAACCGCCTCACTTTCCATAATTGCATTGACCTAACTCAGGCACTCAATGAATTCAACTAATTTATCACTACAGTCTGTTGGCATATAGACTGAGAATATAAGAAACGTACACTCTTGTATTTGCAACTTAATTGCTGCAAGGCGCACACTGTTACACTTTACTACGTCAACTATTTTAAAAGCACTCCATAATAGTGCAACTCCTCCATACGGTCTGCCCCTAATTAGGCCTACTGATGTATCCATTGCTGATTTTCCAGTATACATGAAATCCTGATGAATATTTCCAAGGAAATCTATATCATGTGGAAATAACCATAATTCTTGCACAGCTATAACATCCGCTATCTCACAAAGTCATCTTAAGCATTCAACGGACATTTTGGCTGATTTATAATTAAAGGTTACAAACTTGATTGTACTATCCATCCTGAGTTAGTAATTTAACAGTATCTGACTTCTTCTTTCCTTTATACTTAAAATGTATAAACTGCCTAAATGATATACCACCTGGCCATAGGTTATCATCCAAAAATGTTGATAATTTATGTTTAGATACCAACAACTTGTAGGCATTATATCCCTCATCATTTTTCATTTCTATTTTTTCTAATGGCACTCTTTCGTTTGTTCTTGACATTATGTATTCTATTATGTCCTTCTCATTTGTGTCCTTATGCACATTGGAGATAAATAGAGGCACTTTCCATTCTGCAGCTTTAAATTTCATTTCAAGCTCAGTAATTGCCTTGCCAGTTTGACCCACAAAACGATTACGTAACGCTTTTGAACAACTATCCACTCTTCTTGTAGCTCATCTTTCTTCCAAGGTCCGCCCTGTTTAACCACATCAGCTAATGACTTTTGTTTGTCACCCGATACAGCCGTAGAAGATTTATAAGGCCCGCTTGACTCGATTACCGTTCGATTTGAATATTTGTTTTCGTTATTGGTTTCATTAGGGCTTGCGGAATTATTAACTGTTAATGACATCGACTTCGGAACAACAGGCCTCACCTTCACGCTGCCATTAGACATCTCACCACTCTCACGCTTTCTCTTTGAAGGAGTTTGAGAGATAATCTGTTTGTTGTTATTACTTAGATGTTCATATTGCACTGCGCACACGCTCTTTTGGGGGACTGGGATTGTTGCATCGTTTATCATATATTTTGCGGCAGAGACGAGCTTTCTATTTAGTTGCTCGCTCACGCTCTCTTTAAGGAAAGGGATAGTTATATCGCTCCAGTCGTTTGCATTCGTATTAACAGCTGATTTTAATTGTGTCACAGCGTGTGACGTAAATTCCAGGCCTATAGGCCCACTGTCTCCGAACATATGATCATTGTTAAATAAGAGTGTGTCTCTACATCTACCTGCAAAATTAAAAGATGTAGCCGTTGCTTTGAAATTTAGGTAATTCTCAATATGTTTATCCAAGTCTTCTTTTGTCACATATAGATCTTTCATCATTTGTATATCTGTTCGTAATATAATAATGTCTTTCAATAATCGTGTAATGACGTTACACGATTATTGAAAGACATTATTATATTACATGGTCGAAAGTGATAGGTGGCAATTTTTACAAATCTTTTTACAAATCAACGAAAATTGGTACAGCATCGGGGTGCTGTTTTTTTAGATAGCGAAATTATATAGACCAGATCTCTTTGTTTTTTGCCCTCATTGCAGCGATTAGATTGTTGCAGCTTGCCTTCTCTTCGACGAATATTTTTACTTTTTACGGGTGGCAATGATTTAAAAAGGAGGCATTTTAATTTATCAATATCATCTGCTTCAAAAGCACTGCTACAGATACGTACTATGCTCTCATCGTTTATCATATCTGCCTTATTTTGAATAATGGCCAGGACTTCACTAATCACAATATTGTAACTTGAACACTTAAGTACATTAGACGACGTCATTGTCGCACACAGCCCTTATGCTCGCAGCACTTGCGCTCATTCGGGCGGTTCGCGGGAGACTGATATATTCTAATCTAATACTTTTATACTTTTTGGTACTGGTACTAACAGAAAATATTGTGGGTATACTTTTTTTAAGGGGGAATTTCTTGTTTCGTTTCCGTGTTTTGAATAAAGAGAATAATTTTGTTTCGGACTCCAACTCATATGCTTTTTAGGCATAGTTTTAGTTTCGGGTCAATTCGAAACTGACATGAGTAGAAAATAATAGAGTAAAGCAATAAAGTAGTTTTGTTACGTGGTAGAGCCATGCTGCAGCTATGTTACTAGTATAGTTGTAGCACGAATGTGTCGGCTAGACCGGGTAAGGACCACGCTCTCACAGAATACCAGCGTCAAATAGCAGCTTAACACTGTTGTGTTTCGTATGGTGAGTGTAGAGAACTGGAGACCCTTTTTATTGGAAAAGAGGCTTTCCATCTTAGTCATCACGGGTGACTACGCATCTTCATTTTGATCCCCAAACGAGGATAAATGTAGATGTCTATGGAACACAGCATTCACTTAGTATCAGGTGGACTGTGTGCTCGTTTGTCACCCTATCCTATAAAAAAAGCAAAAAGAGCATAAAAGTAACACAGCTAAGGAATTTGACTCGAGCTGCATACAATATCTCTTTGTTAATTGCTCAAACAGGTAAACCACATAACATCGGAGAAACACTAATTTTGCCGGCAATAAAAGAAGTTATAACTACTGTGCTCTATAAACCGGCCGCAGACATTATTTGAAAAATTTCTTTGAGAAATAGTTCTGTACAAAGAGAATTGATGAAATGGCCGAAAACATTGGAGAGTAATTGTGCAATCACCTGAAGACTAGTCAATTTTTAATTCAGTTGGAAAAGTTCACTTTACTAACTAATGAAGCATTGTTGCTGCTAACTTGAGGTTTATTAAAGATGAAAAAATGTAACAAGAACTATAATTTGATAGAAATTTAGAGACAGACACAAAAGGAGAAAGCATATTTAAAACACTTTAAAAGTTTTGTGACGAAAATGGAATTCCCTTGAAGAATTATATCAGCTGCTTCAGATAGTGCTGCAGCTACGACGGAGCATATTAAAAAAGGCTTCATAGCGTACTTAAAAAACAAAATTCCAGATGTGCTAGCTGTACATTGCGTTATACATCGACAACATTTGGTTGCTAGAAATATAAGTGAACGACTGTTTCAATCATTGCGACATGTCATCAGAGTAGTCAATAAAATGCGAAACAACTCTTTAAATGACAGATTATTTAATCAGCTTTGTGTTGCTAATAATGAAGATTTCAACCAATTGATCTTTCACACAGAAGTGCATTGGCTATGAAAAGGAAATTGTCTGATTTACAATCTGTTTGACACTGTCGTAAGAGTTCTTGTAAAACAAAGACACAGAATTTCGCGACAACCTCATCACATCAAAGAATGATATCGCATACCAGACAGACCTTTATAAATTGTTTAATTATATTAATCTTCAACTTCAAGGCGATGACTTGAACTTAATAAAAACTGCTTTCGTAGCCAAGCTACTCTTACACAAGAAGAATATCGCAGACGTGAGTTCCATAATTTTTCCAATTTATCAGTATGCTGCAACAACGACAACTTGCTTGTCTACTGCCAGCATTTGGAAAATCTCCACAGTGATTTCATTGAAAGATTCCAGGACATTTTGAAATTGGAAATACCAAACTGCGTGTTAGATCCTTTTTCAAATATCAACATAACAGTATTACTCCAAATGGAAAAAGAACTTATAGACCTGACAACGAACGAGGAAATAAAAATTAAATTTAAAATGGCTACCAAGAATTTTAGCTATAAAAGTCCATCCCGCAGTTTTACACTAGATTGTGATGGATCGTCCAACGATTTTTGATAGCACTCCCATCGTCATATTTGTGTGAACATGGATTTAACACTGTAACAACGCGACTTACTAAAAAAAGTTTGCATGTTACCGAACGCGGCGACTTATGACTTTTTGAGTAAAATCGAACCTGATATCAACAAACTTGTTAAAAAGCATCAAATCCATCCAACTTATTAGATTAGTTTTAGAAATAAAATTGATTACCAATCTATATTGTTTCTTTAAATTTGATTAAAATATATTCATTCTCGCACTGGTAATAAGGTCTAGTTTAGAATGTAAGTTTAAACACCAGAACTGAACAATATAGCACACCATAACTAAATTAACTAAAGTAATGAAATTGTGGTTTTTCAGTTTTAGAAGTGTATAAAAAATTGGGGGCGCTGACAAGTAATTGATTTTCAAAGGGGGCGGTAAAAGAAATAAGTTTGATAATATCTAATTTATATCCTAAGTGGCTCTCACAAGGCAAATGTAACGGCAATCCTATCATATGCAATCCATCAAGCAGTTTAGGCTACAGAGTATGCTAAGGAAATACACAGACATACATACTCTCGAAAAACATTACCCTCGTAATATTAAATTCGTTATTCAGATCAGACACTGATCAAAATATTATTTGTTTCGTGCAGAATCACCATTTAAAACCTTTACATTGTTCATAATGTCATAGGTTCAATTGAGTAATCATTATTTGAGTAATAATTAATTTAATTTTATATTATTTTATGCTTATAGCTCATAGGTTAGCAGTTAGTTAAGTAGCATAAAGAATACACAAATGTTTTAAAGGAATCCCTCAGATTAATTACTGCCATGCAGTTACAGTAAAGTGAGGCTAATGAGCAAATAGTGCAATTAAAACAACTCAAAGATAACTTGAAAGCATCAAAAACGCAAAGTCTGTTCAAAGAGCTCTTAGAATGTGAATCTTCTAAAACATTGAAACCCTCCACAACAATCGATTTGACTCGTGATGATTAATTCACATCAAGAACAGCAGAAAGGATTACCTGCAGCAGATGAAACTTAAGGGAATACATAAAAACATTGAGGTGTATATATTACGTACTAGAGAAGCTATTACAAACAAAAAATGTGCGCTACTCTATATCTTCGCGCATGCGCGGTAGATAGTAGAGTCGCACATGCACAACTGATATAATCGCGTTGCACCTGCACGGTCAGTTTTTGTCATCATAGATTAAGTATACATACGTAGGTAGAATGATCAGTATGTAATAATTATTTATTTAGATTGTATGACTAATTATACCGCGTACATTTTTTTAAAATTTTCATTTATTTTACATATTATGTGCTACTTTAATATAAAATACACTTATTTTAATCTAAACAAATATATTTATAAATAAAATGTAATAATAATTAACTTTGATAATAAATGTATGTTTTTATATTTTACATAGATATCTTTTAAATTTTTTAAAAAAATATTATTAAAATGTAATTGTGACTTAATAATAAGTTTTCGTTCGTCGTTCGTAAGTCGGAGTGAGTGTTGTGCCTTATGAATTATTTGTAAGGAAACATTATAGGAAACTAAAAGAAAATGAATTGTTATGCGTTTACTGAAGCTCAACGAATAAAATAAAAAATAAAAAGTTATTGTATACGAGTACATACACATACATATTTTATACATAATACATATTTTACCTACATTCAGTTTTTTAATGGAACATCTGCATATCTTTTTTTTTGTTTCATAAGGGGTCGCTCGAATATTGACGCTGGTGTTGAGCTGATTAAAAATATTTTCAATGCATGGGGGAATTCACAGGATGCTTTGGGTACCTGTTATATACCAAAGCCTTCGATTGTGTTCACCATGAAACATTAATCAGGAAACTTCAACACTACGGTGTAAGAAGTGATGCCCTTAAATTGATTATTTCGTATTTAAGCAATAAAATGCAAAAGTTATCATTAAAAAGAAAACATGTGACGTATCCTGGGCCGATGCTCAAGACCGTAAAGCTCCGGATGTAAACCTTAAGAAAAGAGCATTCAGTCCTGCAAAAAGGCATTATAGCAAGCCAGTTTCGACCACATTAAACGCAACGGTACAAAGCTCTCTGTCAAACCATCTGGCAGTAGAGCTTTTTGGTCTCTCGCCTAAGCGGTCGAGACAAACTTGTGCCAATCTACACTGTCTCCGCTGTTACAACTAGATGGCTCACTGGCGCATTTGCATTTTATTCTCTTTTTGCTTGCAATTTGCGTCTGGACAGCAGCAACAGCGTACCGTCTCAGTTACATCACTGTGGTACCTCTATGTGAGAAGTCCTTATCAAGTAGGTATCCGTACAGGGAGGTTCTTAAAACCTTGCAAAGTCTAGACTTAAACAAAGCTAGTGGACCTGATAATATACCACCTGATTGTAAAGGTCTGTGCACCTGCGTTGTCTTCTGTGTTCACGCGCTAGTTCCGCTTCTCATTCAGGACTGGAACAGTGCCGAAATCTTTGAAGCTGGCCAATAAGCGGCCTGTGCCTAAAAAAGGTAGCCGTGCCGACCCTGCTAACTATCGGCCAATTTCAATAACCTTCAATAACCAGTGACCGCCAGTACGGGTTTCACCGAAATCCAGAAAACATACAAAATTTGACCCGCTTAATGAACCTAATTATACGAAGTTTGTATAAAAAGGGTTTTTATAATATTAAGGAATTTATGGACGATAATAACCCCTGGGAGTGAGGTAATCGCTGCCAGGCTATTTCTAATTTGTTTTGTGTTGATGATACATGATTGTAAGTTGGTATTTTTTTTAAAAGTCCCACTGGGTTTCTTTATGGTTCTTTCCAGGACAGAGGTTTTTTTGAACCAGTGGTAAGTAAACATGAGAGCGACTTTCAATAAATATTATTTATATTATACATTGAATAAAAAAGTTTCTGTTACTGAAACGGAAGTTGAGTAGCACTGTCCTGATAACGGCCCAAAATTACAAAAAACTTCCGTTGCCAGGCACGTCGACAATGGTAATAACACATTTAAGACAATCTCTGTAGCAGGTTTATGTTTTGCGGTAGGCTTCTATAAGCTGTAATGAATGAATGACTGCGTCGTTGTTCTAGAGGTCGTAACCGCGATTGCTGACCATGGGCTCTCGAGCTCGATGTCCGGGTTAGGTCGAAATCAGTTATAAGGTTTTTCTGTCAAAAAATTCTCCGTAGCAGCCCGGAGTCGATAAGTTGGCGGTGTTTCGCCCCCGTAATTCGGAAAGCACGTAAAGCCGTCGGCGCTGCACCTGATCTCTGTCCAGCTGTGTCGAATTACCGGAAGTGCACCTATGCTTGCAAATGAACTCAAGCACTATAATCTTGTCCTGCACAAATAGCTATTCTACGTTGAAACTGGCCTCCGTGATAGCAATTCAGTCTGGAGGATATAAATGGATGGATGGATTTGAAACCTTTTTTTGTGTGGATTAGCATGCAGATAACCTCATATCGTTCCTTTTAACACCGTGCATATGTTAAATCTGCGCTTAATATGTAGCTTAAGTACAGTATGAATACATGGTTTTGAAAATTCCAACCGTATTAAAACAGATGATACTTAATGTAATACTCTATTATCTTTGTTTGGAAACTAGACGTGTTATCATAAAATAGTTTTATAAGCTTCGTAGCACTGAATCCCAATGAGCTTAACACAGCACCAGTTTAAATTGAATATTCTAGTGGTTATGCGCTTTAAGCTCTTTTAACTCATTCAAATATTTGTGACAATGAAAGTCATAATGAAACATTCTGTATCGTAAAAGGGCTTGAAACACCATGCAACTGCATCAGCCGAAAGGTCAATGACTCCTGACGCCTTCTCAACCAGTCTGACAAGACCGGATGAACAGCTTCTTTAGTCCTACTTCCTGCCCTCGGGTGGGTCAGTCGCTATTTCCACTTTTCTAGTTTAAACTACAAGCGTGGATCCTCCGCAATTTCAACTCTCTGTGTGAGAAATGATCACCTTGAAGCCGGAGTTCTGAGCATCAATAGAACATGAATATAAGAAACTCCGCCTCTAAATCCCAAGAAGGGATCTGCCAATGCACACGCCGCTTCATAGGAGACAGTGTGATATCCCGATCCCGACGGCTATTGCCCTCTGAGCTCTTCTCAAGATGACAATGTTTTGCTCAATCGATCAAAGTACTTGTGGAAGTTCCAGCGGTAATCGAGAAAAAGACCAAGGTATCTCATATTTGACCAAACTTCGATGCGGGCGTCACTGCCCGGGGGTAGAATGCCCCGCGTTCTTAGTGCAGTTAGTGTAGGTATGACGTGCTCCTTGATTTACGCCGCCGCTGGCCGCCACTGCTTGTTGTTTTCTTTAGTTGCTTCATCATTCCATGCAGAGTTATGAAATATTTTTCTATACATTTGAATACTAAATCTGATAACACACTTAACGGGAACCACAGGATTTTTGTTACATATTGTATATCCCTTACGCCTCACAATAGTTGTGACGGTAAGGAAAGCAACGACACCGGACGATTATATTATAACCACCAAGGCGTCGAAATCCGCCACACACTTGTCACTAGGGGGAATAAAATAAGGCTCGGCAAATATTACCACTTCGCTAAACCACAGCGCCATGCTTTGTAAGAGTAAGTCTAGTACATTAGCAGAGTGATTGGCGTTTGTTGGCGGGAGACGATGAGTATTAGCCATAGTTAGTTATGATCGTTACTTCTTCTCCACCGGTTCATAAATCTGGGGGATGTATGCCCACTTTAATGCCCCTTTTAGGTTTTGGTAGTGAACACCTGTTATATCTCAGTACATGATCAGCCGGCCTGTTTGTTTCTGAACATAGCGAGCATTTTGGCGCAGCCGAGCATTTAGCCGCTATATGAACCACCAACCCATGAACACGCACCATAACTTAAAGCAAACGAACCTCACCTCCGCGGACTAAAATGGAATACCTAACAACTTGAAATTATAACGATTCTGTATGCCCTTCGGACCAGTCAGGAGACGAACGACAGAAATAGGAAAGAGTATAGTACCAACCCAGATGCCCTAGCAAAAGGTGTTCTACCGCCATATGAAATCCCTATTGAAGGATTGCAAATGCCGCATGTAAAGAGGTAAGAATGAATTTTGAATTCAAATGGTTCTTCCAATGGTTTCGGCATGTTTTGGTATAGTTCAATACTTTCGCCGTTGCCAGCACAGACTATAATTGTCTTTGTGACATCATGATAACGTGACATCATTTTCTGGATTCGTCACTAAAAGGTATGAATAATACACAACCGATTCAGAAACAGCTGGTTCACGATTAATTAATTTATTGAGCATGCATAATTCATTGGCGATGCAACGTGACTTATATTAGGTTTAAATAAAGCTTAGGCAGCGACTGCGCTTAACTTATTCATACCCTGAACGGAACTGAGTGTTTTGTCCGTTTAAGTAAAACTGGATTTACTGTGGTGAGAATAACGAAGTCTTTTGGCTAATTGTGCTCAAATAACATCGGTTATAACAATCATGATAAAAGAGATAACTTTACGGCTCGACCGGGAAAGAACCACTTCCTCATAGATTACTAGCATGAAATATCAGCTCAATGCTGCTGTGGTTCGTATGGTGAGTATAGAGGTACCCCTTTTATTGAAAACGAGGCATTTCATTTTCAAGGGTGAAAACGGATCTCATTTTATTTCTTAATCCAGGAAAGATGTAGATATCTATGGGCTTACTGCTCAGCCCTGTGGCTTTCACACACCTTACTACCCTCAGCAACCAACCCTTGAGGGAGGCCCAGCGAGGCGCCCGCGAGCAGGGAGGCGTGTGTGAGGCTCTTATGGGTTAGGACGTAAACTCACACAGAGTGCGGCACACTTGCGACCTCATTTTAATAATAAAAGGAGGGTACAGTGTAAAAGTAAAACAATGCGCACAGGTGGACTGTGCTTTTTTTTATAGGAGAGGGGGCAAACGAACATCCGGCTCACCTGATGGTAAGTGACTACCGCCGCCCATAAACACCTGCAACAACAGGGAGGGAATCGCAGATGCGTTGCCGGCCTTTTAAAAAGGAGTACGGCTCTTTTCTTGAAGGTCCCTAAGTCGTATCGGTCCGGAAAAATCGCTGATGGTAATCGATTTCACAAGGAAGTCGTGCGAGGAAGAAAACATCTTCTAAATCGCACAGTGGTGGACCGCCAATCATCCAGATAGTGGGGATTATATCGGGAGTTCTGCCGCGATATGCGTTCGTGAAATTTGGCTGCTGGAATTAATCCGAACAATTCCTCAGAGTACTCTCAGTGGTACGTGCTCGCTTGTCACCCATTTTTTTATATGTTCGGTGTGATAAACGAATACACAGTTCACCTGATGGTTAGTGATTGCTGCAGCCCATAGACATCTACATCTATCCTCGATTACGAATCAAAATGCAAATGCATTGTCACCCGTGAGGACTACGGTGGAATGCCTCGTTTCCATTAAAAAGGGTCTCCGGTTCTCTACACTCAGCATACGAAACACAGCAGCGTTAAGCTGCTATTTTACGCTAGTATTCTGTGAGAGCAAGGTCCTTCCCCGGTCGAGCTGACACATTCGTGCTACACTTATACTACTAATGTGCAGCATGGCTCTACCACGTAAAAAGAGAAAATCAGTGTTGCTAGTGGATCACAGAGTACTTTTTCCTATTTTTAATTGTAGTCAATTTATCTTAAAATAAGTGTATTTCATCACTTGCCCAAGACCCTGTATGTTTAATACGTTTTATCTGTGTTAGAATAGCAGAAGTAATGAATAGGTGTCCCGTTACAACTGAGTCCCAGACCGTTTTGTCACAACTAATTAGGTTGTTTCTGTTGAAGTCGCGCTATTTATTTTAATCTTGTATCTTTTTGTTGCAAACAGATACTTTTAAATTTATTTTTTTCACCCATATATTGAGTAGAGGAGGCTTTCTTTCATTTATGGGAGTGTTATGGAGAGATAAGTCCGCCTTTCTGCTTCACCGTTGCTACGGTGAAATTGTTGAAACGGTAACGCCATTAAAATATTTTATTCCATGTACATTTAGTTGTTCTCGCGATTTTTTAATTCTTTATCGTCGTAGTAATTCAGCACTTAAAATTATAATTAACTGTTTCATTGTTGTCGCTGGGGATCAAACGCAGGAATCCGTCAACTTACTGACGCGAGAACTAACCTAGGTCTGGCTCCCGGAACATACTGAATTCCGATATGGGGTGGCGTTTCTAAATCCAGTCGCCTGTGGGCGGTACTTTTGTTGTAAAAGCGCATATTGCAATCTTGCAATAACGTAGACGATTTATATTGAAATGCAAGCAAACTTGCAATCTTTCGAGCCTTGCGGGATGCACCATATTCGTATTCATCCATTCTTTTGTGTCAATGGTAGATCAATATATCGTCGACACAAAAGAAGTGTTACCTTTTTTTGATTCTATTTGTCAAATAATAGCTGTTATTTGAATAATAAAATGAAAAAAAAACAGCTAGCATAGAATTCATTACGATTGGAATTCATATTAATTTTTTTGCGTGGAACTCTAATTATTTTTCCATATATTATTATAGTGGACTAAGTTACTTCATATAACATCAGCTATTTGGTAGTGAAAGTCCTGTCAAAATTGGTCCAGGCGTTTCAGAGATTATCTGGAACAAACAGACAGACAGACGGACAGTATGAAATATGATATTTGATGCGGTTTATAAAGTTTAGTCGTGTTTAACCACAGATGGATTACAGCAATTGAGCCTAACGCACCGAATAAGAAGAATAGAATAAGAAAAATATACAGTTAAAAAAAATACAATACATATAACGACAGATCAAAACCCACAAATAAATTAAAGATAAAAATTATCGAAAGACTTTTTATTTACGATTAATTGATTGAGAGATCTAAATTCAATTCAGTAAAGTCATTACACGGTCAATAAATTTCAGTTTATTTTGAGCATAAGAGCGACATCAAATGCAAATTCAAGTCAATCAAATTGTAGACCGAGGCAATGATGTATAAAAAAGGTTTTTTCATTAAATGAACTAGAAAAGGGTTCTTGAAATTTGTCCACTAAACGAACAGTCCTTGACAAATTATTTGATTCATCATAATTATACTAATGATTATTACAAACATTGACCTCTATATATGAACTGGCTATACACCATGACATAATGAGGCGATTATTTTTTCATTTCGCCAGAAGTGAACGTCCACGGAACTAATGATAGAGATAAAACTGTGTGACAAAATATATCGATAAAAATCCTATACTCAGGCCTACCCGTTACATCCATTCTCTTTATGTATCATATTATTATAATGCCATACAATAAATATGCCATACATAAACTAATACCTAGACCCTAGACGCGAGCTTACAACTCATACCTCATGTAAAACCAAGATCGATGCTCCGTTGATATATCTACGTTCTTATTCGTAACTACAGAACGGATTTTGTTCCGGGTTAAACATTGGGTATGTTGGTATATTCGCGAGGCTTAAATATTCAATTAGTACTGGAAAATATTCAACTATTAAAAATAAAAATAAAAACATAATTTTCAAAGAATTTTTATTTTTTTCATTCAGTTCTAGTATTATAAAAAAGAAATCAGCTGTTAAATAAGCTGCTATATAATAATAATAATAGTTAGTTAGTTTCTTTCCCTTCCCCCTAACCCACGGCCGTTTGGTCTCCCCTGCCGAGGGCTTCTATCTGGTTGGGTTTTTATTTATTTTTGTAATTATTTTATTTTGTTGATATTTATGTAAGTATGTTAATCATTTTCATTTACAATTATATATTTATACAGCCCAACCAGATGAGAAAACTATATAGATACCCCTCATAATAATAAACTTAATTTCAGACAAAGGTCCATAAATTGGTTGTAACATTACATTTTTTTTATATTTATTGATAGTAAAAATTGCTTAAACTAAAAAAATTATCATACAATTAAAAAAAAGAACAATATCCAAAATTACTTAAATTACTTATTTAAACAATACATTTTAAATTATTTACTACGATCTAACATTTAAACGCTTATGCATGTGCAGGCGAATCCAATGTATTAAAAGCGGAGAGTCCCACCTATCGGCCAAAGCGCTTAGGATGCTATTTGAAGAGTCCCTAAGACCAAAAAGAAGCGAGGCGCATCTCTTTCGCATTATATCATAAAAGCCGTCCGTACGTGCATCCGCGAACATAGTAGATGCACTACAGTGACGAGCTAGTTCCATCAAAATCCTAAACACATTGTTATATTGAACGCGCAGTGCACTATACGTCCGCTGCGTGTACCCAACCCACACGCTACACGTATAAAAGGTTTGACAGTACGCTTTGAATAGCATTACATTAACCTGTCTAGTGAACTTGCGAGTCTGCGGACTCTTTAACCTGTCTAGTGGACTTAGCGAATCTGCGAGTCAGCATGTTGCAACGAACTGCCAGTTCTCTGCGTTCTCTCTCAATATCGCAGTCATCGCTTATGTTTTCTGTGAGCCAGTGCCCTAGATACTTAAACTTAGGTACTCTTTTTATAACTGTCCCACATACATTTACAGGCGGTACGTTAGCACTTCTCTTAGCATCTGCCCCAAAAATCATTAGCTCACTCTTTTTGGCGTTGTATATAAGCCCATAAGTACTAGCATATGTTTCACAAATTTTCACTAATTGCCTTAGTGCTCTGATTGATGGGCTCAACAACACCATATCGTCCGCGTAACTTATGTTATTTATAATGACTCCGTCTATTGAACATCTAATACCAGTGCTGTTGAGCTCAGCGATCAACCTGTACATACTCGTATATAAATTGAATATGGTAGCAGAGCTTAATCCGCCTTGCCTTACCCCACACTCAAAGCCATATTCGTCTGACATACCAGTGTCCCATCTAACTTAATTAGTTTGATGTGAATACCAAAATTGGAACAGAGAAATAATCTCATCAGGTATGTCACTCTCTTCTCGCAGTTTTTGCCATAACACCTTATAAGACACCAAGTCGAATGCTCTGTATAAATCCAAGAAGCATGCATAGACAGGGGTTTTTCTGGTCGTGTAGTACTTGACCGTCTGCTTGAGACAGAAAATTGCACTTTCTGTTGATATTTTTGGTCGAAAACAAAATTGTGCGTCATGCAAGGAGATGTGTTTTTCCAAATATTTATCAAGCAAACTGTCAAGCACTTTTGAGATTACAGTAGCCAATGATATCGGCCTGTAATTAGACACGTCTGCCGCCTCCCCTGTATTATTTTTTATAATTGGTACTACTGACGTCTTCATAAGGTTTTCTGGCAAATACATATGCGATAAAAAAGATTAAAAAACAATGCCCAACCCTGGGTAAATGAACACCTGCATATATCAAATGCTCAATACTGAACCTGTCGTGACCTGGAGATTTTCCACGCTTCATATCTTTAATAACATCATCCATTTGCTTTGCTGTGATCCTTACACTGATTGTGGTTTGCTGAAATTACCCATCTATCGATTGTGCTGAGAGGCCCAGGGGAGATATAACCTTAAAATAATTTTTGAAAAGATTTACTATCTCACCCTCTCCACTCACACCTGAGACACTAGCAGGGAGGCTCGGCTGATGGTTTAAACTACTAGTATGCTTCCAAAAGTTCTTTAACATTTCCTTTAGCATGACACAATGCCATTTTATCCATTTTTATTTGCTCTACATTATCTTGGCACCATATTAACTTAGCTTCGAAATTACGTCATGTTTTACACATATTATTGTATACTTTTCCGGTGCAAGCTTTACTACACATTTGCCAGATTTGATATGCTAAACGAGCCTCTCTGTGCGCGTCTCTGACATACCTATTCCAGCCAATCACATATTTCTTATACTTTTTATGTATGTAAGTTCATTCAGCTGCCTCACTAAGAACTCTTACAATTTTACAGTACATTTCATCTAAAATTAGCTTATGAATAGGATCTGTACACATTTAATCACAACACTTCACAAATTGCTGCGGAAAGTCAACGTCTTTCAATTTCGTGTTGCATATCTGCCTATACATATTTATTTGACTATCATTTCTTTTACCCCATGTTATCTTATTTACATAAATTTCATTATTAATTACACTGTTACTTCTAAACAAGCTTATGATGCACTCAATTTGCATTGGATAGTGATCAGAATAATATGCACTAATATAATACTTTTGCTCCGACATCTAAAGTCTTAGCCACTTCCGTAACAATACAATGGTCAAGCCACCTCTGACTACCATGTACCTCACTAACAAACGTATATGTGTCTAATGGAAGCATGTTCATATCCACGCAGGACCACAAACATTCTGAACAATAGCTTAATAATTCTTTACCAAAAAGCGTACCTGGATGTGCATTAAAATCCCCTAAAATGAAAACATTTTCAACCTCCTCACTTTCCATAATTGCATTGACTTCACTCAGGCACTCAGTGAATTCAACTAAATTATCACTACAGTCTGTTCGCTTATAGACTGAGAATATAAGAAACGTACACTCTTGTATTTGCAACTTAATTGCTGCAAGGCGCACACTGTTACACTTTACTACATCAACTATCTTAAAAGCACTCCATAATAATGCGACTCCTCCATACGGTCTGCCCCTAATTATGCCTACGGATGTATCCATTGTTGATTTTCCAGTATACATGAAATCCTGATGAATATTTCCAAGGAAATCTATATCATGTGGAAATAACCATGATTCTTGCACAGCTATAACATCCGCTATCTCACAAAGTCCTCTAAAGCATTCATCGGACCTTTTGGCTGAATTACAATTAAAGGTTACAAACTTGACTGTACTATCCATCCTGAGTTAGTAATTTTACAGTATCTGACTTCTTCTTTCCTTTATACTTAAAATGTATAAACTGCCTAAATGATATACTACCTGGCCATAGGTTATTATCCAAAAATGTTGATAATTTATGTTTAGATACCAACAACTTGTAGGCATTATATCCCTTATCATTTTTCATTTCTATTTTTTCTAATGTCACTTTTTCGTTTGTTCTCGACATTATGTAGTCTATTATGTCCTTCTCATTTGTGTCCTTATGCACATTGGATATAAATAAAGGCACTTTCCATTCTGCAGTTTTAAATTTCATTTCAGGCTCAGTAATTGCCTTGCCAGTATGACCCACAAAACGATTACGTAAGCTACGCTTTTGAACAACTATCCACTCTTCTCTTAGATCATCTTTCTTCCAAGGTCCGCCCTGTTTAACCACATCACCTAATGACTTTTGTTTGCCACCCGATACAACCGTAGAATATTTATAAGGCCCGCTTGACTCGATTACCGTTCGATTTGAATATTTGTTTTCGTTATTGGTTTCATTAGGGCTTGCGGAATTATTAACTGTTAATGACATCGACTTCGGAACAACAGGCCTCACCTTCATGCTGCCATTAGACATCTCACCGCTCTCACGCTTTCTCTTTGTAGGAGTTAGAGAGATAACCTGTTTGTTGTTATTACTTAGATGTTCATATTGCACTGCGCACATGCTCTTTTGGGGGACTGGGATTGTTGCATCGTTTATCATATCTTTTGCGGCAGAGACGAGCTTTCTACTTAGTTGCTCGCTCACGCTCTCCTTAAGAAAAGGGATAGTTATATCGCTCCTGTCGTTTGCGTTCGTATTAACAGCTGATTTTAATTGTGTCACAGCGGGTGACGTAAATTTCAGACCTATTGGCCCACTGTCTACGAACATATGATCATTGTTAAATAAGAGCGTGTCTCTACATCTACCTGCAAAATTAAAAGATGTAGCCGTTACTTTTAAATTTAGGTAATTCTCAATATAATAATAATAATAATGTCTTTCAATAATCGTGTAACGTCTACATGGTCGAAAGTGATAGGTGGCAATTTTTGCATATCTTTCGCAACGAAAATTGGTACAGCATCAGGGTCTGTTTCTTTAGATAGCGAAATTATATAGACGAGATCTCTTTGTTTTTTGCCCTCATTGCAGCGATTAGATTGTTGCAGCTTGCCTTCTCTTCGACGAATATTTTTACTTTTTACGGGTGGAAATGATTTAAAAAGCAGGCATTTTACTTTATCAATATCATCTGCTTCAAAAGCACTGCTACAGATACGTACAATGCTCTCATCGTTCATCATATCTGCCTTATTTTGAATAATGGTCAGGACTTCACTAATCACAATATTGTAACTTGAACACTTAAGTACATTAGACGACGTCATTGTCGCACACAGCACTTACGCTCGCAGCACTTGCGCTCACTCGGGCGGTTCGCGGGAGACTGATATAATCTAATCTAATACTTTTATACTTACTGGTACTGGTACTAACGGAAAATATTGTGGGTATACTTTTTTTAAGGGGGAATTTCTTGTTTCGTTTCCGTGTTTTGAATAAAGAGAATAATTTTGTTTCGGACTCCAATTCATATGCTTTTTAGGCATAGTTTTAGTTTCGGGTCAATTCGAAAATGACATGAGTAGAAAACAATAGAGTAAAGCAATAAAGTAGTTTTGTTACGTGGTAGAGCCATGCTGCAGCTATGTTAGTAGTATAGTTGTAGCACGAATGGGTCGGCTCGATCGGGGAAGGACCACGCTCTCACAGAATACCAGCGTAAAATAGCAGCTTAACACTGTTGTGTTTCGTATGGTGAGTGTAGAGAACTGGAGACCCTTTTTATTGGAAAAGAGGCATTCCATCTTAGTCCTCACGGGTGATAACGCATCTTCATTTTGATCCGCAAACGAGGATAAATGTAGATGTCTATGGACCACAGCATTCACTTACTATCAGGTGGACTGTGTGCTCGTTTGTAACCCTATCCTAAAAAAAAATGCAAAAAGAGCATAAAAGTAATACAGCCAAGGAACTTGACTCGAGCTTCATGCAATATCTCTTTGTTAATTGCTCAAACAGGTAAACCACATAACATCGGAAAAACACTAATTTTGCCGGCAATAAAAGAAGTTATAACTGCTGTGCTCTATAAACCGGCCGCAGACATTATTTCAAAAATTCCTTTGAGAAATAGTTCTGTACAAAAAGAATTGATAAAATGGCCGAAAACATTGGAGAGTAATTGTGCAATCACCTGAAGACTAGTCAATTTTTAATTTAGTTGGATAAATTCACTTTACTAACTAATGAAGCATTGTTGCTGCTTACGTGAGGTTTATTAAAGATGAAAAAATGCGTCAAGAACTATAATTTGACAGAAATTTAGAGACAGACACAAAAGGAGAAACCATATTTAAAACACTTTAAAAGTTTTGACGATAAAGGAATTCCCTTGAAGAATTATATCAGCTGCTTCAGATAGTGCTGCAGCTATGACGGATCATATTATAAAAGGCTTCATAGCATACTAAAAAATATAACTCCAGATGTGCTTGCTGTGCATTGCGTTATACATCGACAACATTTGGTTGCTAGAAATATAAGTGAACGACTGTTTCAATCATTGCAACATGTCATCAGAGCAGTCAATAAAATCCGAAACAACTCTTTAAATGACAGACTATTTAATCAGCTTTGTGTTACTAATAATGAAGATTTCAACCAATTGATCTTTCACACAGAAGTGCGTTGGCTATAAAAAGGAAATTGTATGACTCGATTTACAATCTGCTTGACACTGTCGTAAGTGTTCTTATAAAATAAAGACACAGAATTTCGCGACAACCTCATCACATCAAATAATGATATCGCATACCAGACAGACCTTTATAAATTGCTTAATTATATGAATCTCCAACTTCAAGGCGATGACTTGAACTTAATAAAAACTGCTTTCGTAGCCAAGGTACTCTTACGAGTACACAAGAAGAATATCGCAGACGTGAGTTCCATAATTTTTCCAATTTATCAGTATGCTGTAACAACGACGACTTGCTTGTCTACTGCCAGCATTTGGAAAATCTCCACAGTGATTTCATTGAAAGATTCCAGGACATTTTGAAATTGGAAATACCAATCTGCGTGTTAGATCATTTTTCAAATATCAACACAACAGTATTATTCCAACTGGAAGAAGAACTTATAGACCTGACAACGAACGAGGAAATAAAAATTAAATTCAAAAATGGCTACCAAGAATTTTAGCTATAAAAGTCCATCCCGCAGTTGTACACTGGATTCTGATCGATTGTTCAACGATTTTTGATAGCACTCCCATAGTCATATTTGTGTGAACATGGATTTAACACTGTTACAACGCGGCTTACTAAAAAAAGAAATCGTTTGCATGTTACCGAACGCGGCGACTTATGACTTTTTGAGTAAAATCGAACCTGATATCAACAAACTTGTTAAAAAGCTTCAAATCCATCCAACTTATTAGATTAGTTTTAAAAATAAAATTGATTACCTCTCTATATCTTTTCTTTTAATTTGATTAAAATATATTCATTCACTCACTGGTAATAATGTCTAGTTTAGAATGTAAGTTTAAACACCAGAACTGAACAATATAGCACACCATAACTCAATTAACTAAAGTAATGAAATTGTGGTTTTTCAGTTTTAGGAGTGTATAAAAAATTGACGGCGCTGACAAGTAATTGATTTTCAAAGGGGGCGGTAAAAGAAATAAGTTTGATAATATCTAATTTATATCCTAAGTGGCTATCACAAGGCGAATGTAACAGCAATCCTATCATATGCAATCCATCCAGCAGTTTAGGCTACAGAGCATGCTAAAGAAATAGATAGACATACATACTCTCGAAAAACATTACCCTCGTAATATTAAATTCGTTATTCAGATCAGACACTGATCAAAATATTGTTTTTTTTTTCGTGCATTCCATTTAAAACCTGTAACATTGTTCATAATGTCAGTGGTTCATTTGAGTAATCATTATTTGAATTAAAAAAATAGAAATTAATTTAATTTTATATTATTTTAGGCTTATAGCTTATAGGTTAGCAGTTAGTTAAGTAGCATAAAGAATACACAAATGTTTTAAAGGAATCCCTCAGATTTACTGCCATGCAGTTACAGTAGTAGTAAAGTCAGGCTAATGAGCAAATAGTGCAATTAAAACAATTCAAAGATAACTTGAAAGCATCAAAAACGCAAAGTCTTTTCAAAGAACTCTTAGAATGTGAATCTTCTAAAACATTGGAACCCTCCACAACAATCGATTTGACTCCTTATGATTAATTCACATCAAGAACAGCAGAGAGGATTACCTGCAGCAGATGAAACTTAAGGGAATACATAAAAACATTGAGGTGTATATACTACGTACTAGAGAAGCTATTACAAACAAAAAATGTGCGCTACTCTATATCTTCGCGCATGCGAGGTAGATAGTAGAGTCGCACATGTACAACTGCACGGTCAGTTTTCGTCATCATAGATTAGTTATACATACGTAGGTAGAATGATCAGTATGTAATAATTATTTATTTAGTTTGAATGATTAATTATATCGCGTAATTTTTTTTTAATTTTTAATATATTTTACATATTATGTGCTACTTTAATATAAAATACACTTATTTTAATCTAAACAAATATATTTGTAAATAAAATGTAATAATAATTAACTTTGATAATAAATGTATGTTTTTATATTTTACATAGATATCTTTTAAAATTTTCAAAAAAATATTATTAAAATGTAATTGTGACTTAATAATAAGTTTTCGTTCGTCGTTCATAAGTCGGAGTGAGTGTTGTGCCTTATGAATTATTTGTAAGGAAACATTATAGGAAACTAAAAGAAAATGAACTTTTATGCGTTTACTGAAGCTCAACGAATAAAATAAAAAATAAAATGTTATTGTATACGAGTACATACACATACATATTTTATACATAATACATATTTTACCTACATTCAGTTTTGTAATGGAACATCTGCATATATTTTTTTTTGTTTCATAAGGGGTCGCTCGAATATTGACGCTGGTGTTGAGCTGATGAGATATATTTTCAATGCATGGGAGAATTCACAGGATGCTTTGGGTTCCTTTTATATACCAAAGCCTTCGATTGTGTTCACCATGAAACATTAATCAGGAAACTTCAACACTACGGTGTAAGAAGTGATGCTCTTAAATTGATTATTTCGTATTTAAGCAATGGAATGCAAAAAGTTATCATTAAAAAGAAAGCATGTGACGTATCCTGGGCCGATGCTCAAGACCGTAAAGCTCCGGATGTAAGCCTTTAGAAAAGAGCATTTAACCAAGCCGTCAAGTCCTGCAAAAAGACATTATGGCAAGCCAGTTTCGACCGTATTAAACGCAACGGTACAAAGCTCTCTGTGAAACCATCTGGCAGTAGAGCTTTTTGGTCTCTCGCCTAAGCGGTCGAGACAAACTTGTGCTAATCTACACTGCCTCCGCTGCTACAACCAGATGGCTCACTGGCGCATTTGCATTTCATTCTCTTTTTGCTTGCAATTTGCGTCTGGACAGCAGCAACACCGTACCGTCTCAATAATATCACTGTGGTATCTCTATGTGAGAACTCCTTATCAAGTAGGTATCCGTACAAGGAGGTTAACAAAGGTAAACAAAGCTAGTGGACCTGATAATATACCACCTGATTGTAAAGATCTGTGCACCTGCGTTGTCTCCTGTGTTCACGCGCTAGTTCCGTTTCTCATTCCGGACTGGAACAGTGCCGAAATCTTTGAAGCTGGCCAATGAACAGCCTGTGCCTAAAAAAGGTAGCTGTGCCAACCCTGCTATCGGCCAATTTCAATAACCTCCATACACAGCAAGATTATGGAGTGTATATTGAGTGATCACTTCATGGTATACCTAGAGCAGAATGATCTCCTTAGTGACCGCCAGTACGGGTTTCACCGAAACCCAGAAAACACAAAAATTGAGCTTTGGGTTTTTATAATATTAGGGAATGTATGGATGATAATAACCCCTGGGAATGAGGTTATTGCTGCCAGGCTATTTCCAATTTGTTTTGTGTTGTTAATACATGATTGTAAGCTGGTATTTTTTTAAATGTAAATATTTCTTGATGGTTCTTCCAAGGACAGAGGTTTTTTTTTGAGCCAGTGATAAGTAAACATAAGAGAGACTTTTAATAAATATTATTTATATTATATATTGAATAAAAAAGTTTCAGTTACTGAAAAGGAAGATGAGCAACACTGTCCTGATAACGACCCAAAATTACAAAAAACTTCCGTTGCCAGGCACGGCAACAATGGTAATATCACATTTAAGGCAATCTCTGTAGCAGGTTTATGTTTGTCGGTAGGCTTCTATAAGCTGTAATGAATGAATGACTGCCTCGTTGTTCTAGAGGTCGTAACCGCGATTGCTGACCATGAGCTCTCGAGCTCGATGTCTGGGTTAGGTCGAAATCAGTTATAAGGTTTTTCTGTCAAAAAATTCTCTGTGGCAGCCCCGAGTCGATAAGTTGGCGGTGTTTCACCCCCGTGATTCGGAAAGCACGTAAAGCCGTCGGTGCAGCGCCTGATCTGTGTCCGGCTGTATCGAATTACCGGGAGTGCAACTATGCTTCCAAATGCACTAAGACACTATAATTTAGTCCCGCGCAAATTGCTATTCTACGTTGAGGCCTCCGTGATAGAAATTCAGTCTGGAGGATATAAATGAATGGATGGATTTGAAACCTTTTTTATGTGGATTAGCATGCAGATAACCTCATATCGTTCTTTTTAACACCGTGCATATGTTAAATCTGCGCTTAAAATGTAGTTTAAATACAGTATGAATAAATGGTTCTGAAAATTCCAACCGTATTAAAACAGATGATACTTAATGTAATACTCTATTATCTTTGTTTCGAAACTAGACGTGTTATCATAAAATAGTTTTATAAGCTTCGTAGCACTGAATCCCAATGAGTTTAACATAGCACCAGTTTACATTAAATAATCTAGTAGTATGCGCTTTAAGCTCTTTTAACTCATTCAAATATTTGTGACAATGAAAGTCATAATGAAACATTGTGTGTCGTAAAAGGGTTCGAAACACCATGCAACTGCATCAGCCGAAAGGTCAATGACTCTTGACGCCTGCTTAACCAGTCTGACCAGACGGGATGAACAACCTCGATAGTCCTACTTCCTACCCTCGGGTGGACCATTTGCTCTTTTCACTTTTCTTGTATAAACTGCCGAGCGTGGAACCTCCGCAATTCTAACTCTCTTTGTGAGAAATGATCACCTTGAAGCCGGAGCTCCGAGCATCAATACATGAATGTAAAAAACTCCGCCTGTAAATTCCAAGAAGGGAATTCTACCAATTCGCACGCCGCAACGCAGAAGTTGAAATCTCCTGCAACTAGCGTTGGAAGAGGCTGAGTTTGTCACCCAGCTCTCCCAGGAAACCAAATGAGAACTATCCCCCTCCATTGGATCAATATACAGTATGTAACAAAAAACCCGTTGGTCATTTCAGGGACGTACAGATGTACACATAGGCATGCGATGGCAATGTGATTTTTAAGTTTCTAATCAGAGAACTTAATAAATTTAATATTTCTAAAAATTTTATCCGCTTCTGATCTTATCGACACGTGCCGACATAATATCTTTTTAACAATGTGCGTGTAGTGTCTCAATATTCCATTTCCCTTCTTGAATACCTAATATCTAATATGTTAATATTTATTATCTATTTTATAATATGTTACAAATATCATTTTACAAAGTCACTTCACGAGAAAAGTTCTTAGACTCGATAAGTAGATGACGATGTTTTTACGAGATCTAACAGTTTCTGAAATTACGTTCATTTATAATCTATTCTTATTCTTTTTTTAAAAAACGTTACCCCCACACTAGGATTTTCTCCTGTATCGCGGAGGCAGTTTAAAAACACAAATTGCACAAGGACAAACAGACCCGGAACAATTATTTGTAGGCCGTACAAATACTTGTTCCGTGCGGGATTCGAACCCGCGGCCCCAAGCGTTGCAACTCATTGCTAAGCCACTACGCCACGGAGCCGGCAATCTATCAAAGTCAACTACTAAACATACTTTGCACTATTGGTAACAGCAATTTTTTTTTACTTTGGATCTAGTTATTGTTAAGAAGATGCTGTGAAGATGGAGCCTTTCAACGCCAATACACATTGTTCTTTGAATGTTTATGTTATAAATTTCCCCTTTATTACTAAATAGGTCTGAAAAAATATTTAAAAAAAGTTATTTCAAGCATAAAATATTTTTTATAGGATAGGATGACAAACGAGCACACAGTTCACATCTATATTTATCTACATTTATCCTCATTAGAGAATCAAAATGCAGATGCGTCGTCACCCGTGATGACCAAGGTGGAATGCCTCTTTTCCAGTATAATGGTTCAAATATCGTAATTAATTCCAAATTTGCAACTATTTGTAGGAGAAATTTAGTATGTATTTTTATATTAAATTTTATTCGATAAAGAATATGTAACAGAAATTAGTTTTTAAAGTAATTCATATTACAAGAATGCAATAAACAAAACAAAATTACTATATAACACGCGGCGTTCCACACACTCCTTAAACTCAAAACCGTTAAGGCGGCTAGTCATTTGCCTGCCGCAGGGGCAATTTAGGGTGTAGGAGTGGGAATGACCCTTAATTTCCTCGTTAATTGTGATGTGTGTATGCAAGCATGGGCAATTTTCTAAGTCGGCCCTGCGGCAAGGCTACAGGGCTGCAAGACCCTCCTAGCTCCCTAGATCATAGCTGCCGCTGCCACGTGTATAGCGCAATTAGGGCAATTTCAATCAGTTTGTTAGCGACTTTCACGCGGATCACACGTGGGAGTACAAGTCACAATGGATACCAATAAAGAATGTGAAATTTTGACACTGGTGATAGAAATGTATAAAGAGCGGCTTCTTCACCCACTATCTCCTTTTTGTTTTTTTGCAGAAAGAACGTTATTTGAACGTTGTAACGTTTTTAAACGTGGTAATCATGCTGCAGCTTTTAAGAACTATATTATAATTGTAAATATTAATTAATTTTTTTTTTCGATAAATATGGGTGTCTCTGGGCCACAGTATCCACTTACCTTCAGGTGAACTGTGTTCATTTGTCACTCTCATTCTATTTAAAAGAGGCAAAGCTAAATATACAGATTCATTGATATTTCAATAAAACTAGCACCATTCTCAACGTGTATGACCAGCGAGATGTACACTCTATTACTGAACGGCAGGTATGTGTGTAGAGAAAGTTAAAACTCACAACAAATTTGACCGATTCAGAAAATATCAAAATTATATTGCAGAGTACAGTCGATTTGCCACGCCCATGCACAACAAAAGCACCAATAGTTCGCGAGGGCTGATACCGACAGTTGTTATCGCCCGCGTAAATTACTTCCGGACGGATCTGTTTTTATATTGTGAAATTAAGTATTCGCCGTGAGTGACTTATGTGCCATGTCTTACTCAAATGAGCAATATTTTAATATGTTGTGATAATCAACTACTAAAGTGATAATAGCTGGCCGATGTGACATGGTCACGACCTTAGTGCAGTTAGTGTAGGTATGACGTCGCTGCGGCCGCTACTGCTTGTTGTTTCAATTTAGTTGCTTCATCATTCTATGCAAAGTTAGTAAAGTTATTTCTATACGTTTGAATATTGAATCTGATACGACACTTAACGGTAACCACAGGGTTTTTGTTACATATTGTATATCGCTTACGCCTCGCAATAGTTGTGACTGTAAGGAAAGCAACAACTCTGGACGATTATATTATAACCACCAAGACGTCGAAATCCTCCACACAGTTGTCACTAGGGGGAATGAAATAAGGCTCGGCAAATATAACCACTTCGATCAACCATAACGGCATGCTTTGTAAGAGTAAGTCTAGTACACTAGCAGAGTGATTGGCGTTTGTTGGCAGGAGACGATGATTATTGCCCATTTTAGTTATGATCATTACTTCTTCCCCACCGGTTTGTAAAACTGGAGGATGTATGCCCACTTTAATGCCCCTTTTAGGTTTTTTTCAAAAAAACGTTACCCCTACACTAGGATTTTCTACTGAATCGTGTAGGCAGTTTACAAACATAGATTTCACAAGGACAATCATCCAGACCCGGAACAATTATTTGTAGGCCATATAAATTCTTGTTCCGTGTGGGATTCGAACCCGCGCCCCCAGCGTAACAACTCATTGCTAAGCCACTACGTCACGGAGCCGTTTTGGTATTGAGTACCTTTTACATTTCAGTACATAGTCAGCTGGCCTGTTCGCTTCTGAACATAGCGAGTATTTTGGCGCGGCCGAGCAAGTAGCCGCTACATGACCTACCAACCCACTTAACTTCAAGCAAAGGAAACTGTAGATTCGTTGTCATCTCCGAGGACTAAAATGAAATACCTCACAACTTATAATTATAACGATTCTGTATGCCCTTCAGACCAGTGAGGGGACCAACGATATAAATAGGAAAGAATGTAGTACCTACCCAGGTGGCCTAGCAAAAGGTGTGATACCACCACGTAAAATCCCTATTGCAGGATTTCAATTGCCTTATGTAAAGGGGTAAGAATGAATTTTGAATTCAAATGGTTCTTCTAATGGTTTCGACACTTTTGGTACAGTTCAATACTTTTGCCGTTGCCAGCACAGACTAACATTGTCTTCATGACGTCATGATCACGTGACATAATTTTATGCATTCGTCACGAAGTAGCATTAATAATACACAACTGATTCAGAAACAGCAGGTTCACGATTATTTGATTTAGTGTGCATGCATAATTCATTGGCGATGCAGCATGACTTACTTAACATGACTGGTTTAAATAAAGCTGAGGCAGCGACTACGTTTAAGTTATTCATACCATGAATGGAACTGAGTGTTTTGTCCGCTTAAGTATAACTGGATTTACTGTGGTGAGAATAACGGAGTCTTCTGGCTAATTGTAGCTCAAATAACATAATTTATAACTTTCATGATAAAAGAGGTAACCCTACGGCTCAACTGAGAAAAGACCACGTAAAGACCACGTAAAGATTACTAGCGTTAAATATCAGCTCAATTCTGCCGTGGTTTGCATGGTGAGTATAGAGAACTGGACACCCTTTTTACTGAAAACGAGGCATTTCATTTTCAAGGGTGAAAACGGATCTCATTTTATTTCATAATCCAGAAAAGACGTAGATATATATGGGCTTACCATCAGGTGGACTGTGTGCTCGCTTGTCACCCATATTTTTTATATGTTAGGTGTGATAAACACACAGTCCACGGATGGTTCGTGATTGCTGCGGCCCATAGACATCTACATCGATCCTCGATTACGAATCAAATGTAAATGCATTGTTAGCCGTGAGGACTAAGGTGGAATGCCTCGTTTCCAGTAAAAAGGGTCTCCAGTTCTCTACACTTAGCATACGAAACACAGCAGTGTTAAGCTGCTATTTTACATTACACTACATTCGTGCTACAACTATACTACAAATGTAGCTGCAGCATGGCTCTACCACGTAAAAAAAAGAAAATCAGTGTTGCTAGTGGATCAAGTTGGGTGTGGCAGAAGAAGCATGAGAGTAGAATAAATGCTGTAGAAATGCGGTCATTAAGGAGTATGTTAGGGATGAAGCTGAATGACAGAGTGAGAAATTGTTTAATAAGAGAAGAGTGTGGTTTGCAAGATGATATTGTGACCAGGATTAAGAAAGGAATGCTTCGGTGGTTTGGCCATGTAGAAAGAATGAATGAGGAAAGAGTGACAAAGCAAATTTATGTTGCAGAGGTGAACGGCATAGTCGGGAAGGGTCGCCCTAGGCGAAAGTTTATCGACCAAATTGGCGATATATTAAAAATGGGCCAAATCAAGAGTACCTTTAACCGACGAGCGTGTATGCGTAGGTATATGGATGTGGAGGAAGCGAGAGAGGTGTGTCAGGATCGTGCCAAATGGAAGTCCATAATCTCTGCCTACCCCTCTGGGTGACAGGCGTGAGTGTTTATGTTTATGTTTTATGTGGATCACAGAGTACTTTTTTCTATTTTTAATAATAGTCAATTTATCTTAAAATACGTGTATTTCATCACTTGCCCAAGACCCTGTATGTTTAATACGTTTAATCTGTATTAGAATAGCAGAAGTAATGAATGGGTCTCCCGTTACAACTGAGTCCCAGACCGTTTTGTCACAACTAATTAGGTTGTTTCTGTTGAAGTCACGCTATTTATTTTAACCTTGTATCTTTTTGTTGCAAACAGATACTTTTAAATTATTTTTTTTTTACCCCAATGTTGAGTAGAAGAGGCTTTCTTTCATTTATGGGAGTGTTATGGAGAGATAAGTCCGCCTTTCTGCTTCACCGTTGCTACGGTGAAATTGTTGAAACGGTAACGCCATTGAAATATTTTATTCCATGTACATTTAGTTGTTCTCGCGATTTTGTAATTCTTTATCGTTGTGGTAATTCAGCACTTAAAATTATAATTAACTGTTTCATTGTTGTCGCCGGGGATCAAACGCAGGAATCCGTCAACGTACTGACGCGAGAACTAACCTAGGTCTGGCTCCCAGAGCATACTGTATCTCGAAAACATCAGTTGTGTTTTTTTTATAGGATAGGGTGACAAACGAGCACACAGTCCACCTGATTATAAGTGGCTACTGTGACCCATAGACACCTACATCTATCCTCAATAAAGACTCAAGATGCAGATGTGTTGTCACCCGTGAAGACTAAGATGGAATGTCTCTATGCCAGTAAAAAGGGTCTCCAGTACTCTACACTCACCATACGAAACACAGCAGCGTTAAGCTGCTATTTGACGCTGGTTTTCTGTGAGAGCGTGGTCCTTCATCATTCGAGCCGACCCATTTGTGCTACAACTATAGTACTAATAATATAGCTTCAGCATGGCTCTACCACGTAAAAAACGTTGTTGTGTTTGTTGACGACATTTACCTACTACGAAAAGTCGAATAGTACAAATTATTTAATTTACCTACCAGGGCTAAATAATTTTAAATAAGTAATGTGCAATAATCTGTATTTAAAAAAATATTTTTTTTCCTCCTCTTTCTTTTAAATAACAAATACAATAAGTAATTACTTTTTCACTTAATTATCTCCTTCTTTTAAATATATTTGATACGAAAGCTGTTAAGGACTTTTGACTCGATCAAGCTCCATTTTCAATCACTTGCACCCTCCATTCAGGGGTCATAAAGCTGGAATTTAAAAGTTAAAGTAGATTTCTATTAGTCTTTTATTTGACAAAATTTTTAAATATAATAGGTCTCCGAGTTTTCTTTTCTTATTATATTTTAACTTCTTAAGTCATTATTGTGAGAGAAAGAAATATTTGTAAGGGCCATTTAAACCATTTATCGTAACAATGGACAATTTTAAAAATGGGGACTGCTCGTGACTTTCTATGGTATCGATAGATTAAGATAAATTAAGATAGGAGCGTTGCAGTTGTCGCTAGAACTTTATTCTGCTAAATTTTGTGTATAGTACTGAAAATCGTCCTTAATGGTGGCGCTTCTCCGACGGCGACTAGTAGAAATATGCTCTTGTTCTTCAAGACAACAAGGCATTTTTGAAGAACTGTACACCAATTTCCTTCCCGGACAAGTCTACGTGCTGTTTTCGGGAGTCATAATGAATCGTCCCGTAGGCAGAATTGACGACATCCAGCCTCCCGAATAAATCGGTTTCCGAATAGACTTTAGTACCTTATACCTTACTTACCGTACAGTTATCAGAATGTACAGGCGACTCAACAATAACTGCCTCTTTGTCTTGCTTACGTGCACGAGAAAGCTTTTGGTTTCATCGTAGACGTCAAATGCGTGAAAGACTACGTAATGAAGATATCCACAGCAGAGGTAAGTCATGTAAGAAGTCAATGGATATGCAGGTGGCTAGGAACGTGTTTTATAACATTAATTGAAGGAGACATATATTTTCAGCTGTGGACCTTCCTGAGACTGTAATGATATGATGATAATTGGTAAGCCTTGGTAAAAATTAAAAAAGTTTACGTTAGTTTTTGACGTGGTAGAGCCATGCTGCAGCTATATTAATAGTATAGTTGTAGCACGAATGGGTCGGCTCGACCGGGAAAGGACCACGCTCTCATAGAATACCAGCATCAAATAGCAGCTTAACACTGCTGTGTTTCGTATGGTGAGTGTAGAGAACCAGAGACCCTTTTTACTGGAAAAGAGGCATTCCATCTTAGTCCTCACGGGTGACAACGCATCTGCATTTTGATTCGCAAACGAGGATAAATGTACATCTCTATGGGCCACAGCAACCACTTACCATCAGGTGGACTGTGTGCTCGTTTGTCACCCTATCCCAAAAAAAAATATGTGTAGAATGGAAGGAAAGGAAATAAAAAAAATTGTTGTCTGAGAAATACTGTAACGGGAGGCCTTTTAGTTTTTTTTTTTTTGTGTTCATCGCATTTAATATTTTATGATTGTAACGTATAATAGAGGTTAGAAATTCGACAAAACCAGTTGAACTAAACTAATTTCTTGTATTTTATCGCGATTAATATTAAATTATTAATTACCAACGTTTCACGTAAAGCAGCTATGGTCAGTCCGAGAATTCTGCAGTCTGTGAAAATTTTCAAGATCATTCCCGCCATTACATCAAATGTGATAGACCAAAAATCCTCGAAAAGGAATACCGATTACTACCAAGTATGATACGTGAGTCTGTTGAAATTAAAAAAAGAACATCCTAATTGCAATAGAGAAAATTGATAGGAACTGCCATCTACTTGGGATCCTATAATTAACAAAATTAAATTCAAACCCAAGCATACCACTACAAGACTTCAAGGTATTTGTTGCAGCTTATTCTGCGTAGATGGGACCAAAGACTAATATTCAAGAACTGAAGGTAGCCAGGCTATGTCATCGGGTCGTCAAACATCGTAGTCCTCCGTGACTATGGGTACTGTAAAGTATCCGAAACGTCTGGAATTAAAACGTTAAAATTAAACGCGATAAAATCTGTAAAATTAGTTTCATTTAATGTGTAATGTTCGCGTTAATATAAAAAATCATTAAAAGGGATTGAAATATGAACGTGCTATTGAAATGAGCCGTATAGTGGTGGTGTAATAATATACACCACGATATATAGTTCCGAGGGTATCGTAAGAGGCAACAGAGGGGAAGTGAAACAGGGGATAGGTAGCAAAATTTTGCTTAAAACACATCAAAATATATTAAACTGTGGTTGCCAACCCACCTGCCAAGCACGGCAACTATTGCGAAATCCTTCCTATGAGGCAATCTATGGGGGAGAAGGATGTTCAGTAGTGGACTATAATAGACTGTAACAATAACAGTAACGATAACGGTAATGGAGGGATGAATAGATTTAAATGAGCTATAGCGCAATGCGTAAAAGTTTAAGAGGCAGTATAACCAACTGGAAGTGCAAGCGCGCTGCACTCAACATCCGCTCGGTATTCACTTCCTCCCTTATATTAGTTCTATTATTTGCAGATGCTAGTCTATAAATGTTAAAATATAATTAATATTCATATGATTAGGCGAACGCAATATTAAACAAAGATGTGTTAAGATTTTATTAATGATATGCGTATTATTATGAAAAAATAGCGTCACCAGAGAAAATCTTAGTGTGAGGCACTAGGATTTTCTCCTTTATCGCGGGGGCAGTTTACATGCATAAATTGCGCAAGGACAAACATCTAGACCCAAAACAATGGCTTGTCAATTGTAGTTTTTTTTCAGGTCGTAGTGATATTTATTTAGAGGGATTCGAAACAGCAGCTCTCAACAATAACTCTATAAGCCACTGCTCCCCAGAGCCGTATTGTTATATAATAGAATTGCACTACGACCATGTTTATACATATTCATACGTCTAAACGACACAACAACACCGCAATTTTATTGGCTTTGATTGTATTGTGTCATGAAAATTGAACTGAGTTTTCACCGATAACTGGCTTCCCAATTGCATGGTGTTATATAAACGATAAAATAATTTGCAGGGAGATCCAAGATAGTGCTGTAGCACGCTTCGTTGCCTCCATAATAATGGGTTCTACAAAACACTCGACCCGTTAGAAATATATATATATATATATATAATTACGTTTCAATTTATCGCGATATGATCATGTCAGAAATGGAAATCAAAACTTTTTTATTCAATATGACAAATATTACAAATTAAACTTATTGAAACTCATTCTTATGTTTCATTTACTACTGTTTCGAAAAATATCTCTGTCCTGTGAAGAATCTGCAGGAAACCCAGCGGGACATTTTCTTTTTGTAAAAGAGTTTATAATTATATATAATGTTACAAATTTAACTACACAAAAAGAATTCAGAAATAGCTTGGTAGTTAAAGTTTATTACAGCCACTACATGCCACTGCGTGTATTTAACACAGGACTCCTCTAATTTCAGAGAGGTTTAGGGCAAGGAAATGTTCACCACGCTGTCCAAATGCGTGTTGGCGAACTGCACACATCTTCGAAATATTAGTTTTTGCATACCTTAAGCGAAAGCGCAAGTTATGTTCTACTATTGCCTAAAAATTAAGATTCCAACGTTTTATCGAATAAAATCGCATCAGGTAATCATATTATACATATAAATGATATAAAAGCACATTGTTAGAAAGATAAATGATTGCTGAACTTATTATTTTTTTTTAAATCGATTATTTGCTATTTTTAAATAAAAAAAGGGGTTTTAGTGGCTTATGGTGTGGATTTATCATGTCCCCAAGGTTTGTAAACACAATAACTTTTGAAAATATCAATTGTTTAACTCAATCTATTTTTTAATCTCTTCATCTATCATGTGGGAAGCCACTGAATGTAAATGGCAGTGTAATTTTGTTTTGTTTAGCTATAATTAATTTTTTTCGGCTCCAAAATGGCGAAATTTTCTTTGATTTGGTTGCCTTGTATGTAAATTATTTCTGTAAATGGGGAGCTACAGTCACATAGTAGTTTAGTACGGCTCACATTCGGCTTCAGTCGCCGTCGTGAATGGACATTGTTCCGGTTTTTTGCAGCGGCTCAAAAAGATCGCTGTACAAATACACAATATTCGAATAGGTTACCAAATTTCTTAAATACTTGATTATAATAATAATAAGAGATTTTTTTATTACAATATTTTAAAAGCACAGAATAAATAATAGTAGTACGTACTAAAAGTAAGTAGTATACATTTTTTGTCATGGGTGACATTTTCATGATTTTCGAGGGTGCTGAAGCCAATAGTGCTGTCGAAATGTAAATCCAAGATGGCAGCTGCAATAGGTATAAATTTTTTCATCATGGGTGTCATTTTCATGGTTTTCGAGGGTGTTGAAGCCGATAGTGCTGTCGAAATGTAAATCCAAGATGGCGGCCGCAATAGGTATCAATTTTTTCATCATGGGTGTCATTTTCATGGTTTTCGAGGGTGCTGAAGCCGATAGTGCTGTCGAAATATAAATCCAAGATGGCGGCTGCAAAATGTATAAATTTTTTCAACATGGGTGTCATTTTCATGGTTTTCGAGGGTGTTGAAGCCGATAATGCTGTCGAAATGTAAATCCAAGATGGCGGCTGAATTAGGTATCTATTTTTTCATCATGGGTGTCATTTTCATAGTTTTCGAGGGTGTTGAAGCCCATAGTGCTGTCGAAATGTAAATCCAAGATGGCGGCTGAAGTAGGTACCAATTTTTTCATCATGGGTGTCATATTCATGGTTTTCGAGAGTGTTGACGCCGATAGTGCTGTCGAAATGTAAATCCAAGATGGCGACTGCAATAGGTATCAATTTTTTCATCATGGGTGTCATTCTCATGGATTTCGCGGGTGTTGAAGCCGATAGTGCTGTCGAAATGTAAATCCAATATGGCGGCTTCAATAAATATCAATTTTATCATCTCGGGTGTCATTTTCATGGTTTTCAAGGGTGTTGAAGCCGATAGTGCTGTCGAAATGTAAATTCAAGATGGCGGCTGCATTAGGTATTAACTTTTTCATCATGGGTGTCATTTTCATGGTTTTCGAGGGTGTTGAAGCCGATAGTGCTGTCGAAATGTATTTAAACTACTTTAAAAATTCCGTGTAATCATGTTATACTTAATTTTTTTAATGCGCTTAAGGTATGCCCAATTGGATTTACCAATATTATTTTCTCTATTTCTCAGACAAAGGTTTCCTAACGATATTTTCCTTCACCGCCGAGTACGTGGTAAAGCAGTACATAGAATTTCAATTGACAATTTCATTGGAATGAACCCGGGTTGCTCGCGTACTGCGAAAATAACAATTAGCGCTGGTGGTGATCAGCTCATTGCCATGGGGTGTTCCGTTACCGTTACAGCCTGTTAAGTTCAGCTACTAATCATAGGTCTCCTCCATAGATTGAATCATAGGAAGAATTTATTTTATACTTGGTAGAGCCATGCTGTAGCTATATTAGTAGTATAGTTGTAGCTCGAATGGGTCGGCTACACCGGGGAATGACCACGCTCTCACAAAATACCCGCATCGAATAGCAGCTTAAGGGGCTACTCCATGCGAACGGCCTTGAGCATTTGACCGGTGCGCCGCTCGCTACAATATAACGTAGTATTATTTTTTCAACATCAATAAACTATTTTATGGAAATACACACAGCGTACAAAGATAAATGTATTTTAATTTTTTTATTCGGTATATATTAGTTGCATTATATAAGAATTATGTATTTTCATATATTATCTAATTATGAAATTTTATAATTAATTATATATTAAAAATGAAGCATTGAAAATTGTGAGTTTAATAGATACCTATTCACTATAGGTAAATAAATAGATAGCTCGGCTTTTGTACAAATATTTGGTGCAATAAAAAATAAATAAATAGGATGTTTCGCAGATGTGTTTTTGATTATTGTTAATTTTTACGTGTCACGTATTGAAAAGTAATATACCTACCTACTAATTTTTTAACTGAGCACCTTGTAACTTAGCCTGCTTATTATTTATGCTGGCAGACATTATCCTCACCCCAATGATTGATGAGGATGAAAATCAATTTTATTTCTACATACGTAATTATATTTATTTATACATAAGGGTAACTTTAATAAAGGTAATACAAAAATCAACAAGAAGTATAAGGGTTCAATCTTTCAATTTCAATTGTAAAAAAACGTTACCCCCACACTAGGATTTTCTCCTGTGTCGTGGAGGCAGTTTACAAACATAAATTGCACAAGGACAAACATCCAGACCCGGAACAATTATTTGTAACCATACAAATACTTGTCCCGTGCGGGATTCGAACCCGCGGCCCCCAGCGCAACAACTAATTGCTAAGCCACTGCCCCACGGAGCCGTCGCCGGGTTATAGCTAAAGTGACCATACGTCCCGTTTTGAACGGTACTGTCCCTTTTCTCGGTCACCTGTCCCATTGTCCCCAAACAAAGCTCCGGGACACAAAATTGTCCCGTAACTCTTTGGATGGAAGTATTCAAAGTCAACAATCTTCAACATAATTTTTTTTAATCGAATATATTTTATGTCTACCTGGTACGAATGCTCCGGTAGAAAGATTATTTTTATTATTTTGAATAAATTGTGGACGTCTGAAAGAAACACTTACGGTTCCAGAGTTCTAAAGGCGATGTTGTTAACAAAGATAACAATAAAAAAACTTGAGCAGAATTTTATTTTTATTTAAAATCATCACCAACTTTATTAAAAAAATTTAATACACTGACAAATGTAATTAATAATTAACAAAAATATGTTGCATTTAATAATTACCGTCTATACCGAATATAATTTTACAGTGAACACTAATTGTATAAAGTTATAGTTTTTAGAGTATAAATAAACCCATGTCCTGTTTTGAGTTAAAAAATAAATGGTCTTTTTAGTTAAATTTAGTTTTAAAAATTTTTAGTTAATAGTAAAAAGTAGGTATATTAGTACCTACTTAGATACTTTTTACCGAATTATAAGTATAGAACACCGTATGTACTCAATTATTTTTTGAAAAAGAAGAAAAAACAAGCAATAAATAATATACTATATTTTAGCAAAAAACTATAACTTAGTAATACTAATTATAACTTAGAACATAAATGAAAAACTCATAACTGACTTTTGGGCCCGACCCAGGATTCGAACCCGGGACCTCATGATCAGCAGTCGCACTACTACAACCACTAAACCAACGAGGCAGTATTATACTTAATAAGATATTGTGGTTGGGTGATAATATTGAATTAGTCTTTTATAGTGTAAATTATAATATTTGTCGAAATTTTAATTATGGATTCGAACCTTACATGCTAATGGTGCTACATTTTTTATTTGCATTTACTTCAAAGAAAATACACGCAAAAAGCTTCATCGCGCAGTAAAAAACACAACAAATATATGTATAACTAATACGAAAAATTATACCCAAAACAAACAAATAATACTACCTATAAATAACCTAATAAGTAATATTATTATCGACTAATATGACGTGAGTTGCGCTGGTCGACGCTCTAACGACACGGGCTTCGCGTCGAAGAGCTCAGGGCTCACTGACTTCAGCAAGCCCGTGAGCAGTGAATATGCCCAGATTTTAAAATAATTTCTTAATAAAATCAAATTTTGGTCTTTTGAAAAAAAATTTACTATAGAAATGTTTATTAATAAATTGCCTATCCATTGGTGTAAATCGCAAAATAAAATAATACTTACTTTACGAGGAGATGCATGTTATCAATAATAATTTCACATTTATGTGGTTTCGTTGTAAGGAGATTATATTAATATTTATTCGTTTAAAAAAAATTGGATATAGCTTTTATGGAATCAAGATTATGTAGAAATATAATGTGTTTTTTATTTATTGATATATGTTTTAAATAAAAAGTAAATAGCTCCTAAAAACCACTCAAATAACGACTAGCGCGACATTTTGCTCAACCTGCGCCTTAACGCTCCTGTGCTTCATATGGTGAGTGTAGAAAACCGGAGACCCTTTTTACTGGAAAAGAGGCATTCCATCTTAGTCCTGACGGGTGACAACGCATTTGCATTTTGAGTCTTTATTGAGGATAGATGTAGATATCTATGGATCACAGCAACCACTTACCATCAGGTGAACTGTGTGCTCGTTTGTCACCCTATCCTATAAAAATGTCATAGTTGTCACGCTTGACAAGCGGGTTGACGATTTAAATTTTTTATTTTTATGTCGTTATTACGAAGACACTTTTGCCGGGACATTCCCAGGGGTTATTGTCATCCATAAATTCCTTAATAACCTTGATTATCGTTACGTTTATATTTTTACCTGGCCTCAAAAAGGAGGGTATTCACAATTCGGCTGTATATTTTTTGTATGTATGTTACGCGATATCTTTGCCAATTGAGACCCGATTTTGTGACCGTAACCTTTCAAATTGTGTTTTCTAAATAATTTATCCGCCTTCCTAATCGTAGATCTCGATCTCTTCTGTATTACTGTAAACAATTCGTGCCCATTCGGCCATGTTGTTTCCCACATAAATAATTCAGTGAATTTGGAACACAGCGTATTAAACAAGGGACACATAAAACGAAACAATAATTACTTAGTTGTTATGGAACAAGAAATGTTATTATAAGTTACGAGATGTGTTTTGCCGGACGATGTGAACAAAAGTGAACTCAATTATGCAAAAATGATACGCCCGTACATCGAGGTATATACATATAAATTAAATTGAAACGTCTGTCTATAATTTGGAAATATCTGTCTTATATTGAGCTGAGGGGGTTATTTGCATACTAACATGACATGAATAACCGTAGTGAGCCGCATGCTCGTTTGTCTCCTCTTGTATAAAAAAATATCAGATCTAGTAGGGATTCTTTATTATTACGTTAGTTTGTGATTTGTGTTACGAAGTGATTGAGATTACTGTTTGCATACATTGTTACAAAACTTTCGCATAGTTTGTCATATTCCGTTAAATTATCGATGAGCCATTTATATATTGTAAGTTGAAATCACCTGCCACAATAACAGTCTGCTCCTGCTTTTCCATAATTTTAAGTCATTATACATCAGTAACTGTTACAACTTTTGAGGGAGGTCAATAAACAGAAGCCAAAATTAAATTTAAATATCCATATGTATATCTCACCATAATACCTCAACCAATTAATGAATAATTTATTGGCTTTTGAAATAACATTGTTAATATCATGTGCAATATACATTTATTTATTTATTTATTTAACTTTTTTGAACCTTATAAAATATATAAGTACAAAAGGCGGACATAATGCTTAAAGCATTCTCTGCCTGTCAACCTTGAGGAGTGGAAAAACATCGAAGGCGGTTATTATAATACATAACAGTACAGAATAAGAAATATAATGAATTTAGAAATTATAGCATATAAACATAAAAATAAAAAATACAAATACCATACATACATATACATATATATATATATATATATATACATATACAAACCACATACACACATATATATATACACAAATTCACATATAAATACATATATACACACAAATATACTTATATACGTAAAAAACATATTATGATGAAATTAGCTATTAACACAGATTAACTCAGATGATGACGCCAACTTAGGAGTTCTTTACGACTTTCAGAAAATGTTCTTTAACATACTTTTTAAATGTTACTTTGTTGGAGCGTTGTCTCAAAGTTTCAGGCAGTGCATTCCAAAGTCGCGCAGCTCGTACAGCAAACGAGGAAGAAGAGAAACCGGAACGGTGAAGTGGAATGGAGAGCGTAAGAGTCTCCGAAGAACGTAGAGGTCTATTATGCGTATCAGATAGAAATTGAAACTTACGTTTCAAATAGTCGGAACAACGATTGTCGAATAAAATAGAAAAAAGTGTGAGAAGTGTCCTGACTTGCCTCCGTTGGCGAATGGGAAGCCAATTTAGCTGAAATCTAAAGGAGGAAACATGGTCAAACTTGCGAAGACAGAAGATGAATCGGACACAGTTGTTTACGAGACGATCCAGCTTGTCTAGAAGGTTCTCATTAAGATCAGTACAACACACATCAGCATAATCAATAATCGGCAAAATAAGAGACTGCACCAGAGTTATCTTTACCTTGACCGGAAGGAAGTTTCTAAGGCGATTTAGGGCACCCAACTTAGCAGTAACTGAAGCACTTATTGTTTGAATGTGAGTGGACCAATTGAGAGTTGAGTCCATACAGAGGCCTAGGTTTTTCACAGTGCTGGAATAAGGGATGCATGATCCATCAAACATGACAGGAGCGACAGAACAAATATCAAGTTTAGATAACTGACGAGCACTTCCTATTAAAATTGCTTGGCATTTGTTAGGATTCACTAGAATGCCAAATTTGCTAGCCCAATTGCTTAAATTTAATAAATCTGTATTAATATTGATAACAGCATTATCAATGTGATCCACATCAGTCTGAGTATAAATTTGCAAGTCGTCGGCGTAGAAATGGTAAGAACAGCAAAGTTGAGAGGAAAGGAAGTTAATAAAAATAGAGAACAATAAAGGAGATAATATTCCACCCTGTGGCACGCCAGATACAAGCTGACACCAGTCAGACAAATAATTACCAACTCGAACAGCTTGTTGGCGACCACAAAGGTAGGAAGAGAACCAATTTAAAGCAATGGAGGAGAAGTTTACATTACCGAGCATAGCGAGGAGAATATCATGGTCAGCCATGTTGAAGGCATTAGAAAAGTTCACGAGAACAAGCACAGTGACCTTTCTATTCTCCAAGCCATCCCGAATGTCCTCTGTAACTTTAAGAAGTGCAGTGGTGGTGCTATGTCCGGGACGAAAGCCCGACTGAAATTGAGTGAGCAAGTTATTATTATATATAAAACCTGATACTTGCCGGTGAACTATAGATTCCAGGATCTTTGATAAGAATGGAAGAATAGAAATAGGTCTATAATTATTGAGTTGCAAGGGGTTTGAAATTTTAGGAAGCGGAATTATATAGGCTTTACACCACAAAGAAGGAAATACCCCTGACAACAGAGAAAAATTAATGATGTGAGTAATGACTGGAAGAAAAAGTTCGAGAACTAAAGAGATCATAGCACGACTCACATTATCACAACCCACTGCTTTTGATTTAATAGAAGCAAATGTTTTACGAACATCGTTAACAGAGACAAGCGAGAATAAGAAGGGTATTTGTAAAGGTTTGGCCTTGGAATTAATTTCTAAGATTGACTGGGACTTAATAACTGGAGAGAGTGAGGAACCTGTAGAAAAATAGGAATTTATGTCATTTAGAGGGAATGTGATATTATGTTTCATAGTGGAGGATTTACATAGACCAAGAGAATTAAGAAATTTCCAAGTATCCGCCGAAGAAGCACTAGATATATTGTCAAAGAAGTAACGACGCTTTGCCGCCCTTACCATTTGGTTGCAGCGATTGCGAGCAATTTTGTACAAGTCCCAATTCTCATTGCTCCTGTCACGCTTAAACCTTCTGAAAGCTCGGTTGCGTCGAGTCATCGCCATGCGCACACCCTTCGTTATCCACGGAGCTGGAGGCCGTTTAGCCCTAATAGATTTCACCGGTGCATGCGCATCAAACAGTTTCAGTGTTAATTTAGTGAAAATAGATACTTTATCATCAACTGATGACGCACAATACACAGGCGAGAAGTCGATGGCCTTTGCATCAATCAGAAGCTTCGTTGGGTTAACTTTATTGTAACAGCGGACCAAAAGTACCTCGGGTTCAACTTTTGCAAACTTCAACCTATATGCAAGGTAAAGTAAATCATGACGTGAAAAGCCGGAAGCTGACAACTGACCATATTTATTGACTAGATTAGGACAGGACGTGATTATTAGATCTAGCCAGGTATCTGGGGAGTCAAGGTTATGGTGAGTAGGAGAGCAGGGAAGGATGGATAAATTTACTGAAGACAAGATATTTATGAGCTTACTTGATTGCAAAGAAGTTTTGAGGAGGTCAGTATTGAAGTCGCCCATGATAATGTGATGTGTATAGTCTGCACATACAGAATCTAAGACCATTTCTAGGCTGGAGAAGTAATCAACAGAAGGAGGACAGTAAACAACCCCAAGTGCTAATTTGGAACGCCCCACCTGAATTTCCAAGAATAAATATTCAGCCGAAGCAGAGTATTGTGAAGGTGAGGATGCAATTACAGAATAACGTAAGTCGGACCGTAGATAAATTGCAACACCTCCCCCACCCTTACCTAATCTATCATTTCTAATCAAGACAAAGCCTGGTAAGCTGTAAGAAACATTTGAAAGAGAGGTCTTCAGCCAGCTTTCAGAAATTAGAATGGCCTGCACATTTGAAGAGGCAGAAGTGAAAGTATCTAAAAGGTCGGAGTAATGAGAGGGTATGCTCTGTGCATTCAAATGGCAGACTTTAAAAGAAGAGGGGAGATGTTCTAAAGATTTATCAAGCACGTTGCGGAGAGTTTCCGGCTCATCGAAAGAGTCAAGGCTTGTTGAAGAATCGTTAGCAGAATAGAATGAATCATCATCGGACATTATAAACAAATATACATAAATAAGTACAATATAAAATATAAGTAAATATCAAAATAACACGTATATATTATAATAAAAAAAATAAAAAAGGCAATATTATGTCTACTACCAATCCCGCCGGTTAACCATAACAGAATATTTAAACAGCATTATTTTATTTTCAATTAGTGCAAAAAAAAAAAAGAAATCTGGACATCATTGATCACAAATAACAAATCAACAACATAAGTATTAAAAACTAAGATAGTGACATCAAGCAAGCGATTATTACAAATTAGTAATTATTTAGTGAAACTTTAGTACGATATCCTAAACATAAATAACTTATTACTTACTAAATAAAAACTTAGGAGAAACACATTAAAACAAAATTCGAAAACAAACTAAAAATTAAAATTTAAAATTTAAAAGAAAATTAACAAAAAAAAATGGCCAGAAAATTATTGATATGGCTAAGACAAAATCCAATGCATTAACTGCTAACTACATTGCTACTAACTCACCTTTTCTTTCTTCCATCTAACCAAAAGATTGAATATCCGTTTATATTTATAAGACTGTCATCAATTGCAGAATGGAAAACCAATTTCATGTACTCGTATATATATGTAACGTCGATAATATTATAATATAAAAATTCAGAAGTTATAGGTGAGAGAGTGGTTTTTGAACGAAATTATCACGCTTGACGTTCCCTTGTGCAATGCAAGCTAAATGGAAAAGGGACATACCGCGTTCAACTGTTAATTATAAAAGCTATATTCAACTGAAACTACGACGTTAAAAGCGAAATAATGAGCATTACGTCGCAACTGAAATGAACGCCGCTAATGTTACCTGCCAGCAACTGTGAAAATATATATGAAGCAGCTTACGGTGACGTTGCTACTTTATTATCTGTTAAAAAGAATAGATTACTACAACTTTAGCATAGCTTGGGTTCATTTTGTGTATGAAGATAGCAAAGTTCTGACTTTCAAATAACTCATTAATATTTTAACTATTTACTTAACCATTTATCATTTAGCAAGATCAAAATTATAATTTCTCTTTGTATATATTACTTATAAGCGAACTGCTCCCATTACGCATGAATGTTTAGATTTAGGACCATTTATTTCATCAATAGTTTGTATTTTTATGATAAAATGTAGCCTAGAGCCCTCCTCGCATTGCTCTCTATCTCTATCTGTTCGTCAAGTTTCACTACAATCGGTTCGGCCATTTCAGGCAAAATATATAAATAGTTATTCATGCCTTAATGACATGCAAAAGGCCCTTATATGTATATATTAGGGAATCTATACAAATAAATAAAATTTAAGTGTCTGTTTGTAATGTCGGAATAACAGCTTTTTACTATATGCATATGAAAATACTACCTATGCCCTGCGGTTCCACCCGCGTCATCACGTGTCCGAGGTGCGCGACACGACATGACAACTAGTTCAAGCATTTTATTTAATACATTTTATAGTTGCAATTAAATATTTTATTTAATTCAATGTATGGAAAACTTGGCATAAGTAATGGAGTTCTTTTATCTGTCGGCATATTATGTATGATGTAGAGCGAAGTTGAGTTTTATCCACTTTTCCTACCCCTCCCGTTTGAGCGTCCTCCCCCCCCCCCCCCCCTCACGTCCCAGAAAGTTTCCCGAAGCGCGGTTTTTTTCCAGTTTTAAAGAAAACCGTACACGATACATGAAAAGTGTATAGGCATGAAATGATTCTTGATAAATTTACAATCAAACTCTTATATTTATTAATCAATAAAATTTTCAAAATACCATAGCAACGTGAAATGAAAGAGTTCAGAAAAAAAGATGTAACTATTCATTGTCATAAAAGCACTTAATTAATTTTTAATTTATTTTAGCTGTAATGATTGAACCAACCTTGCTCATAGAAGCTTTCAAATCTGACTTCTTGCAGTTCTCACCGGGCGGCTAGGGTTTATGCGTCGTTCGCGCACCCAGCCACGTATTGAATTATTTTAATTTTACATTATCTTCATTTCGGGAGCGCTTTTTCTTCTGACTTGCTTAACAAATATCCATATTTAAAGCTAGCTGAGTGATATAACTTAATGCTAGAGATAGGCTATACTATTCCACATGAATCTGTCTATAATATACAAAAATATTTTTTCAAATCGTACTGGTAGTTCCAGAGATTAGTGCGATTAAACAAACAAACAAACTCTTCCGCTTTATTATATTAGTATAGATATACGGTACTTATAACAAAAACACGATTTTAAAAATTTTTGTCTGTCTCTCTTTCTGTGTCTGTCTGCCTGTTTGTTCCGGCTCATCTCCAAAACGGCTGGACGGATTTTGACCGAACTTTCACTGGCAGATATATGATATTATAAGAAGTATTTTAGGCTACTTTTATTTTAGAAAAAGAATTAGAGTTCCGCACAAAAAAATTAAAATCCATGAAATCCAATCGTAATAAATTACGCGCGGGCGAAGTCGCGGGGCACAGCTAGTTCACGAATAAAAATAAACCCTGAGTATAAGATGATCGCCAACAAGTTCTTTCTATTATAACTCATATAAATAAGTCTTATTATGTATTTCAAAAAACACCTAGCTAATTTACTCGCAGGTTCTTTTCAGGACTAATTTATTTATCTAACCAAGATATTAATAAAAATATTTTATTTGAAGACTCGAAATTAATAACTTTAAAGTAATTCTAGCAGAAGTTTCAACACTCAAGAAATTATTTTCATATTCATAATCTTAGTGCATTACCACACTCCTATTGCAGCGGACTTAATTGACTTTTATATTAGCTTTTATCTTCGTTAAGAAAATACAACGATACTTTGGCTATTGAGATTTTTGAGTACGTTTTATAAATTTTATATTTTATGTGGACGAGTAAAACTTAAAATATAGACGCTGTTTCGTTTTTAAAGTTATAGTCTTTACTGAGGAGATTTTTCTAGAGAATTAAGGTTGATAAACGAGCACAAAGTTCACTTGACGATAAAATGATCCACAAAAACCTAAATTTATCCTCGAATAAAAAAACAAATGCATGCATTATCACCTCTGAAAACTATGATGAATTGCCTCCTTACCAATTAAAAAGGCTGCTGGTTCTTTACACTTACCAAACGAAACACAGCAACACTATACTGCAATTCACCATATTATTCTGTGGGACAGCGTCTCTTTCCCGGTCGATCGACCCATTCGTGCTGCAACCATAATATATCTACCCATCAGTCTGAATTTTAGTCACAGCGGCTAGTCCCAACTGGAGTCCATATGCGCTGGACAGGATTATAGTGACCATGCACAGTCTAACTAATACTAAGTCCAAGTGAATGCGCAAGCACATAATATGCTCTTTCTATTCCCACACCCTCGAAGTCCGATGGTACGACAAACCGACACGACCAAAGAAAGCAGGCACATATAAAATCTGACTTCCGTCAAATTTAAATATTTTATTTAATAAAGATTGTATTAATTGGGAATAAGGTGATTGCTATCAAGCTATTTTAATTTATTTTGTGTTGTTAATTATGATATAACTTTTTTGTAGTATAGTCACCCTATCCTACAAAAAAGTTATATCAAAACGAGCACACAGTCGACCTGATGGTAAGTGGTTGATGTGACCCATAGACATGTACATCTATCCTCAATGAAGAATCAAAAAGCAAATGAGTTATCACCCGTGAGGGCTAAGATAGAATGCCTCTTTTCTAGTAAAAAGTGACTCCGGTTTCTACACTCACCATACAAAATACATCAGTGTTAAGCTGCTACTTTACGCTAGTATTCTAAGAGAGCGTGGTCCTTCCCCGGTCGAGCTGACCCATTCATGCTACAACTATACTACTAATATAGCTGCAGCATAACTGTACCACTTGTAAAACTATTAATGATTGTAGACTGTTCTTTTTTTTTTCAAAAAAAAGTATAGCTGAGTTTCTTGCTGGGTCTTCTTACGACAGACGTATTTTCCAAACCAATGGTAAATTAAACATAAGATTGACTTTCAATAAGTATTATTTATAATCTATATTGAATTAAAAAGTTTCTATTTCTATTTATATCACATCTACAAAGCTGAGGAATAGAACGAAAATAAATTATTTGCTACCAAAACACTTTTTCCCTACGAACGTAATATCCGAGTTATGTCTGCGTGTGACACACAACCACAAAATATTGCAAATATAATCCTGTGGAGAATGAATGTGCCAATTTCAAATGATATAATACCAATATTGATCATAGTAGTTGAAGCTTGAAGCATCTGAATGTTATCGACCTTTTAATATATACATAATTATAGAAACTAGACCCTCAAACAATGAAATTCGTGGTCAGTGCATCCAAGTTTATTCATAGTTTAGTTAAAAATAGTTATGTTTGTAACCTCATATTATGTACAAGCCACTGATTTATGAACGTCCCCATATCTTATATAAAAATAAGATGACATTCAAAAATGTATACCCATACCTATCAGTGAAGAATTTACCTTGAGGCGGTGTAAGAATAACCACTACATCATATCGCCCCGTGAGTGTCGTAAGAGAGGTCTGGTTTCCTATAGCGACAGAGGGAAACAAACCAAGAGATGGGTCAGAGCGATTTCTTATAAATAACAGTAGTGGACTTTGGTAGGCTGTAAGGATGAAGATAATAAAATAAAATAAATGAAATAGTAAAATAGACCTTTATTATTTTTTCCCACAAATTGTACATTGCATATTTTATCTTTTAAAAACATATAATTGTTTTTCTAAACAAAACAAAGACTACATAAATTTCTGGGAGATGGGAGTCCAAACTAGAATACCCTGTGCTATGGACCTCCCGGCTCCCCATTTAGGATGATCAACTAGATTTTTTAATGTATTTTTATTATATATAGCAGAGACATTTTTTTCCGTTGCGAGAGAGCATACGCGTAAGCGGTTTTATCTTATTGTTTGTGTGTGTGTGTGTGTGTGTGTGTGTGTGTGTGTGTGTGTATGTGTGTGTGTGTGTGTGTTAACTCGTACGTGGTATGTTAAGATGCGATTTGCAGTAATTGTACTGTTTTTTCATAATCAAGTTTAAGCAGCCAATCTGAAATTTTCTTTTTATATTCAAATTTTGTTAGGTTAATGATACAGTGTAATTTTTTGCTTTGTTATATAATCGACTATCCCTAAAACTGAAAATCTTTTGAGCAAAAAAATTGTTTTTACCGGAATAATTTCACAAACTTCATAATCTCTCCTCGTACCAGAGTTCCTTATATTATCCAACAAATCAATACAACTGCATATGTTTCTTTAAGATTTTTGATAATATATAAATTTTTCGAACCGTTAACACATTGGCTTATGCGTACAAGTTCGTAGTCGGATACATCCTAGGTTTTTTAAGGCAATTTTTAATATCATCCTTTGTACCTTTTCAACTTCCATCATTAATGTTTTACTAGAGCCTTCCCATATAGAAATGCCATAGGACAGGATAGATTTACCTAACGATTCATATTCATCCCAAGAGTCACCGTAAAACGAGAGGTTTGTGTCGTCAGCATATGAGGTTATTTTAAAATTTGGGATGTTTAATTGTCAAAGATCGTTTATGTAGCAAAGGAAGAGAGTTGGACCGCGAATACTCCCTCGTGGTACTCCGTAGTTGATTGTTCTTTCATTACTAAAAATCTCTCCTATCCTAAAAGTTGTAATTGTACATTTCTAATACCCATTTTTTCAAGTTTCTCGATCAGTTTAGAAGATGAAATAGTGTCAAAAGCTTTTTGCAGATCAATAAAGATTGTGATACATTTTTTATTGGAGTCTAATTTTTTCACAATAAATTCTGTAAAAATATGTATAACGTCCGTAGTTGATTTACTCTTTCGAAAACCGAATTGATCATTTGAGAGAATTTCATTATCTTCTAAATATTTTACAAGTCTAGTGTTTATTATTCTTTCAAGGAGCTTAGATATAGACGGGAGTAATGATTTTGTATGACAGTTAGTAATGATGTCCCGATTTCCGTTTTTAAAAATTGGACTTGTGATTGATCTTTTTAAAACTGTTTGAAAAATATCTTTTTCTAGATACCTATTAAAGCTATGATTAAGTGGGGGGTTTATAAATTATTTAAGACATTTTTAAATTTTTGGCGTAATACCATCCCAACCAGCACCACAATCAATCTTAAGATTAATAATGAGACGTTGGAGTTCTCCTTAACTTGTTTTAAATAGGACAAAAGACTTACTTTTGATTGTTACAATATTTAAGTTGGTAGGAAGAGGCAGAAGATCTATTTTAAGATGTTTATTTGACAACTCAGAGTCTATATTTGCATTGCAAAAAAAAAGTGTTTATAAATTTTACGGAACTTAGCGGGTTATTTTCAATCTTGAGAAGTTCAGCTGGTAGCTCTTTTGGTTTATTTAATTTATTTATATTTTTAACAACATTCCAAATTTTTAATTATCATTTCCAGCAGCTTTCAATTCATTTCTTTCATAATGATTATTTTGTTTTTTAATATATCATTACAAAAATTTCTGTATCGCTTATATTTACATTTATAAAATTTCATTTTGAGGATCTTTATTTAATTTATAATGCATTCTATCTCTGGTTCTTATACATCTTATTAAACTTACAGTTATCCAGGGTTTTATTGTGTTTTTCTTCGGGGTATTCTAATTTTTATTGAATTATTAACAATTATTTTTTGTATGTGTTCAATAATAAAGAGTATTGATTGATTTGGATTAAAATTTAGGTTTTTACAATCTTCATATAGGTTATCGAAAATTAATTTAATAATCAAATTAAGTATTGTAAATATTTTGTTTTATCGATTTAATGCAAAAAAGAACCGATTCGTGGTCAGTAATGCAAGTTAATAAAATAAAAGTATATGTGGGATATTTCGTTTTTAGAATTACATGGTCAAGGCAGGTATTACCCCTAGTGGGATGAAAATATGCCGGTATCATTCCATAGAAAGCCAGAACTTCTAAAAAATGGGATAACAGCGAATTAAGTTCAGCAATGTTAATATTTAAATCTCCCATCAGGAAAGTATTTTTAAAAGTAGATAGTACAGTTAAAGTGTTTTGTAACGATAGTAGGAATTTATCCAGCGATAGGTAGCTAGGGGATCTATATATAGCAATTATAGCTGTCTCGTTATTGATTTTTATTAATAAGGAGTTTGCTTCAGATAGAATAGGTTCTTCTACTTCAAATTTTAATTATTTCTTTATCATAACGACAACACCTTCGTTTTGATATTGATTATTAAGAATTACTAATACAGTAAAGGTTTCCGGTAGAGTTGCCAGGCTTGTTTAAATAAGAACTTTAGTAATTTCCAGTATAGTGGAGAGCTACACACAGTTGATCGCTGAAAAGCATCTGACCCCAACTTTGTAATCTCATCATAAATAAAGCTCATCTAATACTGTACACAATGAAAACTAAAAGGAGCAGTATGTAAAATTACTCCATTTATTTGGGGTATAAAATGGTTCATCTGCATCGCAACAGGATACTTTTAAAATCTAAGCTCTTCGTAACTGCTAAAAAACTGCCTATGTTGCCCTGCTTAGAAAAACTGAATGAAAATGAAAACTGTAACCGTAGTTGTTCAAGGGCTGAATGCTTAACGAAAACTTCACAATACGTGAGCAACAAAGGTTCGATCCCTATCGGTAGCGATAAAATTGAAGTTTGCAATTTTAAGTACTGGTTTAACACGTGCTCGAACATCGTGAGGAAACCTGCATTTCTAATTGCCCCATAACCTTCTTAAAATGAGAGGAGATGTGTGTTCTGTGTCCAGCAGTGGGATTTACATAGATGTAACTTTGCTATAAAGCCTTTATACCGAACTTGGCAATCTTTCCACATTTATGTTTCTGGTGGGACGTAATAAATTTTTGAAAAAAAAAGGTTTATCATTTTAAATCTAAATGAATACGTGAACTTTAACGTTTCATTTCACATTTACTCTTAACTTTTCTATTTATGAAAAACAACTGTAACAATAAAACGTCTACAAAGTAATTGCCGAAGTTAGTTTCAAATACTGTATTTGAAACTAACCGCACCAATAACTGCTTGAATACATTGTTTGATAATTTGCAGTTTTCAGTATTTTTCCTATGCACGCGCCTAAAAATCTAGAAACCTATGGTTTTGATGAGTGAGTAAGTAAGTGATAAAGATTTCAGACCTTAATGGCTATTGAACTATAATCGGATTATTCATAAAAATTGTGGTTCTTTGTTATGTAATTTATTTATTTATTTAGCCAAACTTATTACTAACATTACAGGGTCTAATGCCTTATGCGCTAGTGTAAAATTTTTAATTATTATAACATGTTATATATAATGCTGCCTTTGTAAATACACTCTGCAAACATATGAACATGTCTACTTCCTCATGTACTAGGTGAAGTGGTCTGATTATGCGAGTGTCCGGCGTTTTCTTTAGCAAGTAAGTCAATCGTGACACCGTCTCCGCCACACGTGCTGCTCCGGGACATTCAAATATATATCCTCCAAGAAGTAAGGACTGCCTATCTTTCCTTTTATCACTTGGAAAATATATGACACCCGTGCGAGGTCTCGCCTAACACGAAGTTTATTATATACCACTATTCGTAAAACGAATAAGGTTGAATATTTAAGTAGGTAAAAAAGATACGAGTATATGTTTGAAATAAAGAAACGTAATAAATTTGTTTTGAATTCTCTCCAGCATGAGTGAATATTATACTTAGTAGGTATCATGTCTAGCCCAGATAATCGCGTTGTACGCGAGCTGGCTCCTAACTAAAGCATTATACAATACTATCATGATTTTAATGTAGTAAAATAACGAGCCCTGCCCAGTACAAAACCTAAGTTGCGTATGCATTTGTGTAACAAATTGAAACGTGTGAAACGAACACCCATCAAATCCTTAACCTCGTTCACTCGTGCCATATCTACTCCATCCAGCACATAGCTATGCAGTACTGGATTGCGTGCACGAGAAAGAGTTAATATTACACATTTGGATGTATATTATTCTCACACCTTCCTATCACTCAAAGTTAATGTAATTGTAATGTTTTCGCCGCCAAGAGGAGGGGAGGGGAGCTTCTCATATTAGTACTCAAGATATAGTTATCGCATATTTTAAATTCTTTTTTTTTTCCGACTTTTGGTTTCCGAAATACCGCCATATATATTATGTTGCCCGGGGTTAAAGTAATATAATAAAGTAACGTAATGTGTGTAGTCACCCATAAAATAACGTAATCACAAAAATGAGACAGCCCTGTACATGAGATGTATACGTTGTTTCGGGGATGGCAGCGTGCCTTAGGCCAATGTTTACTTGAGGCGGTTGTGATTTACCGTACTGCCTAAATCACGAGCCGCCCGTGACCCTTGCGGTTGTGTTTATAACATATATAATACAAAAAGTTTTTTCTTGAATTTTTTTGTATTATGGTTGGAGCACGAATGGGTTAGCTCGACCGGGCACAAGCTCACACACAATACCAGCATAATATATCAACGTAATGCTGCTGTGTTTCTAATAGTGAGTGCAGAGAACTGAAAACCCTTTTTTAAGTTTTCTGTATTTTTTTTAAAATAGTTACCTCCACACCAGGATTTTCTCCTATATAGTCGGAGCAGTTTACGTATATTTATTTCACAAAGACAAACATCCAGAACCGGAACAACTATTTGTAGGCCATACAAATACTTCTACCGTGCGGGATTTGAACGCGCGGCCTTTAGCATTGCAACTTATTGCTAAGCCACTGGGTCACGGAGCCTTTTTACTGGATAGGAGGCATTCCATCTTATTCCTAAGGAATGACAGCGCATCTGCATTTAGATTCTTAATCGAAGATTGACGTAGATATCTATGGGCCACAGTATTCACTAACCATCAAGTGGGGTGTGTGCTCGTTTGTACTCTTATTTTTTATATAAAAACATTCGAAAGAATTTAATACTTATTTTATTTATGTGTGAAAATTTGCAGCCTGTATACGTCACAATTCTAGGGACAAGCCTTGACTCATGTTATATAGTCATAGATTGCTTGGTTCGCCACGTTGCTCAAGTACGTGTTGGCGGACTTCACATGTCCTCGAAATAGTTTATTCCTCACACGTGTTTCAGGTTTCCTCACTATGTTTCTTTAGTGCCGGCGGGGATCAAATTTTGGTCGATGATCAATTGTTGCTCGTGTACTTTGATATTTTTAGGCGGTAGGACTCCTTTTCTATATGTTAGCGGTATAAGAATAGCTATCAACTTTTTACGTGGTAGAGCCATGCTGCAGCTACATTAGTAGTATAGTTGTAATAAAAATTGGGTGGCTCAACCGGGGAAGGACCACGCTCTCAAAGAATGCCAGCGTAAAATGGCAGTTTGACACTGCTGTGTTTATTATGGTGAGTGTAGAGAACCGGATACCCATTTTACTGGAAAAGAAGCATTCCATCTTAGTCCTCACGTGTGACGACTCATCTGTATTTTGGTTCTTTATTAAGGATAAATGTATACGTCTATGGGTCACAAAAACCACTTGGTGGACTGTGTGCTCGTTTGTCACCCTATCCTATAAAAAATCGTCCCGTGGATCTCGTGAGAGGCGAAAGAGATAACAATTCAAAAAAAAAATATTGTGAAAAACCCGCACGTCAAACGTGACAACTTTGGCAAAATTTCACCTATTAGGTAATCTATGGAGCTAGCCTTTGTTCAGTAGAGTTCTTTTATAGGCTGTAATGGTTGGCGGGAATGGTTGGACTATTTTTCTGTTTTGGAATCTGTCTGGGTTGGTTTCACCCTCATAACGGTTTGTTGCCAAGCAGTAGTACGCGCAGAGCTGTGTTCCATTCTTATGGATATAGATTGTCAGAGGTTACCAGGCTACTGTAGACTTCTTTGTTTGAAGTTTGTTAAAGCTATCTATGGGCTTTTGTAGCCACTTACAATTAGCTGGATTGTAAATTTATTTGTTGTTTGTGTGTGAGCTATCGCGGCTGTATTTTACAATATAGCAGCCTATGGATAATGGTATGTCTGTGTTGAAACAAAGAAAGATGTGTACTTACCCTTAACTTTGCAGCTTGTGGACACTAGTTATTTTCTTGAGACAAAGAATCTAAAGATGTGCTCTAAGATGATTTTTTTATATAACTAAGGTTAATAAATTATCATATAGTCCATTGGATGGTAAAAAATGCTGTGGCCCATAGACATATACATTTATCCTCGCATATATATTAAGAATCAAAATGCTAATAAATAAACCCCTAAGGACTCGGAGGGATTGCTTGTAACCAGTAAAAGGGGCTTCGGTTTCTGTCACAGCGTACAAAATACAGCTGAATTATGCTGATATTTTACGCTGGTATTTTGTGCAAGTGTGGTCTTTCCCCGGTAGAGCCAAGCCGTTCATGCTGCAGCGATGGAACGCTGCCGCAAGGCCCTTCCACAGTTAATACGAGTACCTTTCAGTTTGTAACTGGCTCTATTTAATTTCAAACCGTAATAAAACACTAGATGAACTGCTGCTTTACAGAAGAAATGGGTGCGACCGTGATAATAACACATAATATATCTAGTTCGAATAGAAATCCTACCACTTGATCTTATTCTATTATATATATATATATATATGATTATACTTACTATATTAAATAAATGATGGCATAAGATTTTGGAAAGATTTTTATTTAACTACTTTTAGGCAGTGCCTTTTTGGTCGGCTCGACCGGGGAAGGATCACGCTCTCACAGAATACCAGCGTGAAATAGCAGTTTAAAAATTCTGTGTTTCGTATCGTGAGTGTTGAGAACGGGGAACCCTTTTTACTTGTACTCGTTGCTATTTCTAGTTGTATTTCACCTCAGTCCTCAGGGGTAACAACGCATCTGCATTTTGATTCTTAGTTAAGGATAAATGTAGATGTTGTTAACAGTGGTAGAGCCACGCGGCAGCTTTTGCTGTCGCACGGATGGGCCGGTTCGAACCGGTGTGGTACCACGTCTTCACAGAAAACCAGCGTGAAGTAGAGGTTTATCTCTGCGTTTCGCTTGGTGAGTGCAGGTGGCCGGAGGCCCTTTTTACTGAAAATGAGGCATTCCGTCTTAGTCCTCACGGGTGACAACGCATCTACATTTTGGTTTGGAATAGAGGATAGATGTAGATGTCTATGGGCCGCAGCAACCACTTATCATCAGGTGGACTGTGTGCTCGTTTGTCACCCTTATCCTATAAAAAAAATGTCTAAGAGCTAAATTGTCTACTTCCCTGACAGCTGATTCGTGTCAATAATAAGCCTCTTAGCACGCTTTTTTATTTAGTCCAAAGCTGGTAGAGAACCAGCTCATATATAACAGAAATACTCCATGCGCGACTAGAAGGGACACCTAACTAATGTTTGTATGTATTTAATTAATATATTTGTACTACTATATTATATTTATCACGCCATAAGAATTTGGAACTAATTTGGAAATTACGATTACATATGTTGTTGTTGTTTTTATTATTCGCTCGAAAGAGCAGGCAAAGGAACTATGCCATACAGCCTTGTCTTTTTATATGGAATTTCACTGCTTCACAATATGTTGATGCGTCGCATTGTGCAGCCCTTGGGATATTTTGACGGCAACTTGAGCCAGCAGATAGCTGACAGTTGGAGATGGTATCTAAAGACGCCTATGCAAACAAACAGCTTATCTTGAGAATCCATCACCATCAGAGCACTTGTTTCACCGTTTCCACTAATAGTTCACATGCGTAGACAGTTAATACATAAAATCGCACCACTTTTACATATCAAATTCCACTTCAAACTATTCTTTAAACTATAATAAAAGAGCAGCATACCGCGGCTGGTTAAGTTCCCGCCAAAACTCACGATTACATATTATGATTATGACAAATTACACAACGACGACTGCATCCTTTGTAAGGCTTGCTCAACCACTATCTCACAGAGTTTTGTTGTTTTCTTATTTTAATACTGCTCCTATTTCCATCCTTTCTTTTGAATTAAATATTTAATATATTTATGACTGATATAATGTAATAGAACGTAGTAGGGGTACTGTTGTACAAATAAGGTTTAAATAAATAAAGACCTACACCATATCATCCCGTGGGTGTCGTAAGAGACAACAAAGGGAAACAAATCAGGAGATGGTTTTACGTGGTACAGCCATGCTGCAGCTATATTAGTAGTATAGTTGTAGTACAAATGGGTCGGCTCGACCGGAAAAAGACCACGCTCTCACAGAAAACCAGCGTAAAATAGCAGCTTAACACTGGTTTGTTTCGTATGGTGAGTGTAGAGAACCGGAGACCCATTTTACTGGAAAAGTGGCATTCCATCTTAGTCCTCACGGTTGACAACGCATCTGCATTTTGAGCCTTTATTGAGTATAGACGTAGATGTCTATGGGCTACAGCAACCACTTACCATCTGGTGGAATGTGTACTCGTTTGTCGCCCTATGCTATAAAAAAAAATGGGTAGCAGCGTCTTCTTTTTTATATTCTACTAAGCCAGCGCTTATCTACAATCCCACCTGATGGTAAGTGGTGAAGTAGCCTAAAATGGTAAAGCGTACTGACTTAACAAAAGCCTCTTGCCTTGAAGACACCCACACTGTAATCGAAAGCAGCAAGTGCTTCCCCATTGTTCTCAGTGCCCTACGTGTGTGGTATACACTAGAAGGTCCCCAGCTGACCGATTTAGGTGAAACCCATATTGCTGATCACTAAGGAGGTCATTCTGTTCAATATGCGCTCCGTAATCTTGCAGAATATGGAGATATTCGGCAAGGCAGAAGGCTGCCTTTTTTTGGAACAAGCTGGACATTGACCAGCTTCCAGGATTTTGGCACTATTCCAGTCCTAAATGAGAGGCAGAACAAGCGTGTCAGCACAGGAGACTACTCAGGTACACAAGCCTTTAGTATACCATCAGGTTCACTAGATTTATTCACATCTAGACATCGCAATGTTTTAAGAACCTCCTTATTTTTTATACGAACCTCGAACATAGCGGTCCCTCAGTAAAGTAATTTAGGTGGAACGTTGTTGCCACTGAATTGCAAAAGAAAAGGACGTGAATTGTAGGCAAAGAGAGATGCGAACCAGTCCGCTATCTCTTTAGCCGTATACGCCAGTGTGCCATCTGGTTTTACCAACGGAGGCAGTGTAGGCCGACAAAAGTTTGTCTTGACCGCTTTGGCCAGAGACCAAAAAGTTCTAGTACCGGATGGTCTGCCAGAGGGTTTTGCGCCAATATGTTTAATGCGATCGCGACTAACTTTCCGTAATGCTTTTTTGTAGAACTTGGCGGCCTGGTTGAAAGTTCTCTTCTTGGAACTTTGCGGTATTCCTAATTACGACTGAAAATAAAAAAACCCGCTTGCCATACGTGGCAACTATGGCAAATATCCCCCCCAGCCAACCTATGGGGAAGTCCTATGTTCAACAGTGGCCTTAGATCGGCTGTAACGGTAACTGTAGATAAAGACATTAATGAACAAAAAAATAGTAATTTCTCTTTGAAACATAGATTATACAGGATAGAATAGATAGCACATTTCATTGTGGTAAGTTAGACTCGAAACGTACTAATATTTCATCTTTAAATCGTATAAATAACACCTGCTCACCAAATTTGCGACTGAAGCACACACCCCTTGTAAAATATATATTCGCCCTAACTTTGCATATTTATTAACTTTACCCCAAATCTGATGTTAAGATCATGTTAAATTTAGACAGTTATGATTATAATTTAGTCCAATGATAAGATTGGCTTGTGGTGATAGCATGAAAAATTCATAATCAGATTTTGTCCCGTGGGTGTAGTAAGAGGCGACTAAGGTATATACCAAAAAGACTAAATGGTTCTGATGACTGCTATAATTATCTCGTTTTTGTCAGGCGTAAAATATCAAAAAAGGTGAGAGCAATCGGCTTCATAGTGCCAAACGTATACTGCGATCGTTAAAGAGGGCTTCCATGACTTTTTCTGCAAACAGGGCGTTGCCACTTAAAAATGAGAAGAAATATTATACAGATTATTTTGTTCTAAAAATGTAATTATTAATGTATTCTTTCTGAAATATTATTTGTCATCATCATCATTACAGCCCTTCACAAGTCCACTGCTGAACATAGGCCTCCCCCAAAGAATGCCACAAAGCACGGTCCTGAGCCACCTGCATCCATCGACTTCCTGCATATCTTACCAGGTCGTCACTCCATCTAGTGGGGGGACGCCCTACACTTCGCCTGCCGGTACGAGGCTGCCACTCGAGAACCTTTCTATACCCCCCATGATATTATTTGTATTTTATATAAATTAGATCAGGGACCTTGGTGTCTTGTTGGATTGTAAGATGCAACTGACCGCTCACACTGATAATATTATCAAAAAGGTGGCTTGTATGTTGGGATTCCTAAAAAGAAACGCGAAAGGCTTACGATTTGTCCAAATTAAGAAGGTTCTTTTCAACGCACTAGTACGTAGCCACCTCGAATTTGCAAGTATTGCATGGAACCCAGTCTATAGTGCATCTTCTCAGTGAATCGAAACAATTTAAAGAGCTTTTACGTGCTTCCTTCCTTTTTCGACTCCAGGCATATCGCATTGACACCCCTATAGTCAGAGGCTAGCATTTTTTTAAAATGACGACCTTACGTGACCGACGTCTCATTGCAGACTTAATGTTTCTACACAAGTTACTGCATAGCAAAATCAAAAGTACGCATCTCCTCGATCGCATCAAATTAATTATCCCGTACAGATATCCCCGATATCCGATTCGCAAACTATTTAGCATACCTAGCCACAAAACAAATTTAGGCGCGCATTATCCCCTAGCCAGTATATGTAACACATACAATGAAATTGTGACCAAGGTACCGGACATTGACATTTTCAACGACTCTGCCCGATGCTTCAAAAAAAATTTACCAATTTCTTTTCACTCTCTTAGCACACACTTATTCTTTAGTTAGTTTTTTCTTAATGTAAGTTATATCGTATTAAGTACCATCATAATATAATAAGCTACACATTACGGTAAATGTTGTGTATACCTGTAATTGGCAAACATATTTAACCATATACTTTTATTATCGTGTTGTTGTTAATGTTTCATGTGTTTTGCTGTTGGTGTACCTTATAAAAAAATAAATAAATAAAATTACAAATGGATAAACCAAACAACTATTTCCAAATTAATGGGTTGACTGGTAGAGAATGCCTCAAGGCATTAAGCCTTGAATGATTTAATTTTGAATTAAATGATTAGGGAAAGCAAAAAATAATAATAAAATAAATAAATAAAGTAATAAATAAAAAAGTACACAATATTAAGGAGCTAACCACAGAGGCATTGTTTTGCGTATTTCTATACTAGTGAACCGTGTAACGTGGCGTTGGCGTTGTAAGAATTTCCAGTACACAATATCATCCCGTGTTCACATCCATACTAACCAACTGATATCAAAGTGAAATTATTTTCAATGAACTTTTTTTTTAATAACAGTCGAAATAAATAATCTTATAACTACGTAGAAGTATGAATTGTATTCTGCTCTTGATATGGTGCACTTTTTTTTATTATATAAGTACAAAATAAAGCTGGTGGAAGATATTTAAGTGGAGTGGATCGTGAGTTTTTGGTTTGATGAATTATTATATAACATAATAATATAAAAGTCTTTCGTAGTATATTATTATTGATAGACGTATTATATTATTGATTAACAAATACAAATAAATAAATTGCTGGCGTCTATTAAAATGAAGCGTCATTTAAATAATATAATATTTCTTTCATGGTAAGATGAGGAAAAGTGCGAGTGAGATGGAAATTATTCCATCTCGCTTCCTTATAGCCGCCAAGTCGTCTATACTACGTCACAAGCGGTCGTGACGGAAAAATCTTACAATTTTTGTTATTTAACCCTCATCCGCCAAATCCGTTCCGTTCGATAAAGAACTTCGTTAAAATAATAACATCATTGCTTACGGCGTAATATAAAAGCAATATAAAATCTATGTATGAGACAAAACGAGAGCCTGCACATTACATATCTAACTTTCGGTTCCACAAGGGGGTCCACGAGGCATTTAACAACTATTTTATTGAATTGACAAATAATGCAAATATATTACGAGATACTCCTAATGACATTTTAAATAACTCTATTTATTTGACCCCCATTGACGAATATCATGTTAGGAAAATAATTTTATCACTGAATAACACAAATTCAGAAGGATACGACGAGGTATCTACAAAGATTATCAAGATATGTAATGAACAATTAGGCGTTATTTTGGCGTTTCTGATAAATCTGTCAATGGTTTCAGGGAAATATCCGGACAGATTAAAATTCTCATTGGTGAAGCCACTATTTAAAAAGGATAAAAGGACACTCGTAAGTAACTACCGGCCCATTACGCTGGTTCCTATCTTATCCAAAGTGTATGAGAGGGTTATGTATCATAACTTACATCGTTTTTCCATAAATATCATATACTAAAACATAATGAATATGGATTTCGAAAAAGCAAATCAACTACACCCTTACACAGCTAAATAATAAACAATATACAACGGCGCCCTTTTTTGATATGTCGCAAGCGTTCGATTTTGTTTCGCATGATCAACTTCTAGTAAAGTTAGAGCACTGTGGCGTTAGAGGCATTGCTTTGAACTGGAGACATATTTGCAAAATAGAATGCAATCAGTAGAAATAGCAAAACTAGACTAAATATGTAGTGAAAAACTACAGGTCTGAACATAGGGAAAATAACTTTGGCGTTCCTTAGGAAGTGTACTGGGACTTCTTCAGTTCCTGATTTATATTAATAATTTCCCAAATGTACCGATGTATCCTATTCGCTGATGATATATCTGTAATAGTAACAACTGATAACAAATTGACATTAAATTACCACAAATATGACATTAATGAAACTATAATTCAAATAATTAATTGGCTTAGAAATAATAATTTAATTATCAATATTGAAAAAACGAATTTAATTAACTTTAATAATATACAAAATCTGACATTAAATATAACTTATGAAGGACAAATACTTAAAAATACAACAACAACGACGTTCTTGGGTATAGAAATTGAGCAAAAATTTGACTGGAAACAACAAGTTAAAAAAGTGTGCAACAAAATCAATCATTTCTCATTTGCAATTTATAAATTGACAAAAATAGCAGGAAAGAGTACAGCTCTCATTGCGTACTTTGCTTACGTTGAATCAGTTCTGGGATACGGACTGATCATATGGGGTAACAGCACGGACATAAAAAGCCGTTCATTGCACAAAAAACTGTGTTAGAGCTATATGTGCTACTGCACCTGACGAACCATGTTAGCCTTTCTTTAAATCTTTGAACATTTTGACACTTCCTTGTCTATATATTTTTGAAGCGGCCAAATTCGTAATGAACAATTTAAATTATTTTATACAAGCTAATGACGTCTACAAACAAAGCAACAGGAATAGGAATAGGTTGGTTTCCCCTATAATTCCTAAGAGTGCGAGATTACATAAAAATTGCTACTGGATTTTATTATTAGTGCAATAAAGTAGTATCTCAAGGTGGATTTTTTAGGGTAGAGAAACGGAATTACCCGCTATTCACATATAATCTCGGCTTTGAGCTATCTGACACAAAATTTTTGTAAAAACTAACAAAACACCTAGGCCTCATTTCACCATGAAAAACAAAAAAGGCCTGGATGCCCCTAGCACTGAAGTATGCATTAGTACACACTAATGAATGTAATGAAATAATTTTGTGCATAGGCACCGTTGATTTATCTCAACAATCTTCTTGTCTGGAATTAGGTAGTACTTTTTACATTTGTTTTCTCCTGAACTGCATTTATGATAAGCAAATATCAACAAGAACGTTAGTTGTTTTAAGACCAAAAAAGCACATACACAATAAATAATATATTTTATTCGTGTTTTTATCAAAAAATACAAATTTTTGCCCTACATTCCTACTAGTTTCGAGACATTTTAGCTATTTAACATATTAAATCTACCTGATAGGCTATAGGTGATATGAGTATATTTCAGAGATGACAGCTAACATCAAATGAAAACGACATCAATCCGCCATTAGTGTTGCATTTTTTGGTGGGAATAAAATATTAATACCACTAAAATTAAGGCAAATTCGTGGATTTAAATGATCAAAAGTGGTTTAATATTTTATTTTAATTTATATCCTTACTAGTACAAAACTATGCCTACGCTTCATACAATTTTGGACCGTCTCCTTTCTTACCTTGATAAACAACTGTTATGTAACATCTCATTTGAGGACTGTCCATCGGTTGCATTAAAATTTACCTTGCTGCGGCAGTGCTGTGGCGGTAATTATGTATGTAAAGTATAAAATAGTCATTAAGCCCTTTTATATACATATATACAATATGTCTATTGTCTGAAATTGGGGTAGGTGCTACCGTAAAAGTAATAAATTTACTTATTGTTCTTCCTATTATGATTTGGGTTCATTTTGTGATATTACGAGTAAATAGTTCTTTTCTGGTGTTTATAGGATGCAAAAAAACTTCAATACAATCAAAGCTGAAGTGCAACACAATTTGGTTTACATAGTTGAATTTCACAAAAAAAATCTTTACTCATACCATTCTATAGAGAAAAATATGAGTATATTATCAATTACCTCACAATATTACATTTATGTCTCTAAAACTCTATGAAATTCAGGAAATGTGTTATTTATTTGCAAAAAAAAAGCAAATAAGCAAAGCAGGTAAAGTATTTTAAAAAGAGAATACATTAATTTTTACTGTACATAGTACCAGGTATTCATTCCCATCTCATCCTAAAATAAGTGGTATTTGTATTGAAAGAGCAATGGCAGAAAAATAGCGTCTAGAAATAAGTTATATATAAAATGAGTTTTATTATATTTCTATGATTTTTCAAATAAAAATGTATTTTAATTAAAGCCACAGAAAAAAACAAACATTTTTGGGAATATCAAATGACTTAAATCATTTAACTCTATTCAAATGTTGCCATTTAGTATATTCATACTATTTTCCTATATACTTTGTAAGACTACCAACACAACACACAAAATATTTTTATATTAAGTTATTATTAGTAATAACTGTACTATCAGTAATAATAAAAATAATAGTGATATGGCTGAGAATAAGTCTCTTCCAAAGAATTTCCTACAATAATGTATTATCTCAATCATAGTACTATGTAACAATTCCATTTAATGTTATGCCAACACAAGCTAAAATAAAATGTCACTTTTTTTTACTGGCTATACGGCTCTGGGTTCTAGCCCTTCTGAGAATGTCACTATGATACAAAAGCTCTGGAGCCATGCCAGAAATATACATTTATAGTATGCAAATAGACAACAGAGATACAATAATCTAAAAACTCTCAATTATGTATTATGTATTAAGCTAACATCAAACAACCACAGGAAGCATGACGTTTTCCAAGTGATATAGGACATAACCTAAAAAGGTTCAAATTTAAATATCTTTTTTTTTGACGCCTTCTCAGTACGAAATTCTTTGACAGATTTATTAAGGGACTGACGCTTAACATTTTAAGATATTTTTGGTATATAGACGCTACCATTTCTTCTCAAGTAATTTTATGTATGAAAGTCTGCCATTGCACTTTTTAGAAAGTCAACAAACTATTAGTAATGTTAGCGTTCGAATTTGAAATAGTATAAAATAAATAAACAATAATTCGTAATGGAAAATTATATTATCTAGATTTATATATTGTTTATTATTTGTTTAGTTGTAAATTGTGTAATAATGATAACTTATACAAGAAATTATTAAAAGAAAATAATCACAACCTTAAACATGTACATAATACAACACAGGATGCGTCAACGAATATAATTAATTGATCAAAGTAACTTACCTGTAAGTGCCCTTCGATCAAAAATTATAATTATGAAATAGACGCCTGCTCTGTGTACAACCCTACCCTGCTCTATATTATTACCCACCCTTAGTGCTCGCTTGCGTTTTAATTATTTTTCGTAATTCTAAAGGATATAAATTCACAATGACATGAGGTTTATATTGTTGCCGGTGGAAGCTGATACAGGTTGGTATACCAGTACAAATCTTATTCCCCCCCCGGAAGGTTAAAATTTGTGTGATTCGGTCCGTCAATTCATGACTACGTAGTATATAAACAAAAAGGAGGCGTCCATTTCATGTAATTTTGGTCGAAGCAAACTTACAGGTAAGTTACTCTGATCAATTACTTTTGGGCCACTTTCCATCAGGTGTTCTGTATGCTCCTTTGTCTCTCTTATTCCATAAAAATTAACTTTGATCATTTTCATATCCTTAAATACGTCTCTTTTACTCACAACTTGACATTAAAGTCAAAAATGCATTTTTATCCAACAAAATATTAATTATAGTGATTCCGCTAACGGACAACAAAGGAATATGCGGAATCGCTAGCAACGCGAGGTGAAAGCTTTGTATAATATTACGTCGTGAATTTTATGAGCACTCTGTATTCATGATTTTAATAGTGGTTCTTATTTGCCTTGTTTCATAAACAAAGAGATTGCAAACCGACTAACGCGGCTGATGCGTACTATAATAACATAAAACGACATGCCCGCCTGTCCCATATTGGTCTGGAAGTGATTGGTCCTATGTTTATGAGGACTTATAACATATTTTTTCATTGTTTATCAATCAATTACTTTATAAATATATTTTTATCACATATTGCTAGAATTTTATGCAATACTTAATAAGTCGGGAATCAATACGTTAAAGTTAAATGCGTTAAAATCCGTAAAATTAATTTCATTTAATGTATGGAATATTTTAATGTTTTGTTTTTACACTTGACTTTGAAGAATGTGCCAGATGTGTTACCTATCTAGCATGTAGTATAAAGTCCTAAAATAATCTTGGGTTTGGGATTGAGTAGGCGTCGGTATAGTCACGGCCAACTTCTTTCACAAAGTGATTTCTTATATTTACGCGAACACTACACATTTAAATGAAACTAATTTTACGGATTTTATCGCGTATATTAACTTATTTTACATTCCCGACGTTTCAAGCACTTTACAGCACCCATGGTCACGGGGGGGACTGAGGTGTATGACGTCCCAATGTCATAGTTAACCACGGCTACCTCCAGATTAAAAATTATTAATTTTTGTTCCGATCTACGCAGTATGAACTTACAGTATCATGAAGTCTTGCAGTTGTATGCTTTGGTTGGGATTTAATTTTATTAATTATGGGATCCCAAGCAGATGGTAGCACCCAGCCATCTTCTCTATTGAAATTAGGATGTTTTTTGATTTCAATAGCCTCGCGAATCATCCTTGGAAGGAATCGGTGTTCTTTAGCGAGGATTTGTGGTCTATCAAATCTAATGTAGTGACGGGGGCGATCCTGTACATGTTCACAGACTGCAGACTTCCCGGAGCGTCTATTCTTCACATCAGCTATGTGTTCTTTAACGCGGGTTTTTATGGATCTTTTAGTTTGTCCTATATAAGAGAGACCACATTCACAATCCAGCTTGTACACTCCTGCATCTTGCAGAGGAATATTACACTTGACTGATGGTAAAAACTGACTAATCTTCTTCGGCGGCTTGAAATATGTTTTAATGGAAGCACGCTTCAAGATGTAGCCAATCTTGTCAGTGACACCTCTGACATATGGCAGTACAGCAGGCACTCGCTCGACTGTGGCCGGCTTCACTCGTTCACTGTGACGTAGGCGCGGGACCCGAAGCTTATTGTCGTGCAAAACTTGCTTGACGTGTTGGAGCTCGGCGGCCAGGTGTTTACTGTCACAGATCCCTCGTGCTCTCTGAAACAAAGATTTACCCACGGTAGCTAACTGTGAAGGATGGTGGTGAGAATCACCGTTTAAATATCTATCTGTATGGGTCTTTTTTCTATACACAGTGTGGCTCAAGGTGTTATCAGGATTCCGAATTACTAATACATCTAGAAAAGCTAAAGAATTGTTTGCCTCTAACTCCATTGTGAACTGAATTTTAGAATTTAAGGAGTTAAGATGGTCTAAAAATGCAGTTACTTTATCTAAAGGTAGAATTGTGAAAGTGTCGTCTACGTACCGCTTGTAGAATCTTGGGTTTATGGGAGAAGTAAGCAGGGCTTTCTCCTCAAAGTCCTCCATGAATATATCGGCGACAATGGGAGATACAGGTGAGCCCATCGCCACTCCATCTACTTGCTTGTAGAACTCCTCCTTCCACAATAGGTAGCCAGATGTAAGGCAGTGTCTGAGTAATACTGCATATTCTACGGGCATGTTGTTTTCCTCTAGCCTTCTAGTAACAATCGAGATGCAGTCTTCAACAGGTAGGCATGTGAATAGAGACTGCACATCAAAACTCACCATAGTTTCATTGTCTGCCAGATGTAGGTCTTTAATCTCGCTGACAAATTGGTAGGAATCCTTTGTGTGTGCTCTTGTATGTCCCTTGAGCGGTGAGAGTATATTCGCTAAGTATTGAGCCAATCTGTAAGTTGGTGAATCGATTTGGCTCACTATAGGACGTAGTGGAGCATTGGGCTTGTGTATTTTTGGTAACCCATACAACTTCGGTGGTTTAGCACACGTAGGTATTATCGATTTTACGTCTAGATTTAATTTTTCGGAGTGTTTCTTTATGAGATCACTAGTTGTTTTAAGTGTGTTATTTGTTGGGTCATTTTTAACCTTTTTATACGTACTTGCATCCGACAAAAGTTCTTGTATTTTAGAATTATAATCTGACGTATCCATAACTACCGTGGCATTTCCCTTATCTGCGCGGAGAATCGTGAGTTCTGGTTTATTGCGTAGGTTAGTCAACGCTTTGAATTCGTCTTTAGGTAGATTCGGTTTTGGCGCTGAACTTCGACGTAACATAGACGAAATGTCTTGACGTATCGCTTCCAAATCCTCCTTTTGCATATTGTTTTTAAATAAACAGTCCTCGACACTACAGATAATTTGTTCGTACGGTAATTTTTTCGGTGTTATAGCAAAATTAAGACCTTTCGATAATACTCTAATTGTTGCATCATCCAGAGTTTGTTTAGACAGATTATAGACCGCGTTTAATCTATGATCCGCGTTCGTAGTCGACGGTTGCGTTTCGTTCTCACGTCGACGCAGATGTTTGACATTTAATTTGCTCGTTAATTTTTGATATTTTATTATATGTTTGTTTTTGCATTCATTATATTTATTAATTTCTCGTTTATTTAACGTTTCGATGCAAACATTATAATCAAATGTCGTTAAAACTGCCTTTAAATCACTGAATGATGTGTCTATGGATTTGTTTATGGTATGTAGATCGGAGCGTTTTTGTTGGATTACCGTTCGTAACAACTTTTTACTTGCCTCATTTAAGATCTTAGCGCTTCCTCGAATGTCCTTTTTAGTGGATATTTTGACACACGTAGGGATGATATTATTATCACGACAGCGTTTTAAAAAGTTTAGTGCTGTTATATATCTTGCGCGCTTAGTCACGAGATCTTCTAATCGGCGAATTTTATTTGCAATTACCAGTCCGTACTGGTTCACATAGTGATTTCTTATATTTACGCGAACACTACACATTTAAATGAAACTAATTTTACGGATTTTATCGCGTATATTAACTTATTTTACATTCCCGACGTTTCAAGCACTTTACAGCACCCATGGTCACGGGGGGGACTGAGGTGTATGACGTCCCAATGTCATAGTTAACCACGGCTACCTCCAGATTAAAAATTATTAATTTTTGTTCCGATCTACGCAGTATGAACTTACAGTATCATGAAGTCTTGCAGTTGTATGCTTTGGTTGGGATTTAATTTTATTAATTATGGGATCCCAAGCAGATGGTAGCACCCAGCCATCTTCTCTATTGAAATTAGGATGTTTTTTGATTTCAATAGCCTCGCGAATCATCCTTGGAAGGAATCGGTGTTCTTTAGCGAGGATTTGTGGTCTATCAAATCTAATGTAGTGACGGGGGCGATCCTGTACATGTTCACAGACTGCAGACTTCCCGGAGCGTCTATTCTTCACATCAGCTATGTGTTCTTTAACGCGGGTTTTTATGGATCTTTTAGTTTGTCCTATATAAGAGAGACCACATTCACAATCCAGCTTGTACACTCCTGCATCTTGCAGAGGAATATTACACTTGACTGATGGTAAAAACTGACTAATCTTCTTCGGCGGCTTGAAATATGTTTTAATGGAAGCACGCTTCAAGATGTAGCCAATCTTGTCAGTGACACCTCTGACATATGGCAGTACAGCAGGCACTCGCTCGACTGTGGCCGGCTTCACTCGTTCACTGTGACGTAGGCGCGGGACCCGAAGCTTATTGTCGTGCAAAACTTGCTTGACGTGTTGGAGCTCGGCGGCCAGGTGTTTACTGTCACAGATCCCTCGTGCTCTCTGAAACAAAGATTTACCCACGGTAGCTAACTGTGAAGGATGGTGGTGAGAATCACCGTTTAAATATCTATCTGTATGGGTCTTTTTTCTATACACAGTGTGGCTCAAGGTGTTATCAGGATTCCGAATTACTAATACATCTAGAAAAGCTAAAGAATTGTTTGCCTCTAACTCCATTGTGAACTGAATTTTAGAATTTAAGGAGTTAAGATGGTCTAAAAATGCAGTTACTTTATCTAAAGGTAGAATTGTGAAAGTGTCGTCTACGTACCGCTTGTAGAATCTTGGGTTTATGGGAGAAGTAAGCAGGGCTTTCTCCTCAAAGTCCTCCATGAATATATCGGCGACAATGGGAGATACAGGTGAGCCCATCGCCACTCCATCTACTTGCTTGTAGAACTCCTCCTTCCACAATAGGTAGCCAGATGTAAGGCAGTGTCTGAGTAATACTGCATATTCTACGGGCATGTTGTTTTCCTCTAGCCTTCTAGTAACAATCGAGATGCAGTCTTCAACAGGTAGGCATGTGAATAGAGACTGCACATCAAAACTCACCATAGTTTCATTGTCTGCCAGATGTAGGTCTTTAATCTCGCTGACAAATTGGTAGGAATCCTTTGTGTGTGCTCTTGTATGTCCCTTGAGCGGTGAGAGTATATTCGCTAAGTATTGAGCCAATCTGTAAGTTGGTGAATCGATTTGGCTCACTATAGGACGTAGTGGAGCATTGGGCTTGTGTATTTTTGGTAACCCATACAACTTCGGTGGTTTAGCACACGTAGGTATTATCGATTTTACGTCTAGATTTAATTTTTCGGAGTGTTTCTTTATGAGATCACTAGTTGTTTTAAGTGTGTTATTTGTTGGGTCATTTTTAACCTTTTTATACGTACTTGCATCCGACAAAAGTTCTTGTATTTTAGAATTATAATCTGACGTATCCATAACTACCGTGGCATTTCCCTTATCTGCGCGGAGAATCGTGAGTTCTGGTTTATTGCGTAGGTTAGTCAACGCTTTGAATTCGTCTTTAGGTAGATTCGGTTTTGGCGCTGAACTTCGACGTAACATAGACGAAATGTCTTGACGTATCGCTTCCAAATCCTCCTTTTGCATATTGTTTTTAAATAAACAGTCCTCGACACTACAGATAATTTGTTCGTACGGTAATTTTTTCGGTGTTATAGCAAAATTAAGACCTTTCGATAATACTCTAATTGTTGCATCATCCAGAGTTTGTTTAGACAGATTATAGACCGCGTTTAATCTATGATCCGCGTTCGTAGTCGACGGTTGCGTTTCGTTCTCACGTCGACGCAGATGTTTGACATTTAATTTGCTCGTTAATTTTTGATATTTTATTATATGTTTGTTTTTGCATTCATTATATTTATTAATTTCTCGTTTATTTAACGTTTCGATGCAAACATTATAATCAAATGTCGTTAAAACTGCCTTTAAATCACTGAATGATGTGTCTATGGATTTGTTTATGGTATGTAGATCGGAGCGTTTTTGTTGGATTACCGTTCGTAACAACTTTTTACTTGCCTCATTTAAGATCTTAGCGCTTCCTCGAATGTCCTTTTTAGTGGATATTTTGACACACGTAGGGATGATATTATTATCACGACAGCGTTTTAAAAAGTTTAGTGCTGTTATATATCTTGCGCGCTTAGTCACGAGATCTTCTAATCGGCGAATTTTATTTGCAATTACCAGTCCGTACTGGTTCACATAGTGATTTCTTATATTTACGCGAACACTACACATTTAAATGAAACTAATTTTACGGATTTTATCGCGTATATTAACTTATTTTACATTCCCGACGTTTCAAGCACTTTACAGCACCCATGGTCACGGGGGGGACTGAGGTGTATGACGTCCCAATGTCATAGTTAACCACGGCTACCTCCAGATTAAAAATTATTAATTTTTGTTCCGATCTACGCAGTATGAACTTACAGTATCATGAAGTCTTGCAGTTGTATGCTTTGGTTGGGATTTAATTTTATTAATTATGGGATCCCAAGCAGATGGTAGCACCCAGCCATCTTCTCTATTGAAATTAGGATGTTTTTTGATTTCAATAGCCTCGCGAATCATCCTTGGAAGGAATCGGTGTTCTTTAGCGAGGATTTGTGGTCTATCAAATCTAATGTAGTGACGGGGGCGATCCTGTACATGTTCACAGACTGCAGACTTCCCGGAGCGTCTATTCTTCACATCAGCTATGTGTTCTTTAACGCGGGTTTTTATGGATCTTTTAGTTTGTCCTATATAAGAGAGACCACATTCACAATCCAGCTTGTACACTCCTGCATCTTGCAGAGGAATATTACACTTGACTGATGGTAAAAACTGACTAATCTTCTTCGGCGGCTTGAAATATGTTTTAATGGAAGCACGCTTCAAGATGTAGCCAATCTTGTCAGTGACACCTCTGACATATGGCAGTACAGCAGGCACTCGCTCGACTGTGGCCGGCTTCACTCGTTCACTGTGACGTAGGCCGGGACCCGAAGCTTATTGTCGTGCAAAACTTGCTTGACGTGTTGGAGCTCGGCGGCCAGGTGTTTACTGTCACAGATCCCTCGTGCTCTCTGAAACAAAGATTTACCCACGGTAGCTAACTGTGAAGGATGGTGGTGAGAATCACCGTTTAAATATCTATCTGTATGGGTCTTTTTTCTATACACAGTGTGGCTCAAGGTGTTATCAGGATTCCGAATTACTAATACATCTAGAAAAGCTAAAGAATTGTTTGCCTCTAACTCCATTGTGAACTGAATTTTAGAATTTAAGGAGTTAAGATGGTCTAAAAATGCAGTTACTTTATCTAAAGGTAGAATTGTGAAAGTGTCGTCTACGTACCGCTTGTAGAATCTTGGGTTTATGGGAGAAGTAAGCAGGGCTTTCTCCTCAAAGTCCTCCATGAATATATCGGCGACAATGGGAGATACAGGTGAGCCCATCGCCACTCCATCTACTTGCTTGTAGAACTCCTCCTTCCACAATAGGTAGCCAGATGTAAGGCAGTGTCTGAGTAATACTGCATATTCTACGGGCATGTTGTTTTCCTCTAGCCTTCTAGTAACAATCGAGATGCAGTCTTCAACAGGTAGGCATGTGAATAGAGACTGCACATCAAAACTCACCATAGTTTCATTGTCTGCCAGATGTAGGTCTTTAATCTCGCTGACAAATTGGTAGGAATCCTTTGTGTGTGCTCTTGTATGTCCCTTGAGCGGTGAGAGTATATTCGCTAAGTATTGAGCCAATCTGTAAGTTGGTGAATCGATTTGGCTCACTATAGGACGTAGTGGAGCATTGGGCTTGTGTATTTTTGGTAACCCATACAACTTCGGTGGTTTAGCACACGTAGGTATTATCGATTTTACGTCTAGATTTAATTTTTCGGAGTGTTTCTTTATGAGATCACTAGTTGTTTTAAGTGTGTTATTTGTTGGGTCATTTTTAACCTTTTTATACGTACTTGCATCCGACAAAAGTTCTTGTATTTTAGAATTATAATCTGACGTATCCATAACTACCGTGGCATTTCCCTTATCTGCGCGGAGAATCGTGAGTTCTGGTTTATTGCGTAGGTTAGTCAACGCTTTGAATTCGTCTTTAGGTAGATTCGGTTTTGGCGCTGAACTTCGACGTAACATAGACGAAATGTCTTGACGTATCGCTTCCAAATCCTCCTTTTGCATATTGTTTTTAAATAAACAGTCCTCGACACTACAGATAATTTGTTCGTACGGTAATTTTTTCGGTGTTATAGCAAAATTAAGACCTTTCGATAATACTCTAATTGTTGCATCATCCAGAGTTTGTTTAGACAGATTATAGACCGCGTTTAATCTATGATCCGCGTTCGTAGTCGACGGTTGCGTTTCGTTCTCACGTCGACGCAGATGTTTGACATTTAATTTGCTCGTTAATTTTTGATATTTTATTATATGTTTGTTTTTGCATTCATTATATTTATTAATTTCTCGTTTATTTAACGTTTCGATGCAAACATTATAATCAAATGTCGTTAAAACTGCCTTTAAATCACTGAATGATGTGTCTATGGATTTGTTTATGGTATGTAGATCGGAGCGTTTTTGTTGGATTACCGTTCGTAACAACTTTTTACTTGCCTCATTTAAGATCTTAGCGCTTCCTCGAATGTCCTTTTTAGTGGATATTTTGACACACGTAGGGATGATATTATTATCACGACAGCGTTTTAAAAAGTTTAGTGCTGTTATATATCTTGCGCGCTTAGTCACGAGATCTTCTAATCGGCGAATTTTATTTGCAATTACCAGTCCGTACTGGTTCACATAGTGATTTCTTATATTTACGCGAACACTACACATTTAAATGAAACTAATTTTACGGATTTTATCGCGTATATTAACTTATTTTACATTCCCGACGTTTCAAGCACTTTACAGCACCCATGGTCACGGGGGGGACTGAGGTGTATGACGTCCCAATGTCATAGTTAACCACGGCTACCTCCAGATTAAAAATTATTAATTTTTGTTCCGATCTACGCAGTATGAACTTACAGTATCATGAAGTCTTGCAGTTGTATGCTTTGGTTGGGATTTAATTTTATTAATTATGGGATCCCAAGCAGATGGTAGCACCCAGCCATCTTCTCTATTGAAATTAGGATGTTTTTTGATTTCAATAGCCTCGCGAATCATCCTTGGAAGGAATCGGTGTTCTTTAGCGAGGATTTGTGGTCTATCAAATCTAATGTAGTGACGGGGGCGATCCTGTACATGTTCACAGACTGCAGACTTCCCGGAGCGTCTATTCTTCACATCAGCTATGTGTTCTTTAACGCGGGTTTTTATGGATCTTTTAGTTTGTCCTATATAAGAGAGACCACATTCACAATCCAGCTTGTACACTCCTGCATCTTGCAGAGGAATATTACACTTGACTGATGGTAAAAACTGACTAATCTTCTTCGGCGGCTTGAAATATGTTTTAATGGAAGCACGCTTCAAGATGTAGCCAATCTTGTCAGTGACACCTCTGACATATGGCAGTACAGCAGGCACTCGCTCGACTGTGGCCGGCTTCACTCGTTCACTGTGACGTAGGCGCGGGACCCGAAGCTTATTGTCGTGCAAAACTTGCTTGACGTGTTGGAGCTCGGCGGCCAGGTGTTTACTGTCACAGATCCCTCGTGCTCTCTGAAACAAAGATTTACCCACGGTAGCTAACTGTGAAGGATGGTGGTGAGAATCACCGTTTAAATATCTATCTGTATGGGTCTTTTTTCTATACACAGTGTGGCTCAAGGTGTTATCAGGATTCCGAATTACTAATACATCTAGAAAAGCTAAAGAATTGTTTGCCTCTAACTCCATTGTGAACTGAATTTTAGAATTTAAGGAGTTAAGATGGTCTAAAAATGCAGTTACTTTATCTAAAGGTAGAATTGTGAAAGTGTCGTCTACGTACCGCTTGTAGAATCTTGGGTTTATGGGAGAAGTAAGCAGGGCTTTCTCCTCAAAGTCCTCCATGAATATATCGGCGACAATGGGAGATACAGGTGAGCCCATCGCCACTCCATCTACTTGCTTGTAGAACTCCTCCTTCCACAATAGGTAGCCAGATGTAAGGCAGTGTCTGAGTAATACTGCATATTCTACGGGCATGTTGTTTTCCTCTAGCCTTCTAGTAACAATCGAGATGCAGTCTTCAACAGGTAGGCATGTGAATAGAGACTGCACATCAAAACTCACCATAGTTTCATTGTCTGCCAGATGTAGGTCTTTAATCTCGCTGACAAATTGGTAGGAATCCTTTGTGTGTGCTCTTGTATGTCCCTTGAGCGGTGAGAGTATATTCGCTAAGTATTGAGCCAATCTGTAAGTTGGTGAATCGATTTGGCTCACTATAGGACGTAGTGGAGCATTGGGCTTGTGTATTTTTGGTAACCCATACAACTTCGGTGGTTTAGCACACGTAGGTATTATCGATTTTACGTCTAGATTTAATTTTTCGGAGTGTTTCTTTATGAGATCACTAGTTGTTTTAAGTGTGTTATTTGTTGGGTCATTTTTAACCTTTTTATACGTACTTGCATCCGACAAAAGTTCTTGTATTTTAGAATTATAATCTGACGTATCCATAACTACCGTGGCATTTCCCTTATCTGCGCGGAGAATCGTGAGTTCTGGTTTATTGCGTAGGTTAGTCAACGCTTTGAATTCGTCTTTAGGTAGATTCGGTTTTGGCGCTGAACTTCGACGTAACATAGACGAAATGTCTTGACGTATCGCTTCCAAATCCTCCTTTTGCATATTGTTTTTAAATAAACAGTCCTCGACACTACAGATAATTTGTTCGTACGGTAATTTTTTCGGTGTTATAGCAAAATTAAGACCTTTCGATAATACTCTAATTGTTGCATCATCCAGAGTTTGTTTAGACAGATTATAGACCGCGTTTAATCTATGATCCGCGTTCGTAGTCGACGGTTGCGTTTCGTTCTCACGTCGACGCAGATGTTTGACATTTAATTTGCTCGTTAATTTTTGATATTTTATTATATGTTTGTTTTTGCATTCATTATATTTATTAATTTCTCGTTTATTTAACGTTTCGATGCAAACATTATAATCAAATGTCGTTAAAACTGCCTTTAAATCACTGAATGATGTGTCTATGGATTTGTTTATGGTATGTAGATCGGAGCGTTTTTGTTGGATTACCGTTCGTAACAACTTTTTACTTGCCTCATTTAAGATCTTAGCGCTTCCTCGAATGTCCTTTTTAGTGGATATTTTGACACACGTAGGGATGATATTATTATCACGACAGCGTTTTAAAAAGTTTAGTGCTGTTATATATCTTGCGCGCTTAGTCACGAGATCTTCTAATCGGCGAATTTTATTTGCAATTACCAGTCCGTACTGGTTCACATAGTGATTTCTTATATTTACGCGAACACTACACATTTAAATGAAACTAATTTTACGGATTTTATCGCGTATATTAACTTATTTTACATTCCCGACGTTTCAAGCACTTTACAGCACCCATGGTCACGGGGGGGACTGAGGTGTATGACGTCCCAATGTCATAGTTAACCACGGCTACCTCCAGATTAAAAATTATTAATTTTTGTTCCGATCTACGCAGTATGAACTTACAGTATCATGAAGTCTTGCAGTTGTATGCTTTGGTTGGGATTTAATTTTATTAATTATGGGATCCCAAGCAGATGGTAGCACCCAGCCATCTTCTCTATTGAAATTAGGATGTTTTTTGATTTCAATAGCCTCGCGAATCATCCTTGGAAGGAATCGGTGTTCTTTAGCGAGGATTTGTGGTCTATCAAATCTAATGTAGTGACGGGGGCGATCCTGTACATGTTCACAGACTGCAGACTTCCCGGAGCGTCTATTCTTCACATCAGCTATGTGTTCTTTAACGCGGGTTTTTATGGATCTTTTAGTTTGTCCTATATAAGAGAGACCACATTCACAATCCAGCTTGTACACTCCTGCATCTTGCAGAGGAATATTACACTTGACTGATGGTAAAAACTGACTAATCTTCTTCGGCGGCTTGAAATATGTTTTAATGGAAGCACGCTTCAAGATGTAGCCAATCTTGTCAGTGACACCTCTGACATATGGCAGTACAGCAGGCACTCGCTCGACTGTGGCCGGCTTCACTCGTTCACTGTGACGTAGGCGCGGGACCCGAAGCTTATTGTCGTGCAAAACTTGCTTGACGTGTTGGAGCTCGGCGGCCAGGTGTTTACTGTCACAGATCCCTCGTGCTCTCTGAAACAAAGATTTACCCACGGTAGCTAACTGTGAAGGATGGTGGTGAGAATCACCGTTTAAATATCTATCTGTATGGGTCTTTTTTCTATACACAGTGTGGCTCAAGGTGTTATCAGGATTCCGAATTACTAATACATCTAGAAAAGCTAAAGAATTGTTTGCCTCTAACTCCATTGTGAACTGAATTTTAGAATTTAAGGAGTTAAGATGGTCTAAAAATGCAGTTACTTTATCTAAAGGTAGAATTGTGAAAGTGTCGTCTACGTACCGCTTGTAGAATCTTGGGTTTATGGGAGAAGTAAGCAGGGCTTTCTCCTCAAAGTCCTCCATGAATATATCGGCGACAATGGGAGATACAGGTGAGCCCATCGCCACTCCATCTACTTGCTTGTAGAACTCCTCCTTCCACAATAGGTAGCCAGATGTAAGGCAGTGTCTGAGTAATACTGCATATTCTACGGGCATGTTGTTTTCCTCTAGCCTTCTAGTAACAATCGAGATGCAGTCTTCAACAGGTAGGCATGTGAATAGAGACTGCACATCAAAACTCACCATAGTTTCATTGTCTGCCAGATGTAGGTCTTTAATCTCGCTGACAAATTGGTAGGAATCCTTTGTGTGTGCTCTTGTATGTCCCTTGAGCGGTGAGAGTATATTCGCTAAGTATTGAGCCAATCTGTAAGTTGGTGAATCGATTTGGCTCACTATAGGACGTAGTGGAGCATTGGGCTTGTGTATTTTTGGTAACCCATACAACTTCGGTGGTTTAGCACACGTAGGTATTATCGATTTTACGTCTAGATTTAATTTTTCGGAGTGTTTCTTTATGAGATCACTAGTTGTTTTAAGTGTGTTATTTGTTGGGTCATTTTTAACCTTTTTATACGTACTTGCATCCGACAAAAGTTCTTGTATTTTAGAATTATAATCTGACGTATCCATAACTACCGTGGCATTTCCCTTATCTGCGCGGAGAATCGTGAGTTCTGGTTTATTGCGTAGGTTAGTCAACGCTTTGAATTCGTCTTTAGGTAGATTCGGTTTTGGCGCTGAACTTCGACGTAACATAGACGAAATGTCTTGACGTATCGCTTCCAAATCCTCCTTTTGCATATTGTTTTTAAATAAACAGTCCTCGACACTACAGATAATTTGTTCGTACGGTAATTTTTTCGGTGTTATAGCAAAATTAAGACCTTTCGATAATACTCTAATTGTTGCATCATCCAGAGTTTGTTTAGACAGATTATAGACCGCGTTTAATCTATGATCCGCGTTCGTAGTCGACGGTTGCGTTTCGTTCTCACGTCGACGCAGATGTTTGACATTTAATTTGCTCGTTAATTTTTGATATTTTATTATATGTTTGTTTTTGCATTCATTATATTTATTAATTTCTCGTTTATTTAACGTTTCGATGCAAACATTATAATCAAATGTCGTTAAAACTGCCTTTAAATCACTGAATGATGTGTCTATGGATTTGTTTATGGTATGTAGATCGGAGCGTTTTTGTTGGATTACCGTTCGTAACAACTTTTTACTTGCCTCATTTAAGATCTTAGCGCTTCCTCGAATGTCCTTTTTAGTGGATATTTTGACACACGTAGGGATGATATTATTATCACGACAGCGTTTTAAAAAGTTTAGTGCTGTTATATATCTTGCGCGCTTAGTCACGAGATCTTCTAATCGGCGAATTTTATTTGCAATTACCAGTCCGTACTGGTTCACATAGTGATTTCTTATATTTACGCGAACACTACACATTTAAATGAAACTAATTTTACGGATTTTATCGCGTATATTAACTTATTTTACATTCCCGACGTTTCAAGCACTTTACAGCACCCATGGTCACGGGGGGGACTGAGGTGTATGACGTCCCAATGTCATAGTTAACCACGGCTACCTCCAGATTAAAAATTATTAATTTTTGTTCCGATCTACGCAGTATGAACTTACAGTATCATGAAGTCTTGCAGTTGTATGCTTTGGTTGGGATTTAATTTTATTAATTATGGGATCCCAAGCAGATGGTAGCACCCAGCCATCTTCTCTATTGAAATTAGGATGTTTTTTGATTTCAATAGCCTCGCGAATCATCCTTGGAAGGAATCGGTGTTCTTTAGCGAGGATTTGTGGTCTATCAAATCTAATGTAGTGACGGGGGCGATCCTGTACATGTTCACAGACTGCAGACTTCCCGGAGCGTCTATTCTTCACATCAGCTATGTGTTCTTTAACGCGGGTTTTTATGGATCTTTTAGTTTGTCCTATATAAGAGAGACCACATTCACAATCCAGCTTGTACACTCCTGCATCTTGCAGAGGAATATTACACTTGACTGATGGTAAAAACTGACTAATCTTCTTCGGCGGCTTGAAATATGTTTTAATGGAAGCACGCTTCAAGATGTAGCCAATCTTGTCAGTGACACCTCTGACATATGGCAGTACAGCAGGCACTCGCTCGACTGTGGCCGGCTTCACTCGTTCACTGTGACGTAGGCGCGGGACCCGAAGCTTATTGTCGTGCAAAACTTGCTTGACGTGTTGGAGCTCGGCGGCCAGGTGTTTACTGTCACAGATCCCTCGTGCTCTCTGAAACAAAGATTTACCCACGGTAGCTAACTGTGAAGGATGGTGGTGAGAATCACCGTTTAAATATCTATCTGTATGGGTCTTTTTTCTATACACAGTGTGGCTCAAGGTGTTATCAGGATTCCGAATTACTAATACATCTAGAAAAGCTAAAGAATTGTTTGCCTCTAACTCCATTGTGAACTGAATTTTAGAATTTAAGGAGTTAAGATGGTCTAAAAATGCAGTTACTTTATCTAAAGGTAGAATTGTGAAAGTGTCGTCTACGTACCGCTTGTAGAATCTTGGGTTTATGGGAGAAGTAAGCAGGGCTTTCTCCTCAAAGTCCTCCATGAATATATCGGCGACAATGGGAGATACAGGTGAGCCCATCGCCACTCCATCTACTTGCTTGTAGAACTCCTCCTTCCACAATAGGTAGCCAGATGTAAGGCAGTGTCTGAGTAATACTGCATATTCTACGGGCATGTTGTTTTCCTCTAGCCTTCTAGTAACAATCGAGATGCAGTCTTCAACAGGTAGGCATGTGAATAGAGACTGCACATCAAAACTCACCATAGTTTCATTGTCTGCCAGATGTAGGTCTTTAATCTCGCTGACAAATTGGTAGGAATCCTTTGTGTGTGCTCTTGTATGTCCCTTGAGCGGTGAGAGTATATTCGCTAAGTATTGAGCCAATCTGTAAGTTGGTGAATCGATTTGGCTCACTATAGGACGTAGTGGAGCATTGGGCTTGTGTATTTTTGGTAACCCATACAACTTCGGTGGTTTAGCACACGTAGGTATTATCGATTTTACGTCTAGATTTAATTTTTCGGAGTGTTTCTTTATGAGATCACTAGTTGTTTTAAGTGTGTTATTTGTTGGGTCATTTTTAACCTTTTTATACGTACTTGCATCCGACAAAAGTTCTTGTATTTTAGAATTATAATCTGACGTATCCATAACTACCGTGGCATTTCCCTTATCTGCGCGGAGAATCGTGAGTTCTGGTTTATTGCGTAGGTTAGTCAACGCTTTGAATTCGTCTTTAGGTAGATTCGGTTTTGGCGCTGAACTTCGACGTAACATAGACGAAATGTCTTGACGTATCGCTTCCAAATCCTCCTTTTGCATATTGTTTTTAAATAAACAGTCCTCGACACTACAGATAATTTGTTCGTACGGTAATTTTTTCGGTGTTATAGCAAAATTAAGACCTTTCGATAATACTCTAATTGTTGCATCATCCAGAGTTTGTTTAGACAGATTATAGACCGCGTTTAATCTATGATCCGCGTTCGTAGTCGACGGTTGCGTTTCGTTCTCACGTCGACGCAGATGTTTGACATTTAATTTGCTCGTTAATTTTTGATATTTTATTATATGTTTGTTTTTGCATTCATTATATTTATTAATTTCTCGTTTATTTAACGTTTCGATGCAAACATTATAATCAAATGTCGTTAAAACTGCCTTTAAATCACTGAATGATGTGTCTATGGATTTGTTTATGGTATGTAGATCGGAGCGTTTTTGTTGGATTACCGTTCGTAACAACTTTTTACTTGCCTCATTTAAGATCTTAGCGCTTCCTCGAATGTCCTTTTTAGTGGATATTTTGACACACGTAGGGATGATATTATTATCACGACAGCGTTTTAAAAAGTTTAGTGCTGTTATATATCTTGCGCGCTTAGTCACGAGATCTTCTAATCGGCGAATTTTATTTGCAATTACCAGTCCGTACTGGTTCACATAGTGATTTCTTATATTTACGCGAACACTACACATTTAAATGAAACTAATTTTACGGATTTTATCGCGTATATTAACTTATTTTACATTCCCGACGTTTCAAGCACTTTACAGCACCCATGGTCACGGGGGGGACTGAGGTGTATGACGTCCCAATGTCATAGTTAACCACGGCTACCTCCAGATTAAAAATTATTAATTTTTGTTCCGATCTACGCAGTATGAACTTACAGTATCATGAAGTCTTGCAGTTGTATGCTTTGGTTGGGATTTAATTTTATTAATTATGGGATCCCAAGCAGATGGTAGCACCCAGCCATCTTCTCTATTGAAATTAGGATGTTTTTTGATTTCAATAGCCTCGCGAATCATCCTTGGAAGGAATCGGTGTTCTTTAGCGAGGATTTGTGGTCTATCAAATCTAATGTAGTGACGGGGGCGATCCTGTACATGTTCACAGACTGCAGACTTCCCGGAGCGTCTATTCTTCACATCAGCTATGTGTTCTTTAACGCGGGTTTTTATGGATCTTTTAGTTTGTCCTATATAAGAGAGACCACATTCACAATCCAGCTTGTACACTCCTGCATCTTGCAGAGGAATATTACACTTGACTGATGGTAAAAACTGACTAATCTTCTTCGGCGGCTTGAAATATGTTTTAATGGAAGCACGCTTCAAGATGTAGCCAATCTTGTCAGTGACACCTCTGACATATGGCAGTACAGCAGGCACTCGCTCGACTGTGGCCGGCTTCACTCGTTCACTGTGACGTAGGCGCGGGACCCGAAGCTTATTGTCGTGCAAAACTTGCTTGACGTGTTGGAGCTCGGCGGCCAGGTGTTTACTGTCACAGATCCCTCGTGCTCTCTGAAACAAAGATTTACCCACGGTAGCTAACTGTGAAGGATGGTGGTGAGAATCACCGTTTAAATATCTATCTGTATGGGTCTTTTTTCTATACACAGTGTGGCTCAAGGTGTTATCAGGATTCCGAATTACTAATACATCTAGAAAAGCTAAAGAATTGTTTGCCTCTAACTCCATTGTGAACTGAATTTTAGAATTTAAGGAGTTAAGATGGTCTAAAAATGCAGTTACTTTATCTAAAGGTAGAATTGTGAAAGTGTCGTCTACGTACCGCTTGTAGAATCTTGGGTTTATGGGAGAAGTAAGCAGGGCTTTCTCCTCAAAGTCCTCCATGAATATATCGGCGACAATGGGAGATACAGGTGAGCCCATCGCCACTCCATCTACTTGCTTGTAGAACTCCTCCTTCCACAATAGGTAGCCAGATGTAAGGCAGTGTCTGAGTAATACTGCATATTCTACGGGCATGTTGTTTTCCTCTAGCCTTCTAGTAACAATCGAGATGCAGTCTTCAACAGGTAGGCATGTGAATAGAGACTGCACATCAAAACTCACCATAGTTTCATTGTCTGCCAGATGTAGGTCTTTAATCTCGCTGACAAATTGGTAGGAATCCTTTGTGTGTGCTCTTGTATGTCCCTTGAGCGGTGAGAGTATATTCGCTAAGTATTGAGCCAATCTGTAAGTTGGTGAATCGATTTGGCTCACTATAGGACGTAGTGGAGCATTGGGCTTGTGTATTTTTGGTAACCCATACAACTTCGGTGGTTTAGCACACGTAGGTATTATCGATTTTACGTCTAGATTTAATTTTTCGGAGTGTTTCTTTATGAGATCACTAGTTGTTTTAAGTGTGTTATTTGTTGGGTCATTTTTAACCTTTTTATACGTACTTGCATCCGACAAAAGTTCTTGTATTTTAGAATTATAATCTGACGTATCCATAACTACCGTGGCATTTCCCTTATCTGCGCGGAGAATCGTGAGTTCTGGTTTATTGCGTAGGTTAGTCAACGCTTTGAATTCGTCTTTAGGTAGATTCGGTTTTGGCGCTGAACTTCGACGTAACATAGACGAAATGTCTTGACGTATCGCTTCCAAATCCTCCTTTTGCATATTGTTTTTAAATAAACAGTCCTCGACACTACAGATAATTTGTTCGTACGGTAATTTTTTCGGTGTTATAGCAAAATTAAGACCTTTCGATAATACTCTAATTGTTGCATCATCCAGAGTTTGTTTAGACAGATTATAGACCGCGTTTAATCTATGATCCGCGTTCGTAGTCGACGGTTGCGTTTCGTTCTCACGTCGACGCAGATGTTTGACATTTAATTTGCTCGTTAATTTTTGATATTTTATTATATGTTTGTTTTTGCATTCATTATATTTATTAATTTCTCGTTTATTTAACGTTTCGATGCAAACATTATAATCAAATGTCGTTAAAACTGCCTTTAAATCACTGAATGATGTGTCTATGGATTTGTTTATGGTATGTAGATCGGAGCGTTTTTGTTGGATTACCGTTCGTAACAACTTTTTACTTGCCTCATTTAAGATCTTAGCGCTTCCTCGAATGTCCTTTTTAGTGGATATTTTGACACACGTAGGGATGATATTATTATCACGACAGCGTTTTAAAAAGTTTAGTGCTGTTATATATCTTGCGCGCTTAGTCACGAGATCTTCTAATCGGCGAATTTTATTTGCAATTACCAGTCCGTACTGGTTCACATAGTGATTTCTTATATTTACGCGAACACTACACATTTAAATGAAACTAATTTTACGGATTTTATCGCGTATATTAACTTATTTTACATTCCCGACGTTTCAAGCACTTTACAGCACCCATGGTCACGGGGGGGACTGAGGTGTATGACGTCCCAATGTCATAGTTAACCACGGCTACCTCCAGATTAAAAATTATTAATTTTTGTTCCGATCTACGCAGTATGAACTTACAGTATCATGAAGTCTTGCAGTTGTATGCTTTGGTTGGGATTTAATTTTATTAATTATGGGATCCCAAGCAGATGGTAGCACCCAGCCATCTTCTCTATTGAAATTAGGATGTTTTTTGATTTCAATAGCCTCGCGAATCATCCTTGGAAGGAATCGGTGTTCTTTAGCGAGGATTTGTGGTCTATCAAATCTAATGTAGTGACGGGGGCGATCCTGTACATGTTCACAGACTGCAGACTTCCCGGAGCCTCTATTCTTCACATCAGCTATGTGTTCTTTAACGCGGGTTTTTATGGATCTTTTAGTTTGTCCTATATAAGAGAGACCACATTCACAATCCAGCTTGTACACTCCTGCATCTTGCAGAGGAATATTACACTTGACTGATGGTAAAAACTGACTAATCTTCTTCGGCGGCTTGAAATATGTTTTAATGGAAGCACGCTTCAAGATGTAGCCAATCTTGTCAGTGACACCTCTGACATATGGCAGTACAGCAGGCACTCGCTCGACTGTGGCCGGCTTCACTCGTTCACTGTGACGTAGGCGCGGGACCCGAAGCTTATTGTCGTGCAAAACTTGCTTGACGTGACCTGTTGAAGACTGCATCTCGATTGTTACTAGAAGGCTAGAGGAAAACAACATGCCCGTAGAATATGCAGTATTACTCAGACACTGCCTTACATCTGGCTACCTATTGTGGAAGGAGGAGTTCTACAAGCAAGTAGATGGAGTGGCGATGGGCTCACCTGTATCTCCCATTGTCGCCGATATATTCATGGAGGACTTTGAGGAGAAAGCCCTGCTTACTTCTCCCATAAACCCAAGATTCTACAAGCGGTACGTAGACGACACTTTCACAATTCTACCTTTAGATAAAGTAACTGCATTTTTAGACCATCTTAACTCCTTAAATTCTAAAATTCAGTTCACAATGGAGTTAGAGGCAAACAATTCTTTAGCTTTTCTAGATGTATTAGTAATTCGGAATCCTGATAACACCTTGAGCCACACTGTGTATAGAAAAAAGACCCATACAGATAGATATTTAAACGGTGATTCTCACCACCATCCTTCACAGTTAGCTACCGTGGGTAAATCTTTGTTTCAGAGAGCACGAGGGATCTGTGACAGTAAACACCTGGCCGCCGAGCTCCAACACGTCAAGCAAGTTTTGCACGACAATAAGCTTCGGGTCCCGCGCCTACGTCACAGTGAACGAGTGAAGCCGGCCACAGTCGAGCGAGTGCCTGCTGTACTGCCATATGTCAGAGGTGTCACTGACAAGATTGGCTACATCTTGAAGCGTGCTTCCATTAAAACATATTTCAAGCCGCCGAAGAAGATTAGTCAGTTTTTACCATCAGTCAAGTGTAATATTCCTCTGCAAGATGCAGGAGTGTACAAGCTGGATTGTGAATGTGGTCTCTCTTATATAGGACAAACTAAAAGATCCATAAAAACCCGCGTTAAAGAACACATAGCTGATGTGAAGAATAGACGCTCCGGGAAGTCTGCAGTCTGTGAACATGTACAGGATCGCCCCCGTCACTACATTAGATTTGATAGACCACAAATCCTCGCTAAAGAACACCGATTCCTTCCAAGGATGATTCGCGAGGCTATTGAAATCAAAAAACATCCTAATTTCAATAGAGAAGATGGCTGGGTGCTACCATCTGCTTGGGATCCCATAATTAATAAAATTAAATCCCAACCAAAGCATACAACTGCAAGACTTCATGATACTGTAAGTTCATACTGCGTAGATCGGAACAAAAATTAATAATTTTTAATCTGGAGGTAGCCGTGGTTAACTATGACATTGGGACGTCATACACCTCAGTCCCCCCCGTGACCATGGGTGCTGTAAAGTGCTTGAAACGTCGGGAATGTAAAATAAGTTAATATACGCGATAAAATCCGTAAAATTAGTTTCATTTAAATGTGTAGTGTTCGCGTAAATATAAGAAATCACTATGTGAACCAGTACGGACTGGTAATTGCAAATAAAATTCGCCGATTAGAAGATCTCGTGACTAAGCGCGCAAGATATATAACAGCACTAAACTTTTTAAAACGCTGTCGTGATAATAATATCATCCCTACGTGTGTCAAAATATCCACTAAAAAGGACATTCGAGGAAGCGCTAAGATCTTAAATGAGGCAAGTAAAAAGTTGTTACGAACGGTAATCCAACAAAAACGCTCCGATCTACATACCATAAACAAATCCATAGACACATCATTCAGTGATTTAAAGGCAGTTTTAACGACATTTGATTATAATGTTTGCATCGAAACGTTAAATAAACGAGAAATTAATAAATATAATGAATGCAAAAACAAACATATAATAAAATATCAAAAATTAACGAGCAAATTAAATGTCAAACATCTGCGTCGACGTGAGAACGAAACGCAACCGTCGACTACGAACGCGGATCATAGATTAAACGCGGTCTATAATCTGTCTAAACAAACTCTGGATGATGCAACAATTAGAGTATTATCGAAAGGTCTTAATTTTGCTATAACACCGAAAAAATTACCGTACGAACAAATTATCTGTAGTGTCGAGGACTGTTTATTTAAAAACAATATGCAAAAGGAGGATTTGGAAGCGATACGTCAAGACATTTCGTCTATGTTACGTCGAAGTTCAGCGCCAAAACCGAATCTACCTAAAGACGAATTCAAAGCGTTGACTAACCTACGCAATAAACCAGAACTCACGATTCTCCGCGCAGATAAGGGAAATGCCACGGTAGTTATGGATACGTCAGATTATAATTCTAAAATACAAGAACTTTTGTCGGATGCAAGTACGTATAAAAAGGTTAAAAATGACCCAACAAATAACACACTTAAAACAACTAGTGATCTCATAAAGAAACACTCCGAAAAATTAAATCTAGACGTAAAATCGATAATACCTACGTGTGCTAAACCACCGAAGTTGTATGGGTTACCAAAAATACACAAGCCCAATGCTCCACTACGTCCTATAGTGAGCCAAATCGATTCACCAACTTACAGATTGGCTCAATACTTAGCGAATATACTCTCACCGCTCAAGGGACATACAAGAGCACACACAAAGGATTCCTACCAATTTGTCAGCGAGATTAAAGACCTACATCTGGCAGACAATGAAACTATGGTGAGTTTTGATGTGCAGTCTCTATTCACATGCCTACCTGTTGAAGACTGCATCTCGATTGTTACTAGAAGGCTAGAGGAAAACAACATGCCCGTAGAATATGCAGTATTACTCAGACACTGCCTTACATCTGGCTACCTATTGTGGAAGGAGGAGTTCTACAAGCAAGTAGATGGAGTGGCGATGGGCTCACCTGTATCTCCCATTGTCGCCGATATATTCATGGAGGACTTTGAGGAGAAAGCCCTGCTTACTTCTCCCATAAACCCAAGATTCTACAAGCGGTACGTAGACGACACTTTCACAATTCTACCTTTAGATAAAGTAACTGCATTTTTAGACCATCTTAACTCCTTAAATTCTAAAATTCAGTTCACAATGGAGTTAGAGGCAAACAATTCTTTAGCTTTTCTAGATGTATTAGTAATTCGGAATCCTGATAACACCTTGAGCCACACTGTGTATAGAAAAAAGACCCATACAGATAGATATTTAAACGGTGATTCTCACCACCATCCTTCACAGTTAGCTACCGTGGGTAAATCTTTGTTTCAGAGAGCACGAGGGATCTGTGACAGTAAACACCTGGCCGCCGAGCTCCAACACGTCAAGCAAGTTTTGCACGACAATAAGCTTCGGGTCCCGCGCCTACGTCACAGTGAACGAGTGAAGCCGGCCACAGTCGAGCGAGTGCCTGCTGTACTGCCATATGTCAGAGGTGTCACTGACAAGATTGGCTACATCTTGAAGCGTGCTTCCATTAAAACATATTTCAAGCCGCCGAAGAAGATTAGTCAGTTTTTACCATCAGTCAAGTGTAATATTCCTCTGCAAGATGCAGGAGTGTACAAGCTGGATTGTGAATGTGGTCTCTCTTATATAGGACAAACTAAAAGATCCATAAAAACCCGCGTTAAAGAACACATAGCTGATGTGAAGAATAGACGCTCCGGGAAGTCTGCAGTCTGTGAACATGTACAGGATCGCCCCCGTCACTACATTAGATTTGATAGACCACAAATCCTCGCTAAAGAACACCGATTCCTTCCAAGGATGATTCGCGAGGCTATTGAAATCAAAAAACATCCTAATTTCAATAGAGAAGATGGCTGGGTGCTACCATCTGCTTGGGATCCCATAATTAATAAAATTAAATCCCAACCAAAGCATACAACTGCAAGACTTCATGATACTGTAAGTTCATACTGCGTAGATCGGAACAAAAATTAATAATTTTTAATCTGGAGGTAGCCGTGGTTAACTATGACATTGGGACGTCATACACCTCAGTCCCCCCCGTGACCATGGGTGCTGTAAAGTGCTTGAAACGTCGGGAATGTAAAATAAGTTAATATACGCGATAAAATCCGTAAAATTAGTTTCATTTAAATGTGTAGTGTTCGCGTAAATATAAGAAATCACTATGTGAACCAGTACGGACTGGTAATTGCAAATAAAATTCGCCGATTAGAAGATCTCGTGACTAAGCGCGCAAGATATATAACAGCACTAAACTTTTTAAAACGCTGTCGTGATAATAATATCATCCCTACGTGTGTCAAAATATCCACTAAAAAGGACATTCGAGGAAGCGCTAAGATCTTAAATGAGGCAAGTAAAAAGTTGTTACGAACGGTAATCCAACAAAAACGCTCCGATCTACATACCATAAACAAATCCATAGACACATCATTCAGTGATTTAAAGGCAGTTTTAACGACATTTGATTATAATGTTTGCATCGAAACGTTAAATAAACGAGAAATTAATAAATATAATGAATGCAAAAACAAACATATAATAAAATATCAAAAATTAACGAGCAAATTAAATGTCAAACATCTGCGTCGACGTGAGAACGAAACGCAACCGTCGACTACGAACGCGGATCATAGATTAAACGCGGTCTATAATCTGTCTAAACAAACTCTGGATGATGCAACAATTAGAGTATTATCGAAAGGTCTTAATTTTGCTATAACACCGAAAAAATTACCGTACGAACAAATTATCTGTAGTGTCGAGGACTGTTTATTTAAAAACAATATGCAAAAGGAGGATTTGGAAGCGATACGTCAAGACATTTCGTCTATGTTACGTCGAAGTTCAGCGCCAAAACCGAATCTACCTAAAGACGAATTCAAAGCGTTGACTAACCTACGCAATAAACCAGAACTCACGATTCTCCGCGCAGATAAGGGAAATGCCACGGTAGTTATGGATACGTCAGATTATAATTCTAAAATACAAGAACTTTTGTCGGATGCAAGTACGTATAAAAAGGTTAAAAATGACCCAACAAATAACACACTTAAAACAACTAGTGATCTCATAAAGAAACACTCCGAAAAATTAAATCTAGACGTAAAATCGATAATACCTACGTGTGCTAAACCACCGAAGTTGTATGGGTTACCAAAAATACACAAGCCCAATGCTCCACTACGTCCTATAGTGAGCCAAATCGATTCACCAACTTACAGATTGGCTCAATACTTAGCGAATATACTCTCACCGCTCAAGGGACATACAAGAGCACACACAAAGGATTCCTACCAATTTGTCAGCGAGATTAAAGACCTACATCTGGCAGACAATGAAACTATGGTGAGTTTTGATGTGCAGTCTCTATTCACATGCCTACCTGTTGAAGACTGCATCTCGATTGTTACTAGAAGGCTAGAGGAAAACAACATGCCCGTAGAATATGCAGTATTACTCAGACACTGCCTTACATCTGGCTACCTATTGTGGAAGGAGGAGTTCTACAAGCAAGTAGATGGAGTGGCGATGGGCTCACCTGTATCTCCCATTGTCGCCGATATATTCATGGAGGACTTTGAGGAGAAAGCCCTGCTTACTTCTCCCATAAACCCAAGATTCTACAAGCGGTACGTAGACGACACTTTCACAATTCTACCTTTAGATAAAGTAACTGCATTTTTAGACCATCTTAACTCCTTAAATTCTAAAATTCAGTTCACAATGGAGTTAGAGGCAAACAATTCTTTAGCTTTTCTAGATGTATTAGTAATTCGGAATCCTGATAACACCTTGAGCCACACTGTGTATAGAAAAAAGACCCATACAGATAGATATTTAAACGGTGATTCTCACCACCATCCTTCACAGTTAGCTACCGTGGGTAAATCTTTGTTTCAGAGAGCACGAGGGATCTGTGACAGTAAACACCTGGCCGCCGAGCTCCAACACGTCAAGCAAGTTTTGCACGACAATAAGCTTCGGGTCCCGCGCCTACGTCACAGTGAACGAGTGAAGCCGGCCACAGTCGAGCGAGTGCCTGCTGTACTGCCATATGTCAGAGGTGTCACTGACAAGATTGGCTACATCTTGAAGCGTGCTTCCATTAAAACATATTTCAAGCCGCCGAAGAAGATTAGTCAGTTTTTACCATCAGTCAAGTGTAATATTCCTCTGCAAGATGCAGGAGTGTACAAGCTGGATTGTGAATGTGGTCTCTCTTATATAGGACAAACTAAAAGATCCATAAAAACCCGCGTTAAAGAACACATAGCTGATGTGAAGAATAGACGCTCCGGGAAGTCTGCAGTCTGTGAACATGTACAGGATCGCCCCCGTCACTACATTAGATTTGATAGACCACAAATCCTCGCTAAAGAACACCGATTCCTTCCAAGGATGATTCGCGAGGCTATTGAAATCAAAAAACATCCTAATTTCAATAGAGAAGATGGCTGGGTGCTACCATCTGCTTGGGATCCCATAATTAATAAAATTAAATCCCAACCAAAGCATACAACTGCAAGACTTCATGATACTGTAAGTTCATACTGCGTAGATCGGAACAAAAATTAATAATTTTTAATCTGGAGGTAGCCGTGGTTAACTATGACATTGGGACGTCATACACCTCAGTCCCCCCCGTGACCATGGGTGCTGTAAAGTGCTTGAAACGTCGGGAATGTAAAATAAGTTAATATACGCGATAAAATCCGTAAAATTAGTTTCATTTAAATGTGTAGTGTTCGCGTAAATATAAGAAATCACTATGTGAACCAGTACGGACTGGTAATTGCAAATAAAATTCGCCGATTAGAAGATCTCGTGACTAAGCGCGCAAGATATATAACAGCACTAAACTTTTTAAAACGCTGTCGTGATAATAATATCATCCCTACGTGTGTCAAAATATCCACTAAAAAGGACATTCGAGGAAGCGCTAAGATCTTAAATGAGGCAAGTAAAAAGTTGTTACGAACGGTAATCCAACAAAAACGCTCCGATCTACATACCATAAACAAATCCATAGACACATCATTCAGTGATTTAAAGGCAGTTTTAACGACATTTGATTATAATGTTTGCATCGAAACGTTAAATAAACGAGAAATTAATAAATATAATGAATGCAAAAACAAACATATAATAAAATATCAAAAATTAACGAGCAAATTAAATGTCAAACATCTGCGTCGACGTGAGAACGAAACGCAACCGTCGACTACGAACGCGGATCATAGATTAAACGCGGTCTATAATCTGTCTAAACAAACTCTGGATGATGCAACAATTAGAGTATTATCGAAAGGTCTTAATTTTGCTATAACACCGAAAAAATTACCGTACGAACAAATTATCTGTAGTGTCGAGGACTGTTTATTTAAAAACAATATGCAAAAGGAGGATTTGGAAGCGATACGTCAAGACATTTCGTCTATGTTACGTCGAAGTTCAGCGCCAAAACCGAATCTACCTAAAGACGAATTCAAAGCGTTGACTAACCTACGCAATAAACCAGAACTCACGATTCTCCGCGCAGATAAGGGAAATGCCACGGTAGTTATGGATACGTCAGATTATAATTCTAAAATACAAGAACTTTTGTCGGATGCAAGTACGTATAAAAAGGTTAAAAATGACCCAACAAATAACACACTTAAAACAACTAGTGATCTCATAAAGAAACACTCCGAAAAATTAAATCTAGACGTAAAATCGATAATACCTACGTGTGCTAAACCACCGAAGTTGTATGGGTTACCAAAAATACACAAGCCCAATGCTCCACTACGTCCTATAGTGAGCCAAATCGATTCACCAACTTACAGATTGGCTCAATACTTAGCGAATATACTCTCACCGCTCAAGGGACATACAAGAGCACACACAAAGGATTCCTACCAATTTGTCAGCGAGATTAAAGACCTACATCTGGCAGACAATGAAACTATGGTGAGTTTTGATGTGCAGTCTCTATTCACATGCCTACCTGTTGAAGACTGCATCTCGATTGTTACTAGAAGGCTAGAGGAAAACAACATGCCCGTAGAATATGCAGTATTACTCAGACACTGCCTTACATCTGGCTACCTATTGTGGAAGGAGGAGTTCTACAAGCAAGTAGATGGAGTGGCGATGGGCTCACCTGTATCTCCCATTGTCGCCGATATATTCATGGAGGACTTTGAGGAGAAAGCCCTGCTTACTTCTCCCATAAACCCAAGATTCTACAAGCGGTACGTAGACGACACTTTCACAATTCTACCTTTAGATAAAGTAACTGCATTTTTAGACCATCTTAACTCCTTAAATTCTAAAATTCAGTTCACAATGGAGTTAGAGGCAAACAATTCTTTAGCTTTTCTAGATGTATTAGTAATTCGGAATCCTGATAACACCTTGAGCCACACTGTGTATAGAAAAAAGACCCATACAGATAGATATTTAAACGGTGATTCTCACCACCATCCTTCACAGTTAGCTACCGTGGGTAAATCTTTGTTTCAGAGAGCACGAGGGATCTGTGACAGTAAACACCTGGCCGCCGAGCTCCAACACGTCAAGCAAGTTTTGCACGACAATAAGCTTCGGGTCCCGCGCCTACGTCACAGTGAACGAGTGAAGCCGGCCACAGTCGAGCGAGTGCCTGCTGTACTGCCATATGTCAGAGGTGTCACTGACAAGATTGGCTACATCTTGAAGCGTGCTTCCATTAAAACATATTTCAAGCCGCCGAAGAAGATTAGTCAGTTTTTACCATCAGTCAAGTGTAATATTCCTCTGCAAGATGCAGGAGTGTACAAGCTGGATTGTGAATGTGGTCTCTCTTATATAGGACAAACTAAAAGATCCATAAAAACCCGCGTTAAAGAACACATAGCTGATGTGAAGAATAGACGCTCCGGGAAGTCTGCAGTCTGTGAACATGTACAGGATCGCCCCCGTCACTACATTAGATTTGATAGACCACAAATCCTCGCTAAAGAACACCGATTCCTTCCAAGGATGATTCGCGAGGCTATTGAAATCAAAAAACATCCTAATTTCAATAGAGAAGATGGCTGGGTGCTACCATCTGCTTGGGATCCCATAATTAATAAAATTAAATCCCAACCAAAGCATACAACTGCAAGACTTCATGATACTGTAAGTTCATACTGCGTAGATCGGAACAAAAATTAATAATTTTTAATCTGGAGGTAGCCGTGGTTAACTATGACATTGGGACGTCATACACCTCAGTCCCCCCCGTGACCATGGGTGCTGTAAAGTGCTTGAAACGTCGGGAATGTAAAATAAGTTAATATACGCGATAAAATCCGTAAAATTAGTTTCATTTAAATTCTTTCACAAATTTCCAACTAAACCTATTTTTTGGCTAAATGTGGTCCGTGTAGCTCGCTGCGTATTGGACTCTGCCTATTCCCTTGGAGATTACAGGCGTAACAATATGGTTATGTATGTATGGTCGTAAATGCAACTGCTGATCACGAATTCTTGGATTCAAATTCCGGATCGTGAAAAAAAACCGCAATTGAGTTTTTCTGTAAAGAAATTCTCAGAAGCTGCCTGGAGTCGGTAAGTTGTTGATGTTTCAACTCCGTGTCTTGGAAAGCACGTAAAGCCACTGGTCCTGTGTCTGATCTCTCTCTGGTTGTGACAGCTTATCATCCCATCAGACTAGTAGGGGAGAAAGGGAATAGAGAGTGCACCTATGCAAGCGCATATACTCGGGCACTACAATCCTATCCAGCGCAGACAGATAGCTATCTCCGTTGAGGCTGACCGCTGTGACCGAAATTCGGTTTGGATGACATTATTATTTTTATTAGGTTTTTATGAAACGACAGTATGTCAAATTTAGACGTAATCAGTAGCTGAAACTTATTTTTCTGCATCCGCATTACTACGGACAAGCAAAATATTACGTTCTTGGCCGTACACAACCAACACAGTATACACTAGAATTCGTTTAACTCTAACAGAATATTTAAGAAATTCTGTAATTTTTAATACAATCAAAAAAAAAGAAAACAAATATTAAAAAGAAATAACAGTAAATATTATTATTCTGTGCAAGAGTTCGCAGCCGTTGTTGCAATTAAATTATTAAGTAAGTTCGTTAGAAAACAAAGTTAGAAGACTACAGTGTAAGCTAAATTTGCATGCTATATGATGGCAGAATTTAAAAGGATTAATTATCAAAACGTAACACATACCTGATTTGTATTACATTAACTTAGCCAATGATTATAGAAAGCACCACGTTACCGCCGTACACTTTACATAACCATTAGGTGACATAAAATTATGAATCAATTTTGCAATGGTCAAAAACTCAAAAGCGAAGTAATTGACTTTTAAAATCCCACTATTGGATATTATATGCTTGTGAGAAATTTTGTAATTGAGAAAACTTCTTAGACATAATATTTATTAGTTTATTGTATGTTTCTACGAGGTCAGTTGAGGGTTTTTTTTTATAGGATAGCGTGACAAACTAACACACAGTCCACTTGATGGTAAGTGATTGCTGTGACTAATAGACATCTACATTTATCGTCAATTAAGAATCAAAATGCAGATGCGTTGTCACCCGTGGGGATAAAGATGGAATAACTCTTTTCCAGCAAAATGGGTCCGTTTCTCTAAACTCACCATACGAAACATAGCAGTGTCAAGCTGCGATTTTACGCTGGTATTCTGTGAGAGCGTGGTCTTTCCCCGGTCGAGCCAACCCATTCGTGCTACAACTTTACTATTATTATAGCTGCAGCATGGCTCTACCACGTAGGGTTCGTAAAAAAGGCCTGACACATCATTCTTATACATCAATACATACGAACACAGTTGCTAAGTTGAGCTAAGTTTAGTGTTTTATTTATTTAATTATTTTGTATTACTATTTTAAATCACAATCGAGGCTAGTTAAAATCCAATAAAACATTAGGTATCGTAAGACAGCTTTCGTATAGTTTACATGATAGAATAGTCAACGGCATCGGTAATGAGTAACCAACATTAGCAGTTCATCTGTTATAATATTTATACACTAGCGAACCCTCATGGCTACGCCTGGGAATTGAGGATAATTAGAATTAAGATAAAAATTTTAGTTTTTATTGCTTAGATTTATAGTTTATTAAATGTTTCTAATGTTTTGATATTTTGTTTCTTTTTGTTAGCTTTTACTAATATATATTTTAAAATTGATTTTGGCTAAGACCTGCAAGACCCGCCGCAGAAGAACACAAAACTTTCCGATCACACTCTTAATCTCAAGGCTATTAGACGGGAAATGAAGCTGCAGTCTTCAACAGATTTGACAGCATACAGGCAACTGAACAGACAGATCTCCAAATGCATGCGGCGGGACTTACGCAACTTCAATACAGCTTATATTGAAGAAGCGATCGAGCGAAACCAATGCTCCAAAGTCTTTGCCAGAGATCTGTCTGCCAGAAAGAGCCAACTGTCGAAGCTGAAGACCGATTGTGGCAGCATCGTTTCCGACACCTGAGATTTTGAGTTAGATTGAGAGATTCTGTGGGCAGCTGTACACGTCATCGTTGGAGCCACACGCAAGTGAGTAACGATTCAAGAGCGAGTCTTATCCACCACTATTCCGATGATATCCCGAACGTCAGTCTGAGTGAGATTAGAATGGCTCTCCAGCACCTTAAACACGGCAAGGCCCCAGGCGAGAATTACAGCAGAGCTTCTGAAAGCGGGTGGAAAACTGGTACTTGAAGTCGTTCAGAGGCCCTTTAATTCCGTCCTCCATGGTGGTACTACTCCGGAGACGTGCAGCAGAGGTGCGGCAGTCTTGTTCTTCAAGAAAGGCGATAACGCTCTTTTGAAGAACTACAGACCGATTTCCCTTCTGAGCTGCTTCTACGTGTTGTTTTCGAGAGTCATTACGAATCCTCTCGCACGCAGACTCGACGACTTTCAGCCTTCCGAACAAGCCGGTTTCCAAAAAGGCTTTAATACCATAGACCACATACACACCCTTCGGCAAATTGTACAGCAGACAGAAGATCTGCCACTTTGACTTGCGTATGTGGACTTTGAGAAAGCCTTTGATTCCGTCGAAATTGAGGCGGTGTTACAGTCTCTTCAGCGGTGCGAAGTTGACCATCGGTATATCGAAGTACTAAAATGTTTGTACAGTAGGGCTACGATGGCTATCCGAGTACAGAATCAGAATACAAAGCCTATCGAACTGCAGAGAGGTGTAAGACAGGGTGACGTTATATCCCCGAAACTCTTCACCGTTGCATTGGAAGACGTTTTCAAGCTACAGGACTGGAATGGATTCGGTATTAACATTAATGAAGAGTACATCACTCACTTTCGATTTGCTGACGATATAGTCCTTATGGCAGCATCGCTGGAGGACCTAAGCACTATACTCAATGACCTCAATAGTGTCTCCCAGCGGATAGGTCCTAAGATGAACATGGACATAACAAAGATCATGTTTAATGTCCATGTAACACCTATGCCGGTAGTTGTTGGGAGCACTAAGCTCGAATTTGTTGATGAGTATGTTTACCTGAGACAAATGGTCCGACTAGGTAAGTCCAACTTCGACCGAGAGGTTAATCGACGGATTCAACTCGGTTGGGCAGCGTTACGACTTACATTAAACGTACTCGTATATCGGGAAAAGACAATGTCGTCGCTGACCCACTCTCACGTGTCGAAGAACTGCAGATGCCTATCGACTTAGACGTGCTTGCTTCATCTCAAGCATCTGATCGAGAGCTGACTCAACTTCTGGGAGGTGAATCTTCACTCCGCCTTGAAAAGTTGAGAATTCCTAACTCTCAAATGCAACTTTATTGTGACGTCAGCACGTCTACACCTAGGCCTTTTTTTACCAAGCCGTTGAGGAGACAACTCTTTGACAGTCTTAACAGCTTTAGCCACCCAGGCGCCATTGCTAGTACTAAATTAGTAGCAGAGCGATTTGTCTGGCCTGGCGTTCGTATAGACTATCGTGAGTGGTCTCGACCATGCTTGGCTTGTCAGCGCGCTAAGATTCATCGGCACATTTTGCCACCATTAGGCACGTTTGATCTACCCCGCGCCCGATTTACTTTTGTTCACGTGGACATTATTGGCCCCCTCCCTATTTCTCAGGGTTACCGCTATTGCTTGACTGCGGTGGATCGTTTCACATGATGGCCAGAAGTAATACCAATGGCAGACATAACAGCCGAGACAGTTGGAAAGGCATTAATATCGTGGATATCCAGATTTGGATGCCCAACCGATATTGTCACTGATCGTGGTCAACAATTTGAATCGTCACTTTTCCAGTACCTTGGAAAGATGATTGGATTCAAGCATCGTAGAACAACCGCGTATCATCTATCTTGCAACGACCTAGTGGAACGAATCCACCGTCAGTTAAAGGCAGCCATAATGTGCCACGCTGATAACAATTGGGTAGACACGTTGCCTCTGATATTATTGGGTATTAGGAGCTCATTTAATGAGGACCTGCGAACATCATCGGCCGAATTAGTTTATGGCGAGCCTTTACGTATACCAGGCGAATTCTTCCAAGCCGCAGCTCTCGGCTCAATAGATATATCTGACTTTACCACCCGACTGCGGCAAATAACATCAAAGCTGCAACCTTCACCTGCTGCACGTCACAATAAAGTAAAGATTTTTATAGACAAGGACTTATTTGCGTCATGTCATGTATTTTTAAAGGACGATGCATTACGTGGCTCTTTGCAGCCCCCTTACACTGGTCCGTACCAAGTATTAGAGCGTAATGCGAAAACGTTCGAAATATTAATAAAGGGTAAAAGCGTCACGGTATCCATAGACCGTCTAAAACCGGCCTAAACATCCAACCCCAATCTCGGTTCCTTCCTTGATCCTGTTCCCAAATAACTTAATACTCCAGCTCAGGATGACGTCAGAAGGACGCGTTGAGACCGCACAGTTCGATTTCCAGATTTTTATCACCCGTAGTGACGGTCTCTGGGGGGAAGTGATGTAGCCTACTTATTGTATATTATACGTACATATACATATTATACACTTATAATTTATTTTATATATTTACTAAATTATACTATACAGATATAAACTTACATCTTTACTTCTATCTAACTATTTACAATCAAAAAATAACATAAATAACATAGTCACAAAATGATCACAATACAAATTAAATATTTAATTAAATATTATTTACATTCGCCTTATTGTGCATTGGAAACGCGTACTCCGTCAATTTCATATAGCTATTAATTTGTATGTTGTGTCGTGTGGAACTATGTATAATTTGTGTAATTGTCTATAGTGAATAAATGTTAACTTTACTGTGTACATTTGGACTTAATTAATTTTTGCCAGACTGTGACCCATACACATTCAACCACACACACCATCTCGCTATATAACTATTCATATGAATAGCCACTTCCTTTTATATGTGCATGTTCTTTTTATCTGTATTTAAGCTAGAAACCGTCTTAAACAATGTATGTTTTGTAAAATTTAAAAACAAGTTTGTTATGTGCATACTTTCCGATTCAAGAAAAAAACGACCTTAGTTTTTCCGTCAGAAACGGAATGAAATTTTAATCTGAAATGATCGCTAAGCCCCGCCAGCTTCCGCGGAATTTATTCACACTGCCACTGCGGTGACTTTATAATGAGACACATGCTCGGTGTGAATCTTTGTCCGCTGTAAAGGTTCTGTAACAGTAGTGACTTATTTTGCTGTTATTTGTTTATTTATTTATTTAATTAATTAATATTATTGCACAACATACAAAACCCACACAGACTATACAAAAGAAGTATATTATTGTATATATTACATTTGTATATAAAAAGATGAATTTTAACTAATTAAGATCCCAGTAAGTAGCTACGTCTTTAATTATTGTGTTGCAGCTACATATCTATCGTCTACATCCCAAATTAAATACACCACTTGATAGACAAAGGGTCGAAGAATTCGTTACGATGAGTGACACGCGGCAGAGGGGGAGCGCCGCCATTTTGCTGCGGTTTCGTTACGTCCACTTATTCACGAAAAATATACGGCGGTGTCAACGACAAGGCTTCAGCCCAATTTTTATGCAATGAAAGTTACTTAGTATGTCCACCTAATGATAAGTGGCTCCTGCATAACATGAAATCAACTTCAAACAAAGGCTACAAAGATTTGCTGTTATTATACTGGCTTCCATACCCATCAGGCCGGAACATGTACCGGCAATCACTGGTTTTGCGGCCTGTCCAAGCCCATTGCAGAACATGAGTGGGAGTCCCCGTGACCGTACTATAAAACACATGAAACTTGGGCAATTATAAATTAAAATTAAAAGCAATTAAATTAAGATTTTTTTTTTATAGGATAGGGTGACAAACGAGCAAGCAGTCCACCTGATGGTAAGTGGTTGCTGTGGCCCATAGATATCTACACCTATCCTCGTTTGCGAATCAAAATGTAGATGCCTTGTCACCCGTGAGGACTAAGACGGAATGCCTCTTTTCCAGTAAAAAGGGTCTCCGGTTCTCTACACTCACCATACGAAACACAGCAGTGGTAAGCTGCTATTTTACGCTGGTATTCTGTGAGAGCGTGGTCCTTCCCCGGTCGAGCCGACCCATTTGTGCTACAATTACATTTATTACATTTACTTGAAATCAAGAAGATGCTGCTACCCATCCCATGTTAAGTTTACCACTATTGCCTGTTAGGATATCCACCGGATGACTTTGGGTAATGGATTTTCTTGCATCACCCCCACACGGTATAAATGTTTATCATGTGGGGATGATGCAAGAAAATCATACATAAGACAATATCGTCATAATGATCATCATCATCCTTATTACAGCTCTTCACAAGACTGAACATATGCATCCTCCAAAAATAACGCACGCACTTGCATTGATTTATATCGACTTCCTGTATATCTAACTATGTCGTCACTCTATCTGTTGGGGGTCCACCCTACTGTTCGCTTACCGCTACGAGGCTGTTACTTAACAACCTTTCGTACCCACTGGTTGACAGTTCTTCGAGATATATAGTAGTGGCCCATAGAGAATAACCAACAAAGTTGAACGAAATAGTAAGCTAAAGTTGCCACTTGACATATCTGGTAAGGGACTTAACTACGGATATCGTCATAACGAATTCTTACGAGTAATGTAATTTATGTTACTATGTTACGGTTTAACGCTATGCCAACTGAACCCTAAATCTAACAAAGACACAGGACAAATGTGAGCAGGGTGCGCTATTAAAACAATAAATGGAGAATGGACGTAAAACGTTGCAGTGTAACACTCGGCGCTCTCGATGCTCGCTCAAGTAATTTTAATTATGCGTTATAAGTAAATAGTGGTATGCAACACTGTTTCTGATGCAAGAGTTAAACTGGATTTTGGAAAAATCTTTATTCTTTATTTAATTATAAGTGGTAGAGCCATGCTGTAGATATTATTCTTGTACCACAAATAGGTCGGTTCGACCGGAGTAGGACCTCGCTCTCACAGAATACCAGCGTGAAATAGCAGCTTAACTCTGCTGTGTTCATATGGTGAGAACCGGTGACCCTTATTTTTTGAATTAAAGCATTTCATCTTAGCCCTCAAGGGTGACAACGCATCTGCATTTCGATTCTTAATTAAAGAAAGATGTAGGTACTTATGAGCCACAGCATCCACTTACCATCAAGTAAATAGCAGTACCAGCGTGAAATAGCAGCTTAACTCTGCTGTGTTCATATGGTGAGAACCGGTGACCCTTATTTTTTGAATTAAAGCATTTCATCTTAGCCCTCAAGGGTGACAACGCATCTGCATTTCGATTCTTAATTAAAGAAAGATGTAGGTACTTATGAGCCACAGCATCCACTTACCATCAAGTGGACTATGTGCTCGTTTGTTACCCTTACTCAAAAAAACATGCGTGAGTGTCGTGGAACACTCGGTTAAGACGAAGTTTCTTTCTTAGTACTATATTATTGATTAAGAAATACAAATAAATAAATTACTAGCATCTATTAAAATGAAGCGTCATTTAAAATAAAATATTTCTTTCATGGCAAGATAAGAAAAATTGCGAGGGAGATGGATATTATTCCATCTTGCTCGCACTGTAGAAAGGGGGTCGTGACAGAAAAATCTTATACTTTTCTCACCCCCATCCGTCCAATCCGTCCCGTGCGATAAGGAATTTCGTTCCAAAAATGTTTGTATATCATGGACCGTTTTAATTTATATTATACTATTAAAATTTGTTTTTACTCCTATCCCTACCCTTGGCACGTGCATGTGTTAAATTAACTCTTTTAGCCGACCTCAAAAAAGTTGAAGGCTTGCATTTCGTTTGTATGTATTTTATTGTATGTATGTTTTTGATTATCATCATCAAATAGCTTCAGGGATGGTGCTATATAATATAATATACCATTTAAAAAATCTTTCCCTAAGAGAACCGAAATAAAATATGAAGTTATAATGTAACTATTTACACTATAGCTGTTACATTAAGCTTGTGATATTCCTCAGTCCATTTAAAAGGGTTAAGTCATTCAGAAGTCGATGTTAAGATATAGTGTAATGTTAAGATATAGCGTATACAAGAATTAAAGCAGCAACTTCGTTAGCTGTTATGTGGAAGTTATCTTTTCCTCATTTTTTCCTGTTTATCATTTAATCCATTTTTTTAATTTCATACTTCACTACATCAATGGTAAAGCTAATTTTGTATTTTGGAGTTTTAAATATAAATAATATAATGAATAAAATAATAGAACTATGAGAGTGATGGCATAGAAAAGCAAACTATGCCTAGTAATAATAAAAACTACTAAGACACTATAATCTTGTCTTGCGCACATGGTTCCTGGAAGATTCCACTGAGATTGGCCACCATGACCGAAACTCGGAGGATGACACTAACTTAAATAATATATTATGTTTTATAAATAAATAAACTTAACCGAATAAGTTCTGTTATTTTAGAGAAAGAAAAACCAATCAGTAAAAATTCTACATGCATACCTTGTAGAAACCAATTTGTATTTGTTCTCGTCATTTCGCCTGGTCTAAAAGTTGTAAAATTTAATTAAACCTATGTGCGGTTGTCTAATAGGGACTTAGATTCGAACGTTAAGATTGATAATTTTTTTTTAATTATAACTGGCAACATGATAATAGCGATAATATTTATTTTAAAAGCAATACACGTAAAAAAGAGAGCCCCATTATGCACACTTTTTTAATTTTTGTCACAGAGTCACACTGCAGCTCTATTATGGTAATGTAGCACGAATGAATCAGCTCAACAGGGGAAAAACCATGCTCTCAAAGAATACCAGAATAAAATTAGCAGCTTAATGCTATTAATGTATTTGGAATGGTGAGTATAGAAAACCGAAGACCCTTTATACTGCATTCAATCTTAATCCTCAGGGGTGACAACGAATATGCATTTTGATTCTTAATTTAAGATAAATGTAGATGTCTGTGGGCCACAGTATTCACTTACATTCAGGTGGACTGTGTGCTCATTTACACCCTAATTTTATAAAAACAATTATGTTAATAAAAGTAAAAATGTAATATCATTTACCGACTGAAAAAGGATTCGAAAATTCGTGGATGTATCATTGCACCAAAATTCGCGCGATGTTATAAGCACTTTAAATGTTTTATTTAGTGTATTAGCAATTGCCTGTTCCTCCACTCAGACAAAACACTTCAATTTCTTAACGCGCAGTCACGCACATATCTATCTTCTTCTTTTATCAGTCTTTAAAACGCTCCTGGACACACAGAACGACGAACATTTAAAGAGATAGTTTTAAAAAGATAAAGAACAACCATCTTAATTTCGAATTAAAAAAGCTTACACTCTGAAACGTGGTTAAAAAAATCACATTCCAAGGTACCATAAAACGATTTATGTAATTATTAGAATATTGTTTAAAAGACTAATAATGTTATGACTGATTAATGTTTAAGTAAAATTGTGATTTTCAGAATATTGCCTTTTAGTTAGTTGAAGTCTAACAGATTATATCGATTTAGGTAAAAAATTAATAAATGATGATTACTTATATTTATAATAACATGAAATAAAATTTATTTTACGGATTGTATCGCGTTTAATTTAATTTAATTTTTTAATTTCCGACGTTTCGGGCACTTTACAGCACCCAAGGTCACGGGGAGACTGAGGTGTTTGACGTCCCGTTTAACTTATAATTATTAATTTTTAGTCCGATCTACGCAGAAAGAGCTTACAGTATATTAAAGTCTTGCAGTAGTATGCTTGGGTTTCGATTTATTTTTTTATTTGTTGGATTATTTTTTGTTTGTCAATGTGAATCACACTACACAAAACTGTAGTTACTGTTTTGTTTTTCAATAGTTGAATAAATGATTCTATTTTGAACAACGTGTTTTCATTACATATATTTTCAAAATGAGTTCAAATATAAAGGAATTGAGTGGTATCAAACATTGCAGAACTACGAGTTCGTATCCATGATTGGCCGTCGAAGTCGACCCGCAATATTTGAACGACTATTACGATATTCGTTTCAATGATGGATTTTGGAATATTTTTATTAAGTTTGTTTGTTCTAAGATTTTTAGTAATATTTTATTTACACCGAAAATTCGTACTACAGTGTTGTATGATTCCACTAGTCCATATCGTTACTTTGGTATTGTAAGAAATGACAAAGGGAAACTTAAACAGGAGATTGGTAGCAGCATCTTCCTGATAACAGCAGGGATAAATATAGTTTAAAAAAAACATGTGTGCTGATCACACGCGGTATAAGTGACCTTCAGAAAAGGAGACCTTAACAGTGGTAGAGCCACGCGGCAGCTTTTGCTGTCGCACGGATGGGCCGGCTCGAACCGGGGTGGTACCACGACATTACAGAAAACCAGCGTGAAGTAGAGGTTTACCTCTGCGTTTCGCTTGGTGAGTGCAGGTGGCCGGAGGCCCTTTTTACTGGAAATGAGGCATTCCATCTTAGTCCTTACAGGTGACAACGCATCTGCATTAGATGTAGATGTCTATGGGCCGGTGGACTGTGTTTGTCATCCATATCCTATAAAAAAAAGATCGAGATAATAGGAAACACTGAATACTGTATTCTATCTCATTCTCTCGCAGGCAAAATCTCGTATACGTATGTTGTCTCTTTTTAGTGTCGCTTTTTCGTTTCATCGACTTTAAAATCACAACGAATCTAAAGAAGTTTTCACTTCAACATATAAAATACTACAGTTTCTACTAAAGTCGGTAGTGAAAAAGTTGGTAGCTTGGTAATTTATTAGGTGGTAAGAGTCTCTGCCTATGATATCGTCTTACATTGCACACACTTATACTATACAGTGCTTACATTGCACACACTTAAAATACACAGTGCTTACACTGCACACACTTATAATACACAGTGCTTACACTGCTGTGTTTCGGTCTGGAAGGCATAGAGTGCCAATATAATTGCAGGCTGTTAGATATTCCAACTGCGTCTTCAGAGGTGACGAAGCACCTGTAGTCTAGCTAACTTAGTCTTTTTTCAATGTTGGCCATGGACTGTATTAGCTAATTACCAGTCAGGTGAATTGTAAGTACGTTTGGCACTTAAGCTGTATTAAGAAAAGTATTTTCTTACAAATTTCAAACTTCAAATTGATTTTGTAATCAACCCTTTAAATGAAATTCCTTACTTACTTTTCCTTTTATAACAAGAAAGTTTTTAAACTCGAAAGTCATTACTAAATTCTAAGAAAGACTTTCTTTAAATACTGAAAAAGCGCTTTGTATTTATGCATAGACTGGTAACAATTTTTTTATTAAAAACAAAAATAAAATCTCTCAATTAATTAATTAATTAAAGTTTTTATGGTGAATAGCACAGAGTACTATAATATACACCTGAAAGTGAATAGCTACTAAAACTGTAGACTTATTCTGTCCATAAACCCGTAATCTGAAGGTTACACATAAGTTACAAGTATGCGGGTTTTTCATATAATATCTATTTGGTAATTTAATGTAAAGTGATTGCCCACGAGTCATCATATGTGGCTCTGCCAGAATATCAGTACTAACACTAACTTCCCCAATTCGGGCAGTTATTGAGAATTTCTGATGGTAAGTGAATGACTAAGATGTAATGCCTCGTTCCTAGTAAAACTGGTATCCGGTTCTCTACAACCATAACATTGTTTTTTGTGAGAGTCTGGTTCTTCCCCGGTCTAGCCAACAAATTCATGCCTTAACAATAAATTAGCTCCAACGTCGCTCTATCACTTAAGTTAACTTATGATTCAATGAATACTTAAATTTTTGATAATGATAGCCTGTTCCAAGTCTGTAAAGTATGAAGGGCAATCGAGATAAAAATCTACTCGTTAGACAATCTTTTCTGTTTTTTTTATATATACCTACAGAATAAGTGATATTTGGTCTTATTAATCATTCTTCACATTTATTGACTCGTCCTGATCATCTGCACTACTTCATTGAGGAAAAATAAATACACATTTCATTAATTTCCTTTAACTGTTAAGTTTATTTTATTTTATTTTTTTTAGTTTATTCAGTCGTCTGATAAAAAATATTCATCAAACAATTTATAATATGACTGGAATATAAAACTGATAGATTCGAACTATTTTATTGAAAAAAAAAAACACAACCTTTATTTCAAATTTGTTTATGTTGTATTTAATTTTATGAGTAACTTAACTTGCGATTGTAATATCGAATTTTGACGCATTTTTAGTGTATATGTTTATCATAAAATCCTTTTTGTTTTGTAGAAGAGGGGGGCAAACGAGCATGCTGCTCACCTGATGTAAGTGTCGACCGCCACCCATGAACAACTGCAACATCAGGAAAGTTGCAGATGCGATGCGGGGATTTTAAAAAGGTCCTAGTAAATCGCATAGTAGCGGACCGCCAAGCTACCAGATGATGTGAATGGTAACGTAAATTTTGTCAGTGCGTTGGTCAAATTGGGCGGCTGGAATTCATACGAACAATTCCTCAGAGCAGTCCCCGTGTAAAACGCGAAGAGTATCACTCTTTGCAATGCCAGTGAACCGAGCGGATCGGAGAGAATTCGGTCGTCCACAATTCAAGCTGCTCTGCGCTGAATGCGTTATTATGTTGCTTTTCTGGAATATTCTATCCAAAGTCATTTTAATATTGATGACGATAGACAGGGCAAAGTGGTTAAAATCGTAATCTATTATTCGTTATCCATAGGTAACAATAAGTCGCTTAGTTACGTGTGATATGAGACCACGAGAGGTCGTATTTCTGTGTAATAACTTTCGCTAAAAGAAAATTTATGATTTTAATACGTGTTATTGTTAAAAAAAAAACTAGATAACATTACTGGAGTACGAGATCTAAGTGGCAATGTTCCAAATGACCGCTCAATAAACTTTCGAATATCTTTGATTCTATCTGATACGGACAATCACTGAAACTGATTATGATAAAAATCTAACACAAAATACCACCTTAGATTCCACTGACCGGCGAGATACCACTTAGCGATTAGCCATCAAAAAGTCTACTTCACCCTAGGATGCCTCATTTGGAGGCGAAACACGTGTCATATTATCGACGGTGGTGTATCTTTCCTAGTGTAGTAGTGTTGGGATTAGTGGTTAGTGGTAATACACCTCATTTTAAGTTTTAAAACTTTAATAAACCAAGATCGTACAAAAATAATAACCCCTGGGAATAGTTTCCGCTCGCTTGAACATTTTTATAACACCGCTACTCCTAATGAAAGACTCCCCCTTATTGATAAGGAAGCGCGGTTCTGTTCTACACTGAGCACGACGTTACATGCAAATTTTATTAAGACGTTTCGTTAACGTTATCTGGTATATCGCACAGCGATACGAAGCTCTACCGTTTATTAGTACCCATTGTGCCGTGTTTCGGAGCGAGCGATTTCGTAATAACGATGGCTCTTCGAGAACATTTAGATTACAAGGTTTATTAAAATACGTTAATAACGCTTGTTTGAGACGGTATCTTTTAATCAGTCTAATAATCTTGAGTGAATATACTGGTTGTGGTATATTCATTCAAGATTTTGAAATTAATTAAGCTGGGTTTCTGCTGCTTCACTGCGACATTCGTTTTATCATAGAATGTTCACTTGCTGTAATATGTATTTTTCATTTTCAATTTTTAATTTTTTTGAAGTTATACTTCTTTTGGGGCGTTTGGGAAAAATGACGAGAGTGAATATTTTCGATTTGCGCACACCAACACCTAAAACCGACAAAGCTAAAATGCTTTAATTTTAGTAAAAAAGGTGTCCAGTTCTCTACACTCACCATACGAAACAGCAGTATTAAGCTGTCATTTTACGCTGGTATTCTGTGAGAGCGTGGTCCTTTCCCGACCCTATCTTATGGATCTTATCTTAAGGATAATTTTCCTGTTTTTGATTCGATGGACGGTTGAACATCACGACAATCTAACACAGCACAGATTTAATTTCTTCAGGTCTTCCTTTACGGTACCAGCTATACATCTTTGGAATTCCCTTCCCAGTGAAAACCAATATATTATACTCCTTTAAAGTATTTCTACGACAATATTACCTGAGGGCAATCACTAATTTTTTTTTTTTACTTTTGTGTGCGTATATTTTAATATGTTTGTATACGTTTATATATATATTTTTTTTTTTTATAGGATGAGGGAGATTTTTATATATATAAGAATAGAGTAGAATAATTTTTCTTCAATATTGATTACAAGTAATTATTGAAAGTCCTTGTTTTTACATTACCACTGGTTCGAAAAAAATCCTCTGTCCTGGGAAGAACCAGCAAGAACCTCAGCGGGACTTTTCAATATAAGCGAAACTATTTACAAAATTTATTTTAGAAACAGCAATATATATACTGTGGCCATAGGTCATATGATAAATGCAATTTCATTACTTTACAGGACAAGCAATTAAATTATTAAGAAATCTTGAAGGCACTATTAAAATATGAAACACTCGATATATGAAAAAAAAAAATTTTAAAATTAAGGAAATGTGTTACTAATTTGTAAAAATACTTAAAGTTCATTGTGGAATGCGTAGTATTCACGTACTGTTTTCTTTTTTAAAGAATGGTTGCACTTGTCACACTGTGATCAAAAGTTACCGTGTTATGATCTTAAATGAAAGACAAATATGAGAAAAATACTTTATTTGAATTTAAAATGACAATGCAGAATATTTGGCATATAATATAGCGCTCGAAGTAGCATTAAAAAAATAAGATAATAGACTTAATAAGAGAATAATTTCTATTCAGAATCGGAATTATAATCACTAATATGTGATGTGTCTACTACGTCGTTGTCAGACTTTATCACATTCTTATAGAAATCATGGTACACTGGATCAATGTACTGTAATAAAGATGAAATATCCTTACGTTTTTCTTTACTTATTAATAATGGCTGATTGTACGCCTTACGAACATCCATTATTGGCTGATTATTTCGACTGATTCTGGGTTTCCTCTTCATGTCACATACTTTAAACTCGTCTTCCACTCGCAGTGAATACTTAAAGAAAAGAAACAAGGATGTTCTTTCTCGACACGTACCCAAAATATATAACGCCACAGAAAAGGTTCGTTATTCTGATCTTTGGTCTTCTTTATAAGCGACTTCTTTAGAATGCTCGAAAATGCAAAAATGTCGTCTTGTGACAATTCTATCACAGTGAACTTACTGCTGACCATTCTCTCAAGCATGTACCAGTCACATGGAATTGAAATTCTTCCATTATATTACTTCTTGGCTCGCTCGATTGAGGCATGGTCAGCATCACACTCTAAATGTGTGCGACCAGGAGCTTGAAATTTATGATCTATAGTCTTCAAACCAACTTTCGGCGTAAGTATGTAGTTATATACAACAGGTAATGTGTTGCTGCGGGCTTGCCCGGGACATGTATCTGAATAAATAATAACGTGTTTTGTTTCTTCGGCCAAACTCATTATGAACATTTTTAGGCAAGATGCTATTTCGTCAGCACCACGTTGCGCGACAGCTTCATGCCACATGAAACAAGTACTTTTCCCTGTGTTACAATTTCTGACTGTGAAATTAAAAGTTCATAGCTTTCTTTTGTAAAATATTACACTTTTATTAAGTATGGTGTAGCGAGACACTGTTGTAAATCACACACAGCGACAACGATAGTATATTTTGATGACTTGGCACGTTGTCTATCGAAAGATTTACATTCGTAATGGAAATTTACTTTATCCTGATGGGACACATGTTCGTCATGTAGTCTCGTTTTCTCAGTGTCATTTATTGTAATTTTTATTTTTGCTACAAATGTATCACAAGTATGGCAAGTATCGTTATGTGGCTCTTTATATTTTAAATTGAATGTCTTAAAAATATTACTATACTAGCTGTGCCCGCGGCGTAGCTCGCCTATACAGGATTTACATAAAGAATTTGTCGTTTAGGTAAGAGAATATTAAACGATTTATTTCATTACTGTATCAATAAGTGGTAACTAAATAAATCATTATCATCAAAGTTCTTAGTCGTTTATGATAGAGCTTCTGTGTAAACGACGTTAGAAGTAGGCTTAGCCGGGGTGTACACAAAAAGGTTACGAGGGCTACTAACGCGGGAAAAAGCAACATAGAGTTGGCCATGTGCAAAACAGTCAGTACTGAGATACACTCCTACAACGCGTAAAGTTTGACCTTGCGCTTTATTTACGGTCATCGCATAACACACGCTCACTGTAACTGGGAACTGAACGCGCTTAAAACTGAAAGGAAAGTTACTTCTTAATAGAGGGTTTTTGGGCAGTGCTGCCAGATAAAAAAAAACTCATTCAGCTCTAGGACAACACAAAAAGCGCTAGATTTCATGAAAACAGCGTTTTAAAAAGCCCTAGATTTCGCGCTAAATTAACTACAAACAAATTTTGTGTTTTTTTATATAATCATAATAAAGAAAACAACATTAAGTTCTTTTTCTGGCAATATTTTTTTGATGTATCAATACTTCGCAGGACATAGACTTATAATTATGGCAATTGCTGTCAACAGTAGTTAGTACTGTACGAACAATAAAAATGTCATTAATTGTTTTAAAGTGCAATGTATTTCGCAACTTAGTTTCAGATGTCAGCATCTGATTGCGGTTGCTACACACTTTCTTTGTGTTATAACTTCTAAGTAACTTTTAACTTAGCTGTGCTATAAGCAACTGACTGAAACTGAATAAAGCAAAATAAATGCGTTGCCAAAACCATGAACGAAAACTTTGATAAAGGGGATTTCGCCGCTTATAGTCGTCGGTAAAAAATCAAGTTGATCATCCTAAAGGGGAAGCCAGGAGATCCATAGCACAGGGTATCCTAGTTTGGACTCGTCTCCCATGCTCTTTGTTTTGTGGAAAAAATATGTTTGAAAAAGATAAACTGCAATGTACTATTTGTGGGAAAAAATAATAAAGGTCATTATTATTATTATCGGTAATGTGAACTAACAGCGCTGCTATAAAATAGTTAATAACCCGCTAGTCGCTAAAATATTGAAATGTGTGCTAAATACACCAAAAAGCGCTGGATTAAGCTGGGTGCTAAAATTTCGAAATGCGCGCTATACATTTCAAAAAAGCGCTAAATCTAGTTCCCAAAGCGCTAAAATGGCAGTACTGATTTTGCGTATATTATAAATACAATATCACGACATTTCGTTGCAAAATTTTTATTTTTGGTCGGGTTCCGTTGTATGGCTTCGATGGATACAAATTTCTTCAGTAAGTCTCAATACGATTCATCGGCGAAAAATCTCAACACAGCAATTCAGAAAAGTTTGTAATTTGTACAACTCCATCTATTACGTCCTTTGTGTGAGAAAACATCCTTTTTAAATCTATTTTTGTGTTTTAAGTATAAGTATATTAATTATTATGGAACGTTTTTTTTACACACTGATCTTTTTATTACTATTTCTGAGATTTTATGGCGCCATTGAACAAATTCGAACCTACATTTCAAAATAATAATCATTACTTTCGATAGAATTAACCAATTTTAATAAAACAAAGATTAAATGTAACTCGAAGATACGCTTTATGATTTTCTTAACGATTTCTTTGAAAATAAAAGATGTTTACTTTAGACGTGATGCGTTCATATAATAACAGACAAATAGACAGACAGACAATTCTAAAAATTATAAAATGTCTTACTTTAGACGTGATGCGTTCATATAATAACAGACAAATAGACAGACAGACAACTCTAAATATTATAAAATGTTCTTATTTAATTATTGATTTTAGCCACCAAAATATATATACAATGTACAGAAAGAGACACAACATGTTATCATCATTTTTATTATATGTATATATTTAAAGAGAGATGATGCTGCTAACATCAATTCTAAAAATAAAAGAGATTAATTGACGCGATTGATACATTATATAAAACGCAAGAGAACTTATAAATCAGTGCCTGCACAGTAAGCAAAAAATGAAGTTTGACTCTCGCCAAAACCAACGCAATTGTTAATAGCTCTTTTAAAATTTGATTTACCACATAGAGTACTCGGCGGTAAAGAATAAATTGAGTTTGTCAACACGCAGTAGGGCAGCGAGTAATATAATAAAGATTAGCAGTAAATATGAAAACTCATCTACAGGAAAAAACCACATTGCAATTGCATTACATTTTCACAACACCACCATTTATCGAAGAAATGGGTTAACTATTGTGCTTCAGATTTAGTTAATAAGGCTAATATATTTTTGTATAATATATTTCATACGTTCTTTAATACTTTTGTTTACTGTGTTTTAGATATACATAATTATATCATTATTTTACATAATTTAACTATGATTTATGATATGATATTAGTTTAAAATGCACTTGATGACTCAAACAAAGCCACCGTTGAGCAAATTCGTACCTATACTTCCCTACCCATACTTCAGAATATTTATCATAACTTTTGATGGAATGAACTGATTTTAATGAAATAAAGACTAAATGTAACCCGAAGATACACTTTATAATTTCCTTAACAATTCTTATGATATAAATTAGTACTTTATACGTGATACGTTAACAAACAAACAGACAGACAGACAGACAGACCGACAGAAAATTCTAAAAATGGTAGAAATGTATTTAATTACTTATTTTTAGTACCCCTCAATCACTTTTATTACAAAAATATAAAATGTACAGACATCTGCTATTTACAGTTTTATTATATGTATAGATAGATGTAGAATGGCTGACTATTTTTGTAGTTATGTTGTCCATGCTATGTTGGTCTAGGTATAAGTTATACATTTTTTGTAAATTCAACCCAGTCTGTAGGTATTTTCTCGTAGTGTGTCGTCTTGAATAGTGGTTTTCGTATGCAGAGAAATTAGAAATATGATTACGCACATAATCAATTGCTTCATTTGAATGTTTAATTTTTGGCTCATATCTGCCTCTTTCATCCCGTCCAATGATACCTGTAGCTGAATTTTTCTTCTTGTCAATTATGCCATTCACAAAACCACGATTCTTACCATACACGTTAAGAAAACAGTTTTGACACACTTTTACTAAATTACCTTCATTTTCAATAAAGTACTCTACAGATACTTCTCTTTTCTTTTTGTGTTCAACCTGTTTAACTCTAATTGGCGGTGTTAATAGTATATGGATACTCAAATGTAAACGTTGCATATCCCTAGTTTCCATAGCGAGATAATTCGCAAAAACTCTTTGTAATTGTGTATTCGTAAATTTACTTTTAAATTTTAATCTGCATTCTTTTAGTACACCTACAGATTTACCCAATATTTTTTCCCACCTTGATTTATGTATTCTTCCCCCTTTTTAATTTTTTCTGTTCTTTCTTTACGGAGTTTTCTTTGCATTATACCGACACCATGCTTCCTTTTTCTTCTAACGTCATCCTGTGTTTGAGAAACCAATGCTGGGACAGCAATACTTCCAATACTTCTAGGGGTAGATGTCTTGCTAGATGACGATGATGACACGTGTTCTTCGTGTGTACCAGCAGGGAACCAATTACAATCCTGCACATCGTCATCAGAACTATAAGCTCGATTACCTGACGGGTCGGGCAGAGATTGCAAAATATCCTGCTGAGCTACGGCAGTAAGTACCTGACGTACCGGGCAGAGATGACAAAATATCCTGCTGAGCTACTACAGTACCTGACGGGCTGGCAGAGATTGCAAGATATCCTTCTGAGCTAATGGAGTACGTTCTCTCATACATTGTTTCACAGCTAAATCCTAAAATAAAATAAAAACAACGTTAGTCCTAGGTGCCAGTATTTTATCTTTTGAACGATTACCTACGTAAGTTAACGGTCATTATGTTTTGTTCAGAGTTCGTTTAATATAAATGTACTAGGCACAAGCAGCCATATCAATTATTACAATATTGCTCACTAAAACGCATACTTACTCGTACTCTCGCAATGAACACTTTGACGTGCTTTGAATAAAATAACAATAAAAATTAATAATGATAAACATACATCTGAATCTTCTTGCCTCATAGCTAACTCCAACAACTTCTTACAGCGAGCACTCATCATTTAAACAGTAATTATAACCTATATCAATGTTCCTTTACCAGCGAAATAACGAAAACTAACAATAAAACTACGAAATGTGCGGTACGCGAAACAACAATGACACGACACGTTATGACATGTTTCCCGCTAACCGAGTAATTTTTGATCATAAGTTGATAAGTGAGCTTTTGTCATATTCTGATCAATAAAATCGGTCAGATCAAAATAAAATAAAATCACTTAACGCAATATGACCAAAACAAAAGTTGAAATATAAAAGTTATCATAATCTGATTAGTATTCAATACAACAGTAGTATTTTGCATGTAGTTATCCTGATATGACTAAATGAAAGAGCATCTTTTGGCGATTATACCTATATAAATAAGTCATACTGAGCAAAAACTTTATAAATGTTAAGATGTTTCGCACCCGTCAACAATTGTCTTTATTAATGTTCTTATTACTCGTATTAATTATAACGTGAAAATTAAAAAAAATCATTATTTACAATATGGCATTGTGCTTATGTAACGAAATTAATATTTTCTTTCTTTCTTTTTTCTCTATTATCCGCCCTATGTACCCTTAGTTTTAATGTGGTAAATTTGAGCTTTTATTTAATAAAATTGTAAAGTTTTTAATTTTTGTATGTTGCAGAGCCATTCAACAGCTTTGTTATGCTCCTACATGAATGGGTCGGCTCAAGCGGGCAAGAACCACGATTACACAGAATACTAGAGTATAAATTGCAGTATTATGATGTGGTTCGTATCGTAGAACGTATCCAAAGCTGAAGACCGTTGTTACTGATAACAAGGTATTCCATTTAGCTCCCCAAGGCTGAAAATGTAGTTGCATTTTGATTCTTAATCAATTAAAATATGTATTACCTAATTCCTAATTAATGGGAGATATTTGATATAGTTGCCTGCATTTTTATCACTTTAACTTATTATTAGGAAGATGTTACTGACTTTCTCCTGCTTTTTTGCTTTTGGTATTTGCTCTATTAAAATTCACGGGATGATATGGTATTTCGTCATGTAATGGATCTTATGCTGGCGCTTCACGGCATGACACGAGAATGTGATTAATTAATTTACCATAAATGGAAATCAAGTCTATCGATTATTAATAAAATTCGTAATTTCTTTGCGAAATTCATTATGTTATAGTAAGGTGTTAAATATTTATTAAAATCCACGAAAAAATAGAAATGATGTGTCTTGCCTATGAAGAGCACCACTTCCTTTAGCTGCGTGCACTATCCCTGTTACCGCTTATCCCAATGCCATTACTAACTAGCTCTTTCAACTAGATAAGATACTTCGTTTTTATTTTGACACATAATTTAGCTAATTAATTTGTGCAGTTTTAATCTAATTAATCGAATCACAACGGGCAGCTCCCGTTTTTATTGACAGTGAAATTGAATACAATTGGAGTTGAAACAATTGAACCGCAGACTTTGTTGGAGCGCATGCGGTCGCGAGTGCCGTTGATACGTGATTTCTGAATAAATAATGCATGAAAACCGAATATTTCACAGAAAAATTACCGACTGAGTTTCAGTATATTTATTTTAGTTTTGTAAAATATTTTTATACAATAATATTCCATCCTAACTGTCACGTTTAACAACATAATTGCAGCATGGCTCTACCACATATACACCTCACCACTAAACCTTTACCACATTGGTGACAATCTTTTTTCTGTGGAACTGTGTTGACTATAGACCATTATGTTTTTCACAATAGCCATTTTCAGCATGAACGTCAACAATAAATATTTTATGTAATGTATTTGTTACATATCCATACATATAAATTTTAGCTTTCTGCACTTCTTGTCGATATAAACTTTAACTACTCGTATCACAAATGTCACACACCTTCGGGCGTATAAAATACTTAAAAAGGTCACAATGATTTCAATTTACGTATCAACAAGTTTAAAATAAAAAAAAATAATTTGATCATTTCAATTTCTCCAAAAAGTAAAGTTACGATGGTTTGTAAATATATATATTGTTTCTCGAAAAAAGCATTTTACGAATAAAAAGATTAAAATAATAACTTTTCATTTTCAGAATGGCTTATATTTTTAAGTAGGCCAAAAACATGAACAAAATTAAGTTCAGTCCTTTGTTTCAGTTAATTTAAAGCACTTTAAAGTCACCGAATTTTAATTAGACCACGGCCAACGACGGTTTTTTACGGAAAGCAAAACTCGTCCTTTAATAGTTGGAAAAAAAGTCGCTTTTTGATTGAAATATTAATAAAAGTGAAGTTGCTTATAATGTAAATTTCGTAAAAGAATAAATCCATCACTAGAAGATTAGAATACATTAAATAAATTTTTATGTATATAGAACAAATTACCGCAACGAAATGAAAAGAAAGGAAAGGAGATGAACTTCGTTCCATACAAGCTTGGGCCCGGCGTGAACAAAGTTCAAATATATCTTATTGTGTAGATTTAAACATTTGTTACTTTTTTTACAGGATCGAGTGACAAACGAGCACACAGTACACCTGATGGTAAGTGGTTGCTGTGGCCCATAGACATCTATCCTCGTTTGCGAATCAAAATGCAGATGCGTTGTCACTCGTGAGGACAAAGATGGAATGCCTCTTATCCAGTAAAAAGGGTCTCCGGTTCTCTACACTCAACATACGAAACAGAGCAATGTTAAGCTGCTATTTTACGCTGGTATTCTGTGAGAGCGTGGTCCTTCCCTGGTCGAGCCGACCCATTCGTGCTACAACTATCTACTAATATAGCTGCAGCATGGCTCTACCACGTATAAAATATACTTATGACAAAAATAATATTTTTGTGGGTCCTGGGGTTTTGTTTTTATTATGTTTTATTATTTGTATGTTATGTAGTAAAATAACTCGTTCTTGGGATAAGTTGTTTCAATAAATTGAAAAGAACACAAAATAATGACGTTTTTTAGTTATTATTAAATAAAATAAGGAAAAATAAAATACACTTCAAACTTTTCTAATTATTTAATTATTTTCCGCAATTATTAATAAAATGACATCTAGAAAAGCAACCTGTGTCTGAACATTGTATGTTCTATTTCTCTCAAAACCCAAGTAACACATTATCGTCACTATGTGGGCGCAACAACCTACTGTCTTAATCGAGAGAAAAGCCAAGGGTCAATTTAAATTAATTCACGAAAATAAAAACACGAAATATATCTACAAACACAATCACAATGCCAAAGCCAAAGATGTTTAATGGCATCTTTGGCCAAAGCGCATGACAAGTTTAAACTCGAAGTTATCAAGTTGTCTCCTTCGAAACAGACAATAATCAACGACCATACATCCTATTCAATTGTGTCCGATATTATTCAAATATATTGTTTAGTTTAGTAACGTAGCCTATGTTTAGCTAACAATCTTACATCCAAACTTTCTAAGTAAATTTAGTTATTTCTGTTCTCCCTAGATGACGTTGTCGCTGAGTGAATCGCGATATTACTTGCATGTTTTCATTAAGATGTGTAGTTAAACAATCTTTGCCTCCTTGAGTTTTTCTATAACACAGTGTAGTGTATGTTGTGAGTAAAACCTAGTGATAAAGTGTGTGTTTCATTAACCACCTATTCAATCGATTTTTTAAATAGGTTTCTCTCATTCAGTATTAATTTGTTTTAAAATTATGAGTTTTTTTTTGGATACTAAAGGCTATTTATTAAAAAAAATGCCTTCATTATCTAATGCCATAGACGAAATACATAAAAAAAACATTTAATATTTTTTGTTTTTGCTATGGTAAAAGCATTAGCTTTCGTTTTTCAGTTTTAAAAATGTTTTTATGATTGTCCCATACATTATAGATATAAAAACCATTTAATTATGCTTATAATTTATCGTTATATTACTACATATTTTTTTCTAACTGTTACGAACGATTTCATACATCTCCTTTATCTATTTAAATGGCCCCCGAAACCAAAAACTGCGTTTGCCAAACCGCTAGCTAATCGTGGCAACTATGGCAAATATCGTTTATTCACAAATATCATTTATCGTTTTTCGGAGAAAGGTGGAGATGAAGACAGTGTAAAAAAAGGGCGTGTTCCGGCGCGCCTTTGCCTTTGGAGGAGAATAGGAACAGAAGTTGTTTTCCTCCCAGGAGGGACCATCAAGAGGCGGCTTACACTGATATGACTGCGGATGTGTACAAAAGCGTTTCCGTGGCATCTTCAAGCAGTAACATCGTCCATACATATAAATGAAATTATATGTCTGTAATATCAGTTTTTTTCAGTCATTTTCAGTTACTAAAATATGACGAAGTAAATAATGCTATATCTAAGTTAGTAAATTGGTTCGATGTTAATAATTTGCATTTAAATGGCACTAAAACAAAATGTATGAAATTCGTGACTCCAAATGTCAAACAATTAAATACTAATGTAATTTTAAATGGGGAGAAACTGAGTCTTGTAGATACCACCATTTTTCTTGGAATCACACTAGACGCGAAGCTTCAATGGAGCCCCCATATATCAAAACTAGCAAGCAGACTTAGTTCTGCAGCATATGCTGTAAAAAAGATTAGAAGTCTAACCAGTGTTGAAACAGCTAGACTAGTTTACTTCAGCTACTTCCATAGCATAATGTCGTATGGTATTTTGCTATGGGGACACGCAGCTGACACTGAAATTATATTTGTTTTGCAGAAGAGGGCCATAAGAGCAATTTATGATTTAAAGCCTAAAGAGTCGCTGCGACAAAAATTTAAGGAAATTAATATATTAACTTTGGCCTCTCAATACATTTATGAAAATTTAATGTACGTACACAAAAATAAAAGTAGTTTTATAAAAATAAGTGATATTCATTCTGTAAATACTAGGAACAGACACAAGCTAGTAGTACCAGTTACTCGACTCCATCGAGTCAGTAATTCATTCTTGGGGCGATGTATACGCTTTTACAACAAAATTCCAGAAAATATACAAAGTTTGGCCTGTTCAAAGTTCAAAAACTTTATTAAACTAAGTTTGTATAAAAAGTGTTATTATAATATTAAGGAATTTATGGATGATAATAACCCCTGGAAATGAGGTGATCGCTACCAAGCTATTTCTAATTTGTTGTGTTGTTAATTTGTGTAACATCATGATTGTAAGCTGTTATTTAAAAAAAAAAGTCCCGCTGGGTTTCTTGCTGGTTCTTCCCAGGACAGAGGTTTTTTCCGAACCAGTGGTAATCAAACAAAAGAATGACTTTCAATAAGTATTATTTATAATCTATATTGAATAAAAAAGTTTCTGTTTCTGTTTCTATCAAATTAACTGCCTTTTAGGAAGCTGAGGAGGTTATTTTTATGCCAATAAGACATGAATAACCTTTTTTAAATTTTTATCTGTCTGTCAATCTGTCCGGGCTAATCTTGGGAATGGCTAAACCGGTTGTAATTAAACTTCACGAACAGATAAAGAGCGATGCCAGGAGTGATACAGGCTATATTTTATCCGGAAAACTTGAAGATTTTTTTGGGAAATAGAACATAAATGGTCTTTAATTATCTTAAATCTAAATAAAGCCACATTAATAGATTCTGTCCAGGTGAAGCCGGGGCGGATGCTAGTTACGTTGTAAAGAGGTAAAGTTATTTTATCAATTCGTAGTAGATATTGTATGCTATAAAGGCTTATTATCTCTAAAGTGTGTGAGCCTTTGCTCAACCTCTGCACACTAGTCGGCGAACTTCCGTGATCTCACTATTATTAGTAGAATACAATTACATTGTGATAGTTTCAGAGAAAACTCTTAACTTTAAGTGCCAATATAATTTTATTGCAAATCTTCCAAATTTAATTAGATTAACTAAAAACTTAATTTCTAATTTGAATTTATACATTTAAATAAAATCTAAGTTCGTCTGTAATGTCGAAATAACTTCCTTAAATTGAGCAGGGTTTATTAACATGCCATTAAACATGAAAAACCTATTTTTGTTTGTCTATTTTCTTAATGGCTAAACTGATTGTAATAAAACTTCACAAATAGGTAGAGAGCAACGCCAGGAATGATCAAGGCTACTTTATCCGAAAAACTTGGATATTAAAAAAAAACTAAAAATTTATAAAATAAATAGTCTTTAATTATCTTCAATGTAGACAATGTGTTACGGCCTACGGCTGCTCCCTTAAAGGGTCAAATCCTCAGGGGCCCATGAGCTGAAGACTTCCCGAGCAGACGTAGGTCGGGCCTCAATGTGGCCACGTGGAATTTCTCTAATTACACTAAAATATATGTGGGAGCATTCTATAATACGGCCAGTCAACCGGGAGGAATTTGGACGTAGCTTACTTATATCCAAGGCGACTGGTCCCTCCGGAGTCGGTCAGGTCGTATGTGGTTGTGTAGTGCAAGGAAAATAAAGTGATGTGATGTGTATCTGGGTGTGACTGATAGTGATTGAACCTAGACCTTAGCCGTCGGCAGCAGCCCGGGCATCGACACCGCTCCAATTTGAGGGGGCCCTCCGAGGCGTTGTCCACATTCACTTTCCTCGTTCGTCACGATGACAGTCAATTAACTCTATCGTGCGATTAACTCACTTACAGAAGCCACTAACTATCGCGGGGTATAAGGTTACCGCACAAAACGCACACGGAGTTTCTGGATCAAAGGTCGCTACCGTTTCGCGTTGCAATAGTTACTTCTAGAATATCAGAGCAATGCACTTATGCAGATTCTGAGTCAGACACAATGTGTCCCGGGGAAGCTCTCCAGTAGGGATGCGCGCCACAAATCCTAGACCGTATTTTTACTGTCCGCGCTTAATTATTCCGAGTTTCCGACAAAATGACAGCGTGCCAATCGTTAGCACTGCTTAAACACGACTGCCTGCCCTTGTGCGTTTTTCGCATGACCGAAAGTCAAACCGGTATGAATGCACCGCGCCGAGCGCCCTCTCGCGTCAATCCTTGAAACTAGCGCTTGGCGCGAACAAACCCCCGTCCCGGACAAAAGGATTTAGGTCCGCGAGCAAACCGGTCAGCGGGACAAGGTCGCGACGGCAAGTTGCAAGACGGAATCTACAGCCAAACTAGGCCACCTTAGGCACCCCAGCAGATCTTGCAACCCTAACCAACGCCTCAAAATTACTGCTCCAACGTGGGCAAGCCGGAGGGTCAGCCTCCACTGGATGTCCCTCCAGGGCATCGCAGCACCTTAACCAGTCCTGTACTGGACAGTAGTCCGACGACCTCTTTCAAACACCTATCTGTGCCCCTATGATTAGTTCCGCAATCCGACTGGATCAGCTCTGCAACCAGCGGCGCTACACGAAGCTGCCCAGACAAATTTTGTGCCAGCAGTTGCTTCAGTGCAGAGCGCACCCACAAATTCCACATGAACGTCGTCTGTGGAGAGCCGAACGAAACGCACAGATAGTCCCCAGTATGAATTTTCAACAAGTAGGCCTAGCCAGGCCACCCACCATATTATCATTTACTAAATAGTGCGGCAGCTGATTTCCATCTGATAATCTCCAAAACTAGCTAGCCTGTTAGACAAGTAGTCCTATGCTCATATTTCAACTAATTTTTCAAAAGCATCAATGTTCAACTACAGAATCAATTCAACCAAATTAATTAATGTAACAAATGTCCGCGCTTAATTATTCCGAGTTCCCGACAAAATGACAGCGTGCCAATCGTTAGCACTGCTTAAAGACGACTGCCTGCCCTTGTGCGTTTTTCGCACGACCGAAAGTCAAACCGGTATGAATGCACCGCGCCGAGCGCCCTCTCGCGTCAATCCTTGAAACTAGCGCTTGGTGCCAACACAATGCCTCTCGTGTAGTGGCGGTGTAATAATATCCACTATCCCATATCATCCCGGGAGTGTCATAAGAGGCGACAGAGGGACACAAACCAGGAGATGGACAGCAGCGTCTTCCTAATAAAGACTTAAAATAAAAGAAACTGCTGTTATCAACCCGCTTACCAAGTGAGGCAATTATGGCAAATATCCCTCCTATGAGGCAATCTTTGGGGCAGGCCTATGTTAAGCAGTAGGACTTTAGTAGGCTGTAACGGTAAACAATGCCACATTAATAGATCCTATCCCGGCGACCCCTGGACGGGTCGCTACTTAATTAAAAAATGTTAAAATATTTAATAAAGTACTTGCATTGATTTTCGTGTGATGAGATTAGCACGAATTATAAATGAATAAAAAAAACTTAATTACATAAAAACCTAAATAAATAACATTTGTACGCCTTTGCGGACAGAGAGCAAAAGGTTAACTTTTGATGCCTTCATAATGTCCTTTGTCCATATTAAATTCATATTGTTGCGGTTTCATTTGAACACAGCGAAATTTGAGAGCTGTAAATTAAAACAAGTAAAGACTTAGCTTTGTTTGTGTTTTAGGCTTATTATAAGTGGAACAGGCAACTAACTCTGTAAATTAATCAGACGTTACTTTGCGGAAATCCATTATAATGGGGTTGTTATAAACTAATTTGCTTATTTCCGCTAAGTGACTTAGCGGCTAGCCTCCACAGAGTCTACTTCACCTGAGGATGCCTCGTGTAGAGGCGAAACACGTGTCGTATTTTCGAGAGTGGTTTGTCGTGCCTAGTGTGGTGGTGCTGGGGATGGTTGTGCTGGGATTAACGTCGACGGGTAACGTGCGCACGATTGAGGGAGGCTGGGAGGTCCCCTTAAAACTCGGCAGGACATATCATTTTCTTTCTTTACGCGGAATTAAGCAAATTAGTTTATAACAACCCCAACTAACTCTGTTATGAAATTCAGTGCGGTTGTTAAAAACTGTAATTCTAGTTTTGCATTTAGTTTTATAAATATACGTGATAACGCCACGCTGCAGTTATACTATGGTTGTAATACGAATGGAGCTGTTCGACCAGGGAAGGATCACACTTTCATACAATACGTAAAATAGCAGCTTATGCAGCGGTGTTTCATATGGTGAGTGTAGAGAAGTGAAGACTCTTTTAACTGGAAACGATTTTTTCCATCTTAGTCCTCAAGGGTAACTACTACGACTAGTTATCTACGGGCCACAGTATCCAATTGCCATAAATGAATTTTGTGCTTGTTTGTCGCCATTATTCTGTACAAAAATAACAGGTATATTATCATTTAAAAATAAATAATCCGATTGTAGTGATCTACTGTTAATAATTAACATAAAATATTATTTTCATCAACATTATAAGTCCACAGGTAGAGATATAAGTCTCCAACAAGGTATGCGACAAAACACAGTCCTGAGCCACCTGCATCGATCGACTTCCTACTTTTCTTACCAGGTCGTTTCTCCACGTAGACTATGACTGCACTGTACTTAATTTACTAGTTTGAACCTATGGGTCACAGCATTCACTTACCATCACGTGAATTTTTTTCCTGTCTGTCACCTTTATTATATAACAAAAATATAAGAAAAAACTATCACCAATGAAATTGTTAAGTGTAAATTTTAATTACTGATTTAAGAAGTGCTCGACGGCGAAGGAAAACATCGCGAGAAAACCGGCATGTCTACAAAAATATTTCTTAGACCTGTAAAATCCGTTACAATACCCTGGGGCAGATCGATAGACTAGATAGAATAGAATTAGATGAGGCATGTGCTCAATGCCCGAATAAAGGTCGCAAAAGTTTCTACAGAATCATATATATAGAGAGACAATAATATTATAAAGAGAGAGTGCAAATTAGTATATACGGGAAGGTCAATTTCCGGAACTACCGCATCTATTTGAAAAATGTTTTTGAGAGGTACATTTACAGTACATTATTCCAGATGGATATAAGCTATATATTCTATATATGTGGCTAAATTGTTCTTCGTGAAAAGTTCTCTACCTAATCTTATCACAGTAACCATTTTTATATTAAAACTCTCGCGCGACATAATAATTATGGTGGCGGTAATAAACCCTTTTCGTACGGACGTAATATATGAAACTATTGCAACCAATCAAAGTCGTCATACTGATTTTTACGTAAGATCTTTGTCTTGCAGCCGTTGAGCATTGACATTTTTTTTATAAACATTAATTGCGTACGTAGGTACGGCAGTGGACGGCGCGGTTGTCAACTGTGTGATTGCTTTTTTATTTTTTATAAATTTATGCGATTATTAGTGGTCGGGTAAGTTCTGATTTTTATAGAATAAGGTTGCAAAATGCAGATGCGTTGTCAGCCGTGACGACTAAGATGGAATGCCTCGTTTCCAGTAAAAAGGGTCTCAGGTTCTCTACACTCACCATACAAAACACAGCAGCATTAAGCTGCTATTTTACGCTGGTATTCTGTGAGAGCGTGGTCCTTCCCCGGTCAAGCCGACCCATTCGTGTTACAACTATACCATAAATATAGCTGCAGCATGGCTCTACCATGTTAAAAGTAGTAATTTAGTAAGTGGATGGTGGCGTATAGTTATCTACATTCATCCTCGATTAAAATTCAAAACGCAGATTCGTTGTCATCCCTGACTTCGGTTCTCCACACTCACCATATATAACCCAGCAGCATTCACCTGCCATTTTACGTTGGTATTGTTGAGATCATGGTCCTACCCCGGTTGAGCTGACATGTTCGTGCTACAACCGTAATATAGCTGCTGTGTGGCTCTACCACATATAAATCATGCCATCTCTCTGTCTACACTCTCTCATCATTTTGTACGGAAATTCTTGACAGACAATGGATTCGTTACATAAACTGCATAAAAGTCATTGATAAAAATAATATAAGACACAAAAAGTCGAAGCATATAATGTAGCATGTGCATAACGATAATAAGAAATGCTTACAAGGATTGACACATTTTACGATTAATTGAAGTAAAGAAATAGGGGTTTTTGAAGATTTTAAATATTTACGTCTTTGTATTATTTCACTGCAATCTGTTATTTCGTCCTTTCCTTCCCTTCTGTAAGTACACTATAAACAAACGTGTCCCTATGGCCGTGTTGTTTTACTCATAAATAATTCAGTGAATTTAGACCGCAGCGTATTAAAATTGACGACGCATAAAACTCAATTTATCTTGTTGTTATAAAAGTAGAAATATTGTTAAGGTTTTGTTTTAGTTATTAAAATTAACTAATGTAAGGCAACAGTAGCCTAATGGCAGGGTGCGGACCGCCAACTCAAAATGTCGTGGGTTCTAATCCGCCATTCAGCTACTGTGTGAAATACTCCTAATACAACCATATAGTACCATGGCTACATTGTTTTTGTTTTATAAAAACAGTTGTGCATGAGTGACCCTGTCTCATCCCCGATAGTACTTATGAAACTGTCAATTGCAATTTATTAGTCGTTATATAATATAATATTATGAATTTAACGTGGTAGAGTCACGCTGCAAGCTATATTATGCTTGCAGATCTCTGAGTGGTTGTTGGATCTCTCTCCGGTCGTATCGGATTGCCTTCCCATTGGATTATAAGTGTGAAGAAAAAGAGAGAGCGCCTGTGCTTGGGCAATACGGGTGCTATAATTCTGAGCTGAGGTCTAAAATGTTTAAACATGTACCAAAGTTTAAAAAAAGACACAAATATACTGTATGAAATAAATGAATGTAAATTACTTAATGTAAAATTTTCATTTAATTTATAAATGGATTTTGTCGGATTCTTGAAAGAGACAGTCCCTAGCAGTAGAAGAAAAAATAAACAATTATGAACATGACATCAATCCGAGTTCAGTAATACTTGAACTTGATTGGATGATAATATAATATCCAAAAATTACAACATTGTTTAACGAATTATTATGTTTTATTATTGAATTTGTTTTATACATAAGCAATCATAAAAAAATTTGGGCGTGAACGCAACCCATAGCGTCAGTGGTTCCTTCTTGTTTTTCTTGCTTATCCTTTTTTACATATTTTTGTAGAGTTCAATTTGTTCTCGGCTAGTTTTTTTATACAGCAAAAGTTAAAAAAAAATAATTTGCAGTCATTATCGGTGAATTGTGTTCATAGCAAAAATACTCTCTCACTTTTTCTGTTTTAATTTGGTTTGAATTCGGGCGTCATGTAAGTATGTATGAGTTCACGGCGCCGCATTATCATACGAAACGCTGAACGAATACTGTTTGGAATCCGATTGCAACTGCGAATGTGGAAACTATCGAGATCACGTTTTCAAGAGTTTAAAGTTTAGAGAACCTTTTTATTTCTTTAACTATAGGATGTCATTGATAATGGTAAAAGATGGAGCACACCAAATTTGAGTAAAGTTAAAGTAAAAGTATTAATATTGAAGTCAAAACTTCTTTAGATACGTAAATTGAAACTCGATAAAACTAAAAGAGACTATAGGATTTAGGCTGAGAGAGTATGAGATAGAATACAGTATTCAGTGTTTCATATTATCTCCATCTTCTTTTCCGAATGTTTCATTTCTGCCGCGCGTGTGAAGTACACACATTTTATTGACGTGACAACGTCTTATAATTCGATGAAGCTGGTTGCACGCACGAAAAAACATGACTCATGCGGCGTTACCTCGCTCTGAGTCGTTCCATTTAAGGCTTGGAGTGCAAGCGAGAGCGCGGAACGAGCGACAAAGAGGCACAATCGGCCTCCGCGTTCGGCAGCGTTCGACATCTGTCTCTTTCCTACTTGAGTGAGCGATGCGTCCGCATGGACAGCTGCTATACAATAATACATTTACATGTTTTCGTCAAGTATGAAGTGCAGTGAAAAGTGAATGTGGTGTCAATTGTTTATAGCAACATTTTCTTATGACGTTGTCACGTTCAAATATCGTCAGTAAACAGACTTTACAGACAACCGATTTTTTTTAATTCATAGTTGGTAGACAGAGTTACTGCTGAAATGGTCAAGTATGGTGGGCCTCGCGTCTGGGACAGCTTTCATCTGCTGTGCAATTTGTGCTGGCGGACGGGGGATGTCCCGGATGATTGGCGATCCGCAGTCATTGTGCCTTTATATAAAGGTAAAGGTTCACATTTTGACTGCGGGTGCTATCGGGCGATCAGCTTGACCAGTTTAGCAAGTAAGGTTTACTCGAAGGTTTTGACACGTAGGATGCAAGAGAAATCGGAAAGATTTCTATGGGAGGCACAATGCGGATTTAGACCTGGAAGAGGATGCACGGATCAAATGTTTTCTCTCCGTATGATCACGGAAAAGCTTCTGGCTGTTAACCAGAAGATTTTCTGTGCTTTTGTGGATCTTGAGAAAGCATTTGATAAGGTTGTAAGGAAGAAAATGTGGGAATTGTTGCCGGGGTATGGTGTGGATGGCCGATTGCTAAGGGCTGTGCAGTCTCTTTACTGTGACTGTAAAGCCTGTGTGCGGGTAGGGCATGACCTGTCACCCATGTTTAGCGTCCAAACGGGCGTAAAACAGGGTTGTGTCATGTCTTCCTGGCTGTTCATACTGTATCTCGACAGCTGTTTACAAAAGCTGAAAGATAGCTGTTTGGGTGTGAAATTGGGTGACATAAAAGTAAATTGTCTGCTGTATGCTGATGATGCAGTGCTTATTGCACCATCAGAGGCAGAACTGCAGGCATTAGTCACGTGTATGAAAGAGGAATGTGAAATTAAAGGTCTCCGTTTGAATGCTAATAAAACTAAGGTTCTGGTATTTGAAAGGGACGAAGAGAGAACGAAGTGTGAAATATGGGTAAATCAGGAATGTCTAGAACAGGTAAATGAAATTGTATACTTGGGGAGTGCTTTTAGCCGGGATGGAAGATGTGATTTAGATGTGGACAGGCGTGTCGCTGCCGGGAACAAAGTCAATGGTGCCCTGACTGCGTTAGTCAAAAGGCAAGGCGTAGCGAAGAGTGCACGCCTTGCAATACATAACGCAGTGTTGGTACCGACTTTGTTATATGGCAGCGAAACCTGGGTATGCCAGAAGAAGCATAAAAGTAAGTTGAATGCAGTGGAGATGCGATCTCTTCGTAAAATGTGCGGCGTTACTATGGCCGACCGAAAGCGAAACGAAGAGATTCGCAATATGGCAGGTTTGAAAGATGACCTTATCACAAAAATTGATAAGGGCGTGCTTCGGTGGTTTGGGCACGTTGAGCGAATGAGTGAAGACCGAATGGTGAAGAAAATATATAGCGCGAAAGTTAATATTAAAAGGTGTCGAGGTAGACCGAGACCAACTTTCGAAGACCATGTGAGCAAATTGCTCGAAGAGGGTAGGGTCAAGAGTACTCGGATACCTAGACGTGCATGTATGAAGAAGATAATGAATCTGAAAGAAGCGAAAGAGATATGTAAGGATCGTGACACTTGGCGATCTGTTCTCTCTGGCTACCCCGTCAGGGATTGTGCGTGAAGATAAGTAAGTAAGTAAGTAAGTAAGTAAGTATAGTTGGTATTCAAAACGCTTTTTGAACGTCAAGAAAGCACGCCATCGCACTCCCTCTACAGGAGACTTTGTGAGGAGGAGTAGTCAGAAACACACAGGTGGACTATTTTTCCCCCATCGGATATATTTTAATTATATATTGTTTAAAAGTCAAGAAAGTCATTGAGCAAGTTCATGATGACCATGCATTCTTATCTTCTACACGGTATGTGCAGTGGCGGTGTAAGAATATTCGCTCACAATATCGTTCCGTGCGTGTCGTAAAAGGCGAAAGAGGGTAAAAAAACTGGAGATGGGCAGTACCATATTTCCAATCCACCCATCAACCCATTACAGCATACCAAAATTCCACTGTTCAACCTAAGGAAATCCTTCTTAAGATTCTTCTCTTGATCTTTCTGGGAATTTTGCCATAGTTGTCACGCTAGGCAACCGCAGCTTTATTACAATTTTAAGTCGTTATCATGAACATGCTGCTGCCCATTTCCTGTTTCTGTTTCCTTCTGTTTATCTTTCTAATAACAACTAGAACTTAAAAAAAAAAAGGCAAATTCCTCTTTAGTAGGCAATTTACGACGGAGGTATATTATTCAGCGGCAAATGATTGATAGGTTGTAGTAAATGATTACAAACGAGAGGATGAAATGTAAAAGCACATTACATTGGTATGACGTATAATAAAGTTTTAAATAAGTAACTATGAAGTAAAACAGATTACTTTGTTACACATTTTATTCACTTTATAAACGAATCACAATAATTATATTATACTTAATGTAGATGATAACAACTACTAGCAGAGCGACTCAATTGCACACGACTAAAGTGAACTGAACTAAGATATCTGTGGCAGTTCCATTTATAGTGTACAGCGCTGGTTCAACTACCCACAAATCTTATTATTTTTACCTATGTTACTCTATGGTTTTATGATTTATTAAATCTGAAGCATATGTATACTTCATAATCATTTATGTATAATAATTTATTATATAGGTGTCGATGATTTCAAATCCATTTGTAACCAAAGTCTTATTTCCAAATTTCTTTTCTTGGGTGTAGTAAGAGGGTCAGTCACTTACTGTAGTAGTGTGGAGGTAAAATTTCAAAAACAAGACTGGGCAATGCCAAAAAAATCTTAGGCTTTCAATAGATTTTGAACGCGATAGAGCCACGCTTCAGCTCAATATGATCTTATGGTGATTGAAGAGAACGGGAGACTCTTTTTACTGAAAACGGGGCATTCTATCTGTGTCCTCAGAATTGACAACGTATCTGTATTTTGATTCTTAATTAAGTAAAGATTTAATAGCTATATTGTGGTTGTAGAACGAATCAGTGGGCTCGAACGGTGAACTACCACACTCTCATAGAATACATACTTAAAGTAGAAGCTCAATGCTGCTGTGTATCGAATAATTATTATGGAGATTTGCAGAACCTTTTTACTTGAAACGAGGCATTCTATAACAATCCTTAGGGGTGATAACGCTTCTGCATTTTGATTCTTAATTGACGATAGATGTAGGTGCTTATGGGCCACAACATCCACTTATCATCAGGTGATCTGTGTTTCTGTTCGGGCACCGTTTGTCACCCTTATTCTATAAAATAAAAAATTAAGAATAACCTATGAGGAAGAAAATTTCTTGAGTAGCAGCCCTGTACTGGTAAGCGATGTATTGGTCGGCCCTCCGTTAGATGAAACGAACTGGTAAGACATGCAGGAATTCGATAGATGCAGGTGGCTCTGACTGTATTGTATGGTTATTTATGCAATGAACTTGTTATAGATAGGCGGAAAGGATAATGATGACTGAGAAGAAGTAAGAGTGATGAAAAAATACACACTCCACCGGTTGTAAATGGACACTGTAGTTCAGAGACACCTACGATTATAAATCGAAATGCAGTTGCGTTACCACCCTTGAGGACTAAGATCTTATGATTCGTTACCAGTAAAAACTCTCGGGTTCTCTACACTCATCATACATAACACAACTATATTATGTTGCTATTTGAAGCTGGTATTCCGTGAGAGCGTCTTGTCAACCCATTCGTGCTGAAGTTATAATACAGCTGCAACGTGACTTTACGACGTAAGACTGGATAGAATATGAGTACCTAAATAACGTACCAGTTGAAAATTCCTTTGTTTGCGTGCCTATTGAGCGGTGCAAGGCACGTATCGACGCGTACTTCGCGCTGGCGATCATTAAGCTCGCGGAGCACCCATTTGCCAAGCTTTTTCATCTTGCCAATTTCACGCAAATTAACCAAACTTAAGAGCTATAAAAACATAATTTTCTGTGGCGACATCAATATCGATATAGTCCCGAATAACTCTGATAAGCGCTCACACGACTACCTAAATGTATTCGCGAGTCATAGCATGCTCCCAGGTCACACCAAACCTGCACATGGTAAAACATACCTCGACCATTCGATAATTAAATCTAAATTGCCTGTCACTTGTTTCATAGAATCATCGATTACTGACCACGAAAGTGTAGCCATTAGCATTACTCAAGCTACTCGCCCAGAATACTTAAATAAATTATGCTATCGCATTGATTTTCTGGAATTAGATAAAGCTATACAAAAAATTGAATATCAAATTATTATTGATTGCATGGATGCAAACATAGCAACAGACGTACTTCTGAAATATTTAACCACATCCATAACAGATAACACCACTTTGGTTAAAACTCCCAAAAGAAAACTTATCAGTAAACCATGGGTCACCAAAAGCTTACTGCAGTGTATGAAAAATAGGGACAACCTCTACAAGAAATTGAAAAAGGACCCTGAAATTGAACTTATAAAACTAACCTACAAACGCTACCGGAACTACTGTAACTCTATCTTAAAATAGGCAAAAAATGACTATGGGAAACAAGAAATCGAAAAGGCGAAAAATAATAAAAAGAAGCTTTGGAAAGCCATTAAAAAACTGAGCAGCTCAAATAAGCTAGTAGACCACTTATCCTGTCTTCTCTCTCCAGAAAGTCCAAAAAAAGTATTAATGATATTAACTACTTCTTTGCTAATATAGAAAGGAATCTGGATGAAGATATCATAAAATCTAGACGCAAAATCCCTCTTCCCTCCGTCTCCATTACAGCCCACGTTTGCAACTCTGAGCCAACTAATTGTCATTTTCTCCCTATACAAAGAACTGACAAGATTAAATATCTCGGAATCATAATAGACCAAACCCTTACTTTCAAGGCACATATTGATGTACTTGTCACTAGGTTACGCAATCTCATTTACATTTTCGAATCGCTTAAACACGTAGCTGACTGTCGAATCATCAAGATGGTCTATTACGCTCTATGCCAATCACTTATAGATTGCTGCATCAGTTCATGGAGAGGTGCTGCTAAAACACACCTATTCGAGTAGAAAGGCCCAAAGGGCCATCCTAAAAGTTAGTGCAGGTCTCCCGTTCCACTTCCCAACAGTGGACTTCTACAAAAAGTGGGCATGTTCTAACAGTGAGACAAATATTCATCTTACAAACTGTCCTAATGAAACATTCTCAATGTAAATACGATCCGGAACTGCTAAAGAACAAACGCAGAAAAGGTACTAAATGTCGCACCCAATCCTTCCATTATGTTACCTCACACAATTTCTTCTGTTTTCTAGGACCGTACATGTATAATAGACTAAATAATATCCTTTACCTAAATCCAGTTGTAAATAGTTCTAACAAAATATCTGAAAACTTTAGACTATGAATCGACCGAAAACGTAAAGTCGTCTATATAATAAATAGTAATCTCGCTCAGCCACGAACTCTCTATAGTCTCGCATCTTTTCATCATTTTGGTTTAAAATGCAATTTTGTATAATATGTCATCCAACACAAGCACTCTCTCACACTTACACTCACACATACACTCAGGAATGCGCAGATGCACCCACACACCCACACACACACACTCTCACACACACACAAACGTGCGCGCGCACGCATTGACTTGCACGTATTCAATAAACTATACATAGTACATGGGTGTAAGGGGCTCCGCTAAGATCTTGGAGCCCAAGCCAACCCCGCCTGCACGTGGCGCACCTGGACAACGGAAAGGGCTCTGGCGATGCCACTCCTCTGGGATTCGTCCTAGGGGTTCGGGGGTCAGACGGCAGTCGCCCTGGTAATTGGCACTAAGCCACTCAAAAATGGACAGTAAAGGAAAGATAAATACGTTTAGGGCTAGGGCGTCGCCGCATAACGACGCGCATGGGGATCGCCTTAACCCTGCGACAAGCATGCGAGGGCTACCGGGCCCCGTGCGAGCCCGGCTAAAGACGTTAGCACCAACTACGAAGATTCGCTTTGCAAACTGGAACATTGGCACGCTTACGGGACGCTCCGCAGAACTTGCGGCCATACTTGCCAGGCGTAAAGTGGCAGTGGCATTCCTGCAGGAGACACGGTGGAAGGCCAACAGGAGCCGGAATATTGGGCACGGCTACAAGCTGATCTATACAGGCTCCTCTGGTGGAGAGAACGGTGTGGCAGTGGTGCTCGCCGAGCGTTTCCACGATAGCGTCTTGGAAGTTAGACGCATATGCGACCGACTTATGGTAGTAAGGTTGCTTATTGAGGGGGTCGTGACCCACTTAATAAGTGCCTACGCCCCACAGGTCGGCTGCAGCGACGCGGATAAAACGCTGTTTTGGGATCGTCTCGGAGATGTACTACGCGGCATACCGTTGTACCACGATGTCGTTTTGGGTGGCGACCTGAACGGTCATGTGGGCGAGGTGCAGGGGGAGTATGAACGTGTCCACGGCGGCTATGGTTACGGCAGAAGAAACGCAGAGGGGGAAACCATTCTCAGAACCTGCACTGCAGCTGACCTGGCCGTGGTGAACACGTTCTTCAAAAAGAAAACCGAGCACCTGATTACCTACAGGAGCGGTCGGAACGCCACTCAAATCGACTATCTACTGACCAGGAGAAGTCATATCAGTCGCGTGGCCAACTGTAAGGTCATACCCGGTGAGTGTCTCACTGCCCAACACCGACTTCTTGTCATGGACCTCTGCGTAAAACCCCGTCGCAGACACGCCGAACGTTGCCGCCGTCAAATCAAGTGGTGGCTGCTGGATCAAACCAGATACTCAGAGTTTGACTCTGCCGCTGGGGATATTAGTCTCGACACAGCAGGCAAGTCCGTCCAAGAGTGCTGGAAAACCATTCAGACAGCAATCACAAAGACGGCAAAGCAAGTTCTCGGCGTGGCGAAAGGGGGCCGCAAAATCGACAAGGAGACCTGGTGGTGGGATACCACAGTCCAGGGTTCATTACGGGAAAAGAAAGCGCTCTTCAAGACGTGGCAAGTGACCAAATCTCCTGAAGATCGCGCATCTTACAAGACAGCGAAAAGAGCTGCCAAGAAAGCTGTAGCCAGAGCCAGGCGTGACCACTTGCAACCATTATATGCTAAGTTGGACACTCCTGAGGGGCACAAGCTCATATATAAACTGGCGCGCTCTAGGGCCAAAGCAGCGCAAGATATTACTCGCTGCTGCAGCGTCAACGGCCCTAATGGCGAGCTCCTGTACGATGATCGTGCGGTGAAGGAGAGATGGCGCTCTTATTTCCACGTTTTGCTGAATACTCAGCACCGGGAAGTGCACCCTCCCAAACAACTCCCGAACCATGGACTTGTGCCACCAATTACACCTGACGAGGTCCTCGCATCTCTTCGTCACATGGAGAATCGGAAAGCTGTCGGACCGGACGAGGTGCCAATTGAAGCGTGGAAAGCGCTGGGGGCTCGTGGTGTGTGCATTCTTACTAACCTTTATAATAGAATCCTGAGCGACCGAATAATGCCCGATCAGTGGCGGCTTAGTATAATAACGCCGGTCCACAAGGGTAAAGGGTCCGTTCAGGATTGCGGTAATTACCGCGGTATAAAGGTGATGTCACACACCATGAAGCTCTTCGAGCGCATTATTGACGCCAGGATCCGACAGGAGTGTACAGTGTCGGACTTCCAGTACGGTTTCCAACCAGGACGCGGTACCATGGACCCTATATTCGCCCTAAGGATCCTCATGGAGAAGCACAGGGAAAAGAATATGCCTCTGCATTTTTTATTCCTAGACCTGCAGAAGGCCTTTGACTGTGTTCCTAGGGAGATGATCTGGTGGGCGTTGCGGTCGAAGTTGGTACCAGAGACCTACGTGGAAATCGTACGTGACATGTACCGCAACTCCGATTCAATAGTCAGGACCGCTGTTGGTGATACCACCCCCTTCCCCATAACCATAGGCGTGCATCAGGGCTCCGTCTTAAGCCCCTATCTCTTCAGTGTGATATTAGACGAACTGTCAGCCAGCGTACAGAAACTACCGCAGCCTTGGCTGCTTATGTACGCTGATGATATCGCACTGGTAGATAAGGACAAAGGACGGCTCACCAGACGCGTGCACGCATGGAGGGAGGCGCTTGAGAACGGCGGGCTGAAGCTAAACGTGGCGAAGACGGAGTATATGGCCTGCAACAGCACAGATCTGACGTCTCTCCGTATAGGCGACGACACCGTCGAGCGCACGGACAACTTCAGGTACCTCGGATCTGTGCTTGATGCGTCCGGTGACATCGATCGCGACATCAAGGCCCGTATATCAGTGGCTTGGGCGAAATGGCGCGAGGTGACGGGTGTCATTTGTGACCCCAAAATGCCGGTCAAGCTGAAGGGACAGGTCTATAAGACCATCATAAGGCCTGTCCTTACGTACGGCAGTGAGGCGTGGCCGGTGCTGGAGCGACACCGGCAGTTGTTGCATGTCACGGAGATGAACATGCTGCGGTGGATGTGTGGCGTCACGCGGAAAGACCGTGTACGGAATACATACATCCGCGGCAGCCTCCATGTCCGTGACATTGCTGACAAGCTGCAGGAAAGTCGCCTCCGCTGGTACGGCCACGTCTTACGACGACCAGCAAGCTACGTGGGAAACAAATGCCTGGACATGACCTTACCTGGTACCAGGAGTAGAGGACGGCCCAAGAAACGCTGGCTTGATGTCGTGCAGGATGACATGCGCGCCAATGGGCTAGTTGTGAGGGACGCCGAAGACCGGGCAAAGTGGAGGAGGAAGTGTCGAAAAGCGGACCCTGGGTTCTCCCGCGCTGGGCGGGATGAGCAACCGGGATAACGCTAGGTAGAAGAAGAAGAAGAAGATACATAGTACATACACTCATTGATGTCTGAAATCTGCAATTACTGTAGTTAATTTTGTTTATATACATAATTATAATCTCCTTTTTTGATTTGTATTACTCAGATTGTTACTCTAGCCGCGGGGGAGCCCTGCTGATATGTAATACAGGTTTTTATACCTACATCAGGCACCAGTCTTTCACAAGTTAGGTACCAGTCTGGCAATTTTGTAATACTTAGCATTAAGTTTACCTATTGTGAAGAGAAAATAAATTCATTCATTCACTCATTCATTCATTTCTCATTTAAAACACATTGGTATTCCGATTTTTAACATTCGATGATGTTAATTTAATACATTTAGTTTTATTGCCATTTAAATTCAGATTATTAACGTTAAACTAATGCACTCATTTTGATATAGCATTATTCACTTCGTCACGTTTAAATGATTGACATTGATTGAGATATCAACAATCGCTTTAATATAATATTTATTACTGTTGGTGCGTCTGTTTGTGATAGTGTAACTTTTGAACGGCATTACCAATTGAGGTCATATTTATATAAAATATTTTGCTTGAAAATACGATGGTTCATAGTTGTGCTAAGATTCAATAGATGACGCTGCAGACAAGTTATTATCAATTTTCTACCTACTTCAAAAAGGAGACGGTACTCAATTCGACTGTATGTTTTTTATGTGTGTTACCTCATACCTTTTTACTGGGTTAACCTTTCGATGATTTTTGTTACTCGAAAGCTGGTGCTTCTCATGTGGTCTCATATAATTTTGATCAAGGTCTGACCAATAGTTTTTGAGTTATGTTAATAATTTATATTGAAGTCGGTTGCACAAAAATTTCAATTTTAAATTATTATTAAATAAGGATGACAAACGAGCACACTGTTTACCTGATGGTAAGTCGATGGCGTAGCCCATAGAGATTTTCATCTATCTTCTAAGATGATGACTAAGAGAGACAGGGAAGGAACTAAGATGAAATTCCTCGTTTCCAGTAAAAAGAGTATCCGGTTCTATTCACTCACCATACGAAACACAGCAGCATTAAGCTGCTATATTACGCTGGTATCCTGTGAGAGCGTAGGTTTTACCCGTTCGTGCCGACGTATTCTCGCTACTATAATAATATATTTGCAGCATGGCTTTAGCATATTTTAAAATGTTCTACATTTATAAGCTGAAATAACTAATATTCAGAAAATCTGAAACCAATAGGTGGCGTTATAGTCAAGTAATACTTTATTGATACTTTATTGATTTTTAGTAATACTTTACTATTTTATACGTGGTAGAGCCATGCTGCAGCTATATTAGTAGTATAGTTGTAGCACGAATGGGTCGGCTCGACCGGGGAAGGACCACGCTCACATAATACTAGCGTCAAATAGCAGCTTTATGCTGCTGTGTTTCGTATGGTGAGTGTAGAGAACTGGAGACACTTTTTACTGGAAAAGAGGCATTCCATCTTAGTCCTCACGGATGACAACGCATCTGCATTTTGATTCGCAAACGAGGATAAATGTAGAAGTCTATGGACCACAGCAACCACTTACTATCAGGTGGACTGTGTGCTCGTTTGTCACCCCATCCTATAAAAAAAAAACCTACAATCACACATCTAGATACACGCACGCGTGCACACACACACACGCACAGACACACTCACACACACACACACACACACACACAAACACACACCTACATTAGATCAGGTAATCTTGCTCGGCTTATCTCAATATTTAATATTATTAGGAAGAGCGGTTCCTCCTGACACAGGTATTCTTTTATACTTAATAGGAGGCTCCAATTACTTTATTATTTAGTATGCCTTGAGAAAAAAAGAAATGGATTTTAATTTAATTTAATTTCATTTTAATTTAATTGGACCCAACAAAACACAAAATAGGAGAGAAATTATAAAATACAAAATGTTTATCACATTCCTTATCTATAGGTATTTTAATAGAATAAAGGTGACAAACGAACACAGAGTCCACCTGATGGTACGTGGATGCTGTGGTTCATAGACATCTTCATCTAACCTGATTAAGAATCAGAATGCAGGTGCGTTGTTACTTCTGAGAACTACGAAGGAATACCTCGTTTCCAATAAAAAGGGTGTCCGGTTGCTCACCATTCGAAATATAGCAGCATTAAGCTGCTATTTTAACACTTTCACTGTTTGATTTGCGACACAATAATAAGATAATAGCAATGACCTATATGGAGTACACGGGACAGAAAAAGGGTTAAGCTGGTATTCTGTGAGAGCGTGGTCCTATCCTGGTCGAAGCAACTCATTCATGTTACAATCACAATATAGATGTAGCGTAGCTATACCATATTTTAAGCCTAATTCGGCTGGTGGTAGTGTCTTTCAACTGTAGCCTATGGGCGACAGTTCATATGTGCAGTAGTGGATTAGTTACGGATTGGTGAAGATATAACAGCGTCAACTCAAAGATGAGTGAATTTAAAACTTAAGAAAAATATGCAAGTACAACAAAATTTTGATTCCTTAATATTTCATACAGACTGAATTACACTAACAAAATTTTACCAAAAAGCATAAGTTACGGTTTTCATAGTTAAATATGTAATATAATACTTTCTTTCTGAATGTTATTTACTTGACTTTATGATAGTTTAAGTTTTTAGTTATATTATGGTAATAAATGAGATGTTCCAAAATGTATGGAGCTTAGGCTAAGTCCTTTTACACTATATTAAAAATAGGGAAACACAGTTTAAACAGTTCTTAACTGGCCAATTATATAATGGCTTTGTTTGCTAGTACAGTACAAAAAATTACAAAATTAAAATTGCAACACACATAAAACCCGTGATGGTGGTAAGATGCCATTTTTGTTCGTTTGACATGTTTATTAATTTTATTAACGAAAGTGACACTTCAAACACTTAATTGTGACACTTTTGTGACAACTGACAGTTCTTTTTCTATAATCAATGGTCGCTTTATAAGATACTTCCATTGTCTATAAGCACAGAGTCTATAAGCACGCCATGTTGAAAGGATACATTTAAATGAATTATCTGTATTTTCCCAAATTCTACATTTTTTTTTCTTTTGTGCCCATTTTGAAACATTTGATTTGTATATATTTAAATTTTATATTTGTAACCTCAAAACTGCATATGAATATATCTAAAAATAATAAATCGTCCCAAGTCCAAGTTTTTACTCGTATTAACCTAAAGAAGGCTAGGAAGTGTTTTATCTAACGCGCAACCACTAAGACCCCAGTGTTTTTCACGGCAGGGCTATGGAGCCGAAGCAGTCCATTCTGGGAATAAAAAAACTTCTCCAACTATTTCTCCCATGGTAAAGCACGCTGGAACAAAAGCGTACTCTCCGCCTCAGTCTCATTTCCATCTGCGCAACGGAACTCCCGAATCGAGGCCAAAGCCACTGAAGCCATTGACATAAATCACCAGCCTACGTGGCTCCAGCGGAGGATCTGGTCTGTGGATCTTGTGTCGATTAAGTTTTGGCCGTGGAGAACTGGGAGAATCTCCCGCAATCCTACAACCACCACATGAGCTGTGCAGCCCCGCTACAGTCTTAGAAAATAGGGCAAGGCCAGCCACGGGCCACTACGATACTATCACATCTAGTATAACGTTGCTACGCTACTAAAACGCTACGAGACTAAGAAGGTACAAAACTGCGAAGCTATAATACTATAACATCTAGTACAGCATTGCTATTATTGCGCTGCTATTGCGCTACGATACTACGGGGCTACAGAACTATGAAGCAGCGATACTATAATATCTGGTACAACGTCACTGCGCTACTACAGCGGCGCTACGAGACTACGAAGCTACGATACTATACTGCTACGACATTACACATTTAAGACACTACGAGTATTATGCAATGATTCGTTAAAAAAAATTTTTTTTTCTATAATGGCTCGTTAAATTTCACATATGAACATGGGCCTCTTTCACTGTAGTGATGATTTGCCTTAAAAGACAAGCAGTTAAGGCGGATTGTTTGATCGCAGTATCCGAGATCTTGCAAATTTTAAGTTGCCATAACCTATAAGAATAATATACATCAGTTCCTTTTCTGGAAATTAGTAATTATAAAAAAATCATCACGCATCGAATAAAAAAATGTCTCTTTTCTTAAAATACAATAAATAAGGCAAGGCAATATTGTACATAATATTTCCTAGTGAGGCTCAATTTTTCGCAATACTACTGACGAATATAAGTGTAAGTCTATCCAACTTCTATTTATCAAGGAAACGAGTTTACTTTGCGTCTATTGTAAGACAATTGAGAAAATTGAATGCAGTGCCTATATTCCATAAAACCGGTTGCTTATCCTTGGATCTAATTTATTTATTTCTTATCCTGATCACACTGTTCTTCAATTTCTTGATTATTTGAAGTAAAATAAAACTCCACGATAATATCTGTGAAATTAGTTGTCGGGTGTGGAGCCGAAAGCGTTAAAAAGAAACCGGCGTTCGGGTAAAGAGATTGAAACATATCCTTTAAATTATCTTCATAATGGCCGTTGCAACATACCTATGTTTAACTTTTTTTTCCTCTATATCTGCCATTATATATTTGTAAGGAAAATTTATCTTAATTGTAATGCTTAGTATTGGATTGACGGTCGCTGTATTAGATATCTTGTATATTTGATCCTGATATTTGTCACCGTTCTGAGTCACCGGCATCGTCACCGTCTCTGTTGGAACCGTAAGATCTTAATAAGGCGTTGTTTTGTTCTACAGCTGTCTGCATTTGCACTTTTTATTTAGTTTCTCTGTTTATCTTCCAAATATATTTTTTAGATAGTTTTAATGCTTTCAATCCAGAAGTTAAAAAGAGCGTTTCTTTTTTAAAAGGCCAAAAAAGCATCTGCAATTCCCCTGGTGTTGCAGTAGTTTATGAGCGGCCGTAGTCACTCATTACCTCACCTGAGCCGCATGCTCTCAGCCCCTCTTATATAAAAAAATAATGATACAAATACATAGGTAAGAAGCATAATATTATTATATCAACTGTGATAAAATGTGGTAAAACTGACATTATTTTTATTAAGTTACAGAAAAAATAATGTTTTCATATCTTTGACCGTTTTACACGAGTATAAGGTATACTCGAAAGTTGGTTTCAACTCAAAATGAAATAAAATACACCTGCTTGTCAAATTTTCGACTAAAGCCTCGCATCCCTTGTGAAATGCGTATTCACCCTTTGCATATTTTATTCCTTTACTCAAAATTTGATTTTAAGCGCGTATAAAATCAAGGTGGCATCACCATTAAAATTACAATTTGGAGATTTTGAGAGGGTTTATTTTTCTTGTTTTTAATAAATTATGAGATTTTTTAATATTAATTCAATCGGTGAGCATTCAATTTTAGGATTAGGAATTTTTTGAATGAAATTATCTAAATTGAATTAATTGATTTAGTTTAATTAAATTTTATGTAAATCAATGATAAAACATAATAAAACTTTTATTAGCTTAGCATTACTACCTTGAAAACCTTTGGCTTTTTAATGTTCATTTCAATAAGCTTCATATGTCTCCAACATATTTCCCCGAAAAATATTATAAATCTCGTTCTTTTGTTTCACAAAGAATTAAATGCAGTCTTTGTAATAATTTTAGTCCCGTTAATTCCACTTTCGAACACAAAGGAATATGGAACTTCTAGCGAGGCGAGGTGTGAGCTTTGCACGTCGCGATTTAAATTTTATGAACGTTCTGCATAAATTTAATAATGACCTATAATGAATATATTTGCATTGCTTAAAAGATATCTTTTTGAATTTTAATTATTTATAACTCTCAGAACTACATAACTACGGAAACTTATATACGTGGAGTTTGGAGTTATAACCATAATAGAACCACGCTTTTCTATTATGGTTATAATTCCAATGGAGAAGGACTACGCTTTCACTGAATATCAGCGTATAATAGCAGCTTAGTGCTGCTGTGTTTCGTATGGTGAAGGTAGAGGTCTGGAGATTATTTTTACTGGAAACAAAGGAAGCATTCAATAATAACCCCTGGGAATGAAGTTATCGCTACCATGCTTTTTCGAAATATTTTCATATTGTAAATTATTTTTGAAAAAACGTGTGTGTGTGTATTTACTTACGCGCATAGGAAGTTGTACTTCTTTAGCGTAACAAAACAAAAACATTGAGAGACAATTAACCACTGAAATAGTCGCTTTTAGGTGTCAGTATGCGCGCGCGTCGTAACAACTTTCTGGCACCGTTTTAGATGACGGTGTGCGCGCGCATTGTAATTATTCACTCTCATCATATTTGCCAAACGCCCCAAAAGAAGTATAACTTCAAAAGTTCGCTGGGTTTCTTGATAATTCTTTCCAGGACAGAAGTTTTTTCCGAACCAATGCAGTGGTAAAGCTTAAATGATTTTCAATAAGTAGTCCTGTAACGTATATTGAATAAAAATAACTCTGTTCTCCTCTCCTCCATTCTACAATTTAATTCTCAATTTAAATGGGGATGTCTATGAACCACAGCGTGCACTTACCATCAGGTGGACTGTGTGCTCCTTTGTCACCCGTATTCAAAATAATATCGAATAAACGCTATTTAGTAATTAAACTGCAAAACGAATTAGTTCATAGTTATATAACTTTATTACCTTTTTTCGTATTATTAATTGTACACATATTCTATTATAACACCTGCAAGGAACAAGTTTTTTATGGCCTATAAATAATTTTTCTGGCTCTGGATGTTTGTCTTTATGAAATTAATGTATGCAAACTGACTTTAGAATACAGGAGCAGATCCTAGTATGAAGGTAATATTTTAAAAAAAATCCAAAATTAAATAGACTGTACAACACAAATACACCCTTGTGGTTCTTGTATTGTAAAAATATTTTTTTTATATAATACTTTTAACTTTAAAGCTGTGTTGTGCTTAATAAATCAAAAAAGATTTAGTGAATTATGTAAAAACTCTCACTTCTCACATCTATCGCTCAGAAGGAAAGGCAGAGACTACGGAATTCTATTTGGCACGATCGTGTCACACTTCCCTGCAGATATGCTCGTCGGTTAAAGGTACTGAATGATAAAGCAGAATAATTTACATGTTGAATGGTATATTGTATAACTAGTCAGGCTAGGCTAGAAACGAATAACGCTTGTAATGAGGCATTGGATATGCATTCATACACAAGGTGCAAACGAAAGAAAATTTGGTATATAGATTTCGAACATTTTATTAACGGTACAGTGGGTAATCGGCGTAAGAAACTTTATAAGCTATCTGATTCCGTGAAATCACCCGCTAGAGCAAAATAAGATAGCTACTAGTCTTCCTAGTAACGACTAAAAATAAAAAAAACTGCGATTATGAGGCAATCTATGTTCAGTGGTGGATTTTAATAAGCTATATCGTTATGAAACAGGTTAGTGGTCTTATGTGTATTTTTTTTTCGAACCAGTGGTAAAGTAAAAAATGACTTTCAATAAGAATTACACATGTAATGTATATTGAATAAAAAAATTATTCTATTATATTCTATTCACTATATTTTTCTATATATTTCTATTCATTTAACACGCTGATGAATATTAAGATAACGTCATTTATTTTATAACCAACCAATCAGGCTCTAATAATGGTGTTGTTAATCACTGTTTTCTGTTTCTATAAATATTTTGGCTATAACGGTTATTTTTTTAAAACTTATGTTGTGTATGCTTTTAATACCAAAATAGTCATTATTTGTTTATGAAAATTGTATGTACTTAACTTGTAATATAATTATAAAACAGGTTTGTTTACCTAAGGGACTTTATAATTAGAGACGAAAAAGCTACAAAAGTTTTTCCGTCAGAAACGGAATGAAATTTTAATCTGAAATGATCGCTACGAACCAAAGCCCCGCCAGCTTCCGCGGAATTTATTCATACGGCCACTGCAGCAACGTTGTAATGAGAGAGAAGCAACGCCGCGCAAATCATATTCACTCGTTGAGGGTTCCGTACATAGAGATTTAAAAATTAAAAAAAAATTGGCCGTCACCCAGCAGATGTAAAACATATAGCTGATGGTAAAATTTATAATTAATGAAAACCAATAAAGAAATACGGAGTAAACCAAATAAAAAAATTATGACCTTTCAAAACAATAATATTAAAAAGAAACACTAAGTATGAATTCAAGCGGTGAACGATTCAAGTATACTATAGTCGAATAGAACATACACAAGAGAGTAGAGAGCGGTAACGTAAAGGGGGCATGAGGGCATAATAGAGTGGAAAATCATTTACCGTCACAGCATGCAGGAGGTTTTACCATATTATTTATTCTGTGGTTTAACTGCCAAGACGCGCCAATATATGATTTCCATCAAAAATGCGGACATAGTTTTGAATATCATTCACAGATTAAACAATAAAACCATATACGGTTTTATCTAAGTCAATTTGATAAATGCCTTTTATCTTTATATTCTCGAATAAACTTTCTATTGTATTCTTCATATATTCTCACACACACTTCACTCACTATTCACTCACTCACACACACACACACACACACACAAACACAAGCGCGCGCGCGCACGCACTCATAAATTCTCGCACTCACATCTATATTTATAATTTTTTATCTTAAAAGTTTAGCGATTATTGATAACTAAGATGGAGGCCTGATGACCTGTAACTCGGGTTTTAATTACCTACTTCAGGCACCAGCGATCCACTACCATTCTTGTTTAATAGCTATTAACTTTTAGTATTAATATATTTTTGTTGTTTTGTGGTGAGAAATAAATAAATTTTCACTTTTTTTTTCCAATATTTACATAATATATTATTCTTCTACTGAAGTCTCCCTAAGCGGCTGGACCGATTTTAAGGAAATTATGTATGTGTGATTATGTTAGTAGGTAAAATTATGTAGTTGATTCGAGAATGGTTTAGATTTACAATTGGACCCGGTAGGTGGCGCTGTTGTCATGATCCAGAAATCACCCGTGCGAATCTGGGCCGAATCGTTAGTAATTCTATAAGCTTTCATAGTATTCGAATAGTATTTATTGTAATTAATACTAAAAATATTAAATATATTTTTATCTATATTAGCTCGTACCACCTCTTCGGGTGTAGATCTCCTCCAGCTTTCTCCAGATTTTCTTGTTCTTGGCTTTAATTGTACATTTTTGTAAAGTTACTTCCCCTCGCTTGGATTTTCCTATTGCTGTATCGTGGATGCAGTTATCATACATAAATACTTGTTCCGTAAGGGATTCGAACTCGCAGCCCGCAGCACCACAACTCCTTTCCTTGGCCACTGCACCCTGCACTGTAATAGTAAAAATAAATGAGTTCCTTCGTGAAAATTTGTTATTTAATTTAATTTTTTTTTAAATTTAATTTTTTATTGAAAAATTTCTACGCCAAACTGAACCCTAAATCTAACAAAGACAAAGGACAAATGTGAGCAGAAAGCGCTATTAAAACAATAAATGGCGAAAGGACATAAAACGTTACAGCGCTGCGCGCGATGCTCTCGCAGCTTGGTTTGTGTAAACTTTTTTTTTTACTAAATATAAGCCAGTGTTTAATTACAAGATTTTTTAATAAATATTTTTTTTACTAACAGTTATCATGAAGTAATCCGAATGCTCGTTTTAATATACACGCTCTCATTTAAGCCATTGTGATTGAAAATAAACGTTTTTTTTTGAAAAATATGAGTAACAAACGAGCACACAGTCCTTCTGATGGTAAGTGAATACTGTGGTCCATAGAAATCTACATTTTTCCTCGATTAAGAATCCAAATGCAGATATGTCTTCACCCCTGAGTATCAAGATGAAATGCCTCATTTCAAGTAAAAAGTTTCTCCGGTTCTCTACACTTACGATATGAAACACAGAGCAGTGTTAAGCTGCTGTTGTACGTTTGTTTCACGCTACAACCATAATATAGCTACAACATGGCTCCACTACGTACCGATTATGTATTTATTTATTATTATTAACTTTTAAATGCTGATAAGTGGATACGGAGTCCTCAGTGGTAAATCGCTATATCTTAGCGTAATAAAATACATCTTTCCTTGAAGACATACTTTGCTATCGAAGGGAAAGACAGAGGCTTGTAAGTGATACCATTTTTTTGCTGTACGCATATCAAACGACGAAGCAAGCCACATAAAATGTCGACAACAAAGGCTACTCGTCGAGTGTCTGGTTGTCCGATGATGCAATCTCGTTTAATTATTCTTAGATCTGACATGAATGGGTGAAACTGTTAAAGATAAGAATTTTCTACGGACTTCAAAAAGGAGCCGGTACTCAATTCGACTGTATGTTGTTTTATGTGTGTTACCTCATAACTTTTTACTGGGTAAACCGATTTCGATGATTTTTTTTTATTTGAAAGCTGTTACTTCACATGTGGTCCCATATAAATTGATCAAGGTCTGACCAATAGTTTTGAGTTGTTTTTAATAATTTATATTGAAGTCCTCCTACTACTCACAATTTTTTATTTTATCATTTTCATAATATCTATAATTCATACATGCACTCATTAATTACAGCCTATCAAAAGTTCACTGCTGAATATAGGCCTACTCCATAGATTGCCTCTTAGGCGGTATAGTTTTGCCGGCATGATGATATGTGTGTCTACGATTGTAAGCGGCAGTCTTAGCTTATAAATACCAGCAAATGTCTTAAATTAAAGTTTTTAAAAAGTTACCTCGCGTACAGGTAAGCCTCTATGTCAAATTAACAAAACTCCATCATATTGCAACGCGAAATGCTTGGTTCAATCAGCAGTGCAAACAACTTTTTAAAAACTTTAATATAATGGATTTCCGCAAAATAACGCCTGATTCTATTAACTAGCTGTCTTAAAGATAAAAGGCTACAGATACTTTTGTTTATTTATTTTATTTTATAGAATGAGGATGACAAGCGTACACACAGTCCACGTGATGTAAAAATGTATGTTGTAGCCAATTACACATGTCATCTATATGATTTTCAATATAAATAACCAATATTCAGATGAGTTGCCCTTCATATGAACTGAGATAGAATGCCTCGTTTCCATTAAAAAGGGTCTCCAGTTGTCTACACTCACTATGAGAAAGAAACACAGCAGCATTAAACTGCTATTTTAAGCTATTCGTGCTGTTGTCATAATAAAGTTGCAGTGTAGCTCTACTACGTAATATTGTATACGTTTATTTTTGATTGTAGCTCTACACACTTTGTATTTCGTACAATTGTATGAATCAAAGTGAGCATTACTCCGGCTGCACCGCAGGCCGTGTTGAGTTTTGCGGTTGCGGCAAGTGTCACTGACGCGTGACTTTTTATCAGTGTATCACAGCCGAATTAATTCATCGTTAACTTTGTACTGTAAAATAAAATTAATAATAATAATATTTACTTTATTTGCTCCCACAAGTTTACATCGCCTTGTAATAATATTGGAGGTATAACCATTTTAATTTGTGAGAGCCTGGTGTTAGTACTAGGAAAGACCTGAATGACTAATCACCAGACTCTCGTCCCTTAATGCAACATTTATCAACATACATTTAACTTTAGTACACTTCGTGCGACAATATGAATATAGAAATAGAAGAATTATATACATACTTGAAACAAAAAATTTATGGTCCTCTTTAAGTGCGTGACCAGAATCAGTATAAGAACGTATATAAAAACCTTGCTTCAGAAAATTCGTTCATAAAAAAATACGGTTGACCCTGCAGGCCATCCCTGGAACAACCCGCTTATTTTCGAGTGCAACTCTCGAAAATCTATTTAATTTTTGATTTTTTAGTATTATATATTGTGAAAATATTTGAAACGACTCGACTGATTGATTTGAAATCTAATCAGCTCGAAGTCTCAATAAACACTTTCGAACGCCGTGTCGCCCAACTCGATCGGTTGATTCGTTATAAAGATATCGTACGATAAAATTTTTGATCTACATATATACACACACATACACACACATATACACGCACACATGTAATACACATATACCCGCTCGACCGTACGTCCAACCGAGAATAGTCGAAACGGCTTCCTAGGATCTCAAAACGTGAAGATTTTTTTTATAGGATAGGGTGACAAACGAGCACGCAGTCTACCTGATAGTAAGTGGATGCTGTCACCCATAGACATCTAAATCTATCCTCGTCTGCGAATCAAAATGGAGATACGTTGTCACCCGTGAGAACTAAGATGGAATGCCTGTTTTTCAGTAAAAGGACCCCTTTTACTGAAAAAGAGGCACCGAAAGCCTTACAACTTTTGGGTTTCTTTACAGCCCTCATAAAAATAAAATAGTAAGCTAAAGAAAGCTTTCACAGCCCTAAGATGCGCTACCGTCGTTCAAGGAGGTCGTACAAGAGGTGTCTGAGGCGTATTCGAAGTGTTTCGGAAACTGGTTCAGACGCATGAAACTTTGTATAGATGATGCTGGAGATTTCTTTGAAACAATTCATAATAGAGACTTAATCCACAAACTTTTTTTAGTTTCGTAAAATTTCCTAAATAGCCTTAGTATTTATACAATTAAGGGTGAGTATAGTCCACCAGATGATATGTGGCTGCCTACATCGGTCCCTACAACAATAGACAACAGCTGTGAACTCCTTAACAAAATTTTATTCACACATTTCTTCTCGTCTGTAATTGAAAAATATGTAAAAATATAGAGTTTAAATTCCAGATCAAAATAGTAAAAAGTCGGGGTTTAAATATATTTCAGTTTGAAGTTCCACAAATTTTCTTACCAAACACAGGCCATAATAGAAAAAAACCTAATTACCGCTTGAAATATCACTGTAAGAAATGATTTTTTAGAATTAAATAAACTACGGACTCGTATTTAGAATTATAAACCAGCTAGTGCTGGTTTATAATTCTGGTCTGCAAAATGCGGCGTAAATAAAATTTTCAAATAATATTTTTATATATTTCTCTCAAAATTGATCTGTAAGCCATTGATGTAGGTAATAGGTGTATAATTAATTAATGGTAGGGATTGATAGGTCATGAGCACGTAACATAAATGAGGCATGAGGTACGAAACTAAATTAATATGTGAGACGCTGTTAGATAAATACAATTACGTTCATTGAAGCACGCACGCACGCACTGATTTACATAATTGATGCGTGTAAGTATACACTGAATGTATTCAAAGCAGCTACTAATATTATAGTTGGTTATGAAAATAGTTTTTGGTATATCACCGGAATTGTTCATATATTCGTTTAAATTAAATATTTATAGCCCTTTAAAAATTCCACCACTAAACATAGGCTTGCCCCATCGGGAAAATATTTGCCAAAGTTTTTCTTTATAGAGTACTAGCTTTTTCCCACGACTTCGTCCGCGTAGATCACCATCAATAATCGCACTATCATAGTAAATTCTATCACCCTCTTAAGGAATGATTTACGTGATCAAAGCTGTTTCCTTGATCAAAATATTTCCTTCCCCGGAACTTTATACTATCTCGATACCAAGTTTCATGTAAATCGGTTCAGCGGTCTAAGCGTGAAGAGGTACGAGAACATTTGCTCACGCAGTGATGAACGATGTTTTCCTGCACCTCGCCCGTATTACGCCACGTGTGTGTGTCTAGTTACTTTGTGAATACGCCCGACCGCTCTGCTCCCGCCGCACCTCACAATTTTATATCGTCGTTACTTTTAAAATATTTGACCAAATTACGTTGTTTAAAAGACAATGTTTATCTACTTTGAATGTCATAAGCGATTAAAGTATTTATTTTGATAATATCAATTTGTTACTGCAAAATATGCACTGGAAATAAAGTATCAAATTTTATTATATTTATGGTTGACTATTTTGCTAATAATGGCTTACACATAAAATATAGATATAAACTGTCCCAAACTTTTTTGTAGAGCTATTTAGGAGATACAATTCCACTTTACATTCTATTTGTGTAACTCATAGTTTTTGCACCGCACGCAAAAATCATATCCGACCACCGGTACATCCGGTTTGACGTCTCCACCCAGCCCTCGAGCGCGCCAGTCCAACAGGCCCCGAGTGGTCCGCATTGGGCGCTGAAGCAGCTGGACCGGGAGCTCCTCCTGGAAGCCTCGATCGTGCAGGCCTGGGTGTCATCACCGGATAGGCCTGCCGACGTCAATGATGAGGCAGGGTGGTTCCAGGAGGCCATGTCCGAGATATGTGACGTGGCAATGCCCCGCGTCCGGCCAGGAAGCGCCCGGCGTCAGGTGTATTGGTGGTCGCGTGAGCTGACGTCTCTGCGCGAGGCGTGTGTTGCCGCGCGGCACCTGTACGCCAGGCATCGCAGGCTCCGCATTCGTCCACCGAATGCGGCAGCCATTGAGGCGGAGCTGTACGAGGGATACAGAGCGGCGAAGACCGCCCTCCGGGAAGCTATCATGCGGGCCCGGGATCGGGCCCGTGAGGAGATGCTGGAGACTCTCGACAGAGATCCGTGGGGGCGCCCTTACAAGATGGTGCGGGATAAACTCCGCACCTGGGCCCCCCCGCTGACGCAGAGTCTCCGGCCTCAGCTCGTGGAGGACGTGGTGAGCGCTCTGTTTCCTGCGCGAGGGGAACATCCGCCCCCGCCTATGGCTCCGCCACCTGCGGTGCCGGAAGCGGACCACCAGGACGACGACGACGGCATCCCGGAAGGGACCGGGGTAGACCTGAGAGTGGCGGTACGTAGGCTCAAGGCCAGGAATACCGCCCCAGGACCCGATGGCTTGCCTGGCAAAGCCTGGGTCCTGGCCTCGGAGGCTCTCGGGCCCCGACTGGAGGGGCTCCTAAGCGCATGCTTGGAGAGAGGCCAATTCCCGCTTCGTTGGAAGACGGGGAAGCTGGTCCTCATTCGGAAGCCGGGGCGCCCTGCGGACTCTCCGTCCGCATACCGGCCCGTGGTGCTGCTCGACGAGGTGGGCAAGCTCTTTGAAAGAGTCCATTGCAAACCGCCTCGCCGAGCTCCTTGCGGGGACGGGGCCGGATCTTGCGGTACACCAGTTTGGTTTCCGCAAGAGGCGCTCTACGGTGGACGCCATCATGCGCGTGAGAGCCCTCACGACGGGGGATGCAGTGGCCAGGGGGGGGTTGTTTTGGCGGTGTCTCTCGACATCGCCAACGCCTTCAACTCCATGCCCTGGAGCTGCATTAGGGAGGCACTCCGGTATCACCGGGTGCCGACCTATCTCCGTCGTATAGTCGGGGACTATCTGACGGATAGGGCCGTCATTTACCCCGGTCGCAACGGTGAGTGGAACCGGCGAGAGATGTCGTGCGGTGTCCCACAAGGTGCGGTTCTGGGGCCGCCCCTGTGGAACATCGGTTACGACTGGGTGCTGCGCGCCGACCTCCCTACCGGCGTCAGCGTAGTTTGCTACGCTGACGACACGCTGGTACTGGCACAGGGGGGTTCGTACGAGGCGGCGGCGGAAAATATGACACGCGGGGTTGCGATAGTCGTTGAGAGGATCCGGCAGCTGGGTCTTGAGGTGGCTCTGCACAAGTCCGAGGCCATGCACTTCCATGGTCCTCGGAACAGGCCACCACCGGGATCCTCAGCGATGGTAGGAGGGGTATCCATCGGCGTCGAGTCGACGTTGAAGTACCTAGGACTCGTCCTCGACGGCCGATGGAACTTCGTTGAGCACTTCCGACGTTTGGCTCCCAAACTGGAACGGACCGGGGCTGCCTTCAGGCGGCTCCTGCCGAACCTGGGGGGGCCAAACGCCTCCTGCCGGAGGCTCTACGCGGGGATTGTGCGGTCCATGGCCCTTTACGGGGCCCCGGTGTGGGCGCGTGGTTTGGCGCGGCTTGCCGTTCACCACCTGAACGCGCCCCAAAAGGTGGTTACCGTAAGAATGGCTCGCGGCTACCGCACGATCTCCCGCGAGGCAGCGTGCCTCCTTGCCGGATTGCCGCCATGGGATCTGGAGGCGATAGTCCTCGCGCGCCTACACGAATGGCGCGCGGAGGCACTATGCCGGGGGGAAACCCCGCTACCGCGGCAAGTTGTCGTGCAGCGGACAGACTTCCGGCATGATCTCATGGCGACATGGAGAGAGCGACTGTCGCAACCCCGTGCTGGGCACGCCACTATAGCGGCGATAAGACCCCTCTTTGAGGAGTGGCTTGAGAGACGCCACGGCGTCCTCACCTTCCGCCTGACGCAGGTCCTCACCGGACACGGTGTGTTCGGGAGGTTCCTGCACCGAATCGGGCGGGAGGAAACTCCCGGGTGCTCCCACTGCGAGGATCGACCGGAGGACACGGTGGAGCACACCGTGGAGGTGTGCCCTGCCTGGGCGAAGCACCGCCGTGTCCTCGTAGCGGCGATAGGCGGCGGCGACCTCTCGCGTCCGGCCCTGGTCGAAGCCATGGTCCGGAGCGAGACGGAATGGGATGCCGTCACCACCTTCTGCGAAGCAGTGATGCTAGCGAAGGAGGTGGCGGAGCGGGAGAAGGAGAGAGCAGCAGCTTTCCTTCCCGGCCGCCGCGGGAGACGCCCCGGGCGTCGGGGGCTACGTCGTGGCCCCCGGCCACCGTAGGCGCGGGCCTGTGGACGGCGAGCAATGGGTAGCTCGCCGTCCGTCCGTCTAACGACGACAGGCCGTGTCGACGGCGCGTTTTGTTCCACGCGCGCCTCAAAGAGCTGTCAGCAGCGTGAAGGGGCCCGCAAGGGCCGACGCCTGCCGGGGCTGCGGGCTGTTCGAAAGAGATACCGCGGCTCCGGAACGTAAGGGCACTGAAGGAACACGGATGGTTTTAAGTCAGTAAAAGTCTGACACTCCCTTCCGCTCTACCCAGAGCGAAAGGCGTCATTTGATGATTTTTCATCCGCAAAAAAAAAAAAAAAAAAAAGATGACAGATTTTTTCCGACTTACTTAACACTTCTAATTATATTTTGACCAATTTACAACAATATCTTTATTAATTATAGCCTTTGTGTTTTTATAATGTATGAGCTATATTATTGTAAAGTTTCATTAAAACACATTCAGTTGTTTTTGCATGGAAGAGTAACAAATATCCATTCATCCATACATCCTCACAAACTTTCACGTCTATAATATTAGTATGAAGGTTGACAAACGAGTACATAGTCCATCTGATAGTAAGTGGATGTTGTTGCCCATAGAAATTTACATTCATCTTCATTTAAGAATCGAAATGCTGGTGCAATGTAACCGGTGAGGACTGAGAATGCCTCGTTTCCAGTAAAAAGGGTCTACGGTTTTCTGTCCTCACCATACAAAATACAGCATTATTCTGCTTTTTTACGCTGATATTCTGAGAGAGCGTAGTCCTTCTCCGGTCGAGCTAGCCCATTCGCGCTACTCTTATAATATAATTGCAGCATGACTCTACCACATTTTAAAATATTCTATATTTATAGACCAAAATAATTTATATTCAAAAAACCTGAAACAAATAGGTAGTGTTATAGTCAAGTAATTTATGTTTTTCTTTTCGCGGTAAAAAAACTAATGCAATTTTAGAGTTAACCTGTCATTAAACAACTCACTCCTATTACATTAATTATATGTTAAGGTGAGAAAGAAAGAAATAGAATTGTAGATATTAAGGAGGAAAATAATAAAGGCATAGAGATTGTAATGAAGGAATATAAGGACAGAATGTCGTGAAGCGACAATAAAGAACAAAAGAATCTAACCTAAGAACAACAAAACAACAAAAATACAACAAAAACAAAAATATATTTAAAATTCAAAGATATTTACAATTTTATACAAAAATGGAGTATGAATATGAGGATGGATGATGCGATTTACAGATTATTTAAAAAAAAAAAAGTAATAAAAAAAAGAGATAAGTGCCGAAGCTGAGTCTGAAGATCCAAGGTATGCTCTCAGCGCCTGGAACGTGCTCGCACGGCGTAGGTGAAAAGGCGTGGGCGTCTCTCGGCGACGACCTCCGGAGAATGTGGTAATTGCAGGATCCGGCGATTTCAGGCCAGACAGGGGCTTGCAGGATCCTCAGCGGCTTCAGACAAAACAGAAGCCTGCAGGATCCGGTGACTGCCGGCGGAACAGAGGTTGCAGGTTCCGGTGACTTCAGGCGGAACTGAGGTTTGCAGGTTCCGGCGACTCCAGTTAGAGCAGAGACTTGTAGGATCCCGGCGACTTCAGGCAGAGCAACGGTTTGTAGAGTCCAGCGACTTCAGGTAGAGCAGAGGTTCGTAGAGTCCAGTGGCTTCCGGCAGGACAGAGGCTTGCAGGATCCCGGGGCAGTGCGGCCCCGGTATAAGGCCTTTAGGAGATGCTTCCAATTCGAGAACTGAAGCGAGATTGCCTTTCTTCACCGATTGTTCGGCTTTTATACCTTTCTAGAGAGAACGGAAAAATTATTTAAATTAAACGCAAATTTTTTGTAAATGGTCAAGAGAAAAGAGTATTTATGTGGAATTATCGAAATAGAAACAACAGACCGGTAGCAAATTTGAATATAATTGCTATGAGACCAAATAAACAACAATGTCAAAACATGTCAAATTTTGGTTTTAGGCTTGTAATAAGAAAACGGCAAGATTTAAGTGGAAAATGAGATATTATTGATATAGGAAAAAAGGTAGCGCAACTGCCCACACAAAGCCCGAGATGGTAGAGTTACGGAAAACTAACTAAAAGATCGAAAAAAGGTAGACTCCATTGACACCAATTTAAAAGTGCTGATAATGTGAAAATACGAAGTAGAAATGATTTGTTATTGTGTTCTTATGGTTTAAAATCCTTAACGGATCCTATGGAAATAAAGGTGATGTAAAATATCCAGTTTTGAGGTGAATGCAGAAAATCGAAACAGAATGGAAAAATGAATTTAAAATAATGTAAAATGATAAGTAAGTAGCATAACACTACAAGAAACAGAGAAAATAAGGGCATATAGAGTAGTCCAATTCTTTTGTTTATTATAAAACTAAAAGTGGAAGATAGGTCCGGCCCCCTTTAAGGTTTAACCTGCAAGATTTGTATGTAATATTACTTTACATAATTCAACTATAATAATATAAAATATATTTTATGTGAGTCATTTTGTATTTTTTTGTTCTTTCGTAAAAAGCGGAAGATGTTATATGTAAAGATTAGATATTACAGTCTGTGGTCAGACTATAATAGACTGTGTCACATTTTATTTACTCTGTGTCACATTTTATATACTCTGTATCACATTTTATACACTCTGTGCTAAATTAAAAGAAATACCTTCCGTGTCTTTGTATCGTGTGGTCTCGTTCACTACTTAATGCTTTATATCAATCCAATCACCAACATAAATGATTAAACAGCCTGATCGAGCTACACATTGCGATAATATAATTGCAGCGTTATTCTACCACGTATAAACAGTTTAATAGTTTTCACGTTTGGCAGGCGCGTTGGAAAACACTTTTTATTTATTTTTTTCAGTTTTTATTAAGAAAAAACTTCTGCCAATCTTTTGTTTTAGTTTCCTTCTGTTGTCTTTCGATATCCATGTTGTTATTACGTGATAGAGCCATGCTGCAAATATATAAGTAGTATATTTGTAGCACGAATGGGTCGTGGAAATAGCACGTTCTCACAGAATACCAACGTAAAATAGCAGATTAACGCTGCTGTGTTTCGTACGGTGAGTATCGAGAACCGGAGACCCTTTTTACTGGAAACGAGGCACTCCATCTTAGTCCTCACGGGTGATAACTCATCTGCATTTTGGTTCGTAGTCGAGGATAGATGTAGATGTCTGTGGGCCGCAGCAACCAATTACCATCACGTGGACTGTGTGCCCGTTGGTCGCCCTTATCCTATAAAAAATGTTGTGATATGTGGTAGTGAATATTCTTTCCGCCACTACAAAACGCTCATCAGAATAGTGTTGATGAGAATAACTCTTGGGGCTAGTAGCTGCCTTGCTCTCCGAAATAGTCATTATAAAATAGTCTACAGGGAGAGATCAGAGCAGAAAATTGATCTTTAAAATGTATTTCTTAAAGCATTGGAACGACTCAAATGTTAGTAGTTCTTAAATAGAATGAGACTACTGTATAAATACTTACAACTAATATTAAATTGCGTAACGTTCTTTAGATTATTGGAGTTTCTTGCCACCCTTGAAGTCTTAATATTCAAGCGTGGTAAAACACTAGAACAGTTTAGGGCTGCACTTCGAATAGGATGGCTCGACTTGGGGAAGGATTACAGTCAGTAAATATCAGCGTAAAGTTGTTGTGCTTTTTCTACCTGTCTACCTGACAGAGAGTGGCTACTGCAGTCCACGGAGACCTGCAGCCAATTACAAACAAAAACGCTTCAGATCGTTGTCGCCTCTGGGGGCGAAGATGGAATGTGAGAAAAATGGCGGGTAATCCAATTGGCTCTCTGTACACTTCAGACCAGACCACGGCAGTGCAAACACTGGTAATTTGCTGCAGAGTTATGTACGTGAGTGGTATCTACCCAAACAGACTACAGACAGAGAGAGAGTCCTATCACCGAAAGAAAATACTGAAAGTGAGAATTGGAGACCCTTTTTATGGGTTACGAGGCGTCTTAGTCCTGAGGTGTAGCGACGCATATAACACATTAGACTGCTCGATTCGACTGCTCTGCACTTTCGACTCCTAAGGAATAGCTAATCCTTGTCAACACAAAGTTTATTTAACATTTAACTTCCATTTTGCTTAATCCAGAGGAGTCTAAGCTAAGAGATAAATTGCTGAAAGTTGATATATTTACTGTAAAGTGTAAAAATGTAATTTCAAACTGAAAGTCGTTAGGAATGAAATGGATCAAATTAATTAAAATGTGACATAATTAATCAGGCGTTACTTTGCGGAAGTCCATTATATTAAAGTTGACAAAAAATTACTTTGCGTACATCCGCGCGATAAAATGAAATGATGTATCTTACCTAGTTTGAAGACCACCTCCCGCCCTCCCTCAATTGCGTGCACTATCCTCGTCACCACTAATCCCAGCATCACTACTCCCAACACCACTACACTAAGAAAGACACACCACTGATGACAATATGACACGTGTTTCGTCTTTCTTTTAGCGGTTAGCCACCGTAGCGTCTATATCACCTGAGAATGCCTCGTGTAGAGGTGGTCCCGGTATAAAATAATTAAAAGTCCTCATATGATGACACTATACAAAGTTCCCGCTATTAAAACCATAAATGCCAATGTAATTTATGGAATGGCAGCCAAAGCCCTCATCTCGACTCGCGACACTATTTTATTAATTAATTTTTTGTTAAAATAATACGAAGACCGCGTTATATGTAATTCATGGTTGTTTCCAAAATAGAAAAAAGAGTATTAAAACGACGATTGAAATTCGTAATCCAGAATCCCTTTAACATTATTGGTATTTACCACTTCTGGTAAGATTAAAATACTTGTGCTAGGAGTAGTTCGACAGTAGTCAAATGGTGGATTCAAACTAACCTTTAGAGTTTGCGATCTGCACTCTGCCATTAGGTTACTAACGTATCGTTAGTATAGAAAACCGGAGACTTTTTTTACTAGAAATGACGATACTCAGTCCTCATGGCTTACAACGCATGTGCATTTTGATTCTTAACTGAGGATAAATGTAGATATCTATGGGCCTCAGTATCCACTTACCATCAGTTGTACTGTACGCTCATTTGTTACCCTTATTCTATAAAAAGGTTCATGTTCAGCATTTGACAAATTTCAAAATATCAAGTAATTCGAGAGAGGTGTGTCAGGATTGTGCCAAGTGGAAATCCGTAGTCTCTGTCTACCCCTCTGGGTGTTAAGCGTGAGAGTTTATGTATGTATAGTTTCGCCTCTCTCCAAAGTCCTTCTAATAGCGGAATTATCACCTATACAGAATTCTATTTTTTAACGTGGTACGTAGGTCACTCAATAAGTTTTGAGACATACAAAAAGTATTCTAGATAAGAAATAGTAATAGTTATTTTACATACTCGTATTTTCAAAATATTCTCCATCATGCTCTTTACAAAGTTCCATTCGCCTAAACCAACTCTGAAAACACTTTTGCCAGTCGTGATCTGACAGGTCGGAAATCGCTACTTCGTAGGCAGCCACGGCTTCGGCGCTTGAAAAAAAACTTGCCTTTTATTTTTTCTTTGACTCTTGGGAACAAAAAGAAATCACAAGGAGCTAAGTCAGGGCTGTAGGGTGGGTGACTTAGAGTTTCAACACCAGATTCCTCAATAAATTCTTTTTTCTAAGGGAGATATATGAAGAGGCGTTATCGTGATGAAGCATGATTCCCCGAAGCCCGGTCTTTGGTCTTCTCTCCCGCACAGCTTGAAAAACTTTAGGTAATGCAACTGTAGTATATCATTCAAAGTTGACTGACGGACAATTTTACAGCATTGACGTCGACAAATGTCCGCTCCGCGAAAAAAACTAACCACCATTATTTTGCCGACGTTGCGAGGTCTTTGCAGTTTTGTTGGTAACTGTCCTTCTGAGTAGACCTATACCGATGATTGCCTTTTATTTTCCGGATAATATTGATAGATCCATGTCTCGTCACCAGTAACGACTTCTGAAACATGCCTAGACGTCCCGTTTTCAAAACGTAGACCCATTTCATGGCAGCAATCCACACGAGTCTGTTTTTTTGCTTTCGGAGAGCAAACGAGGGATCCATCGACAACAAATCTTCCTCACTCCAAGATGTTGATGTAATATGGTATAAATTCTCTCCGAACTAATGCCTACAATCTTTTCTATAATATATATATATATATATATATATATATATATATATATATATAATTTGTGAATCTAATATATGATTCGTGGGTCTTCTCGCACCAATAGTTCAGTAGTCCATACATTTTCTGCCGCTACTGCTGTTTGCGGGGCCCCGGTTCTTTGGTCTCCTTTAAGATAAATTTTGTCCCTTTTGAATTCAGAAAACCACATAATAATGGTTGCGCGTGATGGAGCTGAGTTCCTATATGCTGATTGTAACCGTTGTAAATTTAATTGTTCGGTTAAACCAAATTTAAAATCATAATATATCATAGCGTGCAAATGTTCACGGTTAAGACCCATCGTTTTAAAGGAAAATCGATGGAATCGTTGCAGGAAAATTAATAGAACTTTGTTTTCTTTTTAATATTAAGCAATTAGCTATTGCTTACCGCTTAGCTTAGCGGTTAGCCACCGTAGAGTCTATATTACCTGAGGATGCCTCGTGTAGAGGCGAAACACGTGTCGTATTATCATCAGTGGTGTGTCTTGCCTAGTGTAGTGGTGTCGGGAGAAGCGGTGCTGGGATTAGTGGTGACGGGGATAGTGCACGCAATTGAGGGAGGGCGGGAGGTGCTCTTCATACTAGGTAAGACACATCATTTTATTTTATAACGCGGATATTTGCGAAGTAAATTTTTCTAAAAGCTTTTATATAATAGATTTCCGCAAACGCCTGATTCTATTAATTATATTAAACTATTTCCCTGAAATATGCCCCGTTGAATGGGGATTTGACTGCTCTTTGCGCTGTACCTTTTCAAATTCAAGGCGAGCTCAGTTCTTCCACAGGACAAAAGTTGTTGAAGTAATGTGGTTGTCTCGGGATAGTTCTAAGATAATTCGAAAACTTTGTTTAGCCAGGAATGTGAGACAGAATCAAATGCTTTGCGATAGTCTATATATGCCATATAGATTTTCCGACTCTTACTCTATGATTACAGCGTCAATCAAAAGTTATACCTTAGCATTTCTGAACTGGCTGTTAGACTATGTAGAGGGGGGACTAGGTAGGCTCCGCTACACCCCACCTCTCCCACTACCCCTTCCCACCCCCGTAGGCAAGTACTGGATGTATATAGTTTTACCCCGATTCGAACAGGAAAGAAAATTTCTCGAGTGGCAGCCTCGCACTGGCATGCGCAATGATAGACGACCTGTTGACGTCACTTTAGTTTGAGAAAAGAAGAAAATTGTCAAAAAATTATTGATAACTCCAACCTAAAACTTTCATTGTAACAAGTTTTGAAATAAGACCGAATGTGTTTGTCAAGTGAGTTTCAAACACAAACGCTTTTATTTGTTTAGGGAACTTGAAGTTTCATTGTAATTCTAAAGTTTAATATCCACGTCGCAACTGGCAGTTCCGGATTTTGTTGACAGTTAAATTGAATATTATTCCCGTTGGATCGCACGCTTTGTTGGAGAGCGTGCGGTCGCGGTCGCGGAGAGTGCCACTAACGCGTGACTTTTGAAGAATACATACCGTCTAATTTAATTCACTGTATGCATATTTCCTAGGTTTTTATACCATTATGATTTTAAACCAGGTTAGTTTAAGGTCGATATTTATTATATTTGACGGCTCCGTGGCGCAGTTACTTAGCAATAAGTGGCAGCGCTAAGGGCCATAATAATAATTGTTCCGGGTCTGGATGTTTGTACTTGTGTAATTTATTTAAATACGTATTTTAATACGTAAACTGGCCCCACGATACAGGAGATAATCGTAGTGTAGAGGTAACGTTTATAATTTAATAATAAATAAGAACAAAAGATAAGAGATTTTTAAATCAACTACTGGATAGTACTTTTCAAGATTGCTTAAGCCGGGATGCATAACTGTTCACTTTACTGAGTTCTACGGTAACTCCTTTACAGTTCAGACTACAGGTCTTTGAAACTTCTTGCCCGATGACATAAGAAAAGCACCCAATAAGTATGCTATTTGTAAGTTGGTTCGTGATCATCTATTAAAGAAAACGTTTCTTACGTGATTCACACATGTCGTATGTATTGCTAAATAGGCGTACATATGTATTTATAGTTATGTGTATGTACTAAATATACCTGTATATATGTATGTATACGTTTCATTTGTATAGTTTATTTATTAATAAATGTATACATGACGTACTTACATACTTATCACTTTTGTTTTGTTGAGTATATTCTTAATGATACACCAAATTGAAACTCTTACCACTCCATGGGTTGGCTGATAGAGAATACCTCAAGGTATTAAGTCCGCCCTTTGTATTCTTTTGTTTTAATGAATGCATTAAATAAATAAATAAAAAGATTTGTCTATATGTAAGTAGTTAATAAGCGCAGTAACAACATCTTCGCAGTGGTAATGCAGCTATCTATTACCAGCCCGTCCGAAAAATTCTGAAATAAAATTATTTTACTGAATTTATATTATAAGGTTAAAAGGCGGCGCTGTTCTTGCACCAACATGACGCATATATGCAGTTCAGTCAAAGTTTTTAAATGATTTTTCTATAGGACGCATTCTGAGAGTGTTCGAAGTTGCATGTCCTTCCTCCTTTCCCCTTCTACTATCGGATTATCAGGCGGCCGATGGGTCTTCACCCCTTTATTGTCTATATTTCATACATTTGAACCGAATGGTTTGCTTTGTCTTACGTAATGCATACAGCGAATGAGTGGAATAATCAGCCAGTGTTGGTCTTTCAATCCGATTACAATCTGGGCGTCTTCGATAAAATAGTGAATAGGCTTTTACTACGCAAAGACAGTGCGATCTACCTGGCATCCCACCTGGCGGTTAATGACTTCATCACCATTTGGTGACAAGTAAAATTGTAGTCAAGCATCAGCACTACTGCACCAAGTACTACTTATAATATCCTTAAAAACTTTGTTTTATATATAATTGCAGAATACCTTGCCCGTTGTGTATCCGATTAGTAGCTAATGCAGTCCACGCATACGTAAAGAGAACATTACAGAGAATAGACGGCTCCGTGGCGCAGTGGCTTAGCAATGAGTTGTGGCGCTGGGGGGCGCGGGTTCGAATCCCGCACAGAACAAGTATTTGTATGGCCTACAAATGATTGTTCCGGGTCTGGATGTTTGTCCTTGTGAAATTTGTGTTTGTAAACTGCCTCCACGATATAGGAGAAAATCCTAGTGTGGGGGTAACGTTTTATTTTTAAATAAAAAAAATACTACCTCTAAGGACTAAGAAAGAATGCCTCTATACCCATCACACACTACACAGCAGTGTAGTCACTTCTGCTTGGTTGCAAAATTGACGGAAATAAGTAAGACCTACATCTATCTATTACCATAATAAATCTTACATCACGATATCTGTATATTGAATATGTTTTTTTTTTTAAATTATACACAATATTAAATTAGCACAATACGTTTTAAAAAAACTACACAAAACAGACGAATGTGTTAATTGAGTACGCACAAATTTACAATGACGAACATAACGAATTAAAATTTTGTTATTCTTTTTAATGTTCTCATGTTAGTGATTAATGTAAGTCTTTATGAAAATAAATGTCTTTAAACCTAACCTATTAAAAACTATAGTAAAAAAACTAAAACTAGTAACTTAATTATCATACAGTCCTACTCCCCGCGATATTGTGCCAAGAATTTTGGCTGCGTTTCCCCGCTGAATGTCTATACTTAGCCTTTGAGCCAAAAAGGAACCAGCCCTCTTATATTTTGAAATTTGAATAAGGGTACACTACGTTATCGATAAAGATGCCAAAACAATTTTTTTAGAAACGTTGTCTGTCGGAAAAGCATCAAGCAAAAACCTGTGAATGGATTTGGTTGTGACTTTCACTACAATGTTACGTACGGGCTGAGCCTTTAGAATAAATATATAACATCACACTATCTGTTACAGGAGCTGCGTAGTAGGCATAATGATTCCTTTTGCAGCTACAAAAAATTACTTTGTCGTTTAAACTCTCTTTGGTCGTGGGATATTGACGGCTCCGAGGCGCAGTGGCTTAGCAATCAGTTGTTGCGCTGGGGGCCGCGGGTTCGAATCCCGCACGGAACAAGTATTTGTATGGCCTACAAATAATTGTTCCAGGTCTGGATGTTTGTCCTTGTGCAATTTATATTTGTTAACTGGCTCCACGACACAGGAGAAAATCCTAGTATGGGGGTAACGTTTTTTTTTTAAAAAGAAAAAAAAAGAAAAAAATACATTTTCGGATTTTGAGTGGTTTCTGTATTATTCCTATCCTTTAGTTTCTAAATAATGTAGTTTTTATTTTAGTAATCAACTAATTACTTTACTACTACTAGATGACGCTATAGGTATTTGAAACACGGTATCGTGTTTAAAATACCTATAGCGTCATCTATCGACGGCTCCGTGGCGTAGTGGCTTAGCAATGAGTTGCAATGTTTGGGGCCGCGGGTTCGAATCCCGCACGGAACAAGTATTTGTACGGCCTACAAATAATTGTTCCGGGTCTGGATGTTTGTCCTTGTGCAATATATGTTTGTAAACTGCCTCCACGATACAGGAGAAATCCTAGTGTGGGGGTAACGTTTGTTTTTAAAAAAAAAATATATAAATTAAAATATGCTTTTATTACACATTATACTTATAATTTATGACACGTATAATACATCAATGAATAGATAGAGCTTTCCACGCGGTTTTATTATCATTCAAGTTAAATATTGTTTTCTTACCTTTATTCATCTACGGCATGCAAAGAAGCCGATAGTTTAAATAATTTGAGGGAGGGAAGAGTCCATCGCGCTAACTTTGACGGGCTATTTGACACAATTAATCTATTTCCTTCATTTTAAAATTAAGATTCATTAGGATTCAAAATGGATATTATCAATAATTTCTTATATTTACGCGAACACTACATATTTAAATAAAACTAATTTTACGGATTTCATCGCGTATATTAACTTATTTTATATTCCCGACGTTTCGAGCACTTTACAGCACCCATGGTCACGGGGGTCCTCTTTCTACCGAACCGCCGTACACGTATACTGTCATCTTGTTTAAATTAATTTTAAAATACCTTAAAATTAGTGGTAATATATTAGCTACGAAAAATAGGAATGCATTAATCAAGTGGAGGTACTAAGCACCTGAGAAGAAAAATTAGCAACCTCTTCGTTTATACTACAGCTCTGGCACTTTCTGGCGAATCACCCACTTACGAGGTAGTGTAAGTTCTTTTGTTTTCAGATTCTTAAATGAGTTCACGCACAGGATACGCCATTTTCAGCATTCGAGGACAAAAGTCCGTCATTGGCGACAGCATAAAGTGGTCAAGACCTCTAAGCAGTTACGATAGTGCGGTTCGCGACTCTAAGAACGTTATTATCTCCTGGTACTTAAGATGGGCAAGAATGACAGTTCAACTTCTGAATATAATATTAATATAAGCAATCGTAGTGAAAATTTTAGAAAATTTGTTAAATAACCTTTTGATTAATTATTTAAATAGATATAATGTACTTTCGAGAGCCGTGGTAGTTCAGATGGTTAGCGCTCGCTGTAAATTTCACAGTACGCGAGCAACCCGGATTCGATCCCTGCCGGCACCAATGAAATTGTTAATTGCAATTTTAAGTGCTGATTTCCCACGTGCTCGGCGGTGAAGGAAAACATCGTGCGGAAACCTGATAAATAAGAAAAAAAATCTAAGATATGTGAAATTCGCCAATATGCATTGGGGCAGCGTGGCGGACATTTTCTTGCCCTAAAACCCTCTCAGAAGTGAGGGAAGGCCTGTGCCCAGCAGTTGGATGTACTATATAGGCTGTAACTTTTAACTAATATAATTTCAATGTCACAATTGTCTTCAGACGAGGACTTTGCACAGAAGACTCTATTTCAGAGATGACGTCACTCATTATTGATTAAGTTGACAAAAAATATAATATACGTTGTGGTCTTCTTATAGTTCGCAAGTTATACATATTAAATATAGTTCTTAAGCTACACAAGCCCTTGCATATAACTTTGAATACGAAAATAAAATGAGAAAAAGTAACGTAGCTCCAAGTACTCCGGTCAAAACAGCATTTGCTAGACGACAACAGGCTAAAAGTCCTCTTATATGTACAATTACTTAAACAAAGAATTGAATATGTATTCAAAAACTAGCAAAGAATGTAAGAAATTTCTTATTGAATGGCTTCAGTGGAAAAACTATCACGAAATTGAAAATTTGTTAAAATAACATTTTTACAGAATAAAAAAAGATTAAATAATCTTTTTTTATTTTTTGTGTCACTGTTCACTGTTTATCAACTCTATCCTCTTCATATATAAAAAAATGTCCTGAGTGACCGACTCATCTATATAATAATAATCATCTTATTTCAGGCAAATTACACCCATATCCAGTAAAATCAATTAATTTAAAATCAGTTTCCAAAACTTTAGCAATAAATAATTCAATGTCAATACAAAATAACAATTTTAAAATAATAAGTACAGTCAACGTAAATAGGCAGTAATGTCAGTATATAAAATAATATAATGAAATAAAATAATATAAAACTAAAATGAATAAATAAATAACAGAACTACACACATTTATGAGTCAGGAGACGAAATCAATAATAAAAACTTTCTGTGAGGCAACTGTGATGCAATAAATGAATTTAACATCAACTCCACAATTTTAGCAATACAATACATAAATCAATGTCAACAAAATAACAATTTTAAAATAATAAATCCAGTAAATTTCAATAAGCAGTAATGTCCGTTTGTAAAATAATCCAATCAAATAAAATAAAATTAATACATAAATAACAGAACAGATACACACTTTTATTAGTCAGGAGACGAGATAAATCAAAACTTTCTCAGAGGCAACTGTTCTGCGACATGTCTGTCGCAGCAATGCCGGATAATATAACAGTCTAACCTTCCCGAGATCATCGCCAGGACAGTGTAGGAGCTGGCCCGCACTCTGCACATCAGGGACGCAACCCGCTTGCGCATGGTGGCATTGATGGTGGTTGATTGGTGGCAATCGGTGCACGCATCCGTGAACATACCAGAGGCGCTACAAAATCGAGGCAGCCCCATCACCGCCCTAAACGCATTATTGTATTGGACGCGGGGGACGCTGTAACTCTTCCTACAGTAATTAGCCCATAAGCTGCACGAGTAGAGCGATGTTTTAGAACGCTCGGAAAAGCGTAAACTTATCCTCCTTTGAAATTAATCTATGAACGCACCAAGGCGAGTAGTGTAGTTGTACCACTTCTAGACCACCTGAGTCAGACGTGGTTCAACGACGTTCGTCGACGCCCGATCCTAAAAAAAAAAAAAAAAAAAAAAAAAAAAAAAAAAAAAAAAGGTTTTGGCATGCTCTGATCACGAATCCGGTTCCGGAGATGTGTAGATCAATTAGCTAATATCTAATTGATATCCGGTAAGGGCCTCCACCGTCATTAGCGTCCCATTGTTCCTATTTCTATTGTTCTATTGTTCCTTAATCACCTTCATTGCAGCGTGTGCGTCGACTATATCACTGCTATTGTATTATAATTCTTTGTTTATACAACGCTAATCTGAATCATCAATAAAACACATTACATAATTTTGTTACAATTTTTATTTATAAAATACAAAATCTTATTAATTATTATCTATAAAATAGGAGCGAAACATCTCATCCACTAAAATATCGTTGTACAATGTGTTCCTTGTAAATATACTCGTAAAACTATGTATTGAACATCCTTGAAACTTATATAGTAAATACATTAAGCAATATTCGCCACAAACTGAAGTCCACTCATTCTGAATCCTATCAATATTCCAGTTCCATCTTTTACAATTCCTTTTTAAAAACTCTAGATGATATCGTACAGGTGATCGTCCATATGAATCAAAATATTGACCGACGTCATTCGTATCGATATATAAAGCTACCCAATGTGACCCTGGTTTATCATCTGTATCCAAATTACATATTATATACGTTGGTACGTGGGTATACATAGGCAGTCTATTAGCTGCATAAACATTATTTTCTAGACTGGGGTGAATCTTTTTCAGATGTTGTTGTACATCTAGTGTATCCATGATATTACTGCTATTAGTAGATTATTACAGTACCTAGCTACTCAATGAATAACATAGGAATGGTCAATTATAGTGATTTCTACATATTAAATTGCATTTTTGTGATATACAAATCGTACTTGAGTCATTGATCACCAAACAAAACACAATACGAAGAAATGTTGAGATAGGCAACGGAAATGTGAGATAAACTGATATGTTTCTAAATATTAAATTGCATTTTTGTGTTATACAAATCGTACTTGAGTCATTGATCACCAAACAAAACACAATACGAAGAAATGTTGAGATAGGCAACGGAAATGTGAGATAAACTGGTTGACGCATAAAGTAATTATCAACTCATTACGGAAATACTTTAGATTAGAATTTTTACGTACTGGTGGTATATAAGACCAACAAACGCAGTCATCGAGTTAGTACGGTCGTTTGGCTACAGTGGATCTATCAATAGTACATTTGTGTTACTTCAATACACCAAAGGCTATGGATGTAAGTGTTTATTCTATTGACTAAATTACTTTTTTTCTGTTATTTTCATGTGTGTGTATTATTTTATTTAAATATTGTGTATGTATATGATTAAGCCGTGGTAACTCAGATGGTTAGCGCTAGCTGTAAATTTCACAGTACGCGACCCGGGTTCGATCCCCGCCAGCACCAATTAAATTGTTAATAGCAATTTTAAGTGCTTATTACCACGTGCTTGGTGGTGAAGGAAAACATCGTGAGGAAACCTGCATGTCTGAGAAAATTTCGAAGGCATGTGAAGTTCGCCAACACACATTGAGGGAGCGCGGCGGACATTTCCTTGCTCTAAAACCCTCTCAGAAATAAGAGGAGGCCTATGTTCAGCAGTGGACTTTAATAGGCTGTAACTTTAACTTTTTTAACTTTTATGATTAAGTGTTAACAAATTGATATTAACATGATAACTGTGTTGTTGCAGAAATCATTGAGCTTCGATGAAGATACCTATAAACAGTATTACTACTCGCCACTCTCCCCTCAAGAAGAGAGTGATAACCTCGTCATTAATAATAACACATGCGATGGTGGAAAAAGAAAATCGCAATCGATTGATCATTTTTTTGAAGCTGAATCAAAAATAAAAAAGAGGAAGCTGTTATCATCAACCGTAGCACGAGCCGCTAGAGATGGTGTATCATACATTTCTACTAATTCTGACGACGGAGACCAAGCGACGCATCTCATCAAAATTGAAATGTACGATATGAAGAAGCTATCCAAGATTCCAACTACTGATCATTGGAAACATGCTTCCACGAGAATTAAATATTACGTAAAGACTAATAAGGATAGCATCTACGACAATACAAACGCCCTCGTATACAATATAACAAAGACAATAGCAGAAAGTGAAAAAGTTAAAAAATACTTTTTTAACAATGACAGTCATTAGCTGATCATTAGTGAATGTGATTCTGTTTACTTCAATTACAGGAAGACAAGAGCGGAAGGAAGAGATGAGTGTGGCATACGTGTACAAAACACATCATTGAATAACAAAACTACAACACTGAGTGGAGAAGAAAACGAGAAGAGTATGCAGTACTCAAGAGCTGAATATCCATTCTTCAGTTCAAAATCTAGCCGTTTGCTTAGTTTCGAAAACTGGCCTCTAGTTATGCGACAGAAACCTGAAGATCTTGCCGAAGCTGGTTTCTTTTATACTGGCCATGCAGACGGGACCAAGTGTTTCCATTGTGGTGGTGGTTTAAAAGATTGGGAAGATGATGATGATCCTTGGCAGCAGCATGTTCAGTGGTTTAGTCAGTGTGCTTATGTAAAATTTCAACTCGAACAGTGTTTTGTATTAGATTAAATAGAAGATTTATAAAGAAATAAAAAAATATATTGCATACAATTTGTTTTATTTAATTTTATAACGTTTCACATAGTTACATACACACAAAATGCATTACACATAACACATAAAATCTAACACACAACACATATTATAACCTTAACTACTATAGTCTACAGTAACATTTCTGTTTTTATCTATCTCAATAATATTATCAAACTCAGCATAAACTATACAGTTAATTGTTTGTATTAATGAGGATTCAAATCGTACTTCTATTCTTACACTACCATGCTTTATGAGATTCCAATGAGTTGATGAGTTAGCTGATAAATCAGGAGTTAAGTCAAATGCTAATAGACAGTAACCTTTGCCATACTGTTCACAAGAGATTCCATTTCCTTCATTAAGAAAGTGAATACCAGTTCCCGAGAATAGAGTATGATATGCTGATGTAAATATGCTATTATTAAAAGATGGTTGCAAAGCTTTTGAAGGTATTTGTTGACCATCAATATATAAGCTGAAAGAATTAATACCATAGTTTTCAAAGTTAAATGGATTTTTAGTAAGGGAACCATTAAATGCAGAATTGTTCTCAAATCCAATTATACATCTTTTCGGTACCTGTCCTAAAAATATATTATCAAGAGTTTTTCCTTGAACACCTGAAGGAATTGTTAAAACTTTTACTTCAGCTCGAGTAATAGGATATTTAGCAGTGGTAGAAGCTAAAACTTTTTGATGTGCGAGTAATACACTTGGATTAATTCGTGCTCGTCGCACAATAAGAGTTGCGTCCGTAATGCAAACTTTAAACTTTACATCGTTCGACCCAACAATTAAATTAAAACTCTCTCTTGATCGAACCAATTTAACACTCATTTCAACACCATTAATTAAAAATTTATCTTGGTTAAAAATGTCACCGTGAAGATGACCAATCATTTCTATTTCCTTACTTTCACTAATCAATTCCTGTCTTTTAACAAATCCTATGTTTTTACCATCTGTAGAATCCATTTTTCCTGCTGTATCCTCATACCAAAGACTACAAGTAAGATGAGATTGTTTAGCAGCAGGGGCATAGTTTAAAAGGGTTTCCATGTATGCTCGATATGCATAGGTATTATTAGGTGGTGATACAAGTTTTTGGTTTAAATAAACATCAAGTTGACTAAAAAGTGAATGCAGCCAATTATTTACAGGTGCTACTATTGTAGTAGATACCAAGTTAGTTGAATCTTGATTTAATACTTTTGCCTTTATGTGGAGTAATGTATGAGACAAATCTATGTAGTCATCGCCGGTCCCAGGAACTTGAAACTCGATAGGTCCATCATCACCAAGAGATGAAATTGGTTTATAATGAATCCACAATCCATTTTCAATGCTAGTTTGTGTAGACGGTAGTGCAAACAAATCCAATTCTGACTTAACGCACTCGCAAGAATGATTATGAAGGAAAGACATATTTAGTTTGAAAATATATCTTTGATATTTTTTGGTTTTAGACTAAGTTTTTTCGCAGCTTTCACTTTAGCAGTTAATGGTGGAATGAACGATGTCAATCGTTTTCTTTTAGTTTTATACCCAGATCCAGTCATGTTAAATTGATCAATTTTCTCATCAGCCTTTCGTTTTAAATTCGTACTAACTTGCTTTAGACGATCTTTTATTGAGGCTTCCATAGGACGGGCTTGAACCATATCCGATAAAAGTCCTACTCCAGCGCTTAATGCCTCCTTACCAATCACTCGAGCACCACTTGAAAGTAAAGGTAAAACTGATCTGAATAACCCCCCTAAGAAGCTCCCAATACCATGACCGCGTTGATATGGTGAACCCTTATAAATTACTCCAACTCCTGATCCAGCTTGATGTGTATAATAATTTTCATATGGACATTTATGATGATCACGAAGAGAATTCATTATTATAATTTTCGGAAATGTAGTTTAATACACACGGTTCCAAACTGGAATGGTATTTTTTGTCCTGTACTCGATCTTATAACTATTTCCAACGTATCGAACTCTCTTCGCATAACAGGTAAGTAGTGAGGTTGACAGAAAACGTGCATTTTATTTGCACCATAAATGTATTTTGTAGGATCTAATGAAATGACTCTTAATAAAGGAGTCATAACATCACCCACAATCTGAGGATCGATAATATCGCAATATAGAAATAGTTGAGATGGTAACCCTAAGTGTAAATTAGCAGGACACTTTCCAAAATTTCTCTCTAGGAGATTTTTATTTGGTTCATAACCTAGCTGTAAACTTAATTTGGGTGATAATGTTACGGATGTTATATTTTTATCCAATACCGAAATATACACAAATTTTGTTATTTCATCATAGCGAAATTTCAAGTTCTCTCCGATACCATTTAACACTCTTAAAATATGCTCAACGTTATCATAGTTGGTAGCTGGAATATGTTTTTTGTAGTACACTGTGGATGGCTTATCTTCATTAGGCATTAACATAGATTTTGTAATGTATATAACATTTTCATGGTCTTGAACAGTAAACATGGTACATGGATATTGAAACTCGACAACTCCAACCGACCATTCACCTTCTAATTTTATAGCTTTTGGTAATTTCGTTGAAAAATTTGTGGTCTTGTTATCAGGAAAGTATTCCATTGAACTATTGCTGAGCAAAGTTAAATAGAAACTTTCTTTATTCATATTTCTTTTAAACTAGAAGCTAAAATCCAACTGTTAAATTTATCTGGATAACCTTTCCACTTCACTAATACTTCTTTTCTGTTACCTGAATAACGAGTGTCAATTATTTTATCTATTTTATGTTGTGAGGTGGGGTTGTAAGTGATTTTCTGTAATTCTCTTTCATAAAAAGTACCAATTATTGGTTCATTTTGTAAATCTGTTATTGTATAAACAACCCATGGAGATCTATCAATTATTGAAGATATAATAAATATTTCATCACTCCAATTTGATTCATATCCTTTTTGGAATACATGTTTATATTTAGTTATTCGAACATAATCACCCACATTGAAATTTGGTTTAGGATTTTCTAAAGAAAGTTTTTTTGACCGTCTGTCATAAAGATTAGTCCAAACTGTCATAATATTGTTGGAATTTACATCACATGGGCACATCTTAATACTAGAGTGAAAGCTGTGATTATAAGAGTATATTAAATCTTGTAAAACATCTATATATCTATAAGTATTATTATGAGTGAAATAACGCCACATTTTCATTTTTAGTGTTCTTTGAAATCGTTCAACAATACTGGCCTTAATGTCAGGATTGTTAGTGGTATAGTAATTAATCTTTTTGGATTTAAAGTATTTTTGTACATCTTTTGAAACAAATTCGGTACCTTTATCGGATTGTATGTGAGTAGGTGTTAAATTACTTTCAGTAAATATACTTTCAAAACATACTTTAGTTGTTTCTGAGTTTTTCTTTTTCATTGGTCTTGCAAAAGCATATTTACTAAATACATCAATAATACAAAGTATATACTTGAAACCATCATTATATTGAGAATAAGTTCGCATATCACTTAAATCAGCTTGCCACAGTTCATTAATATTTGATAGAATGTACCTATTACGCGGGAATTTTTTTCGAATGGGTTTATGTAATGTGTATGTTTCTTGTGATTTTAACCATTCCTTTACTTGCTTTTTATTCATTTTACCCTTCATGGCTTTTGATAATTTATCAATACTACCAAAACCAGCGGGATTAGATGGATCATAATAAATCCTGTTAATTTCTTCTAGTACGGAGTCCATTTTTCCCACTCAAGTCCTTTACGTATTTTAGTTGTAGACTTTTTATCTCTACTGCGCGGTGTAGAAAACTCTTGAACTTCAATCTCAGAGGGTTTGTTCAGATCTTTTGCTTGAAGTTGGTTAATAAACTCACATCTCCTTGGATTTCCAATATAAGTAAGTGACTTTAATATCTTTTAATGCTTCAGCAAATCTAACCCACCCTACCGGATCACTTCTTTTTAGGGGTCTTAGTGAATCATTTATTAAATCAACAATATTACTTCCAGGAATTTTTTCACTATCAATTATGACTGTACCTTCGTTATCCCAATGTATTTTACTTTTACTTGTTTCAACTAAGTTTAATAATAACTGCCCTTTTTTATGATAAGTTTTTGGTATTAAACTGAGTATTTGAGCTGGTGTGTAAAGTGGATTTTCATCATTTTCTTTACTTTTAATGGATCGATTCTCCTCCAGCAAAGATTCAATATCAACTGAAGTTTTTAGATCTCTATCTTTATTTTTAAAACCAATTTTTGACTCATTTGAATCTTCATTAGATGTATCAGAATAAATTGGTAATTTGAGTGGTTGACGATCCTCTTCGGTAAAATGAAGGTATCTTTGCAGTGTTTGTAAATATAATATCCATTTCTTTCGGTCTTCCGTCTTACTATTCATAATATTTTGCATTTCAATATCTAATCGAGATAAATTACTATTAACCTTATTTTCTTGTTTTAATTTTTCAATCAATCCAGGTTCGATAAGTATCATTTTCTTTGCATTTTCCATGTTAACTGGCTAGTCCACTCACTAATCCACTCAATATTGCACCTAATATTGTTGGTAAGAAAGCCCCTCCTTTTTGTATAATTATATTTTTTCTTAGTTTATGTTTACACTTACGTACTAGTTTACGGAGTATGTTTTTATGTTTATTCAATTTTTGTTTATCCTGATCTTTAAGAGGTACTTTTCCTTGTAAAACGTTATGAATACACTCACAAATACAGTTAATTTCTTCTTCATCACACGTTTTAAGTAATGCTCTTTGATATTTTGGTTTAAGTGTATGCAAAGCGGTTAGCAAATGTTTATACGTTGTGAGTCGACGATGCATCATTTAGCAATGATTTCAATTGTTTGATTCTTGGTGTATTTAAACTCTTTTGTGGGGACGTAGACTGTACAGAAACCATTAAATGGAAAGACATTTGTCTTGATACGACAAAAATCATTGGTATTCTGTTTTAAATCTACCATTAAATATCCATGTGCCTCTAGAGTTGCATCCCTGTAGGCATTTTCAATGAATTTTGGGTTATCTGGTGATACTTGTCTTGCTAAATATCTTATTTGAGTTTTATCTCGAGGGTTTTTAAAATATATTATATAACTTGAGTTTAAAGATATGTCTCTTTGTCCTTTACCCTGATGAAATAAATTTTGTGTTAGATAAAATACACTAAGATTCCTGTGATGACTACCTTTTGTAAATATATCCACAATTCTTCCATCGGACTCTCTCATTAGATCATCAATAATAACAAGATGTGGGTTTTCACCATCAAACATATTAAGATTTGGAATTCCTTGATGATAGTTAACATTTGGTAAATTATATAATGGTTGCATTTCATCAAAGCACCATGTGATCTGATTAAAATCACAATTACATATTTCTGTAACTGATTTTATGAAATTTGTTACAAAATTTGACTTCCCACACCCACTTGGTCCTGCCACAATAGCAGTGAACGGATGGATAAAGTGAAACATAACACACGTCTAAAGTTCAAAGGGGTGAAATAAAAAATGAAAGTGTTGGTGTAAACAATTAATATATATTCCAAAAATTATATAAAACAGAATTATCTGTATACTATTTCTAACACAATTAGTACATCATAATTTTACAATTAACTCAACCTCAAATAAATAGAAACAACAATTAGTACATCATAATTTTACAATTAACTCAACCTCAAATAAATAGAAACAACAATTAGTACATCATAATTTTACAATTAACTCAACCTCAAATAAATAGAAACAACAATTAACTTAAATTATTTACAATAAAACAATGTTTAAATATGTAATAAACTACGTCATATTATAGTATTATCATAATTTTACAATCAATATAAATTTTTCTTAAACGCAGACATAAAAGTAAAAACTATCAACACTTAACGCAGTTTATAATGACCCCAAGCTAATGTTTCAATATTATTATCTAAAATATGTCTCTTTGTGTCATTATATGATAAACCTATCTTATTTAATTTTTGTGTGAAAATTGTGTGTTTAATTGATTTAAATCTAAGCATACTATAATATTGCACTTTTTTATTAAATAGAGAAGACTTATAACTATTTATTGTCATCTTTTTAGTGATACATTTATTTACCCCTTTTGCCTTGGCTATAGTCTTATTCTCTAAGTTAAAAGCGTACATTTTGGATCGTAAACCCACAAATTCTTTCATGATTTTACCATTATTTTCATCTTTAAAAAAACCTAATTTCTTTTTATTTAATTTTGGATATTCAAAAATATTATTTGTATCATAATCTGAGGTATCAAAGTATGATGAATGGTCAGGTTTTATATCAGTGTAAAAATCATTTGTAAATATATGATATATTAAACTATCCGTATCTGTATACAATAATTTGATTTTACTAAACTTTTTAATCATATAGTTATAATGAAAATCATACATTAATGTTTTTGAAATATCTAAAATGCAAAACCCTAAATAAATTGGTTTGTTATATATTAACTTCGTTTTTCGCAACTGAACCGCAACTAGGTTTTCCGAAAATATTGAAAGGCTATGAAATTGTGGTTTAGCGATTAGATCTTGAGCACCTAAAGCTTTACCCTGGTTCTCCCAGTGCGTAACTAATTTTATGTTAACCCTTTTTTCAATATTCTCCATAGTCTTACCGAAGACTGAATTATTCATTAATTTATAAAAATCTTTTTCGAAATCTGATTTTGATAAAGTTCTTAATTTTGTGTTTAGATCTATGTACATCTTCAACCAGGGGGACTGCTTAAATTTTAAAACTCTATGAATTTTAGTTAATTTAACCCCCATTTCTATGCACTGCTTTAAATTTCTGTAATGAATTACATATTTATCTTTATTATTTAAATTTGGGACTAGTTTATTCTCATTAATATTGCCTACACAAATGTTTTCTGGACATAAAGGAAAGTCCGAATGTAAATCATGAAGTTCATCTGGATATTCCAAATCAACTTCTAAAATAAAACCGAAGTCTGATGTCTTAGACACATTAAATTCTGTATTTGGATTTACCCATTCGAATCCACCAGTAGGAAGATATTGAGACATAGCCCAACCATATAAATTGTTGGCATCAAAATATGTGATATATGAATTTGGTTTCCCTGTATCATAATCCTCCATGTATTTGTTATTAGCTCTAGCATAACGATTACTACATTGAGATACACCACCTCTGATACCTGATCTAATAAATGCAATTTTCTCATAATCTGTTAAAAGTTCTAATTCTATTTTTGTATATTTTAACATTGCATCCCAACTTAAACCGGGTGCTGTGTAATAATGGACAGGGTCTAAATCATATGTATTAATACATAACTTTCTAAAGTTTTCAAATACATCGGATAAAAGTAAAACGTCTGTTTTTAAATATAGGTTTGAATAATCTAGCATATTACAACACCCAAAATGTTCCCAAACATCTTTAGCATGATTGTAATCATCATTTGAAATATGTGAATCTGTGAGTGAACTATAAAAACATTTTTGTTCAGGGAGCGATGTTAGACTTAAACTATCATAATTAGTCATAAGTTCATATGGATAAACACCTTTCCGTTTTAAACGAAAGAAATCTTCATCATTAGGGTAATTTCTACGTAATTCTTGAAATTGATCATTACTGAGATTTTTGGCCAATTCTTCTAATTTACACGATAAAAACTTAAATGAATCTAAGAATCTCAATATAATTTCGTGGTTATTCACTTTTAATTTTTTGGAAAAGGATATATATTTTTCTTTATTTTGAGGGATAACTTCGACTTCACCATCACAAAAGTTTAACGCGTGAACAATAAAATGAGCATCATAGTGACTAAGGTTGTGTAAAAATATTGGTATATAACTAGGTGTTCTGATCTTCGAACAACATGATTCATGAGCAACACCTATAAAACTACCAGTGTACCAATCAAAATCATAAAAATGTTTTGCCAACTCAGTTTCACAAATATGACAAATGGTTGCATTTGAAATTTGGTTTTTGTCTTCATTTGTTAGCGGAAGTGGTGGATATTTTTGAAGTCTATTTATTTCTTTTAGATTGTTAGATAAACTTTCCATAAACACTTGTGCACAGTTGGGTCCGCAATATGTTACATATTTTGATAATTGATCATCATATGAACATTTTATATAATATCCAAAACTATGTACTTCAGGTTTCTGAATATTATGAGTGAAAGGTTTGGAAGGATCGTTAGAACATGATTCTATTGGTTTTAAAAATGCTTCAAAATCAGCATAAACTACGAATGGTATCTTTAACTTTTTTTCATAACTATCAAATTTAATTTTATCATTTGAAATAGGTTGACCAAACCAATTCTTTTTTTTTAAAGTTTCACTGTTTGGTAATACTGTACAAATGTGAGCACAATCGTATTGTTCATGGTTATTTAACCTTTCCTGAGATGGAAAACGAAGTAGACATGCTTCACAAATGTACATGATGTGACCGTCTTTTGAAATATTTTTACTAACTAACCGCGATAAATTTTTTATATAGCAATAATGATTTTTTGTATCCTTGGAAAAAAATAATAAATTGATATGTCTATCTTTACGACACTTTGTTAAAAATAATGGACCTACTATAGAATTACATCGTTTTTCTTTATTATATTCTAACCCAAAAACATTAATACTAATATCATTTAATTTCTCTACTTTTGCTATGTCAGAAATTTTAACCGGAAAGGAAATACCATCAAATTTAAGTTTATTTGCATGTTTAACTTACGATGATACCCGATCGGTGTGTTTGTTTACAGGATATAACGCCGAGAGTAACGCCCATTTAAAACAAAAATAATCCTTGTTTTTTACATTTATAACAGCCTTTTTTAATTTTATGTCACGAGGAAGATCTATGTATGAAGTACCGCGTAGGGGGTTAAATTTATTAACATTCATGTCTATAGATTTTATGTTTTTTAGACTCCATCCACTATCTTTTTTTTTCGAAAGCACTAATTTTAGTAGTAATTGTATCATTTAAAGATGAAAGAAAAATATTTAAGTCATCTCCTTGACAAATAATATAGTTAAGCGTTTGAAAATCGAACGTATCATGAATATCTTTAGTTTGTTGAACAAAATCAGCATGCAATATGAAGTTTACCTTAAAAATTATGTGTTGATGAATACACTCTTGTAATAAAAATAAAATATCATCTTTAATAGAATTTAAAAATAGTTCAGGAGTTTCAAAATTTACCCATGTCGAACGATCTACTCTACTCTTGATTTTATAAGTTAAAATCCTATTTCCAAAAGCAGATTCAATAACACTAACGTTTGATAAAGAATTATGTGAATTTAAAAGATTATTATTATGAACATTACTTTTAAAATGATTAGCTAAATACCGTTTCTTGATAAATATATGGCACGTTGGACATTCCACTTGATCATCGTTACTGATACTGTTCCCTGCAGAGGTATGCGCTTCTGCTTCCGTTGTTGGTTTTTTGATGATCTTGGATTCTTTGCTGCACGTTCGCTTCGTTCCTCTTCCAAGTTGTAGTGGTTGACTGCTAAAATGTTTAAATTTATTAAAAACTGCATAAGACAATATGTAAATTATGATCGAAATGAATGTTTATTTTACATACTTAAACTGTGTTTCAACCATCGCACAGTGATGATACAACTCATCATCGTATGACGAATCGAACAGTTGACCCCTCTCCATTTCTTCACAAACTTTAGACAACTCCTGATTTAATTCGCTATTGAATAGTTCCGTATTCTCTTCCATGATTGTGGAGAAAAAAGCACTGGTGCACACTTCACTGAAGTTTTCCCTTCCTCTTTTTTATTTTTGATTCAGCTTCAAAAAAATGATCAATCGATTGCGATTTTCTTTTTCCACCATCGCATGTGTTATTATTAATGACGAGGTCATCACTCTCTTCTTGAGGGGAGAGTGGCGAGTAGTAATACTGTTTATAGGTATCTTCATCGAAGCTCAATGATTTCTGCAACAACACAGTTATCATGTTAATATCAATTTGTTAACACTTAATCATAAAAGTTAAAAAAGTTAAAGTTACAGCCTATTAAAGTCCACTGCTGAACATAGGCCTCCTCTCATTTCTGAGAGGGTTTTAGAGCAAGGAAATGTCCGCCGCGCTCCCTCAATGTGTGTTGGCGAACTTCACATGCCTTCGAAATTTTCTCAGACATGCAGGTTTCCTCACGATGTTTTCCTTCACCACCAAGCACGTGGTAATAAGCACTTAAAATTGCTATTAACAATTTAATTGGTGCTGGCGGGGATCGAACCCGGGTCGCGTACTGTGAAATTTACAGCTAGCGCTAACCATCTGAGTTACCACGGCTTAATCATATACATACACAATATTTAAATAAAATAATACACACACATGAAAATAACAGAAAAAAAGTAATTTAGTCAATAGAATAAACACTTACATCCATAGCCTTTGGTGTATTGAAGTAACACAAATGTACTATTGATAGATCCACTGTAGCCAAACGACCGTACACTAACTCGATGACTGCGTTTGTTGGTCTTATATACCACCAGTACGTAAAAATTCTAATCTAAAGTATTTCCGTAATGAGTTGATAATTACTTTATGCGTCAACCAGTTTATCTCACATTTCCGTTGCCTATCTCAACATTTCTTCGTATTGTGTTTTGTTTGGTGATCAATGACTCAAGTACGATTTGTATAACACAAAAATGCAATTTAATATTTAGAAACATATCAGTTTATCTCACATTTCCGTTGCCTATCTCAACATTTCTTCGTATTGTGTTTTGTTTGGAGATCAATGACTCAAGTACGATTTGTATATCACAAAAATGCAATTTAATATGTAGAAATCACTATAATTGACCATTCCTATGTTATTCATTGAGTAGCTAGGTACTGTAATAATCTACTAATAGCAGTAATATCATGGATACACTAGATGTACAACAACATCTGAAAAAGATTCACCCCAGTCTAGAAAATAATGTTTATGCAGCTAATAGACTGCCTATGTATACCCACGTACCAACGTATATAATATGTAATTTGGATACAGATGATAAACCAGGGTCACATTGGGTAGCTTTATATATCGATACGAATGACGTCGGTCAATATTTTGATTCATATGGACGATCACCTGTACGATATCATCTAGAGTTTTTAAAAAGGAATTGTAAAAGATGGAACTGGAATGTTGATAGGATTCAGAATGAGTGGACTTCAGTTTGTGGCGAATATTGCTTAATGTATTTACTATATAAGTTTCAAGGATGTTCAATACATAGTTTTACGAGTATATTTACAAGGAACACATTGTACAACGATATTTTAGTGGATGAGATGTTTCGCTCCTATTTTATAGATAATAATTAATAAGATTTTGTATTTTATAAATAAAAATTGTAACAAAATTATGTAATGTGTTTTATTGATGATTCAGATTAGCGTTGTATAAACAAAGAATTATAATACAATAGCACTGATATAGTCGACGCACACGCTGCAATGAAGGTGATTAAGGAACAATAGAACAATAGAAATAGGAACAATGGGACGCTAATGACGGTGGAGGCCCTTACCGGATATCAATTAGATATTAGCTAATTAATCTACACATCTCCGGAACCGTGCATTCTACACAAAAATGGACCGCGGATTCGTGATCAGAGCATGCCAAAACCTTTTTTTTTTTTTTTTTTTTTTTTTTTTTTTTTTTTTTTTTTTTTTTTTAGGATCGGGTGTCGACGAACGTCGTTGAACCACGTCTGACTCAGGTGGTCTAGAAGTGGTACAACTACACTACTAAGGCGCTTAACGTAGAAATCTGAAATTTGGACTGTAACTACCTTTTACGACGTAGACATCCACTAAGAAATGATTTTGGAAGATTGACTCCTAAGAGGGTGAAATAGGATTTAACAGATTGTATGAAACTTTTATTTTATGGGGTGATTGACCCAATACTTACTAAATGAACTATGTAAATAAATACGAATACCTGTTTTGCAATTTCTCAAAACAACCCTTACCCCTTAAAAATTTTTATGCATAATAAATATATCTGTTATTAATTTTTCAAAAACCTATAAAACCTATAAAATTTGGTGGTGTTGGTGTGAGAAATCTTTCTAGCGTTGCATTGCCTGCTTTTACTTGCTTCCGTGCATAGTGTCAGTGACTTATGTAATATAATTTTAAATAAAAAAATAGACCTGTGCTTTGCTACGGAGACAAAACAGACATGGCGAAGGCTCGGCGATAATGTTCCACTGGAAGTTAACCAACAAAAATAGTGGGATTTTCCGTTGGTACGTGGCGTGCAGAAAGATTTGTTTCATAATTTCTATAAGGACCAAAATCAGGCAAGGCTTTCGACTAAGGAACGACGCCTTCTAGTCACTGGTTACACGCGTTACTAATTATAATCTCGGCAAATTACTTGATGGGGAAAGCTTGCGCATCGTCCTAGGAATCCAACTAGGGGAGGCGATTTGTCAACCCCATCAGTTCCCCTGTGGTAGCAGCGTCGACAAGGTTGGGCTCCACGGACTTTCATGTAAGAAAAGTGCTGGTAGGTTTTCTGAACTATGTCATGCGAAGGGCTCTTGTCTCTATAAATGTTCCCTCGGTTTTAGAGCCTTGTGGAATATATAAAGACGATGGCAAGAGACCCGACGGTATGACATTGGTCCCTTGGGAGAGAGGTAAAGCCCTAGTGTGGGTTGCTACTTGCGTAGACACTTTGGCGGCCTCCCATCACAGGGGTACCTCGTTTAGAGCCGGGGCGGCATCAGAGGCAGCTGAACTGAATAAGTGGCACAAATATGAGTCTCTAAGAGATGACTACATATTTGTTCCAATTGCTGTAGAGACTATTGGTCCGTGGGCTGCACGAAGGATGAAGTTCCTAAAGGAACTCCATCCACAACTGTTCGTTGCTACAGGTGATAAGAAGGCTGGTTCTCTTTTCGCTCAAAGGTTAATTATAGCCATTCAGCGGGGAAGCTCAACCAGAGTTCTTGGCACGATACCGCGAGGTAATTAATTAGACACTGCTGACCATCTCCTAATTTGTTTCCCTCTGTAGCCTCTTGTCGCCCATGTGATGATATGATGTAGGTAGTGAATATTCTTAGACCGCCACTACACGGCAATAGAGCCATGCTACAGTTTTATTATGACTGCAGTACCATTGGGTTCCCTATTAATTAATATTTTAATATTTGTGCACAATGATCCAATATTTCAGGTTGTAAGTATGTAAGCGATTTGGACCAAAGTACATTCAAGCTCTTAATTTATTAATTTATTCATTCCGTTTTAATATGATTGGTTAAAATTGAACAATGACTATGATTAGTTGAAACATCGGGTACAACTTACTGGGGCGGTACAAGCATAGATACTGCTAAAATACTTTAAACTTTATTTGAGAAGGCTTATTATTTCTCTGCAGTTATCACGAAACTATGAATTCGATAATTTGTAAGTAATAAATCTATTAACATCATTATATCAAGTATCTGCAAACAATATAAAAAGGCCCAATAGAAAGGCCCCTAAAGCTCGAAGAATCAACAACCGATGGGGACGAAAGGTTAAGGAATAGGCGAAGCGTAGGATGACTCGCCGTTAAATGGAGTGAGGACCTGGTAAATCATGCACGATATCAAAGTCAAAGTCAAATAATTTTATTCAAAATAAGCTTTTACAAAGTACTTTTCGAAATGTTACGCCATCTCTTCAACAACTACCTATTAATGAGTCGAAGAAAAGGAAGAGAGAGAAGTGGCAAGAAACTCTCAAGTTGACTATTTTCTGCCAACAGTTACTGTTTATCTTTACAAAATCTATACATTACTAGCTGTTCCCCGCGACTTCGCTCGCGCGTAATCTGTTACGATTGGATTTCATGGGTTGTAATTTTTTGCGCGGATCCCTAATTCGTTAAATTTTTTAAAATAAAAGTAGCCTAAGTTACTTCTTATAAAATCAGCTATCTGCCAGTGAAAGTCCGGTCAAAATCGGTCTAGCCGTTTCGGAGATTAGCCGGAACAAACAGACAGACAGACAGACAGATAGACAGAAAGACAGACAGATAAAATTTTTAAAAATCTTGTTTTTGTTATAAGTACCGTATATACTTTCATATGCATATATTAAAAAGCTGTTATTTTCACATTACAAACAGACATTTCAATTTTATTTATTTGTATAGATACATAAGTTTAAAAAAATTAGAAAGCTCATTATGTCCACGCCTTATTCTTTAAAATATATCATCTAGTTTGTAATACGAGTATTCTCTCCTCATAAGAGTGCTTTTTACATGCGCTTTGAATTTATATCAAGACAAATCATTAATATTAAAGGGAATTTTATTGCTCAATAATACTCTCAATGACGTCGCCATTGTAGTCGAGAGTCCATTGTTATTTTAAAACCAAGAAAGACTGTGGAATCTACTCGAATTAACTCAAGTATTTTGTCGTCTAAATATTAGTAGTAACCCGTAATATATTTAGCAAATAAATTTTACTGAATTTCGTTTTATTGGTATTCAGTAGTTAGTTGTTATTGATAGACGCTGGTGGCGCTGGACCGTGTTTTGTGGCATTCCTTGGGCGTTGAAGAGATGATGCTAATGATATCAATTGATTGAGCAACTGGAGGTTTCACATTTTATTGACAGCTAAATTAAATACAATCGACTGGATCGCCGGCTATTTTAATAAAACACGCGATTGCAAATGTCGCCAACACGTATGATTTGTAACTAATTGAAATAATAGTTGATCGAACTCGCCCTGTAACGTACTAGCAAATATGAAATTATTACTGACCATTACAAACATTCAGAAGATAAACACTTTATAAATAAAAACCTCTGTATTCTATATTCAAAATTATGGCATCATTAAACTGTTTGACCTCCAATTTTCTTTTAAATTTGTTTTGTGTATTGACTGAAAACTTCTAAAGTTCGAATAAATTCTGAAAAGGTGTAACAATGTGAGAATAATCGCAGCATAAACGGTGCATAACTTCAAAGCTGCGTTTGAAAAGACATCTGAAGATTTCTACATTCGGATTTGGTTTCTTCGGTATAGAAGACCAGCCGGGCTTAGGTCATTACGACAGGGGACTGCGATTTTTGTGAATGTTAATAGAATAGACGTGGCCGTGTAGTGGCGGTCAAGAATATCCACTACCCCATATCCTCCCGTGGGTGTCGTAAAAGGCGACAAAGGGAAACAGGCAGGAGATGGGCAGCAGCATCTTCCTGAGAATAGCCAAATTACAATAAAAAAACTGCGGTTGCCAACCCGCTCGCCAAGCGTGGCAACTATGGCAAATACCCCCCTATGAATGACAGTAACAAAGAAACGGCCCCCAGTCCCCGGCGGCCCCGCTATTCCTGGCTACGGTGGCGACCATGGTAACGGCGGGGCAGGGGGTGCTAAGAATCTCCGGTGGAGGTTCGGTTGCCACCTTAGACGACTCGACCTGGCAACGTACAACGCACGCACCCTGAGGACTGACGAGAAGAACGTGGAGCTGGAAGAAGAGATAGACAAGTTGCGCTGGCATATTATAGGATTATCCGAAGTCCGAAGAGAGGGGGAGGACACGGTAATCCTCGAATCCGGCAACTTGCTCTATCACCGGGAGGGCGACCATCTGTCCCAAGGAGGTGTCGGATTTATCGTCCACAAGTCTCTCGTTAACAACGTTGTAAAGATCGGGAGTGTGTCGACGAGGGTTGCGTACCTTATACTCAGAATCACCAAACGGTATTCGCTGAAGGTCATACAGGTTTACGCACCAACCTCGGCACACCCCGATGAGGAGGTGGAGGAAATGTATGAGGATATCTCTAGAGCCATGCATTCCTCCGAAACCCAATATACGGTGTTAATGGGAGACTTCAATGCAAAACTAGGCACAAGAGAGAACGGTGAGCTGAAAGTAGGGAAATTTGGAATAGGGCAACGGAACCCAAGGGGCCAGCAGCTGGCCGACTTCATGGAGAAAGAGGGACTCTTTATGATGAACTCTTTCTTCCAGAAGCGGCCACACAGGAAGTGGACCTGGTCGAGCCCCGACGGTTCCACAAAAAATGAGATTGACTTCATTATGACGACCAGACGACAACTGTTCAGTGATGTCTCCGTGATCGCGAGGGTGAAAACTGGTAGCGATCACCGAATGGTTAGAGGCACACTGAACCTAAACGTTAAGTTGGAGAGGTCTCGTCTAATGAAGTCAACGCTCCGTCCCCCTCGTGCTCTGTTCCAAAGTCCCGAAACCTTTCAGCTCGAGTTACAAAACCGTTTTCAGTGCCTGGAAGACTGCAATGAAGTGGACGATATGAATGACAAGCTCGTGGAAACTGTCCATGCGGTCGGAGCTAAGTTCTGCAAGACCCGCCGCAGAAGAACACAAAAACTCTCCGATCACACTCTTAATCTCATGGCTGTTAGACGGGAGATGAAGCTACATTCTTCAACAGATTTGACAGCATACAGGCATCTGAACAGACAGATCTCCAAATGCATGCGGCGGGACTTACGCAACTTCAATACAGCTCGTATTGAAGAAGCGATCGAGCGGAACCAAGGCTCCAAAGTCTTTGCCAGAGATCTGTCTGCCAGAAAGAGCCAACTGTCAAAGCTGAAGACGGAATGTGGCAGCATCGTTTCCGGGACACCTGAGATTTTGAGTGAGATTGAGAGGTTCTATGGGCAGCTGTACACATCATCGTTGGAGCCACACGCAAGTGTGAGTAACGATCCAAGAGCGAGTCTCATCCGACACTATTCCGAAGATATCCCGGATGTCAGTCTGAGCGAGATTAGGATGGCTCTCCAGCACCTTAAAAACGGTAAGGCCCCAGGCGAGGATGGAATTACAGCGGAGCTTCTGAAAGCGGGTGGAAGACCGGTACTTGAAGTCCTTCAGAAGCTCTTTAATTCTGTCCTCCATGGTGGCATTACACCGGAGGCGTGGAGCAGAAGTGCGGTGGTCTTGTTCTTCAAGAAAGGTGACAACGCTCTCTTGAAGAACTACAGACCGATTTCCCTTCTGAGCCGCGTCTACGTGCTGTTTTCGAGAGTCATTACGAATCGTCTCGCACGCAGACTTGACGACTTCCAGCCTCCCGAACAAGCCGGTTTCCGAAAGGGCTTTAGCACCATAGACCACATACATACCCTTCGGCAAGTTGTACAGAAGTCCGAAGAGTACAATTTGCCACTATGTCTGGCGTATGTGGACTATGAGAAAGCCTTTGATTCCGTCGAAATTTGGGCGGTGCTGCAGTCCCTTCAGCGGTGCCAAGTTGACTGTCGGTATATCGAAGTGTTGAAGTGCTTGTACAGTAGGGCTACGATGGCTATCCGAGTACAGAACCAGAATACGAAACCTATCCAATTGCAGAGAGGTGTAAGACAGGGTGACGTCATATCCCCGAAACTCTTCACCGCTGCATTGGAAGACGTTTTCAAGCTTCTGGACTGGAAAGGATACGGTATCAACATCAATGGCGAGTACATCACTCACCTTCGATTTGCCGACGATATAGTCCTTATGGCAGAATCGCTGGAGGACCTAAGCACTATGCTCAATGACCTCAATAGTGTTTCCCAACGGATAGGTCTTAAGATGAACATGGACAAAACAAAGATCATGTTTAATGTCCATATCACACCTATGCCGGTAGTTGTTGGGAGCACTAAGCTCGAAGTTGTTGACGAGTATGTTTACCTGGGACAAATAGTCCGACTAGGTAAGTCCAACTTCGACCGAGAGGTCAATCGACGGATTCAACTCGGCTGGGCAGCGTTCGGGAAGCTACGACACATCTTCTCGTCAGACATACCTCAAAACCTTAAAACGAAATTGTACAACCAGTGCGTGTTGCCAGTGATGACTTACGGAACTGAGACGTGGTCCTTCACTGCTGGCCGTATGAGGAAGCTCAAGGTCGCTCAGCGAGCTATGGAGAGGGCTATGCTCGGAGTTTCTCTGCGTGATAAACTTAGAAATGAGGATATCCGCAGTAGAACCAGAGTGACCGACATTGCCCAACGGATTAGTAAGCTGAAGTGGCAGTGGGCCGGCCATATAGCTCGAAGAACCGACAACCGATGGGGAAGAAAGGTTCTCGAGTGGCAGCCTCGTACCGGTAGGCGAAGTGTAGGGCGTCCCCCCACGAGATGGAGTGACGACCTGGTAAAACATGCAGGAAGTCGATGGATGCAGGTGGCTCAGGACCGTGCTTTGTGGCATTCTTTGGGGGAGGCCTATGTTCAGCAGTGGACTTGTGAAGGGCTGTAATGATGATGATAATAGAATAGAATAGAATGGTGTTCGCGCCGCTTTCGTCTTAGCGTTTTAAGTATTAATTATTTAAGTAGATGTAATGTAACTCGTATAGCATTTATTATGTCTTACGTGTACGTACGTTTGATTTGTTAGACTAAGTAATAGTACTAAGTTTCACCGTAATTGTTTACGTTTAAGGTCCATATTTCTTTATAATAAATCTATTTGTACTTCTACCAATGGCATATCGTTACGTTTACATACGTAATACTGGCAATAGCCAACGACTGTTCAATTGAATTATTCAATGTACCTTTACCTTCTCGCCTCTTAATCTGTTAGCACGTCCTATTTAATATTTTTAAGATAATTGTGTACGAGTTAAATAGTACATTAAAATAGATTACTGAGACTCCTTCGAAGTTTCATTTCTTTGTACGATATTGTACAAATCGACTAGAATTATTTTTATTTAATATAGATAATACCTATTGAAAGTATTTTTTTATTTACTACTAGTTTAGAAAATACGTTTTGTCCTGGGAAGAACCAGCAAGAAACCCAGCGGGACTTTTTTTTAAAAACATATTTCACTTTACAATAATTTTGTATTTTTTTTGTTCACTAGCATGTTGGCGATCACTTCATTCCCAGGGGTTTTTTTCATTAATGTATTCTTTGATATTATAATATCAAAGATTACATATGATATTGTACCATTTTTATTTTAATGAAACATTTTAACTTGTTTGTCGACAAATTTTGTACATTTTCTGGGATTTTGTATTAAAAGCGTATACATTACTCCATAAATGAATTACTAATTCTGTGGAGTCTAGTAACTGGTATCACAAGCTTATGCTTGTTCCTAGTGTTTAAAGTATGAACAGCTTTATTCCTATTAAAGCTATTTATGTTTTTATGTATGACGGCACCTGCACCGTTGTAGGTGCGGTGGCGTCGGTCTAGATGAACAGAATTCTTGTAAACGACACGTGTACCGCACACCTGCGGCATTGCATCTGCGTTGCCGCCAGTCCTGCTTGTATAAAACGGACGGAGCGGCCGCCGTTAAGACAGTCTTGGCTCTGACGTGGAACGGTGCGCTTGTCGTATTCCGTTACTAGTTTATCCTCTACTCGTTGTATAATTAATTCGTGTAAACGAATTAATTATTATTCCTAACTACAAAATCAGTCTCTGTACTATACCCACTATACTTCCTACATCAGAAGTGGGATAAAGTCCCTGTTACTGCCCACCTGCTATAACCTTTGAATAGTGTAAGGGTTATTACGTTGGTGAAATACTATAATGCGCCTCGCGTTTTGTTTTTGTGTTCAATTTCTTAAATCAAGTTTGTTGTTGTATTTACGACTTTGACGAATCATTAAAGTGTAGAGTAAAAGTTTAAAGTGAAATGTTTTAAGTCAAAAGTTAAATCTTTTTATTCAATTTATAATAGAAAGTACCCGCAAGTAATTTCATTATTTCTTAACGTACCCAAATATGATAACAAATGTCGAAAGAAATGTTGGAGATATTCTGAATGATTTATAGTTTGCATTCAGTGGAAGTTTAACTTGCTCAAGTAATGTTATAATTTGATACACGAGTTGTGATTTACATGGCCTAGTTTTAAAGTTCAAAATGTTCAAACGATGTACCGAAAAAAAAAGAACATGATTACTTTAACGTGCTATGACTTATAAACACTAAGTAGTATTTTTGTGATCTAATGTGATGATAAGTGTTACAGTTTACTCCGTGCATTACGTAGTCGACAAACTTGGAATGGTTTAGTGGAAAGCTTGGAGCTGTAGCGCTCGCTTTTGAGTATGCTGTCGGCTTATGACGCCGCGGACTTATTATTTGTCGCTGCTACTGATCACCATTAGATACACGAGGAAAGTAAATTTATCCTAAACATTGGCTCAGAAACTATTTTGTAAGAATGAGTGTTTACATTTTTAATTGGTTGCGAAAAATGCCGGAAAACCGAAGTATAACTGATGAAAGTGAAGTAGAGCCAATTAGTTCTAACATTGAAGAGAGTATTTAAGTTTACATGAGGATCGGACCATACCAGAGGTTGTCGTGTAGCCGCAGCTCAGTATTTGGTGCCCTAGAAAGGCGAATGGTGTACCAAGAGTAGTGCTGCATTTCTTGAAATCAAGTTCAGACTGAGTATTTTTAATGTTTTCTTTTATGTGTTACAGTAGCACGTGTGATGTGATTACAAGTGCGTGAGTGTGTGCCTTGCTGGTCGTAACGTACTGCCAGGTCCAGCTGTAACATGGCCTGGTTTAGGCAGATGCGTATGCGCGTATACGCAGGCGCCATCCCAGAGCGCGCGTATGCTGTACATGGCGATGCTCGGAAGTCGTGTACTCTGTATGCGTGGAAGTCACACTGTGTGCGCGGAAGTCGTATGCTGTGTGCACGGTAATGTTTTCTGAACATTTATTAGGCTCTGTCCTGGCAGGCGCTGTCCTGGTTCACGTTTTCAATGTGGTTCACGTAGTTAACTTGGGATCTCGCAAGTTCAAGTAAGAGTATATGTCAGATACTTCGTATGAAGACCTATGTTTACTTGTGAAAGCGAAGTGCTTTATTATAGTCCAAGGTATGAGAACGTATTTCTGTTTTAGGGCCTTGTATGTGTGATAGATGTGAGAACAGGCAACTGTGTATGTTGTCCTTATAGTTAACAATTTGTTTTTCACGCAGATCATGATGTCTACAACCCCGACGATGCTTGTAAACCCTCAGGTGCTCCTGCTGCTCTCGTTTTGTTGTAATTTGATAGTTTACGCGAAACATGATTATCATTTGCTATATTTTGAAGTTCAAAACTTTTAAGGGTTGTACTACAATAAAGGATTAACTTTAACACGCAATGAATTAAAAATAATAAGTGACATTTTTGTGTTCAAATGAGTTGATCAGTGTTGCATTTTGCTCCGAATATTGTGTCGTTGACAAGATTGGGGTTTGATTTCGAGGGATTCGTAGAAGTCTCTACAACAATGATCAATGAGGAAGACGTTGTGATGGCTAATCTAACATGGTCAGGTACGGCCGAGCGCTGGTTAGGTTGAGCCTACACCGCTACAGTTTGTTACTTATCGGCTGATCTTACGGCAGGGCAATTCAAGCGGCCGCCGAACAAATGGTGCTTTGGCGCTGTAAATGGACAGCTTTCGTAGATTTTGCGCAGTTTCCTCCTTCGCTTCGAAATATGTTGTGGTATCTGTCTCTACGCATAGTTTCCATTTTTTTGCAATGATTTCAAATGTCGTGCAGTTGCCGTTTCTTAAGAGAATATGTGATGAATTTCGGAAGCTCGGAATTCCATGGTTCGCAATACATTTATCTCGATTTCTTTTAATTTTGCAAAGCAGTGCGACGATTCGCTAGCGCTAGTACGGCGCGACGGCTTGCTGGCGCGAATGTGGCACGAACGCTGCAGAACGAAAAGCTGTAGTGCGTTTGACTGGAGGTAGCCATATCGGCGCGTTCCAGACCTAAAATGAAGTCTGGGATGGTCGACCGTAGTAATATTTAACAAGAGTTTATAACACTTTTTAGGGCGTTACTCACCGGCTACGGTTGTCGGAGAGTTAAGGGACTCGAGGATCAAAATAAAAGTATCCCAGGGCGCCTGTTGTTGGATGATTAGTAAATGAAAATGCTAAGTTACATATACAGACAAAAAGTAGTTTATTTCCTTCAACGGTTCACATATATAGCTCCAAATATCAAGTTTTCACTTTAAAATACCCTACGAACTGAGGTTTTGACTAACCTGGGGGATTACACAATATTACACTGTTTATGGTCAATCCCGCGAAGCAGTGAGGCAACAGATATCCTCCAGGTGTACGCCGGTCGCGGTCTCCTGGCCGCCCAGTCCCAATATAGCCACCCGTTGAAGCTGCCTCGCCTCGTTCACATTGTTGAACTTGATAATGGACCATACTCAAAGTACGGACTAAGGACTAAGGACTAAGGACTAAGGACCCTTATGACAAGGCAAAAGAATCTATGAAACACCGTGTACCGTTAATTAGAGCACATGTGCTTTTAAGAAGACAAAAACATTAAGTACTTACAATTTATGGGATGATGTGTTTCAACACATTAAACTGCCCGTAGACATTGTGTTTAAGGGGCCGTACGCCCAAGTAGTCGTCACTTTAAATTCATGTTCCGGCGTTTCGATTCAAAAATTATATATGTGCATGTCCGATCATTACAACGGCTCGCTCCAAAAAGAACTAGGCCTCCCTTGGGCTACACGCCACCGTCGATCCGTGGTAGGATTTCGAACTAACACGAAAGGTCAATTGCATGCAATTAGTTAGCTCGATTCGTCAATATACGTTTCTAGTTACTTCGGACTAATGACGTTAGATGGCGCTCTGAAGTCTGTTCATCGCATGTAATAACGTAAATATGCTAAAATAATGTACACGAAAATTTTCGTGTTACACATCCCCTTTGCTTGGGTTAAAAAGTTCTTCGTAATGAAGATACTTTTTCCGAAGACATTTCGTGCCACCTGCAGAACAACGACTGAATACCAAAGACAGTGAAGAAGTTGTAATGCGTCTCTAATCCAATCTGGCTAAAAACATTCGCACGGATAGTAAATTCCAAGTCACCCATGCACCAACAACTAACAAGTACCAAGCCATCACTTAATCACTTAATTACGACGTTTAATCTTACACAAGGCTCATTATTACTCTACTTATTACCTAATTTTCATTTCTGTATCTGTATACCTAATAACATTATATTCCACTAAACAATTTAACCTCAAAATGTAATTACCTACTTGTGTTGTTAACACAAAAAAAACACTACCACAAATTTACCTACTTGTGTTGTAAGTTAGAAAATACTACACTAATTGTTATACCTATATTAACCTAATGGCATGCAAATTTATTTACATTTATTCCTACATGTTTTTACAATAATGAAATACAACCACCTATGAATAATTACGTTCCCGAATCCTACGCGCGAATAGTCTATTACCATTCATGCGGTGCGTGACGTAACATCACGGGACAGAAACGAATACCTACAGTGCACTAAGCCTACACACGATGTTTGCGTTTCGACTCGACTTTTCTCTAAGTAGTCGAAAAACGAACGTGTTCTTATTTATTAAGTTGAGTAGTTAAGTGATTTGGAAATCATATTAAGTGTTAAGTTAAGTTAAATATCTATCTCGCATTAAGTTAAGTGAATTAACTTTAATCACATTAAGTTAAAAGAAACAGCTTAAGTAATGCTACGCACTGGCTGGTATGCATTTTCTTATATAATGTCCAGAGTGCGGACATAAAGAACAAATTCTTATCTAACTCGCGCCGATGTTCACAACATAAGATGACCTACTAGTTATGTATCGCTCGTTCATCAATACAACCACAGCTTATTTATCTCAGAAAGTTCGCCGGTGGAAATGAATTTTGAAAATGTTTATTATTCTTACATTCTTTCACTCAATCATACTCATTACTCACATTCTACAAAACTATTAGTCATCTTGTTTAAGGATGTCTTTTATGTGAAAGTTACCTAGTGTCTTACCTTCCATGCTGGCTAAGGTATACACTAAAGGTGATAATTTCGCTGTTATGACACATTTTTGAAATTTTGGTGCTAGTTTAGCCGTAAATCTCTTTGAGGCATTAGATAGGTAATGGGTACGTTTATGTACAATCTGACCTACTTTTAACTCAACATGTCGTTTTCTTAAGTTATAGTACTTTTCATTTCTAGAATGAGCATTTTTAATATGCTTTTGTACCCTTTTAAATATGGTGTCTAATTCCGCTAATTTTTTACTGTATGCTTGTGGTTCACCGAGAGTTACTTGTGATCTTTGAACTGGCTGAGGGCTATCTAAGCTGTGTAACATTCCATCTATTATGAATTCCCGTCCGTGCACAAGAAAATACGGAGTAAACTTAGTGGTATCATTCACGGCTGAATTAAGTGCGCATTGCAACTGTGGGATGTTCTCGTCCCATCGTTTATGCTCGGTACCTACATAATATGATATACCGTTAACTACGTTCCTAATCGCTCTTTCGGCTTGATTTACCTTGTGGGTGATAACGCGGGTTATAATAGATATTCGGTACGTTATATTTATGTAACAGTTGCCTAAACTGATTAGACACATACTGTGGGCCATTGTCAATATAGATAGTCTTACATACGCCATGTACTAGGAACACTTTCTCTTCTATGAACTTAGCGACCGCAGCGCCTGTTGCGATCCGTATAGGATGCAACATGACATACTTGCTAAAATAGTCTGTACATACAATTAAGTGACTATTCCTATTGCGAGAAACCGGAAATGGGCCTAGCAAATCGCAACATATGGCCTCCCAGGGTTTGTTAACCTCCTTCGGGTTTCCCATTAAACCAGGTCTAGCCGTGTTGACGGGTTTGTATTGTTTACATATCTTCTCTATCTATTTGCATTTTTTAACATATTCTTTCACATCTCGGTACATGCTGGGCCAGTAATAATTAAGACTAAGACGCTTGTGGGTTTTAAAGACACCCAAATGAGCACTAACTGGTTCATCATGACATTTCTTTAAAATATCTAACCTGTCTTCCTCGGGTACCACTAACTTCCAATTAAACTCATTCGTTAACTCATATTTATTTTTAGAGTACCTAAGCAATCTATCGTCTTTTACCATGAAGTGGGGATATTTGCGAGGGTTGGCCTGACAATCTTCGTATACATGTCTATACCACGCATCACTGGTTGCTGGCGTAGCGATTGCATCAACTTGAATCCTACTTAGTGCGTCTGGAATAACATTTAATTTACCTTTTCTGTGTTCTATTTCGAAATCAAATTGACTCAATCGCATGCTCCACCTGGCTAAGCGACCTGATGGGTTATTTAATTTATAAAACCATAATAACGAGGCGTGGTCGGTTATTATTTTACACTTTGTACCTTCTACATAAGATCTAAATTGCTCTAATGCGTAAATCACGGCCATAAGTTCTCTCTCCGATGTGGAAAAATTAATTTCATTTTTGGCAAGAGACCGATCGCAGTATGCTATGGGATCCTGCGGTGCCGGAAGCGGACCACCAGGACGACGACGACGACATCCCGGAAGGGACCGGGGTAGACCTGAGAGTGGCGGTACGTAGGCTCAAGGCCAGGAATACCGCCCCAGGACCCGATGGCTTGCCTGGCAAAGCCTGGGTCCTGGCCTCGGAGGCTCTCGGGCCCCGACTGGAGGGGCTCCTAAGCGCATTCTTGGAGAGAGGCCAATTCCCGCTTCGTTGGAAGACGGGGAAGCTGGTCCTCATTCGGAAGCCGGGGCGCCCTGCGGACTCTCCGTCCGCATACCGGCCCGTGGTGCTGCTCGACGAGGTGGGCAAGCTCTTTGAAAGAGTAATTGCAAACCGCCTCGCCGAGCACCTTGCGGGGACGGGGCCGGATCTTGCGGAACACCAGTTTGGTTTCCGCAAGAGGCGCTCTACGGTGGACGCCATCATGCGCGTGAGAGCCCTCACGACGGGGGATGCAGTGGCCAGGGGGGGGGGTTGTCTTGGCGGTGTCTCTCGACATCGCCAACGCCTTCAACTCCATGCCCTGGAGCTGCATTAGGGAGGCACTCCGGTATCACCGGGTGCCGACCTATCTCCGTCGTATAGTCGGGGACTATCTGACGGACAGGGCCGTCATCTACCCCGGTCGAAACGGAGAGTGGAACCGGCGAGAGATGTCGTGCGGTGTCCCACAGGGTTCGGTTCTGGGGCCGCCCCTGTGGAACATCGGTTACGACTGGGTGCTGCGCGCCGACCTCCCTACCGGCGTCAGCGTAGTTTGCTACGCTGACGACACGCTGGTACTGGCACAAGGGGGGTCGTACGAGGCGGCGGCGGAAACTATGACACGCGGGGTTGCGATAGTCGTTGAGAGGATCCGGCAACTGGGTCTCGAGGTGGCTCTGCACAAGTCCGAGGCCATGCACTTCCATGGTCCTCGGAACAGGCCACCACCGGGATCCTCAGTGATGGTAGGAGGGGTATCCATCGGCGTCGAGTCGACGTTGAAGTACCTAGGACTCGTCCTCGACGGCCGATGGAACTTCGTTGAGCACTTCCGACGTTTGGCTCCCAAACTGGAACGGACCGGGGCTGCCTTCAGGCGGCTCCTGCCGAACCTGGGGGGGCCAAACGCCTCCTGCCGGAGGCTCTACGCGGGGATCGTGAGGTCCATGGCCCTTTACGGGGCCCCGGTGTGGGCGCGTGGTTTGGCGCGGCTTGCCGTCCACCACCTAAACGCGCCCCAAAGGGTGGTTGCCGTAAAGATGGTTCGCGGCTACCGCACGATCTCCCGCGAGGCGGCGAGCCTCCTTGCCGGATTGCCGCCATGGGATCTGGAGGCGATAGTCCTCGCGCGCCTGCACGAATGGCGCGCGGCAGCACTATGCCGGGGGGAAACCCCGCTGCCGCGGCAAGTTGTCGCGCAGCGGACAGACTTCCGGCATGATCTCATGGCGACATGGAGAGAGCGACTGTCGCAACCCCATGCTGGGCACGCCACTATAGCGGCGATAAGACCCCTCTTTGAGGAGTGGCTTGAGAGACGCCACGGCGTCCTCACCTTCCGCCTGATGCAGGTCCTCACCGGACACGGTGTGTTCGGGAGGTTCCTGCACCGAATCGGGCGGGAGGAAACGCCCGGGTGCTCCCACTGCGAGGATCGACCGGAGGACACGGTGGAGCACACCGTGGAGGTGTGCTCTGCTTGGGCGGAGCACCGCCGTGTCCTCGTAGCGGCGATAGGCGGCGGCGACCTCTCGCGTCCGGCTCTGGTCGAAGCCATGGTCCGGAGCGAGACGGAATGGGATGCCGTCACCACCTTCTGCGAAGCAGTGATGCTAGCGAAGGAGGTGGCGGAGCGGGAGAAGGAAAGAGCAACAGCTTTCCTTCCCGGCCGCCGCGGGAGACGCCCCGGGCGTCGGGGGCTACGTCGTGGCCCCCGACCACCGTAGGCGCGGGCCTGTGGACGGCGAGCAATGGGTAGCTCGCCGTCCGTCCGTCTAACGACGACAGGCCGTGTCGACGGCGCGTTTTGTTCCACGCGCGCCTCAAAGAGCTGTCAGCAGCGTGAAGGGGCCCGCAAGGGCCGACGCCTGCCGGGGCTGCGGGCTGTTCGAAAGAGATACCGCGGCTCCGGAACGTAAGGGCACTGAAGGAACACGGATGGTTTTTAGTCAGTAAAAGTCTGACACTCCCTTCCGCTCCACCCACAGCGAAAGGCGTCATTAGATGATTTTCCATCCGCAAAAAAAAAAAAAAAGTATGCTATGGGATGTTCTACCCCGTCATAAGTCTGGGTTAAGACTCCGCCCACAGCCACTGAGGAAGCGTCACAATGGATAGAAAAAGGCAAATCAAAGTTTGGACATTTAAGTATCGGAGCAGACACTAAAGCGGTTTTTAAGTGGTTAAATGACTCATCTGCCTCCGTAGTCCATTCAAAGCGGACATTTTTGCTAGTTAACTTATTCAACGGTTTACTAATTTTCGAAAAATTGTTAATGAACCTCCTGTACCAGCCTGCCATGCCTAGAAACCTTTTAATCTCTTTAGCGGAAGTTGGAGTTGGATAATTCTATATAATATCTACCTTTCCCGGATCAGTTCTAAGTCCATGTTTGTCATCTAAATATCCCAAGTACTTAAGTTCTCTACGGCAAAAGATAGACTTATCCATGTTTATAGTCAAGTTTGCGTCCCTGAGTTTTGCGTAGACCTTATGCAAGAGCTGCACATGTTCTGAGAAAGTGCTGGATATTATGATTATGTCGTCTTGGAAACAGAATACTTTGTTGTTAAATTCGGGACCAAATAGCGTATCCATTAATCTCTGCATTGTGCTTGACGCGGAAACAAGGCCAAACGACATTACATTGAATCTAAATAACCCCCTACGTGGCACTGTGAACGCGGTCTTATCAGCTGATTGCTCGCTATCATAGGGTATTTGCAAATACGCAGCGGAAAGATCTATTGACGTTAGGTATTTCGCGTCGCGGAGCTGGTCCAATATGCTGCTTATATACGGGAGAGGATACGCATCGGGTTTGGAAACTGCATTTAATTTTCTACAATCTAGACAAAGCCTTAGGTCCCCGTTTGGCTTCTGAACCATTACTACAGGTGAGTTCCAAGCTGACTGTGAAGGTGACACAACTCCCAAACTAAGCATTCTATCCAATTCTTTTTCAAGTGCTAGTTGCTTAACAGGTGATAATGGATAGTACCTTTGCTTAATAGGTTTGCTATCCCCTGTGTCTATGACGTGATGAATTAAATTGGTACGTTCCAAACCTACTTTAACTGTGTTAATTGTATCAAACTGTTGGACTAACTTATCCATGATTTGTTTTTGTTCTATGGATAAAGACTCGTATTCTTCAAGGCCTTTATTAAGAGAAACCGAATTTATGCTATTACATATTGATGACTCCGACTTTCGGTCAAACTGTACTTCGGATACAAGGTCACTCCCTAAGTCAAACACCTGCCAAAAATCAACACCTAGAATTATAGGTGAAGTTATTTGTGCAACAACATAAAAGTTAATCACTCTGAAATTATTGTTAAATTCAATAGGTAAGGACATATACCCTAAGCAATGCAATCTCGTACCATCAGCAGTTCTCACGTAGTGCTCAGTGTCAAACCAGTTGAGTTGAAATCCGTGTTCTAAAAAGATCAAATGGGCATTATTTCCAAGAATGCTACAAGTTGCACCCGAATCTAATAAGCCAAAAGCTTGTAAGTTCAATATTTTTAATTTTAAGTATGGTCTTATATACCTAGTATTTTTTTAAACAGAACTACCTCTTCATTATTGGACGTATAAGACCTATTTTTATTAAAGGTGTTGGATAGTTCCGTGTTAACTAGTTTTTTGAATTGCAATTACTACAATCTGAACGCTTAACACCTTTTAATCCACACTTAAAACACACTAACTCTTTCGAATTGCATTGATTGGTGAAATGAGTGTTTAATCCACACCTAAAACATTTCCTATCCAATTGCCTCGAAGAGCCAGCTTCATTCAGCACAGAGACTTGTTTACTGTGAGATCGCGGCGTTTGTTTATTTAAGTCCGCTGTAATTTTAAAGTTATTCAAGTTAGGTTCACTAAATTGTTCCGCACGCGACCGCGCAATTTCTAACTGTTTGCAATAAAGTTTAAGTTTGTCTACAGAGGTTATATCATGTAAAGCTAAATCTTTCATGTACTCTGGTCTAATGTTATGCATCAAGATTTCGAGTTGTTGTCTACTCGACAACGGCTGAGTGAGTCGCGAGAACATTCCCTGCATAATGGAAAGATAGACTACTATCGTTTCGTGTCTGGCCTGTGTACGCTGCCTTATTTCATTTAATAGTTTATAGTCTAAATCGGGAATATCAAAATCGTCCCTTAAGCATTTCAATAATTGTGAATATGAGTGGATATTATCCTTATTACTTCTAAACCAACATAAAGCAGAGTTTTCTAAAAGATCAGATAAAGCTGAAAGTATGCGAGCTTCAGTAATGTTGCGAGCCTCTTTAAGTTCCTCAAGACGTTCAATAAATACACGAACACACGTGGTTCCGTCAAATTTTAAGTTAAATGTATTTAGGTTCAAGGGTTTATCTTTCACATAGATCACGTTACTTTCCACTTTCTGGTTAGACGGCTGTGCCTGGGTTTCCTTGTACTCACTATCCGTGTCGCTATCTTCACCGTCTATGACACTCAAAATGCGAATCAAACGACTACGGAGATCTGACAAATGCGAACTACTTTCAGAGATACGAGCTAGTCTATCCATCAAATAATTTGCACGACGAGACAGTTTAAGAGTCAAATTGCGATCATCTACTTTACCCGCCTGCAGCTGGGATTCCAGAAGTTCGACCTTTGGGGTGCAGATCTCTAGTTCAGAGGCTATACTGGGTGACTGGAGTGGTTCACACTTTATGCTTCCACGGCGTGCGAGTTTGTACACCTGGCGGATCTGCTTCCTCACTGCATCGGTGGTTACATTTTCATCTGTGGAAATACCAATAATGGCGAGTTCATATCTGATTTCATCTTTATGTAATGAGTCTATATACTTGTGGATCGACATTTTGTTAAAATGTACTGACGGTTACAAGAAAGTCTTAAATCGGTTGATATTAAAAATATCTACTTAAAATAGCACAAATATTTTTATTATGTTAAGTTTTAATTCTAAATGAAGTACATATAAATCACATTCAAGTTAAACTTTCTTTGTTCTCAAGCTTACTTAAATCTACCTACATCAGAAAAAAACATGTTAACATTAAATTTCACTAAGTTTTCATATTAAATGGGTTTTTAACAGCTTAAATAGTTACAATTAAGGTTAATTCATCTACTAACATCCAGCAACTTAAGGTTCAACGTTGGGTAGCCACTTTATAACACTTTTTAGGGCGTTACTCACCGGCTACGGTTGTCGGAGAGTTAAGGGACTCGAGGATCAAAATAAAAGTATCCCAGGGCGCCTGTTGTTGGATGATTAGTAAATGAAAATGCTAAGTTACATATACAGACAAAAAGTAGTTTATTTCCTTCAACGGTTCACATATATAGCTCCAAATATCAAGTTTTCACTTTAAAATACCCTACGAACTGAGGTTTTGACTAACCTGGGGGATTACACAATATTACACTGTTTATGGTCAATCCCGCGAAGCAGTGAGGCAACAGATATCCTCCAGGTGTACGCCGGTCGCGGTCTCCTGGCCGCCCAGTCCCAATATAGCCACCCGTTGAAGCTGCCTCGCCTCGTTCACATTGTTGAACTTGATAATGGACCATACTCAAAGTACGGACTAAGGACTAAGGACTAAGGACTAAGGACTAAGGACTAAGGACCCCTATGACAAGGCAAAAGAATCTATGAAACACCGTGTACCGTTAATTAGAGCACATGTGCTTTTAAGAAGACAAAAACATTAAGTACTTACAATTTATGGGATGATGTGTTTCAACACATTAAACTGCCCGTAGACATTGTGTTTAAGGGGCCGTACGCCCAAGTAGTCGTCACTTTAAATTCATGTTCCGGCGTTTCGATTCAAAAATTATATATGTGCGTGTCCGATCATTACAACGGCTCGCTCCAAAAAGAACTAGGCCTCCCTTGGGCTACACGCCACCGTCGATCCGTGGTAGGATTTCGAACTAAGACGAAAGGTCAATAGCATGCAATTAGCTAGCTCGATTCGTCAATATACGTTTCTAGTTACTTCGGACTAATGACGTTAGATGGCGCTCTGAAGTCTGTTCATCGCATGTAATAACGTAAATATGCTAAAATAATGTACACGAAAATTTTCGTGTTACAAGTTAATATCTGTTAGCAGGTGGTGATAACTGATAGACCGTATGCTGTTCACTATCAACCGCACGAGGACGTGCGGTAGTCAGAGGTAGCCGTGTCTGTACATCTAGAAAATACTAGAGACATTGCAACACTCTAACGAAGTAATTATTCTATTGCAGGAAAGGAACATGAAGTTGCAGGGAGGCTGGTCTGTGCTGCACTGGGATGTGTGTAGAGTTGCTGTTGGTTTACATACTTAGGTGTTATCGTGTCACTACGTCCCTCACGATACACTTTTGTGTGATTGTGACGGGGACATGTTTGCGGTATGGTTGGTCTGTAACTGTTCTATACTGAATTGAAAAAAAAGAGAGTAAGAAAAAAAAATGTGGTTCTTACTATCATTGCAGGGCGTTTGCCGGTCCAATGATATAGCTAAAGGGAATAGTGATTCCGGACTAGCATAAATAGTACTTGAAAAAAAAAACGTAAGAAAAAAAATAGTTCTTACTATCATTGCAGGGCTTTGTGCTGGTCCAATGATATGGCTATAGGGAAAAGTTATTCCGGACTAGCGAAAACAGTAATTGAAAAAAAAAAGAGAAAATAGAAAAAGCTACAGACTAATCATTCCGATATAACATAAAGATGATTAAAGTTTTGTAGGGCTTACTGCCGGAACAAAACTGACTGTCACCCAAGTCTGAAGGGTGAATATAGACCGGACCAGACGCTGTTATGTCAGGATAGTCGAACAATGTTTTTTTGTCTACAGATAACTAAAATTGTGATGGAGCGCGTGCGAGGACGCACGCATGTCAGTATGGCCGTGACGGCACCTGCACCGTTGTAGGTGCGGTGGCGTCGGTCTAGATGAACAGAATTCTTGTAAACGACACGTGTACCGCACACCTGCGGCATTGCACCTGCGTTGCCGCCAGTCCTGCTTGTATAAAACGGACGGAGCGGCCGCCGTTAAGACAGTCTTGGCTCTGACGTGGAACGGTGCGCTTGTCGTATTCCGTTACTAGTTTATCCTCTACTCGTTGTATAATTAATTCGTGTAAACGAATTAATTATTATTCCTAACTACAAAATCAGTCTCTGTACTATACCCACTATACTTCCTACATGTACATTAATTACATTTTCATAAATATATTACCAAATATGCCAAAGTTAATATGTTTATTTCTTTAAATTTTTCTCTAAGGGACTCATTACAATTTAAGTTATAAATCACTCATACGGCTCTCTTTTGCTAAATCAATATGACTTTGATATCAGTCACATTACCACATAGCAAAATTCCATAACACATCACGCTATGAAAGTAACTAAAATAAACTAATCTAGCTAACTCAACATTGGTAAGACTTCCAATATTTCTTACAGCATATGCTTCAGAACTAAGTCTTCTTGCTAATTTAGATATATGGGGGACCCATTGAAGCTTCGCGTCAAAAGTAATACCGAGAAAAACAGTGATATCCACAAGACTCAAACTATTCCCCATTTAAGAGCACATTGGTAATTAAATGTTTAACATTAGGTATTGTAAATTTAATACATTTTGTCTTATTGCTGTTTCAGAGCAAGTTGTTGGCATTAATTAAGCAATAATTAAGCAGCAGTTACATTTTCAAAATTAATTGACTGTCGTTTGGGTTTGAATTTTATTTTAATCTGTTTTAGGTCCTGAAAATAAATAAAAATTATACATATAATTTTTGGAATTAGCAACTTTATTCGACGTTACTATATTTTTCATTTATTTTTAGAATCACTACAGACATGACAAATCACATGCTACAGTTAAGATATTCAAGACTTAAATATAAATGTTGCCAAGCTTATAGGTAATTATGGCGTGAACAGAATATTTTTTTAGGTTTTAGGTTTCCTTTTCTGTATAGAAATCGGTATGGGTAGGTGCCGTTCTCCTATCTATTTCTGTCGCCAAATAGCAGTGCCTGCCCTACTGTGTTCCAGTCTGGAGGGTATAGAGATCCAGGTTTGTGAGGCACAGGTGAACTGTAAGTTCGTATTTTACTTTAATAATTAAGATTATTTTTTATTTTAAAAATGAAAAATATGCTAAACAAGAAAAAGTGCACACAAACAAAATGGTTAAAGTTAATTACGTAGGTCACTCAATAAGTTTTGAGATGCTCGAAATTTAAAAATTACGGGAACCCACCCGTGTTATATGTATTTTTAGGTGGTTTGCTGAATTCAAAAGGGGTAAAATTAATCTTAAAGATGACCGAAGAGCCGGGGCCCCTCAAACAGTAGTAACAGCAGAAAATGTATGGACTACTGAAATGTTGATGCAAGAAGATCGACGAATAACATATACGGACATCGAAAAGATTGTTAGCATTAGTTCGGGGAGCATTAATACCATCCTACATCAACATTTTGGAGTGTGGAAACTTTTTTGTTGATGGATCCCTCGTTTGCTCTCTGAAAGCGAAAAACAGACTCATGTGGATGGCTGCCATGAAATGCGTCTACGTTTTGAAAATGGAGCATCTAGGCAAGAATAGAATAGAATAATTTTTATTCAATATACATTACATGTATAATTCTTATTGAAAGTCATTTTTTACTTTACCACTGGTTCGAAAAAAAACCCTCTGTCCTGGGAAGAACCAGCAAGAAACAGAGCGGGACTTTTTTTAAATAAATTTTACAGTATAAATGATTACGAACTATTTACAAAATTTATTTTAGAAACTGCTTGGAAGCCACCACCTCATTCCCAGGGGTTATTATCAACCATGTATTAATTTGTACTATAATAACCCTTTTTATACAGTTTCAGCTTAATAAAACATTTAAACTTGGTAATAGAGAGAACTTGTACACTTTCCGGGACCTTGTTGTAATAGCGTATATATTGCCACAAGAATGAATTACTGACTCTGTGAAGTCAAAGAATTGGCATCACTAGCTTGTGTTTGTTCCTAGTGTTTACATAATGTTTAACACTTTTTTTAATAAAACTACTTTTTTTTGTGAACATACATTAAATTTTCGTAAATATATTGAGAGGCCAAAGTTAATATATTTATTTCTTTAAATTTATCTCTAAGAGACTCTCTCGGTTTTAGATTGTAAATAGCTCTAATGGCCCTCTTCTGTAGAACAAAAATAGTTTCTGAATCAGCCGCATTTCCCCATAGCAAAATCCCATCAGGCATTATGGTATGGAAATAACTGAAATAAACTAATCTAGCTGTCTCGACACTAGTGAGACCTCTGATCTTTTTTACAGCATAGGCTGCAGAACTTAGTCTGCTTGCTAATTTGGATATATAATGGCCCCACTGAAGCTTTGTGTCGAGAGTGAAGCCAAGAAAAAAAGTGCATAGAACAGTGCTCAATTAGTCACCATTTAAAAACACATTGGTATTCAGATTTTTAACATTCGTTGTTGTAAATTTAACACAATTGGTTTTATTTCCATTCAAATGCAGATTATTAACGTTAAACTAATGCACTAATTTTGATATAGCATTATTCACTTCGTCAAATTTAAATGATTGACGTTTAAGTTAAAAAATCAAGGAAGTATCGTCAGCAAATAATACTATTTCATGACTATCCCGTACAAGGTGAGGTTAGTCATTAATATACACCATAAACAGGAATGGGCCGAGAATCGAGCCCTGAGGGACACCCATTAGTACAGGTGACCCGGAAGAACTTTTACCATTGATAATAACCTTTTGCTTTCTATTACTTAAATATGAAATAAGTTTAAGCGCTGTGTTCTTGACATCATATTACTGTAGCTTCCTGATTAATGTATCATGGTGAACACAGTCGAAGGCCTTGGAAAGGTCACAAAATATACCCAAAGCATCCTCTGAATTCTCCCATGCACAAAAATATGTTTAATAAGCTCAACTCCAGCGTCAGTTGTCGAGCGACCCCTTGTAAAACCGAATTGATTTTTATGTAGCAATTTATTAATATTAAAGAAACTTAACCTCTGATCTAAATTATTTTTTCAAAAATTTTACTAAATGTTGGTAGTACAGAAATTGGTCTAAAATTTGCGGGGTCTAATGTACTACCAGATTTAAATATAGTATGTATTTTATTAAATATAGTAGTATGACTTTACTATGTTTCATTTAATCAGGAAACACACCAGATTCGACGCTTATATTAAATATAGTGGCTAGATAAGTTGCTAATATATCTATTATAGATAAAATAATTTTACGGCAATCCCCCATAAGTCTGCCGTTTTCTTAACATCAATAGTTTTAAAATATTTAACGATATCTTTTGGCAGTACTCTATGGAATTTAAAAGTATTTGAACAAGCCTTTACATATTGTTTAAGCAATGATTCGGCGACAGTAGGATAAGAAATTAATGATTTTGTTGACAAAAAAGGAATAAAATGTTTATCAAAAGCCATAGCAACTTCTTGATCAGATCGCGTTAAATTATTGTTAATATTCAATTGAAAACTAGGAGCGGCGATTTGTCAGCCCCATCAGTGCCCCTGTGGTAGCAGCGTCGACAAGTTTGGGCTCCACGGACTTTCATGTAAGAAAAGCGCTGGTAGGTTTTCACGACACAGTTCTTTGAACGATGTCATCCGAAGGGCTCTTGCCTCTATAAATGTTCCCTCGGTTTTAGAGCCTTGTGGAATATTTAGAGACGATGGCAAGAGATCCGACGGTATGACATTGGTCCCTTGGGAGAGAGGTAAAGCCCTAGTGTGGGATGCTACTTGCGTAGATACTCTGGCGGCCTCTCATCTCAGGGGTACCTCGTTTAAAGCCAGGGCGGCATCAGAGGCAGCTGAGCTGAGTAAGTGGCGCAAATATGAGTCTCTGAGAGATGACTACATATTTGTGCCATTTGCAGTAGAGACTATCGGTCCGTGGGGTCCACGTGCGGTGAAGTTCCTAAAGGAACTCCATCCGCGGCTGGTCGTTGCTGCTGGTGATAAGAGGGCTGGTTCTTTCCTCGCTCAAAGGCTAAGTATAGCCATTCAGCGGGGAAACGCAGCCAGCGTTCTTGTCACGATACCGCGGGGAGTAGGACTATATGATAATTAAGTTTCTAGTTTTAGTTGTTTTTTATTATCATAGTTTTTAATATTGTAGATAAAATTTAAGGAAAAAAAAAATTGAAAATCAGAGTTCAGAAATCTTTACTGATGACGAAACATGGATCAATCAATATGGTCCGGAAAATAAAGGGCAATCATCGGTATGGGTCTACTCAGAAGGACAGTTACCGACAAAACTGCAAAGACTTCGCAACGTCGGCAAAAAAATGGTGGCCATTTTTTTTTCGCGAAGTGGACATTTGTCAATGCTGAAAAATTGTAGTTCAGTCAACTCTGAATGGTATACTACAGTTGCATTACCCAAAGGTTTTCAAGCTGTGCGGGAAAGACGACCAAAGACCGGGCTTCGGGGAATCATGCTGCATCACGATAACGCCTCTTCACATACCTCCCTTCGAACAAAAGCATTTATTGAGGAATCCGGCGTTGTAACTCTAAGTCACCCATCCTACAGCCCTGACTTAGCTCCTTGAGATTTCTTTTTGTTCCCAAAAGTCAAAGAAAAAATAAAAGGCAAGTATTTTTCAAGCGCCGAAGAAGCCGTGTCTGTCTACGAAGAAGCGATTTCCGACCTGTCAGATCAATACTGGCAAAAGTTTTTTCAAAGTTGCTTTAGGCGAATGGAACTTTGTATAGAGCATTATGGAGAATATTTTAAAATGATGTAAAATAAATATTAATAGTATCTAGAATACTTTTTGTATATATCAAAACTTATTAAGTGACCTACGTATAATATATACTGTCCCTAAGCTGGAGTGGAAGGTTAAGCTTGAGTTACAAGATTTTTAAATTTATTTATTTTCTCTGATAAAATATGGACATCGACGAATTAATATGTTTTGAATAATATAATAGGAATAATATTATGAATATTATATTTTTTTAAATTTATTTAAAGCTAATGGAAGCCCTAGGTTAGTTTTTGAGGTCTAGTGCTAAGGCCTAATGTACAAAAGAGTTAAAGTCTCGACTTTAGAAGCTATGGAAATTATTTATTCATATGAGACCTTTACAGTCCACCATAGCATTCACTTAAGTGATAATCAGATTGACTCTGTGCTATTTTTTATAGTATAGGGTGACAAACGAGCACACAGTTCACCTAATGGTAAGTGGTTGCTGTGACCCATAGACATCTCCATCTATCCTCAATAAAGAATCAAAATGCAGATGCGTTGTCATCCGTGAGGAGTAAGATGGAATGCCCCTTTTCCAGTAAAAACGGTTTCTGGTTCTCTACACTCATCATACGAAACACAGCAGCATTAAGCTGCTATTTTACGCTGGTATTCTGTGAGAACGTGGTCCTTCCCCGGTTGAGCCGACCCAATCGCGTTACAACTATACTACTAATATAGCTGCAGCATTGCTTTACCACGTATAAAACGGCTCGTTCCACTCGTAAATTATACATTCAAGATGATTTTTTTAAATCCAGTATACATTACAGAAAATGAAGTGCGTAATCGACATTTTCATTATGTTGAACTTCCCGAAGTTGTTTGTCAAACATTTTATTAAGAACAAAGCTTGTAATTTGTTACTGAGTTGACTTACAAAGTTATCGGGATGGGAATTAACTTTACGTTTGTGAGGAAACTTGTGATCATTGAACTGATAAGTGCGTTAACGCTATAGCAATGAAACAGGGGAATAAGATGAGTAAACAGTTTACTTGTTCGGTAAATATTAGCAGTAGTAGTTATTACTTAATTCCTTAGTTTTATACGTAATAATAATAAAATAAATATAATAATTATGGATTTAGGACAAGAAGGAATAAAGCAGATTGTCCACAACCAAGCCATTGCCTTATTTGCACGAATTTTCTGTTATTCGATATTGTCTAAGAGTTTGACAGCTCAGTAGCGAAGTCGTTAAGTAATTGGGTGCGGCGCTGCGGCCTGATATTTATGTTCATTGTGTCTATCATTGACTGTGTATTGGAGGTGTAAGAATATCAACTACCCCATATTGTCCCTTTTGTGTGTTGGTGACGTAATAGGTAACAGAATGAAACTTAAACAGATGTCCAGCAGTATCTTCCTGATTACAACTAAAAATATTTTTTTTTATATGATAGGGTGACAAACGAGCACACAGTCCATCTGATGGTGAGTGGTTGCTATGACCCATAGACATCTACATCTATCCTTTATTACAAATCAAAATGCAGATGCGTTGTCACCCGTGAGGACTAAGATGGAATGCCTCGTTTCCAGTAAAAAGGGTCACCGGTTCTCTACACTCGCCATACGAAACACAGCAGCGTTAAGCTGCTATTTTACGCTGGTATTCTGTGATAGCGTGGTCCTTCCCCGGTGGAGCCGACCGATTCTTGGAGCTATATATAACATAAATTTGCAATGTATATTTAGATAATCCATTGTTTAAGATGTGAGAGACGGTTGAGTAAACTTACTCGCAAGCCTACATCTCCATATCGAGCGGAGGTTCAGTGACTTTCTCTTCAAATTAGATATATCACTGCATCTTAAAATGTTTCACGTATTACGTTCTCTACATAGTATAAACAAAGTCGCTTCCCGCCATTTGTACGCTTATATCTTTTAAACTACGTAATAGATTTTGATGCGTTTTATCAATAGACAGAATGATTCAAGAGTAAGGTGATATGACTAGTTATATATTACATTCTTCTGTCAGTGTGTATGTGACTGAGCCTAAACGGCTGGACCGATTTTAATGAAACTTTGTGTGTGTGATTAAGTTGATTAGAAAATGGTTTGGATTTACAATTAGACCCGATAAGTGGCGATGTTGTCGAGAATCAGAAATCAAACTTGCGAAGCCGGGCGCATCGCTAGTGTAATATATAAGTACTATTGTTTGCTTAAATATACTAGCTATGCTCGTCAGGTGTCGCTATACTTTTTTTAAAAAAAATAATTGTGGGCTCGCGCAAAATAACTCAAAAAGTCTTATCAGCAATAAATCTGTTGCGTTACTCGATTGCGTGTTAGCGAACTTCACATGTCTTTGAAATATTTAATCTCTAACGAAAACGGAGGGGTGTTATATATTTGAAGTGTATATCTGTGTACCTGTCTATATGATTTTTTAAGGATAAGGGTGAAAAACGAGCATAGTCCACCTGATGGTAAGTGGTTGTTGTGTTAGCCTAAATTGCGCTAACAAAGTTCCGAAGTTAAAGCAGCATAAATAGAATAGCTCCGAACTACCAATCGAAGCGTTGGCCGCTCCCCGGGCAAAACACCTTGCCCGGCGGGAGATCTCCCCTTTTCCTTTCTACGGCCACAGTGGTAACCACCCGACGTGATATGAACACGCAACCAATAACCTTCGGAAACTACAACTTCAAACTTTCGTCTTCATCCTCAAGTACCCCATTCATTGGCTCCCAAGCAGATATTGTCTGCAGTCTTCACATTCTGCAAGACATCTAGCTTTACAAAAGGTTCATCGCAGCACTGGAATAATAATGCTTCCTGTTCCTTCAAGCTACTCTCTGCGCTACAGTGTTCGGCACGGCTCTAAGCCTTACTGCTCGCCTCTGCTTCACGGCACTCTCGCAGATTGCTTGCCTTCTTCTCGACTCACTGCAGACTACAAGGCAACTCCCTAGCACTTGCAAATTCGTCGACATCTGGACTGCACTATCGACCTCCGGTCTGAGCAGGGGGGTGATGTGGCGGCGCTGTCGTCGCACTACAAGCGAAACATATCGAAGCCTAAATCGCGCTAACAAAGTTCCGAAGTTAAAGCAGCATATATAGAATAGCTCCGAACTACCAATCGGAGCGTTGGCCGCTCCCCGGGCAGAACACCTTGCCCGGCGGGAGATCTCCCCTTTTCCTTCCTACGGCCACAGACATTTACGTCTATCCTCGACTACGAATCAAAATGCAGATGCGTTGTCATCCGTGAGGACTAAGATGTAATGCCTCGGTTTCAGTAAATAGGGTCTCAGGTACACTACACTCACCATACGAAACACAGCAGCGTTAAGCTGCTATTTTACGCTGGTATTCTGTGAGAGCGTGGTCCTTCCTGGTTTGAGCCAACCAATTCTTGCTATAGATGTAAACTGCAGAAGGGTTTTACCACCTATAACGTACTTTTATGCTGTGTGATTTTTAGATCTCGACAATAGCGCCACCTATCGGGTACAATTGTGAATCTAAACCATTCTCTAATCAACTTAATTGCACACACAAAATTTCATTAAAATCAGTCAGTCAGTTTAGGATGAGTTCAGTCACATTCACACGGACAGAATAATTTTATATAGAATTATACATATATAAATAAATAATAAATAAATAGATTGACTTGGCCATCGCATGAAAACACAATCTCTCAATTAAATTAGATTGTTTATTGCGATTGCCATGTCAATATTTAAAATATAAAAGATTTTTAGTATTAACGTGGTCACTATAAGATGTTGTTAGGTTAGCTAATTACGTAATAACTTAAGACAGAAGGACCCTTAAGTAGGGACTGAATAAATTAACCGACATGGTATTACATGGATTTTTTCACTAAATCAATTTATTTGTTACACAAATATTGACTTCGGACTTCGAACCTAATAGACACTTAAAATATTCTATCATGACTTCTTATGTTTACGCGAATACATATTTAAATGAAATTAGTTTTTACGGATTTTGTCGCGTATATTAACTTATTTTATGACCATATTATTTTTTTGCCCGGAATCCTAATCATTTATAATAATAATAGGTCGGGGAGAAAGCTTCGTATTTTGTTTGTATAAAATTGAAGAAAAATCTCTTTGGTTGTACTGTTTGTGTCTGCTGGTTTTAATATCAATACATACAGGACATTAAGAAAAATAAAAATAAAGGATAAAATACACTTTCCCGCCATTTTACAATTGTTTTTCTATCAGCCAAAATAAGAGTATCTAACGAAGAAATTCGATACCTTCTGAAGTATTATTACAATAATTTAAAATTTTGTACAGCTGACTTCAATATAAGTTATTAAGAATGACTCTATAACTACTGGTCTGACCTTGATTTATATGGGACCACACGAGAAGTATTAGCTTTCAAATAAAAAAAGAATCATCGAAATCGGTTAACCCAGTAAGAAGTTATGAGGTAACACAAATAAAAAAAAACATACTGTCGAATTGAGTACCGTCTCCTTTTTGGAAGTCGACAGAAAAATGTTTTATATTTAATAAACGATTTACACAGAGTAATGAGCTTAGAATAATGTTCAAGTTATTTATGCCAGTTAATGCATTCATAAAAATATTTTATCTAGCAATACATTCATTAAGGCGGTTAAAGAAGTCCGTATTATAATTAAACACATGCATAAATTCACATTTGTTAAATAAAGATTAATTAACACGCCTTCTTAGTTTTAAATTATTACAATTTTATATTTCCGGAGTGGAGGGCACAAGTGACTGCAAATGAAGCTTGATCGAATCAATTGTCCTTAAAAAGGCTTTCAGTCAAATGGACTAGAAAGATAGAAGTCGATAATTGACATTTGAGTTTGATGAGGCGTTATAATTGCATTCGATTTCAATAAAGATATTTCTTTTTTAATTTGAGACAGTCTTGTAGTACGATGTATAAATATGAACAGGTTACTCTTTGTGCAAGTGGCTAGGGGAAAAATTACTAAAGCGATGAGGATTTTAGAATAAACATTACTATAATTTGTCATTAAAGAATCCACGGATACTAAATATAATAACATTTTTGTACATATTTTTTTTCTAAAATTATTTCTCTTTCGTCTTTTGTTAAAATTTGTAGGCGCCATGCATATTACGCTACTAAACATTTAAGGTGTATTCCTATTATTCCATTTTTTTTTCTAATTAAAAAAATGTTATTCCTACACTAGTTTTTTTTTCTTGTATCGTGGTGATAGTATACATGAACAAATTGCACAAACACAAAATCCAGGCCCGGAGACTATCTCCATTTCGACGAGTTTGAGGTACCTACTACATCACATAATCGTGGGAACAAATGTGGTACTTTTTACATATACGTAAAGTATGAGGCTATTTCAAATATGTAAAGCAACGGAAACGTCTGAATATTGTGCTTGAGAAATTATGGATGCAGAAGTGGTAATCTTTTTACTTCTTAGTTCCTCTACATGACATTTCATTGATAAAAATAAAAAAGAATTTGTAAAAATGAGTTTTCAACATAATCAAAAAAAATTCTATTTTCACGCTGCACTTGTGATGACGTTATTTTTGTGCATTAATTACATTTCAGTAGATTTACAAAGGTAATAAGAGTTAAAAAGTACTGCAACTTCGTCGCCTTAAGAGCTCCTTCTTATCAGTAAAGTAATCACCAGTCTCTTTTCTTTTCTCACAAACTCTTTTAACACACCTATACATCTCATTTTTGGTCAAAATATTTTATCCTTTTGCCGTTCGCAAAGACATGAACAAAACAAAGAGCGGGCTGGTGACCACTGTTTCATATATCTGCATAATTGACTTTATAAATTACAAAATAACTATATAAATGTGCTACGAAAATATTATGTTCTTAAAATATAATAATCAAGAATGTTCATGTTCGTAAATAATTTAGTATTACTAATTCGTATTAAACAAAGATAAATACGCAAATAGTTCCGTTGCATTGTCGCAATTTCAGTGAACGTTAATAACGCGAAGTGCTAAGCGGATAATGCTCGCAAAAATTCACGCTCGTTAACTGAACTAGAAAAAAAAATCGCGAGTAAGTTTAAGATATTATGAGAGCTTCGCTAGTTAGTTATTAGTCATTAAGACTTATTTATTGTGCATAAACTTAAAGAGCACAACGCAGTTATGTAGCCGTGTAGTGGCGGGGTAAGAATATTCAATACCTCATATCATCCCATGGGTGTCGTAAGAGGCGACAGAGGGAAAACATAAACACGAGATGGGCAGCAACATATTTCTGATATTATCTCAAAATAATAAAAACCTGCAGTTGTCAAATCGCCTTCTAAACCTGGCAAGTAAAGTCCCTCAAAATCAAGCAAAATATATCTAAGAGGCAATCTATGTGCAAGGCCTATGTTAAACTATGGAATGTTATAGGTTAAGTTACTAATGCCGTTCTTTTTAAGTATACAGAGAGAACGGACACAAATAATTCACCTTTTTAGGGTTCCGTATCTCAAAAGGAACAAACGGAATTATATGATCACTTTATTGCCTGTCCGACCGTGAGACACTTTTTCTCAGGAATAGGTGTACTGGCATGCCTTGGAGATGTAAAATATCATTCTAAGTCTTTTATTTTTATAGAATAAAAGTGACAAATGAGCACACATTCTACTTGATGGTAAGTGAATTTTGTGGCCCATAGACACTTACATTTAGGTAAAGGCATTTTCACCCGTGAACGCTAAGATTAAATACCTCGTTACCAGTAAAACCGATTTATATATTCACCATACGAAACACAGCAACATCAAAGTTTTAAAACAGCTAGCTAACTATTCTATGACTTCAAATTGGTTTCGATTTTATATATAAACATTTCCACTGGCAGAAAAAACAAAGTGGTAAACTACCGCATAATATCACTAGGTAACTTCTTAAGAAGAACTTTTTTATAGAATAAGGGTAACAAACGAGCACACAGTCCACCTGATGGTAAGTGTTTGCCGTGGTCCATAGACATCTACATCTATCGTCGACGACGTACCAAAATGCAGATACGTTGTCACCCGTGGGGACCAAGACAGAATGCCTCGTTTTCAGTTAAAAGGTTTTCCGGTTCTCATACGAAACACTGCAGCGTTATGCTGAGCTATTTTACGCTATACCAGTACTATAGTATACTGGTATTCTGCGAGAGCGTGGTCCTTAACCGGTCGAACCAACTCATTCGTGCTACAGCTGTACCAGTAATATAGGTGGAGCATGGCTCTACCACGTAAAAGTACGTATTTTGAATAACGTAAAATACTTATTATGATGTCCACGGCGCGGGTGAAACGGAAAACTTATATTTATGCCGAGTATAAAACAAACCAGGGCTCCTTTAATTAGAAAACATACTCTAGGGCATTAGATAGTATTTTACTACATAACTTGCGCCCCCTCCCCTAGGATTCACCTGGGCTAAATCTCATCATGTGAAATCATTTAGGTTTAAAATAGTCGTTACATGAAAATAATTACTTTCCATATTTTAATAAAATTTTAGATTTCACAGAACACATCTCTCCATTGCATCACACCGGGCAGGAAGAACAAAATACTTACAGACATACAGACAAAAAATTAAAATATGTTTATTCATGCCTTAATGCCATCTAAATAACCTCCTGAGCTCAATAAAAAGCAGTTCCCTTGATATTATAGACATACACTTCAGTTAAATAACTTATTATTGATATAATATTAATAACAGAAAATAAAGGTTTTCAATGAACGAGTATGGAGTTCCTTTTTTTTAATTCACTGACAATATTTTATATTTCAATGAAGTCATGGTGGTGATTGCACGAAAGAGTTGAAATTTTATTCACGTTCGTAACGTCTAAAAGGTGAAGTTGGTTATCTGTGAAAGCGTGGTTCTTCCCTTGTGGAACTGATCAACTCGTGCTGCAGTCATAATATAGTTGCAACGTGCTTTATACTAAATACATTATAAACGAAAATTTGTGCATTGGTTAACGTTTATAATCTATATTTGAACGAAAATAAAATTAAATGTATTAAATTTACAACAACGAACGTTAAAAATCTGAGTACCAATGTGTTTTTAAATGGGAAAGGACTGAGCCCTGTTGAATCCACTGTTTTTCTTGGCATCACTCTCGACGCAAAGCTTCAGTGGGACCATATGTCCAAACTAGCAAGCAGACTAAGTTTTGCAGCCTATGCTGTAAAACAGATTAGAGGTCTCATTAGTGTCGAGTCAGCTAGATTAATTTATTTCAGTTATTTCCATAGCATAATGTCTTATGGGATTTTTCTATGGGGAAATGCGGCTGATTCAGAAACTATTTTTGTTTTACAGAAGAGGGCCATTAGAGCTATTTACAACTTAAAACCGAGAGAGTCTCTTAGAGATAAATATAAAAAAATAAATATATTAACTTTGGTCTCTCAGTATATTTACAAAAATTTAATGTATGGTCACAAAAACAAAGGTAGTTTTAGTAAAAAAAGTGATATACATTCTCTAAACACTAGGAACAAACACAAGCTAGTGATACCAGTTTCTCGACTCCACAGAGTCAGTAATTCATTCTTGGGGCAATGTATACGCTATTACAACAAGGTCCCGGAAAGTGTACAGGCTCTCTCTATTACCAAGTTTAAATGTTTTGTTAAGTTGAAACTGTATAAAAAGGGTTATTATAGTATTAATGAATATATGGTTGATAATAACCCCTGGGAAAGAGGTGGTCGCTTCCAAGCTGTTTCTAATATAAATTTTGTACCAACCATTAATGTAAAATATGCTTTAAAAAAAATAATTTATTTTTTTTATAATTTAAGACTGTCTGTCTATTTGTTTGTTCCGGCTAATCTCCGAGGGTGAAACACCATGGGCTTTTAGTCGGTGCGAGTCCGACATAACCCGTCCTTGCCCCCGCGAGGGGGGTATACGTAGGCATTTCCCCATGTAAAAAAAAAAAACGTAAGTCCAACTTCAAACGAGAGGTCAATCGACGAATTCAACTCGCCTGGGCAGCGTTCGGGAAATTATGGCACATCTTCTCGTTAGTTATACCTCAAAGCTTAAAAACTAGATTGTACGACCAGTGCGTGTTACCAGTGATGACCTGTAGAACTGAAACGTTGTCCTTCACTGCTGGCCGTATAAGAAAGCTGAAAGTCGCTTAGCGAGCTACGGAGAGGACTATGCTCTCTACGTGATAGACTTCAAAACGAGGATATCCGCACTGAGTAACCGACACAGCCCAACGGATTAGTAATCTGAAGTGGCAATAGGCCGGCCATATAGCTCGGATAATCGACAACCGATGGGGAAAAAAGGTTCTCGAGTGGCAGCCTCGTACCGGTAGGCGAAGTGTAGGGCGACCCCCCCACTACATGGAATGACGACCTGGTAAGATATGCAGGAAGTCGATGGATGCAAGTGGCTCAGGACCGTGCTTTGTGGAATTCTTTGGGGGAGGCCTATGTTTAGCAGTGGACTTGTGAAGGGCTTTAATGATGATGATGATGATGATGATGATGATGAATATAATGAATTTCCGCAAAGTGTTTCGTATTGAATGTATTAATCATCTAAAAATCCTATTATTCCTAAATACTCTTATTTGTAAATACTAAACGGATACAATTTCTTACACAATGTCTTAAAGATCAATACATAATCTTGCAACAATCTAAATAATTTGTAGTCTATAAAAGTAAACCGTTTCTTCAATTTAAATCTCTTAGGTTATCTCCAAGAAAAGTGAACTGTCACTTGCATTAAAAATTTGTTTTTTTTGTAATATTAATATTCTTAATTTCCAAACACTGCTCCCATTGTAGCTTCAGCTTGATCACAGTTGCGTTGGTTTTGCGCTCTTATTACTGGCCATTCGTAATGTCCGCTAGCGGTCGAGGCAATTTTAATAATTTCGTACATGTGTTATGCAAGTTGTATTCGTGTTATAATTTTAAATATTTTTTAACATAACTAAGTCTTTACCTAAGATAACGATGATGATAGAAACTGTTGCTATTAATTAGGTAGCTGGTTCTCATTTCTAATAACACGTAATGCTACTGCGTCACGTTTCTTCACGATGATATACTATGACAGTTAAACCATTTAGGGCCAGCCAATCGATTTAAGTATAGTTAGAATCTATTCATCGTATGGTGGAACTTTGTTTTTTGAAGAATAAGTGTGACAAACGAACACACAGTCCGCCTTATGGTAAGTAAATGCTGTGGCCCATAGACATGTTCATCCTCAAGTAAAAAGAAAAATGCAGATGCGTTGTCACCCCTGAGGACTAAGATGGAATGCCTTGTTTCCAGTAAATATGGTCTCCAGTTATCTACACTAAATATACGAAACATAGCAGCATTAGGCCGCTATTTTACGCTAGTAATCGAAGAGGGTGTGGTCCTTCCCCGGTCGAGCTGACACATTCGTGCTACAACCATAATAATATGTGGTAGAGCCAATGGTAATTCGAAGCTTGATGATTGTGAATTTGATACTTGATTAAATCAGGTTTCATCTTCTACTATATGCAATGTAATATTTTAATATCAAATTATTTTCTGTTAAGGTATCTTATAATGGAGAAGGCGCCACCATGTTCCGCTAGTGTGCAGTGGCTCCGACATGCAAATTTTCACACGATGTATCCCTTCGCCAAGAACATGGTGTACGTGACACATATCAATAATAAAAATTGTGATTCACGATTTCATTGATGCCGGCGAAGGGATTTCTCGTTTACTGCTATGCGGATGTTAAGGCATTTGGAGTGCAGGTTGGCAACCTTAATTTTTTATTACTTTGATATAATTAGTAAGTAACAGGAGATTGGCAGTAACACCTTTCTAATAAGAACTCAAATTAATAAAAGAAACTGATGTTGCAAACACAGCTGGTAAGCGTAGCGACTATGACTATATGGCAATCTATGTGGAGATTTATGTTCAGCAGGAAGTTTTTAAAAGGCTTTATTAAATTAATGAACGATTGTACGTACTTTGCGTATATTTCTTTTTTCAATTTACTCTAGCGCTTTTCCCTTTACACTTTAGACGCCTCGCCATACTAACTGTTTTTACCCAAACGCCACAAAAGAAAGGTTACGACTTTAAAGTGTATGTATGTAGGTATTTATGTTTATTTTTATCATGCTCTGTAGCCTAAACGGTTTGATAGATTTTAACATAATATGGTATATCGTTAGATTTGTCTTAGTTGTGGAACTGATATAGGTTTAATATTTATATATTTTCAGTAAACAAAATTACTGTTTTAACTTTCATGCTTGTTAATGAAACTTGCAATATCATTAAAAACATTGATGTAACATGAGTTTATTTCATATTAGAGATAAGTAATGGAATTAAGAGAAGTTTTATGTTTGCAGCGACGAAGTTTTTAGTTGCACTAAGTGAAAACTGTGCAATCAGTTCTAAACGAATTAAATAACTTACTGCAACATTATTAAAGCTTAAACAACTTTCAGTCCAGAAAATAGTTAGCACACAAAATTAAATATTTATAATACTTACACATTTGCGTCCTTAGCTCACTAATTGTATTAAAATTAATTTAGAAATTATGTTACACTAATGTACTGTGTGGTGATAAACGGTATTAAATGGTAACCTGATATTTTAAAATTGTTGAAATGTTCATCATAACCATTATCAGCTTAGTCTATCGAAGCCCACTGCTGAACATAGGCCTTCCCTATATATTGCTACATAGGGGGATATTTCTTATAATTATCATCATGTATATTAGGGTGGAATGATAAAAAAATGTTTACTATGTCACACCCGAAAAAATGTGTGCTTTTGGCTCAACAAGCAAATGCCAAAATATTTTTATCTAGGTTTATATGTTGAGTTGTTTTTAGAAGTGTTCTAAGTAATAAGAACAATAGAACAAAGTTTTGAATAAAGTTCGTAACATGAGTAAAACTTTATGAAAATCTTTAAAACTGTTAGTCTATTGTTTCTAAACACATCCAATCATTATAAAACTCTGTATGATTCCCTGTCCAATGAATCATATATGAACATTTCAATTGTTTCACTATTGCGTCTGTTTTGCGGACAGGGAATCTGTTAAGCGTCAATTTTCACGATTATTGAAACATAGATTATATATATATATATAATATATATATATATATATATATATAATCTATGTTTCAGGCGCTAGTAAGCGATTTGAACATACAAAATACTATTCCAATAAATTACTCAAGCTTATATTAATTATGCATGTTTTTAAATTATTTCGCTGAGGTGCCAAAAATAATTTAATTATTTAACTATAAAACACAAAATTTATTTATTATACCAAACTATTATACCACACATATTTATAATAACATATTACCAATTTAAGGAAAAAAATTAATTCAAATACATTTTCAGTCTACTCTATTGTATATGTATATTTTTTTAAATGCCATCACACATCATTTATCCTCCGTTAAGATTTAAAATCAAGATGCGTTGTCACCCCTTATGACTATAATGGAATGTAAAATAGTAGCACAATACTGCTGTCCTTCGTATGGTGAGTGACAAGAACCGTAGACCGTTTTGTACTAGTAATAAGGCATGCTATCTCATTCCATCAGGAGTGACAACGCATCGAGGATAGACGTAGATGTCTACGGGATACAACGTCCACTTACCATCGGGTGAACTGTAACCCGTTTCGGCCAATGGCAATTCACTGCGATTCATAGAATGTAGCTATAAATACTGCGATATTACGAATTTAAGACATCTAAGGGAAAATACGCTTTTTGCAATGAATATAAAAAGAGGTAACGTAGTGGACGGCGAGAATAACGGAACAGGATGGAAGCGAAATGTATGTATATTTAATGCACTAAATAAAGCAAAGTTCGAGTGGGATTTCGTGTTTATTTTGTAACTTTACGATAGGCACTACAGTGATTTTACTTTATTAGTCGACTTCAAAAAGGAGAAGGTTCTAAATTCGATTGTATTATTTTTTGGTTATATGTTACACAATATGTTCATCAATTTTGAACAAATTTTAACAAGGTTTTTTTTAAATTAAACGGACTTTAAAATCATATAGGTCGTAGAAACGACAGCCGATGAGAAAGGACTTTTCTCGAGTGGCAGCTTCGTACCAGTAATCAGAGGGACAACCTACTAGATGGAGAGAACACCTCGTAAGAATTGCAGAAAATCAATGGATGAGTGAGATGTATTCGGCAGGGGACTCGTGATATATATGATATATTGTATACCTAAAATGCAAAGAGATTTTGCATCTCTTTGCATTTCCTTTCGCATTTACCACGGGGAGTGCTCTGAGGAATTGTTCCGATTAATCCCAGCTGCCAAATTTTACGAACGCACATCGCGGCAGAACTCACGATACCATGCACACCATCTGGATGATTGGCGGTCCACCACTGTGCTATTTAAAAGAAGTTTTCTTCCTCGCACAACTTCCTAGTGGAATAGTTTACCACCAGCGATTTTTCCGGACCGATACGACTTAGGGACCTTCAAGAATCTACTCCTTTTTAAAAGGCTGGCAACACATCTGCAATTGCCCTGATTTCCCTGGTATTGCGGTTGTTCATGGGCGACGGTAGTCACTTACCATCAGGTGAGCCGCATGCTCGTTTGCCCCCTCTCATATAAAGAAAACCTCAATTGTCATCCTATATAATTGTTAATGATTGGTCTTTTTTAACCATATCTACAAAGTTAAAATATATAATGTAAATGTAATTTTATTTTAAGTCTATCACTAAAAATATAAAACCAAATAAATTCGCGTAAAAAACGTAAAAAAAATTAAAACACAGCTTAAACGATACTAAGACCAGTTATATTACGTTGTTAAAATTGAGATAAAAATCTTGTTAAAACGCTCCTGAAATATTATGAAACAAGAAATTTGAGAATAAACTTTTTATCGGCCATTAAAAAGAAAAGCTGAAGAATTTGATAACCAAATGGAAATTGCGAATTAACAAAAAAAAATAAGTTCTGAAGTAATTTGGAACTTCTTAGAATTTCAGCGATCTACAAAGTTTTTGGAAAATGAATGTTAAGTAATAGTTGTTATGTTTTAGTTATTCGAGACATTAATTTCTACCAAAAAGTATTATTACAAATTTAAAATACAACTTAAAAAATATTATTGTTAAAACTAAAGTGGAATATAGTTTTAACAATTGGAAGACTAGAAGAATATTTAGAGTTGCAATAAGAAAGATCTAATAAGCGCTTCTGCCGGTGACACCGGTGGTTTAATCTGATGCAAATATTTTTGTGAAGGTTGACCTAAGGAATGCTTTTAACTCTATCGATGGGGCGACCCTTCTGGAAGAAGTGGCTAACAATACCCCCGAAATTTATCATTACGTGTGGTAATGTTACAGTCAAAATACTAATTTGTTTTACGAACACCATGTTATCGATTCTGCTGTAGGTGTTCAGTGGGGTGACGCATTAGGTCCACCACTATTCAGTTTGGGAATTCAACCCATTATATCAAATTTGAATGGTAGCTGGACTACGGTACACTGTGAGGTAGAGCAGCTGACGTGTTCAGTGAACTTACTCATATTTTTCGAAGTTTTAATAATATTGGTCTCTAACCAAATTGCAATATATGTGAAATATTTTTTCAATATTTTTTTTAAATTTATTGTATTTAATTTAACTCTATTATATACAATATTAAAAAACTATAATAAAAAAAACTAATAACTTTCTATACAGTCCTACTCCCCGTGGTATCGTCCCAAGAACGTTGGCTGCGTTTCCCCGCTGAATGGATATAATTAGCCTTTGAGCGAGAAAAGAACCAGTCCTCTTATCACCACCAGCAACGGCCAGTCGCAGATAGAGTTCTTTTAGGAACTTCACCGCATGTGGACCTCACGGACCGGTAGTCTCTACAGAAAATGATACAAATATGTAGTCATCTCTCAGAGACTCATATTTGCGCAGCTTATTCAGTTCAGCTGCCTCGGATGCCGCCCCGGCTCTAAACGAGGTACCCTTGAGATGAGAGGCTGCCAAAATGTAAGTAGTATCCCACACTAGCCACCAGTACACCAGCTGAGCGTCTATTCAAATAATTCGATAATGCTATATTATGTATAGCAGATAATTTTTATAATGTCTTCCAGACCCAATTTCGATCACGGTGGCAAGTCTCAACGGAGACTGTAGTACCCGAGTATTGGCGCAAGCACAAGCTGCAGTCTATATTCCCTCACTCTCATAGTCCGATAGGACAACCTATCCAAATAACCGGAGAGAGATCAGGCGCAGGAGCAACTACTTTACGTGCTTCTGAGCCACAAGGGTGCAACTTCTTGACTCTGAGCTTCTACTGAAAAGTTCTGACAAAAATGCAATAGCTGATTTTTGTGCGACCTGAGATTCGAACTAGACTTCATGATCAGCAGTGTAGCTTACGGCCACTAATGCCAAGGAGGCAGTCAAACTGTTAATTGGATGGTAATGATCGTAATGATGAATAAAAGTGTGATCTATATAGTAATTTATTTTACTGGTAAATCAAGAGAGTCATGAGGGGCTACTATGGAAAATGCCATAAAACCCTTATTTTATCTTCCTCTCCCTCTCTCTCTCTCTTTCTCTCTCTCTCTCTCTCTCTCTCTCTGTGTGTGTGTGTGTGTGTGTGTGTCTCTCTTTTTGAATATTTCTGACAGATGGCGGTATAAACATCTTGCTTACATCAGATGTTAAATACCCATACCGACGAAAGGCAGCGACATCCATAGTGCGAGACTTCTGGCACTGGCTTAGTCGATCCGCCTGCCAATCGTGATTAAAGCAAATCCCTTTGTATGAAACAAAGGAAGAAACTCATATCCAGCATTAACCTTTAACAGGTTGGTGATGAAAAAAATATAAAGAAAAGAAAGTAAATCAAGCGATTTTCTATGTCAAAAGTAGCCAAATGAAATATTTAAGACACTTCCACGACGCACAGCATGCGTGGCTTTTCATGAGAGCTATGCACATTTTATGGCATACACGCATTATTACAGCATATGTGGTGAGAATAGGTGCAGGCTGCATTAGGTTTAATAGATATTTTGCAATGACGCGTCCAAATATCCTATTAATTGTTCTACTCCTCCATTGATAGACAGGCTAATTACGGGCAATTTTATTACAATAATGTGTATAATTTATGATAATAAGATCACGGACAATATGAATATAATAAGCATAATAATTAAATTCGCGGTTTGACCGCTATACGACTAAAAATGGGCCCAAATAGGAAGATTGTAACTGAAAAACTTATTTGCAAATCAGAGTTATAGGGAGTGGTATTGAAAAAAGATTTAAAAAAAAAAACATTTTGACTTTGTATAATCTATCTTGCAAATGAAAAACTAAAGCTAATAATAGTAATGCATATAAGTCGTTTTCTTCATAAAATGTTTATTTTAACAGTTTACAGTTTACAATAACATAACAAAGTTATGATGCAGCTAGTTTTAGGTCATTTTCTATGGACGTTAAACTCTTAATTCTACTTAGCTACGATAGTTTTCCTATTAACTTCATTATTTATGTGCTACTTATGTGTATACTTTTCACATTTCCATATACAGCGTTCTAGTTGGTGGAGGGGGACACATGACTCTAATCAAATATACCAATTTAAAGCTAAATATTTCGCAAACGGACCCCTGAATCGAAAAGATGTTGTTCCACACGCCCACTGTTTCTAAAAGACCTATCCAACGATACCCCACATGACGGAATAGACGGGTAAAAAGAATCTTCCTGTATTTACTTGTAAGGGAAGTACCCATAATAAAAATACTTATTAAGATTTTATTTAACAGTCTTCTAGGCGTTATTTATATCTATGACTATGCTAAAAACAGATTTGTAGCAACTGGGGTCCCTGGGCAAAAACTGCGGACGGACGGACGGAGGGACGAACACGCGAAACTATAAGGGTTCCTTGTAACAAATTAATTAAGTACTATTACCATGATATAGCGTGGGGCAACAGGAATAGGTTCAGTATACGCTGGGCATTATGATGCTCAGCATTGCACTGGCTTTCAGCCAGTCCCTGCTATTTTAAGTATCTTTTTGGTATATATATATATATATATATATATATATATATATATATATATATATATATATATATATATATATATATATATATATATATATATCTGAAAAATAAATGAAGACATTAAATTAAAATACTTTTAAAATTCTCTTACAATACTCATACATCCGCCCTAAAATACTTTTGTTTATAACATAGCACCTTATTTAATTACAATAATTTACATAATAATTCTAACTTCACGTGGAGATTACCTACAAAGTAAAGAGTTTTTCAATGAGAGCAAAAAGATGTTGAAATGAAATAAAACAAACTGTGTGTGAGGTATTACCAATTATTTTTTTTATTTGAAAGGCCCACATGTGACATTAAGTGTGGAATATGACATCGTTCAAATACCCGCAACGGCTTCTTACAGTGACACGGATTAGAGTGGTCTAATTTTCAATGACTCTTCTGCATAGATCCGGCTGAACTTGATCGATGGCCTGTATCATGTTCACCTTAAGGGGATCGGTTTATTGTCATTTGTTTGCTTAGACTTGCGACTTCAAGAGACCCAACAAAAAAAAAAAACACAGAATACCCCTGCCAGAGACAAACTTACCACCAAATCGTTCATAGAGAATGTCGATTGTGGCTTCCGCTGTGTGGTACGTAGCGCGGTCCTACTGGAAGTCGTCTAGGTCCACATGGTTCAATTTGGGCCATAAAAAGTTGGTTATCATCGTTTTGTGGCGCTCGCCATTAACGGTGACTGCCTCACCAACGTCGTTTTCGAAAAGTACGGACCAATGACGCCGCCGGCCCTAAATCCACACCAAACGGTAAATTTTTGAGGATGCTTTATCACTTGGTGAACCTCGCGTGGGTTGGTGTTGCCTCATATATGGCAATTCTGCTTGTTAACATAGCCATTCATCCAAAAATGCTTCTCGTCACTTAAGATGATTTTTGGCCAAAATTGGGGTACCCATCCAAACGATTCAAAGCCCAGTCAGCGAACAAACAGCGTATATTCATGAACTTTGAGCTTCAGGTAAATTGGATTTTGTACGGGTAAAGGTCTTTTTTTAAAGGAAAGGGGGCAATCGAGCATGCGGTTCACTTGATGGAAAGTGATTACCACCGCCCATGAACAACTGAAACACTAGGGGAACCAGGGGAATTGCAGATGCGCTGCCGGCCTTTTAAAAAGGAGTAGACTCTTTTCTTGAAGGTCCCCAAGTCGTATCGGTCCGGAAAAAATCGCTGATGGTAATCGATTCCAAAAGGAAGTTGTGCGAGGAAGAAAACATCTTCTAAATCAGACATTGATGGACCGCCAATCATCCAAATGGTGTGGATGGTATCGGGAGTTCTGGCAATCTACGTTCGTGAAATTTGGCGGCTAAGATTAATCCGTACAATTCCTCAGAGCACTCCTCGTTGTAAATGCTAAAGAAAATGCAAAGGGATGCAACATCTCTTCGCAGCGCCAATGAATCGAGCCGATCGGAAAGGACTCGGTCGTCGACGATTTGACTGGGGTGCCCCAGCCCAGAGATGAGGCTGAACCTGCGCCTTGTTAAGTTGCAGGCGTTGTGCCGGCATGAAATATTTTCCCGCTCTGCTGAGCATGCCAAGCTTTTTAGAGGCCAATTTGGCCTTCTCTTCCAAGTGACCACGAAACTGCACGTCACTCGATATGTCGACGCCGAGGATTCCGATACTGGCTGAGGCAATAAGGGGAGTGCCTTGAAACTGTGGAGATATGACAAAGGGGTTCCGTTTAGCGGTAAACGCGCAAACTTCGCAAATTTCCGATGCAAAATTCGCCAAGTTCAAGTCTGCGAAATGCCGAGTTCTTGTGCACGACGAAGAATCGACTGCCTCGGGTTCTGCTGTACACTTTCGCGAACCGCGACGATGTTCTATGACGGTCTTGCATTTCTATATACTTTCTACATTTGTACCCAGGCCTCCTCTCATTTCTAAGAGATTTTATGTTATGTTAGAGGTATCAAGTTGTAATTAATTCCATCCATTCCTTACAGCTTTCTAATACGTGGTAGAGCCATGCTGTAGCTACATTAATAGTATAGTCGTAGCATGAATGGGTCGGCTCGCCCGGGGAATGACCACGCTCTCAAAGAATTTTGCGTGGCAGAACCATGCTGCAGCTATATTAGTAGTATAGTTGTAGCACGAATGGGTCGGCTCGACCGGGGAAGTACCACGCTCTCACAGAATACAAGCGTAAAATAGCAGCTTAACGCTGCTTTATTTCATATGGTAAGTGTAGAGAACTGGAGACCCTTTTTACTGGAAATGAGGCATTCCATCTTAATTCCCACGGGTAACAACGCATTTGCATTTTGATTTGTAATCGATGATAGATGTAGATGTCTATGGGCAGCAGCAACCACTTACCATCAGGTGGGCTGTGTGCTCGTTTGTCACCCTTATCCTATAAAAAAAATACCAGCGTAAAATAGTAGCTTAATGCTGCTGTGTTTCGTATGGTGAGTGTAGAGAACCGGAGACCCATTTTACTGATAAAGAGGCATTCTATCTTAGTCCTCACGGCTGACAACGCATCTGCATTTTAATTCGCAAATGAAGATAAATGTAGATCTTTATGGGCCACAGCAACCACTTACCATCAGGTGGACTGTGTTCTCATTTGCCATATTCTATAAAAAAAGCCTATAAAAGTCCAAGTAGACTACTTCCGTATATTGTCTCATAGTGGTGATTCTGTTGGCACACTTAGTAAGCGGGTCGACAACCGCACTTTTATATTATTTTAATCTATTATCAAGGAGTTGCTGCTCCCCATCTCCTATTTCAGTCTTCCTCTGTCGCATATTACGATACCGAAGGGACGAATATAGGTAATTAATTCACTTATTTTTTTACTTGTATAATTTAGGCATAATTTATTATTTTCTATTAGTATTATTTAGTATGTTCTGCGATTAGAAACTTATATTTGCAGTTAAAGCATCGTTGTATGGTAGAAAATTTCTCCTCTGTATAGATAAGTTTGCCTTTTAAACGGACTTGTCTTTTCCTTACAGAAATGTTCGGTGCTTACCTTACCTATAATTTATGAAGTTTTGATGAATGTAGGAACGTAGCTCAGTTTATACGGAACCTTCTCTGCGCAAGTCCTACTCTCACTTGACCAGATTTTGTTACCTGAAAGAGCAGGGCTCTCTTAGTTTTATTGAAATGCAATTAATTTATTTTATTACTATTTATTTTATTATTATTTTATACTATTATTTATATTATTACTTATGGACATGAACCACCTATCTAGATCAACTCTCGCAATTCAAACTACCAATTAACTGTTAACAACAAATTAAATGAATCACATCAGGACGTTGCAATGCTTTTTGACAAAAATTTTACTGATATTACGATATTAACCACTAAGTCACTGAATTTTTCTCCTGCCGTCTCCGTCCAAATCATTACTTAAACAAAATGTACATGCGTGTACAAAGAATTTTACATCTCATAAAGTATCATCAAAAGATATTGTAAAATATTTTAAAAGTATTGACGTTAAGAAAACTGCGGATCTGTGGGGGATTTCCGTGAAATTTATTGCGTCTATAATAGATACAATCGCGCCTCATTTAGCTATTATTTTTAATACTAGTATCGAATCTGGTGTGTTTCCTGATTTAATGATGCATAATAAAGTATTACCTTTATTTAAATCTGGTAGTACATTAGACCCCGCCAAATTTAGACCTATTTCTGTACTACCAACACTAAGTAAGATTTTTGAAAAAAATATTCTTGATCAAATGTTAAATTTCTTTAATATAAATAATTTAATTCATAAAAATCAATTTGGTTTCACAAGTGGTCTCTCGACAACTGATGCCGGTGTTGAGCTGATTAAATATATCTTTAATGCATGGGAGAATTCACAGGATGCTTTGTGTATATTCTGTAACCTATCCAAGGGCATCGATTGTGTTCACCATGAAACATTAATCAGGATACATCAACACTACGGTGTAAGAAGTGATGCTCTTAAATTAATTATTTCATATTTAAGTAAGAGAACGCAAAAAGGTCTCATTAGCAATATGAGCTCTTCCAGGTCGATGGTACAAATGGGCGTACCTCAAGGCTCAATTTTCGGCCCCTTTCTGTTTCTTGAATACATTAATGACTTACCTTACATACTAGGAGATAACGATGATATAGTATTATTTGCAGATGACACTTCTTTAATTTTCAAATTAAGTCGACAATTGCTAAAATATGACGAAGTAAATAATGCTATATCTAAATTTGTATATTGGTTCAATGTTAATAATTTGCATTTCAATAGCACTAAAACGAAATGTATGAAATTCATGACTCCAAAAATCAAACAATTAAATACTAATGTAATTTTAAATGGGGAGAATCAGAGTCTTGTAGATATCACCATTTTTCTTGGAATCACACTAGACGCGAAGCTTCGATGGTGTTCCCATATATCAAAACTAGCAAGCAGACTTAGTTCTGCAGCAAATTCTTTAAAAAAGATTAGAAATCTTACAAGTGTTGAAACAGCTAGACTAGTTTACTTTAGCTTTTCCCATAGCATAATGTCGTATGGTATTTTGGTATGGGGACACGCAGCTGACACTGAAATTATATTTGTTTTACAGAAGAGGGCCATAAGAGCAATTTATGATTTAAAGCCTAAAGAGTCGCTGCGACAAAAATTTAAGGAAATTAATATATTAACTTTGGCCTCTCAATACATTTATGAAAATGTAATGTACGTACACAAAAATAAAAGTAGTTTTACAAAAATAAGTGATATTCATTCTGTAAATACTAGGAACAGACACAAGCTAGTAGTACCAGTTACTCGACTCCATCGAGTCAGTAATTCATTCTTGGGGCAATGTATACGCTTTTACAACAAAATTACAGAAAATATACAAAGCTTGACCTGCTCAAAGTTCAAAAACTTTATTGAACTAAGTTTGTATAAAAAGGGTTATTATAATGTTAAAGAAAATATGGATTTTTAAATAAAACTAATTTTACGGATTTTATCGCGTATATTAACTTTTTTTTTTTTTTTTTTTTATATTCCCGACGTTTCGGGCGCCTTCCAGCACCCGTGGTCACGGGGGACTGAGTTGTTTGACGTCCTGCTGTCATAGTTAGCCCGGCTACCTTCAGTTTTTTAATATTAATTTTTGGTTCGATTTACGCAGAATGAGCTTACAGTATCTTGAAGTCTAGCAGTGGTATACTTGGGTTTGGATTTGATTTTATTAATTATGGGATCCCAAGCAGATGGCAGCACCCATCCATCTTCTCTATTGAAATTAGGATGTTTTTTAATTTCAATAGCCTCGCGAATCATCTTTGGGAGGAATCGGTGTTCTTTTGCGAGGATTTGTGGTCTATCAAATCTAATGTAATGACGGGGACGATCCTGAACATGTTCACAAACTGCAGACTTCCCGATACGTCGGTGCTTCACGTCAGCTATATGTTCTTTAACGCGGGTTTTAATAGATCTTTTTGTTTGTCCTATGTACGAGAGACCACATTCACAATCCAGCTTGTAGACTCCTGCATCTTGTAGAGGGATATGACACTTGACGGATGGTAAAAATTGACCAATCTTCTTCAGCGGCTTGAAGTACGTTTTAATGGAAGCTCGCTTCAAGATGTAGCCAACCTTGTCTGTGACTCCTCTGACATAGGGTAGTACAGCAGGCACACGCTCGACTGTGGCTGGCTTCACTCGGTCACTGTGACGTAGGCGCGGGACCCGAAGCTTGTTGTCTTGCAGTACTTGCTCGACGTGCTGAAGCTCGGCGGCCAGATGTTTTCTGTCACAGATCCCTCGTGCTCTCTGAAACAAAGATTTTCCCACGGTAGCTAACTGTGAAGGATGATGGTGAGATTCACCATTTAAATATCGGTTGGTATGGGTATTTTTTCTGTACACAGTATGACCAATAGTGTTATCAGGATTTCGGATGACTAAAACATCTAGAAAAGCTAAAGTATTGTTTGCCTCTAACTCCATTGTGAATTGTATTTTAGGGTTTATGGAATTAAGGTGGTTTAAAAATGCAGTTACTTTGTCAGATGGTAAAATTGTGAAAGTATCGTCTACGTACCGCTTGTAGAATCTTGGATTTACAGGAGCAGTAAGAAGGGCTTTCTCCTCAAAGTCCTCCATGAATATGTCGGCGACTACGGGAGATACAGGTGAGCCCATTGCCACTCCGTCTACTTGCATGTAGAACTCTTCTTTCCACAATAAATAGCCAGATGTGAGGCAGTGTTTGAGTAATACTGCATATTCTGTAGGCATGTTGTTATCTTCTAGCTTTCTAGTAACAATTGAGATGCAGTCTTCAATAGGTAGGCATGTGAATAGTGACTGAACATCAAAACTGACCATAGTTTCATTGTCAGCGAGATGTAGGTCTTTAATCTCACTAACAAATTGGTATGAATCCTTTGTGTGTGCTCTGGTATGTCCTCTTAGTGGTGACAGTATATTTGCCAAGTGTTGAGCCAACTTATAAGTTGGTGAATCGATCTGGCTTACTATAGGACGTAGTGGAGCGTTTGGTTTGTGTATTTTCGGTAACCCATACAACCTCGGTGGTTTGGCACATGATGGTATTGTCGAATTCACGTCAAGATCTAATTTTTCGGAGTATTTCTTTATTAAATCAGTGGTTGTTTTGAGTGTATTAGTTTTAGGGTCTATTTTGACCTTTTTGTATGTACTTACGTCCGATAAAAGTTGTTGTATTTTGAAATTATACTCTGACGTGTCCATTATTACCGTAGCATTTCCTTTATCCGCGCGGAGAATCGTGAGCTCGGGTCTGTTGCGTAAGTTGTACAACGCTTTAAATTCGTCTTTCGGAAGATTTAGTTTCGGCGCTGAACTTCCACGTAACAAGGACGAAATGTCTTGACGTATAGCCTCTAAATCCTCTTTACCGATATTATTCTTAAACAGACAATCCTCAACACTACAGATAATTTCCTCGTACGGGATTTTTTGCGGCGTTATAGCAAAATTTAAGCCTTTCGACAATACTTTTATTGTAGATTCATCCAGTATTTCTTTTGACAAATTATAGACCGTGCGTTGTTTATTGTTTGCGTCTGTGGTCAACGGTTGTTGCGTTTCGTTTCTACGTTGACATGGATGTTTGGCATTTGATTTGATAGTTAATTTTTGGTATTTTTCTATTTGTTTGTCTTTGCATTCATTATATTTCGATATTTCGCGTTTGTTTAAAGTTTCAATGCAATTATTAAAATCAAATGTCGTTAAAACTGTCTTTAACTCACTGGACAAATTGTCTATGGTATTATTTATGATTTGTAAATCGAACCGTTTTTGCTGAATCACCGTTCGTAACAACTTTTTACTTGCCTGATTTAAGATCTTAGCGCTTCCTCGAATGTCCTTTTTAGTAGATATTTTGACGCACGTAGGAATGAGCTGATGGTCGCGGCACCTTTTCAGAAAATTCAATGATGTTACATATCTTGCGCGTTTGGTCATGAGATCTTCTAATCGGCGAATTTTATTTGCAATTACCAGTCCGTACTGGTTTACATAATGATTTCTTATATTTACGCGAACACTACACATTTTTAAATAAAACTAATTTTACGGATTTTATCGCGTATATTAACTTTTTTTTTTTTTTATATATTCCCGACGTTTCGGGCGCCTTCCAGCACCCGTGGTCACGGGGGACTGAGTTGTTTGACGTCCTGCTGTCATAGTTAGCCCGGCTACCTTCAGTTTTTTAATATTAATTTTTGGTTCGATTTACGCAGAATGAGCTTACAGTAAGTACAGTAGTCCGAAAAATTAAATCTTGACGTGAATTCGACAATACCATCATGTGCCAAACCACCGAGGTTGTATGAGTTACCGAAAATACACAAACCAAACGCTCCACTACGTCCTATAGTAAGCCAGATCGATTCACCAACTTATAAGTTGGCTCAACACTTGGCAAATATACTGTCACCACTAAGAGGACATACCAGAGCACACACAAAGGATTCATACCAATTTGTTAGTGAGATTAAAGACCTACATCTCGCTGACAATGAAACTATGGTCAGTTTTGATGTTCAGTCACTATTCACATGCCTACCTATTGAAGACTGCATCTCAATTGTTACTAGAAAGCTAGAAGATAACAACATGCCTACAGAATATGCAGTATTACTCAAACACTGCCTCACATCTGGCTATTTATTGTGGAAAGAAGAGTTCTACATGCAAGTAGACGGAGTGGCAATGGGCTCACCTGTATCTCCCGTAGTCGCCGACATATTCATGGAGGACTTTGAGGAGAAAGCCCTTCTTACTGCTCCTGTAAATCCAAGATTCTACAAGCGGTACGTAGACGATACTTTCACAATTTTACCATCTGACAAAGTAACTGCATTTTTAAACCACCTTAATTCCATAAACCCTAAAATACAATTCACAATGGAGTTAGAGGCAAACAATACTTTAGCTTTTCTAGATGTTTTAGTCATCCGAAATCCTGATAACACTATTGGTCATACTGTGTACAGAAAAAATACCCATACCAACCGATATTTAAATGGTGAATCTCACCATCATCCTTCACAGTTAGCTACCGTGGGAAAATCTTTGTTTCAGAGAGCACGAGGGATCTGTGACAGAAAACATCTGGCCGCCGAGCTTCAGCACGTCGAGCAAGTACTGCAAGACAACAAGCTTCGGGTCCCGCGCCTACGTCACAGTGACCGAGTGAAGCCAGCCACAGTCGAGCGTGTGCCTGCTGTACTACCCTATGTCAGAGGAGTCACAGACAAGGTTGGCTACATCTTGAAGCGAGCTTCCATTAAAACGTACTTCAAGCCGCTGAAGAAGATTGGTCAATTTTTACCATCCGTCAAGTGTCATATCCCTCTACAAGATGCAGGAGTCTACAAGCTGGATTGTGAATGTGGTCTCTCGTACATAGGACAAACAAAAAGATCTATTAAAACCCGCGTTAAAGAACATATAGCTGACGTGAAGCACCGACGTATCGGGAAGTCTGCAGTTTGTGAACATGTTCAGGATCGTCCCCGTCATTACATTAGATTTGATAGACCACAAATCCTCGCAAAAGAACACCGATTCCTCCCAAGGATGATTCGCGAGGCTATTGAAATTAAAAAACATCCTAATTTCAATAGAGAAGATGGATGGGTGCTGCCATCTGCTTGGGATCCCATAATTAATAAAATCAAATCCAAACCCAAGTATACCACTGCTAGACTTCAAGATACTGTAAGCTCATTCTGCGTAAATCGAACCAAAAATTAATATTAAAAAACTGAAGGTAGCCGGGCTAACTATGACAGCAGGACGTCAAACAACTCAGTCCCCCGTGACCACGGGTGCTGGAAGGCGCCCGAAACGTCGGGAATATAAAAAAAAAAAAAAAAAAAAAAAAGTTAATATACGCGATAAAATCCGTAAAATTAGTTTTATTTAAAAATGTGTAGTGTTCGCGTAAATATAAGAAATCATTATGAAAATATGGATGATAATAACCCCTAGAAATGAGTTGATCGCTACCAAACTACTTCCTATTTGTTGTGTTGTTAATATGTGTAACAAACATGATTGTAAACTGTTATTTTCAAAAAAAAACGTCCCACTGGGTTTCTTGCTGGTTCTTCCCAGTTCAGAGGGTTTTTTTTCAAACCAGTGGTAATGAAACAAAAGAGTGACTTTCAATAAGTATTAATTATAATCTATGTTGAATAAAAAAGTTTCTGTTTCTGTATCATTGCTGAGATGGTTGTAGCGCGTATTGACGAATTCCACAAGATTTCATTCCTCAGTGGAATTCACCATGTTATTTTTCACCGCCAAACGTTCCATAAATCAGCATTTAAAATTGCAATTAAGAACTTCATTGGAGTTGGCGGGGATTGAACTCGGTTTGCTCGAGAACTATGAAACTGCTGTGGCTGCGATGTCTCGCGCAACAAGCAAAATAGACCGAAGCCTAAATCACGCTACCAAAGTTTTGAAGTACTGCGCTATATTCATTTATATAGCTGTTCATACAGCTCTGTACTAACACACGAATGTTGGTCTCCCCAAGGCTAAACCCCTTGCCCGGCGGGAGATCTCCTCTTTTCCTCCACGGCAAAACTGCAAATCGTCTTCTCACTACTGTCCACTATCACGGCTCATCATTTCATTTTCAACCAACTATGCTTAATTTTTTTTTGGTGACTGTAAAAAAGGACAATTAAAATTATGCGTTTCATCCAATTTTCTCGGTTTAAAATTATACCTCAGGCAGTTATGTTAAAATACAAATCCGCTTATAAATAAGTCAATTATGCAAAGCTGGGACTTGGGTTTTGTTAAAATATTTCTCAAATCGGAGCAAAAGTAGTCTTTATTATACAAATTATTTTAAAGATAATAATTTATGTGAAATATTTGCTTATTTTAACAATTGAAATTTTGGTACATATTATGTACTGTTACCGTATCGTCTTACCCTATCAAAAGTCCACTGCTGAACATAGGCCTTCCCCATAGATTGCCTCATAGGGGGATATATTCCATAGTTGCCATGTTTGGAAAAGCGGTTGGCAATAGCATTATTTTATTTTTTAGTTATCCTTAAAAATACGCTTCTTCTCGTCTCCTGGTTTGTTTCCTTCTATCTGTCTTGCGTCACCAACGGGATGAAATTAAAAAAAAAAGTTACCTCCACACTAGGGTTTTCACTTGTATTTTGTACATGGAGTAGTGGATATTTTTACATCGCCACAAAAATGTCGCGGTAGAATAGCATAACCATTATTTATAACATGCTTTTAACACGCTTTTATTATACGTTTGACCTGTATATATACATATGTATAACTAGCTGTTCCCCGCGACTTCACTCACGTGTTAGGGTTTTTATGTTTTTGCGCGGAACTCTTCTTCTTTTTCTAAAATAAAAGTAGCCTAAGTTACTCCTTATGAAATCAGCTACCTGCCGGTGAAAGTCTTGTTAAAATCAGTCCAGCCATTTAGGATATTAGCCGGAACAAACAGACAGACAGACAAAAATTTTAATAATTGTATTTTAGTTATAAGTACCGTATTTGCTTTCATATGCATTAAGTAAAAAACTTTAATTTTGACATTACAAACAGACACTTGAATTTTATTTATTTGTATAGATTTTAATGAAGTTTTACAATTCTGTTTATACCCACACATAAATATAAAATTTATTGACTAACTTATAATATGACAAACTCATTATACTCTACCATAAGGCGAAGCTAAGGGTAGCAAGTAAATTTAAACCATCTTTTATATAGTTAACATAAAACAGTGTTAAGTAAATTTAAATTCATCTCCCTTCGTCGTCATTATCATTACAGCTCTTCACAAGTCCACTGCTGAACACAAGCCTCACCAAGGAATGCCACAAAGCACGATCCTGAGACACTTGTTTCCATCGACTTCCTGCAAGTCTTACCAGGTAATTCCCCCATCCGGTAGAGGGCCACCCTACACATCGTCAACCGGTATGAGGCTGCCACTCGAGAACCTTTCTTCCTCATCGTTCATCGGTTCTTTGAGTTATGGCTACGTCGGTTACTCAGGATCTATTACGGATGTCCTCGTTTTTAATTCTATCACGCAGAGAAACGCCGAGTATAGCCCTCTCCATATATATCCTTGTCTTATACCTCTCTGCAGTGTGATAGGTTTCGTACTCTGGTTCTGTATTTGGATAGCCATCGTAGCCCTACTGTACAAACACTTCAGCACTTTGATACTGAAAGTCAACTTGGCACCGCTGAAGGGACTGCAGCACCGCCCAAATTTCGACGGAAACAAAGGCTTTCTCATAGTCCACATACGCAAGACATAGTGACAAACTGTACCTCTCGGTCTTCTGTACAATTTGTCGAAGGGTATGTATGTGGTCAATGCTATTAAAGCTTTTTCGGATACTGGCTCTTTTGGAAGGCTGGAAGTCGTCGAGTCTGTCTGCGAGACAATTCGTAATGACTCTCGAAAACAGAACGAAGACGCGGCTCAGAAAGGAATTCGGTCTGTAGTTCTTCAAGAGAGCATTGTCGCTTTTATTGAAAAACAAGACCACCGCACTTTTGCTCGACGCCTCCAGAGTAGTAGGACGGAATTAAAGAGCTTCTGAAAGACTTCAAGTACCGGTTTTCCACCCGCTTTTAGAAGCTCCGCTGTAATTCCATTCTCACCTGGGGCCTTGTCGTTTTTAAGGTGCTGGACAGCCATTATAATCTCGTTCAGGCTGATGTCCGGGATATCATCGGAATAGTGTCAGATAAGGCTAGCTTTTGGATCGTTACTCACACTTGCTTGTGGCTCCAACGATGACGTGTACGGATGCCCATAGAAACCCTCAATCTCACTCAAAATCTCATGTGTCCCGGAAACCATGCTGCCACAGTCACATTCGTTCTTCAGCTTCGACCGTTGGCTCTTTCTAGCAGACAGATTTCAGGCAAAGACTTTGGATCCCTGGTTTTGCTCGATCGCTTCTTCAATACTAGCAGTATAAAAGTTGCATAAGTCCTGCCGCATTCATTTGGAGATCGGGTCTTGAAAAACTTAACTCCAAGCGCATGGACAGTTTCTACGAGCTTGTAATTCATATTGTCCACTGCATTGCAATCTTCTAGACACTTAAAACGGTGTTTTAACTCGATTTGAAAAGTTTCGCGACTTTGGATTAGAGCACGAGGGGGACGAAGCCTTGACTTCATTAGACGAGACCTCTCAAAGTTAACGTTTAGGTTCAGCGTTATCATCCTCGCAATTACTGAGACATCACTAAATATTTGCCGTCTAGTCGTCATAATGAAGTCAATATCATTTTTTGTTACAATAATTGTGTTTTATTTTAATAAAACCTACACATGAAACATGTTATGTAATCATATTGAAATTAGTTATCTGATTAAAAAGTTACGTTAATTATCTGATTAAAAAGTTACGTGATTAAAAAGAAACGTGGAAGGTACGCGCACGAATTGAATTGCAGGAAGGCAACTGGAGAGTCAATCAGCGCGTGCGAACGATACACACGAGCGAATCAGTGTGACTTATGCGCAATAAGCCAATCAGCGCGACTTACGAGTATGAGCAAAAACGGTCACCGCTAGACTTTCGTGCCGCTACTTATACGAAGAATTGGCCGCAACATAGTGTGGAATATATTAGTACCGTAGTCCCCGTTTAGAAGTATAATATAGAAGAGAAAGACAGAGGTCTTTGATATTTGTTAGCTTATTACCATAAAGAACATTACAAGATCTGTACCCGAGTGGGCGTTGTGGCCGAGCTATGTTGTAAAAAGTCCGAAATGAATTTGAAGCCAAGCGTTACCTACCAGATAGGAGAGTGCAAAGTTTACCGGGTCATCTAGTAATACGAGTACATAATCATTTTCATAGGTCCATTTCGTTCCACGTATATCGTAAGAGATGTTATAATGATCTCGTCAACGTCAACGTCAAAGGTGGCAGGTGGATCGGCTCTGTAGCAGAAGTTTTACACAATTTTCGCTGCTCCACTTTTATATTTATAGACTAAGGGTGACCACAAAGCACATAACCCATCTAATGGTGAGTACTGTCTGTGTACTACACATAGACATTTATATCTAGACTCAATTAAGAATCAAAATGCAGATGCGTTGTCACCCCTGAAGACTAATATGGAATGTCTCGTTTCCAGCAAAAATGGTCTCCGGTTCTCTTCATTGACCGTATAAAACGCAACAGTATTAAACGGCTATTTTATGCTGTTATTTTGAGAGCATGGTCCTACACCAGTTAAGCCGACCTATTCGTGCTACAGTCATAATATAGCTGCAGCGTAGCTACCACGTCGCCATATTGGGTATTTTATATATTGGTTATACCGCTACCTGTCGGAGGCCATGTGGTCTTTCTTAAATTCTAATAATAATTAATGTCGTAATGACATCAACAGAAACAGAAACTTTTTTATTCAAAATAGATTATAAATAATACTTATTGAAAGTCACTCTTTTGTTTAAAGCGTCATTAGGCTACTGACGCGAACTCGAAAGGTCATGGGTTCGAATCCGCCATTCGAATACTGTCATAAACCACTTCTAACACAAGCATTTTAAGCTTACCAGAAGTGGTTGAAGGGAATATTAGTAATGTTTAATAGCATCACTAGTATGTTTATTTTTAAATTACCACTGGTTCGGAAAAGACCTCTGTCCTGGGAAGAACCAGCAAGAAAGTCAGCAGGACTTTAAAAAAAAATAACAGCTTACAATGTATGTTACACAATTAGCAACACAAAACAAATTAGAAATAGCTTGGTAGCGATCACCTCAATCCCATTTCCCAAGGGTTATTTACATCCATAAATTCCTTAAAGATAAAGATACATTTATTGCATAACTGTGTACAATATGATCTTAATACAAAAACATAGTTTTAGGCTCAACAGTCCACCCATGTCGGATATGCGACAAGGAAAAAATAAATTTAAAATTAACTACTTACTAACATTACATTTACAAAAAACTCATTGAGATTGTAAAAACATTTTCAATTACCAATTTACTTAACTTTGTTTTGAACATCATCATCATCATCATTACAGCCTTTCATAAGTCCACTGCTGAACATAGACCTCCCCCAAGAAATGCCACAAAGCACGGTCCTAAGCCACCTGCATCCTTCGACTTCCTGCATGTCTTACCAGGTCGTCACTCCATCTAGTGGGGGGTCACCTAACCCTTTACCTACCGGTACGAGGCTGCCACTCGAGAAACTTTCTTCCCCACCGGTTGTCGGTTCTTCGTGCTATATGGCCGGCCCACTGCCACTTCAACTTATTAATCCGTTGGGCTATGTCGGCTACTCTGGTTCTACTGCAGATATCCTCATTTCTAAGTTTATCACGCAGAGAAACCCCGAGCATAGCCCTCTCCAAAGCTTGCTGAGCGACCTTGAGCTTCCTCATACGGCCAACAGTGAAGGACCACGTCTCTGATCCGTATGTAATTACTGGCAACACGCACTGGTTGTACAGTTTCGTTTTCAGGTTTTGAGGTATGTCTAACGAGAAGATGTGTCGTAGTTTTCCGAACGCTGCCCAGCCGAGTTGATTCCGTCGATTGACCTCTCGGCTGAAGTTGGACTTACCTAATCGGACTATTTGTCCCAGATAAACATACTCATCAACAACTTCGAGCTTAGTGTTCCCAACAACTACCGGCATAGGTGTCACATGGACGTTAAACATGATTTTTGTTTTGTCCATATTCATCTTAAGACCTATCCGTTGGGAGACACTATTGAGGTCATTGAGCTTAGTGCTTAGGTCCTCCAGTGATTCTGCCATAAGGACTATATCGTCGGCAAATCGAAGGTGAGTGATGTACTCGCCATTGATGTTGATACCGTATCCTTTCCAGTCCAGAAGCTTGAAAACGTCTTCCAATGCAGCGGTGAAGAGTTTCGGGGATATGACGTCACCCTGTCTTACACCTCTCTGCAGATGGATAGGTTTCGTACTCTGATTCTGTACTCGGATAGCTATCGTAGCTCTACTGTACAAACACTTTAGCACTTTGATATACCGACAGTCAACTTGGCACCGCTGGAGGGACAGTAGCACCGCCCAAATTTCGACGGAATCAAAAGCTATCTCATAGTCCACTTGCGCCAGACATAGTTGCAAATTGTACGCCTCGGACTTCTGTACAATTTGCCGAAGAGTGTGTATGTGGTCCATGGTACTAAAGCCTTTTCATAAACTGGCTTGTTCGGGAGGCTTGAAGTCGTTAAGTTTGCGTGCGAGACGATTCGTAATGACTCTCGAAAACAGCACGTAGACGCGGCTCAGAAGGGGAATCGGTCTGTAGTTCTTCAAAAGAGCGTTGTCGCCTTTATTGAAAAACAAGACCACCGCACTTTTGCTCGACGCCTCCAGAGTAGTAGGACGGAATTAAAGAGCTTCTGAAAGACTTCAAGTACCGGTTTTCCACCCGCTTTTAGAAGCTCCGCTGTAATTCCATTCTCACCTGGGGCCTTGTCGTTTTTAAGGTGCTGGACAGCCATTATAATCTCGTTCAGGCTGATGTCCGGGATATCATCGGAATAGTGTCAGATAAGGCTAGCTTTTGGATCGTTACTCACACTTGCTTGTGGCTCCAACGATGACGTGTACGGATGCCCATAGAAACCCTCAATCTCACTCAAAATCTCAGGTGTCCCGGAAACCATGCTGCCACAGTCACATTCGTTCTTCAGCTTCGACCGTTGGCTCTTTCTAGCAGACAGATTTCAGGCAAAGACTTTGGATCCCTGGTTTTGCTCGATCGCTTCTTCAATACTAGCAGTATAAAAGTTGCATAAGTCCTGCCGCATTCATTTGGAGATCGGGTCTTGAAAAACTTAACTCCAAGCGCATGGACAGTTTCTACGAGCTTGTAATTCATATTGTCCACTGCATTGCAATCTTCTAGACACTTAAAACGGTGTTTTAACTCGATTTGAAAAGTTTCGCGACTTTGGATTAGAGCACGAGGGGGACGAAGCCTTGACTTCATTAGACGAGACCTCTCAAAGTTAACGTTTAGGTTCAGCGTTATCATCCTCGCAATTACTGAGACATCACTAAATATTTGCCGTCTAGTCGTCATAATGAAGTCAATATCATTTTTTGTTACAATAATTGTGTTTTATTTTAATAAAACCTACACATGAAACATGTTATGTAATCATATTGAAATTAGTTATCTGATTAAAAAGTTACGTTTATTATCTGATTAAAAAGTTACGTGATTAAAAAGAAACGTGGAAGGTACGCGCACGAATTGAATTGCAGGAAGGCAACTGGAGAGTCAATCAGCGCGTGCGAACGATACACACGAGCGAATCAGTGTGACTTATGCGCAATAAGCCAATCAGCGCGACTTACGAGTATGAGCAAAAACGGTCACCGCTAGACTTTCGTGCCGCTACTTATACGAAGAATTGGCCGCAACATAGTGTGGAATATATTAGTACCGTAGTCCCCGTTTAGAAGTATAATATAGAAGAGAAAGACAGATGTCTTTGATATTTGTTAGCTTATTACCATAAAGAACATTACAAGATCTGTACCCGAGTGGGCGTTGTGGCCGAGCTATGTTGTAAAAAGTCCGAAATGAATTTGAAGCCAAGCGTTACCTACCAGATAGGAGAGTGCAAAGTTTACCGGGTCATCTAGTAATACGAGTACATAATCATTTTCATAGGTCCATTTCGTTCCACGTATATCGTAAGAGATGTTATAATGATCTCGTCAACGTCAACGTCAAAGGTGGCAGGTGGATCGGCTCTGTAGCAGAAGTTTTGCACAATTTTCGCTGCTCCACTTTTATATTTATAGACTAAGGGTGACCACAAAGCACATAACCCATCTAATGGTGAGTACTGTCTGTGTACTACACATAGACATTTATATCTAGACTCAATTAAGAATCAAAATGCAGATGCGTTGTCACCCCTGAAGACTAATATGGAATGTCTCGTTTCCAGCAAAAATGGTCTCCGGTTCTCTTCATTGACCGTATAAAACGCAACAGTATTAAACGGCTATTTTATGCTGTTATTTTGAGAGCATGGTCCTACACCAGTTAAGCCGACCTATTCGTGCTACAGTCATAATATAGCTGCAGCGTAGCTACCACGTCGCCATATTGGGTATTTTATATATTGGTTATACCGCTACCTGTCGGAGGCCATGTGGTCTTTCTTAAATTCTAATAATAATTAATGTCGTAATGACATCAACAGAAACAGAAACTTTTTTATTCAAAATAGATTATAAATAATACTTATTGAAAGTCACTCTTTTGTTTAAAGCGTCATTAGGCTACTGACGCAAACTCGAAAGGTCATGGGTTCGAATCCGCCATTCGAATACTGTCATAAACCACTTCTAACACAAGCATTTTAAGCTTACCAGAAGTGGTTGAAGGGAATATTAGTAATGTTTAATAGCATCACTAGTATGTTTATTTTTAAATTACCACTGGTTCGGAAAAGACCTCTGTCCTGGGAAGAACCAGCAAGAAAGTCAGCAGGACTTTAAAAAAAAATAACAGCTTACAATGTATGTTACACAATTAGCAACACAAAACAAATTAGAAATAGCTTGGTAGCGATCACCTCAATCCCATTTCCCAAGGGTTATTTACATCCATAAATTCCTTAAAGATAAAGATACATTTATTGCATAACTGTGTACAATATGATCTTAATACAAAAACATAGTTTTAGGCTCAACAGTCCACCCATGTCGGATATGCGACAAGGAAAAAATAAATTTAAAATTAACTACTTACTAACATTACATTTACAAAAAACTCATTGAGATTGTAAAAACATTTTCAATTACCAATTTACTTAACTTTGTTTTGAACATCATCATCATCATCATTACAGCCTTTCATAAGTCCACTGCTGAACATAGACCTCCCCCAAGAAATGCCACAAAGCACGGTCCTAAGCCACCTGCATCCTTCGACTTCCTGCATGTCTTACCAGGTCGTCACTCCATCTAGTGGGGGGTCACCTAACCCTTTACCTACCGGTACGAGGCTGCCACTCGAGAAACTTTCTTCCCCACCGGTTGTCGGTTCTTCGTGCTATATGGCCGGCCCACTGCCACTTCAACTTATTAATCCGTTGGGCTATGTCGGCTACTCTGGTTCTACTGCAGATATCCTCATTTCTAAGTTTATCACGCAGAGAAACCCCGAGCATAGCCCTCTCCAAAGCTTGCTGAGCGACCTTGAGCTTCCTCATACGGCCAACAGTGAAGGACCACGTCTCTGATCCGTATGTAATTACTGGCAACACGCACTGGTTGTACAGTTTCGTTTTCAGGTTTTGAGGTATGTCTAACGAGAAGATGTGTCGTAGTTTTCCGAACGCTGCCCAGCCGAGTTGATTCCGTCGATTGACCTCTCGGCTGAAGTTGGACTTACCTAATCGGACTATTTGTCCCAGATAAACATACTCATCAACAACTTCGAGCTTAGTGTTCCCAACAACTACCGGCATAGGTGTCACATGGACGTTAAACATGATTTTTGTTTTGTCCATATTCATCTTAAGACCTATCCGTTGGGAGACACTATTGAGGTCATTGAGCTTAGTGCTTAGGTCCTCCAGCGATTCTGCCCTAAGGACTATATCGTCGGCAAATCGAAGGTGAGTGATGTACTCGCCATTGATGTTGATACCGTATCCTTTCCAGTCCAGAAGCTTGAAAACATCTTCCAATGCAGCGGTGAAGAGTTTCGGGGATATGACGTCACCCTGTCTTACACCTCTCTGCAGATGGATAGGTTTCGTACTCTGATTCTGTACTCGGATAGCTATCGTAGCTCTACTGTACAAACACTTTAGCACTTTGATATACCGACAGTCAACTTGGCACCGCTGAAGGGACAGCAGCACCGCCCAAATTTCGACGGAATCAAAAGCTATCTCATAGTCCACTTGCGCCAGACATAGTTGCAAATTGTACGCCTCGGACTTCTGTACAATTTGCCGAAGAGTGTGTATGTGGTCCATGGTACTAAAGCCTTTTCATAAACTGGCTTGTTCGGGAGGCTTGAAGTCGTTAAGTTTGCGTGCGAGACGATTCGTAATGACTCTCGAAAACAGCACGTAGACGCGGCTCAGAAGGGGAATCGGTCTGTAGTTCTTCAAAAGAGCGTTGTCGCCTTTATTGAAGAACAAGACCACCGCACTTCTGCTCCACGCCTCCGGTGTAATGCCACCATGGAGGACGGAATTAAAGAGCTTCTGAAGGACTTCAAGTACCGGTTTTCCACCCGCTTTCAGAAGCTCCGCTGTAACTCCATCCTCGCCCGGGGACTTGCCGTTTTTAAGGTGCTGGAGAGCCATTCTCGGTCAGACTGACGTCCGGGATATCTTCGGAATAGTGTCGGATAAGACTCGCTCTTGGATCGTTACTCACACTTTCCTGTGGCTCCACCGATGACGTGTACAGCTGCCTATAGAACCTCCCCATCTCACTCAAAATCTCAGGTGTCCCGGAAACGATGCTGCCACATTCGGTCTTTAGCTTTGACAGTTGGCTCTTTCTGGCAGGCAGATCCCTGGCAAAGACTTTGGAGCCTTGGTTCAGCTCGATCGCTTCTTCAATACAAGCTGTATTGAAGTTGCGTAAGTCCCGCCGCATGCATTTACAGATCTGTCTGTTCAGTTGCCTGTATGCTGTTAAATCTGTTGAAGAATGTAGCTTCATCTTCCGTCTAACAGCCATGAGATTAAGAGTGTGATCGGAGAGTTTTTGTGTTTTTCTGCGGCGGGTCTTGCAAACTTAGCTCCGACCGCTTGGACAGTTTCCACGAGCTTGTCGTTCATATCGTCCACTTCATTGCAGTTTTCTAGGCACTGAAAACGGTTTTGTAGCTCGAGCTGAAAGGTTTCGTGACTTTGGATTAGAGCACGAGGGGGACAGAGCGTTGACTTCATTAGACGTGACCTCTCCAACTTAACGTTTAGGTTCAGTGTGACTCTAACTATTCGGTGATCGCTACCAGTTTTCACCCTCGCGATTACGGAAACATCACTGAACAGTTGTCTTCTAGTCGTCATAATGAAGTCAATCTCATTTTTTGTTGAACCATCGGGGCTCGACCAGGTCCACTTCCTGTGGAGCCGCTTCTGGAAGAAAGAGTTCATCATAAAGAGTCCCTCTTTCTGCATAAAGTCAGCCAGCTGCTGGCCCCTTGGGTTCCATTGCCCTATTCCAAATTTCCCTAGTTTCAGTTCACCGTTCTCTCTTGTGCCTAGTTTTGCATTGAAGTCTCCATTCAATAACACCGTAAAGTGGGTTTTGGAGGAATGCATGGCTCTAGAAATATCTTCATACATTTCCTCCACCTCCTCATCGGGATGTGCCGAAGTTGGTGCGTAAACCTGTATGACCTTCAGCGAATACCGTTTGGTGATTCTGAGTATAAGGTACGCAACCCTCGTCGACACACTCTCAATCTTTACAACGTTGTTAACGAGAGACTTGTGGACGATAAATCCGACACCTCCTTGGGACAGATGGTCGCCCTCCCGGTGATAGAGCAAGTTGCCGGATTCGAGGATTACCGTGTCCTCCCCCTCTCTTCGGACTTCCGATAATCCTATAATATGCCAGCGCAACTTGTCTATCTCTTCTTCCAGCTCCATGATCTTCTCGTCAGTCCTCAGGGTGCATGCGTTGTATGTTGCCAGGTCGAGTCGTCTTAGGTGGCAACCGAACCTCCACCGGAGATTCTTAGCACCACCTGCCCCGCCGTTACCATGGTCGCCACCGTAGCCAGGAATAGTGGGGCCGCCGGGATCTCTTTGTTACTCCCATAATTGGGGGGTATTTGCCATAATTGCCACGCTTGGCGAGCGGGTTGGCAACCGCAGTTTTTTATTGTAATTTTGTTGTTATCAGGAAGATGCTGCTGCCTATCTCCTGCCTGTTTCCCTTTTCGCCTTTTACGACACCCACGGGAAGATATGGGGTAGTGGATATTCTTAACCGCCACTACACGGCAAACATATTTCCATTTAATTGTTTAATAGCTAGTGGTAACTGGTTTTATACACGGATAGCGGTAATATAGGTACTTTTATAATAAATCATATTTCTAATAACAGATAAGTTTATATCATATTTATATTATTTGCGAATGTTTTTCTTTAGATTAGATTTCAAATTAAAATATTGCATGTTGTTTTTTACAAATAGCCATAATTTCAGGATTCCAAGTCCAAAGAAGATTCCAGTCAGTGTTAGGAAACCCTTCGTTCTGTAAATATCTCTTAACGATTCGGTACTATGCATGTTATATAGGTATATTGTTCTAAACATTTTTTTCTCGCGAACGAATATGGATTATATGTCTGTTGAGTTTCCCAAGTATATGATGCCGTAAGTTAGGAGTGGATAAACGCTTCCAAAATAGGCATTTCTAGTGACACTTAATATCGTAGTAAACCTTTTTATTAAAAACTGATTAAGTTTTTGAACTAAGTTTGGATTTTTTTTGTGATTTTGTTGTAAAAGTGTATACATCGCCCCAAGAATGAATTACTGACTCGGTGGAGTCGAGTAACTGGTACTACTAGCTTGTGTCTGTTCCTAGTATTTACGGAATCAACATCACTTATTTTTGTTAAAATACTTTTATTTTTGTGTACGTACAAAAATAAAAGTATGCCTTTTGGTCTTTTAATACATTTTATTTGAATGTATTAAGAGGCCAAAGTTAATACATTAATTACCTTAAATTTTTGTCTGAGCGACTCTTTAGGTTTTAAATTATATTATAGATTGCTCTTTTAGCCATCTCTGTTATAACAATAAACATAACATGACACTTACTTCTTTTATAATATCTAAGTTATTTCTGCCGCCAAATAGCAGTGTTTGTACTTCTATGCTCCGGTTTTTTTTTTTTATAGGAGAGGGGGCAAACGAGAATGCGGCTCACCTGATGGTAAGTGACTACCGCCGCCCATGAACAACTGCAACACCAGGGGAATCGCAGATGCGTTGCCGGCCTTTTAAAAAGGAGTAGGCTCTTTTCTTGTAGGTCCCTAAGTCGTATCCGTCCGTAAAAATCGCTGATGGTAATCGATTCCACAAGAAGTCGTGCGAGGAAGAAAACATCTTCTAAATCGCACAGTGGTGGACCGCCAATCATCCAGATGGTGTGGATGGTATCGTGAGTTCTGCCGCGATGTGCGTTCGTGAAATTTGGCGGCAGAGATTAATCCGAACAATTCCTCAGAGCACTCCTCGTGGTAAATTTGAAAGAAGATGCAAAGGGATGCAGTGCCAATGAATCGAGCCGATCGGAAAGGACTCGGTCGTCGACGATTCGAGCCGCTCTGCGCTGGATGCGGTCAATTGGAAGGAGCTGGCACTGGGGAGCTCCTGCCCAGAGATGGGAACAGTATTCCATGTGAGGTCGAACCTGCGCCTTGCAGGCGGTGTGCCGGCATGAAATACTGTACCGCTCTGCTGAGCACGCCAAGCTTTTTAGAGGCCAATTTGGCCTTCTCTTCCAAGTGACCACGAAATTGCACGTCACTCGATATGTCGACTCCGAGGATTCCGATACTGGCTGAGGCGAGAAGAGGAGTGCCTTGAAACTGAGGAGATACGAAACTAGTACATAATTAAAGTTAATGGGTGATTTTTATATCTAAGTAACTACATATTAACTAATAAAAATCAAGTTATTTTATTTCCTCAGTGGTGGCACGTGATGTCATCCATAAATAATTTACTTACTTTGTTAATGCGGTTACACGTGACGTGATGTTACCCAGAAAGTTAAGAACTAATAATCGGGATTGTTTCTTTTATTAATGTCTGAATATATTATATACCATTATTTCCTCAGTGGTGGCACGTGATGTCATCCGGAAATAATTTACTTACTTTCTTAATGTGGTTACACGTGATGTTACTCAAAAAGTGAAGAGCTAATAATTGGGATTGATTCGTTTATTATTTTCTGAATATATTATATACCATTATTTCCTCATTGGTGGCACGTGATGTCATCTGGAAATAATTTACTTACTTTCTTAATGTGGTTACACGTTATGTTACCCAGAAAGTGGAGTGCTAATAATTGGCATTGTTTTGCTTATTATTTTCTGAATATATTATATACAATTATTTCCTCAGTGGTGGCACGTGATGTCATCCGGAAATATAAAACTTGCTTTCTTAATGTGGTTACACGTGATGTCACCCAGAAAGTGGAGTGCTAATAATTGGCACTGTTTTGCTTATTATTTTCTGAATATACTATATACAATTATTTCCTCAGTGGTGGCACGTGATGTCATCCGGAAATATAAAACTTGCTTTCTTAATGTGGTGACACGTGATGTTATCCAGAAAGTAAATAATAAACTGTTTCAACCTTGTTTTATAAGATTCTGAATATAACTCTTGTAACTACTGTCTTACTCCCCGCGGTATCGTGTCAAGAACGCTGGCTGCGTTTCCCCGCTGAATAGCTTAGCCTTTGAGCGAGGAAAGAACCAGCCCTCTTATCACCAGCAGCAATGACCAGCCGCGGATGGAGTTCCTTTAGGAACTGCACCGCACGTGGACCCCACGGACCGATAGTCTCTACAGCAAATGGCACAAATATGTAGTCATCTCTCAGAGACTCATATTTGCGCAACTTACTCAGTTCAGCTGCCTCTGATGCCGCCCCGGCAACGTGGTACCCCTGAGATGAGAGGCCGCCAGAGTGTCTACGCAAGCATCCCATACTAGCGCTTTACCTCTCTCCCAAGGGACCAATGTCATACAGTCGGGTCTCCTGCCATCGTCTCTAAATATTCCACAAGGCTCTAAAACCGAGGGAACATTTATAGAGGCAAGAGCCCTTCAGATGACATCGTTCAAAGAACTGTGTCGTGAAAACCTACCAGCGCTTTTCTTACATGAAAGTCCGTGAAGCCCAAACTTGACGACGCTGCTACCACAGGGGCACTGATGGGGTTGACAAATCGCCGCTCCTAGTCGGATTCCTACGGTAATACGCAAGCTTTCCCTATCAAGTAATGTGCCGAGATTACTTGATGGTAAAGCGTGTAACCAGTGACTAGATTCCTTAGTCGAAACAGCTAGAAGGCGTGCCTTATCTTGGTCACTATGGAAATTATGAAACAAATCCTTCTGCACGCCCTGTACCAACGAAATATCCCACTGTTTTTGTTGGTTAACTTCCAGTGGAATATTTCACTAGGACAGAGCGTTTGCCATGTTTGCCCTGCCTCCGTAGTAAAGCATAGGTCTACTTTATTATTTAAAATTATGTTACATAAGTCACTGACACTGAGCACGGAAGCAAGGAAAGCAGGCAATGCAACGCTAGAAAGATTTCTCACACCAATGCCACCAAATTTTATAGGTAAAGTAGCTTGAGTCCGGGCTGTTGTATTTAAAGTTAAATTTAGAATTTTTCTATAGCTATTTTAAGATTATTATCAATATCTTGTAAAATATCTGAACATTTCCAGACTGGACTCGAGCGGAGTAAGTATGTAAATCTAGGTACAAGAAGACAATATTTTAAAATAATAAGAGCTATGTGGGGGTTTAATTTATACAATTTATCAACGTGGTTTAATAACTGATCAAATTTTGTTTTTAAAACAGGTTTAATACTATCGAAAAACAACGGGGCACCTAGCAGGTATAGTTATTCCGTATTGACAGTTTTTATTCCTGGACAAATATGATTAAAATTTTGAATTAAAGTATCTCTGTGAAAAGTAGATAAATTATTGGAAAAAATATTTCACATTTATTGCTATTTGGTTCAAGGCCAATATTTTTAAAATTTCGAAAAATATGAGTAAGATCGCTGAGGACGTCATCTGCTCTACCTCCCAGTGTACCGTCGTCTAGGTACCAGACATTCAGCTTGGATTTCAAATTTGAAATAATGGGTTGAATTTTCAAACTGAAAAGTGCTGGACCCAGTGGGTCACCCTGCTGAACACCGACAGCAGAATCGATAATATGGTTTTCGTAAAACAAGTTAGTATTTTGACTATAACATTGCCAAACGTAATGATAAATTTCGGGGGTATTGTTAGCCACTTCTTTCAGCAAGGTTACCCTATCGATAGAGTTAAAAGCATTCCTTAGGTCAACCTTCACAAGAACATCTGCATCAGAGTTTGTTAAAAATGTACGCACTGAATGTACCGCCGCCTCACAGCCACCTCTAGTACCAAAACCTAGTTGAGTAGGCTGAAATTTGGTCTTAAGGTTAGAGATTATGTACCTGCAAGCTAATTTTGAAGTTAAGCGTCGAAATGTGGAACCAACGGCAATTGGACGGATACCGTTATCCTTTTTTTTGAAGGCACATAATCTTGCCCCATATAAGAATGGAATGAAATTTGGATTAATATTACCAGAAAGCATAAAATTACATAATTTTGTAATGTCTTTAAGAAGTATTCCGCCGGCGTCACCGGCAGAAGCGCTTACAAGATCTTTAAGATGTTGAGGCGTAATTCCGTCAATTCCGCCAGCAGAGCCATTCGAAAATGACATAATTGCTTCTAAAGTGTCTTTTTCCGTAATTTGTAAAGGTTGCATAGAAGTCTTGGGAGGCAGCGGTAAACCCTGAGACGGTTTGATCGAAGGATGCTTTTGACGAAGGCTTTCAAGAGTTTCGACATTATGAGGAGCCAGGATGTCGTCTGAGGATAAAATACGGGATCCATTTTTTAAGTCGCCATCCATTACTTTCGACTCAACTACTTTTTTTAAATCAAATTTAGGACGTGGTCGAGATAAATGAGTATTAATTGGGTAATCTAAATTGTGAAAAGATATCTCTTTTAGTTGAGACGTAATTGATTTATTTATTGTTTTATCAAAATGAAAATGGGAATACGCGAAAGTAAATAATTTTTGCCAACTATTTTCACTATTAGTGAAACAATTTTGAATAGTGCATGACAATGCTTTAGCAAGCTGCATTCTCGCACCTCTAGGAATTCTTTTAACCACTGGTACGAGTACATTACAATAATAATTGTAAATTTGCTCCGAAAAAAGGGAAAAATTTGTGTCATTAGAGGAATTGCTAATAAAGTTTTGAATTTCTACGGCAGGCTGTGAAGCCGAAATACTTTTACTATGGCATCGTTTAATATGTATATTTAATCCCCTTTTACCTTTAAACAGCCTACCGTCAGCACAATTTTGACACTGTAGGAAATCCGGCTCTGAATGTAGCGGAGCAGAGATATTCATTAAAAAATCTAAACAGATCTCTACAACACTCAAAAGTCTTTATATTACATATTCATATTAACTTGAAATGTGCTATACCCCGCATATTTCCCTGAAACAATCATTTACGGCCTAAATAAAAGCACTTTACTCTATAAATGAAATATTATTACATTACTTCCCTGGATTTATTCCATATTGATAAGCATTGTATGTATAGTCGTTACGCTTTTACAGTTGTCAACGGCGCAGCAGAAATATTTTCCTTTATTAATTAGTATTATGTCTGAAATCAAAAAATTATTGTTATAACAACTCTCTTATATATTTTCTAATCTTTTTGTTGAAATTTGTAAGCCAGAATTGGCCTCCAAATAACAAAACAAAATAATACAAATATACGTAGCTTTTGACAGTTCAAACACATATTTTAAAAATACCTCTGTGAAGTTAGTAAAACTCCGGAAGACTCAAGGTGTCCTACGTTGCATTAGGAACCGCAATTAAAATAAAATCTGATCCATAAAATGAAGTGTTGAGGATCGCGTATAAGTGATATAGAAATCACTGCAATAGCTTAATTAAAAAAGTTAAGCGCAAATATGAACGAGAACAAATAATGAATGCCAACGGGAACCCTAAGACGCCCTGGAAAGCAATAAATGATATCACACATCGCAAGCTATCATTCGATAAAAATATAGAGTTGTTAAAAATACGATCGAATTCGTCAATTTGGTTAAAAGTTACTTTGCCATGGGAAAACCTTGGCGGAGTATATTTTATCAAACTTTAACTCTATTAACTTTTCCAATAAGCTCCAATGTGTCATCTTTTGCTTTGCTGGAGACTGATTATTCGTAGGTTAGGTATATATTGATGAATCTTAAAACAGAGAATAGATGGATGTGACAATATTACCACCAATTTTCTAAAACAGGCCCATATGATATTAGTACGCACAATAACACACCTGGTTAATCTTTGCTTAAGGAATGGCGTTTTTCGTACTGCTCTTAAGTTGACATTAATTACCCCTGTTTACAAAGGTAGTGATAGAAGTGATCCGATTAATTACAGACCTATATCAGTTCTTCTTGTAATATCCAACATTTTAGAAAAATTGTTAAATAACCGTTTGATTAATTATTTAAATAAATATAATATACTTTCGAGAACCGTGGTAGCTCAGATGGTTAGCGCTCGCTGTAAATTTCACAGTACGCGAGCAACCCGGATTCGATCCCTGCCGGCACCAATGAAATTATTAATTGCAATTTTAAGTGCTGATTTTCCACGTGCTCTGCGGTGAAGGAAAACATCGTGAGAAAACCTGAGAAATAAGAAAAAAAATCTAAGACATGTAAAGTTCGCCAACATGCATTGGGGCAGCGTGGCGGACATTTCCTTGCCCTAAAACCCTCTCAGGAGTGAGGGAAGGCCTGTGCCCAGCAGTGGGATGTACTATATAGGCTGTAACTTTTAACTAATATAATTTCAATTGCACAATTGTCTTCAGACGAGGACTTTGCACAGAAGACGCTATTTCAGAGATGACGTCACTCATTATTGATTAAGTTGACAAAGAATATAATATACGTTGTGATCTTATCTTGGGGGTCATTGTAGAAGCGTGCTCGTCACGATCCCTGCCAGTCCTTTTCAGGGCTGCAATTCTACACAGCTGCGCACCCATGCCAACGAGGGTTAGGGCGTCCCCCCAAGGCGACGCACACCAGCTCGTCCCCGTTGGTGTGAAATGCAGCGCGCAAAGCGGCGATGAGGACCGCCACCCGTCACGCACAGCCCGACACGGCGGAAGGTGGAGGACAGAGTGCAGAGTTGGCACGTGGAATGTTAGAGGAGGCATGAGAGATAAGATGAATGAGCTGATCGAAATAATGAAAGAAAGAGAATTAGATGTCGTGTGTATGTCGGAGACCAAACGGAAGGGCAGTGGTACTGAAGAGCTCCCTGGCGGGACGTTAGCTCTATGTTCCGGAGTTCCGGAGAGCGAGAGCGCCTGCCAGGGAGTGGGGGTGCTGCTGTCGTCTCGATTGGTCGATGTTATGACTGAATACAAGGTTGTGAACTCAAGACTTCTCTGGGTTCGCTTTAAATTGGGACAGACGAAGTTATTCCTTTTGGCTGTTTATGCGCCGGTAGCTTCGTCGTCCAAAGCTGAGCTGGAGGAGTTTTGGGAGAATGTAAGAGAAGTTCTAGATTTGGTTAGGGGAAACAAAAGAATTGTTGTATGTGGTGATTTGAATGGATGGGTTGGTACCGCTCGACCAGGGTACGAGTCGGTGCTTGGAAAGTTTGGCGATAAAAGGGTTAATGATGCTGGCAAGCATATACTGGCTGTATGCAAGGAAAAGGGTCTTCTTGTGACAAACACTATGTTTAATCACAAGAAAATCCATATGTATACTAGAGAACGAAAGAATGAGAGAAGTATGATCGATTTGTTCCTGGTGGATGACCGACTGCGAAAACAGGTGATGGATACGCGAGTGTTCAGGGGTGCTGACCTGGGAACGGATCACTATCTAGTGATTGCTGAGTCTGTTCGCGGGTTGGCGCTACCGGACGGCAGTAACAGAACCACAGTCGGTCTGTCGCATCCGAAGCTGGAAGCTTCAGGAAGCGGATACTAGGGACAAATATCATGCGAGGGTAGCCGAAAAGCTTGACACCATCGATGGCAGAAAAGAATGTGTAGAAAGAACATGGCAGAACCTTAGGGATGGAATGGTAAGTGCAGCGGAAGAAGTGTGTGGGACGATAAAAAGAGGTAGTAGTAAAAGAAGAGATGCATGGTGGAATGATGAAGTGAAAGAAGCTGTAAAGAAGAAGAAGAAAGCATGGTTAGACTACTTGGCGTCTAGTAATGATAAGAATATGAGAGAGAAGATGAAAGAAACATATAAGCTGCAGAAAGTTCATACGAAAACATTGATTGAGGAAGTGCGTGAAAGGTGTAGAATGGAAGCGGACGAAAGGTTGTCGCACAACTTTAAGGAGAACTCCAAACTCTTTTGGAAAGAGGTTGGAAGGACTCGAAGTGGTGCGACGGCCTTAAGAATGAACAAAGTGCTTTCGAGAACCAATGACGTCCTCTCAAAAAAATCGGACGTCATGCAGCGATGGAGCGAATTTTATAGAGAAATGTATGCGTGTGATGATCTTAGTAAGGGATCCGGGGTGACGCCGCTACTGGTACGCCAGACCCGGACCTCGATAACACTGAGGTCATCAGTATGAAAGAGATTGAACGTGCGATTCGAAGTTTGAAATGTGGTAAGGCTGCAGGACTAGACAGAGTTACTGCTGAAATGGTCAAGTATGGTGGGCCTCGCGTCTGGGACAGCTTTCATCTGCTGTGCAATTTGTGCTGGCGGACGGGGGATGTCCCGGATGATTGGCGATCCGCAGTCATTGTGCCTTTATATAAAGGTAAAGGTTCACATTTTGACTATGGGTGCTATCGGGCGATCAGCTTGACCAGTTTAGTAAGTAAAGTTTACTCGAAGGTTTTGACACGTAGGATGCAAGAGAAATCGGAAAGATTTCTATGGGAGGCACAATGCGGATTTAGACCTGGAAGAGGATGCACGGATCAAATGTTTTCTCTCTGCATAATCACGGAGAAGCTTCTGGCTGCTAACCAGAAGATTTTCTGTGCTTTTGTGGATCTTGAGAAAGCATTTGATAAGGTTGTAAGGAAGAAAATGTGGGAAATGTTGCCGGGGTATGGTGTGTATGGTAGATTACTAAGGGCTGTGCAGTCACTTTACTGTGACTGTAAAGCCTGTGTGCGGGTAGGGCATGACCTGTCACCCATGTTTAGCGTCCAAACGGGCGTTAAACAGGGTTGTGTCATGTCTTCCTGGCTGTTCATACTGTATCTCGACAGCTGTTTACAGAAGCTGGAAGATAGACGTTTGGGTGTGAAATTGGGTGACAGTAAAGAAAATTGTCTGCTGTATGCTGATGATGCAGTGCTTATTGCACCATCAGAGGCAGAACTGCCGGCATTAGTCACGTGTATGAAAGAGGAATGTGAAATTAAAGGTCTCCGTTTGAATGCTAATAAAACTAAGGTTCTGGTATTTGAAAGGAACGAAGAGAGAACGAAGTGTGAAATATGGGTAAATCAGGAATGTCTAGAACAGGTAAATGAAATTGTATACTTGGGGAGTGCTTTCAGCCGGGATGGAAGATGTGATTTAGATGTGGACAGGCGTGTCGCTGCCGGGAACAAAGTCAATGGTGCCCTGACTGCGTTAGTAAAAAGGCAAGGCGTAGTGAAGAGTGCACGCCTTGCAATACATAACGCAGTGTTGGTACCGACTTTGTTATATGACAGCAAAACCTGGGTATGCCAGAAGAAGCATAAAAGTAAGTTGAATGCAGTGGAGATGCGATCTCTTCGTAAAATGTGCGGCGTTACCATGGCCGACCGAAAGCGAAACGAAAAGATTCGCAATATGGCAGGCTTGAAAGATGACCTTATCACAAAAATTGATAAGGGCGTGCTTCAATGGTTTGCGCAATCTGAAAGAAGCGAAAGAGGTATGTAAGGATCGTGACACTTGGCTATCTGTTCTCTCTGGCTACCCCGTCAGGGATTGTGCGTGAAGATAAGTAAGTAAGTATCTTCTTATAGTTCTCAAGTTATACATATTAAATATAGTTCTTAAGCTACACAATCCCTTGCATATAACTTTGAATACGAAAATAAAATGAGAAAAAGTAACGTAGCTCCAAGTACTCCGGTCAAAACAGCATTTGCTAGACGACAACAGGCTAAAAGTTCTCTTATCTGTATAATTACTTAAACAAAGAATTGTATATGTATTCAAAAACTAGTAAAGAATGTAAGAAATTTCTTATTGAATGGCTTCAGTGGAAAAACTATCACGAAATTGAAAGTTTGTTAAAATAACCTTTTTACAGAATAAAAAAAGATTATTTTTTGTGTCACTGTTCACTGTTTATCAACTCTATCCTCTTCATATATAAAAAAATGTCCTGAGTGACCGACTCATCTATATAATAATAATCATCTTAGTTCAGGAAAATTACACCCATATCCAGTAAAATCAATTAATTTAAAACTTTAGCAATAAATAATTCAATGTCAATCAAAATAACAATTTTAAAATAATAAGTCCAGTCAACGTAAATAGGCAGTAATATCAGTATATAAAATAATATAATGAAATAAAATACTCGTAATATAAAATTAAAATGAATAAATAAATAACAGAATTACACACATTTATCAGTCAGGAGAGGAGATCAATAATAAAAACTTTCTGTGAGGCAACTGTGCTGCAATAAATGAATTTAACATCAACTCTACAATTTTAGCAATACAATACATAAATCAATGTCAACAAAATAACTATTTTAAAATAATAAATGCAGTAAATTTCAATAAGCAGTAATGTCAGTATATAAAATAATCTAATCAATTAAAATAAATTTAATACATAAATAACAGAACTGATACACACTTTTATTAGTCAGGAGACGAGATAAATCAAAACTTTCTCAGAGGCAACTGTTCTGCGACATGTCTGTCGCAGCAATGCCGGATAATATAACAGTCTAACCTTCCCGAGATCATCGCCAGGACAGTGTTGGAGCTGGCCCGCACTCTGCACATCAGGGACGCAGCCTGCTTGCGCATGGTGGCATTGATGGTGGTTGATTGGTGGCAATCAATGCGCGCGAACATACCAGAAGCGCTACATAATCGAGGCAGGCCCATCACCGCCCTAAACGCATTATCACATAACGCAGTAACTCTTCCTACAGTAATTAGCCTATAAGCTGCACGAGTAGAGCGATGTTTTAGAATGCTCGGAAAAGCGTAACCTTAACCTCCTTTGAAATGAATCTATGAACGCACAGCCCAAAGCGCTTAACGTAGAAATCTGAAATTTGGACTTTAACTACCTTTTACGACGTAGACATCCATTAAGAAATGATTTTGGAAGATTGACTCCTAAAAGGGTGAAATAGAGTTTAACATATTGTATGAAACTTTTATTTTACGGGGTGATTGACCCAATATTTACTAAATGAACTATGTGAATAAATATGAATACCTGTTTCGCAATTTCTCAAAACAACCCTTACCCCTTAAAAATGTTTATGCATAATAAATATATCTGTTATTAATTTTTCAAAAACCTATAAAGTTTGGTGGTGTTGGTGTGAGAAATCTTTCTAGGTTTGCATTGCCTGCTTTACTTGCTTCCGTGCATAGTGTCAGTGACTTATGTAATATAATTTTAAATAAAAAAGTAGACCTGTGCTTTGCTACGGAGGCAAAACAGACATGGTAAAGGCTCGGCGATAATGTTCCACTGGAAGTTAACCAACAAAGATAGTGGGATATTCCGTTGGTACGTGGCGTGCAGAAAGATTTGTTTCATAATTTCTATAAGGACCAAAATTAGGCAAGGGTTTCGACTAAGGAACGACGCCTTCTAGTCACTGGTTACACGCGTTACTAATTATAATCTCGGAAAATTACTTGATGGTGAAAGCTTGCGCATCGTCCTAGGAATCCGACTAGGGGAGGCGATTTGTCAACCCCATCAGTTCCCCTGTGGTAGCAGCGTCGACAAGTTTGGGCTCCACGGACTTTCATGTAAGAAAAGTAATGGTAGGTTTTCACGGCACGGTTCTTTGAACTATGTCATCCGAAGGGCTCTTGTCTCTATAAATGTTCCCTCGGTTTTAGAGCCTTGTGGAATATATAAAGACGATGGCAAGAGACCCGGCGGTATGACATTGGTCCCTTGGGAGAGAGGTAAAGCCCTATTGTGGGTTGCTACTTGCGTAGACACTTTGGCGGCCTCCCATCTCAAGGGTACCACGTTTAGAGCCGGGGCGGCATCAGAGGCAGCTGAACTGAGTAAATGGCACAAATATGAGTCTCTAAGAGATGACTACATATTTTTTCCATTTGCTGTAGAGACTATTGGTCCGTGGTGTGCACAAACGATGAAGTTCCTAAAGGAACCCCATCCACAATTGTTCGTTGCTACAGGTGATAAGAAGGCTGGTTCTCTTTTCGCTCAAAGGTTAAGTATAGCCATTCAGCAGGGAAGCTCAACCAGCGTTCTTGGCACGATACCGCGGGGTAATTAATTAGACACTGCTGACCATCTCCTAATTTCTTTCCCTCTGTCGCCTCTTGTCGCCCATGGGATGATATGGTGTAGGTAGTGGATATTCTTACACCGCCACTTCACGGCAATAGAGCCATGCTACAGTTTTATTATGACTGCAGTAACATTGGAATCCCAATTAATTAATATTTTAATATTTATGCACAATGATCCAATATTTCAGGTTGTAAGTATGTAAGCGATTTGGACCAAAGTACATTCAAGCTCTTAATTTATTAATTTATTTATTCCGTTTTAATATGATTGGTTAAAATTGAACAATGACTATCGATTAGTTGAAACATCGGGTACAACTTACTGGGGCGGTACAAGCATAGGTACTGCTAAAATACTTTAAATTTTATTTGAGAAGGCTTATTATTTCTCTGCAGTTATCACGAAACTATGAATTCGATAATTTGTAAGTAATAAATCTATTAACATTATTATATCAAGTATCTGCAAACTACATAAAAAGGCCCCTAAAGGTCGAAGAATCAACAACGGATGGGGACGAAAGGTTAAGGAATAGGCGAAGCGTAGGATGACCCGCCGTTAGATTGAGTGAGGACCTGGTAAATCATGCACGATATCAAAGTCAAAGTCAAATATTCAAAATAAGCTTTTTCAAAGTACTTTTCGAACGTCAAATGTTACGCCATCTCTTCAACAACTACCTATTAATGAGTCGAAGAAAAGGAAGAGAGAGAAGTGGCCAGAAACTCTCAAGTAGACTATTTTCTGCCAACAGTTACTGTTTATCTTTACAAAATCTATACATTACTAGCTGTTCCCCTCGACTTCGCCCGCGCGTAATTTGTTACGATTGGATTTCATGGGTTGTAATTTTTTGCGCGGATCCCTAATTCGTTAATTTTTTAAAATAAAAGTAGCCTAAGTTACTTCTTATAAAATCAGCTATTTGCCAGTGAAAGTCCGGTCAAAACCGGTCTAGCCGTTACGGAGATTAGCCGGAACAAACAAACAAACAGACAGATAGACAGACAAATAAAATTTTAAAAAATCGTGTTTTTGTTATAAGTACCGTATATACTTTCATATGCATATAGTAAAAAGCTGTTATTTTCACATTACAAACAGACATTTCAATTTTATTTATTTGTATAGATACATAAGTTAAAAAAAAATTTAGAAAGCTCATTTATGTCCACGCCTTATTCTATAAAATATATCGTCTAGTTTGTAATATTCTCTCCTCATAAGAGTGTTTTTTACATGCGCTTTGAATTTATATCAAGACAAATCATTAATATTAAAGGGAATTTTATTGCTCAATAATACTCTCAATGACGTCGCCATTGAAGTCGAGAGTCCATTGTTATTTTAAAACCAAGAAAGACTGTGGAATCTACTCGAATTAACTCAAGTATTTTGTCGTCTAAATATAGTAGTAACCCGTAATATATTTAGCAAATAAACTTTAATGAATTTGGTTTTGTTGGTATTCAATAGTTAGTTGTTATTGATAGACGCTGGTGGCATTCCTTGGGCCTTGAAGAGATGATGCTAATGATATCAATTGATTGAGCAACTGGCGGTTTCACATTTTATTGACAGCTAAATTAAATGCCATCTACTGGATCGCCGGCTATTTTAATAAAACACGCGATTGCAAATGTCGCCACCACGTATGATTTGTAACTAATACATCAGTTTGAAATAATAGTTGATCGAACTCGCCCTGTAACGTACTAGCAAATATGAAATTATTACTGACCATTACAAACATTCAGAAGGTAAACACTTTATAAATAAAAACCTCTGTATTCTATATTCAAAATTATGACATCATTATACTGTTTGACCTCCAATTTTCTTTTAAATTTGGTTTGTGTATTGACTGAAAACTTCTAAAGTTTGAATAAATTCTGAAAACATGTAACAATGTGAGGATAATCGCGGCACAAACGGTGCATAACTTCAAAGCTGCGTTTGAAAAGACATCTGAAGATTTATACATTCGCATTTTGGTTTCTTCGGTATAGAAGACCAGCCAGGCTCAGGTCATTACGACAGGGGACTGCGATTTTTGTGAATGTTAATAGAATAGAATAGAATGGACTAGAATAATTTTTATTTAATATAGATCATTAGATAATACCTATTGAAAGTGTTTTTTTTATTTACCACTAGTTTAGAAAGTACGTTTTGATCTGGGAAGAACCAAGAAACCCAGCGGGACTTTTTTTTTAAAAACATATTTCACTTTACAATAATTTTGTTTTTTTTTGTTCACTAGCATGTTGGCGATCACTTCATTCCCAGGGGTTTTTTTTCATTAATGTATTCTTTGATATTATAATATCAAAGATTACATATGATTTTGTACCATTTTTACTTTAATGAAACATTTAAACTTGTTTATCGACAAATTTTGTATATTTTCTGGGATTTTGTATTAAAAGCGTATACATTGCTCCATAAATGAATTACTAATTCTGTGGAGTCTAGTAACTGGTATCACAAGCTTATGCTTGTTCCTAGTGTTTAAAGTATGAACAGCTTTATTCCTATTAAAGCTATTTATGTTTTTATGTACATTAATTACATTTTCATAAATATATTACCAAATATGCCAAAGTTAATATGTTTATTTTTTTAAATTTTTCTCTAAGGGACTCATTACAATCTAAGTTATAAATCACTCATACGGCTCTCTTTTGCTAAATAAATATGGCTTTGATATCAGTCACATTACCACATAGCAAAATTCCATAATACATCACGCTATGAAAGTAACTAAAATAAACTAATCTAGCTAACTCAACATTGGTAAGACTTCTAATATTTCTTACAACATATGCTTCAGAACTAAGTCTGCTTGCTAATTTAGATATATAGGGGACCCATTGAAGCTTCGCGTCAAAAGTAATACCAAGAAAAACAGTGATATCCACAAGACTCAAACTATTCCCCATTTAAGAGCACATTGGTATTTAAATGTTTAACATTAGGTATTGTAAATTTAATACATTTTGTCTTATTGCTGTTTCAGAGCAAATTGTTGGCATTAATTAAGCAATAATTAAGCAGCAGTTACATTCTCAAAATTAATTGACTGTCGTTTGGGTTTGAATTTTATTTTAATCTGTTTTAGGTCCTGAAAATAAATAAAAATGATACATATAATTTTTGGAATTAGCAACTTTATTCGACTTTACTATATTTTTCATTTATTTTTAGAATTTAAATCATTCAAGACTTAAATTTAAATGTTGCCAAGCTTATAGGTAATTATGGCATGAACAAATTATTTTTTTTAGGTTTTAGGTTTCCTTTTCTGTATAGAAATCGGTATGGGTAGGTGCCGTTCTCCTATCTATTTCTGTCGCCAAATAGCAGTGCCTGCCCTACTGTGTTCCAGTCTGGAGGGTATAGAGATCCAGGTTTTTGAGGCACAGGTGAACTGTAAGTTCGTATTTTACTTTAATAATTAAGATTATTTTTATTATAAAAATGAAAAATATGCTAAACAAGAAAAAGTGCAAAACAAAATGGTTAAAGTTAATTACGTAGGTCACTCAATAAGTTTTGAGATGCTCGAAATTTAAAAATGGAACCCACCCGTGTTATATGTATTATTAGGTGGTTTGCTGAATTCAAAAGGGGTAAAATTAATCTTAAAGATGACCGAAGAGCCGGGGCCCCTCAAACAGTAGTAACAGCAGAAAATGTATGGACTACTGAAATGTTGATACGAGAAGACCGACGAATAACATATACGGACATCGTAAAGATTGTTAGCATTAGTTCGGGGAGCATTAATACCATCCTACATCAACATTTTGGAGTGTGGAAACTTTTTTGTTGATGGATCCCTCGTTTGCTCTCCGAAAGCGAAAAACAGACTCATGTGGATGGCTGCCATGAAATGCGTCTACGTTTTGAAAATGGAGCATCTAGGCAAGAATAGAATAGAATAATTTTTATTCAATATACATTACATGTGTTATTCTTATTGAAAGTCATTTTTTACTTTACCACTGGTTCGAAAAAAACCCTCTCTACTGGGAAGAACCAGCAAGAAACAAAGCGGGACTTTTTTAAATAAATTTTACAGTATAAATGATTACAAACAATTTACAAAATTAATTTTAGAAGCTGCTTGGAAGCCACCACCTCATTCCCAGGGGTTATTATCAACCATGTATTAATTTGTACTATAATAACCCTTTTTATACAGTTTCAGCTTTATTAAACATTTAAACTTGGTAATAGAGAGAACTTGTACACTGTCCGGGACCTTGTTGTAATAGCGTATACATTGCCACAAGAATGAATTACTGACTCTGTGGAGTCAAAGAACTGGCATCACTAGCTTGTGTTTGTTCCTAGTGTTTACATAATGTATATCACTTTTTTTACTAAAACTATTTTTTTTTGTGAACATACATTAAATTTTCGTAAATATATTGAGAGGCCAAAGTTAATATATTTATTTCTTTAAATTTATCTCTAAGAGACTCTCTCGGTTTTAGATTGTAAATAGCTCTAATGGCCCTCTTCTGTAAAACAAAAATGGTTTCTGAATCAGCCGCATTTCCCCATAGAAAAATCCCATAAGACATTATGCTATGGAAATAACTGAAATAAACTAATCTAGCTGTCTCGACACTAGTGAGACCTCTGATCTTTTTTACAGCATAGGCTGCAGAACTTAGTCTGCTTGCTAATTTGGATATATGGGGGCCCCACTGAAGCTTAGTGTCGAGAGTGAAGCCAAGAAAAAAAGTGCATAGAACAGGGCTCAATTAGTCCCCATTTAAAAACACATTGGTATTCAGATTTTTAACATTCGTTGTTGTAAATTTAACATAATTGGTTTTATTTCCGTTCAAATGCAGATTATTAACGTTAAACCAATGCACTAATTTTGATATAGCATTATTCAATTCGTCAAATTTAAATGATTGACGTTTAAGTTTAAAAATCAAGGAAGTATCATCAGCAAATAATACTATTTCATGACTATCCCCTACAAGGTGAGGTAAGTCATTAATATACACCATAAACAGGAATGGGCTGAGAATCGAGCCCTGAGGGACACCCATTAGTACAGGTGACCCGGAAGAACTTTTACCATTGATAATAACCTTTTGCTTTCTATTACTTAAATATGAAATAAGTTTAAGCGCTGTGTTCTTGACACCATATTACTGTAGCTTCCTGATTAATGTCTCATGGTGAACACAGTCGAAGGCCTTGGAAAGGTCACAAAATATACCCAAAGCATCCTCTGAATTCTCCCATGCACAAAAATATGTTTAATAAGCTCAACTCCAGCGTCAGTTGTCGAGCTACCCCTTGTAAAACCGAATTGATTTTTATGTAGCAATTTATTAATATTAAAGAAACTTAACATCTGATCTAAAATATTTTTGCAAAAATTTTACTAAATGTTGGTAGTACAGAAATTGGTCTAAAATTTGCGGGGTCTAATGTACTACCAGATTTAAATATAGTATGTATTTTAATTAATATAGTAGTATGACTTTACTATGTTTCATTAAATCAGGAAACACACCAGATTCGACGCTTATATTAAATATAGTGGCTAGATAAGTTGCTAATATATCTATTATAGATAAAATAATTTTACGGCAATCCCCCATATGTCTGCCGTTTTCTTAACATCAATAGTTTTAAAATATTTAACGATATCTTTTGGCAGTACTCTATGGAATTTAAAAGTATTTGAACAAGCCTTTACATTTTGTTTAAGCAATGATTCGGCGACAGTAGGATAAGAATTTAATGATTTTGTTGTCAAAAAAGGAATAAAATGTTTCTCAAAAGCCATAGCAACTTCTTGATCAGATCGCGTTAAATTATTTTTAATATTCAATTGAAAATCCGAGTTCAGAAATCTTTACTGATGACGAAACATGGATCTATCAATATGGTCCGGAAAATAAAGGGCAATCATCGGTATGGGTCTACTCAGAAGGACAGTTACCGACAAAACTGCAAAGACTTCGCAACGTCGGCAAAAACATGGTGGCCATTTTTTTTTCGCGAAGTGGACATTTGTCAATGCTGAAAAATTGTAGTTCAGTCAACTCTGAATGGTATACTACAGTTGCATTACCCAAAGGTTTTCAAGCTGTGCGGGAAAGACGACCAAAGGCCGGGCTTCGGGGAATCATGCTGCATCACGATAACGCCTCTTCACATACCTCCCTTCGAACAAAAGCATTTATTGAGGAATCCGGCGTTGAAACTCTAAGTCACCCACCCTACAGCCCTGACTTAGCTCCTTGAGATTTCTTGTTGTTCCCAAAAGTCAAAGAATAAATAAAAGGCAAGTTTTTTTCAAGCGCCGAAGAAGCCGTGTCTGTCTACGAAGAAGCGATTTCCGACCTGTCAGATCAATACTGGCAAAAGTTTTTTCAAAGTTGCTTTAGGCGAATGGAACTTTGTATAGAGCATTATGGAGAATATTTTAAAATGATGTAAAATAAATATTAATAGTATCTAGAATACTTTTTGTATATCTCAAAACTTATTAAGTGACCTACGTATAATATATACTGTCCCTAAGCTTGAGTTACAAGATTTTTAAATTTATTTATTTTCTCTGATAAAATATGGACATCGACGAATTGATATGTTTTGAATAATATAATAGGAATAATATTATGAATATTATATATATTTTTTAATTTATTTAAAGCTAATGGAAGCCCTAGGTTAGTTTTTGAGGTCTAGTGCTAAGGCCTAGTGTACAAGAGTTAAAGCCTCGACTTTAGAAGCAATGGAAATTATTTATTCATATGAGACCTTTACAGTCCACCATAGCATTCACTTAAGTGATCATCAGATTGACTCTGTGCTATTTTTTACAGTATAGGGTGACAAACGAGCACACAGTCCACCTGATGGTAAGTGGTTGCTGTGGCCCATAGACATCTCCATCTATCCTCAATAAAGATCAAAATCAAAATGCAGATGCGTTGTCATCCGTGAGGAGTAAGATGGAATACCCCTTTTCCAGTAAAAACGGTTTCTGGTTCTCTACGCTCATTATACGAAACACAGCAGCATTAAGCTGCTATTTTACGCTGGTATTCTGTGAGAATGTGGTCCTTCCCCGGTTGAGCCGACCCAATCGCGTTACAACTATACTACTAATATAGCTACAGCATGGTTTTACGTATAAAACGGCTCGTTCCACTCGTAAATTATTCATTTAAGATGATTTTTTTCAAATACAGTATACATTACAGGAAATGAAGTGCGAAATCGACATTTTCATTATGTTGAACTTCCCGAAGTTGTTTGTCAAACATTTTATTAAGAACAAAGCTTGTAATTTGTTACTGAGTTGACTCACAAAGTTATCGGGATGGGAATTAACTTTACGTTTGTGAGGAAACTTGTGATCATTGAACTGATAAGTGCGTTAACGCTATAGCAATAAAACAGGGGAATAAGATGAGTAAACACTTTACTTGTTCGGTAAATATTAGCAGTAGTAGTTATTACTTAATTCCTTAGTTTTATACGTAATAATAATAAAAAATATATAAGAAGTATGAAGTTAGGACAAGAAGGAATAAAACAGATTGTCCACAACCAAGCCATTGCCTTATTTGCACGAATTTTCTGTTATTCGATATTGTCTTAGAGTTTGACAGCTCAGTAGCGAAGTCGTTAAGTAATTGGGTGCGGCGCTGCGGCCTGATATATATGTTCATTGTATCTATCATTGACTGTGTAGTGGAGGTATAAGAATATCAACTACCCCATATTGTCCCTTTTGTGTGTGGGTGACGTAATAGGTAACAGAATGAAACTTAAACAGATGTGCAGCAGTATCTTCCTGATAACAACTTAAAATATTTTTTTATATATGATAGGGTGACAAACGAGCACACAGTCCATCTGATGGTAAGTGGTTGCTATGACCCATAGACATCTATCTACATCTATCCTCTATTACAAATCAAAATGCAGATGCGTTGTCATCCGTTAGGACTAAGATGGAATGCCTCGTTTCCAGTAAAAAGGGTCTCCGGTTCTCTACACTCACCATACGAAACACAGCAGCGTTAAGCTGCTATTTTACGCTGGTATTCTGTGATAGCGTGGTCCTTCCCCGGTCGAACCGAACGATTCTTGGAGCTATATATAACATAAATTTGCAATGTAGATTTAGATAATTCATTGTTTAAGATGTGAGAGACGGTTGAGTAAGCTTACTCGCAAGCCTACGTCTCCATATCGAGCGGAGTTTCAGTGACTTTCTCTTCCGATTAGATATATCACTGCATCTTAAAATGTTTCCCGTATTACGTTCTTTACATAGTATAAACAAAGTCGCTTCCCGCCATTTATACGCTTAGATCTTTTAAACTACGTAATAGATTTTGATGCGTTTTATCAATAGACAGAATGATTTAAGAGTAAGGTGATATGACTAGTTATATATTACATTCTTCTGTCAGTGTGTATGTGACTGAGCCTAAACGGCTGGACCGATTTTAATGAAACTTTGTGTGTGTGATTCAGTTGATTAGAAAATGGTTTGGATTTACAATTAGACCCGGTAAGTGGCGATGTTGTCGAGAATCAGAAATCAAACTTGCTAAGCCGGGCGCATCGCTAGTGAAATATATATGTACCATTGTTTTGCTTAAATATACTAGCTATGCTCGTCAGCTGTCGCTATTCTTTTTTCAAAAAAATTGTGGGCTCGCGCAAAATAACTCAAAAAGTCTTATCAGCAATAAATCTGTTGCGTTACTCGATTGCGTGTTAGTGAACTTCACATGTCTTTGAAATATTTAACCCCTGACAAAAACGGAGGGGTGTTGTATGTCTGTGTGTATATCTGTGTACCTGTCTATATGATTTTTTAAGGATAAGGGTGTAATACGAGCACAGTCCACCTGATGGTAAGTGGTTGCTGTGTTAGCCTAAATCGCGCTAACAAAGTTCCGAAGTTAAAGCAGCATATATAGAATAGCTTCGAACTACCAATCGGAGCGTTTGCCGCTCCCCGGGCAGAACACCTTGCCCGGCGGGAGATCTCCCCTTTTCCTTCCTACGGCCACAGTGGTAACCACCCGACGTGATATGAACACGCAACCAATAACCTTCGGAAACTACAACTTCAAACCTTCGTCTTCATCCTCAAGTACCCCATTCATTGGCTCCCAAGCAGATATTGTCTGCAGTCTTCACATTCTACAAGACATCTAACTTTACAAAAGGCTCATCGCAGCACTGGAATAATAATGCATCCTGTTCCTTCAAGCTACACTCTGCGCTACAGTGTTCGGCACGGCTCTGAGCCTTACTGCTCGCCTCTGCTTCACGGCAATCTCGCAGATTACTTGCCTTCTTCTCGACTCACTGCAGACTACAAGGCAACTCCCTAGCACTTGCAAATTCGTCGACATCTGGACTGCACTATCGACTTCCGGTCTGAGCAGAGGGGTGATGTGGCGGCGCTGTCGTCGCGCCACAAGCGAAACATATCGTAGCCTAAATCGCGCTAACAAAGTTCCGAAGTTAAAGCAGCATATATAGAATAGCTCCGAACCACCAATCGGAGCGTTGGCCGCTCCCCGGGCAGAACACCTTGCCCGGCGGGAGATCTCCCCTTTTCCTTCCTACGGCCACAGACATTTACGTCTATCCTCGACTACGAATCAAAATGCAGATGCGTTGTCATCCGTGAGGACTAAGATGGAATGCCTCGGTTCCAGTAAATAGGGTCTCAGGTACACTACACTCACCATACGAAACACAGCAGCGTTAAGTTGCTATTTTACGCTGGTATTCTGTGAGAGCGTGGCCCTTCCTGATTTGAGCCAAACAATTGCTATCAATATAAACTGCAGAAGGGCTTTACCACTTATAACGTACTTTTATGCTGTGTGATTTTTGGATCTCGACAATAGCGCCACCTATCGGGTACAATTGTGGATCTAAACCATTCTCTAATCAACTTAATTGCACACACAAAATTTCATTAAAAGTCATTTTAGGATGAGTTCAGTCACATTCACACGGACAGAATAATTTTATATAGAATTATACATATATAAATAAATATAATAAATAAATAGATTGACTTGGCCATCGCATGAAAACACAATCTCTCAATTACATTAGATTGTTTATTGCGATTGCCATGTCAATATTTAAAATATAAAACATTTTTAGTATTAATGTGGTCACTGTAAGATGTTGTTAGGTTAGCTAATTACGTAATAACTTAAGACAGAAGGACCCTTAAGTAGGGACTGAATAAATTAACCGACTTGGTATTACATGGATTTGTTCACTAAATCAATTTATTTGTTACACAAATGTTGACTTCGGACTTCGAACCTAATAGACACTTAAAATATTCTATCATGACTTCTTATGTTAACGCGAACACGTATTTAAATGAAATTAGTTTTTACAGATTTTGTCGCGTATATTAACTTATTTTATGACCATATTATTTTTTTGCCCGGAATCCTAATTATTCATAATAATAATAGGTCGGGGAGAAAACTTCTTCGTATTTTGTTTGTATAAAATTGAAGAAAAATCTCTTTGGTTGTACTGTTTGTATCTGCTGGTTTTAATATCAATACATACAGGACATTAAGAAAAATAAAAATAAAGGATGAAAAACACTTTCCCGCCATTTTACAATTGTTTTTCTATCAGCCAAATTAAGAGTATCTAACGAAGAAATTCGATAAATAAATTAAAATAATTTAAAATTAAATTTTTTTTACAGCCGACTTCAATATAAGTTATTAAGAATGACTCAATAACTACTGGTCTGACCTTGATTTATATGGGACCACACGAGAAGTATTAGCTTTCAAATAAAAAAGAATCATCGAAATCGGTTAACCCAGTAAAAAGTTATGAGGTAACACAAATAAAAAAAAACATACTGTCGAATTGAGTACCATCTCCTTTTTGGAAGTCGACAGAAAAATGTTTTATATTTAATAATCGATTTACACAGCGTAATGAGCTTAGAATAATATTCAAGTTATTTATGCCAGTTAATGCATTCATAAAATATTTTATCTAGCAATACATTAATTAAGACGGTTAAAGAAGTCCGTATTATAATTGAATACATGCATAAATTCACATTTGTTAAATAAAGCTTAATTAACACGCCTTCTTAGTTTTAAATTGTTACAATTTTATATTTCCGGAGTGGAGGGCACAAGTGACTGCAAATGAAGCTTGATCGAATCAATTGTCCTTAAAAAGGCTTTCAGTCAAATGGACTAGAAAGAAAGAAGTCGATAATTGACATTTGAGTTTGATGAGGCGTTATAATTGCATTTGATTTCAATAAAGATATTTCTTTTTTAATTTGAGCCAGTCTCGTAGTACGATGTATAAGTATGAACAGGTTACTCTTTGTGCAACTGGCAAGGCGAAAAATTACTAAAGCGATGAGGATTTTAGAATAAACATTACTATAATTTGTCATTAAAGAATCCACGTATACTAAATATAATAACATTTGTACATATTTTTTTTCTAGAATTATTTCTCTTTCGTCTTTTGTTAAAATTTGTAGGCGCCATGCATATTACGCTACTAAACATTTAAGCTGGCATTTAGGCAGAGTGCAAATAAGGTGTATTCCTGTTATTCCATTTTTTTTCTAATTAAAAAAAATGTTATTCCTACACTAGTTTTTTTTTCTTGTATCGTGGAGATAGTATACATGAACAAATTGCACAAACACAAACATCCAGGCCCGGAGACTATCTCCATTTCGACGATTTTGAGGTACCTACTACATCACATGATCGTGGGAACAAATGTGGTACTTTTTACATATACATATGTAAAGTGTGAGGCTATTTCAAACATGTAAAGCAACGGAAACGTCTGAATTTTGTGCTTGAGAAATTATGGATGCAGACGTGGTAATCTTTTTACTTCTTAGTTCCTCTACATGACTTTTCATTGATAAAAATAAAAACGAATTTGTAAAAATGAGTTCTCAACATAATCAAAAAAAAAATCTATTTTCACGCTGCACTTCTGATGATTTTATTTTTGTGCATTAATAACATTTCAGTAGATTTACAAAGGTCATAAGAGTTAAAAAGTACTGCAACTTCGTCGCCTTAAGAGCTCATTCTTATCAGTAAAGTAATCACCAGTCTCTTTTCTTTTCTCACAAAGTCTTTTAACACACCTATACATCTCATTTTTGGTCAAAATATTTTTCCTTTTGCCGTTCGCAAAGACATGAACAAAACAAAGAGCGGGTTGGTGACCACTGTTTCATATATCTGCATATTATATTGACTTTATAAATTACAAAATAACTATATAAATGTGCAACGAAAATATTATGTTCTTAAAATATAATAATCAAGAATGTTCATGTTCGTAAATAATTTAGTATTATTAATTCGTATTAAACAAAGATAAATACGTAAATAGTTCCGTTGCATTGTCGCAATTTCAGTGAACGTTAATAACGCGAAGTGCTAAGCGGATAATGCTCGCAAAAATTCACGCCCGTTAACTGAACTAGAAAAAAAAATCGCGAGTAAGTTGAATATATTATGAGAGCTTCGCTAGTTAGTTATTAGTCATTAAGACTTATTTATTGTGCATAAACTTAAAGAGCACAACGCAGTTATGTAGCCGTGTAGTGGCGGGGTAATAACATTCAATACCTCATATCATCCCATGGGTGTCGTAAGAGGCGACATAGGGAAAACATAAACACGAGATGGGCAGCAACATATTTCTGATATTATCTCAAAATAATAAAAAACTGCAGTTGTCAAATCGCCTGCTAAATCTGGCAAGTAAAGTCCCTCAAAATCAGGCAAAATCTTTCTAAGATGCAATCTATGTGCAAGGCCTATGTTAAACTATGGAATGTTATAGGTTAAGTTTCTAATGCCGTTCTTTTTAAGTACACAGAAAGAACGGACGCAAATAATTCACCTTTTTAGGGTTCCGTATCTCAAAAGAAACAAACGGAATTATAGGATCACTTTATTGCCTGTCCGACCGTGAGACACTTTTTCTCAGAAATGGGTGTACTGACATGCCTTGGAGATGTAAAATATCATTCTAAGTCTTTTATTTTTATAGAATAAAAGTGACAAATGAGTACGCATTCCACTTGATGGTAAGTGAATGGTGTGGCCCATAGACACTTACATTTAGGTAAATGCGTTTTCAGCCGTGATTAAATACCTCGTTACCAGTAAAAACCGATTTCTATATTCATCATACGAAACACAGCAACATCAAAGTTTTAAAACAGCTAGCTACCTATTCTGTGACCTCAAATTGGTTTCGATTTTATATATAAACATTTCCACTGGCAGAAAAAACAAAGTGGTAAACTACCGCATAATATCACTAGGTAACTTCTTAAGAAGAACTGTTTCATAGGATAAGGGTAACAAACGAGCACACAGTCCACCTGATGGTAAGTGTTTGCCGTGGTCCATAGACATCTACATCAATCCTCGACGACAAACCAAAATGCAGATACGTTGTCACCCGTGGGGACCAAGATAGAATGCCTCGTTTTCAGTTAAAAGGGTTTCCGGTTCTCATACGAAACACTGCAGCGTTAAGCTGAGCTATTTTACGCTAGTATTCTGTGAGAGCGTGGTCCTTCACCGGTCGAGCCAACTCATTCGTCCTACAGCTATACCAGTAATATATGTGGAGCATGGCTCTACCACGTAAAAGTACGTATTTTGAATAACGTAAAATACTTATCGTGATGTCCACGGCGCGGGTGAAACGGATAAACTTATATTTATGCCGAGTATAAAACAAACCAGGGCTCCTTTAGTTAGAAAACATAAACTAGGGCATTAGATAGTATTTTACTACATAGCTAGCGAAATAAAATTAAATGTATTAAATTTACAACAACGAATATTAAAAATTTTAGTACCAATGTGTTTTTAAATGGGAAAGGACTGAGCCCTGTTGAATCCACTGTTTTTCTTGGCATCACTCTCGACGCAAAGTTTCAGTGGGGCCCCCATATGTCCAAACTAGCAAGCAGACTAAGTTCTGCAGCCTATGCTGTAAAAAAGATTAGAGGTCTCACTAGTGTCGTGTCAGCTAGATTAATTTATTTCAGTTATTTCCATAGCATAATGTCTTATGGGATTTTGCTATGGGTTGAGAAACTATTTTTGTTTTACAGAAGAGGGCCATTGATGCTATTTACAATCTAAAACCGAGAGAGTCTCTTAGAGATAAATATAAAAAAATAAATATATTAACTTTGGCCTCTCAGTATATTTACGAAAATTTAATGTGTGGTCACAAAAAAAAAGGTAGTTTTAGTAAAAAAAGTGATATACATTCTGTAAACACTAGGAACAAACACAAGCTAGTGATACCAGTTTCTCGACTCCACAGAGTCAGTAATTCATTCTTGGGGCAATGTATACGCTATTCCAACAAGGTCCCGGAAAGTGTACAGGCTCTCTCTATTACCAAGTTTAAATGTTTTATTAAGTTGAAACTGTATAAAAAGGTTTATTATAGTATTACTGAATATATGGTTGATAATGACCCCTGGGAATGAGGTGGTCGCTTCCAAGCTTTTTCTAATATAAATTTTGTACTAACCATTAATGTAAAATATGCTTTTTTTAAAAAAGTCCCGCTGGGTTTCTTGCTGGTTCTTCCCAGGACGGAGGTTTTTTTTTCGAACCAGTGGCAAAGTAATTAATGACTTTCAATAAGTAATTCTATTCATATGAAAGTACATACGGTACTTATAACAATAAACAACTTTTATGTCTAGTTGTTTGTTCCGGCTAATCTCCGAAATAGCTTGACCGATTTTGACGAGACTTTCACTGAAATATAGCTGATGTTATCATGTAACTTAAATAATTTAGACTATTTTAAGTTTTAAGCGCAAGAATAAGATATTAATAAGAGAAGGTATATTGAATGTAAGTAGGTGATGTAGTAGCCAACAAATTGCCCTGCAGTTTCGCGAAAGTAGTATAAAAAGCAACTTACTATTTTTTTTGTCTAATAAGACGTTTAAAAAAAAGAGTATAGTATTCTAGTATTTTAGTATAAGAATAGTTAGTCTTTAATATAATGGGAGCACTAAGCTCGAAGTTGTTGATGAGTATGCTTACCTGGGACAAATAGTCCGACTAGATAAGTCCAACTTCGACCGAGAGGTCAATCGACGAGTTCAACTCGCCTGGGCAGCGTTCGGGAAATTATGGCACATCTTCTCATTAGTTATACCTCAAAGCTTAAATACTAGATTGTACGACCAGTGCGTGTTACCAGTGATGACCTGTAGAACTGAAACGTTGTCCTTCACTGCTGGCCGTATGAGAAAGCTGAAAGTCACTTAGCGAGCTATGGAGAGGACTATGCTCTCTACGTGATAGACTTCAAAACGAGGATATCCGCACTGAGTAACCGACACAGCCCAACGGATTAGTAAGCTGAAGTGGCAATAGGCCGGCCATATAGCTCGGATAATCGACAACCGATGGGGAAAAAAGGTTCTCGAGTGGCAGCCTCGTACCGGTAGGCGAAGTGTAGGGCGACCCCCCCACTACATGGAATGACGACCTGGTAAGACATGCAGGAAGTTGATGGATGCAAGTGGCTCAGGACCGTGCTTTGTGGAATTCTTTGGGAAAGGCCTATGTTTAGCAGTGGACTTGTGAAGGGCTTTAATGATGATGATGATGATGAATATAATGAATTTCCGCAAAGTATTCCGTATTGAATATATTAATCATCTAAAAATCCTATTATTCCTAAATACTCTTATTTGTAAATACTAAACGGATACAATTTCTTACACAATGTCTTATAGATCAATACATAATCTTGCAACAATCTAAATAATTTGTAGTCTATAAAAGTAAACCGTTTCTTCAATTTAAATCTCTTAGGTTATCTCAAATACACTCCAAGAAAAGTGAACTGTCACTTGCATTAAACATTAGTTTTTTTGTAATTTTAATTTCCAAACACTGCTCCCATTGTAGCTTCAGCTTGATCACAGTTGCGTTGGTTTTGCGCTCTTATTACTGGGCATTCGTAATGTCCGCTAGCGGTCGAGGCAATTTTAATAATTTCGTACATGTGTTATGCAAGTTGTATTCGTGTTATAATTTTAAATATTTTTTTAACATAACTAAGTCCTTATCTATTACCTAAGATAATGATGATGATAGAAACTGTTGCTATTAATTAGGTAGCTGGTTCTCATTTCTAATAACACGTAATGCTACTGCGTCACGTTTCTTCACGATGATATACTATGACAGTTAAACCATTTAGGGCCAGCCAATCGATTTAAGTATAGTTAGAATCTATTCATCGTATGGTGGAACTTTGTTTTTTGAAGAATAAGTGTGACAAACGAACACACAGTCCGCCTTATGGTAAGTAAATGCTGTGGCCCATAGACATCTATGTTCATCCTCAAGTAAAAAGAAAAATGCAGATGCGTTGTCATTCCTGAGGACTAAGATGGAATGCCTTTTTTTCAGTAAACATGGTCTCCAGTTATCTACACTAAATATACAAAACACAGCAGCATTAGGCTGCTATTTTACGCTAGTAATCGAAGTGGGTGTGGTCCTTCCCCGGTCGAGATGACCCATTCGTGCTACAACCACAATAATACGTGGTAGAGCCAATGGTAATTCGAAGCTTGTTGATTGTGAATTTGATACTTAATTAAATCAGGTTGCGTGTCGTTTCACCTTCTACTATATGCAATGTAATATTTTAATATCAAACTATTTTCTGTTAAGGTATCTTATAATGGAAAAGACGCCACCATGTTCCCCTAGTGCGCAGTGGCTCCGACATGCAAATTTTCACAAGATGTGTCCCTTTGCCAAGAACATGGTGTACGTGACTCATATCAATAATAAAATTGTGATTCACGATTTCATTGATGCCGGCGAAGGGATTTCTCGTTTACTGCTATGCGGATGTTAAGGCATTTGGAGTGCATATTGGCAACCTTAATTTTTTATTACTTTGATATAATTAGGAAGTAACAGGAGATTGGCAGTAGCACCTTTCTAATAAGAACTCAAATTAACAAAAGAAACTGATGTTGTCAACACAGCTGGTAAGCGTAGCGACTATGACTATATGGCAATCTATGTGGAGATTTATGTTCAGCAGGAATTTTTTAAAAGGCTTTATTAAATTAATGAATTTACGCTTTATTAAATTAATGTACGTACTTTGCGTATATTTCTATTTTCAATTTACTCTAGCGCTTTTCCCTTTACACTTTAGACGCCTCGCCATACTAACTGTTTTTACCCAAACGCCACAAAAGAAAGGTTACGACTTTAAAGTGTATGTATGTAAGTATTTATGTTTATTTTTATCATGCTCTGTAGCCTAAACGGTTTGATAGATTTTAACATATGGTATATCGTTAGATTTATCTTAGTTATGGAAGTGATATAGGGTATAACATTTTTATATTTTCAGTAAACAAAAATACTGTTTTAACTTTTTTTTATATAGGATCGGGTGACAAACGAGCACACAGTCCACCTGATGGTAAGTGGTTACTGTGACCCATAGACATCTACATCTATCCTCAATAAAGACTCAAGATGCAGATGCGTTGTCACCCGTGAGGACTAAGATGGAATGCCTCTTTGCCAGTAAAAAGGGTCTCCGGTTCTCTACACTCACCATACGAAACACAGCAGCGTTAAGCTGCTATTTTACGCTGGTTTTCTGTGAGAGCGTAGTCCTTACCCGGTCGAACAGACCCATTCGTGCTACAACCATAATATAGCTGCAGCATGGCTCTACCACGTAGAACTTTCAAGCTTGTTAATGAAACTTGCAATATCATTAAAAACATTGATGTAAAATGAGTTTATTTCATATTAAAGATAAGTAATGGAATTAAGAGAAGTTTTATGTTTGCAGCGACGAAGTTTTTAGTTGTACTAAGTGAAAACTGTGCAATCAGTTCTAAACGAATTAAATAACTTACTGCAACATTATTAAAGCTTAAACAACTTTCAGTCCAGGAAATAGTTAGCACTCAAAATTAAATATTTATAATACTTACACATTTGCGCCCTTAGCACACTAATTGTATTAAAATTAATTTAGAAATTATGTTACACTAATGTACTGTGTGGTGATAATACGGTATTAAATGGTAACCTGATAATTTAAAATTGTTGAAATGTTCATTATAGTCATTATCATCTTAGTCTATCGAAGTTCAGTGCTGAACATAGGCCTTCCCTATAGATTGCTACACAGGGGGATATTTTTTATAATTACGAGTATCATCATGTATATTAGGGTGGAATGAAAAAAAAAATGTTTACTATGTCATACCCGAAAAAATGTATGTTTTAGGCTCAACAAGCAAATGCCAAAATATATATGTTGAGTATAGGTTTATATGTTGAGTTGTTTTTAGAAGTGTTCTAAGTAATAAAAACAAAAGAACAAAGTTTTGAAAAAAGTTCGAAACATGAGTAAAAATCTTTGAAACTATTAGTCTATTGTTTCTAAACACATCCAATCATTATAAATCTCTGCATGATTCCCTGTCCAATGAATCATATATGAACATTTCAATTGTTTCACCATTGCGTCTGTTTTGCGGACAGGGAATCTGTTAAGCGTCAATTTTCACGATTATATATATATATAATCTATGTTTCAGGCGCTAGTAAGCGATTTGAACATACAAAATACTATTTCAATATATTATATAATAAATTACTAGATGCTAGATTATCCAATATATAATAAATTACTAGAGCTTATATACATCTCAATGAGGCTAAATCATCATCATCATCATCATTACAGCCCTTCACAAGTCCACTGCTGAACATAGGCCTCCCCCAAAGAATGCCACAAAGCACGGTCTTGAGCCACCTGCATCCATCGACTTTCTGCATGTCTTACCAGGTCGTCACTCCATCTCGTGGGGGGACGCCCTACACTTCGCCTACCGGTACGAGGCCGCCACTCGAGAACCTTTCTTTCCCATCGGTTGTCGGTTCTTCGAGCTATATGGCCGGCCCACTGCCACTTCAGCTTACTAATCCGTTGGGCTATGTCGGTTACTCTGGTTCTACAGCGGATATCCTCATTCCTAAGTTTATGTTTATGAGGCTAAATATATAAAAATAAATTAAATTATACATGTTTTTAAATTATTTCGCTGTGGCGCCTAAAATAATTTAATTATTTAACTAAAAAAACACAACAGTTATTTATTATACCAAACTATTATACCACACATATTTATAATAACATACTATGCTATTACCAATTTAAGGAAAAAAATTAATCTAAATACATTTTCAGTCTACTCTATTGTATATCTTTATTTTTTCAAATGCCATTAATCACACATTATCTATCCTCCGTTAATATTTAAAATCAAGATACGTTGTCACCCCTGATGACTATAATGGAATGTAAAATAGTAGCACAATATAGTGGTCCTTCGTATGTTGAGTGACAAGAACCGTAGACCGTTTTGTACTAGTAATAAGGCATGCTATCTCATTCCATCAGGGGTGAAAACGCATCGAGGATAGACGTAGATGTCTACGGGCTACAACCTCCACTTACTATCGAGTGAACTGTAACTCGCTTCGGCCACGAGCGATTCACTGCGATCCTATAGATGTAGCTATAAATACTGCGGTATTACGAATTTAAGACATCTAAGGGAAAATACGCTTTTTGCAATGAATATAAAAAGAGGTAACGTAGTGGACGGCGAGAATAAAGGAACAGGATGGAAGCGAAATGTATGTATATTTAATGCACTAAATAAAGCAAAGTTCGAGTAGGATTTCGTGTTTATTTTGTAACTTTACGATAGGCACTATAGTGATTTTACTTTATTATGTTACACAATATGTTCATCAATTTTGAACAAATTTTAATAATGTATTTTTTTTTAAATTAAACGGACTTTTAAATCATATAGGTCGAAGAAACGGCAGCCGATGATAAGGGATTTTTATCGAGTGGCAGCTTCGTACCAGTAAGCAGAGGGACGACCTACTAGATGGAGAGACGAATTCGTAAGAATTGCAGAAAATCAATGGCTACAGGTGGATCAGGACCGTATTTTGTGACTTTCCTTTAGAAGGAGCTGTGTTCGGCAGGGGACTCGTGATGTATATGAAACAGAAACTTTTTTATTCAATATAGATTATAAATAATACTTATTGAAAGTCACTCTTTTGTATGATTACCACTGGTTCGAAAAAAAAAACCTCTGTCCTGGGAAGAACCAGCAAGAAACCCAGCGGGTCTTTTTTTTTTAAATAACAGCTTACAATCATGTATGTTACACAAATTAACAACACAATAAATTAGAAATAGCTTGGTAGCGATCACCTCATTTCCAGGGGTTATTTTCATCTATAAATTCATTAATATTATAATAACCCTTTTTATACAAACTTAGTTTAATAAAGTTTTTGAACTTTGAGCAGGTCAAATTTTGTATATTTTCTGGAATTTTGTTGTAAAAGCGTATACATCGCCCCAAGAATGAATTACTGACTCGATGGAGTCGAGTAACTGGTACTACTAGCTTGTGTCTGTTCCTAGTATTTACAGAATGGATATCACTTATTTTTGTGAAGCTACTTTTATTTTTGTGTACGTACATTACATTTTCATAAATGTATTGAGAGGTCAAAGTTAATATATTAATTTCCTTAAATTTTTGTCGCAGCGACTCTTTAGGCTTTAAATTATAAATTGCTCTTATGGCCCTCTTCTGCAAAACAAATATAATTTCAGTGTCAGCTGCGTGTCCCCATAGCAAAATACCATACGACATTATGCTATGGAAATAGCTAAAGTAAACTAGTCTAGCTGTTTCAACACTAGTTAGACTTCTAATCTTTTTACGGCATATGCTGCAGAACTAAGTCTGCTTGCTAGTTTTGATATATGGGGGCTCCATTGAAGCTTTGCGTCTAGTGTGATTCCAAGAAAAATGGTGGTATCTACAAGACTCAGTTTCTCCCCATTTAAAATTACATTAGCATTTAATTGTTTGACATTTGGAGTCATAAATTTCATACATTTCGTTTTAGTGTCATTTAAATGCAAATTATTAACATTGAACCAATTTACTAATTTAGATATAGCATTATTTACTTCGTCATATTTTAGCAATTGTCGACTTAATTTGAAAATTAAAGAATGAATACTAAATAATGGTTATCTCCTACTATGTAAGGTAAGTCATTAATGTATACAAGAAACAGAAAGGGGCCGAGAATTGAGCCTTGAGGCACGCCCATTAGTACCATCGACCCGGAAGAACTCATACCGTTAATGACAACTTTTTGCGTTCTCTTACTTAAATATGAAATAATTAATTTAAGAGCATCACTTCTTACACCGTAGTGTTGAAGTTTCCTGATTAATGTTTCATGGTGTACACAATCGAAGGCTTTGGATAGGTCACAAAATATACCCAAAGCATCCTGTGAATTCTCCCATGCATTAAATATATATTTAATCAGCTCAACACCGGCATCAGTTGTCGAGCGACCCCTTGTGAAACCAAATTGATTTTTATGAAGTAAATTATTTATATTAAAGAAATTTAACATTTGATCAAGAATATTTTTTTCAAAAATCTTACTAAGTGTTGGTAGTACAGAAATAGGTCTAAAATTGGCGGGGTCTAATGTACTACCAGATTTAAATAAAGGTATTACTTTACTATACTTCATTAAATCAGGAAACACACCAGATTCGATACTAGTATTAAAAATAATAGCTAAATGAGGCGCGATTGTATCTATTATAGACGCAATAACTTTAACGAAAATCCCCTACAGATCCGCAGTTTTCTTAACATCAATAGTTTTAAAATATTTTACAATATCTTTTGATGATACTTTATGAAATGCAAAATTCTTTGTACACGCATTTACATTTTGTTTAAGTAATGATTCGGCGACCGCAGGAGAAGAATTCAGTGACTTAGTGGTTAATATCGGAATATCAGTAAAATATTTCTCAAAAACCATTGCATCGTCTTGATCTGATTCGGTTAATTTGTTACTAACACTTAACTGGTAGTTTGAATTGTGAGAGTTGATCTTACCAGTTTCGCTATTAATTATACTCCATGTCATTTTAATTTTATTAGAAGCCGTCTTAATTTTGTTGCTCAAATGCAAAGACTTGGCTGTGGAGCACACTCTTTCAAATATTTTTGAATATTTTTTTACATATTCCCTAAATTCGACGCTACGATTATATGACCTTTCATGGTAAAGATCATATAACCTATGTCTGCTCTTATGAACTCCTACTGTCGCCCATTCATTAAATGACTTTCGACTGTTCAAGGAGAATGTTTTAGAAGTAAAAGTATTTTTAAATTCATTGCAAATAAGCTTAAATAATACAAAAAATTTGGATCATTTTGGTATGAAAGTGATGGAAGTTTTTTCACTATGTTACTTCTAAATTTCTCCAAGCGACGTGCATTTACTGGAACAAACACAACTTTCTCATCCACTTGCTTTTTGTGAACATAAGGTAACGAAACTACCTGTCCACAGTGATCAGAACTTAATTTTTGAATTATAAATTTATACAACGGCTTCACATTTGTAAAAATGTTATCTATACATGTTGCACGATGATATATTGTATACCTAAAATGCAAAGAGATGTTGCATTTCTTTGCATTTTCTTTCGCATTTACCTCGGGGAGTGCTCTGAGGAATTGTTCCGATTAATCCCAGCCGCCAAATTTCACGAACGCACATCGCGGCAAAATTCCCGATACCATCCACACCATCTGGATGATTGGCGGTCCACCACTGTGCGATTTGAAAAAAGTTTTCTTCCTCGCACAACTTCCTTGTGGAATAGTTCACCACCAGCGATTTTTCCGGACCGATACGAGTTAGGGACCTTCAAGAACCTATTCATTTTTAAAAGGCCGGCAACGCATCTGCAATTTCCCTGGTTCCCCTGGTGTTGCGGTTGTTCATGGGCGGCGGAAGTCACTTACCATCAGGTGAGCCGCATGCTCGTTTGACCCCTATCATATAAAGAAAACCTCAATTGTGATCCTATATAATTGTTAATGATTGATCTTTTTTACCATATCTACAAAGTTAAAATAAATAATGTAAATGTAATTTTATTTTAAGTCTATCACTAAAAATAAAAAACCAATTAAATTCGCGTAAAAAACGTAAAAAAATTAAAACACAGCTTAAACGATACTAAGACCAGTTATATTACGTTGTGAAAATTGAGATAAAAATCTTGTTAAAACGCTCCTGAAATATTATGAAACAAGAAATTAGAGAATAAACTTTTTATCGCCCATTAAAAAGAAAAGCTGAAGAATTTTATAACCAAATGGAAATTACAAATTAACAAAAATAAAATAAGTTCTGAAGTAATTTGGAACTTCTTAGAATTTCAGCGATCTACAAAGTTTTTGGAAAATGAATGTTAAGTAATAGTTGTTATGTTTTAGTTATTCGAGACATCAGTTTCTACCAAAAACTATAATATTAAAATACAACTTAAAAAATATTATTGTTAAAACTAAAGTGGAATCTAGTTTTAACAATTCGAAGACTAGAAGAATATTTAGAGTTGCAATAAGAAAGATCCTATAAGCGCTTCTGCCGGTGACACCGGTGGTTTACTCTGATGCAAATGTTTTTGTGAAGGTTGACCTAAGGAATGCTTTTAACTCTATCGATGGGGCGACCCTGCTGAAAGAATTGGCTAACAATACCCCCGAAATTTATCATTACGTGTGGTAATGTTACAGTCAAAATACTAATTTGTTTTACGAAAACCAAGTTATCGATTCTGCTGTCGGTGTTCAGCGGGGTGACCCACTAGGTCCAGCACTTTTCAGTTTGGGAATTCAATCCATTATTTCAAATTTGAATGGTACCTGGACTACGGTACACTTTGAGGTAGAGCAGCTGACGTGTTCAGTGATCTTACTCATATTTTTCGAAGTTTTAATAATATTGGTCTTGAACCAAATTGCAATATATGTGAAATATTTTTCCAATATTTTTTTAACTTTATTGTGTTTAATTTAATTCTATTATATACAATATTAAAATACTACAATAAAAAAAATAAAACTAATAACTTTCTATACAGTCCTACTCCCCGTGGTATCGTGCCAAGAACGCTGGCTGCGTTTCCCCGCTGAATGGCTATAATTAGCCTTTGAGCGAGAAAAGAACCAGTCCTCTTATCACCAGTAGCAACGGCTTCTTTTAGGAACTTCACCGCATGTGGACCTCACGGACCAGTAGTCTCTACAGAAAATGACACAAATATGTAGTCATCTCTCAGAGACTCATATTTGCGCAACTTATTCAGTTCAGCTGCCTCGGATGCCACCCCGGCTCTAAACGAGGTACCCTTGAGATGAGAGGCTGCCAAAATGTAAGTAATATTCCACACTAGCCACCAGTACACTAGCTGAGCGTCTATTCAAATAATTCGATAATGCTATATTATGTACCCCATGTAGTGGCGGTCAAGAATATCCACTACCCCATATCCTCCCGTGGGTGTCGTAAAAGGCGACTAAGGGAAACAGGCAGGCGATGGGCAGCAGCATCTTCCTGATAACAGCAATAGTAATACAGTAAAAAAACTGCGGTTGCCAACCCGCTCGCCAAGCATGGCAACTATGGCAAATATCCCCCAATGATAAAAGCAAAATACAGACGGCCCCCAGTCCCCGGCGGCCCTGCTATTCCTGGCTACGGTGGCGACCATGGTAACGGCGGGGCAGGGGGTGCTAAGAATCTCCGGTGGAGGTTCGGTTGCCACCTTAGACGACTCGACCTGGCAACGTACAACGCACGCACCCTGAGGACTGACGAGAAGATCGTGGAGCTGAAAGAAGAGATAGACAAGTTGCGCTGGCATATTATAGGATTATCCGAAGTCCGAAGAGAGGGGGAGGCGGCCTCGTACCGGTAGGCGAAGTGTAGGGCGTCCCCCCACGAGATGGAGTGACGATCTGGTAAGACATGCAGGAAGTCGATGGATGCAGGTGGCTCAGGACCGTGCTTTGTGGCATTCTTTGGGGGAGGCCTATGTTCAGTAGTGGACTTGTGAAGGGCTGTAATGATGATGATGATGATGATATTATGTATAGCAGATAATTTTTTATAATGTCTTCCAGACCGAATTTCGATCACGGTGGCAAGTCTTAACGGACACTGTAGTGCCCGAGTATTAGCGCAAGAATAGAATAGAATACAATACAATACAATATTTTTTATTCAATATACATTACAAGTGTAATTCTTATTGAAAGTCATTTTTTTACTTTACCGCTGGTTCGAAAAAACCCTCTAAAGGCAAGCACGCACAGGCTGCTGTCTATATTCCCTCACTCTCATAGTCCGATGGGACCAAACGACCGGAGAGAGATCAGGCGCAGGAGCAACGACTTTACGTGCTTTTTGAGCCACAAGGGTGCAACTTCTTGACTCTGAGCTTCTACTGAAAAGTTCTGACAAAAATGCAATAGCTGATTTTTGTGCGACCTGAGATTCGAACTAGACTTCATGATTAGCAGTGTAGCTTACGGCCACTAATGCCAAGGAGGCAGTCAGACTGTTAATTGGATGGTAATGATCGTAATGATGAATAAAAGTGTGATCTATGTAGTAATTTATTTTACTGGTAAATCAAGAGAGTCATGAGGGGCTACTATGGAAAATGCCATAAAAACCTTATTTTATCTTCCTCTCCCTCTCTCTCTCTCTTTCTTTCTCTCTCTCTCTCTCTTCGTGTGTCTCTCTTATTGAATATTTCTGACAGATGGCGGTATAAACATCTTGTTTAAATCAGATGTTAAATACCCAGACCGACGAAAGGCAGCAATTTCCATAGTGCGAGACTTCTGGCACTGGCTTAGTCGATCCGCCTGCCAATCGTGATTAAAGCAAATCCCTTTGTATGAAACAAAGGAAGAAACTCATATCCAGCATTAAACTTTGACAGGTTGGTGATGAAAAAAATATAAAGAAAAGAAAGTAAATCAAGCGATTTTCTATGTCAAAAGTAGACAAAGGAAATATTTAAGACACTCCCACGACGCACAGCATGCGTGGCATTTAATAAAAGCTATGTAAATTTTATGGCGTACACGCTTTATTACAGCATATGTGGTGAGAATAGGTGCAGGCTGCATTAGGTTTAATAGATATTTTGCAATGACACCTCAAAATATCCTATTAATTGTTCTACGCCTCCATTGATAGGCTAATTACGGGCAATTTTATTACAATAATGTGTATAATTTATGATAATAAGATCACGCATAATATGAAGATAATAAGCATAACAATTAAGTTCGCGGTTTGACCGCGACTAAAAATTGGCCCAAATAGGAAGATTGTAACTGAAGGACTTATTTGCAAATCAGAGTTATAGGGAGACGTATTAAAAATACGATTTAAAAAAAAACATTTTGTCTTTGAAAAATCTATCTTGCAAATGAAAAACTAAAGCTAATAATAGTAATGCATATAAGTCGTTTTCTTCATAAAATGTTTATTTTAACAGTTTATAGTTTACAGTTTACAATAACATAACAAAGTTATGATGCAGCTAGTTTTAGGTCATTTTCTATAGACGTTAAACTCTTAATTCTACTTAGCTACGATAGGTTTCCTATTAACGTCATTATTTATGTGCTACTATTGTGTATACTTTTTACATTTCCATATACAGCTTCTAGTTGGTGTCCCCCACACATGACTCTAATCAAATATACCAATTTAAAGCTAAATATTTCGCAAATGGACCCCTGAATCGAAAAGATGTTGTTCCACACGCCCACTGTTTTTAAAAGACCTATCCAACGATACCCCACATGACGGAATAGACGGGTAAAAAGAATCTTCTTGCATTTACTTGTAAGGGATGTATCCATAATAAAAATACTTATTAAGATTTTATTTAACAGTCTTCTAGGCGTTATTTATATCTATAACTATGCTAAAAACAGATTTGTAGCAACTGGGGTCCCTGGGCAAAAAATGCGGACGGACGGACGGAGTTACGAACACGGACGGACGGGGTTCCTTGTAACAAATTAATTAAGTACTATTACCATGATATAGCGTGGGGCAACAAGAATAGCTTCAGTATTCGCTGGGCATTATGATGCTCAGCACTGGCTTTCAGCCAGTCCCTGCTATTTTGAGTATCTTTTTGGTTATATATATATATATCCCTGAAAAATAAATGAAGACATTAAATTAAAATACTTTTAAAATTCTCTTACAATACTCATACATCATCATCATCATCATTACAGCCCTTCACAAGTCCACTGCTGAACATAGGCCTCCCCCGAAGAATGTCCTGAGCCACCTGCATCCATCGACTTCCTGCATGTCTTACCAGGTTGTCACTCCATCTCGTGGGGGGACGCCCTACACTTCGCCTACCGGTACGAGGCTGCCACTCGAGAACCTTTCTTCCCCATCGGTTGTCGGTTCTTCGAGCTATATGGCCGGCCCATTGCCACTTCAGCTTACTAATCCGTTGGGCTATGTCGGTTACTCTGGTTCTACTGCGGATATCCTCATTCCTAAGTTTATCACGTAGAGAAACTACGAGCATAGCCCTCTCCATAGCTCGCTGAGCGACCTTGAGCTTCCTCATCCGGCCAGCAGTAAAGGACCACGTCTCAGTTCCGTATGTCATCACTGGCAACACGCACTGGGTGTACAGTCTCGTTTTCAAGGTTTGAGGTATACCTGACGAGAATATGTGCCGTAATTTCCCGAACGCTGCCCAACCGAGTTGAATTCGTCGATTGACCTCTCGGTCGAAGTTGGACTTACCTAGTCGGACTATTTGTCCCAGGTAAACATACTCGTCAACAACTTCGAGCTTAGAGCTCCCAACAACTACCGGCATAGGTGTGACATGGACATTAAACATGATCTTAGTTTTTTCCATGTTCATCTTAAGACCTATCCGTTGGGAAACACTATTGAGGTCATTGAGCATAGTGCTTAGGTCCTCCAGCGGTTCTGCCATAAGGACTATAACGTCGGCAAATCGAAGGTGAGTGATGTACTCGCCATTGATGTTGATACCGTATCCTTTCCAGTCCAGAAGCTTGAAAACGTCTTCCAATGCAGCGGTGAAGAGTTTCGGGGATATGACGTCACCCTGTCTTACACCTCTCTGCAATTGGATAGGTTTCGTACTCTGGTTCTGTACTCGGATAGTCATCGTAGCCCTACTGTACAAGCACTTCAACACTTCGATATACCGACAGTCAACTTGGCACCGCTGAAGGGACTGCAGCACCGCCCAAATTTCGACGGAATCAAAGGCTTTCTCATAGTCCACATACGCCAGACATAGTGGCAAATTCTACTCTTTGGACTTCTGTACAATTTGCCGAAGGGTATGTATGTGGTCTATGGTGCTAAAGCCCTTTCGGAAACCGGCTTGTTCGGAAGGCTGGAAGTCGTCAACTCTGCGCGCAAGACGATTCGTAATGACTCTCGAAAACAGCTCGTAGACGCGGCTCAGAAGGGAAATCGGTCTGTAGTTCTTCAAGAGAGCGTTGTCACCTTTCTTGAAGAGCAAGACCACCGCACTTCTGCTCCACGCCTCCGGTGTAATGCCACCATGGAGGACGGAATTAAAGAGCCTCTGAAGGACTTCAAGTACCGGTTTTCCACCCGCTTTCAGAAGCTCCGCTGTAATTCCATCCTCGCCTGGGGCCTTACCGTTTTTAAGGTGCTGGAGAGCCATTCTAATCTCGCTCAGACTGACGTCCCGGATATCTTCGGAATAGTGTCGCATGAGACTCGCTCTTGGATCGTTACTCACACTTGCGTGTGGCTCCAACGATGACGTGTACAACTGCCCATAGAACCTCTCAATCTCACTCAAAATCTCAGGTGTCCCGGAAACGATGCTGCCACATTCTGTCTTTAGCTTTGACAGTTGGCTCTTTCTGGCAGACAGATCTCTGGCAAAGACTTTGGAGCCTTGGTTCCGCTCGATCGCTTCTTCAATACGAGCTGTATTGAAGTTGCGTAAGTCCCGCCGCATGCATTTGGTGATCTGTCTGTTCAGATGCCTGTATGCTGTCAAGTCTGTTGAAGAATGTAGCTTCATCTCCCGTCTAACAGCCATGAGATTAAGAGTGTGATCGGAGAGTTTTTGTGTTCTTCTGCGGCGGGTTTTGCAGAACTTAGCTCCGACCGCATGGACAGTTTCCAAGAGCTTGTCATTCATATCGTCCACTTCATTGCAGTCTTCTGGGCACTGAAAACGGTTTTGTAACTCGAGCTGAAAGGTTTCGGGACTTTGGATTAGAGCACGAGGGGGACGGAGCGTTGACTTCATTAGACGAGACCTCTCCAACTTAACGTTTATGTTCAGTGTGCCTCTAACCATTCGGTGATCGCTACCAGTTTTCACCCTCGCGATCACGGAGACATCACTGAACAGTTGTCGTCTGGTCGTCATAATGAAGTCAATCTCATTTTTTGTCGAACCGTCGGGGCTCGACCAGGTCCACTTCCTGTGGGGCCGTTTCTGGAAGAAAGAGTTCATCATAAAGAGTCCCTCTTTCGCCATGAAGTCGGCCAGCTGCTGGCCTCTTGGGTTCCGTTGCCCTATTCCAAATTTCCCTACTTTCAGCTCACCGTTCTCTCTTGTGCCTAGTTTTGCATTAAAGTCTCCCATTAACACCGTATATTGGGTTTTGGAGGAATGCATGGCTCTAGAGATATCCTCATACATTTCCTCCACCTCCTCATCGGGGTGTGCCGAGGTTGGTGCGTAAACCTGTATGACCTTCAGCGAATATCGTTTGGTGATTCTGAGTATAAGGTACGCAACCCTCGTCGACACACTCCCGATATTTACAACGTTGTTAACGAGAGACTTGTGGACGATAAATCCGACACCTCCTTGGGACAGATGGTCGCCCTCCCGGTGATAGAGCAAGTTGCCGGATTCGAGGATTACCGTGTCCTCCCCCTCTCTTCGGACTTCGGAAAATCCTATAATATGCCAGCGCAACTTGTCCATCTCTTGTTCCAGCGCAACTTGCCCATCTCTTCTTCCAGTTCCACGATCTTCTCGTCAGTCCTCAGGGTGCGTGCGTTGTACGTTGCCAGGTCGAGTCGTCTAAGGTGGCAACCGAACCTCCACCGGAGATTCTTAGCACCCCCTGCACCGCCGTTACCATGGTCACCACCGTAGCCAGGAATAGCGGGGCCGCCAGGGACTGGGGGCCGTTTCTTTGTTACTGTCATTCATAGGGGGGTATTTGCCATAGTTGCCACGCTTGGCGAGCGGGTTGGCAACCGCAGTTTTTTTTTATTGTTAATTTGTTGTTATCAAGAAGATGCTGCTGCCCATCTCCTGCCTGTTTCCCTTTGTCGCCTTTTCGACACCCACGGGAGGATATGGGGTAGTGGATATTCTTGACCGCCACTACACGGCAATACTCATACATCCGGCCTAAAATACTTTTGTTTATAAAATAGCACCTTATTTAATTACAATAATTTACATAATAATTCTAACTTCACGTGGAGATTACCTACAAAGTAAAGAGTTTTTCAATGAAAGCGAGCAGATGTTAAAATGAAATAAAACAAACTGTGTGTGAGGTATTACCAATTCTTTTTTTATTTGAAAGGCCCACATGTGACATTAAGTGTGGAATATGACATCGTTCAAATACCCGCAACGGCTTCTTACAGTGACACGGATTAGAGTGGTCCAATTTTCAATGACTCTTCTGCATAGATCCGGCTGAATTTGATCGATGGCCTGTGTCATGTTCACCTTAAGGGGATCGGTCGCTTGTCATTTGATTGCTTATACTTGCGACTTCAAGAAACCCAACAATAAAAACACAGAATACCCCTGCAAGAGACAAACTTACCATCAAATCGTTCATGGAGAATGTCGATTGTGGCTTCCGCTGTGTGGCACGTAGCACGGTCCTACTGGTAGTCGTCTAGGTCCACATGGTTAAATTTGGGCCATAAAAAGTAAGTTATCATCGTTTTGTGGCGCTCGCCATTGACGGTGACTGCCTCACCAGCGTCGTTTTCGAAAAGTACGGACCAATGACGCCGCCGGCCCTAAATCCACACCAAACGGTAACTTTTTGAGTATGCTTTATCACATGGTGAGCCTCGCGTGAGTTGGTGTTGTCTCATATATGGCAATTCTGCTTGTTAACATAGCCATTCATCCAAAAATGCTTCTCGTCACTTAAGATGATTTTTGGCCAAAATTGGGGTCCCCTTCCAAACGATTCAAAGCCCAGTCAGCGAACAAACAGCGTATGTTCATGAACTTTGAGCTTCAGGTCAATTGGATTTTGTACGGGTAAAGGTCTTTTTTTTAAAGGAGAGGGGGCAAACGAGCATGCGGTTCACCTGATGGAAAGTGACTACCGCCGCCCATGAACAACTGCAACACCAGGGGAACCAGGGGAATTGCAGATGCGCTGCCGGCCTTTTAAAAAGGAGTAGGCTCTTTTCTTGAAGGTCCCCAAGTCGTATCGGTCCGGAAAAATCGCTGGTGGTAATCGATTCCACAAGGAAGTTGTGCGAGGAAGAAAACATCTTCTAAATCAGACATTGGTGGACCACCAATCATCCAAATGGTGTGCATGGTATCGGCAGTTCTGGCAATCTACGTTCGTGAAATTTGGCGGCTGGGATTAATCCGAACAATTCCTCAGAGCACTCCTCGTGGTAAATGCTAAAGAAAATGCAAAGGGATGCAACATCTCTTCGCAGCGCCAATGAATCGAGCCGATCGGAAAGGACTCGGTCGTTGACGATTTGACTGGGGTGCCCCAGCCCAGAGATGGTAACAGTATTCCATGTGAGGCTGAACATGCGCCTTGTTAAGTTAAAGGGGTTGTGCCGGCATGAAATATTTTCCCGCTCTGCTGAGCACGCCAAGCATTTTAGAGGCCAATTTGGCCTTCTCTTCCAAGTGACCACGAAACTGCACGTCACTCGATATGTCGACGCCGAGGATTCCGATACTGGCTGAGGCAACAAGGGGAGTGCCTTGAAACTGAGGAGATACGACAAAGGGGTTCTGTTTAGCGGTAAACGCGCAAACTTCGCAAATTTCCGATGCAAAATTCGCCAAGTTCAAGTCTGCGCAATGCCGAGTTCTTGTGCACGACGAAGAATCGACTGCCTCGGGTTCTGCTGTACAGTTTCGCAAATCGCGACGATGTTCTATAACGATCTTGCATTTCTCTATACTTTCTACACTTGCACCCAGGCCTCCTCTCATTTCTGCGAGAGTTTATGTTATGGTAGAGTTATCAAGTTGTAATTAATTCCATCCATTCCTTACAGCTTTCTAATACGTAGTAGAGCCATGCTGTAGCTACATTAATAGTATAGTCGTAGCATGAGTAGGCGGGTCGACAACCGCACTTTTATATTATTTTAAGCTATTATCAAGGAGTTGCGACTCCCCATCTCCTATTTCAGTCTTCCTCTGTCGCCTATTGCGATACCGACAGGACGATATAGGTAAAAAATTCACTTATTTTTTTTACTTGTATAATTTAGCCAGAATTTATTATTTTCTATTAGTATTATTTAGTATGTTCTGCGATTAGAAACTTATTTTTGCAGTTGCAGCATCGTTGTATGGTAGAAAATTTCTCCTTTGTATAGATAAGTTTGCCTTTTAAACGGACTTGTCTTTTCCATACAGAAATGTTCGGTGCATACCTTACCTATAATTTATGAAGTTTTGATGAATGTAGGAACGTAGCTCAGTTTATACCGGAACCTTCTCTGCGCAAGTCCTATTCGCACATTCCAGTTTTTGTTACCCTTAAGAGCAGGGCTCTCTTAGTTTTATTGAAATGCAATTAATTAATTTTATTACTATTATAAAATATTATATTATACTATTATTTACATTATTATTATTATTTATGGACATGGACCACCTATCTAGATCAACTCTCGCAATTCAAACTACCAATTAACAGTTAACAACAAATTAACTGAATCAGATCAGGACGTTGCAATGGTTTTTGACAAATATTTTACTGATATTACGATAGTAACCACTAAATCACTGAATTTTTCTCCTGCCGTCTCCGTCCAAATCATTACTTAAACAAAATGTAAATGCGTGTACAAAAAATTTTACATCTCATAAAGTATCATCAAAAGACATTTTAAAATATTTTAAAAGTAGACGTTAAGAAAACTGCGGATCTGTGTGGGATTTCCTTGAAATTTATTGCGTCTATAATAAATACAATCGCGCCTCATTTAGCTATTATTTTTAATACTAGTATCGAATCTGGTGTGTTTCCTGATTTAATGAAGCATAGTAAAGTATTACCTTTATTTAAATCTGGTAGTACATTAAACCTCGCCAAATTTACACCTATTTCTGTACTACCAACACTTAAGTAAGATTTTTGAAAAAAATTTTCTTGATCAAATGTCAAATTTCTTTAATATAAATAATTTTACTTCATAAAAATCAATTTGGTTTCACAAGGGGTCGCTCGACAACTGATGCCGTTGTTGAGCTGATAAAATATATATTTAATGCATGGGAGAATTCACAGGATGCTTTGGGTAATATTCTGTAACCTATCCAAGGCCATCGATTGTGTTCACCATGAAACATTAATCAGGAAACTTCAACACTACGGTGTAAGAAGTGATGCTCTTAAATTTATTATTTCATATTTAAGTAAGAGAACGCAAAAAGGTCTCATTAACAGTATGAGCTCTTCCAAGTCGATGGTACAAATGGGCGTGCCTCAAGGCTCAATTTTCGGCCCCTTAGTGTTTCTTGTATACATTAATGACTTACCTTACATAGTAGGAGATAACCATGATATATTATTATTTTTTTACACTTCTTTAATTTTCAAATTAAGTCGACAATTGCTAAAATATGACGAAGTAAATAATGCTATATCTACTTACTTACTTATCTTCACGCACAATCCCTGACGGGGTAGCCAGAGAGAACAGATCGCCAAGTGTCACGATCCTTACATACCTCTTTCGCTTCTTTCAGATTCATTATCTTCTTCATACATGCACGTCTAGGTATCCGAGTACGCTTGACCCTACCCTCTTCGAGCAATTTGCTCACATGGTCTTCGAAAGTTAGTCTTGGGCTACCTCGACACCTTTTAATATTAACTTTCGCGCTATATATTTTCTTCACCATTCGGTCTTCACTCATTCGCTCAACGTGCCCAAACCACCGAAGCACGCCCTTATCAATTTTTGTGATAAGGTCATCTCTCAAAGCTGCCATATTGCGAATCTCTTCGTTTCGCTTTCGGTCGGCCATGGTAACGCCGCACATTTTACGAAGAGATCGCATCTCCACTGCATTCAACTTGCTTTTATGCTTCTTCTGGCATACCCAGGTTTTGCTGCCATATAACAAAGTCGGTATCAACACTGCGTTATGTATTGCACGGCGTGCACTCTTCACTACGCCTTGCCTTTTGACTAACGCAGTCAGGGCACCATTGACTTTGTCCCGGCAGCGTGGAACCAATCACATCTTCCATCCCGGCTAAAAGCACTCCCCAAGTATACAATTTCATTTACTTGTTCTAGACATTCCTGATTTACCCATATTTCACACTTCGTTCTCTCTTCGTCCCTTTCAAATACCAGAACCTTAGTTTTATTAGCGTTCAAACGGAGACCTTTAATTTCACATCCTCTTTCATACACGTGACTAATGCCTGCAGTTCTGCCTCTGATAGTGCAATAAGCACTGCATCATCAGCATACAGCAGACAATTTACTTTAATACCACCAAATTTCACACCCAAACAGCTATCTTTCAGCTTCTGTAAACAGCTGTCGAGATACAGTATGAACAGCCAGGAAGACATGACACAACTCTGTTTTACGCCCGTTTGAATGCTAAACATGGGTGACAGGTCATGCCCTACCCGCACACAGGCTTTACAGTCACAGTAAAGAGACTGCACAGCCCTTAGCAATCGACCATCCACACCATACCCCGGCAACAGTTCCCACATTTTCTTCCTTACAACCTTATCAAATGCTTTCTCAAGATCCACAAAAGCACAGAAAATCTTCTGGTTAGCAGCCAGAAGCTTTTCCGTGGTCATGCAGAGAGAAAACATTTGATCCGTGCATCTTCTTCCACGTCTAAGCCGCATTGTGCCTCCCATAGAAATCTTTCCGATTTCTCTTGCATCCTACGTGTCAAAACCTTCGAGTAAACTTTACTTGCTAAACTGTTCAAGCTGATCGCCCGATAGCACCCGCAGTCAAAATGTGAACCTTTACCTTTATATAAAGGCACAATGACTGCGGATCGCCAATCATCCGGGACATCCCCCGTCCGCCAGCACAAATTGCGCAGCAGATGAAAGCTGTCCCAGACGCGAGGCCCACCATACTTAACCATTTCAGCAGGAACTCTGTCTAGTCCCGCAGCCTTACCACATTTTAAACTTCGAATCGCACGTTCAATCTCTTTCATAGTGATGACCTCAGTGTCGTCGAGGTCCGGGTCTGCCGTACTAGTCACGGCGTCATCCCCGGATCCCTCACTAAGATCATCACACGCATACATTTCTCTATAAAATTCGCTCCATCGCTGCATGACGTCCGATTTTTCTGAGAGGACGTCATTAGTTCTCGAAAGCACTTTGTTCATTCTTAAGGCCGTCGCACCACTTCGGGTCCTCCCAACCTCTTTCCAAAAGAGCTTGGAATTCTCCTTAAAGTTGTGCGACAACCTTTCGTCCGCTTCCATTCTACACCTTTCATGCACTTCCTCAATCAATGCTTTCGTGTGAACTTCCTGCAGCATATATCTTTCTTTCATCTTCTTTCTCATATCCTTATCATTACTAGAGGCCAAGTAGTCTAACCATGCTTTCTTCTTCTTCTTTACAGCTTCTTTCACTTCATCATTCCACCATGCATCTCTTCTTTTACTACTGCCTCTTTTTATTGTTCCACACACTTCTTCCGCTGCACTTACCATTCCCTCCCTAAGGTTCTGCCATGTTCTTTCTACACATTCTTTTCTGCCATCGATGGTGTCAAGCTTTTCGGCTACCCTCGCATGATATTTGTCCCTAGTATCCGCTTCCTGAAGCTTCCAGCTTCGGATGCGACAGACCGACTGTGGTTCTATTACTGCCGTCCGGTAGCGCCAACCCGCAAACAGACCCCTAAATCTAGTAATCACTAGATAGGGATCCGTTCCCAGGTCAGCACCCCTGAACACTCGCGTATCCATCACCTGTTTTCGCAGTCGGTCATCCACCAGGAACAAATCGATCATACTTCTCTCATTCTTTCGTTCTCTAGTATACATATGGATTTTCTTGTGATTAAACATAGTGTTTGTCAAGACCCTTTTCCTTGCATATAGCCATATAAGCTTGCTTGCATCATTAACGCTTTTATCGCCAAACGTTCCAAGCACCGACTCGTACCCTGGTCAAGCGGTACCAATCTATCCATTACAATCACCACATACTACAATTCTTTCGTTTCCCCTAACCAAATCTAGAACTTCTCTTACATTCTCCCAAAACTCCTCCAGCTCAGCCCTGGACGACGATGCTACCGGTGCATAAACAGCCAAAAGGAATAACTTCGTCAGTCCTAATTTAAAGCGAACCCAGAGAAGTCTTGAGTTCACAACCTCATATTCAGTCATAACATCGACCAACCGAGACGACAGCAGCACCCCCACTCCTTGGCAGGCGGTCTCGCTCTCCGGGACTCCGGACCATAGAGCTAACGTACCGCCAGCTCAGTATCACTGCCCTTCCGTTTGGTCTCCGACATACACACGACATCTCATTCTCTTTCTTTCATTATTTCGATCAACTCATTCGTCCAATGTTACTCATTGGTTCAATGTTAATAATTTGCATTTAAATAGCACTATAACGAATTGTATGAAATTCATGACTCCAAATGTCAAACAATTAAATACTAATGTTATTTTAAATGGGGAGAAACAGAGTCTTGTAGATATCACCATTTTTCTTATAATCACACTAGACGCGAAGCTTCAATGGAGCCCCCATATATCAAAACTAGCAAGCAGACTTAGTTCTGCAGCATATGCTGTAAAAAAGATTAGAAGTCTAACCAGTGTTGAAACAGCTAGACTAGTTTACTTCAGCTACTTCCATAGCATAATGTCGTATGGTATTTTGCTATGGGGACACGCAGCTGACACTGAAATTATATTTGTTTTGCAGAAGAGGGCCATAAGAGCAATTTATGATTTAAAGCCTAAAGAGTCGCTGCGACAAAAATTTAAGGAAATTAATATATTAACTTTGGCCTCTCAATACATTTATGAAAATTTAATGTACGTACGATATTCATTCTGTAAATACTAGGAACAACGCAAGCTAATAGTACCAGTTACTCGACTCCATCGAGTCAGTAATTCATTTTTGGGGCGATTTATGGGCTTTTACAACAAAATTGCAGAAAATATACAAAATTAGACCTGCTCAAAGTTCAAAAACTGTATTAAACTAAGTTTGTATAAAAAGGGTTATTATAATATTAAAGAAAATATGGATGATAATAACCCCTAGAAATGAGGTGATCGCTACCAAACTACTTCCTATTTGTTGTGTTGTTAATTTGTGTAACAAACATGATTGTAAACTGTTATTTTCAAATAAACGTCCCGCTGGGTTTCTTGCTAGTTCTTCCCAGTTCAGAGGTTTTTTTTCAAACCAGTGGTAATTAAACAAAAGAGTGACTTTCAATAAGTATTAATTATAATCTATGTTGAATAAAAAAGTTTCTGTTTCCGTATCATTGCTGAGATCGTTGTAGCGCGTATTGACGAATTCCACAAGATTTCATTCCTCAGTGGAATTCACCATGTTATTTTTCACCGACAAACGTTCCATAAATCAGCATTTAAAATTGTAATTAAGAACTTCATTGGAGTAGGCGGGGATTGAACTCGGTTTGCTCAAGAACTATGAAACTGCTGTGGCTGCGATGTCTCGCGCAACAAGCAAAATAGACCGAAGCCTAAATCACGCTATCAAAGTTTTGAAGTACTGCGCTATATTCATATATATAGCTTTTCATACAGCTCTGTACTAACACACGAATGTTGGTCTCCCCAAGGCTTAACCCCTTGCCCGGCGGGAGATCTCCTCTTTTCCTCCACGGCAAAACTGCAAATTGTCTTCTCACTCTGTCCACTATCACGGCTCATCATTTCATTTTCAACCAACTGTGTTTAATTTTTTTTTTGGTGACTGTATAAAAGACAATTAAAATTATGCATTTCATCCAATTTTCTCGATTTAAAATTATACCTCAGGCAGTTATGTTAAAATACAAATCCGCTTATAAAGAAGTCAATTATGCAAAGCTGGGACTTGGGTTTTGTTAAAATATTTCTCAAATCGGAGCAAAAGTAGTCTTTATTATATAAATTATTTTAAAGATAATAATATATGTGAAATATTTGCTTATTTTAAGAATTGAAATTTTTGTACATATTATGTACCGTTACCGTATCGTCTTACCCTATCAAAAGTCCACTGCTGAACATAGGCCTTCCCCATAGATTGCCTCATAGGGTGATATATTCCATAGTTGCCGTGTTTGGAAAAGCGGTTGGCAATAGCATTATTTTATTTTTTAGTTGTCCTTAAAAATACGCTTTTTCCCGTCTCCTGGTTTGTTTCGTTCCAATCTGTCTTACGTTACCCACGGGATGAAATAAAAAAAAAGTTACCTCCACACTAGGGTTTTCTCTTGTATTTTGTACATGGAATAGTGGATATTTTTACATCGCCACAAAAAGGTCGTGGTAGAATAGCATAACCATTATTTGTAACATGCTTTTAACACGCTTTTATTATACGCTTGACCTGTATATATACATATGTATAACTAGCTGTTCCCTGCGACTTCACTCACGTGTTAGGGTTTTTATGTTTTTGCGCGGAACTCTACATCTTTTTCTAAAATAAAAGTAGCCTAAGGTACTCCTTTTGAAGTCAGCTACCTGCCGGTGAAAGTCTTGTTAAAATCGGTCCAGCCATTTCGGAGATTAGCCGGAACAAACAGACAAAAATTTTAGTCATAAGTATCGTATTCGCTTTCATATGCATTAAAATAAAAAACTTTAATATTGACATACAAACAGACACTTAAATTTTATTTATTTGTATAGATTTTAATGAAGTTTTACAATTCTGTTTATACCCACACATAAATATAAAATTTTGTAGAAGTATTAAGAACCAGTAATTTACAATAAATAACAATAATTTATTGACTAACTTATAATATGACAAACTCATTATACTCTACCATAAGGCGACGCTACGGATAGCAAGTAAATTTAAACCATCTTTTAGATAGTTAACATAAAACAGTGTCAAGTAAATTTAAATTCATCTCCCTTCATCGTCATCATCATTACAGCCCTTCACAAGTCCACTGCTGAACAGAAGCCTCACCAAGGAATGCCAAAAAGGACGATCCTGAGACACTTGTTTAAATCGACTTCCTGCATGTCTTACCAGGTCATTCCTCCATTCGGTGGAGGGCCACCCTACACATCGTCAATCGGTATGAGGTTGCCACTCTAGAACCTTTCTTCCTCATCGTTGGTCGGTTCTTTGAGTTATGGCTACGTCGGTTACTCAGGATCTATTACGGATGTCCTCGTTTTTAATTCTATCACGCAGAGAAACGCCGAGCATAGCCCTGTCCATAGCTCGATGAGCGACTTTCAGCTTCCTCAGGTCATCACTGGCAACACGCACTGGTTGTACAATCTAGTTTTGAGGTTTTGAGGTATGTCTGACGATAAGATATGTGTCGTAATCTACCGAACGCTGCCCAGCCGAGTTGATTCCGTCGATTGACCTCATGTGGACCTCACAGACCGGTAGTCTCTACAGAAAATGATACAAATATGTAGTCATCTCTCAGAGACTCATATTTGTGCAGCTAATTCAGTTCAGCTGCCTCGGATGCCGCCCCGGCTCTAAACGAGGTACCCTTGAGATGAGAGGCTGCCAAAATGTAAGTAGTATTTCACACTAGCCACCAGTATACCAGCTGAGCGTCTATTCAAATAATTCGATAATGCTATATTATGTATAGCAGATAATTTTTTATAATGTCTTCCAGACCGAATTTCGATCACGGTGGCAAGTCTAATGGAGACTGTAGTGCCCGAGTATTGGTGCAAGAATAGAAAAGAATTTAATAGAATAGAATATTTTTATTCAATATACATTACTTGTGTAATTCTTATTGAAAGTCATTTTTTACTTTACCATTGGTTCGAAAAAAACCCTCTAAAGGCAAGCACGCACAGGCTGCAGTCTATATTCCCTCACTCTCACAGTCCGATGGGACAACCGATCCAAACGACCGGAGAGAGATCAGGCTCAGGAGCAATGACCTTACGTGCTTTCTGAGCCACAACGGTGCAACTTCTTGACTCTGAGCTTCTACTGAAAAGTTCTGACAAAAATGCAATAGCTGATTTTTGTGCGACCTGAGATTCGAACTAGACTTCATGATCAGCAGTGTAGCTTACGGCCACTAATGCCAAGGAGGCAGTCAAACTGTTAATTTTCTTTTTTTTTAAGAAACGTTACCCCCACACTAGGATTTTCTCCTGTATCGTGGAGGCAGTTTACAAACACAAATTTCACAAGGACAAACATCCAGACCCGGAACAATCATTTGTAGGCCATACAAATACTTGTTCCGTGCGGGATTCGAACCCGCGCCCCCCAGCGCAGCAACTCATTGCTAAGCCACTGCGCCACGGAGCCGTCGACTTTTGGCCGTCGACAATTGGATGGTAATGATCGTAATGATGAATAAAAGTGTGATCTATATAATAATTTATTTTACTAGTAAATCAAGAGATGAGGGGCTACTATGGAAAATGCCATAAAACCCTTATTTTATCTTCCTCTCCCTCTCTCTCTCTCCCTTTCTCTCTCTCTCCCTTTCTCTGTCTCTCCCTTTCTCTCTCTCTCTCTCTCTGTGTGTGTGTGTGTGTGTGTGTCTCTCTCTTATTGAATATTTCTGACAGATGGCGGTATAAACAAGTAGTAGTGCTGGGATTAATGGTGACGGGGATAGTGCACGCAATTGAGGGAGGGCGGTAGGTGCTCTTCAAACTAGGTAAGACACATCATTTTATTTTATCTAGCGGATGTACGCAAAGTAATTGTTTGGCAAATTTAATATAATTTATTAAGGACAATTAGAAAACGACAATCACTATTATTATACTTCGTTGCTGCATCCTATGAGATTTAAGAAACTATGTAGTCCGCTTTCTGTCGTACTGCATCATCACACAAATTTTAGATATTATTTTTTACAAAAAATTAAATAATAAAAAGATAGTCTATTGACTTTTGCACGCCACTGTCAGCCTGCCGTGTCGGCCGGGCGTTTCGATCATTCGTTTTCTGTGTGTTGCATCATACGCATGTGCGCCGCAACAAACAACAAATAAGATTTGTTTAGTTAAGTTTAAGTAAAAATAAAAAAATAAAAAGAACAAGTGAGAAGACTGCTGACGGAATTAGAATTAAAGTAAGGTGTTTGGAAAAGGAGTTTAAGTCTTAACATAAAATCGCAAGATGATCCCGTAATAAAGGTTAGTTTTGCGACCTATTTAAATAATAATTAATATTATGATTTTTATTTATGGTGCATTTAACAAGTGACATAAAGATAATCTTTTAGTACGTACAGTCTGCCAAAAAATAGTACATAAATAAAGTTGATGGGTGTTTTTTGTATTTTATTTCCTCAGTGGTGGCACGTGATGTCATCCGGAAATAATTTACTTACTTTCTTAATGCGTAACCGCATTAAGAAAGTAAGTTTGCGGTTACACGTGACGTGATGTTACCCAGAAAGTTAAGAACTAATAATCGGGATTGTTTCGTTTATTATTTTCTGAATATATTATATACCATTATTTCCTCAGTGGTGGCACGTGATGTCATCCGGAAATAATTTACTTACTTTCTTAATGTGGTGACACGTGATGTTACCCAGAAATTAAATAATAAACTGTTTCAACCTTGTTTTATAAGATTCTGAATATAACTCTTGTAACGAGTATAAGGAAATAAAGTTCGACGCGCACAAACATGATGGTGGCAGTGGTTACTGTCGGAAAGGAAGAGCCGGATATGAGCGCTGCTGGCCTAGTTCATTGATTGAAATGCCCACGCCAGCACCCCTCTTGCTTACAGCCGAGAATAGTATCATCAAAGAGTCTTCAGAAGGGGTCCGTCAATATTCACTCTCTCAAAACTAGAAAAGTGTGCCTCCCCGAAATCTCGGCAGCCCTTAGTGAAGTAAAAACGTTGGAGGAGTGGACAGAAGATCACTACAGAAATCGCTGAACGTTGGGGTAAGATCCTAATAGAAGAGTAGGCGAAGGAACATAAGGAGAGATTGCTTATAAGAAAACTCAACAGGCCATACCAACTAGGTTTTAGTATAGCAGATTTAGCAAATTTAACTTCAGCGTTAATACGTAATAAATAAATGAGAAAATTTGATATTAATTAAACAAATATCAGAGATAAATCAAACACAACTAGACCTTTACCATGAAGAAACAAAGAACCGTTGACAATTAAATATCATCATATGTTAGACAGAAGCTTTATTAATAGAACTCCAAGGCATTGAACGGGAAAAAATTCTCTTTGGTGACCATTTAAGTGAAAATATCAAAACGACCAAGTCAATAGAGAAAAAGCAATCTGTACGTCAAAAGATTACAATTCTTTGCTCCTAGGAAATCTTTGATCACAGGTCCACAGGGATACTCAAAGACGCCCCTCTAGCTACCGAGCGGACAGGGAGTATTGCGTCCAACCCATGCACTGGCTCGGTACCAGCACCGCCTTAGTAGTCTGCCATTTGCACGTTGTCGTGAAGCGACATTTAAGAACAAAAAAGATCCTAACCTAGTAACAGCAAAACAACATGAATAGAACAAAAACAAATAATATATTTAAGATTTAAAAGATATTTACAATTTTATATAACAAAATGGAGTATGAAGATGAGGATGGATGTCGTGATTTACAAATTATTTTAAAAAAAGGTAATAAAAAAAGAGATTAGTGTCGAAGCTGAGCCCGAAGATCCAAGGTGTACAGCAAGTGCTCTCAGCGCCTAGAACGAGCACGCACGGCGTAGGTGAGAAGGCGTGGGCGTCACTAGGCGACGACCTCAGGTGAATGCGGTGGTTTGCAAGATCCGGCGATTTCAGGCAAGACAGGAGCTTGCAGGATCCTCAGCGACTTCAGACAGGACAGAGGCCTGCAGGATCCGGTGACTACAGGCGGAACAGAGGTTTGCAGGATCCGGCGACTTCAGGCAGAGCAGAGACTTGTAGGATTCGGCGGCTTCAGGCAGAGCAGAGGCGTGCAGGATTCGGCGACTTCAGGCAGAACAGAGGCTTGTAGCATCCAGCGGCTTCAGGCAGGACAGAGGCTTGCAGGATCCCGGGGCAGTGCGGCCCCGGGATCCTGCATACTGCATAGAATTTGAGAACTGAAGCGAGACTGAATTTCTTCACCGATTGTTCGGCTTTTATACCTTTCTAGAGAGAACGGAAAAATTATTTAAATTAAACGCAAATTTTTTGTAAATGGCCAAGAGGAAAGAGTATTTATGTGGAATTATCGAAGTAGAAACAACAGACCGGTAGCAAATTTGAATATAATTGTCATGACAACCAGATAAACAACGATGTCAAAACATGTCAAATTTTGGTTTTAGGCTCGTAATACAAAAACGGCAAGATTTAAGTGAAAAATGAGATATTACTGATATAAGAAAAAAGGTAGCGCACCTGCGCGCACAAAGTCCGAAATTGCAGAGTTACGGAAAACTAAATAAAAGATCGAAAAAGGTAGACTCCATTGATACCAATTTAAAAGTGCTGATAATGTGAAAATACGAAGTAGAAATGATTTGTTATTGTGTTCTTATGGTTTAAAATCGTTACAGGATCCTATGGAAATAAAGGTGATGTAAAATATCCAGTTTTGAGGTGAATGC